>JAWRVZ010000181.1:0-1294897 GCA_037043235.1 Rhodeus uyekii | reverse complement strand
GTCTAACGTCCTTTATATTGAATTTCGATTCAGCAGTTAAAATAACACCTAACGTTATATTTTATATCTCCTTTTTAGGCATTAAAGACACAGAGCAGTGATGAAAACATTATTGTCCATGTTAATTCAGTCCATGGAGAGGTTCATGAATGTGAAAGTACAGAGCGTTCTAAAACTGCGGTAACTTGTCCTCATTCCACCGCTTGTGTCCATAAACACAACAGAAGTCACTTATGTTAATTGTTTTTGATTTACAATCTACAAATATGTAGTATTAGAGTAATAAAGAGTATGATAACAAGTAAAATTAGCGACGATCGTCAATAAGATATACGAGTTGACACTGACAGTAGGGATTCAAAATGGCGGTGCGCAGTGCATGGTGGGTAACTACGCAGGTTTTGTGACGTCAGTGAAAACAACGGATAATTTGTGAAACGAAGTCATCACATCACGTGTCGGCGGCGTCACACATAACAGCAACATTGTTGCCAGATTGGACTGAAGATTTCCCTCCCAACTATAAAACACTCCCTTTAAAAAAAAATACCAGTCCAAAGTGCGTACTCTTATAAATAATGAAAAATGTTGCGCGATTTCATGCATCAAAAACCATACCAAATTTTATCAATCAGCCCAATGCATTTGTCCCGGTCGGACGTGACAAAAAGGAGCCCAATTAGGCGGAAACCCGCCCAACCTGGCAAAACTGAACAGCAATAACAATGCGCATGCTCAAAGCCTTCTTGTCCGTGTATAGTGTATTATCTGTGGCAGAATTACAGCCCCCCATACTGGTCTGGCATATTTACACCATTCTCAGTCGATTTTAGTGGTCTCGTGTGGACGCTGATATTTCTTGAGATGACGCCGTGTTTATGATCGGATAGGGAATGCACCATTACCTCTGTTGTATAACTGAAACAAGATAGCCAGGAAACCATGACTATAAGCTTGAACATACTTTAACACCACATAATAGACATGAGACATATCAACTCACATAGACATGCATGGAATCCTCTTGACACACACAGATTAAAAGCGCAAATTCCACGAGTTCGAATAAAAAATATACAATATATTAACGACATGCAAACCGGAAAACAACATTTGCCTCACAAAAAAATACTGCCATCGACTGTCACATTTTGTGTTATTTTTATGAATCTATTTCTCATTGTGGCAAAAAAAACAATATATAAACCTAGGAAAATATTCTTGTTTGTGACAAGTCCCAGACTCAGACATTCCACATGAACATTCATGCTAAACAATAAAACTGCAAATCCCTGTTCCGCTAAAAACTATCATACACTAACACAACACTATAAATATACATCTATACCATTAGTTCATGACACTTTAGCAATCTTATTAAGCTTCATCTACACCACAATAATAAGGCCTAAAGCGGAAGCTCGCACACATACACAAACACAAACGAGCACGCAGGCGCGCGCACACACACACAAATGGACACGCAGGCGTGCACGCACACACACACACCCAAACAAACACGTAAGCATTAACTCTGTAGTATAACTGTGAAAAGATAGTCCGAAAACTCACAAACACAAACGAGCACGCAGGCGCGCGCACACACACAAATGGACACGCAGGCGTGCACGCACACACACACACCCAAACAAACACGTAAGCATTAACTCTGTAGTATAACTGTGAAAAGATAGTCCGAAAACCATGACTATAAGCTTGAATTTTTACAAGGTTCTTCAACAGTAACATACTTTAACACCACACACTTCCAAGCGCAATTTCCACGAGCTCGAATAAACAACATACAATATATTAACGAGTAGTGGCATAGCCTGTCACATTTTGTGTTGATTCTATACATCTGATTTCTCATTGTTGCAAAAAACAATATATAAACATAGGAAAATATTCTTGTTTGTGACAAGTCCCAGACTCAGACATTCCACATGAACAGTCATGCTAAACAATAAACTGCAAATCCCTGTTCCGCTAAAAACTATCATACACTAAAACAACACTATAAATATACATCTATACCATTAGTTCATGACACTTTTGCATTCTTATTAAGCTCCATCTACACCACAATAATACGGCCTCGTTTGCGCTTAAAAAACCGCATCTTTATGCACTAATTTGCCAAAAATAATCATAGATACATATTACTCAACATAAACATACTTAAACTACATCAGAAATATTATGGATGACCACTAATAAAACATGGATTGAGAAGATTAATTACAGAAGGCACACCTCACCTCACCTTTGTCCGCAAGCGAAACAAAATGGCTCCCTCCTTAGATGGAAAGCACACGTGAGTGTTTGGGAGGTAGGTGTAGAGCGTGTCAGACGAGCGCCACAAAAAGACCCGGGTTCGAATCCCACCTAAAGCCCAACTTTGGTCTTGGGCGGGTTTTTTGCTGTAGTTGGGCTGGAAATCGCCACTCCAATCTGGCAACACTGTGCTCATCACAATTGCATAGAAGCAATGTATTTTTCTGTAATAAAGCTAGTAGGCTTAGTAGCTTCTGCAGCACCAAACACAATCATGCTCAAACACCAATACCATAAAAAAGTATGAGTAAACAGTGATACGTGTCTCCATGTGGACAGGCCCTTATCCAATACTGCCATTACATTACTGAATATTAAATACCCCAAACCAAAATACATTAATTTTCAGCAAGGATATCAAACAGATGAACCATGAAACTGGAGACTTTATATGAGACCACATGCAACACAATAGCTACCTTTAGATTATTTTAAAGTTTGAAAATGCTATTCATTACACTTTAAAACAATGTATAACAAATATTTTAAACATTTTCTAATGTACTTCATTTAAAAATAACTGTATCAAATTTATTAAAGATTGATGAAATAACCATACAGTTACACTGTATAATACAGGTAAAAAATGTCTAAAATGGCAATGAACTATAACTGACACCATAATCTATAACACATGAAAAACAACTCGGTTCATGCCATAAACCTCCATATCACTCCATCCATGGATTGCTTTTATTTCTAAGACTGACTTTTTTTTTTTAAAGGTGCTATGTAAAATAAAGTTTATTATTATTATTATAACACATAAACACAGCAGAATAATTTAATTTCTGATGACACTTGATGTAACTGCATTTATTATATCAATTTCACAGTTACTGTCTCTCTTAGTGTGTCTATATATCTATATAGTATTATTACTGTATTATTATTATTATTATTATTATTATTATTATTATTAGTGTATTACTAATAACTTGCTGTATTAAAGAACCGTTTAACTGAACCTTCGGACCAGAATTAGGTTCCAGGTTTCAGAAAAATAAAAAACTACATTTCTCAGCTCCTGAGGCATCTATTAATGAGTCCAAAAAATAAATAAATAAAATTCATAACTGCTTCATAGCCATTTTTTTTGTCCATTGCAATGCACATCAGGTCTAAGCAGTTGTAAACATCAGGTTGATATAAACCAATATGAAACAATTATAATAAACATAAAAAAATGTAATCTATACTTTAAACTTGTTCTCAAAGTCAAGAACTTGAACAAAATAACATTTCAAATTTAATTTTGTGGTTTTTGTTTTACAGATTGCACATCTAACAAAATACACCTCTAATAGAAAAAACATTAGTGAGAATTCATATTGAAAAGTCTTTACATTTACTCATTTTAGCAGACGCTTTTATCCAAAGCGACTTACAATTTGAGGAGTATAAAAGCTATTTGTCCAAAGGATACAAAAACACGTAAGAGCGCTTACAATACAAACAATACAAAGTTTCAAACATTTTGAACACAAGTAGCACAAGCATGGGGAAATAGAAAAAGGAAGGATTTTTTTTTAAGTGAGTGAGTGTGTGTGTGTCATGTTAGATCCTCATGGAAGAGGTGCGTTTTTAGTAGTCTTTTAAACTTTGACAGGGAACCTGCATTTCGGATGAGGGCAGGGAGGGCGTTACACCAGCCGGGGGTGGTGAATGAAAATGTTCTTGTGATCGTTCTTTTTCCTCTCTGTGATGGAACCACGAGTCGTCGCTCGTTAATCGATCAAAGGTTTCTGGTAGGTGTATAGATTTGTACCAGTGAGTAGAAGTATGAAGGTGCTGAGTTTGTGTAAGTTCTGAATGCAAGAGTCAGTGCTTTGAATTTGATGTGTGCTGCGAGAGGGAGCCAGTGTAGCGAGATAAAGAGTGGAGTGACATGTGTCCTTTTGGGTTGGTTGAAGACCAGACAAGCTGCTGCGTTCTGGATCAGTTGCAGAGGTTTGATTGCACTTGCAGGAAGTCCAACCAGAAGAGCGCTGCAGTAGTCCAGTCTGGAAATAACCATGGCCTGCACCAGAAGTTGCGTAGCTTGCTCAGTTAGGAATGGCCTGATCCTTCTGATGTTGTACAGTGCAAACCTGCATGATCGAGCCGTCTTTGCAATGTGATCCTTGAAGGTCAGCTGGTCCTCAAAGATAACTCCAAGATTCCTGGCAGACCTTGAAGGGATAATCGTGGTAGTACCGATCTGGACAGTGAAATCATGCTGTCGGGTTGGATCAGTGCGATAAACCATTAAATCGAATTGCTAAAGACCGTATTGTTGGTTTTTCAGCCATTTAGACTTAAGCCATATTGAAATGTCTTTAGATTTTTACTGCCGTTGGTCTGATGATGCCAGTCATGTCGGCATGACATTTAATGCCCTCCTTGCGCTTGGCCCCGTGATGGCTGCTAGCAGCTATATTTATTATTATTCTTCTTCTGCCATTGAAGTCTATGACAGCCCATAGAACCGTAAGCGGGAAAATGAAAAAAAGTTGGCACACTCATAAAGGACAGTCCAATCATTGACCATAGCAAAATTGAAGTCTCTAACTCAATCTCTAAAGCGCCACCAACTGTCCAAAGTTGCACTCACGTTTATGTAAATAACTTTTGAACCGTATGTCCTAGAAACAAAATTCTTTTGTCCACTGATTCCTTGGCTCAAGACGATTCAATTGCACCCTATGACGTCATTTTCCGTCATGAAAATTTTCCCGCCATTTTGAATTTTATGAAAAACCTACTTTTTCGAACTCCTCCTAGGCCGTTCGTCCGATTTTCACGAAAATTGAACCACATCATCTCCAGACAATGTGGACAAAACGATATATAAAGGAAGTTGGTTCGTCAAACCATTTACGAATAACTCACAAAAGAATCTGAGGTAATAGTCGCTAAAATGAAATTGAGGCTTTATCTCCGTAATGCATTTGCCTTTTCTGACCAAACTAGGTGTGTGTTATGTCAATTATGGTCTGAGGCTACCTGCAGAGTTTTGGCGCTCTGCCCCCTACTGGTCAGGAGATATGAAAAACTGTCATTTTTGATTATAACTCCTGAACGCTTTGTCCAAAAATCATGAAACTGGTCTCTTTAGATCCAGTGGGTCATGCCGAGTCCTGTGATACCAAATATTCCCATATCGGCCATTTTGAGCGTCTGCCATTTCGATTTTTCTTATAAGATGCTATGTTTAACAAACACATGACTTTAGTGGTCTGTCAGCAATGGTTTACCCAATTGAAAGCAAACTTTGCATGTGTCAATGTCACCACACTCTCAATGTACCACATGAATTGACACTACAATTTGGTTACAGCGCTGCCTGTTGGTTGAATGTGATAAACCATTAAATCGAAATACTAAAGACCGTATTGTTGATTTTTCAGCCATTTAGACTTAAGTCATATTGAAATCTCTTTAGATTCTTACTGCCGTTGGTCTGATGATGCCAGCCATGTCGGCATGACATTTAATGCCCTCCTTGCGCTTGGCCCCGTGATGGCTGCTAGCAGCTATATTTATATTTGAAACTAGACCTTTGAGTAATACTGAAGATCTTATTATTCATTATAGCAATACCCCCCCCCCCCCCCCTTTAACTTTCAGATTAGGCTTGTGTTTCTAACAGTAATCTTGAAGGGTAGACTAATGTATTCGTCTGGTTTTAGCCAGGTTTCTGTCAAACACAGCATGTATAACACCATTACAACAATGCAGTTACAATACAACACCAATTAAGTAGAAAGCCCTATTGGTAAAAACAAAGTTCACGTTAAATGATATAACTAACCCTATATAAAGGCAGGTGATATGAATTGCTCATGATACAGTGTCTTTTTGTACTGTTGAGCACTTGGACAAGCACCGACTGTAAGTAGTTGAAATGAGTCATTCCAAGCCACATGACTAGAAAACTTGCCAAAGGAACTGAAAATAGAGCCTCATGTGAAACATAATAAACATATTAAGCAAGCAGTTAGGGTTTTTACAAGATAAAGTGATTAGTTAGTTTATTGGTAAGTATAGACATTATATTGTGGTTACAACAAACCTTTATTATAGTGTTCAGCACTGAACACGCAGAAAATTAAATATAAAACATATGAAGTATTTCAGTCCTGTCTAGTTAATAACACTGAAAGCCGAGATATCACTGATTACAATGAGAGTATTTAATGGTTTGTGTTCATCCCCCTCTACTGGAGAGGAGAGTGTGCATTGTACATCAGGACTTTCTGCAAGAGTTGATTATAAGGTCCATGCTGGTTAATAAAAATATTCATCAACACATAAATTATCCAGTTGCACTCTCTCTCTCTCTCTCTATGAGGTTTCTTAAGGTCTTTTTTTCCCATTTCTTTCAGTGTAATCATATCAAATAATTTAATTTTACCTATACCTTTAATTTACCTTTATGATGAACACTTGTGAGAGCCTTTTTAATATAAAATATATATAAAAATGTCATATAAATTATACGTTTGTTTCAAGAAATATATTGGCAATTTCTTTTTTTTTACTATATGAAATCTTCAATACTGGTCGATTTCAGGTTTGGCTAATGACAAAATCACAGTTTTACACAATGTGAGCAACACTGACATCAAAAACTAACAAAATCTAATGAATCAAACTAACGTCGCACATTACACAAAGCTAAACAGAAGAATATGATGAGATAAAAAACTACATATTTAACACTTATAAATTACAAATCCAAACACTTTAATGATTCAAACACTGTCCCTTAGTTATGACTCTACAATAAGACCGCTGATCCCACTCTCTTCAAGTCTTATGGGATAATTCTAATTCTATGACCTGTCTTCATTTATTAATAAGGACCACATCCAAGGGCCCGTTGACACGTGGTATTAAACTGTATTTTCGCCGATCTGAGCAGAAGTTGACAACGCTAACTGAGAAGGAAAAGAGAAGAATCCTCAAATGTGCTGTGCTGGCCTGCAGCTGGAGTGGGACTTCCTGTCCTGAGCTCATTTGTGCAGCTCTGAGGAGCTTGTCCTGAAGGAAATGCTCTCGTCAGTGTCTGTTCCTGCATGATGCTATGAGTAAATGGTGATGACCTCCCTGCCGCCACCTCGGACCAGCAGCACCCGTTCCAATCCCTCTGTGAGGACCTCCAGGAACTCCATATCTGAACTCAGAGTGAAGGAGAAGCAACTGCCCTGCTGTATATGAAGGTGACATTTAAAATGTAACTTTCAGTCTGAAAGAAGAGGACAGACCATGTTATCAAGATTCTTTCCATTATACTTATAACAGTCCCTTTAAGTAGATGTGCCACTGTCTGCATTTCAGCTGATGAAAGGATACAGTTCTCATCCCCACCCTTGTTTTTGGGTGGTCCTGGCATGTTCAGCAGCACCAGTTGGGCTCCCTGGGATTTTTTAACTACAACCTCATTCAGTTTCACGGCAGTGTGCATTCTTCTCACATTAGTCTGATCCCTGTGAAAAATTCAGTCATTCACATTTAGCATCAATACTTAGTTTAGGGCCAGTAAGATTTTTTTTTCATTGTTTTTGAAAGAAGTCTCTTATGCTCACCAAAGCTGCATTTATTTGATCAAACATGCAGTAAAACAGTAATACTGTGAAATATTTTCACAATTTAAAATAACTGTTTCTATTTCAACTATCACATGATCCTCCTAATATGCTGTTTTTCTACTCAAGAATAATTTTTCATTATTATCAATAGTTTTGCTGCTTCATTTTTATTGTGGAAACTGATAAAATAAAATTTCCAGGATTATAGAATTAATAGAAAGTTCAAAATCACAGAATGTGTTGGGAATTTATATATAAATATGTTTTGGAAGATTATAAAAGTTTAATTACTTTTTATAAATTCAATTCACCATTGTTAAATAAAAGCATTTATTTAGGAATAATAATAATCCTACTGACCCCTTAACTTTAGCCGAGATTCATACTACATCAAATCATTATTATCAGAACATATTTTTATGGTGTTTCCTTAAATATGATTTCCAATATGATCTAGTGCAAGGAATTAATGATAGCCTTACTGATAGAGATGTGACGAAGTATTAAACTTCAGAATTCTCTTAAAGACCAGTATTTGTAAAGGATTATATGAAACAATCATCTACTTTACTAGAAAACAGATAAAGTAAACACTTTTTGTCTGTCTGGGTCTTCTTTGTCACTTCCTGTCAGTCATGTCATCGTTTTCACTCCCTGCACCTGTCATGTAATCACTTAATCGTTAGTGTCCCAGGTGCTTGTCATTTCCTTGTGTATAAATCAGTCTTGCATTTCCCTTGTGTTTGTTGGTTGTTTAAAGTTGTAATGCAGATGTTAGTTGTGTGAGAATGTCTTTCTGTCTCCTGAGTTTATTGAGTTGTCAAGTTCCGTTTATATTCTTTTGTTTATATTTAAAGTCTTTTGGTTTTGTTTATTATTAAATGAATTTTGAGTTGAATCCTGCTTCTGCCTCGTTCTCCCGCATCGCACACGAACCAGCACCCAATCGTTACATACACAGTCCTAAATGAGTGAAATGTAAAACTACATGTCTACATTATCTACATGTTAACGTTAAACATGAATTAATAACCAAAAACATGTCAAAAGCAAAAAAAACGAAACAAATAAAAATATAATTAATACAATTAAATGGACTTAAAATACAAAAAATAACGAATCCCATCATGCTAGCGGACTAACTATAGGATTTACCTCTAATAAGCACAAAGTTAGTGTTGATACACATGCAGACAAATATCTGTCACAATTCTTCATGCCATGACTATGACTCACACTGACTTAAGCAGGCCACACACAGAGACACACACCAATTCATGCTGCATGTTTAGTATGACACACATGCAACACATCCTGTTTACATCTACTACTATAACAGACCAGACAATTAATGCAGACTCTTAAGCACACAAACCGCTTGCATAAGAAAGGAACTTACAGATTCTCCCACTCTCTAGAAGGACAAAGCAAAATATCTTGGTGTGAAAATAAATAAATAAACCATTTAATTATGAAGCATGATAAAACGATTGTCAAAATTGACTTTGATCTCTGAACTCACGGTTTCATATTGAAGATGTCTCGCACAGTCATGTTGGCCTCCCGAAGGCGGTTTCGCTCACTAATCAGCTTCTCTTTGGTCCAGGTCATATGGACCCGGTCGGAAGTGGGTGTGGGCTTGTCGTTCTGAGTGACATGTGACTTGGTATTCCTGTCATGAATCAGCTGAGGCTGAAAGAGTAAGATACACACGGTTTACAACAATAAATTGCATTAACATTCAGTGAATATGCTGTTGGAAAGCAGGTTGGCAGGACCTAGATTAACAATCTTTGTAAAAAGAATGCTGAAATGATCAGCTAGGGCCAACATGAATTTCCATGGGGGTCCAAACTGGTTTATGCTGGTTTGGTGTGGTTGCAGATCAAAGTGGTTGACAAAATAAGATTTGCTCGATATTAAGCTTCCAGCACATCAGTATTTAAAACCAGTTGTGCTGATCTTTTCAGCAGGGGAATGAGAGTAGCAGGAATGTTGGAATACCCACAAACACAAGTTATGGATTAGTAAACAGACTGAGAGTCACAGTGTCATGCCTAAACACTCTACAGTAATAAATATTTGGGATTAGTATGATTTATTAGAAAGAAATTGCTTTTATTTAACAAGAATGCATTTGAATGGTCAATAATTACAGCAGTAAAGACATTAGAGTTTTTCAAAAGAATTGTTCTTTTGAACTTACTATTCATCAAAGGATTTAAAAATAAATTAGTTTCCACAAAAATATTAAGCGGCACAACTGTAAAAGTAAAAAATATTTCTTAAGCAGAAAATCAACATATTAGAAAGATATCTGAAGGATCGTGTGACACTGAATGATGCAGAAAAAAAAATCAACTTTGCCATCATAGGTATAAATTACATTAAAAAAATAAAAATAAATAGTACTTATATTTTACAATTCCATCAAATAAATGCAGTCTTGGTAAGTATAAGAGACTTCTTTCATATATTTAACATTTAAATATAAAAAAATATTATATAATATAAATATATAGAAATATAATATCATATATATTTATATATTATATTTCAAACTGACCCACAACATTTGAATAGTAGTTGTTGTGAGGGGTCGTGGTTCTACAAGGTCTGCCGTGGGAGAAAGAGACAGGAGACAGTAGTGGGCAACATAGGTCAAGTGGGAAATAACAAACACCTGCCTAACTCACCGCTATCTCCTGTCTCTTTCTCCAGCTGCAGACCTCGCAGAACCATGCCCCCCGCCACAGTAATGTAGTTTAATTAAATAGACAATCTTATAACAAAGCAGTATAATTAGTGGAGCAGCACATATTTTCTCTCAAAACCCAAGAAACTCTCTACACTCATGCTCTATAATGACATGCAGACATGCTGTAAACTTTTTTAGACATTTTCAGAGCCACAGTCATTTCCATTGCCATGTTGTGCTTATTGCTAAATAATAAGGAATTTTTAAATGTATGAGGTGAAAACCATAGCAGATTTATAGTTACAAAAGGCAGCCCTTGATGAAAGCTGTGGCTCTGTCATGTCTCACAATGTGAATGGATTACCACTTTTCCACTGGGGCTGGTGCCAGAGCTATTGCCCAATCTGGAATAGAGCTGTACTTTTACACGTAAAAAACCTGCTGTCCAAATTCTAGTCTGGAACAAGAGAACCTTTGATGTCCTTGGGTAGAAATTCCACAGCTCCTAAATTGGTGGAAACTCAAGTCATTTCGGAGCAAGTATCAACCCTAGTCGAGCACCGGGACTAGCTCAGACAGCAGCTCCAGTGGAAAAAAGGTGGTTTGGATGGAGCAGTTCAGGAGTTATATAGGATGGTTATCTAGTTGCCTTGACAGAGAGTGAAAATATGTGATAGGTAAGAGGTAAACCCCTGAGCTACCTCCTCATCCAGAATTACAGTTGGAACTTGTAACTTGTAGCGAGATGGTTTCTGCCCACAAGGCTTCCGCCTGATGGAATTCCGGGATTCATCTGAGATGCTTTGAATCTGGCAGTCGCCACAAAGCAAACAAGCCAAAGTTGTTAAGTAGGAGGTAGAGGCCTTATGTAAAACAGTGTCCTAACTTACTCCAAAGCCAGTAATACACAAAACAGCATCTAAAACTTATGATTCTGTGTGAAGTGTATTAACTGCAACTGTACTGATTTATATAAATCACCTGAAAACAATGGAAATTGTTAGACAAATTGCTAGAGAAATATTACCTCTCTCTCCCTCTCTGTCTTCGAAAGCTGCATCTGTTTCAGCATCTGAGAGCGTTGCTCCATTACAAGCGTCTTCTCATAGGTGAAGGCCGAGATATCACCTGCATGCTACAGAGATAATGACATAGTGGCCAGTGAAGTCATCCCAATTCCAGTGCAATTATTCTTATTAAACACGATAATTGGTCAAACTTGTCTCCTAACCATTTCCACAACTTCCACCTTCGCATCAAGACGCAGGTGATACAAGAACATCTGTAGGTCTTTCTTCATCTGGATGCTGTTGTCATCCATCTGCGCCACTGTGAAGATCCTCATCTTACACTTTCTCCAAACCTACATGATTCAGGGCAGGGACAAGCACTGTGTCTAAACTTTGGTTGAAAATGAGCAGCTCTGCTGTTTCAGGCATTCTGTTGACTTTTACCTTGTGCTGGCGGAGCAGGAAAGGAAGAAGCATGAGTAGACCACCATCATGGACAATCCACCAGACATCAATGGTACCCTCAGCGAACCGGTCCTGGTTTGTGGGAAAAGTATCTATATTTTTCGCCACTAACAAGGCCTGGTGGGCAGCTGTGGTCTCTCTGATGGTTTCTTTGGTAAAAAAAAAAAAAAAGTTTTATTTTTATTATTTTGCCAAACTGATTGATATATAATGCAATATTTTCACATCAACATAATATGTCACAAACTGACCTAAAACGATTTGGAATTATTTGAATTACTCCTTCTTAACCAGCTTTGAGACTTAAAGCCTTCAACAGATCACTCATAATAAAGCTCAGCTGCCGTCTCAACCCTTATAATCCTCATTAATAATCCCTGACCTCATTGCCTTAAGCTGATTATCTGACTTTCTGGCAGCTTACTATCAGAAAATGACAAGTACGCACCGATGAAGTTCTTCCAGGAGAGGGAGCTCTCTGACTGTTTCCAGTTGGAGGGCCAGGCCACCAGCACCGCATTGTGTTTCATCCCACCCAGGCCTGCGGACTGGATCAGGTGAGAGAAACCATCCCGCTGGTTAGAGGACACCACCACATGACAGAAACCTTTAGTTTTCTCCATTGCCATGGCTGCTTTGATATGCTGTGAAGAACAAAACCAAAAATATATGTTAATAAAACTCGAAGAGGCATATGTCATGCAATGCCACCATAAGCCAAGGACTTTATTACAAGGACTTTCACACTTGGGAGATCTGCTGTTAAGTGACTTGCGCAAGGGCACAATGGTCATGGCTCGCTTCTTACAGGGTTTGAGACAGCAACATTCTGGTAACCTGCCCCGAGTATCCGTAACTCCATAAACTTTGTTAATCTTGATGTGATACTATAGCCCTAAACTGGCGAAAATATAATTGTCAGCATTTTTAATGGATAAAAGTAGTTGTTATCTATGGAAGCCCGGATAGGCAAGGTGACTCATTTCTGCCCTGTCAAAATTCTAAATTATTATTTTTATTTAATTAATTAAATTAACATTTTCTACACATTTTTTTCAACCTCATAACCTTTATTTATCTATTTTTCTTATGACTGTAAGTTGCTCTAAAGGGCAAAAGGGCAAGGTGACAAAAACTATACAGATTGCAGGTCGCTTGATGTCTGAGAACCAATGAAGTTCATTATCTGCAAGCAGGTTCAGTTAAGCTTCTACATTTTACATTCATGCATTTGGCAGATGCTTTTATCCAAAGCGCCTTACATTGCATTCAAGGAACACATTGACTCAGTTGTAAACACCAATGCTATACTGGTTGAGCAATAGGAAAGCTTCTATTTATTTTGCTGATCAATGAATAATGAATGAAAGCTTAAATTCATTCTGTTCATCATATAAATCAATCATGTCTCTTCAGAAAATTTGTACTAAACCGCTTGATTTGTTTGGATTATTTTTACGATCTCTTTATGCAATTTTAGAATCATAATTACAATTGGTAATTGCATAGCGGTCAATGGAGGGACAGAAAGCTCATCAAAAAGATCTTCTAACATACCGTAAGTCTTATAGGTTTGGAACAACATGAGGGTGAGTAGTTTGGGTGAGCCATTCTTTTAACTGGATGACCGAATCAACAGTATTTGACAACTTTCAAGTGGTTTAGCTTAACCTTATGCCTTCACCTGTTCAGAGAGCTTAGCATCTGCCCCACGAGCCATGTAGGTGCCCTCCAGCACTGAGCAGACGATGGTCAGGCCTTTCCCAGCCTTCAGTTGTGAGGTAAAGGAAAGCAGACGTGGATGTTTTACCCTCAAATCAGAGTCCAACTTTAGAAGCACCAGCAGCTGAGGTCTGGAAGAGGAGTTAAATTATATTTGCCTTAGATTTGGTCAAGTATAATGATATTTCTATAGCACTGAAGAGGTTCTGGTATTCTTGAGTGCTTACCTCCAGTTCTTGGTGTGAGGTGGCGCCTCCTCTAGTTTTATCAGGGCATAACGAGCTGCGTTAAGGGATAATCCTCGAATCCCATCTCCCCATTCCTTCACTGCCCTGGGGGGTTTTGAGGAAAAAAGATAGGGATAAAATAGGGAGGAACAATCTCTTGAGTTAATATAGAATATTTGACCTAAAAACAGTGAATCTACTGTGAAGAACACTTGCATACCCTCTGTATTCAATGTACTTGTAGATGCATCCAGCAATCAGTATGACAAACAGAGCATAGAACCAAGATGATACAAACATTAGGGAGAGACTCAGGCTCATCCCAAGGAAAGAAAGGGACCTGCAGACATTTAAATAAATCCAATGGCTAGTTAATACAAGCAAACATTAATTCGGAAGTAAGTACTCGGAATTCGGAAGTAATAACCATTACACTACACATATTTGGTTAATGAAAAACCCATGTAAATGCTTCAGCATGACATTGTTCGCATGTTGGAAAAAAAAGTGCACTTCTAACAAAGCTGTTCATTGTTCCTTAGGAAATTCTAAACTGTGACTTACCAGTGGTAGAATTTGAATCTTGGCCTCCAATTTGGGGTTCGTAAAAGTGTTTGGACAGCACAGGCCAGGTTTACAAAGAGGTAACACATCAAGAAAAACCTGTAAAATAGAAATTGAAACCAAGGTTATTATAGTTAAGTAAAACTAATTTTTAATTAAACTATTTTCTATTAACATAACTTCATGTACTAAAAAAAAACCCAAAAAATTAATATTAAATTAAAGTTTAAAAAATTAAAATGAAAACGGTAAAAAATATGGAACTATTAATTAAAACTGTAATAGTATCTCAATGATGCTAAAAAACGAAATTCGTAAACTGAGTAGCAAAACTACATGTGGAGTGCAGGAAAAATTACAGTACAGACTTCCATTTACAAATGTTTTTGAATTATTCATAAAATAAAAAAGTATTTATAAAATCTAATAAATATAAATAATACATTTTAAAATAAAAAGTCTGTTTATCATTTTGTCACAAATCTCTATTTGCCAAAAAGCTAATTAAAATTTGTTTCTAAAATTAATCTTTTTACAAACAAGTTGTTTGGCAGTGTGTCAAAATCAAAGTGACTGCATCTCAAATGCATTTAACCACTTAAGTCAGGGAGCAATGAGTATTTTAATGCACACACAGGGCTCAACGCAAAGGACTTTTTTTCTACTAGTGCAATTCAGTATTCACGCCCTGTCTGAGAGGCAGCTTTCTGGGTGCAAGTTTCGGTTGTGTGTTCTTAGGCTTCTCAGAAATTGAGTACTGAATTGTCAGCCAAATGCATAAAAATGTAAAATATTTAACCACCAGAAAAAAGCATGTTTTAAACCAGATGCTAATTTTTGCTGCCCGTGACATACTGAGTTGATCATTATGGAAAAGATCCATTTGTCTCTGTGTTCTTTAACTTGTGTGTCGTCAGTAGATCAAACACAGAACTTTGCACTCCCATCTGAACTTCTGAAGTAAAAATATGAAAGTAAGAGGAACACACTAACATTGACAGGATGGGAGCAACAGCATCCAGGGAAGCGATGAGGATCCCAATCTCACAGATGGCTGCAGTTAGGAGTAAGGCCCAGGTTGGCTCACCATTAGCTTTACCATGACCGAAAACCTGCCAGTGAAATGTAGGTTATGTTAGTTAAATCATAGGATTATAGTCAATATGTGTTATATTTTCTTTCTTTTTTTGTGTGGGTAAGATCATAAAAAAAACACATGTGCCTCAAGACACATTAAGGTGCGTTTAACTGCTACAACACCACAAAAGGAAGGGCAAGGGCATGTTGTTACCTGTAAGAATGGCATGATGCCATCTCGCGCTATAGCCTGAAGAATCCTGGGAGCACCAGTGAGGCTCTGTAGGCCCGCCCCACAACATGAGAAAAATGAGCCAATCACAATCACCCATGAAGAAGGCCAGGCTAGTGTTGAAACAACTAGAGTGTTCTTAACCGAGTCTCCATACCTATTACGAAAGTAAGCATACAAAAACATGTGGAAACTTGAAGAATGTATTATATGCCGAAATCTATACCTGCAGGTCTTTATCTGGATGGACTTATCAAGCATTTTTGTAACACACACATTACATAGAGTTTATTATATTATTATTGCTACCAAACAGCACATACTTGTCTCGCAACACCACTCCTTCAATACATGCTCCAAATAACACAACACAGGAAATGTCTGTTTGGACAATTAAGGGGTTAATCTTGTTAAAGAGTAATGATAAAATTGTTTATAAACTAGACTTCTGAAAAAAAATTGCAGTGAAAAGATACAGATGATGGAGGTGGTTATAATTGCCAGAATGGTACCAGTAGGAATGGACCTCTGAGGGTCTCGAAGATCTCCAGACCTGTTCGATCCAGCCATGATTCCTATGAAAATCAGAGATTTGATAAGTTTCATAATACTTTTGAAACACCTTTTACATTTAATATAGCCGGGTAGGGATGACGGATTCTATGACGTTAGAATTTTCCTCAGCAATATCTCAGCAGTTAGGTTGTGTTTACAGTCATTTCTGCGAGTGCTGCCAAACTAATGAATCACTTCCTTTCCATGAATTAGTTTGCGATTGAACCCGAATCATTCTTATAGATAACTCATATACTGAATCATTTGGAATGGTTTTATACTTTTGAACAAAAAGAGCGCTCTATGAATTGGATTTTATTTACCCGCAATTGAAACCAAATCTACACATGTAAATGTGTATTTACAGCCAAAGATGTATCAAAACACTAAAAATACCAAAGTACAAAGCTGTGTTTTGATACATGAAGATAACCCATTTAAGATACGTTTTCATACAACAACAAAAAACATGTATTATATCAAAAATAACCCCAAAATGAAAGTTCATCATTCAAACACATATTACTTAAATTTTTTCCATGTGTAACAAAATAGTTTTGAATCACGTAGGCCTTTTGGTCACTTTCCAATGCTCCTTGTGACCATATGACATGTTGAACTCATGAACTGAAAAGAAAAGATCTCTTCACTATTGTGGGGATTTTTGTGATTTAGGAAATTGAACATTTCAATCCACATTCAAGTTTGTTATATTGAAAATAGCCAGTACCTCAAAACGTTTACACCTTTTTACAGAAGAGAGTCATACAGGTTTGAAATCACATGGTGAAGGTGAGTAAATAAAAGACTATGTTTTTAATTTCTATTTATTTTATTTTTAGTAAACTATACCTGTAACAGAGGGGAAGTAGATTCCAACCAGAAGGGTGAAGAAAGTGGCGATATCATTGAAGACATAAGGCTTCGGTTCTGAACCGGCTTCAGATTTCTGTCCCTCCTTCTGTACCTCCTGTACCTCCTTCTGTATCTCCTTCTGTATCTCCTTCTGTACCTCCTTCTGTCCCCCCTCCTGTCCCTCCTTCTCCACTATCGCCTTGTATTGTCCATAGTGACCCCACATGTTACCTAGGAAGGAGAAACATTAATACTTAGGAAATAACACTTCATTACCACCGAGTTACCTACATTAAAGTCTTATGTTTCTGAAAATGCATCAGCTTATAAAACAAATCAGCTGAAAATCAGCTTTGTTTTATTTTTGTTATCATTAAATCTGGTGGTGTATAACTTGTTTAAGTAAAAGAAGATGTGTAAAGTTAGATGTGTAATTTGAGAATTCACCTAATATGACCTTGCTGAGCAAGCCAGGAACAGCCTGAATCTCTGTCAAATTGTTAAGAGTGAAGTAGTCATCGCATGTTGCATTTCCTAAGTCACCTTCGCAAAAAAGTTTCCACAGTTCGGTAGGTTGGGTTACATTGTCGATGATCTCCGTCTTTAGACACTTGTCAAAATTTTCATTTTTCAAGATGCGGTTACCTAGCAGACAGACTCTGTTGATGCACAAGAGATTAAAAATATACACAAATTAATTGTATTCAAATTAAATATGGTCCATAACATCTGACATGGATTGTCTTAAAGTGATAACTATCTTTATAGTATTTCAATCAAATGCTAAGGCATAGGCATTTCTAGTTTTCATCAATTTTTTCTTTTTTGGTTATTTAAGTTTTTGTAACGTCATGACACGTAGGCCTGCCAACACTGACCCGTGTAGATCAACATCAAACATGGATGTGGAAAGAATGACTGTGGAATTTTTCAATCAGATATGATCTGACAAATATTTCAAGTTCCACAAGGAAAAACATAAAGGTCTGTTGTGGTCACAAGAATATGAGAAGTGTGTTTTACACTCAGCAGCAGTGAAGTTCCTGTGTGAAAAAGCGATCGCAAAGGGCGAGAACTGCTCTGATTGGCTGTTTTGTGACTGATTGCGTTAAGTAATCCCAGTGTAAATGCACAAACTGTTTGCAATCTTGGTGTTTCGCTTTTGGTTCGGACGCAACATGACAATTTTGGGTTCCACGATGCATCTTCTATTTGTGTTTTTCTATCTAAATATGCGGCTTTGAATGGTGTGCCGCGTCTCACTGCTATTCAGGGTCTTGTACATCAAATATGAGTTCAACTTTTAAAAACGCGCCTGGAGTCTTTACCATTCAGCTGTGCTGTGGACATGCATCTTGTGATTTAAAGGAAGAACGTGTACTTTGTGTAAACAACACCAAAGACTGTTGTAAATAGTCCATGTAAAAATCACAGTATTACTCACGGAAAATTGGGAGGCTTGATTGCACTCTGGATGACTCCTGCATAAATGGCCATAATTGACAACACCACACAGGACAGGAAAATCAAGGCCAGCTTGTTGACATATTTCACTCCAACAAACACTACCAGTGTCATGACAGCTAAACAGCACGTGCCATAAATACGCATGTTATTTTGCATCCCAGCTGGCTCTTGCGCTTTAAACACGGTAGCAGTGGGCATGATGTATGTCTGCAGCAGGGTATAAAAGGAAAGAGAGAGAAAGGTTTACTAAGCGTGCATACGTTAATCAGATTTTTGAGGTTATGTGACTAAGGCAATGATAAAATCTGCTGACTTCAGTTATCTCAGACACAAACTCTTCTGCAGTGCCGAATGAGTACTATATTTGCTTGCAAGAAATTGTTGGTCCATAAGTTTTGACTCACCAAAAATATTTCCATGGTTCCTAGTATGTACATAGAACCTGCAAATGTGGTGCCCAGGTAGAAACACAAACCCACTGCTCCTCCAAACTCTGGGCCTAAAGCTCTGGAGATCATGTAGTATGATCCACCAGCTAAATTGGGAAGAGAATCAAGTTGCCTTGAAAAAATATGGAGTAAATAACAATAATATATACTTGAGTGACATAACAGATTGAAATCATACCAGGTACTACACCATTAGTCGCAATAGCACTCATTGAAATTGCAGTCAGCATGGTCTATGGATGAAGAAAAAGACAAAACGTTTATATGCTTGCTTCCAGGGTAATTATTTTTATTTTTTTGTAACTATTTTACTCTCAATTTTTGTTAGGTTTCATGATCATTCATTTTTCAGCAGGATCTAATGTTATTGCTTTGTAACTTAATTCTAGTGGTTAAAAAACAGAAGTTCCAGCAGAAGAACATTGTTTTGCTTGTGCTAAAATATAAATAATGTTTATCAAAGTGTATTTTTGGTAAAGACATGGTTAAAGGTGGATTTTGACACTCATTAATAAGCATATCACACACATAAAAAAAAAAAGGTATTGTATAAAATGTGTTTGTTTATCACTGTCCTATTAGTCCTCATTTTTAAAAACTCAACACCATGCTTTGAGCAAGTCAGTAACATTCTTCATTCACACCGCACAGGCATTGACATGGTGAAACAGTTGCCACAATGTTTAAAGCACACAGTTCTCTAAAATGTGTGTGCGCTATAGAATTAAGATTTGTCTATACTGGAAGAGGAAGTGTTGACATACTGCTGGTCATGTTAAATTGATCCTTTTGTGTGTACGTGACAAAACTGCAAAAAAGGCATTAAAGCCAGGATTGAAGGATCCTATGTCTTTTCACATTTAGACACTCTAGGTCTGGGGTTTTCAAAGTCAAAGACAGTGGGCCTCCCTTCGTACACCCCAAAATAGGACAAATAAACACAATAGAAGGCAGACAAATGAAATAGTGCTTTAAGTTTTTCAGGTTGATCTGGTCTAATATTCAATCTAAAATGTTAGGCTGGTGTCACAAACATTTTTGTACAAACACAGTTCTAATTTACATTACAGTAATCCCTCGCCACTTCATGGTTCAAGTTTCGCGGCCTCGGTGCATCGAAAAATTTTCAAAAATATTAATTCGAAGAAGAAAAAAAACCCCGCAATATCGGCAGCCACATTGCTTCATCATGATGCGAGAGAAACAGTTTCCCAGGATGCCAGACAAACTCTCTCAGAGGCTTTATACACACACACGGGCACTCAGACAAGACACGTGATTGGTTCCTGGTGAGAGATCAATGAATGAGAGCACGAGTGGAGTGGGAGCCTCTTCGCCTCTCTAAGAAGCAAATGTTGATGATCCAGCGCCGATATCTGACGATGAGGAGCTTCCCGAACTGATTTAAAGGCCTCATTATGCCAGTGCAGTCACACCATCATCATCAAATTCATCGAACCGCACAGGTCTGTCATCGTCATCATTACTGGAGTCTCAAGATACTACTGTCATTGATGAGTGTAGAGCACCATAATACATACCGCATGAGAGAGAGTAAATGTATAATATTAAGGTTTTATAATTAAATAGATAAGTATAATAAATATAAATATACATATTTTAAACATTCTGGTACCTACACACACGTATATGGAAATTCCTAGGGGGGCCAATCCTACTTCGCGGATTTTCATCTATCGTGGGGGATTACACATTAACCGCGATAAACGAGGGATCACTGGAGCACGTGTATATAATAGCTGTATATAATTCTAAAACGGTTAACGTTAATTTAAGACATTACCATCTGTGTTAACACAAAAAAACTCACCAAGGCGGGCATTTTGACATATATGTGTATATTTGACTGTTCAAGCATAATAAGCCACAGAACTCAGATCGTACGTTGTCTGAGAGGCAGCTTTCTGTGCACATGGTTCAGGTGTAAGCAACAAATTCAATTCTCTTGCTCAGTTTATTGTCCTTTAATAGAATGTTAAACGCTCTTTAAATACGCTCTTTATTTTCTCATTAATTTCTTTAGAAATCTAACATGCCTTAGAGTAACTTTAAGCAGTGCTGCAATGCATGGATACATTTACATACAGCCATCAATTGACAATTGTCGCCAGAGTATATAGCCCTTCTCCACCGTGCCTCCCTTTTCAGGTCCGAATCACGCTTTCAGTAAAGCAGTTTAGGGAAAGATCTTTTAAATTGTCAAAGGGAAAAACTCACGCAAGAACAGCACATAAAGACGACAGCAAGGGTCTCCACGATTCCCGCGGTACCCACTATCCACGTGAGCCGCAGGAACAGAATCACACCAAGAATGTTCTGCATGCAGGGCAGGAACACACCTATAAATGTGCCCATCTGAGGGCCCTTCAGACAGATTGACACACAAAACAAAAACAGTTAAGCTAGATTGACAGTCAAAACAAAACCATTTAAGCCATGTAGGACAAACTGAGATGCCAGCAAAATGTCAGTTGAAGCTGTTAATTGTGTTTATGAGTCTCTAATAATAATAATCTCAGTATGAGTCTGGTTGGGGATTAACCTTTACGGCGACTCTCTGAATCCCATCTTCACTCTCAGCCTCCTCATGCTCAATGACCCCCTGGGTTATGTTGGTGTAGTTGGCCAGTTTGTTGAGGAGAGATGACACCATTGGAGTGCTGTCCATCTCATCCTGTGAGTAAAGACATGGAGAAGATAAATCATTTATTACATACATTAAGTTGAAGCATTTCATTTGAATGTAAAGTGCTCCAACAGTGACAGCTGATGCATTACCAAAAAAAAATTACAAGCAGTTTGTTACCTCATAGAGAGCCATATTCTTGCCGTAGATGCTGTCATCATGATCTGTACTGATTAAAGAGCTGGTTTCTCTGGGGGTATCTGCACCTGGCAAATGACAGAAAACATATTTTAGTTTAGAGAGCGGTTGCTAAATCTGAGATTTTGAAACAGAATGCACTTGTTTACAGTGCAAACCTGTAACTGAGGATCACATGCCAGATTTTTAAGCCGTCCCAAACACAACAAACTCACATAAATGAATACCTCACTTCTAGGAGATGCATGACAGATGAAAACAATAGAGAACAAAGAATATCAAGACATGTTTTTGAAACTTTGAGATTTTCTCTGAAATCTGTCAACTCCAGCTGAAAAATAAAATAAAATCTGTCCAACAGCAAAAGACTTTCTCTGACTTTCAGCTACTAAGCTAGACTCTTTAAGACTGCAAATCAGGGCAAAAATCTGTGCAAAAGTCATGAAATGTATCCCGGCCTTAAGCAGAATTATTTTTTATTTTTTTGTCAGTGTTGCGTTAGCATTGGCAAAGACAAGTGTACAAGTACAGAACACAATAAAACTGAGAGTGCAAACTGTATGTGTCAAGACATGCTTGAATCTGTTTTGGAAAAGCATTACAAAACCAGAACACGTTTCCACATACCTTTTCATCTGTTATTTTAGGCAAGAAATAAAATCTAAGAAATAACTTTAAAATAATGCCATTCAATATTATTAAATAAGTGTTTAATGTCATGCCATACATTATAGTGTTTATTATGCCATGACTGTTTGCATTCACCAAGCCAATGTATATGAAATGAGCATGACTTACTTTTCAACTAAAATAAACGCAAAAACACAAAACAAACAAATCATCCAGTATTCAGAAGATACTTAACCTGTGTTTTCCTCAACCATCTCCCCCTGATGTGTTTAACAACTATAGGATCACATATAACTCTTTTAATATGTTTTAATCTGTTTATATCCCCTTAAACCCACACAATTATGTCTACAGCGCATGTGAATACCTCTGTATGAAGCTAAGAAACGCATTGTGACCACAAAAAGGGAATGTGAAACGATGTTCCACTGTTCCAAATGCTCAAAAAAACACTAAAGCCAAGTTGATTTGAAATTGTAAACGTACGCATGCCATTGTAACAAACTTTTGATGATCCATATCAATGAGATTTAAACTCACCTAACGTCTTTGCATTCAACTCTGATCCACACTCCATGCTGAGAGGGAGACAAAAGCGTGAATGTGCAAGATAGACTAGTGAGAACCAATAGTCTCTTGTTTGATTAAAAGAGGATACACTATGGCTCGGCAAAATGCCGTACAGTCTCCTCTGACGCTAAGCTGTCTTTTGAATTAGACTACTGCAGCTGATCTCATTTGAATTCCAATGCACTGCTAGAAAAAGCTTTGTCAAGCGGGACGTTGGTCCGTCTGAGTGGGATCAGTCTGTGTATGTGTTCCAGCAGTTGTCCAAGTCTTGTACTTCTCGTATCTGCTTGTCTCATAGTCTTTTCCTCTCGTTTTTGGCTCCAGTACATGCTGCATATAGGTGATATCAGCCTCTCGCTGCCCTTCAGTTTGTTTTGTCCTTTCTGAGATTCAATAATAACATCAGAATGACTCAGTCCTGTTTCTTTAACCCTCAGCACAGGATCACTGACTGAAGGCACTGAGCGTGAGTCTTAAATGACTTGTGATCAACTCAAGTAGGGGAGGGTAGTAATTGGTAGACTAAATCTGAATATGGCCAAAACAAACCCTAAAATCCAGTTTATCTGCATTGTTCATGTTTCATGGAAACATTTGTGGCACAAGAGAAAGGAGGCTTAGAGCCAGATTTTCTTAAACAGGGTAAATAGCTTGGAGCACAATCCCGTAAAAGCACCATTGGGAGTGAAAAGTTATGCGCGTGATCTACTGACGACGTGCAAATTAAAAAACTCGATCCATGATGACCAAAACAATTTACCAACAGCAAAATTAGCCAAATTTGTGTCTGGTTTAAGACCAGCTTTTTTTTGGCTGTTAAATAATGGCGCAAATACCAGTAAACTAATTAGCGCAAAGCTTAGTACATCGTTGTGGTGAGCAGGACGGGGTCGAGGGACTATCACGAGAGCCTGTGGCTTGATTGGTAATGAGCGCCACCTGTGGGATAAAAGGAGGAGCAAAGACAGTGAAGGATCAGAGACCAGGCCTGGGTTGGTTGGCGGCGGTCGTCCGTGAGGCTGCAGCCGGTACTTTTATTTTGTATTTATTAATTTTGTTTTATGTCATATTAAAAGTTTTTTTAATGTTCGCCGGTTCCCGCCCGTTACAATCATCTTGCATGACTTATTTAAATTCTCCTCCCATAAATGTTACATGTTACACGTTAACCTGAAAGGAAAAACCGCTACAAATGCACATACAAAAAGGACAGCCGTAAAAATAACCTTGTCCATGGATTTTCCAAATTTTGTCTTTAGTAAATTCTAACAGTAGCTTTTAATGCCAAAAAAGGGTTTTGCACTGGAGCAAGCTTTAAGTAAATCTGCCCCATAGTCTCAACATTTAAAGATGTAAATTAGCAATCTATGTAATATATGTGTGTGTTTGTGTGTGTGTAGTTTCTAAGCAAGCAAATTTTAAAAAGTCAACTGGGAAATATCTACCAAATTTCCCAGGCCTGTGCTGCCATTGATCTAATTTCACATCTCTTTCCACAGTGACAACAGAACAACAACAGCGGAGGTTCATAAAAGGCTTTCAAGGCTTCAGAAACATCCTTTTTCCTGTGAATTCCTTCCGTGCGGATAGTAAATTGTGTTTATAATCCGGTGCGCAGCTAACTATGTATATGAATGATGAAATCCCAAAGGGAATAATTTGTGGTGTTTTGGAAAAGCTCATGTTGTCAGATTTAAGATAAAATTAGGGCTGGTAAGATTTTTAAATGTTCTAACCTCAAGTCTCTTATGCTTAATGTTGCATGTATTTTGATCAATACAGTAAAAACCTTTATATTGTGAAATGCTAGAATTTAAAGTAACTGTTTTCTATTTTAAAATATTATAAATGTAATTTATTCCTGTAATTATAAAGCTGAATATTCAGTATCATTATTCCGGTCTTCAATGTCAAATCATTATTTTATGCTGATTTGATGTTTAAGACACATTTCATATTATTATCAATCTTGATAGTTCCACTGCTTAATAAATGTGTGGAAACTGTGATACACTTCTTTCAGAATAGAAAATTCATAAGAAGAGCATTCATCTGAAATAGAGGTAGCACTTTATTTTACAGTCCTGTTCCCAAGAACATACTATGTACTAATTATAGTAATGACAAAAATATTTTAATAACTATGTACTAACCCTAAACCGACCCTTAAACCTATCCTGAACCCATGCAGTTTATATTACCCAGTACTTTCTTAGGTAAGTAGACTGTAAGTACATATAAGTGCACATACTGTAAAATAATTTGAACCAAAATAGAATTTTTGTAACATGATAAATGTCTTTATTGTGTCACGCAGGTTGTTAGGAAGAAGATTAGAACAGGGAACAGACTTTAATGATAAATCCAAAAATGTGTAGCTTGCGTAAACAAGATCGGAGAAGGAACTGAAGAAAAACAGGATAACGAGAGAAGTAAATAAAAATGATAAACTAATGAATTACCAAGGAATTCAATATGCAAAAAGAATGCAAAGTCTGAAATATGAAATAATAGTCATATTTAATAATATAAATTATATATACAGTGGAGTTCGGTTATGTCGACGGCCTCGGGGTTGCAAAAAGGCGTCGAGATAACCAACAGCCAATATGGCGATTTATTTGAAGAAGTGATCGGCATGCTATAAAAATGTACATACACTGCATATGTTTGCTAACAACAAAAGGCATATGTGCACCAACTAACAGCAGAGATTTACCAGTATACAATAAAAAACACCTTAGATTCTCCATAAAAACCTTTAATTATATTCTCCAACATTCCAAACACAATGATCGCTCACAGTGTAAACACAGGCACAACACACATAAACACATTCACTCAGAACAGTCATTTCGCTCTGACACAGTTCTGAAGAAAATAAAAAGCACTCTTAGAAGAAAATATAAAGAACTTTTAGGGGTTCCTATATCATGGGAACTTTTAATGGATTTAGTTTTAATTAATTAATTGGTTTCATTTGAATTTTATTTTTATTCAATTTTATGAATTAAACAGCTTGCAAACTTATTATATCACTGGAAGAAATTAAACATGAAATTATGCAATAATTTAAGACATTTGCTCTGTATACTTTTTGGCACAAAGGGTTCTTTAACATTGAGTCTAGAACCCCACTGAACCTTTTTTGGTATAATAAAATAAAATATATGATTAAAAAATATGATACAATAGGCTTTATCGGCTTAGCGAGGGTTAAATAACTCATTACGCAGTCTATACAAAATGCCTTCACAGCCACAGGAAGTAATTTCCGCAAGCTCTGTTTCATTTCAAAAAAGGAAACAGCACAATTAAACTTATTTTTGTCATGGAATGTTTTAAACAGATCAATTTATAGGGGACAAATTCCATGATGCACACCCATGTACAAACATCTGAATTTTGCAATTCTTATGTGAATGGATATAAACTTGGAGAGGATTTTGCCTGTTCCAATTGTGCGCCAAAAACAGAAAATAAAGTCTGTTGGCACCAGACCACAACTGCTACTTTTATGCAAATAATGATCCAACACCACAACAGCAAGAAACTGCATGCGATTTAAAATACCTGATGAATCAACTCTCTTTTTTAATTCTGTCATTTTATGCACCCTCATCAAACCTGGATCACAAATCTTCTGTGGAACATAAAATATAATTTTCCCAATGTCTCAAGACTTTCTTTTTTTCTTTGTTAAAGTCAGTGGTCACCAAAACTCTTTGGTTACCAATTATATTCTTAAAAATATCTCACAAAATATTTATTGGTGTACAGGTTTGGATCAACATGAGGGTGGTGAATAAATGACATAACTTTAATTTTTGGTTTAACTTTCTCTTCAACTTTGAATGGAAACCACACAAGCAAACAAAAAATTCAAAAGATCCAGAATAGAAGAATATTACAATCAAGCCTTTTAAAGCATTACAACTTGGCTTTAAGGTCTTAACTCTTTTGTTAAGCACAAAAAAGGGGTGCAACAGAATGTAGTAATTTATCTAAAGATAAACACTGAAAAGACGTCATAGTAGGGCTAAGGGAGAAACAGGAAAAAGGGAAAAGGGCAGCAGGAAACTGCCACTTGTTTACACTCCGTGAGGAGATGATTTCACAAACACATGGCAGTAAACAAGGCACTCATTTGCTTTAGAGGTTGCATTAACAAAGAACCTACGTTTACAAAAAGCCTTTAACAAGAGGCTTTTAAAAGTTCTGCTCTTCTGTTTCTACATGTCTAGGCTAGAGTTTTCCACACAGAAATCTCTCACCTGAGTAGGGTCCTGTTACCGTGTCTGGCTCCTCCTTATCCTCTTCTTTCAGTATCTCTCCATCATACTCTGGTCCTGATAATGGGGTGTCCTCCACCGGCACCACTGTGAAGTTGGGCATTTTTCCTCACACCATGTGCTCTTTGTTTTAGTTTCTTGAGTCTTTTTTTCTGTCTCACCCCAACTCTCCAGGGCTCGGCAGAGTTCGAAGTTCTCTGACTACTTCACAACTGTTGTTCAGACGCGACAGCCCATGTGATCTCTTTCCACCGAATAAGGAGCATTGTACAACTCCTCCCACTGTCCGACGGGCCGTTCTGTCATGCCACCGAGCTCTGAGCTGGTGCTTCCTGTTTTGTGACAACTGCCCTTCTCATTGTACATGTGAAGGCTGGGAGGGAGGTGATTGTTTGCCGTGCCAGAGTCATCTGAGAGCGCACAAAGTGATGCGAACAAAAGGCTTACCGCGATGTAGCATTCCTCAACCCAAGCCCAAATCGCCTGCCCCACCCCCTCCTGACGTCCATAGCCTCAAAGGAAACGTGCAACAATCACTCCATTCAGGAGCCATTAGGACTGGACAGGAATCAATGCTGAAAATAACTTTTCCTGAAAAGACTACTACTACTACTTTTAGTGGACGCCATCCCTTTGCGCAAAACATTTGAATGTCGATCAGTCGGATTCTCCTGAATGTACGTGTGCATTTATTTGAAATATACCTAGACAGTGGCTTGCTCTGTTTTCTGTTTCAAGGGTGTGTGTCTTGTGAGAGTGACTGATAAGGCTCTCAGTGGTGGCACTTTGCTGAATTCACTGGAGCAACCTGCACCTACTCAGCTACAGTGAAACCTACTGTTGTTACTACAAACTAAGTTTGCAATTGGGATTAAGACTGTTGGGGTCTACGAATAAATTGAAAATTATTTTGGGGACATAGCAGAATAACATTTTCAGTGAAAACATGCTTGCATAGGGTGCCCTCTGTGGGTTGAAAGACTTCAGTCTGTTTTTTCCCCTGTCCCATGTGACTGACTGTGTGCCTTTAGCAGACCAGCAGGTGGCAGCCTATACAGTTTTGGGCTCTTGTTGGAGTCTCTTAACACCAGCACAAAACTACAGAACCTGCTCCATACAAGGTGAAATAAAACTGCATGGTAAAAAAATTATACTAATATAATAGACATATAAACTACTCGTATATGTGCTTTGTTTAAATAAAGTGAATCAAATATTATCTGGAGTTTTCTTCTTTAATACACAAATAACAGTGTGAAGTTCAGTCTGTCTCTGTCTTATATGGAGTGTATTATAAGCTGTACATTGCACATAGTCGTACAACTTGACCTACACAGTGATAAGACTCTGATAAGAGCTTTTGTTGTCGATTGGCTTTGAACCAGCTCACCCGTATAACAGTAACAAACCAAAAGCAAAAATGAAATCAAGTTGAATCAGGCTGAACAGAAACCGTTACGTTTAACCGGTTCATAGCGTTAGCTGATCTTTCTGATTGATATAATTTTTTACAAATATTTTATTAAATAATGAATTCAAATAATATGTTGCAAATGTTGGCTGGAAACTTTTCGGGTTTATAGAAGTCGTCATGGGTCGTACAGGATGTTTGGGAGACTTGTGTGTTGTATTCTTTGACGGTTCTTTAATGGAAACAAAGCCATCGCAACGCCAAACCCCACTGTGGAAGAAGAAAGCCGCCGTGTTTACAACTGTGACAGTGAGCGCTTATCAGGATCACCTAAACGCTGGATTTTCAAAAGTATGCGAAGTTTGCGGCTCCATTGTTGCTGTAAACTTGCACAACATTCTAGAATAATTTATTAGATGCAAGCTTATTTGTTATCATAAAACAGTATATTTATCATAAAAACAGTAGCTGTAACATGCCTTTAAAAATATACAGTGGAATCTGGTTATGTTGACACGCTCGGGGGTTGCAAAAAAGCATCGAGATAACCGAGGACCGAGATAACCAACAGCCAACATGGCGAATTATTTGATGAAGCGATCAACATGCTATAAAAATGGACATACACTGTATATGTTTGCTAACAACAAAAGGCATATGTGCCCCAACTAACAGCAGAGATTTACCAGTATACAATAAAAAACACCTTAGATTCTCGATACAAACCTTTAATTATATTCTCCAACATTGCAAACACAATGATCGCTCACAGCATAAACACAGTCACAACACACGTGTAACCACATTCGCTCTGACACAGTTCTGAAACGTATTGCACGCGGTTACAATGGTTTCTTTACAAACTCTAAAATGCTTTGTTGCTTTTTGCCTTTAACGGTCTGCTTGAAAACAAATGCTTCTATCAGTAACAAGGTCTTTGTCAATGTCAATGTAATCTGGGAATTCCTGGACAGTGATGCTAAATCCCGCCACTTCTGCGAGTTCTTCTGCGGCTGTGTGGCGCTGTGAGTGAAGTGAACTAGTGAAGTGAAGTGCGCAGTGAACTAGGTATGATCATTAGTCACGAGATAACCATGTGAAGTGGCGAATTTGTCTCGAATTTGCGACATAAAAGAATCGACATAACCAATAAGAAAATGCTAAGACAAATAGGGAGTTTGGCGGCTCCACTTCAAAAACGTTGACATAATAGGGTTGGCGAGTTAACCGAGGTCGAGATAAGTGAACTCCACTGTATATATATCCATATATAGAAATTTGTGTATTCAGAAAACCCTTTTTTATCTGCTGTTCCTCCTTGGCTCCCCAGGGGATATAAATAATTATAGTGTGTTGATTTTAATAAAGACACGGAACTCTCAATTCATGGTAAAAACGCAACGAACATGACGTGCACATATGTACATATGTGACCATGAAGGAATCTAAAAGTAATCAGATTATGTTACTTTTATATTGTGATGCTTGGATTACGTTACTGAATACCTTTTTTATAAAGTAATTTGTAACTGTAAGGAAATACATTTTAAAAGTAACCATCCTAACTCTGTATTCAGAGGGTATAAAGGTCATTTGCAAATACATGAAAGTCATCTAGAGGTCACTCTATCCATGCTATCCAAATACAGTGCTAAAAACATTTTCTTAGCAATTCTGCTACCAGTGTGAGTATTATAGTTTTCTCTCAACCTCGTCTAACTTACAAAATATGACACTCTAAATCGGATTAGTGCTCGCTGAACACTGAAAGGTAACATCAGGATGAGTGAATCATGCGGTCCCACCTCCACACCCTTGACTCCTTCCCCCTCCCCATCCATCCTCTCACTTGCCTCCCCACATTCACAATCAATTCACTGTACACTACTAGTCAATTTTATTTTTAAGCGCTCCCAAACAGAGGGGCTGTTTCTCAACGTGTGGGAGAAAGTGATTGAGAAACTGGGAAAGTTGATTTGCATCTATTTGCAAAAAAAGGAAGCAGTTGAGGTGAGGTAATTGAACAAACTGAGCGCGAGGATTCTCGCACTGACAGATTCAGTGCGTAATTACTGTGAGTCTTTCAAGAGGCGCTATCGTGTTGCTTTTACGTCGATGAGGTGTACATGAAAAGCTTGTATGCATGTGTGAGACCTGGCGGTAGAGTCGATACATCGCTCTTTTTTAAGGTAAACACAAGCTGAGGAGGAACTTGCAGAACTTTTTTGCCCTTCTGAAATAAGACATAATGCCTGTGCGACGGGGACACGTTGCGCCTCAGAACACCTTTCTGGACACCATCATTCGCAAATTCGAGGTTCAGAGTAAGTAATGTTTATTTATTTACTTATTGTCAAATAGGCATTGAATACGTATGTTTTTAAAAACTGATTATGACGACGATGATGATTTTTTCAATTATTTATAGTTTTTTTTTTTTACTATTAATATTATGACTATTTTTAAAGTGTCAGAATAGCTGTAAGATTTAAGACTTTGAAATGTTAACTTTTCATGATTATCTAAATATGTTCTAATTTGGGAGTCAAGTAAAGCCAACTTCAACTTAATAGCATTCATAACGCTCTCTCTCTCTCTTTATATATATATATATATATATATATATATATATATATATATATATATATATATATATATATATATATATATATATATAAGAGATATAACTCTTATAACTATGTAACTCTTGAACATTCTTGTCTAAAATATGCGAGACTTTTCTTTATGAATTGTTAATTTCCTGTAAGTTAAACCACAACAAAATTACTTTTTCAGGAATTCAAGTTAAATCAGACATCCTTTCATCCAGAATGACCACTTGTTATTTGGCTCGTGGATGTGATTTATGAATCTCTTTTTCTTATTCCTCAACAGATCGCAAATTCATCATCGCCAATGCTCGAGTTGAAAACTGTGCCATTATCTTCTGCAATGATGGCTTTTGCTGCATGTGCGGCTACACACGTGCAGAGGTCATGCAAAAGCCGTGTACGTGCAGCTTTCTGTATGGACCGCATACTGGACGACCTGCAATGGCCCAGATGGCCAAAGCCTTACTGGGCTCTGAAGAAAGGAAGGTGGAGATTTCCCTATACAGAAAAGATGGTACGTTTGTGTGTGTTTGAGGGTGGGAAGGTTCTTTCAAATGTGTATTTAAACATTCATTTTGTATAATACAGTGACACTTAAAAATGGCAACACAAAACGGCTAGAATGTAGTAGGCCTTGTGTAATAATATGACGACAGGAAATAAGTTCCTTTGACCACAAGTTGATAAGAATGCAAATTCATACACTTGCATTCATTTGCTTTCATATTTTTTCTATTGCATTATTTCATTTTCCTTCTGTGTGACATTGGATGTGTCCCGTGAAAGTTGATCTTTTGAGTTTAGAATCCTTTATTGTGGATGCTCAACTGAAAGTGATATTCTCATTATTTCTATTCCTGTGCTCTCCTATTTAAAGACAGCATTTCTGGAAGGTGTATTGATTTCTAGGACAGCTGGTAGTTTGAGAATAGCAACAATCGTCATAGAAGACATAATTGCAAAGGACAATTTCTCACTATCCAGATCAATTCCCAGTGCTATATGCTAGTAATCCAAATGTTGCATAAGGGCATCACAATACTGTGTCCTCTAGTGGTGCTTAGGACAGAGGACAATGCATACAGTGGGGAACTGAGACTACAATACTAACAAGTCAGCAATATTACAACATCTGTGAGCTACCAGAAATGTTCCTGTATTGCTATTTAGAGAATATGTTATAATGTTAACAGAGCTGATAAACATACTCATAATCTGTCCTAAGGTTTAGGCAACATGTCCCAGCACATGTTATTTTTTTTCCACTGATCTGGATGTTAGAAATACTTCTCAGTGTGACCCTGTGTAACCTAACCACCCTGAATTTTCTCAGGTGTTCTCAGGCTGCATTTAGTTGTTCCGAAATATGAGACCTCTCAGTTTTCTGACTTCCTTACATTGTCATCTAAATCTCAATACAGTACTTACATTTGCGTACAATCATGGTTATGTTCAGACTTTTATTGGAGTTTGTGGGTACTGTGTCAGTATATAAACCTATATGTCAAATCCATCACCCTGCACCTACAAAGATTCTCATTGGACGGCATGTTCAGTATGCGTATTGGAATGCAATAGGCATATAAATATAAACTATTGTAAAGATTTCAGATGCCATGTTCGAAGGTTTAAGCGTGTTTGATGACGGGTGTGCAAAATGCATTCTGTGAAATACAAATAGTTTCCAGTACAGTTGTTGATGGTTACCATACACTAACTCTATTATAATAGGGTGCTTGCCATCCTGATCTCATTAGTATTCATAGGTATTTGTATGTTTAAACATACATTGTTTTATTTTTGGACATATAGACATTATCCAAAAATTATTTTCTTATGCATAGCTGTAGAAATGTAAAATTATTTTTTATAAAGGCATTTTAATATTTTTGAGGCCCTAAATCTTCTACTACTACTACTAACAAAACGTAAACACAAAATACAATACTATATATTTTTTAAAGTTAAATGACTGTCATTTCTTCACACAGAGCTAAAAGACATCTTAATTAACATATGACTTGGAATACAGTGATCCCTCGTTTATCGCGGTTAATGTGGACCGGAACCCCCCCCCGCAATAGGTGAAAATCCGCAAAGTAGGATCAGTCAATCAGCTCACGGGATACATCTACTCGTGCTCTCATTTGTCGATCTCGTGCTGGGAACCAATCATATGTCTTGTCTTAGTGCCCGTGGGCGTGTACAAAGCTTCATCGGCAAGTTTCTCTCTTTGTCTGGCATCCTGGGAAACCGTTTCTCTCGCGCATCACGATGAAGCAACGCTGCTTTCCGGAATACGGCTGCCGATATAGCAGTATTTTTTCATTTTAATTTTTCGATAAATTTTCTTTTTAAATCTAGGCCGCGAAACTTGAACCACGAAGTGGCGAGGGATTACTGTAGAGTGGATTATTTTATGCTGCACACTACACATGTCCTTTTTTAGCTACTGCTGTTTCACAAAAGAATGATTAATTTTTTAAGTAATAATTAAATAATTTTCAATATTGTTTAGTTAATTTCCATTATAGTGAAGGGCTTATAAATACAAGATAATTGTAATGGATGCATAGGGATATGGCAGAGAGAGAATCTAAGTGCATGCACAATTTTAATAATAAAAGACAAAAACATAGATAATCAAGACCAGGAAACAGGCAAATAGTCCACACAAGGTTAACAGCAACAGTCTAAAGAACACGTTGAGAAACCAAGAACGTTCAAACAAATGAACACCGTCAATGACTAACAAAACACCACTGAAACATAAAGCTTATGGAAATCAAACATAATTAATTACAGGTGTGTCTAATAATGGTAACCATAGTAACTAATAGACAACTAGGAGAAACAGAAACCAAACACAGTAAGGCAGTGCTTCTCAATTATTTTCTGTCACGCCCCCCTAGAAAGAGGTAAAAATTTCGCGCGCCCCCCCCCCCCCCCACCATTTTGGAACTTTTGCGTCATTGTTTCCATGGCAACGCGTCATGCTTGTCATGTGACATACCGCAGTCACAAAAAGCGCTGTATAATAGATCACATTTACTTAGTTTTTTCTTTTTTATTCAAAGTAGTCACCAACTTGTTGGCTCAACTTGTTAAAACCTAAAAGAAACCTTGTGTAGTTGAAAACACTGAATTGTTGTGATAAATGACAAGCTCTGAGCGCCTCTTTTTTTGGATCAGTGCCAGATATCACGTGTGAATTTAGTGGTTGATCACGCGACACATATGAACACCGGTGTGATTGTACACGTCAAAGGATGAAGGGATTGTTATCTGAACTTCATATCTGCTGCTCTTGTTCAGTGCAAGAAAACCTACTCCCTGGCAAAAAAAAGCATGTACCCATGGTCACGCGCGCCCCCCCTGGCACTATTTGAGAACCACTGAAGTAAGGGAACATGAAAACAATGAGATTAGAGTATAACATTTCAACATAAAAGTCCATACAAATCAAAAGACAGAACCAGGATCATGACTCAAATGAACTCAAATGTAAACAGTTGTGATCTAATTAATCACATGACGAATAACCATGGTAATTAATGACAAATGTGAACATAAAACAATGGAAACAGGAAAACAATGAGGAGTAAAAGTCCTTGACAATAAAACCAAATATATGAATGAACATGACAAATATAACACTAGACCAGAAACACAGACCAGACTGAAAATGTCCAAACAATACAGTATATGTGATGGCACTGAACATATTTAATTAATTTATTTGATTTAAATACAGTAACATTTTATTTCCATGCATTAAATATTTGATGAATTAAAAAAGTTGCTCTAAAGTTGTTTGTACATGAAATACTTAATACTTACTGTTAATGCATTAGTAATGTAGAAGCACACTTTACATGCATGGAAATAAAATGTTGATCAATAATGATGAAATCATGTTGCATTTTCAAATGTGTTTGTGGGTTTCTCCTCTTTGTCAGTCGGATGCATTTTCACCCTTATAGAATCTAAATATAAATGTAATATTCTTACATTCAACCATTCATTAAACAAGAAAACCACCTAAATATTCACTTTTGCATGCAAATAATAAGATGAGTAAACCAACCTTCAACATTCAATGCAAATTATATCGAAAGGGGTGTTTTTTTTTGTGAGAGTCCCAAAACAAACTTAAAATTAGAATTAGAATTAATCAGAAAAAGGACTTTGTTCTAAGGTTTTTTAGTTCCTTTAAAGCATAAATATAAGAAGATGTGTACGTGTTCTAAGTGTGTAGATGGCTGTAGTCCAGAGGATAATTTATTTGTGAAATCTAATGTGAGGTAATGAAGGTGTCATGGTCAGTAATAACGTCCTACAGTCTGGAGAGGACTACTGGAAGTTTCTACATAAATTACCTGCTGGAAGGACACATGAAAAGCTCCTCCGAGGGAACTTTGAAGGATAATGATTGTTCAGCGAAATGCTGCGATTCACAGAATGGCCATGGAGAAATATACAAAAATCAGCATAAATAGCAGTTTTGTCTCATGAACCTTAAGAAATACTGCCTTCTTATCATTTTATCAAGTGCACAAATGCCCGTTTTCCTGTAAAGGCATTGTTGTTGCAACAAAGATCCTTGATTCTCAAGACAGTCCTTGGGAAGGACGTTGAAAGCCTGAACTAATGGCGGTTGCACCAGTAATCCTCCAACACAAAAAAGCAATTTCAAAGTCCGCTCAATTAGTGAATGCCCATCCCTTTTTAAAGTCTGTTGGTCCTCCGAGGTTTAACTATTAAGGAAACATGATTGTGTACTGTATAAAGCATAGCAAATTATCACTTAATGATGACCTCTGGGGCAGTTTGTGTTCTTGCAGTAAATGATCTGGGGACGACTTTTAATAGCAACTCCCCATTTCAAACTTTGCTTACATTTTTTTCTTTTCTCTTTTCTTTAATGAGATAACAGAACCTCATTAGGTTGAGCTTTATATTTGATAAAAAATATAATAGTATAATTTTTTTTTCTCTTTAAAGAATAGTACACCAAAATAAATATTCTGTCATTTATTTGTTGCATGACATCATGATGAGTTATTTATATTAGAATAACCAAGGTGCTTTTTCTTAATACAGTATAATAAAACTGAATGGTGAGCCCGAATGTTATGCAATGGCAAAATGTCCATCTGTTCCTCACAAAAAAGACACACACGCGCACACAGACACACACACATACACAAATTAATATTATTTGACTTCAAAACATTCTGAAATATAGTGCTGTATGGTCAAATGGACCACTAAACGCTAAATCTCGCTAGTGAAATGCTAATTCACGTTAAATCTCGCTAATGACATGCCAATTCATACTAAATCTCGCTAGCAACATGGTAATTCATACTAAATCTTGCTAGTGACATGCTAATTCATACTAAATCTTGCTAACAACATGCTAATTGACGATAAATCTCGCTAGTAACATGCTAATTCAAACTAACCCTAACTAAAAACTGTTTAAACTACTTCAAACTTTCTGGCCCGGCTTTCTCAAGCCAACTTTAAAGTTCATTGACGAACTTCAATCTTTTAGTTATGCTTTTTGTCCTTTTTGGAACTTGTCAGTCCAAATCTGATAATTTGTGTATCTGATTGGAATATGATCTAAATTATTGCCTGTCCATATTGTGTATTACAATAGTTTAGATCAGTTTTTGTACTATCTCCTTTGGTTTCTATGGCAATGATGTTGCGTTGGTAGACATGCGCAAAAAATAATGACAACAGAATGTGGAGGGTTTTTTAATACAGATGTTGTCTTATTTACAACTTATGATATTGTGCAGCCACTGCACTGGAGTACTGTGTCTTATGATTGAACTTTCCTGTAGCTCAATCAGTAGAGTATTGGTGTTTACAGCGCCAAGGTCATGGGTTCGATCCCAGGGAAAGGAAGAACTGATTCAATGTGTTCCTTGAATGAGTAAGTCACTTTGGATAAAAGCGTCTGCCAAATGCATAAATGTAAATGTCTTATGAGGAAGTGGCAGAAATGTAGGAGATTGATACACGCAGCTTAATTCCATGATTCCATAATTGTATATAATCTCTCCTGTCATTTTCTGAAACTTTGCAACAACATAACCTTGTTTCTCTAGTGACTTTCAGCATGTTTTCTATAACAATGTCTGACATCTTTAAATTTTACGTGTCGTGAAAAAGAGATGTGATTAGAGTGAAACTAAGCAAAATGTGATTAGAGCAGTCAGGCTGAAATATATTTCCAGAAATGAGATTTGTGTAGGATTTCAAACCACATATGAACGAAGCTCAAAATGTATTGGAAACAATTTCATGTGAATTTTTTTTGCCATTCATAAGATTTCAATCTGGAATGCATAAAAACATATTTTTGTGAGCTCACAGTCAGAACGAGGCTTAATCTCTGGTCCTCATTCACTTTCATTGAAGCTAAATAAAGCGCCATTCACACTGAGCAAGATTTAAGCAGCGTGAATGAATGAGGCAATGACACTCTTCAATCGAAACAGTAAATCCTTTGGAGCTTTTCACACCGGGCATGATCAATCACGTTGTGACAAAGCAATATTTTCTTTTCTAGCAATATTTATTTGTCTATGGCAAGGAATTGCAGAATTATTATAGATAGCTGTGTTGTTGGTGTAGTACCAAAATTTATTTATCTTAATTTACAGTTGTATGTTATGCCACAGACAAGGTTAAAGCCAAATGTGCAAATGTGTTAAACCCTATTTTGCTGGCGTGAAATGCATTCTCAGTTAGCTCAACCAATCATGCCAGCATGAATTATTTGATCAGTGATGACAGAATTGTCTTTCTTTCTTTTTTTAGGTGAAACTGCAAAAAAAAAAAAAAAAGATAAAATAATCGAAACATGAGCTGCATTTATTATAACAATGCAGAACTGCTGAATAAGCAAACATTCTAACACATGACCCATTTATGAGCATAACAAGGAGAGGTCCAATGGAAAACCTCCATTCAAAGCATAAGACAGAGGATGACCCTGCTCATCAGTCTTCATATTCTGGTAATGGCCTCCTCTGCTATAATTAGACAGAGTAATGACTGAAACCATCTCTGGGAGTTAATTATTTAAATGTCCGTTCTTCATCACTGAACTCTCATAGGAGAGTCTATCAGAAAGCCCTTCTCAGAATTCAGCTGAGTTTGAAGTTTCTTACTTTTAAGATGCTGTCAAATTCTGTTTAATCTGTGCATTAGTTATGTATTTAATTTGTTTTGTAGAGCATTTTTAGACCACTTTTTGCCCATTGATTTACTAGCTACTTTGTGTTTGCTTTGACGTGCCACCGGTTCAAAATTTCACTTTTCAAATTTCAAGGTATTTTCAGACCTGACAGCGTAATATTATATCCGACAGGCTTGTAGTTGCTGTTTTTCTGAGAAGAGTCATGAATATGGCAGTAGTTCAGCTCAAACCTCAGTCTATTATCTAAATTTGCATGCAATTTGTTTTATTATGATATTCAAATCCTACGAGTAAATTGAGAGGATAAGGAAGCACAAGGACACATACTGGCTGCCTGCTGCATCTCGCTTTCTTTATGGTATTGCGGCAGGTATTCAAAATAATAAATAATTACGCAACATGCAAACAGTAAAGTTGCATGAGATCTATGACTGTAGGGTTCTGCAAATGTCTGCAGAATTTATATACAGTAGAACCCCGACTTAAGAAACGCTCTACGTACGAAAAGTTCGACATACGATAAAAGATTTCGGGGTTTTTTCTGCCCGAGTTACGACAAAATGATCGAGGTGCGAAAAACGAAATCTTGGCGAGGCGACGATTTCCGAGTTTTGTTTTGATATTCGCGCTGATTTTGGTTCGGGTTGGATGAAGACTACAGTTTGTCCGGTCAGAACAATGATGTCTCACTCAGGGAATGATCCAAAACTGGTATTTATTAAAGGTGCATAGATCGATAAAACCTCAACGATTGGCACTAATTCCCTGTATTTCACTCAATAAACTATATACAATCTTCAGCCGATCTCTTTTACCTTAATCATCCATCAACTCCCTTCTGTCACGACACTTCCTGAACTCCGAGGGAAAGTTTGGAATAGTCCATTTCGCACTGAATGACAGGGATGGCTGGAATAGTCCATGTAAGAAGGGGAACACTTTTTATAATCCTGCTCTCCTATTGGTCAGCATCGCTCCCACCAGCCTCTTCTGTTAGCATAAACTTTTTTCTAATCAGTAACCATGGATGTGAAGATTGTTGCTGAAGTCAAAGGGAAGAAGAGGGTCCTACTCATTGAGTCGAAAAGGGAGATTATTGAGAAGTATGAAGCTGGGATGCGCTTCATCCCATGCTGAATATGGTGTTTTTGTAGGGCTTGGAACGGATTAGGCAATTAACATGTAAAAGTCTGACCGATATACGAAAAGTTCGACATACGAAACCAACCTCGGAACGGATTAATTTCGTAAGTCGGGGTTCTACTGTATAACTTGTTCACAAAGTTACAGACATCCCTCGGCCAATGATTATTAGTTTGATTGACATGGAAACGACAGTTCAGTAAGTGAGGCATTTGGTGGTTCACCAGAGACTCAGTGGATTCAGTAGATTTGTAGACTGATTCAGTAGACTGATTCAAACTGATAACTCTTGATTTCAAGAGGTTCTAGTGCTTTTAGCTCTGTTTATCTCAGTTTATCATTTTTAAATCAATTCTTTGAATTTTGCAGTTGCATAGGCCTCTATAGGGAATGTAAAACACACGTGGGGGGAATAGAAACATATTTTACATCAAGGCACTAAATGGCTTGTTAATTTGCAAATGATAAACCTTAGTGATAGAACAAGGCCACAAAAAGCATTTTAAACTGATCAATTAGTCTTTGCTTCCTATAAAACATCTTGTGGTTTTTAAATTGTAGTGTGGTTTTCTGGAATATCTAGCTGAAAGCACAGTATAAAAATGAAACCTTATGACAGACAAGAGGATGTGGTGGAGAGGAAGAGAAAGATGAGGGGGGTGTCAGGCTTTAGAGCCACTAAATCCCATTATTAATTTCAGTTTTCTATGCTGCTTATGTTCTTATGAAAACAATACAATTTCCTCTGGTGGCATTAACCTCTCATGTCCTAATAGCCGCTTCTGTCCTTGCTACTGAAAAAGTCAAAATCCGATTTAGTTTGTAAGGTTTGCAAATGAAACCTTGTCTTTTTTCATGGATGTAAACAGACATACCTTGACTTTTGCAAATTAGTGCATGAGTTTCTTTTAAGAGTGTGTGTGGGCATCTCTTAAAAGGTTTGCATTTGCAAATTAGATCGATTGACCAGGTCACACCCTTTTGTTTATTCACTAGCTATGTCTTGATTTATAGATCACTTTTTTTGCTCACCTGTATTGGTCTGGTATCTCATACCCTGTGAAGATTATGACGCAGAAGACGCCGGTGTTAAGCAGCAGATGGTTATGCTCTCTGTGACTGTGTTTTACAGTAGCAGATGCTGCTGAATGACTGAAATGATTTACAGAGGAATAGTGTTTCACTCTTTAATCTCTGAGAGATGGCACCATGTTCCCGGTGCCATTGTCGTCCTGCCTGCCCTTGAGTTCATCTCTGTTGTGAGCCACTCCTGGCTATCAATGCTGGCCCATCAGACTGGCACAGAGAGGGGCTGATTGGTTTGGCAGCATGAGAGCAAGAACCACAGTGCCAATGTGGGACGGCTATCAGTTGCCACAGTGAACAGTCAGGGCTCAGGACATTTGCCAAGCTAGTTATCACAGACCTTAACACAGACCTTCTATGCACTCATCGATTGTAATAGCTTTTGTGGTGTACAGGTTGTGCAAAATAATAAATCCACTTAACTATTTAAATCTTGTCATCTGTCTGAATCAACTGTGTTTGGAATGTTACGGGATCTTTTGTTGTATGCTGCCCTCAAGTGGTGACAGAAACTTATGAAGAGCTTTTTCTGTACTGAGAGTGACCCCAGAATTTGTTTTATTGAATGTGTGGCCATTATTGGAAATATTCAGATTATATCCCTCTCAATGCAGGTGTGTGCTTGCCGTGCCTTGTGGATGTGGTTCCGGTTAAGAATGAGGATGGTTTAGTCATCATGTTCATCCTGAACTTTGAGCTGGCAGACCAGCCGGAAAGGCCCATTGAAAGCTCACCTTGCAGAGACATCAACTACCACAAACCCACCATCCCCTGGCTCTCTAAAGGTACATGATTCATTATATTGAATTAGGATTTTAGATTTGGTTAAATTTCCTCACGTTTGTAAAGAATTTGTTAATTATGGGCAGGAATATTTTGTATTGTACAATTTAGTATTTGTAAATATAACTGATCATTAGTTTTTTTTATGATCAATGATATTGTGTCTTTATGTTTACATGTCAGATAACCAAAATGCCAAACGCTTAATAATAATAATAACAACAAAAACAAAAATGTTACAAGATATTTTAATATCAATAAGTTACTTGTTCTGTGAACACCGTTGTTTCCTGTTACACATGCTCTTGCGTAATGGCATTGTTGAATGTTTTTATTTATTTTATTTATTGGTAGACTTGGAAGACTGTTCTCATAATTTATTTGAATTATTATTTTTATGTTTTTACCGGCAAATCATCTATATCTTTATGATAAAATGGGATATTTATATGCTGCTTTGAAAAACATTTTAAGGTGTCAGAATACACACCTATTTTTAAATGGTCATCAATGAAGCTGCTTTTAGACTGCGGGATGGTTATAGCATAGCTTTAGCATTTAGCATTTTTTTTAGACTCATTTCATGAGCTACCATTTCTGTGTTTAAATTATGAAATTTAATGATGATCTGCTAAAATACTTAACTTCCAATTTCCTCAGCAAGAAGACACAGACTGAGGCTGCCTTTGCCCCTCCTGCGCTCCATGAGTGGCAGTAAACAGTCTTTGCATGAAGATTCTGAAAAAGGCTACATGCAGCCAATGCCCCATATGGGCCATGAGTCTGTAGCCCTGGACAAATTGCTTTCCCTGCCTGAACGCTCTGCACTTGGGGGATCTCAGCTGTGGCTGTGGGAAGATAAAGCTCAAAATGAGCCTGAAAGTGAGCCATGGCCATCAGAAGTGTCCCCTCCCCTGCCTCAGGGCTTTTCCCAGTCCTCCCCGCGTCTGCACAACCTCACCTCAGAGGCCTCTCCGTCCAGCTGCAGCATGGCCCACAGCCGCTCCTGTGAGAGTCTGTGCGGCATGCGGCCTCCACCCTCCACCGCTGACTTCAACTGGGACAGGAAACTGCCTGTCAGACCTAGTAGCACAGGTGATGATAGAACCAAAAAGATGTGTTGCCATGTGTAGTCCAATAAATATAACAGTCATTATACTAGTACTATTTCAGAGAGCCATGTAATAATTGAAAATAAATACATAAAAATATTAAATAATGAGATTAATAAGATCTATGTTCATTTTTTTTCCTTCTAGGTGCCATGCATCGCAAAGCCAGCTTACAGAATACTACTTCTGACTCAGATCTCATTCGTCTCCGGAACTCAGTTCGGGGTCCTCAAATATCACACAACTTAATAGATATGAAGCCAGATCCCTTAATTGCTGTTCCATCCAGTGAGATTGACATCATTGCCCCCTGCAAACTAATAGACCGGACCCATAATGTGACAGAGAAGGTCACTCAGGTAAGGTTTTTCACTCATACGGTTGGAATGTGGAAGTCTGAAGACTGTGATGTTTTAAAACTATTTAATGACAAAATAGAGAATTTACAGGTATGTAAAATAATGAAAATATCCTGAAAATATCAGATGTAGAGCACAACAATTGTCTGTGGTATGAACTTCTGAGTATTGTTTTACTGATATCGAATGGATTCAACGGATCTACAGTAAGATTCTATAATGTTTTTGAAAGAAGTCTCTTATGTTCACAAAGACTACATTTTATTTAAAATTACAGTAAAAAAACGAAATATTGTTATGATTTAAAAACTTATTATTTGAATATATTTGAAAATGTGATTTATTCTTATAATGACAAAGCTGCGTTCATTACTCCAGTCTTCAATTTTACATGATACTTCAGAAATCGTTCTATTATGCTGATTTGGTGTTTGTTCGTAGCCTAAATGTTTCTAATTACTATCAAAGTTGAAATAATTTGTGTTACTTTTTTTGGGAAACCATGATATAGCACAGCTACTGTCAGCATGTGTTTGCAAATGACAAGGAAATGGATCTAAATGCAGCAGTTATAGATCTATTAAACAAAAAACCTGAACACTAGAAAACTAGGAATCAGAACTAACGATTATAACGTGACAAGAACAGACAATGAACAAAAAGAAATACAGAGCTTAAATACTGGGCTACATACAGAGCTAAAAACAAATCAGTCGACAAAATAAATAACAAGTGCACAAATTAATCAAACCATGAAAACCATAGAAACAAACTGTATGTGTGAATGAGGGTGTAGGAGACAGTTTCAGACACAGAACCAAACATGTGACAAACCCACCCAACACAAGAAAGAATCCTGCATTATTCCTTACAGATATATATTCGTCTGATATATTTAGGCCCATCATTACATATTAGGGCTTTATTATTTCACCTTCTTTGGCCCGAAATGGAGTAGATCTTGCAGTGGTTTAACAATTTTTTGTCCAGTTGGTGGCAGTAGAAATAGCTTTATGTAACACGTGCATATTTTTGGTAACACTTATAGCCTTTATGTATAATTCATTATAGATATATTCATAATACATGTTATAATGCAATATATATTTTCATAAATAATTGTAGCCAAAGTTAAAATGCATTCCTTCGTTACTTCTGAAATTGGTTGTTTGTCATGTGTTTTAATGCATTAAAACATTTGAAAAACAATCAATTTCAGATGGGTTATTATAAAATACTTTCATAAGGTATTATCGTTGAGTAGATAAGTATTATAATGTATTATAACTGTGGTTACAATTATTCATGAGACCATACAATGCGTTATATGGTGCTCTACAGGGCATAAGTAATGCAGTAAAATACTTTTACAATGCTGTATATATAAATGTTTCAAGCAAAGTGTTATTGAGATTTTAAACTGTAGTCTCAGGGAATCCTCCAAAGCAATGTATTTAAAAAAGAAGAAAAAAAGAAAAACATAATCCAAATGTAGTTCACTCGTGCAGTCTTTTATATTTGTTCCACTGGAATATCTCACACCTGGGATTAGTGCAGCATCCTGGTCTGAGTCATATAGACAGTTGCACATGGCTGGCTGAACATACACTTGCCCTGCATTCCTGTTTGAAGGGCATTCCAAGAGCGCAGAGGGAATGAGGTCATGCCAAAGGTCACATGGCACATGCCGCGAGGTGTCCTTCCATTTTCAGCTGAGTTATCTGGATGCCTCATGACAGAAAGATCTATATCTCCTCAACTGAGCAGCCATTAGCACTCACGTGGGTGTGTGTTCAGAGATGCTTAGTCATTTATCTTTGTTTAGATCATTGCTGTTGATATAATCAGTATTTCCACTATTTAGTAGTAGATTTGATTTAATTTGAAGTTCATACACCCATCATATATCTAAATATAATGTAGCATTTTAGTTTTTTAATCATGTTTTTAACACAAGCTTTTTTATGTACATACTCAAATAATCAAGTCTTACACATCTGATTTTATTTCTTAAAAAAGTAATATTTTTATTCAGCAAGGACGCATTAAATTGATCAAAAGTACATTATAGTGTTACTTTTCTTTCTATTCATCAAAGACTTCTAAGAAAAGGTTATTACACAAAATATTAAGCAGCACAACTGTCTTTCCATCAACCTGTTTATATACATATTTTGATGTATCGCATCAGAAATGAGTGATGAAAAAAAATATAATGAATAATGAAGAAGTAAATGCATTTGCAGAATAAATTCTGACGTAGCGAACATTAATCCCATGTGTCCAACCGCTCATGCGCTCAACACAGAAAACAGACACACGGAACATGAATGACCGAATCCCGACACAAAATCGGAACTGAACTATACAGGATCCGAACACCACGCCCCGCACATAAAGCAGGTCACGTGGACAAGAGTGCACGGCTCGAGCACACTCAAAGCTGCTAACATGAGAACATGACGTTAACACGCCACCACCAGCTCCTCATAGGCTGGAGAGTGAAGTGTGGAATCTTCATCTCCAGCTTCGGTGCCAGCAACGTCCAACTCTTCAGATGCCTTCCGGTGCCTTCCCCTGGATCTGGTGGGTGAGGACAGAAATAAGGCCAGGCCTGTCCTTAACCCCTCTGACAGATGCATTTGCGACAGCCAAGACCTAGATCGCCATGTTCCACTGCATCAGCAGGACCTGAGTCTTGAGGATTGCGAGCATCGTACACAGCCAGCTCTCTTGAGCGTCACGAGATATATAACATGGATAGGGATGCACACACAATCTGCTTAGCTGATTGTTTGCCATTCTCACTATTTTTGTGTACAGTAGTACCTCAAGATACAAAAGGCTCAACTTATGAAAAATCTAAGTTACGAAAGTAAAGACGAAAATTTTTACTGCTCTACATACGAAAAGTTTTCAAGATACAAAAGGTTTCTGAAAGTCCGAGATTTGCCCCATAACAATTTTGAAACTCGCGCCGCATGCCGCCATCTTAGTTATAGTAGACTCGCCACCATCCTCCTGCTCTCCCATTGGTTCCTGATGCTAGCCAAGCCATGAGATCCTTCTCTCTAATTGGACAGCATCCCTCCCATCATGCATCTTCTATACGTACGTGCTGGCGTGCTTTCGCTCGAAGCTACGAAGCTGGTATGCGATTGAGTGTGATCGCAAAGGAATACGGCCGTAATCCGTCGACAATACGCACCATCCTTAAATAGAAGGATGCCATCAAAGCAACTACACAATCGAAGGGCATCACTATTTTGTCCAGCAAGAGGAGCCATGTGCACGACGAGATGGAACGGCTGCTCCTCATCTGGATAAAAGACAAAGAAATCGCTGGCGATACAGTAACGGAGACGGCAATCGCTCACAAGGCCAGTGTTATTTTTGACATTTTACGTTATTTCATTGTTTATAGGTCAATTTAGCTTTATTATGAAATTTAATGGGGTGTTTTTGGAGGGCTTGGAACGGATTAGCCATTTTACATGTAAAATGTGTTCCAAGATACGAAAAACTCATTATACGAAGGCCGCCTCGGAACGGATTAATTTCGTATCTCGAGGTACCACTGTATTAGTTCAAAGTCAAGTCAAAGTCAGCTTTAATGTCAATTCTGCAATATATACAGCACATACATACAGAGAATTGAAATTCTGTAACTCTCAGACCCAAGGTGCAACCAGGTTACATTAACAGTAACAACAGCAACAAAATATATATATATCAACAACACCAAAAAAAAAAAAAATATATATATATATATATATAAAAATAAATAATAATAGATAAAATAAAATAGATTAAGGAAATAAAGAGATAAAGTCGCGATGGTAAAGACAGTGCAAACAATAGTAGGGGGGGGGGGGGTCAGGTGCATGGGGCAAAAGAGAGGAAAAGGGGCAGAGACGGGAGGGAGTTCAATGCCCTGACAGCTTGGGGAATGAAGCTGTTCTTCAGTCGGCTGGTCCTTGCCTGGAGACTGCGTAGTCTCCTCCCTGATGGCAGCAGATTGAAGAGGCTCTGGGATGGGTGGGAGGGGTCTCTCGCAATGATGAGGGCTTTGCGGGAGAGGCGGGTGTTATAGATGTCCTGGAGGGGTGGGAGAGAGACACCAACGATCTTCTCAGCAGCTCTCACTATGCGCTGCAGTGCCTTGCGGCAGGATGCGTTGCAGGCGCCGTACCACACAGTGATGCAGCTGGTCAGAATGCTCTCGATGGTGCCTCTGTAGAAGGTGCGCATGATGGGGGCTGGGACTCCGGCTCTTCTCAGCTTGCGGAGAAAGTAGAGTCGCTGCTGTGCTTTCTTGGTCAGTGCTGTGGTGTTGGTGGTCCAGGAGAGGTCTTCTGTGATATGCACACCCAGAAATTTGGTGCTCCTCACTCTTTCCACGGTCGCACCGTTGATGGTCAGAGGAGGGTGCTGGGTGTGCATTCTTCTGAAGTCAACAACAATCTCCTTCGTCTTCTAGTTGGTAGATAGACAACAATAAATAAGTCAAACTATCACACAATGCGCTACTAAAGACACAGAAGCTGCCTCTGTTTTGTTTGGCATGCCTTTATTGTTTCCTGGTTCATGACGTCATCTGCCTTTGATGCCCTTTCACACATTAGTACGATTTCACATGTGGTTCATGATGCATAATTATGCAGAGTACTTTGACGCATCCCAAGTTTCCTTGAAAAGGAACATGCTATTAGCATGATTTAGAATTTTGTTAACATGAATTATCATGTTTTTAATTTATATTAAATTTAACATGTTTCTAGCATGATTTAGCATGTTACTAGCATGAATTAGCATGTTGCTAGCATTAATTAGCACGTTGCTAGCATGTCCTAAGCTTGTTGCTAGGCTTTGTCAGTGGATGAAGCTTAAATAGTGTAGTGTATACTTAGGGTACAAAAGTTTAGACCACCTCATCGAAAGCATATATTTTGATATTTAATCTTTTTGTGTGTGTGGAAAAGCCAAGTTTGGTGTTTGTTGCTTGAAAGTCCTAGGACATAGGTGTCAAACTCAAGGCCCGCGGGCCACATCCGGCCCGGCGTGTAATTATGTCCGGCCCGCGAGAGCATTTTATTAATGGCCCGCGAGATGTCCCGCGCTCCAGCTGGCCCGCTGAACACTTCCTGTATTAAACAGGAAGTGGCTAATGATGCTTCGCGCTCGCGCTAGTACCGTGCGATTGTTATTGTCAATTATCCATAACTGTTCAGGCTCGGTACACAGTGCTTGTGCGCGAAATTCAGGTGTTGATCATCGGATGAGAAGAGCCCGCCCTCATGGCAGAACGTCTTCTTGCATGATTGACAGGTCAGACAGCATATCAGCGCCAGCTGTCAGAGTGAGAGTACAAGCGCCAGAAAGAAAATACAGCGCAAAAAAAAAACATTACGTCCTTAGGGACGTAACACATATATTGAAATATTATTACGTGTAAAAAAAATTGTGATATAGTTTGTAAAATCTGCTATAACCCATGGGTTATATGCGGGAAAATACAGTATATGTTTACTTACATACTGCCGGTATACCTGTGTGTCTCATTTGCGGAGCTAATGTGGCAGTAATTAAATAATTTAATAAGACGGCACTATAAGACAAATGACATAAGAGCAAATTCAACTGAATGATTTGATTTGTTATTGCTGAAAAGCAAAAATTGTATTTAGATTTCCAGGTTTTGTTATGCAGCATGTCCATATTTTGAATTTGTATAATTTTGACAGGATATATTTTTATGGAGAGCAAAATCTTTTATATATAAATCTTTTTAAGTTTTATATAAAATGACATAAGAGTAAAGAAATTTGAATGTTTGTTCTTTTAACTTTTACTTACTTTTACTTTACTTACTTGTTTACTTTATTTCTAACTTGTATAATTTAGACAGGATATATTTTAATTTTTTTAAAGTATTTTTTAAATATTTTTATATTTTTAAGTTATTTAAGGTATAAGTTGATTTATTCCAGAATAATATTTCTTTCTGTTTTATATTCACATCTAATTTAAAAAAAGGTAAGTTTTAAAAGTTTAGTTTTAGTGTTTTCAATAAATGTTTATCCTGTTCGGCCCGCGACCTAATTTTTTTTGGGATTTTGGCCCCCTGTGCAATTGAGTTTGACACCCCTGTCCTAGGAGATAGGTCAAAATTTTTAATAATTTAGAAAGAAATTCAATAAAATAAAACTCTTACCAACACCATAATTTGGTGCATTTATATTTATTTTACTTGAATAAAATCAATTTATTTAAATGTAATTCATTTCTTTCAGTGCGGATAGTGTTTTTGTTTCTTGTTAGGGAGGTCTTTTAAAAAATGTATGTTTTGTACTGGTGACTCACAGCTGCTAGCTGTGAATTGCTGATGTCTGTGCCAGGGGAACTTCTGACACTCCTTAACAAGAATGTATGTGTTATTTTGGATAATGCAATGCTGTAGAGAAATAGAGGGATACCTCATCCCCTTCTTCTACCTCTGTGTGTCCTATCACAGAAGTGGCATCCCTCTGGTGCTTCTCTCCAGAGCCCCAACCCACTTAAAGTGTCATTAGCTTGTTAATCAAAGTGGCACACTCACAGGAGACCTGAGCTCTCGCCTGACTCTCTGGAACAACCACCTTAAACTTTATTTCCATCGGAAACTTCGCTATTTTTCAGTTTTTGTATTTGTGGGTGGGTGGTGAGGGTGGAATTGCAAAAACTGTTTATTTAGTTAATGAATTATGCAGTATGGAAATGCTGCTCTGCTGATCGAGCTGTATTTGATCGTAAACAAAAATCATGAGAGATCGCCCTGCAGTCCTTTGCGTGCACTCTCGCATGCACATATTTCTCGTCCCCTCCACTCACTGACAATGTGCTGATGTCAGTACAGTCTCCAGCCTTTGTAAAATGCTTAAATGTTATTAGGTCAACACTTAACCATATGGTTGATCCTGAAATGATGCTGATAAACATTCATTCAGAAATCACACAAAAGGAGAAGAATAGCTATTGAAGCCCCTGTGGCTGAATAGGCTCCCCATTATAAACTTTTCACAGGGTGCCTTCTTTCATTCAAAAACAACTAGAGGGAGTGAAATGGAATGAATAGTTTTTAAAGGCATTTTAAAGTCTGATTCTGAATCATTTTAACTTGACACAGTGCCTTTTTGCAATGCTCACGAGGAGAAAACAGTGAATGAAAAAAGAGTGAAAAAGCGTGTCTCTCCAATTGAGCGTGTCTATATTACTTAAGAGCTGGTCAAACCCCACCCATGACTGGTGACAGTCTGCTCCATAAGCATATGCCTTATTCACCCTGAGTCAACTGCAGCAGTCCACTTTTACTCTTTCTTCGGTGTAGCAGCTGGAGGTCTGCATTACATTACAAATGTTCTGTTATTGGATGTACCGACAAACATAAGAGTCTCCTGGCATCTTAGCCACTGAGAAAACCATGGTTGAATTTCATTTATGAAGCATTTATATTTTTACATTTACATTTTATGCCAGACTTCTTCACAAACGAGGGTCAATTCAACGCTGGATTTGCACAAAAGTTGTTTCTGAAAGATTATTAGATTAACATGTTGATGAGTTGACTAGTTGATGAGTTGAATCAACTTAAGTCCACATTAACTACATACATTTAATCACTAACCATTCAGAAATGTCCAGTTGCATTCTTAAACTTGTCTCTCCATCTTTGTCTTTCCATCAGTGTACATTTAAGGCTGAACACAGCTACTGACAATTTTGACATTTTGTTTGCGTGACATTCTCCAGTTTTGTTATTGCCAGAGTATCTGAAGCACAAGCTGTAAAGACTCTGCCCTCTTTAAAGGGGCCCACACAAAGATAGCATGTTTTCGCTCACACTTAAATAGGGGAAAATTCGACAAGCTATAATAAATCATCTGTGGGGCATTTTAAGCTGAATCTTCACAGACACATTCTAGGGACACCAGAGTATTATATTACGTCTTGTGACAAGGGGCATTATAGGTCCCCTTTAAATGACAGAGTATATAAAATGCAATTACATACACTCTAAAAATTTCTGGGTTCAGCCTGCTGTTTTTTTATTATTTTTATTGGGTTATTTTTGTAAAATATGTTTACCTATAATTACCCAGGTCTAGGTCAGTGTAACCTAATATTGGGTAGTCTGTGCCAAACTGGTTAAAACTGAATACCATTTGTTAATTGTCATTTTGGGTTCTTTAAAACAGTGGTCCCCAACCTCCGGGGGAATGGCATCATGAAATGGTACCGGGCCGCGGATCGAATTCGCGGACCGGTTCTTGAGCGGCTACAAGTGACTGTGGTGCTGTAGCTTTGGCGGTGAGGATCGCTCTTGATGGTCATGTCATTCTAAAACCTTACTAAATGTTTTGTGATTGTAAAAGACTGACTTGACAAAATATTGTACAGTGGTACCTCGAGATACGAAATTAATCTGTTCCGAGGCGGCCTTCGTATAATGAGTTTTTCGTATCTTGGAACACATTTTACATGTAAAATGGCTAATACGTTCCAAGTCCTGCAAAAACACCCCGTTAAATTTCAGGCAGGATTCGAACCTGCGCAGGGAAACAACAATGGATCTGTAGTTCATTGCCTTAACCTCTCAGCCACGACTGGCTGTGCTATAACATGCAGCGGGCCATTCACGAACGGGGTGCATTGCGATCGTCTTGTGCGGTGGTGCTTTCACTTTAGTTTTCACAGTCGCGATTTTAAACAATTGAAAATCTGAGGGGGCCGGGCATGTACATGAGGGGGCCCAGGCCCCCCGTGGCTACGCCACTGGTACATACGTACACTTAACTTTACAAAAACACATAAAAAATGTAAAGTTTCGGGTGCGGAGTGGCTGAGCTAAAGCACGCCAGCACGTACGTATAGAAGATGCATGATGGGAGGGATGCTGTCCAATTAGAGAGAAGGATCTCATGGCTTGGCTAGCATCAGGAACCAATGGGAGAGCAGGAGGATGGTGGCGAGTCTACTATAACTAAGATGGCGGCGTGCGGCGCGAATCTCGGACTTTCAGAAACCTTTCGTATCTTGAAAACTTTTCGTTTGTAGAGCAGTAAAATTCATCGTCTTTGCTTTCGTAACTTGGATTTTTCGTAAGTTGAGCCTTTCGTATCTCGAGGTACCACTGTATATGAACTGTTCCGGTCATATATATATATATAACAGAATTTTTAGAGTGCATTTTTATTATTTAAAATGAAAACCAAATTGACTGACCCAGCACTTTCAAAAAAATAACCCAGCAAAAGGGTTTACGTATAAAACCCAACAAGCTGGGTAAAAATAACCCACCATGTGTTTTGTCAAATATTCACCCAGCGCTGGGTTGCCAAATAACCCAGAAATGGATGTAATCCAGCCTTTTTTTTAGAGTGTAGATAATTAAATTGAAAAGCATTTAATTTTATTGACATTAACTGTCCTAAACAGGTAGACGATGGCTGATGATTACATGCTGAATTAATCATTTTGTGTGGAATTATGCATTCCAACAAGATGATTAATGCAACATGTGATTTTTCAGAGGATTAGTTGCTATTGTCACAGTTTGAGTTTGGTTTCCTTCAGTTTCAGCCCATGTGCTTCTATGTTTTGATCTCAGTTACATGTGTCCTGTTAATCATCTCCTTCACCTTTCCCTCGTCAATTACCTCATTAGTTCCCTTTGTTTGGTGATATATATTTATATCCTTTACTCTCCTTCATTCTCTGTACGTTCTTGTCTGTGAAATGTTGTGTTTCTGCTATCTCCCGAGTTTTGGTCATTAAAAGACATTTACCTTAAATTTCCTTTGTCTTCGTGCTGTTTCTACACAAGCAACCGTGACTGCTATTAGCTCTGAGATGTTTTAAGAAGAGGATCTTTCTTTTGCTCAAAAAGCAATGTGTTTTTCAGTTACTCATAAGAGTTGTTTTTTTCTTGTATGTGTGGTACTATAGATTCTGCTGTGGAATTTTCTGTCAGAAATATTACTGACCTTATTTCTTTTTTCAGTCTGGACTGAATCAGACATGTGAAATGGTGTCCCATATGTTTTAACACTGAGGGTTCTATGGGTACTCTCCCACCTGTCTTTTTCATGTTTTTTTAGGTCTATACTTGCATAAACAAAAGCTGGGGCTGGACTATTTGGTCCAATGGTAGAATAAAATAGAATTTTGGACTCAGAAGGCATAATTAATAAATAAAAAAAATCACATTGTTTTAATTAACTGTAGAAGATTAGTGATAAATTAACAGTCTAAATGCACTGCTCAAAAAAATTGATTAATAATCACAATATAACACCAAGTCAATTAAACTTCAAGGATATCAATCTGTCCAATTAGGAAGCGTAAGTGGTTGTGAATCAGTTGCAACTACTTTGGTGCAAGTGAAAGGGACAACTGGTACACCGGAGAAGCAACAGTAAGACAACTCTCAAAAAGGGAATGATTTTGCAGGTGGTGGCCATAGACAGTTGTTCTGTCCTTATCCTTCCTGACTGATTTGTCTTTAGTTTTTGTGTTTTGTTAGGGTCATCCTTATCACTGTCTGTGGCATGTGGCACTCTCTGTGGCAGTCCTGCTCCTCCAGGATGTCACATCCATATGTATACAAGGAGGTTTGGTGTGTCTCCCTGCACAGTTTCAAGAGCAGAAGGAGATACCAGGAGATAGGCCATTACACAAGGAGAGCTGGACACAGACGTAGAATGGCAACAACCCAACAGTAGGACCAGTATATGCTCCTTTGTGTGAGGAAGAACAGGAAGAGCACTGGCAGAGCCCTACAAAATGACCTGCAGCAGGCTACTGGTGTGCATGTTTCTGACCAAGCTGTCAGAAACTGACTTCATGAGGATTGAATGAGGGCCTGACATCCTCTAGTGGGACCTGTTCTCACAGCTTAGCACAATGCCATTTTATTGGCAAGTGCCAGAGAACACCAAAATTGTCCATATTGGTACCCCGTTTTTTTCACGGATAAGACCACATGTGACAGATATGAAAGAGTATAGAGATACCGCGAGGAACGCTATGCTGTGTGCAACATCATCCAGCATGACCAGTTTGGCGGTGGGTCAGTAATGATCTGGGGAGGAATATCCTTGGAGGGTCACACAGACCTCCATGTCTAGCCAATGGTTCCCTTATCCAGGTCTAGGAAGAGAATCCCAAGGGCGGCATCCAACATCTCATCAGGAGCATGCTCAGACGTTGCCGTGTGTGTATACATACTAACAATATGAGTTGCTGTGTTGAATTACATGCAAGTTGCATCAGCCTGTAACGTTTTATTTTAAAAATTTTGTCCTTAACAAATAATAGAATGTATATAAATAAAGATTTTTTAAATGTAACATTTCCTTAATTGAGATGCAGTTTGTGATTTAAGGGTTCTAGTTCTTTATTAATTATTTTTTATTTATTAATGTGGGTATGTTTTTTTCACTTTGGGGAGTCGGCCCATTTAAAGTTGTAAGTTATTGAGACACAATGGAAGATCTACTGTCCTTCTGTGTCTCGACCGTAAAGAGATTTTCAGATCTAATTTTGTCTGCACTTGATACTAATAACCACATTAGTGTGATACTAATGACTGCAGCGGCGTATTGTCGTATGTATTGACTGAAGCAAATCCCATACTTGCTCTGCAGTAGCAATAACCAACAGCATCAGTGTAGCATATCTATTTTGCCAAGACCAAACATATCAACATCATATCCAGTCATGTCCATTACCATGCCAAACACTTAAACAGAGTTTTCATGACATAATAATATTTACTGTTTTACTGTATTTTGATCAAATAAATGCAGCCTTAATAAATGAGCTTAAGGGCTTTCTTTCAAAAACATAAAAAAAATCTTAGAGACCCCAAATTTTGAAATAGTAGTGTATAGTAATACATTTTGTAACATTTGTATAGTTGTATAAACGTAAGGTAATGCTTCATAAAGGACTATGAATTTACAATGAACAATGGTATATTAATAAATGTTATAAAAGGCATTTATTTTAAATAAATGCTGTACAAATTTTGTTTATTGTTAGTCCGTGAAAACTTATGTTAACTCACTGATGCTTATTGTAGTAATTGTAAGTAGTACCTATGTTTTAACTGAGATAATTATACAACTGTATTATGTGAGCAATGACCCACGTTTGTCAGAAAGCGGTTATTCACTGCATTCACTGGCTTGATTTTCATTTTCTAACATGTAATTTAAGTATGGTTAAAACTAATGTGGGTGAAAATTATCATATGATAAACGAGTGAGAGATGAGCATCTGTAACATGCCTGGGAGCTGGGCATAGAAAGAAAAAAACAACTTTTTTTAGCCCTGTTTGTGGTTATCAGTGGAACAGAGGATATCATCAAGCCCTGCAGCTGGGCTACTGAGAATGAGGAGGTGGATCAGACAGCCAGCTGCAATTACATCTCTTCCCAAGTGGGACTTCCACAGAGAAGAGAGAGAGAGAGAGAGAGAGAGAGAGAGAGAGAGAGAGAGAGAGAGAGCGAACGAGGGAAACATTCACAAACACAGTGTTTCTGAAAGCGATGTAGGGAGAGAGGGAGGGATGGAGAGGGATACCACAGGCAGTTTACTCTCTTTAAAAGGCAAAGCGTGGAGAAAGTGGAACAGCTGCATTGACAGCATGACGATGGATCCATGCTGCTACTGTTCAGACTCGTATCTTGTTTTCAAATTTTTTGTTTGAGAAACTAATGTTAAGAAAAAAAAGTGAGCGACTGTTCTGAAATTTAAAGGCCATTCAGGCTTTTATTGGAAGCCATTAAATATATATCTGAAAGAGAAACCTTCACAGTGACGGAAGCGAGCCACTTCAGAGGATGCCAGTGTTGGTTGTTTCTGTCAGCAGTAGGTGAGGTGAGATGAGATGAACAGTGGTGGATAACAGAGACTAGGCAGCTATCTATGGAGCAGAAATATGTCCTTTAGTGCCAGAGGCAGCATTACTCAGGAGGGGGCGCAAGGGAGCAATGAGCGGAGAAACACGCGGGTGAAGAGGGCTGTTCGCATCTCTAGTATTGTTGCACAGGAGGTGAGTTACCTGTACGTTTGTATTTAGCATTTGAATATACAGTGCTATTCAGATGTTTGGGGACTTTAAGAATGTCTTTTACAGAATTAATAAATTCTTTCATTCAGTAAAGACATTAAAAATGTTACAAAAGATTTCTATTACAAAAACATTGTTCTATTCATCAAAGAATCCTGAAAAAAGTATCTCTGTTTCCAGTAAAAATATTAAGCAGAGCAACTATTATCATGGTTTCCACAAAAAAAATATGATTACCAAATTTATTTTTTGTCATTTTCCCGCATAAATTACCAAATAAGAATCTCAACTGTTTTCAACATTGATAATAGTAAGAAAATGTTCCTGAGCATCAAATCAACATATTAGCATAATGTCTGTAGAGAAACATGATGCTGAAAATTCAGTTTTGCCATCACAGAAATAAATTACATTTAAAATAATATTAAAGTCAAAAACAGTATTTTAAACTGTTATAAAAGTTTATTATAATATTGTTTAACTGTATTTTTGGTCATTAAATGCAGCCTTGGAGAGCAAAAGTGACGTCTTACAAAACAAAAAAAAAAATGTCCGATCTCAAATCTTTCAATGGTACAGTAGTGTATTACACACTGCCGTATACTTAAACTGACTCAATAGTTAATAATAATAAAATATATTGTTATTATACATTTATATTTATTCATAATGCATTGCTAAACTGAAAACTAGAATATTATATTATAGAATGTCAACTTGGATTATTTTTTTACATAGCCTTTCTTGGTACACTCATGCTTAAAATAGTTAGAATTCTTTGAACTTTGGTAATGTTCAGTGTATTTAAAGTAAAAGCATTGATTTTTAAATTGGTTGTATTTTAATGGTAGTTTGTGTGTGTGGTTTGTCTCCAGTGTTGGGAGAGAGTCAGATGATATAAACAGATGCCTCTAGAATAGGATTACTTTTGAATGAAATGCATTGTCAGTGTTAGCATTATTTCAGGATTTCCTTCAGATGTTGTTCTGGGACAGAGCAATGAGAGCAGGGTTTTGTTATAATTATTGCTGTCACAAATTTGAAACTTGAATGTTAACCTTTTATGTTCACCACAGGAAATTAATAGAAAAGAAAACTGGATTCTAACTTTGCTTTCTCAAATTGTGCAGTTTTAAGAAATTAAAATAATAATTTTAGAGGGAACTATCCCTATATGAAATCGTTGTAGCAGAATGTGCTTGTTTTTGTAAATAGCGTGATGAAAATAAGCCATAGGATATGAACACTGGCACAGGACAGAAACAGTGGCATTTGTCTCTGCCCAGAGCCTCTTGTTGGCTGTGTGTAAGATTGGTGTTGTGGTGTCAGAACGGGGCCCTGCTCACCACAGTCACAGCAGTCAGGTCAAGCACCCTACATTCATCTCAACACAAGGATGCCCTTAACTGCCACACCACCGTCTGTGAGGCACTGAGACCATCACTCACTGCAAATGGCAGTGCCCTGTAGCACTTTCTATATCGATGGTTGCCCTCTCTGAATGCTTGCACGTGAGATTAACTTCCATGTTTCAACTGACAGCTTTCCTGCAGCCTTTTTTCAGCTAGATACATCTAAGCTCTCTAACTGTAATGTTCCCAAGACCTGAATTAATTTCACCACAGGCAAGATAAGGACACCCTGGAGCTGGATGTTGGCTGGTTGCTCTGTGAAGGCACTTGAGAAGCTTTATTAATTGATTTGAAGGAGATTATGATGTTCTTCAGTAATGGTCTTTTAATGGAAGGGTCTTTTGTGTGAGGACTCCATGTCATGACATTGGTGGACAGCTGGTGCGAGGTAGGAGATCGGGAAAGTTTTTGCATTGAAGCATGTACATGGATATAGCATAAGGTGAATTTCTGTCAACCAGAGCAAAGGAAAGCGATACGATCCAGTTTATATTTATATACAGGGGGTGATTTGTGAAAAAAGCAGAGGGGAGGCGGGGATGTTTTTGAAATGTTTTTCATGAAAATAATTCACCATAGTGGGTATTTTGTGCAGCTTTTATTGGAACATTTATAGAATAAATAGGAACTTTTTCTTGAAAAAGTTTGTTAAGGAATATTTTAATCCATTTTAATGGCATCATGTCAAGATACTCTATATTAAACACTTTTTCTGAGCTTGTATCACTAAAGAAGCCAGCATAAATGTCTTTCAGATGTTTTAATCTAGTTATTAGACTTGCACAAACCTCAAAATTCCTTGTAAAAAAAACATTTTAGTCAAAAGCACATTCTCTTCTGTCAAAATAAAATTTGGCCTCAAATAACCCTTAAAACTTAACAAATACAGGAATTATTATTTACTATTACAGTATATAACATAAATACATTGCTGTTTTGCTTTACTGTATCTGCATCTGTAAATGTTTTACTACCATAAAGTGATCTTTCAGTAGATGAAAAGCACTAGAAAAGAAAAGTTCCAATGCCAAATATTTGTAAATGAACTTGGTATGCTTCTTTAGCCAAATTTAGTTACAGTATACACCAGTTTCTTGGTCTTCTGACACAAGAAGACCAAGAAGACCTTTGGCAAAAATTTCTCAGTTCTGCAAAAAGTACATTGAACATCAAAATGGCTACAAATAAAGTTGACAACCACAGGTTTAAGGATATACAATATGTGCTACAGTTTACGGTACATAGAGTAGTGAAATTTCCCTAATCTAAAGTGTGTACTGTAATTTTACTGTATGCCTATGTGTAAGTATAATAAACCTGTTAATGATCGTTTCTGTTCTCTCTCCAGAATGCAGAGATTCTGATTATTGTGTCATTGTTAAACGTTTTGAGAAATGGCTTTGTTTTGAGAACCACATGAATGGTTTGGGAAATTGGGCCAACTGAATCAGTTGTAGTGTGTTACCAATTGAGAAAAACGATTACAACGCAATACGATTAGATTCTTACCTAACTGTGCTATTAGTTTATGTGATTGGGATCTTCTTATTTATTTCATGCCATTGTTTCGTTGGATGGTAAAAAGGCCTATATCCACAGTGAAAATAGAGCTGGCAGTCAGAGAATCAGCTTGCCAAACAATTAAGAAATAAATCTTGCTAGAGGAATGCAAGTCAGTGTGGTTGTCTTGTGAAGCACAATAGAATCAATCATTTAAGTGAGAATGCACGATAAGGGAGTGTGAATACTACACCTGGCTCTCTCGGGATACCAGGGGTAGCACAGGGCTCTAACACATAACCAAAGAGCGTAGATACGGCCTCGTGACCAAGATTGTGAGAGGTGGGTTGCCCCTCGGGGAAAACCCTCTGGTTTTGGTTTTGAGCCACTACTGAAGGGGCCTCATGTACAGAGGACTGAATGAATAACACTTGAAGCTGTTGCCATGAGGCTCTGCAGTCTCAACTGCTCAGTGAGTGATTGGCCTAACTTTATGACAGGATGGAACTGTGCCTAAGAAGGTGGTCCTTTATAAAAGAGAAAGCACACTCTTCTCAACCTTCTGCCTTACTCTGGCTCCTAGATGGGAACGCCTCACTGCTAAATGCTAACTGCCGTGACTGAAGTAAGATCAACAAGACGTTGATATAGTTCAGAAAGTAATAGTAATAAAGAGTAAATAAGAGTAAATAAAGAGTAATAAAGCTAGACCTGGTAGAAGAAACTGAATTGGTAAGCCTTAACCTAAATGGAGATACATTTTGACTGGTTTTTGATGAGAGACCATCTCCAGGTTTCAGTGCTAACGCCGTCCGGTTCCTTGGAACTGGATAGCCGTAGCACCAATACCTCTGTGGGAGTGGAAGTAACTGCAGTGTATGCTTCTAGTTCCAGTAGAGGAAATCAGACCCCCAGATGAGGGCAGGGATAGGGTCAGGCCTGTCTCTAGCCCCACCTATTAGTTCGTTTGTGAACCAGGACATTGTCCTTGGAGACATTCTCCTCTTCGCACACTCACTCCCAGCAACATAGCACATTTCGACTGTTTCACAGCGCTTTTGATGTAGACACTAAAGCTACCGCTCCCAGCTCTTTAGCACCTTTATCCTCATGGTTCATGATGTCATCATCCCTCGATGTGCATTTACACTTGATCAATCGATTCTATTGTGCTTCTTGAGACAATCACGATAATACATCCTCCTATTGCATTTATTGATTGATTCCAGATTTCCTGCCCAGCTGGCTCTTCTAATCTGATAGATTAAAAGTGTGTTTATTAGATTTTACTGCACACAGCTCTAAAAGGTAGTATATATCTTGGCTTTAGATCAAAGCTGTAAATTGTCTGGTGAGTCAGAGAACAAAGAGCCAGTGAGGTTAACAGTGTTTTATGGTTTGTTGGAGCTTCATTGGAGTTCTGGCTCAGAAAAGCTATTTTCAGTCCCAGGGCCGGTTCCTTCACCCTCATGTCCGCTTTCTTTTCTACTCCTGCTGTGGTACTAGCCTTGGACTGACATGTCCACCCCCACTCCTTCACCCCTTCACAAGCTCACACACAGCTAATTCACAAGGACAGTGTAAGCATGCCACAGGAGCCAAATATGTTTATCACCAATTTTGTGAGACATGGGCGAATAAACATGCTTTGAAATATAATGTTTGCTCATTTATACATGGATATTGACCCAGCAGCAGCCTTGCAATTTCATTTGAGTTGATGCTGGTTAATCAGCACTGATGGTGAATCAGGCCTTGAGTTAAGGAATATAGAAGGATTTTGATGACATTTATTATCCAAGGTGACAGAAATTCATTAATAGTGATGAACATTTTTATAGATTCATCATCAAAAGTATTGACAGTTATTATAGAATAGAAAATAATTTATATTTGTACCTTTTTTTTGTAAGTCAATAACAAACCTCCCGAAATTAGAGCTGGATAAAATGTATGTGAACATACTTCTAAATCAGTGTTTCTCCAACCAAACTTGACTCAAAAATTATTTTATTATATTAAAAACATTGTATTAAAAAGACTTCATTAAATTGCTAAAAACAAAATGTAAACTGAAATATACAGCTATTATTTTTTATTGAAAAGCAAACAAGCAAAACAAGAATCAAATCTTATAAAATCACAAAATAGTGTTTAATAGTGTTGAAAAAAATTGATTGAACTATTATACCAAATGGAATGTCTAATGTTTGTTGGCTGGGATGTGATGAATTCTGTGAAAGCGGTGTGTCCCAGTAACGGTTTAATCACAAGGTCATGGTGCGCCCTCTTCCAATGGTCGGCCTCTCTCTCTCTCACTCACCCACTCTCACACCTCTCATTCTGTATAAATGTTTAAGTGACTGGCCGCTATTCTGCATTTGAATCACAGCAATAGCGCAAACAGGTCTTAAAAATGGCTTTACCTCAAACTTTTAAACTTTAGAGCAGAGACAATCGGAAGATTATTTGTGGATCATGATTCTGACCTTGGTGCTGAAGCCACTGAAGCTCTTCCAGAAGTTTTCCAGTCCTGTTCTCTTGTTCAGCCTCAGCCTTCATTTCATATACACATGCCTTGCAAACAAGTCTCACAGAGCCTCCGCTTTTGGGACAAGACAAGTCCCATTCTTTACCAAGAGAGCAAAGAGGTAAGGGCGGCCAGAGATTTTGAGGTTCAGAAAAGTTTTTTTGTTTTTTTTTGACAATTCTAGAACGCATTTATGTATTATGCTTTTTTATATATGGATTTATTGTGGTTTAGAAGGTCACTTGTTATTGTCTGACCAAGTTTTGCTCTTCCACACAAAATGCAAAGTGCTAAGGTAAGTCATGGATTGGAAACTACTACAGCTTTTTCATTGATTTTTCACCTAGTTACAAAAATAGATGCATGAATTAAACATAATCTGGAAGTTAACTGAGATTTTGACTTTGAGTTATTAAGTGCAAGCATTATTTGTGAGGACAAGTGTCAGTGGAAGGAGTTTTTTTGTGTTGAATATAGCTTGACTTTAATTTCCATAAAAAAGTCTAGAAGATCTGTTTCGTCTCCCACTCGCTTTTCAGTCGGCTGCAAATGTATATCTTCATTCTAATGGTACAAAATGAGCAAGAGAAATATAAGCACTGGCCTTTGGTAGACTAAGTTCAAGGCTGTCTTAAACCAAGAAATCGTTTGAACTTATATTTATATTCAATAAATCATGATTTAAAAATGCTCAAATATTTGTACCTGAGCTGTAAAGAATGGTTTATACAGTTATGTAGTGAATTATTTTTGTGTGTTGTTGTGTTTATTAGAATAATTAAGGCAGTAGATCGTAAGTAAGAGTAATTAAAGCTTTCACCAAAGCTTTGAGCAAATGACTTAACAATGACTAAATAATGATTTGAGTTGTGCTGCCTAAAGGGTGTTTACAAGTGTGAAGCATTAATGTTCTCCCTGCAGTGATGTGTACTCAGTGGATATCTCAGAGACTAAACATGGCTTCATTACTGCACCCACACTGAGTTACGGCCCACTCAGTTCCTGTCAGGAATATAAGATAATATTTCTTCCTTACAGCGAGCTTTGTAAAGGGTTTCTATTAAATGAGGAGACTGGACTGTCTAGTCTATGAAACGTACAATGGATGTTGCTGATAGCTCAGTACAGCTTTACAGAAAATCTCCTAGGAATATGGGTGGTATAAATTGGCAGGATTTTATTCTTACGAGGACAGCACATTTATATTCAGTTTTTATTTAAAGATTTTTTTAAATAAAAACTTAAAATGGCTGACAGAAACAGTTATTAATAGAATTTTTAAGTCTTAGCGAAGAGTAAATTGGAACCAACCAATTATGTGATTTATGATTATATTATATCTAAATCAAATTTATAATTGTGCACTATATCAGTCAGTAAATATTTTTCATGTTTTTGAAAGAAGAACATGTTTTTGCTACTTAACATTTTTGAGTAAAAGGTGATAATTTTTTCAGTATTCTTTGATAAATATAAAGTTCAAAACACTTTTTTGGAAACGATGTAACTCTTTATTAAATGAATGCCTCGTCGCTTAATAAAAGTACTAATTTCTTTCAAAACTTTCTTTTTTTTTCATTCTTAGGAGTGAACCATTCAAAACATTGATAATGTAATTGTGTAAAAGAGTTTTTGCAGTTTTGCAGTAGTTTTAATCTGATATATGTAATGAGAAAAGCACTCTTAACACTCATTATTCATCTCATAATCTGAAAAGACTTCTTATTGTAAAGTGTTTTCCTGCTCAGGTGCTGTCTCTAGGTGCAGATGTCCTTCCTGAGTATAAGCTGCAGGCTCCCCGTATCCACAAATGGACCATCTTACACTACAGTCCCTTCAAGGCAGTCTGGGACTGGGTCATCTTGCTGCTGGTCATCTATACAGCCATTTTCACACCTTATTCGGCTTCGTTTCTACTCAGCGACGAAGAAGAGGCCGCCATGCAGCGCTGCGGTTACTCCTGCAGTCCACTTAACGTGGTGGACCTCATTGTGGATATCATGTTCGTAGTGGACATTGTGATTAACTTTCGCACAACCTATGTAAACAGCAATGACGAAGTGGTTAGCCAGCCTGGAAGGATAGCTGTCCAATATTTTAAGGGCTGGTTTCTCATTGACATGGTGGCTGCCATTCCATTCGACTTGCTCATTTATCGCTCTGGAGAAGAGGTGAGTGAATTTATGGGTCATTTTGATTTTTAAAGTTGTCATTAGACTGAAGTTGGGATAGTATTTTGCTTCCATATTGTGAGGTATATCAACAGTGAAACAATTTCTCGAACAAGAAAAATGTAGGGTGGGAGTGGATTTTGTTTGCTGGGTATTGAATGGATGGTTGTGGTTTGCTATTGCTGCGATCTCATGTGAGTGACAGGTTGCACCGCCATTACGCCAGTAAACATGTCATCTGAGAAGAGAAGAGATGTAGCTGCATGAGGGAGAGGAAGTTATTTTTTTCAAAGATTACAAGGGCACATAAATTTAAAAATAAAAATGAGGTGCACAGGTAAATCATCTATAATAAATACTGCAATATTCCCTAAAAAATAAGAGGTGTGAAATTTGATTTCATGGTGACTTTAATATTCTGTCATAGCTGCTAACATTCATTTTTATGTATTGGCAGACAACAACTCTGATTGGCCTACTGAAGACCGCTCGGCTGCTGCGATTGGTGCGTGTGGCACGTAAACTCGATCGCTACTCTGAGTATGGAGCTGCGGTGCTCTTTCTCCTCATGTGCACCTTTGCGCTTATTGCCCACTGGCTGGCCTGCATCTGGTATGCGATTGGGAACGTGGAGAGGAGCAGTCAATCTCGGATCGGTTGGCTTAATTCTTTGGGTGATCAGCTGGGGAAACCGTATAATGACACAATACCTAGCTCAGGGCCCTCAATTAAAGATAAATATGTCACTGCCCTATACTTCACCTTCAGTAGCCTCACCAGCGTGGGCTTTGGAAATGTCTCCCCAAACACCAATTCTGAGAAGATCTTTTCCATCTGTGTCATGCTTATTGGAGGTTAGTGTTTATTATTGAAGGTTAGTATGATTTACAGCTTTTATTATTGATTTCAAGAACTCGAAAACACAATTTACAAAAATTATTTTCATTGTTTTCATATATTTTTTAAATGTAATATGTTCATGTGGTGAAAAGGCTGAATTTTTCCAGTCTCTTTAGAAATCGTTCTAATAAGCTGATTTGATGCTAAAAAAAAAACATTTTGTGTGGATATTTGGATGAAAATTTACATTTTTTGAGGATATTGAGAATAAATAAAACAAAAGAATAGTGCTTACTTGTAATATATATCTTTTTAGCATTTTGCATGTCTTTACTTTCAGTTTTGGACAACTTATTGCACCCTTGCTGAATAAAAGTATTTCTTAAAAAAAATATATATATATTTTCAGTATATATATATATATATATATATATATATTACAGAACCCAAACAATTGAATGGTAGTGTATAATATCACACTTTTTGAAGTGGATAAATATTTCTTTTTGGTCAATCTGAATGGAATAATACTCTTTGCTCTGAAAGAAACTGTTTTTTCTTGTTTTTTTCTTTACAGCGCTGATGTATGCTAGCATATTTGGAAATGTGTCAGCCATCATCCAGAGGCTGTACTCTGGCACCGCACGTTACCACACTCAGATGCTGCGGGTTCGGGAATTTATCCGTTTCCACCAGATCCCCAACCCACTCAGGCAAAAACTGGAGGAGTACTTTCAGCATGCTTGGTCCTACACTAACGGCATTGACATGAATGCTGTGAGTCACAGAGTACTTTGTGAACACCTGGGCATGCTTAATTTTTCTCCACTCTCTTTATTATTGCATATACAAATGACTTGCATACACACATTATGCAGTATCATTTATCACATTAAAATGTTTTATCTCATTGCAGGTGCTGAAGGGGTTCCCAGAGTGCTTACAAGCAGACATCTGTTTGCATCTGAATCGTACATTGCTACAGAACTGTAAAGCTTTCAAGGGTTCCACTAAAGGCTGCTTACGTGCTTTGGCTATGAAGTTCAAAACCACACACGCCCCACCAGGAGACACCTTGGTCCATGCTGGCGATGTGATTTCAGCGCTGTACTTTATTTCTCGTGGCTCAATTGAGATCTTAAAGGGAGATGTGGTAGTGGCCATTTTAGGTAAAAGATGAGAGTTTGGGCTATAAAAACTGTTCATCTCATTGTGATCACTTGCATGTGTCATAGGTTTTTCAAATGTTTTGATTCCATGGACCACTCCAAAAAAAACCTTTGAGAGTGACCCCCTTCCTAAAATATAACTCTTAGATGAATCGATTTTGTTTAATTTATTTTATTTCATTTTAGTGACAAAGTACAAGTACTTGAGAATTAATTTGGGAAAACTGCTGTTGTGTAGCTCCACCTTGTGGACATGTTGCCATTTTTCTCTGTAATGTTTTTTAATGCCATTCAGCGCCATCTGTTGTTGATTTAAAATCTTTTTTTCGGTTTTACAAGGCTGAATTTGAAATTAGCATGCTACTTTTACTGTTTATATGGGAAAATAGTGAGAATTAGTGCTTTTAGTTAACTGAGAAAAGATTAATTATGAGTCATATTTTAAGCGTTCTTTGCCTTTTAAAGTTTGTTGTCAATCTTGCATCCTTTTGCATATCCTCAGGCAAGAATGATATATTCGGAGAACCCATTAACTTGTATGCACGTCCTGGAAAGTCTAGTTCCGATGTGAGAGCATTGACATACTGTGACCTGCACAAAATCCACAGAGAGGATGTACTGGAGGTCTTGGACATGTATCCAGAGTTCTCAGACTACTTCTGGAGCAACCTGGAGATCACCTTTAATTTGAGAGACGTAAGGTTGCATATGTCTCTATGACTTGATCATAGGTTTACACTATAGAACATGGCTGGATGTGGATGAGTGTGTATTTTTTTCTAACACAGACCAACACTAAAGCCGGGTCAATGAGCAGTGACCCTGATGATTCTGACCATGGCTGTCTTGATAATCATACACGAAGAACAAAGCTGTTCTTTCATTCCAAAAGAAACTCCATGCCACAAGGTAAGAGCTAACGTTGTGTGATAGTTTCTAGATTCTTCCAGATTCGTGAATTTCACTACTACTGCGATTTCTCTTAGCAGCAGATACAGAGTGGACAGAAGACAAACTCAATAGGATGACTCTCCAAACACAGAATCCAAGCAAACAGCATGAGGGCAGGCAAGCTGCTCATCGGCACCCAGATATCTTTGGTTCGCAGTCCAGCAGTGATGAAGAGGAAGAGACTCGACGACCCACTACGATAGTGGACTGCTCTCAGAGCCATATCACTAGTGTCAACAGTGCTAATGGGGACAAGAACCTAAACACCACTAACTCTTTCAACGTGCTGTCAGGTAGGAATCTGATCATACTGTCTTACTGTCAAAATTACAGTAGATGTATTATATAAGTATGTATTAGCTGAGAAAAGCGAACTACAAAAATGTACAAGAAACATTTTCAATGATCCTAACATTTATGATCATTCAAATGTAATTAGGGTAATTTTCACTTAAAGGGTTAGTTCAGAGAAAAATAAAACTTCTGTCACCATTTACTCAACCTCAGTTTGTTCCAAAGCCTTCTAAAGACTTTCCTTCATCTTTGAAACACTATTAAAAAAATGTTTATTGAACCCTGAATCATTTCTATCTCTGGCCAAAGTGAGCAATCAATGGAGAAGGACCTTGGTTATAACGGTGACCAAAATCTTTTGAGCTCCATGATCATATATGGATGTGGTAGAAACATAAAAGACTTGATGGTTGTAATCAATTCCAAATGACTGACTTAGGTGTCTGAAAGATAATTATTTCAGTACTTCGTTTAAATAAATTTGAAGATATCACAAATCTGTTTCTTGGATTGTCATTACGGCGAATGAAGTGTAGATTGATGTGGAAAAAAGTGATTTAAAGAAGTTTAACGTAAGAAAATGTGAAAAAATGAAGGCGTACAAATACTTTCACAAGTCATTGTATGCATTTCTTTATATAACGAATAGAGTTGAAGGCTTTTACTTATAAACACACATAAATCTTATTCAATATTGTAAACAAGAAGCTCAAATGTGATTGTGTGACACATGTGAGCAAACCTGCTGAATTTATGAGTTGGTCAAAGTTTCTATATGAATAAAAGCCTAAATTAAATATGTTATTAACTAAAAGATATCAGATAAATCAAAATATTATTTGTGTTTCAGAAATGAAGGAAAGTCTTATGGGGTTTTAACAGCATAATTAATGTCTGGATTTTCATTTTTTTTTAGCAAAATCTTCCCTTGCAGTTAATATGTCGTTTTGACATTACACTTATTTTAAATTAGAGGCTCTTTCGGGGGTTTCTAATGTCTTCAGCTTTTGGGGGGACAGTCGTGGCCATCAGTACCAGGAAGTACCCAGCCACAGCATGCCTTTCCCTTCATCTTCGGTTCCCTCCAATACTGTCCCGCACAATGTCACCCATCGCCATTACACTGAGGTAGAGAAAAGACTGGAAATGATGCATAAACAGCTCCAGCGGTGAGATCAAACTATAGTATTGTTGTTATCTTGTTGTCCTTTACTTGTTATAGATATGTTTTGAGCTGTGGTTGTTGTCTTGTTTTTTTCAAAGATTGGAGAAGCGCATGTCAACAGACATTGGCGCTATAATGCAGTTGCTTCAGAGGCAGATGGTGCTGGTTCCACCAACCTACAGCTCTGTGACGTCCCCTATAGAAGCATCTCCAAATCCACCAAAACCAGGCCAGAAACTGGTCCAACCTGTCAACCCTTTAGAGACAGAAACGCCAGCCATTTTCTCGGAGGTATTTCACAAACTTTCACATTACGGTCATCAATTTGTATTGGATCCAATGATAGAGACTTCAAACTCCAATTATTCATTTATCCTCTTTGATTTTCCCAGATACTTGATCCATATGACTTCGCTGGTAGTCCCATAAAGTCCAGTGAAAGTCTGTCAGGTGCAATGGAGCTCCAGCTCCTGGACAGTTCCTTACAGCCCTCCTCTGAGACCTCTGGGTCTTATACGGGGAGATGGCCACATACCATGGGCCACAATGCAGGGAACGCCCCTGAAGATCCTACAGCACACATCGATCGCCACAATATAGTCATGGCTGATCAAGGTAGTTATCGTTTTATAGATTCAGAGCTTATTGGAACTGTTCACCATCCACAGGCTGGGCCGAGGTCAGATTTGGAATCCTCTGAGTGTTCAAGACGCCTGTCATTGCCAGCGCAACATCAAGTAGAGGATGATTCCTCAGTCCAAAAAAGACATGGTTCTGATCCTAGGTGTTAAGTGTTAAATGTTTTTCAGCATCTCAGTGGAAAACAATGCTTAGAACCTGACGGACCACCACAATGTTGGCAGAATGTAGAAGACCTTCTACTTCAGGTTCATATTAATTACCTCAGAAAGTCTAATGTAGAGACACCATTTATGTCCCTGTAGTTTGGTTCATTTGTGTTAGCTGGTCTAACGACACTCATTGTTTTTACCAGCCTCTTTCTTTTACGAAAGTGTTCACTTATTATTTTGAGGTGTAAATGTAATGATTTGTATTAGCATATCAGTTTTTTTAACAGTTGTATGGTTTTGCGTTGAATTGATGTTTGTTTGTATGTTTGTTTGAGAAAAGGTCTTGGGCATACTGTAGCAATACACAGGAAAGGAGCATCAGAGTATGAATTAAATGGTCATTTGGAAACTTTATCTCAGGTGGAAGAACCCCAAGCTCATCTCCAGTAGCTTAAATACCTCTGAGTCAGTGAATCCAAGGAACACTGGTGAATCCTGCTGAATAACATGCCAGTAATTTACATGAAAGCAGCATGTGTTTATTTCCTTCAAATATCCACTGCACAGATTTTCCCATTACAATATTTTATCACTCTAAATATATAATCATCATTTTGGCCCAAGAGTCAAAATGTGATTTAGACAGATTATGACTTAAAATTAATTTTGAATGTAATCCATATCACTAATGGAATTAGTGTTGAGATATACATATATAATACATATATAATCAGTTGCCGCTGGTTTATGCCAAACACATCCAGTAGTAAGCCATATATAAATGTGCTAGAAAGATATTTATAGGGAATGTGGTATTTAGTCAGAGTGTTTGAATGTTCAAATATAATATAACGTAATTTATTGCAATCTTTGAGTAGGAATATTTGTTGTTAGCTTACTATAAATTGATCATTGTGCACATTTTAACTCCTATGAACTTGTAATCACATTCACATTGAATAAACAAATTCACAAAATCCACAAGTCTATAGAGGTTTATGACACACATAACAGAAAGTAGTCGTCCTTTTCCTTGTGTCTATCTGATTTCCCCAAAAAAATTTTTATATATTTTTCTTTTTCCAAATGTCACCACCTCAGCAAAGCTGCTACATTCATTCATACTCATATGTACACTATAGGTAATAGCATGTACACTTAATATGCTAATATTGCTAACAATATTAGCATCTTAAGTGCTAACATATTAATACTTGCTAACATGCTAACATATTAATACTTTTAAAGTATGAATATGTACCATTTACTGCCCCAGTGTCAGCTCTTTACCTTTTTCTGAGAGTGAAGTTGATGAGCATCTAAAAATGAAGTGAATTGTTGTTTTACTCTCAACCTAAACTGTAACCGTCCTTTGAAATATCTTTTTCAGCATCAAATAACTATGAGTATAAGCAAACCCAAATAACTGTGTTAATAATAGGATACTTCAGCCAATACGCAGACAAACCCTTCCCGCTTTGGCAGACAGGAAAAGGCCCACCTAAAACCTTAAAGCTACAAATGTAGAGACATATCCATACAATAATACAATAACCAAGTCCAACATATCAATGTTTCTTGAAGACAAATATATACAGTACTCTATTAGATACAGTAGAAAGGACAATTCATTGAACTGTGTTTATTCAGGTGTAGCTCCTAAAAGGAAATAAGGGTTCAGTGTAATGGGAAACCAGAACACACACTTAAAAAGGGGCCTGCACTAAGCCTATTATTGTTATATTTTTATAATAACGCTTCAACTGCACTCCTTAATCATGTTCCAGAACCGGATAAACAACACAATAGAGTAATTCCGTCCTTCCACTGCACTTGATGCTCTTTTTTCACAGCCTATTTTTATGGGTGTCATAAACATATGATATTACATTTAGGGGATTTTCAAATGAATCTTCCCATAAAGGAATGCATGGAAACTACAAGGGTATCAAGTCTCACATCAGATTTGTCTCGATACAATGTCAACCGCTCTGTCTGATGCCAACATAGATCTGTTCGGTTGCAATTGGCGATTGGCGAAACACTCTGCCTCTCAAATGCCATCAAAACACTCATTGTATCCATTAGCTGTCCATCAACATTGAGGGAACGCACGTAAGAAATGAGAGGATGCTCAAGTCCAAGAGCATCACAGTGCTGCTGTTGTGACTTTACCAGGGTACAGTTCTCCAGAATTGTGATTGGTCGAGGAGAATACGGGGCGGGGCGTCACCCTGAGATCACAGAGGCGCACTGTACGAGAGGGCGGATCTGACTGTGCACTTCGTCCAACACTACAGCGTACTGCATTTTAAAAACAACAACAACGGGTAAGTGCACTTTGACATTGTGATTAGTGCTCATATTTTACCGCTTCACTATACTATCAAAGCATTTGCATTAAGAAAGCCTAACCGTTATGCAGACAAAAACTGACAACGAATCGGCGTGCACGCGTGCATTTCGATACAGTCGCATTCCCTGGATGACAGGCGTTAAGTATTATAATATACACGCGAGATAATGATGCAAATACAAAGTGCCCGTGACTCCTCGCTCTCTCGTTTCCAAACGTTCATAAACACGTCGACCTGCCGAAATTTCTTTGTCTAGGCACTGCCGCAGTTTGGATTCTCTGGACAGGTGTCTTCCGCAGCAAACCTCTAAAAAGCCACTACAGTTACATAATTTCAGTAGTGCCACATATAGTTTTAACATTGTGAACATTTTTTGGTATGATGAAATCGTGAAAGGTTCTTTATTAAGGATTGGTTAAGTTTAACATCCCGTATAAAACGCAAACGAACGACGCGTCAAACTTGGACGAGTCGGTTCTAATAAATTAAGCTGGTTTTGATGCTAAAATGGGCGCGTTCTAGTTTGTCGCGTCTCGTCGCATTGTTCTCATCCATACTGATGTCGTTGCGCGTTCAGTGGATCTGTGCATCGCGTGCTCGGCTCTCTGCAGTGCATCTCTTCAACATGCTTAATGGGCATGCGTCATACTGTAAAGTGCAATTGATGGTGGAATGCACGATCCGAAAGCGACGCTTTGACGGTCATGTATGGATACCTGGCATTGTGGGACAGGTTCACTTGTGTTATGAAACGTGCTTTCATGGACACGTTTTCCCGTTTGATATTAATGGTTGCATTATAGAGGTACAGAGGAACATATTGACCACACCCCCCCTTAAATCTTATTCCTGGCATATTTATTTCTCATTCTTTGTACTGTGACTGGCTTTGTTTGCTTTGCATGCAGGTCATGAACAAGTGTCACAGTAGTGTTTATTCAGTTAAACCAGGTGTGAAGGACAAGGAGGTGTCCCTCTTGGGTTTTTCTTGTCTGTTGTATTTAAAAAAAAATGCATGGGTGAGGCCAGTAAAAGTGTAGCGTCAGGTAAACTTACACTTACATTTATGCATTTGGCAGATGCTTTTATCCACAGCGACATACGTTGCATTCAAGGAACACATTGAATCAGTTCTTGCTTTCCCTGGGATTGAACCCATAACATTGGTGTTGTAAACACCAATGCTCTACCCACTGAGCTACAGGAAAGTAATTTATAATATAAAACTGGTAGTAATATATTAATTAATAAAGATGAATTTACTTAGCAAATGTAATTGTGATTAATGCAACATTGTCATTCAGCAAATGTTTTCAAGGTGGGTGTGATCACGCTTCATCGTGTAAATAATCCCAGGAAGCACATGGAAAATCCACGGCTAAATGAGAATGTTGATCTTTAGCATAAGCCTCTACAAATAATATAAAATCACTTACTCTATACCATTGTGCATTGCATTATATTGTGACCCATATTGAACGAATTTTGATCATTTATCATCATAACTTAAATGCAGCATTTAATATCTGGATAATATTTCATGAATCATAGCTTAAGATAGCTGGGTTGGGGTCAGGATCAAGCTGATAGTCCTTGATAAAACTGGTTCGAGCTTGTAGACAATGTTAGATTAACAAACCCGCTACAATGTCCAAAAAAAGCATCTTAGGCACCATAAACAGAATAATAATGAACTTACATTTATTATTTTATATTCATTATATTATACATTTACACTCAGACATTGCAAAGCTTTTATTTCTGTCATCCATCGTTAATCCAACAAAAAAGTCCCATTTTTGCATTGTTTTTACGTATAATAAGATGTTGAGGCTGAGAAGAGAATAATAAAAAAAATAATACATTGTTTTTATTTTTCAGAATAACTACTGCTTTACCAATCAGTAAAATGAACAAATGTAAATGAACTGGGTTGAACCCACAGTGTCATCATATGTTGCTGGGAAAGGGAAGTTCAGTAAGATGGCATGCTGTTTTCTGGACTGCTGTGATTCTGGGGTGTCAAGTCAGGGCCTGCCGGCCTGTTGTGATGCCCTGCATCCTGTCATACATAATCTTCATTCCCCTCACTGATGGCCTCTGACTGTAATGCGCACAGACACCCCCCTTCCCTCTGTCCTCCATTGTTTGGCTGTGACCATGGGCAGGCTGTTTTTAAGGGGAGCCAATTGCACTCTCTCTATCTTAGGATGCTGATGTAAGCTGATTACAGTGTTGAGGTGAGAAATATACAAGATCATACTTTGTTGAATAATTATTTTCTACAAAAAACATCATATATCATTATTGTTGATGTCTCCAGTGGATTAAGGTTACCTGACAGTAATGCCACACTCCAGTCTGACTGACAGTTGAAGGTGCCTTTTTTTCAGATGCCTCACTTTTATTTAGAATAACTAAGAGACAGACAGAGATTGGTTGTGCCTCAGATAGATAAACCCTGTCACAGTGAGTGGTAGCCAGTAACCGCATACTTAGTGGCTTTGGCACACAATGGAACACATTGAGCCAGATCCTCATCCCACGTTCTGTGTGCATTCATACAGGAATGTTTGGAATACAGCGTTTACACAGCAACACAAATGGTTGCCAAATACTAGCCTGGTCTCTGCTCAAAAACTCTTGTGAGCTTGCCATTTTCCTTTAAACCACACTGAAGAGAGCGTGCGCCTCTGTCAGGATCTGTTTTGCTTTTGAACCATTTAGCTTGAGCAACATTTGAATAGATGTATATGGTGCATTGTCGAATCACTGTGGTTACATAGATTCTCACTCAAACAATTTGAATTTAAAAAATCACTTGAATTTCAAGGATGTATCTCTTTTTTGTTTAAAAATGATGCTCCACGAAAATACTCTGTCATTATACTGTATACTGACCCTCTTGCTGTTCCAAAATGGTATGCATTTCTTTCTTTTGAGCACAAAATAAGATATTTTGAATTATGTTGTGAACCAAACGTCATCGGAAACGAATCCGTACGATTTTATGGACAAAACCTGAGAAATTTCTCAAAATATCTTCATGTTCCACTGAAAAAGTCAGTCATACAGGTTTGGAACGGCATGAAGGTGAATCAATTATGACAGAATTGTAATTCTTGAGTGGAGTAGCCCGATTCCTTTCAAGATAGCATCATGAACATGATTGTGTTCTCCAGCATGATCCTAAGAATGTCTTGAACTTCAGTGGAAGAAGAACACGTGACTGTCTATACAAAGAGTCACATGATGATCAGTGTCACACATTTACATACATGATCAGTGACCTAAAATAGTGCAGAAACTTTTAATATTTAATTTATTGCATTTATTAACTTTTCTTTTTTTAATTTGATTGTGCATAAAGGTGTTCAATATAGTCTCAGATTTTTGAACACAACTATTTACATTTACACCGCACCCACAGTGCTCAGGCCTCTTGAGTGTCCCTCCTAAACAGCGAGTGATGGCACTCTGTGAGATGCCACTCTGTGCCATGGCTGGTGACATCATGCAAGGCGCAAAGAAAAACTGCTGAATCACAGCAGGACACAGGGCCGTGCCAGAGTCAGAGCAGTAAAAGTGCAGGGATGTACCTGTGTCTCATTTGCCATGGTCTGATGAATAAGCCTTAGGAGACCACACCATATGACCTGCCATATGACATCTTTTATTCTCTCTCAAAAACTAGAGTTTGGTATCTTTCCTTTTTAAATAAATACTATAAATAAGCAACAGTGATGACATAAACCTATTATAAATCTATCCCCCCCCCCCCCCCCCCCCAGTAATTGAACTAAAGCTGAAATAAAATAAAATATTAATACTATGTAGAAAAACTTAAAATTAAAAATATGAAAACAAACATTAGAAATGTTGCCTTGGCAACTAACTGAAATAACTTAAAGAAGAACTACAATGAATAAATCACAATCAAATCACTAAAATTAAAATGAACGCTGAAATTATAAGGATAAAAGCTACTTCAAAATATTAATCAACACTATAAGAGTATATAAATAATAGTAAATTAACACCGATTAACAAATCAGATCATTATTTGTTTCTGAGATATGCTTTAGATATGATTTATCAAATAAACTGAAAAGGATTTTGTACAATCATTCTTGTAATTTCTTGACTGTCTTTTTCTTACTATCTAATGTCATACTGTACATCATTGTGTGCTGCTGTACAGTAACAGCTGAATACAGTAAATGTTTCAGGCTGATCGTGTGACGTCTGCAGCGACAAATACAAGGGGGAATCACAGTGTCTCTAATCTCTTCATTTTTTGGGTCAGCTGGGCCTCTTACCATCCATCAGGATATTGACAGGATATTACACTTTATATACTATATACATGCAGGGGGATGGGAAAGACAAGAAAAGGAGGGAGGAAATGCAAAGACAAAATTGTGGATGAGTAATGAAAGTGAATAGGAAAGACCAACCGCTAGAAATAGAGAGAGTGAGGAAGATTCAGCAAGCGGAGATGAATTCTGGATAGGTTCTGGGGCAGTAGCATTTTAATCCCATGTTTAGCCTTGAACAGACTTGCATAATCATATTAATGTCTATACTTGATTGATCAAAAGCACTGTGGAGATTTGTTCTTATCTTAACTCATTTGCCCCCCGCTGTCAAAATGCATGTTGGTTTCTGATGGTTTGAGCGTTTGTCACGCAACAGCGTTGAGGCTTTTTGGACATTTGTTGAAACGGACAGTGTGTAATTGTGTTAATCTGAGTTCTCTGAATGTGGATGGTGTGGCAGCTAGAGAAACAATGAGACACAGTTAAACTCATGCGATGGTAAACAAACACGCTGCCTTGGGCTAGTGCACAATGAAGCTCTCTCTCTCTCAATCCCTTTCTTTCTCTCGCTATTCCTTTCTGACTTTTCCTCACTGACACTGTTTATATTCACAATACATAATTTACTCTGTGTAAAGGGACAGATTTGAGCAAATAAATTTTTGTTTTTATGTAACGTGACACCTGATGTCCTGACGTTCACATGCTCACAGTAAGCAATTGTCACATATGCTTTATGGAAGCAGAAAATGGAAGTAGAAAATCATGGTTTTAATCGTAGTATATAGTTAAAGTGCAACTTACAGTGCTGAGAAAAAGAGTTTGCCCCCTTCCTGATTTCTTTATTTTTATGCATGTTTGTCTCACTTAAATGTTTCAAATCATCAAACTAATTTAAATATTAGTCAAAGATAATACAAGGAAACACCAAATGCAGTTTCAAAGTCCAAACCTACATGGCCCTGTGTGAAAAAGGGCATTCCTCCTGTTAAAACATAACTGTGGTTTATCACACCTGTGAGTTCAATTTCCCTCAATAATAACAACCTTATTATTGAGGGGGGGGGCACTTCTTCACACCACTGTATATGACAGCTGTACATTTGGCATTCAGCCATATTCTTTAAAATGGCAGCTTATCTTAATATATGCACAGGCGCATGATCAGATTTGTCTTGGTCTGAACATCTGGCCACATTTACATGTTGTAAGCCTCCATTCGAGAGGACTTTGAATGCATAAGTGTTGTGTAGCATAAATTGTGCATTGATTTAAAGATGTGAATTGTTATCTACTAACTTGACTAATAGATGTAGGGAATAGAAAATAGGCCAGTCAATTTTTATTGCAGGAGTATTATAGTATTATAGTATCTAGGGCAAGATATTTAGAGCGCATATATTCGACATGCCCTTTTTGCTGCATTACTTTTTAATTGTGAAGGTCCAGGCCTGCTTTGTTTGGACTGATTGCTCCTCAATTTGTTTTCTACAGGAGGATGGACTTCAGTTTACGTGATGCCTTCACAGGCGGAGCATCTAAGGCAACCCAGGACAGCCTGCTGAAGAGGGATTTTGTGGCTGGTTTGGAGGCACAGACCTTTGATGACAAAGTGGGCGAGACCGTTGGGAAAACAGACTACCGCCCCCTTCTAGAAGGGATGGATGGGAAAAGGGAAGGTATGTCCTTCTGAATGAAATGCTCTTCCATAAATGAAACTTTACTCACTAAAATGTTTTTAATGGAAGACAAAAGTATATATTATTAGAATGCCCTGGCTTCCAAATGAATAACATTTTTTATACATGAAGTATATTACTTGTGACATTAATAAGGTAAAAAAAAATGTTTAAGTAAACACTGTTTATTTGAAGTTTCTTCAAAGAATAAAAAACACCAAATCTACATTGAATGATTTCTGATGGATCATGTGAAACTGAAGGCTGGAGTAGTGATGCTAAAAATTCAGCTTTGAATAAATTACATTTTCTCAAAATACAAGATATTAGACAATATAGAAGAGTTATTTTAAATTCTAATAATATTTCATAATGTCTAAAAGCAGTGTGGTGAGCATAATTTCTTTCAAAGACATAAATACATCTCATCAACCCCAAACATTTGCTAATTTATTTGCTGCTCACCCCCCACCCCCTTTTTTTTATGCAGATATGTTGGAAATATTGTGTAGTGCAATACAACATCAGGAACATCCTTTTTTTCAGCATTTTATTGTGATCTGATTCATCTAATCTGAAGTAGATACTGTTTGGCGATGTTTGTTTGTGTATTTATTAACTCTATCTGCCACAACATACTAAGGTGAGTGGCAGAAGCACATTTTATTCCTTTTGCTTTGGTTTCACATCCTGTTCAGGTTGGTTTTATGAGAAAAACACATTGATATTCTGAGGTATTTTCGGGTTGCTTTTGTTCTTTGTTTGTCTAGGATATATGCCTGATCATGGTTGGCAACATCTCTGATCTAAGAATTTCCCCTAAGATTTCTTTTCACCTCACCAAACGTCTCAAACTGTGTAGTCTTCTGCCAAGAACCATGCTAAGTTAACTCTAGGTTCAGTTATGCAGACAGCCTTACTCTTGGGTTACAACCATCACCATTTTTTATTCTCGAATGTGTTTAGTATTTACTGGGGTTTCATGGTATACATGAGGGCGCTAATAGTGTCTATGCTACTGAATAAATGCCTTGAAATCTGTTATTGTCATTTAACACTGCTGCTTTTTGTTGTTAGTCTACAACAATCTATTTTAGTAAAGGTGGGAGTTCAAATAAAGACTACAAAACGGCTCTAGATGAACTATCAATATATTTATAGACCTTCAGCTTCTGGGTTTGGACTATTAGTTCTGGGGAATGTTTTTTTTCTTTGTTTTGTGTAGTTTTTTTGCATACTGTATTGTAGGTCTCTCTCTACCACCATCCCATTATACTTCTCTTTTTCCTATATTAGTCAAATTATAGTGTTGTCTGTTGTGTTTTCTACATGTAAAGAATGTGCAGAAATGTCCTCTGATATTGGGCTTGTGCTTGACAGAACGCTTAGACATCAATACTGCAGGATGCACTTTCAACAAGAGCAAGGTATATGTATATGCATGCAGCACTGAGCTGTATGTGGATGCTGATATCAGCAGATCTGTCAACAGCAGATGTCACAGATACTTTTAATAGCTTCAGTTGAGTGCAAAGACATGAGATTAAATTTCTGCCTTCACTAAGTGAGAGAAATGCCCATTTATTTGATGTTACTGTATAGATTAGTACTCCCATTATGTTAAGGCTCTTGCATTTCACAGTTAGCATATAGCAAAGGCGCGTTGTTATATTACTTGCTTGAACTGAATTTTCAGTGAGAAATAGTTACTAAGCAAGTTTTCTTTGTCACTGTCTACTCTATCTAGCAGGCAATATATTTTTCTCTGAAGCTAGCTTTTTCCTCTGAAAAGTTTGTATGAGATAATAAAGCTTTTATTATTGACAAAGTAATAAAGATTTATGGAAATTGTAAGCTGTCTGTTGACAATCGCTTGGAGGCTAATTTCCAAAGAACAAAGTACAAGTGAAGATGATTAATCAAATAACTATGATGACTATTACAGGCTGTGAGACTACTTGGAAAGAAAATATTATATTACACTTGTAGTCCATTATCATTTTCATTAGTCTTTTTTAATATAAATGTTTTAAATCGTCTTGCATCTATAAACTGAAGAAATAATTTGATTTTGGTAAATTGCTCAAATTATTTGCACGGCTCTTATCCTCCTCTACTCTCATATGACTTTTATTTTTAACTGAATTCTAATGTGTGTTAGGAATATTTTTCCATACATTTTATGAAATTGTGCTGAATAACATATTGATTTACATTACATGATTTGTAATTAAAGAGATAGTTCATCCAGAAATGAAAATTCTGTCATTATTTGTAATTAAAGGGATATTTCACCCAGAAATGAAAATTCTGTCATCATTTACTCACCCTCAAGTTGTTCCAAATCTGTATAAATTTCTTTCATCTGCTGAACACAAAAGGAAGATTTTTTTCAAAGAATGTAGGTAACCAAACAAATTGATGGGCCCCTTTGACTTCCATACTACTTTTTGTCCACATTGTTGAAGTCAATGTGGACAATATAAAATTACATTTGCAGTCTTTGAATATAAGAAAATATCACCCTCTCCCTAGTTCTTACTGAAATGGTGTTCCAACTTTATATTAGGTGTCTTTAACTACTATGTACTTGTCATACAACGGTGCAGGTGTGCGATGCGGCATCCACACACATGAAACGATAACGTTAACAACTGACAAAGACAAGGAGCACAGGAAGGTATTAAATGACAAACACGGGATTAGGAAGAGCTGACGAGACTTGGGCAGTGATTAGACAGAGACGGGAGCGTGCAGGACCTGGAAGATACATAAAGGAACCCGGATTTGACAGACGTAACAAGACAAGACTGTGACAGTAATAACATTTAAATTGATCATCCGATAAAATGCACTTACTGTGTATATACAGCTGTGGCCAAACGTTTTCAGAATGACACAAACATTAATTTTTACAAAACTGTAATTATTTTTTAATATTTATTCAAAGTTACCTACCCTTAGCACCAATTCTGTCACAAACTTTACCTGTATCCCACCTCAAGAGCAGTAAAAGTGTTATGTACATTAATAATAGTAATTATTATAAAAAAATAGTCATAAAAAATTATTCTGTAAAATAGTCATATGTTGTACTCTTTTTAACGCAAAATAATTTAAATGAGAACAAATTGAAATGCAGAAAATCGTGTAGTACATCTTTCATATTACATGTCAGATTTTCTCTCAGTATAGCACCGGTTTATGACATTATGTAACCAATTCTGTGCTGAATGGGATTTCTGCTAACCCCCCCTTAACTGCAGAAGGAGGCTCTCTACCACAGCATGACTTGGCAGTCTGTACCTCAAGTGCCCCGTGTCGTCTGGGACAAAAGTGACTATTTTTAGTTCCCCTTCCATTTTTTGGCTTTTAACTGCAGCATGTTTTCAGGTTCAAATGCTTCTCTTTGTGAGGCTATTGGTCCCACTTAGGTTTAGTTTAGTACACCTAGTTTAGCATCTCAAAACATAAAGAAGATTGCAAATGTGCTACTTGAGAAAAAACACACAAATAACCTTGAAGACCCTATTTTATCAACATGCAACACAAAGCCCTGGCCAAAAGGTTCCCATTGCGTCCTTGGTAATTTAACAGCGTGATTCACAGTGACATACAGTATATACCGGTCCTGTTCCACAAAGAGGATCATTGCATGGAGCTACACAGCCCAGCCCTGTGGGAGCATGATCATTAATCCTGGGCTGGTATCTGAGTTAATACTGGTTCAGTGCTGGCTCTTTGTGTCAGTCAGTCTGCTGACAGAGTGCTTTGCCTAGGGAATGTAAAGCAGCCTCAGCTGGTTTTGTAACTACGGTAACAGGCCTGCAGTCCCATCCTGTCCCATCATCTCAGCATCACTTTTCTACAGTTGCCCTTCTCATAATGTCTAAATATCAGATTGGATGCGAGCAAGCCTATTTTCAGGGATGTCCCTCCCCACTGCTTTTGACAGAGGGCATATTTAACTAGACAGTCAATCAGATTTCATGAAAGTTACTTTTTACCTAATGAACGTCACTAAATCACTTAGTTACCAATGAGGAATGTGTTTGTTCATCTCACTCTTTTACATAGATGGGTCATTCGAAGGTGAGTGTTGTGAAGTATGTCCAAGGAATTCAGCATTTCAAAATTACAAAACATAAAATTATTATGAAAATGTTTATGGATATGTTTTCGGTTAATTTATGCAAAATTAGATTAAAAACAAAAACATATTCAATATAATACATTTCAGCTGATCTTGAAAATTAACTTGCACTACATTAATTTATTTACAGACCTGTTGGAACATAAAAGTGTAGTTGTTTTTACTCAATAGATCATGCTTTAAGAAATAATCAAAAAGAGCTGATTATAGGTCATTTTTTGGTCTAAAAGTCAGAAACAGTAGTCACATTTAATTTTATTTTTTATGACTAATAGTAAAAGTACATAGATATTTCATATTTCCATGAGGTTTTACCATCTGTAATTTTCAAAGAAATCATCACGCGTAGATAGAAATGCTGCCAATGTAGTACCATTAAATTTAAATCAAAGGCCTTACTCTGATTATTTTATATAATGAATTACCTAGCTTTTAAAACGCTTACTACATTTCCTGCACAAATCTCTTGCTCTTTAGTTTTAAAAATTATGCATTAATACAGAGTCAATTTGTCTTTTTTTCTATTTTCTCAGGGTCTGGGTTTATGTCTGCAGGCCAGACTGGAGGCCAACGTCAGGACCCTCAGGGAGAGATCCGTCCCAGCCCTCCTGGACAATTTGTCTATAACAATGACTTTCAATCAGGTGTGATCATTGCATATAACGGTCTTGAGAACTGAATGAAGCAATTCAAAAAAATGTGCTAGATATTAGTCTAAGTCTTTCTAATTCCAGGTCCAACATCAATGTCTGTGCAATTGGGAAACCAGCAGATGGGATCTGCGGTGAAGGATAACAGCATGGACTCTTTTCTGGGTAACCACTGCAGTGTTTGATCTTGTTGACTTCAGACCTTGGGCTTGATTCAGTTCATTTCCTCAGGCTCTGTTAAGTTTTAATGCGATACTGTTCTTCTGCTCTACGCTTCAGGGTTCTCTCAGCCTGGGATGAATATTGGTATGAATATGAATGTTGGCATGGCCCCTTTCCAGAGCTCCAAACCCTCAAGCATGGTTGAACCTCAGAAGACCTCAAACTTGTTTGCCAATGAAGCACTCAAACCATCCCAGATAACTGCTAATCCAAGTGAAACAAGCCCTCGTAACAGCCAGGAAAATTCTGCAGGTAAAGTCTATCACCAATTAAGGCACTTCAGTGCAGGCTAGAACAGGTAAGACAGACTTTAAACCCAGATTTTAAGATACTGATTGATTTTTATGTCACAATGTCTCTATGATCTCAACTGTCATGTCATTTCACTCTGTCTGGTCAAGGCATGGGTGCTTCATCAATACTTTGTCATAACAGAAGTGCTTCATAGTTTTCATGGTCTTCAAGTTTCAAGTTACCTTTGATATGAAACCAATTTTACTGATCAGCAATAGTTTGCAATATTGAGGATGTGATATTGAATTGCATGAGTGTACCTTGAAAAACTGGCATGTATTTAGATAGTGACTTGACTAAATATCTTGCATACTGTAATGTCAAATAATTTGTTCTTGATCCAATCTTGATCATTATTCACAGTTGGCCCTTTCGATACCCATCAGATTGGCCTTTGTCAGTGTGCATTACGGTGGAAGGCATTTTAAAGATTTATCCTCGGCCTCTCTGAAATACTACTTTTTGAGCATGATTGTCATGAAACTAGGAGATAAATATGTCTTCTGGCTCAGACTTTATAAAGCCATTTCACATTTTTGACCAAATATCTGAAATATAGATGTTACTGCCACTCACGCTTCCTCCAAGTGACTGTTTATAACCATTTGATCAATGAGGAGGATAGGAATAGGTTAAGGATCATATTATGTGAAACAGAAAAACACAATTTGTTTGAAATTTCTTCATCTTGATATGTCTTGATGACAGGACTATAGTCCTGATAAACATAATCCAAATTAAATTCATAATAGGGTTTGTTCCCTTTTAACTAATATGTTTTGATGTTGTCAACCATTGTGTGTTCCGTGTCTGTCTTGTTGTTGATTTTGGTTCATTTCAGTGACCTTTATTGCCCTCAGTGCTGGGATTTGTATTGGGTATTCCATGTCATGTGACTCTTCTCTGTGGCTTTTCTTTGAGTCAGTCTTTCTATGACTTGCCTCTGTTGTTATCCCTGCCTGTTATTTCTCCATGAGTTCATTTGCCCATTTGCACTTTCACTTGATGTGCTCTCAAGTGAGCACATCATAGTCCCAGCACATTCTCTCTCACCCAAACTGTCACACTCATTTAACTGCTCTATGCAGCAAGTATGAGCATGATACCGTCAGATCTGTTATCTTACAATAAACTATTTAGGGAACAGTATTGATAGGACAAATACTGAAAAGTCATTTTGTTTCCTATAGCAGTTCAGTATATCGGCCAACTTGGAAAGTTAATTCAACATTTGCAAATTTCCACTGGGTTTTCTTTTATTCTGCAACTGGCATACCTCAAACCTAAATAAGTTTAAAAAAAATTTTTTTTTGATAATACTTTGCTAGATAAGGAATACAACAAATGTCCAATTATAATGTAAAATTATAAGTCTCTTCTAATAACTTGCTAGCAACTTAGGACAGGTGTATGCAGAACAAGTTCTGAAAGGAAAAGTCCATAAAGTAGGGGTTCTCAACTTTGGCCCTTGAAGTCTTTTTCTTTTTCACTTTTTCTGTGGAGTTTAGCTTCAGTCTTGATCAAACATATCTGCCTTTAACTGTCTAGTAATCTAAAGACCTTGATTAGCCTGTTCATGTGTTTGAATTAGGGCTGATGCAAAACTCTGTAGTAAAATGGACAGTTTACCTGAAAATCATATAGAAGACTCGGACATTCTGAGGGATAATACGTTTTTCGAATAAATTTATGCACAAATTTTAGCATTTTAAAAACACGGAGTCACGCGAGGACTGGATTTGCTCCATAAACTTTGGGATGAGGAGCTAAAAAAAGTGCTAGTCTCCACTCATAATGTTTCACTCAATGCAAGCTGGGCCATATGATCATCAGCAGTTTCCTGCACATTTAGCTTGTGAAACAAAATGTTAAAGTTTCCTCAAGTAATGTTACCCACAGAGCTTTAAATCATAAAAATAACTATTCTGAAAACCCATTGGAAATTTCTAAGGAACCCATGGTTAATGCTAGTTATTTAGTTAGTTACTACATATTGAATGACTCTATTCATTGTGAATTTGTGAATAGTGAATTTTGTCTGTCCTCATATCACCTTCTGGTGTAACGCACCATGTGATGCAAGTGATCAGTGGTTCATAAGTAGCTGATCTAATGTCTCTGTGAACACTTATTAGCTGTTATGAAGTGGAGATGCACAAACATTGTTGTCCGGTCATTTATATGGTAGTCAGTGACACTTCCTCTTCCTCTCTGTACACAAAGAAGTTTGTGGAAGCCCTTGGACAGGTGAGGAAATGCTCTCAACGGAGCAGTCCCATGCTTCCAACAAGGCAGAACAGAGGCGCACTGATGCCTTGGATTCCCAGAGTCAAGATGCAGCGTCTGGCGAGGAAAAGTCCGTTGAAGAAGGAACCGGGAAGCAGCAGAAGCGGAAAAAAAAGAAACGCAAGAACAGAGAAGAAATGTATGACCTTCTGGACAGTCTTGGTTCCCCTGACTCAGAAGAGACTCCTTCTGAAAGCTCTAACCATGGCTGCCCCTCACCTCCCAGTAGGGAAGAAGAGATTTGGGAAAGCGAGATCCAGGACAGAGGGGGAGGACGCATCAAGGCCAGGAAGAGTAAGACGAGGAAGAAGCTGCCAGAAGAATGGAGTGCTCCTTCAACCATAATGGACATGGACTTCAGCTGTCCTAATTTGGGCAATTCTAAGCCCCCATCCACTGCTGGCATAGATCAGGGAAGTGCACCACCCTCATTCACACCTAAGCCCGTGCACCTCACGGACACCCAAGCATGCAGACCACAGCCAACCGGCCAGGCAAATACCTCCATATTCTCAAATTACCCCGACTCCACTCCAAATCCCATAGATGACTCAACACTCATGATTGACAGGGATATTCTCGATAAGGATCAATCTAAAGTTGATATTAATAAGACTAACCTAGAGTTGCCTGGTTTTCACCATTCAAATCAGGTACCCATGGACTCAAAGACTGACCCTACTCACCCAGCTGATCCCAACCAGAAGTCAACCCTTGTCCTCAGTCCAACTCAGACAGTAATGTTCCTTGACTCTGTGCTGCAGGCACAGACCCCAGATGCAAGCCCCCCATCCCAGAGCACCCCTGTGAAAACACCCATTCCTCACACCACTGCCCTAGAGACCACTCCCAATCTGACCCCTGGCCCACAGTCCATCGGCACAGACATCCCTGCCTCTCAGAGTGCACCAGCTGTTAGTCACTCAACCCCAACAATCCCTCCCAGCACTGCAGTGAGCTTAAACTCAGAAGCTACGCCTTTCATCCCATCAATCACAGAGCAGCAGGAGTCCCCGCTGGCACAGCCCCCCCTACTGGAAGGTTGGTGATAATGAAGACTGTATGGAGATGATTTACATAATGCATGGCTCGATGAAGTGGGCCCTCCTCTGCTTAACTATCTCTGTAGCAGAAAATACTGTAGCAGGACACTATAAGTACTCCATGCTTTTCTATTTCTTTCTTTCTTTCTTTCTTTCTTTCCTTCTTTCTTTATTTTCTTTGTGTCAGTCCTCTATAGCTTGGACCTCTGCTGCATGTATTCCATTCTTAAAATAAAGATGTTTAACATTTCAATGCAGTCATAACACACTGATCGCTATGCATCGCAACTGGCAGCCAACTAACTATTACTCTTTAGTTTACCATCTTCTGGATTTGAATACAATTTCTCTTGGTCACAGCATCCCTCAAAATGTACATGTCTTGCAGATGTGTGTCAACTGTCTATGTGGGATCTTACATTTGCTAATCATTCTGTGGGTGAAAGCTTTCTGTATGTCACTCCTTGTCATTTTATCCTACATGACTCCTTTATTCTGCTTTTTTATTCTTGTTCAAAACAACCAATTTTTATTAGATTAAGAGGCCTGTCTGCCAATTCACCTGCTACACATAGATTTTGAAATCTTAAGATTTAGCTCTTCCATATACATAACCTTTCATTTTTAGCAGAAAAACTCAAGTATGTGTTAATGATGTTCTTTTTTTTTCCTTTTCATGTTTATCACTGTTTGGACAACACTGGACATCAACCAGGTAAGACAATCTCATTACCTTACAATGAAGTGTGCAATGCAGTCAGTGTAGTATATACATATCTCTTTAATGTAATATGAAAGAAACTAAAACATGTATATGGGTGTTATTCAGTATTTTCAGTAATCTCATGGAATGACATGGAATATGAAAAAGGGTCGATTTAGTTTAGTTTTAATGAAAATAGCTTTTAACTTAATGTGATTTTTTTTCTCTCCATTTACTAAATTGTTTACTTAATCAGATAAACAGTTGATTCAAGCACATAGTAGTTAAGAACGGTTATTTTGCTGTTGGTGGTATTTATAGGTTGAGTTTATAGTATTTTTGTGGCTTTCTGTCTTTCATCTCTTTCACACATCTCCTCCTCTCTCTTTCCCATCCTCTTGCAACAGCTCATGTAAAATTGATGGCTCTGCTGTTCGCCATTATATAAGACTTATAGAGTTGTTCTTTTTATAGCAAACGATTAGGGTTTGTTCAGAGGCGTTTGAAAGGTGCTGCACTCCGGCAGGGATGTTGAGGGATATTGCGTACTGGGAGGTAGCTTTGGATTAAATGCTAACACAGAGATCAATGATGATGTCTTGAACGACGTAATGAGTCAGGATATTCTCTGTTTCAGCTGTTTGGGTTTGTTCTTCAAGCTAAAGTCACAAGAGTAAAAGCTAAATTTGATGGAATGCTCTTGCATGTAATGCCACTTCCTACTTAGAGGAAATGTATCGATTTATTTTGTTTTGAGCAAATGCCTTTTTTTCATCTTCTGTATGAGTAATGCAAAATGCAATCAAATATAATTTGGTCACTTTTCAGCTTGACATTGGTCTTTTATTTCCTTTTCCTTTTTCTTCTCTGGATTTTAGTCTTTAAATGAAGAAATAAGAGTTGCCCCTCTTGGCCCTTTTAGTCTATCCCTCTATTGTGCAGCCTTCTCTCGTCCTTTCTTGCCCTTGCTCACTCACTTCCTCTCCCTCTCCTCGGGTGGTTTAGACACAGGACCCTAATATCAGCAGCTGCATTGACGGAGAGACTGTTGCTATGGATATGGGAGGCGGTTTCCTTGGTGATGCAGTGAACAGGACCTGCCAAAGCTAGGGTGTAACTGTAGGATATGTTCCAGAAATAGAAACTCTGTGACATCGAGATTACTCAATGAACATGAATGTTCTACCCCTCACTGAATGTGTTAAATGCTTTTCTGGTTATATTTTTTCATTACTGAAAGAAACATTATGATATTTGTAATGATTGTGTACAGGTTTCACATATCTGTTATTTCACATATCTGTTATCTCTATTTATAGTTATCATGAAACATGAAAAATATAATACAATATACCTTTTTATTCAGAATTTGGCAATGCTAAATGCTTTAATATATTGTCTAAATGTCAAATAGTGACATCAAAAACGGATTATATCGACAAACATTGTTTATTTTAATCATAAACTATAGTAAACAGTTAAAAAGGACAACATAAACGTAAACAAGTGCTCATTGCTCTGTATATTGAACTATATGATATGGTGCAATGTGTTAAGGGAATATAAACAATAAATTACATCTGACATGTCCTTATGCAACAAAATCAGGACAGTCACAAAAAAAACAGTCACAAGATTCTGCCTTATTATAGAAATGAGACAGGCAGAGAGAAAAGATTCCTTTTATATACATCAGTGGCCTGCAATTTTGTAGTTTGTGTGTGGAAAGTTCACTCTAATTAAGCTGTCTGAGTCAATCAGACTACACGCGTATTATGATATCACACACTTCTGCTTAAGTTTGGAAACTGTGGGAGCCAGAAAAGTAATAATGTAATACAGGTTTTCTGGTTTTGTGGTGTCTCTGATATTATTTTGAAAAGGTTTTTTTTTTTTAAAAACTAAAAAATTATATGAAGGGCTAGTGTCTGAGATTTGATTTATCTTTTAAGTTTAAGAAAATAGATTTTTGATGCTTTCTTGTCCTCAACAAGCCACAAACAAGTCGTGATCTGCACAAAACAAGTTTAACCAAAAACAAGTAACCAAATGTCTAATCTATACTAGGTCACATTTTATTTTACCTTGTGCTGTTAAAGGTATTTATGGACGAGGAGATGTCTGCTACCTGTCTATGACATTTATCTTTAGAATTTGATTAAATGAGATTAACATCAATGTCATCGTGTTCAGTGAGGGACACAGTACCTGACCAGGCAATGATGACATCTTCCACCATCACCAAGGGTAAAGGTGAACTCTTGCGTCTGCTAGCTAGAACATTCTGAGTGCCAAACGAGACAATGTGTGAGTGCGAGAGAGAGAAAGGGGTATTTATAAACACGCTGGATGCTAAAAGCAAGGTTTTTCAGTGCAGAGCGGCCAATAAGGACGCAGCTCGCACAGTCACATGATCAAAGACTTGGAAGGAATGTGCGGACAGAATTAGGGTGAGAGAGAACAAGAGAGGAGGGGGATTTGGAAGAGAGACGCAGAGTCATCTCAGCCTCTGTGTTGAGGGAGGTTTAGAGACCGGCAGTATAGACTAACTCATCTCGATTAATGCCGTTTTCTGACAGATAGACACCTTGATAAAGGACAAATATATTCAGAGAGGCAAGGATCGTAAGGATGTCATCCCAGCGCTCAGAGTGCAGAGATCTGTGCTCTGTGCCACCCTCCATGCCAAGCGTGGCATCGTCAAAAGCCGCCCAGGGCTGGAACTGGCAGCAGGGGCAGCCAGGCAGTCTGCAATCCTCCAGACTGTTAGAGGACGACAAGCAGGACCTTTCCACCAAGTCGACAGCACTCAGCCAGGAGGCGGACCAATGGGGATCCAGTCACCCATGCAGCAGGAGTGAGAAGAATTTGGGCAGTACAGCAGAAAGCCCCACAAGTCTCTCTTCCTCTCCGTCACCCATATCTCCAGGGAAAGCCCTTTCCACCAACGGGGTGACATCAAGACCTTCACCGCCAAGTGCCATCTTGACATCTTCAGATAGCAACTGTGATCCGGCCCGCAGCATCTCGAAAACAGGCCACACGCCAAATTATTGCGTGATCGGAGTGGTGAATGACAACTACATGGAGGGTGCAGTTGAGGGCAAAATGGAGACACGCCTACCTTTTTCACCCCCCGTGCAACAAAACCGTGTTGTCCAGCGCACAATGTCAGATAGTACCCATCTGACCGTGCCTGCTAGCCTCCCACTGCCCGATAAATATCCAGGCAAGGATGTGCCACCTCCCCAGACTGCCATCAAATACTTCACCGTAGAGGAGAAACGGAGCGTTCCACCATCCACAACGACTATCTCTTCAGACCTAACAAAGAAGGAACAGTCTGCTGGTGTGCCATCGAGTTCAGGCAGGATACAGTTGCCGCAACAGCTGTTGGAAAGTGGGAATGCTGTTTCATCTTGTGACATTCAGCCTAAAGGTGTTTGTACTGGTAGGTGAGATCAACTCCTGTGATCTCAATAGTGCAGGTTTCAAGATCTGCAGTGGTCTACAATACAGTGTAGGTTTGTGATCTATTCAATATATTGTGGCTCTCTAGATCCCTAGTTTTTGGACAACAACGTCCCTACGCATAGATACTTAATTCACATTTTTACATTTAAAAATTGTATATGTAGTTTATTTATTTTTCAAAGTTGAATTTTCTGCCTCATTAATTAGTCTTCAGTGTTACACAATCCTTTAGAAATCATTCTAATATGCTGATTTGATCCTCAGGAAACATTTCAAATTTTTATCAATGTTGAAAACATTTGTGCAGCTTAATATTTTTGTGGAAACAATGATTCTTTGAATAGAAAGTTTTTGAAATGGAAAACTTTTGTAACAATGTAAAAGGAATAGTCTTTATTATTACTTTTGATACATTGAGTGTGTCCTTGTTGAAAGAGTATTTTTTTCTTTTAAATCTTATTTCCACCAGACCTTTTAACAGTAGTGTATTTTGTTTTTGTGGCAAACATGCTCTCAATGGTCTGGTTTAAAAATTATATTATACACCGCTGATAGAGTGAAGTAAAAAGAGGGAGGGTTATGGTTAGGTTATTTAGCTTAGTATAGTTATTTTCAATGTGGATTTAAATTTGAGCCAGAATGGTGTTTGTCTTTTATTTTGTACAGTTCTAATCTCAGTTACACCTAACAGTTTTCAGCTTGTCATGTATGCACCTTCTACATTTTAAGACACTTATGTAATAAGTGTATAGGCACAATATGTAACATTTTTGGACTAAAACATCCAAAAACCATTAGAACAATGTTATATATTTAGTTCTTACATTATGTTTAAATCCAGAAAAAAACTAAGAACTTGTTATATATCTAAACATGGTTAGACTGATTGTTTGAATTTCTTGTTTTCTTGATTTAACGCATGTAAAAAAAATAAAAGTAACTCAGACAACACTGCTTTGCCAAGTGGCTACCATAGCATAATCAGAAAGAGCTTTATTTGTAGTAACAGTAATACAGCATTTAGTAAAATGTATTGCATGCTATTTAGCAGTCATCATGCTTTTAATGAATATATTCTAATATTGATCTAGCTTACTGCAGTGTGCAACAAGTGTCTCATAAGGCACAGAGTAACATTATAACATAACTTTCAACACGCTCAAATGTATTTTAGTTATTTTCATAAAGTAAAGCAGTTAGTTATTTACAACATAAAGCTTAGTTTCTGTAAAGCTAAGCCTTGACTCTCTAAACATTTTAGTAATTTCCCTAAATGATACTTAAGATGAGTTTTAATACGATCAATAAATACAAAATGCTGGCAAGGTAAAAACAACACTGGCTGTTTCATTAGAATGAAATAAAATAATGTGAATTTAAGTGATCAAACATAACTGTAACAAAGTTTAAGTTCAGAGAAGGAGAAAAGTGTTTGTACTTTAATCGTAAAATATGCATAAACAACAAACAAGGAGTGTCAGCAACAAATAAAAACAGCAACGTAAAATGTTCCAGGCTCTTTGCCGCTGCTGGCTTCATACCACAGTAACGTTAATAAAAAAACGTCTAATTGCTTTCCATCAGCCGTGGAGGTGAAGACTAAAAACAAGCTATGCCTTTGTTATTGATTTTAATAAGTGACCTTTAGCTGCGAAAATGTACATACTGTGCCTTTAAAACATGTTAAAAGAGTATGATTGACAGAAAGATGGATAAGATTTGTTGTGTGTACCACTGGCCACCTGCAAGGATACACAAAAATACAAACATGGTAACCTTTGGATGTCCTTTTGTCATACAGTTTGATTTTGCTAAGATGAGCCTGATACACTTTACCATCCATTTATCTGTCTGAAACTGTTTGAAGATCTTGAAAGGAAGGTTCAGAGCCAGGGTTTTGATCTAGGCATCCCTGAAAGTACCCTAGGGGGTCTGTTCTAAATGTTGATAATATTTCTATTATTAACTATCAACAAATTTCCAACTTTCTAAGTAATGATCTTTTAAGAATTTCTAAGCATTAAATTATTTAAAAACATTATTTATAAGGGACAAAGGGACATTATTTATAAGGGACAAAAACACCAATACAATTCCACTTCATTTCATTAAAAAGAAAACATATATGTCTTCTTTGTATCAGTGTAACACAAAATAATAATAATAAAGTCACAGTATAAAAATATAATACAATTTTACATTACATAAATATTGCTAGACTTTATAATAATAAATAGGTGTTTGTCAGGAACAGTGTATCGTACATTCATTCTTTATTTTCTTCTTTCTATCACACAGTTTTTTTGTGTGTGTGTTTTGTACTTTTGTTGGCCATTGATTTTTCATTTTGTGAGGAGAATGGTGCCAAGTTACATAAGGCATTTAGGCTGACAATGTGCTTTTCTGTCTGTCCGCTCAAGGCACTTTCTGTGCCCCTTTCAATGACCTCTCATGCTCATCTACTCTCATTCTTATTGTCAGAATTTACTGAGACTGAAGTACCAAGTGCAGCTAAACAAGCTACAACCAAAAGCCCTATGTGAACAAGCATGCATTGTAATGCTCATAATGATAATAACTGAAAGTACACATTTGTTTGATAAAATATGAATATTTCAAATTTGTCTTTTTTTTAAGTAAAAGAAGATAAGACAGCCAAAGAGAAAATGGAGAAGATGCAGACTGCTTCGAAGGTAGAAAGCATCAACACAGTTGAGAAGCAAGATAAGCCTGAGAAGATGGGGAAGATTGACCAACTGGACAAAAAAGATGAGATTTCAAAGAAAACCGATAGTGTGGCTATGACTCAGAAGAGTGAGCAGATCATCAAAGATGAGAAGAAAGTTGAGAAAGAGGAGAAACAGGATAATAAAGCTGAGAAAAAGGAGAAGGTTGAGAAAGTAGACAAACCTGAGAAGACGAACAAGGAGAAAGAGGAGAAGAAAGACAGCATAGAAAAAGTAGACAAGACAGCCAAAGCTGAGAAGAACGTGGCGACTGCTAAAGGACCAGCTAAATCTCCAACAGCAAATGGGAGCAAAGAGGTGACCAGCCCGGACAGTAAGACCAAGGTAAGTCTGAAACACAGAGGGATATCATTCATCTGATATGCTACTGTAACTCAGTTTTTTTTAAACTGCCACATTTGAGAAGAAGAGACGTTTGCTCTCATTTCTCCATCTTTATAAGGATTAAAGATCAGATACCCCAACTCACAACGTACAACCATTGCTGCTACTTTGATTTTATCATGCTCCCACATTTGCATCTAGTTTTTCTTTTGTGCTTTTTGCAAAAACATGCATATAGCCTTCAGTTGGGTCAACTAAACAAAGCTCAGCAAGACCAAACTCGCTGTCCACTGGAGACAGTGCTGGTCCCACCAAACGCGCCTCTCCCACCACCAACTCTGCCAATAAAAAAAGCCCTATACCCAAGGCAACAACCCCCACTGCTGGTACCAAGAAAAACTCCACCATCACATCTACTCTTGAGACTAAGGCCAAGGTGAGTTAACACCATTTCCCTCATCTGTGGTTTGGCACCCAGCCAACAATCCACAGGGGTAACTTTTATGATTTTTAACTTTCTCTGGTGTCCATCTCTTCCATTAAAATCAACCCACGCCTTGCCGTCTGTGTCATTTTCAACTCAAAATTTCAGCAGCAAAATCACAAGAAAAAGGCATGTTTTTAGGCCACTGATACAATATAAGGTGCCGTTATGTTCCTTCAATTAATTTTCAGAAAGTTGTTGCACAGAAAGATATCAAATAAGGACTAATCATATGCCTCTCTATTGTGATCAGGTTCTAAATTGCTTTTTTCTCCAACTTTCGTGCATGTAGCTTGTGGAATATAATTAAAAGTAGGGTAGGCAACTTTTGAAGTAGCTAGCCATAGCAAGCTAGCTTTGAACGCATGAAGAGACTTTCAACCAGCGTAACAAAAAATGTTTCTGGAACACATAGCCTACCCTGCCTTTAATCTATAATTCATTATCACCTTTTTATGTCATCTCTTCTCTGCTTGTCTATATGGGTGATTTTTTTCAGTTAGGGGATGTTTTATCATTGTTTATTATTTAAAAAGAAATGTTTAAAAATCCTTTATAAAGGGATCACATGGTTTAAATCTTAAAATGGAAACAATTGCTACATTTTAGTTAAAGGGATAGATCACCCAAAAATGAACATTCTGTCATCATTTACACATCCTCAAGTTGTTCCAAACGTTTATACATTTTATTCTACTTCTGAACACAAAAGAAATGTTGAAGAACATTGGTAACCAAAGAGTTGATTGGCCCCATTGACTACAGTAGTACCTCAAGATACGAAAGGCTCAACTTACGAAAAGTCCAAGTTATGAAAGCAAAGACGAAAAATTTTACTGCTCTACATACGAAAAGTTTTCAAGATACGAAAGGTTTCTGAAAGTCCGAGATTTGCCTCATAACAATTTTGAAACTCGTGCCGCACGCCGCCATCTTAGTATTAGTAGACTCGCCACCATCCTCCTGCTCTCCCATTGGTTCCTGATGCTAGCCAAGCCATGAGATCCTTCTCTCTAATTGGACAGCATCCCTCCCATCATGCATCTTCTACACGTACGTGCTGGCGTGCTTTAGCTCAGCCACTCCGCACCTGAAACGTTACATTTTTTATGTGTTTTCGTAAAGTTAAGTGTACGGACGTACGTTATCTGCTGTTTGTCCTCCTCCTCCTCTGCCGCCACTTTCGGAGATAGCCTCACTCGAAAGGTAAGCTTCAACATTTTACGTTATTTCATTGTTTATAGGTCAATTTAGCTTTTTTATGAAATTTAATGGGGTGTTTTTGAGGGCTTGGAACGGATTAGCCATTTTACATGTAAAATGTGTTCCAAGATACGAAAAACTCATTATACGAAGGCCGCCTCGGAACGGATTCATTTTGTATCTCAAGGTACCACTGTATTTTGTGTTCAGCAGAAGTAAAAAATTCTGTAAATAATGATCATTTTTGGGTGATCTATACCTATAGATGACTACTAGCAAACTAGCTGCAATAGTTGATTTAAGGTTTACCTTTATTACAAATCGTTACCATCACATGCAGTATCAAAAATCCACACCAATACCCACTACACCAAAACCTGTAGGTTAATCAAGATCATGATCTTTCATCTGAGTCATGTAATGAAACATCAAGATTTCAAGTTGTCAAACTCTGCCTTAATCGACCAATCACCTTCAAGCATTAATCCACCCTTTAGCCACTGTGTATGTGACTCATCTAATCAACCTCTTGATGTCAACCTATTCATTCAGTATTCTGGTGTCTTATTGTTTCCATCAGTCTTCTGAGACTGGCACAGCAACCCAGCGTCGCCCTCCAGTGCCAAAGGCTAAAGCTACATCTGCTACCAACTCTAAAAATGGCACAAGCACCCCAGCTACCACCTCTGCCCGACACTCCTCAGGTGAGTTGTTCCATCATTATTGAATTTAGTGAAGGTAGACAGCAAATTTAATTTTACATGAATGAAAATGAGGCTGTGACTCATAGACTTACAGTCTTTACAATGGCATTCTTAATATGAATGTCAAAACTGTTTTTGTCTAATGATTTTGTTGTTTTGTCAGCCAAATAATCGGCATGTTGTTAAACAGTACAACCAATTGAATATACAGTCACAAACAAAATAGTTTGCACCCCTGACATTGTTCCAGAAAATCAAGTATTGCTCACAGAAAAGTATGTTTTGCTATACACACGTTTATTCCCTTTGTGTGTACTGGAACAAAACAAAAAAGGAGGAAAAAAGCAAATTTCACATAATTTCAGACAAAACTCCAAAAATGGGCTTCTGTTCCTCAGCCTAATTTTGATTCCTGTCAAAAAAATAAACAAGGCTCTTCTATGACAAAAGTACAGTATGTATAATCTCTAAATTTAACTAGGGCGTAGTTAAATTTGATTTTGTGTTTTTATAGCTACAAAGGCTGAAAACCAAGCAGGAGAGGTGAAAAAAGCACCTGGTGAGAATGATCTGGTTTTCTTATACATGTTATCTGTCTTTTTCTAATCTAGAAATATTTTGACACAATAATGATAGACTTTGTGATATAGTAAATTACGCATTGCAAATTAATCTACATGAAATGTTAAAAGACCTGGCAATGATATTTTATACGTGCAGTAATAAGATTGTGTCAGAATTCAATGACTCGTTGTCTTTTACCTTATAAACAAAAAATGTATTTCCCAGTGGACTAATAAGTTCTTACTCTTTTGCATTTTAACACCCATAAATTGCTTTAGGGCAGTCAGTAACATTGGACCTATTTTTAGGTGTAATATAAATCGTCAAACCATCTTAAGCTATGAGACTGCATGTAATAAAAATTGTGATTAACTTGTTTGTTCTCCCAATATAGAACAAACCAGCCATCATGATATTAAGAAAAAAACGTTTCAGTTAGCAAAGACTTTTAAATTAAATAGCCTAATGTAGAGAAGATATATCCTGGTCAAGTAAACAGAGACAATCCAAAATTACAGAGATTAAAAGAGATCGTCTTTACAGTGGTCAGCAGAGGTTGCTTGTGTGCAAATAAAGGTGCTTACGTGTCTGTAGCTGTTACTAAATGCTGCTTTGATGGAGACTTAAAGAGCAGGGTGAGAAGTTGACCTCTACTGTTTCACAGCACAGCAGATCTGAGCTAATACACACTGACTAGTGCAGTTGTTAGTCATCAAATCGGAAGATGCTGACATAGTCAGGGATAGACTTACTCACAGAGGCTTGTCTCAAACCATCACACTGAAAGAGCTTTCAACTCTTCTCTTCATCTCTGTGTACACAACAGACGAAAACCTTGTCACTTAGATGAGGACTTGCCACTTCTGTAGTGGTTTAGGAAAAAGAAACATTCATGAGGTCAATGGCAACATGATTTATCTGTCTGTGACCTCTCATGCATACAGTATTAAACTTCCTGTGTTGTGCATTTTACTTTATTTGCGTCATGTTTTCACAGTTAAGACAACCCCAAGAACAACTCGCACACCAACCTCTGCCACCAGCACAGCAGCCACCAATGGGACCCCGACCCCTCGTCCGTCCCGCATCACCAAACCCCCCGTCCCCAAGCAGACTCCCCTTGAGAGGAAGCCTCCTGTGCCTCGAGCCCCCCGTAATGTCCGGACCACCAACGCACCGCTGCCGGATCTAAAAAATGTGCGCTCCAAAATAGGCTCCACCGATAATATGAAGTACCAGCCTGGAGGAGGCAAGGTGAGTTGATTAGTCAGGACAGAACAAGTAGAATTTGCCCATGCGTAAGGAATGAAATAATCTGGGCTTTAGAGATACGCATAGATACTGCACTTAACCTCATTGTTTTCTTTACAGATTTAGAATAAATTTGATGGGTTATTTGGCAAGACATGATCATATGCTCATGTGCTGCACTATTGCTGCCATTAAACGCTTTAAGAAATCTCAAATTCTGTTACAATTGTTTCTCATATGTATGTCTCATATCGCTGCTGCTCACTGTAAATGCCATTATTCATCGGATTGCTCTTTAACTTTAAGATACAGACAGTTTTGCTGAGCTCATGGATGCAGAGCTTCCAACAATGTTCTGTGATTTGACGTTCACCTGCCACAGTGGAAAACAAAGATTTCATTGTACACCTCGATTTTCTTATAAAATGTATGTACAATGAATTTGTCTGTTGTCTTTAGCCATTTCCCAGCCAACTATCCTACCCCATGTCTTTGAAATAAAAAAATACCTTATTATAGGATTCCATAACGGTTATTCTCTTATGAGTATCTAGAAAAACACACTGCATTTGAATTTCAGACGTTGACTGTCAATTTAAGGCCACAATAAATGAATTAAAATGTCTTTTTATGAAGCCTTCCATTAATTATGCTTGCTTTCTGGGTTTATGCTTCCATTAATATATAAATGGATAATTCACCCCCCAAAAATGTTTTCACATCTTTTTGTTCGAAACATGTATGACTTCTGTGCAACACAAAACAAGATATTTTGAATAATGTTTTGCCTGTCCAAAACAGCTTTTGTACCCTATTGACTTACATTGTATGGACACAAAACAACATTTTCTTTTTTCACATTTATCCAAAGCGACTTACATTACATTCAATGCACATTCTAATCAGTTCTTGCTTTCCCCGGGAATCGAACCCATGACCTTGGTGTTGCAAGCACCACCCTCTACTGTTTGAACTACAGGAAAGCCTCTTTTTTTGGTCCATAGTATGAAAAAAAGAAGAAGAGAAAGTCATACAGGTTTGGAACAAAGTGGAACCATCCCTTTAAATTTCAGTGGTGCCATAGGTCAACACACAGTTAAATTCACTATTTCCTCCCGAACAATTAATTAAACACAAGCTGTCAGGTGATTCTTCCAGATTCAAAGGTAACCTTAGCATACTGACTCACTCAATCCTAATCCTCCGATCTTGCGACCCTGGGCTTTCTGTACCTCCTCCCTGCACTGCACTGACTAAAGGGGTGCTTGTCTCCTCAGGTCTCTGCAGCCCAGGGCAAGACCGATGCTCTGCCAAAGACCAACCAGGGCAAAGTGAGTCCCTCCCAATGACATCTCCCTGACTCACTGCCTCAGTGTCACTCTCTCGCCTGCTCTTACCTTCGCTGTCTTTCCAAAGATCTTCAGATTCTGTAGAAACTGGTTTAGCAGTATTTTTGGTTTAGTGGAGTATTTGTTTACTGAAATCAGGGTAAAATTGTTTTCTGAATGAATATGAGATCACAGTTGTTGTTGTAGATACACTTTTCCACATACATGTGTTAGAAAAATATCTATATTAGTTCAGTATAATGCAGCCTTGTCGCTTCATGTGTTCTGTGGATTTAACACCACACCATTCTGTCTCAGTTCACCAATGAACATTGTGCCTCTCTTTGTGGAATATAGAGTCTGCTCTACCATTGTTACCAGTTAAATATCATTGTGTTTTTGTTCTTAAGCTTTGCAGTAACCACGTCCAAAAATAGCATAACTGCATGTTGTACGACTCAGCAATTGTATCAACACTCTGTAGCATCATTCATTTCTTACCCTATGTTGGGTTATTTTCACTCTTGCTTTTGCTTTTAAGGGGGAAAATTTCCACGGCACATTTAATATGTGCTATTTATCTCACCTTTCTTGCAACTTTTCACAAAGGAGGCTGTGGCTATTCTTGGAGAATGTATGAAATAAAAAATGGGACTGTTCATTTCCATACATTTCTTTAAAACAAAAATATTGTGTTATATTAAATTATGTATCTGTATTACTTAATATTAGGGCTATTTTATACTATTGACCGGTTATTTAAAAAAAGCTTTTCCTTGGATTCAGAAATACTGTGTAGTACAAAATGTTTTTAGCTCCCAAGATCACCTACAGACTCCTGTTGTTTTACAATGCCAAGTTGTGTGTTTTGAGAAATTGTGCCTCTTTATATCTGTTACTCATCATTTATGCAGTTCCATAGAAATGATTTAGCAGTGCTTTGCATGTCAATTACTAAGTAGGCTTTAGTGGTAATGGTGTTTCTTTAATGCTTAAAGAATCATCATGGTCATGTTTTTTGTTTTTAGCGTAGCCTTTGAGCTGTGCAGTTAATGCCAAATTGCATTTGTTTTTCCTGGAGCGGTCCGTTACAGCAGGTCAAATGAAACTTGATTTTGACTGTTAGCCCCTCGAGTGTTTAAGTAATACCTTAGATTAATGCAATAAAGTGAGTTTTAGGCTGTGAAAAACACACTCTGAGTCAGACAGAGTTTTTCTGGCCTGCTGTTACTCTGTCCAAACAAATATATGTCACACAACAAATACTACTCCAAACGGCACAACAGACAATGAACCTTTATTTGAATGTACCAGAGGGTGGCCTCACAACATGTTCAGGAAACACTGTACATCTATACAAAATAGCAGTGCATATAAATGAGTAGCTTGATGATTAAAATTAAATGACATGAACATGATGATTTTGTATTTTCGGTGGTGTCATGCTACTTTTTAATTTTGATTTACAATATTATAACATTGTTTAACTCACTGATAGCCTTCATAGCTTTTGTGTCAATCTGTTTTATGTGTGTTACAGTAGAATAGCCTATGACCATGTGTCCTCTGTGCTGTTGTGCTATGTTCAGGTTCAGATAGTCCACAAAAAGCTGGACTTCAGCCATGTCACCTCCCGATGCGGCTCTAAGGACAATATCAAGCATGTACCTGGTGGAGGAAATGTAAGTGTACATTGTCACCTCTCATTTCATAACAATGTGTTGCTCGTAGAAGTACAAGCATGTGATGAGTCACATATAACCAGATCAGTTTACAATGAGTTAGTTTGACTTTCCTCTAAAGACATCCATCATAAGAAACAAATGACACTTCAATCTAGCTACTCTTTACTCATGGTCTCCAGGTTCAGATTTTAAATAAAAAGGTTGACTTGAGCAAAGTGACCGCAAAATGTGGATCCAAGGACAACATAAAGCACAAGCCAGGTACGGGATGGATCAATTTTAATGTTCCCTATTAATGTGAATGCAATCTCATTGTGAGTACATGCAATAAATAGCCATGTGAATGATGATTGATCTCTCTCAGGTGGTGGTGATGTGAAGATTGAATCCCATAAGGTGAATGTCAAGGCCAAGGCCAAAGTGGGATCTCTGGACAATGTAGGCCATGAACCAGGAAGTAACAATGTTAAGGTGGTAATAAATAATAGAGGATATTACATATTAGGAACGTTCATCCCTTTTTCATTATCGATAATACATATTCATGGGGTTCTTTCAAAAGTAAGTAAAGTGCCTACCTTCAATTAATAATTAGTAGTAATAGAGAATTTATTAGAAAAATAAATCATAAAGAATTTACAGAAGTACTGCACATCAATGACATTGTCACGTGATGTGGTCTAATATGCAATACAAATGCATGCAGTGTAATATAATTCTGTAGAGACTGTATTAAATATTCCCACCAAAGTTCGAGCATAACAACCAGTGTATAATATAATTCCTTATCCACATGGAAAAAGAATATGAGCAAGACCATTTGTAAGGAGATTAAACCCCATCAGCATATGGAAGTGTGGTCAGGTTTATGGCACCTCACATGGCTGAGCACCACTCATTTAGTCTGTTTGCATGCATGTTTCTTGCATGTGTGTATGCCAATATGCTAGAGACTTTAAAACACAGTAATTTCTCTAGTATTTAAAAAGCAGCTTTTCTTATGAATTTCAATAGGATACATTTGAGAAGTTCTAGTTTTAATTTAGATCAAAAGAGCAATTAATATACAGTGGTTACTGAAAGTATTCAGACCCCCTTAAATTTTTCACTCTTAATATTTCTTAAAGTTATATTGCAGCCATTTGCTAAAATCATTTAAGTTCTTTTTTTTCCTCTTTATTGTTGATTTATTAAAAAAGAAAAACTGAAATATCATATGGTTCTAAGTATTCAGACTCTAATACAGCCATGAGTCTTTTTGGGAAAGATGCAACAAGTTTTTCACACCGGGATTTGGGGATCTTCTGCCATTCCTCCTTGCAAATCCTCTCCAGTTCTGTCAGGTTGGATGGTAAACGTTGGTGGACAGCCATTTTTAGGTCTCTCCAGAGATACTCAATTGGGTTTAAGTCAGGGCTCTGGCTGGGCCATTCAAGAACAGTCACAGAGTTGTTGTGAAGCCACTCCTTCGTTATTTTAGCTGTGTGCTTAGGGTCATTGTCTTGTTGGAAGGTAAACCTTCGGCCTAGTCTGAGGTTCTGAGCACTCTGGAGAAGGTTTTCGTCCAGGATATCCTTTTACTTGGCCGCATTCATCTTTCCCTCGATTGCAACCAGTTATCCTGTCAGCTGAAAAACACCCCACAACATGATGCAGCCACCACCATGCTTCACTGTTGGGACTGTACTGGACAGGTGATGAGCAATGCCTGGTTTTCTCTACACATACCGCTTAAAATTAAGGCCAAAAAGTTCTATCTTGGTCTCATCAGACCAAGGAGAGGCTTCCGTCGGGCCACTCTGCCATAAAGCCTGACTAGTGGAGGGCTGCAGTGACTGTTGACTTTCTGCAACTTTCTCCCATCTCCCGACTGCATTTCTGGAGCTCAGACACAGTGAACTTTGGGTTCTTTACCTCTCTCACCAAGACTGTTCTCCCCTGATAGCTCAGTTCGGCCAGACGGCAAGCTTTAGGAAGGGTTCTGGTCGTGCCAAACGTCTTCCATTTAAGGATTAGCTTTTCCACTGTTTTTCCACTGTGCTCTTAGGAACCTTAAGTGCAGCAGAATCTTTTTTGTACCTTGGCCAGATATGTGCCTTGCCACAATTCTGTCTCTGAGCTCTTCAGGCAGTTCCTTTGACCTCATGATTCTCATTTGCACTGACATGCACTGTGAGCTGTAAAGTGTTATATAGACAGGTGTGTGACTTTCCTAATCAAGTCCAATCAGTATAATCAAACACAGCTGGACTCAAATGAAGGTGTAGAACCATCTTAAGGATGATCAGAAGAAATGGACAGCACCTGAGTTAAATATATGAGTGTTACAGCAAAGGGTCTGAAAACTTAGGACCATGTGATATTTCAGTTTAATGAGGAAAAACTTAAATGATTTTAGAAAATGGCTACAATATAACAAAGAGTGAAAAAATGTAAGGGCGTCTGAATACTTTCCATACCCACTGTATAAATATGCATATATTTGAGCCAAAACATGATGACCACCTGCCTAATATGCAGCTGGTCCTCCACGTGCTGCCAAAACAGCGAAACATGGACTCTGCAAGACCCCTAAAGGTGTTCTGTGGTATCTTGCACCAAGGTGTTAGCAGCAGATCCTTTAAGTCCTCCATGTTGTGAGGTGGAGGCCCTGTGGATTGAAATTGTTGGCCCAGCACATCCCACAAATGCTCAATTGGATTGAGACCATTCCTGAATTCAATTCCTGGGTGCATTATCCTACTGAAAGGAACTAATTAACTAATTACCAGGAAACACCAAAGTCATGAAGGGATGTACATGGTCTGCAACAATGCTTAGGTTACATTGCCTAGAGCACCACACTCCCACCAGCTAGATGCTGTCCCACAGTGCATCCTGGTGCCATCCCTTCCCAAGTTAAATGGTGTACACGGCAGTCCATGTGATGTAAAAGAAAATAGGACTCATTGAACTAGACAACCTTCTTCCACTGCTCCAAGGTCCAGTTCAGATGCTTGCAATGTAGTTACTTTCAATAGTAGATTAGGGGTTATCATAGACATTCTAATTGGTCTTCAGTTACTGAGCCTCATACGCCACAATGCCACAGACATGCGTCTATTTGCCACAATAGACCTTCTATTTGTTTGAACCAGACATGAAAGCTTTTATTGCACTTGTGCATCAAAAAGTATTGTGGTTTGTCTCTCTTCAGACTACTGTTAGTAAATAACGGCCTTGTTAGGAGATGATCTACGATATTCACTTCACCTTGACTGGTTATAATGTTTTGGCTCATCAGTGAATTTATATAATATATATATATATATATATATATATATATATATATATATATATATATATATATATATATATATATATATATATATATATATATATATACCCTGTTGAGAAATCCAGCATTCACATGCGGTCACAAGCATAAGGTACAATATGTTTTGCATGCTGGGAACAGGATGGTATGCTGTTGCTGGTTTGCTGGTCCTTAACATGGGATGCTGGTTTGCTGGTTCCCTAGCATGGGTTGCTGGTTTGCTGGTCCCCAACATGGGATGCTTGTTGCTGTTTTTTTAGGAAGTGGGTGGACCAGCATGTGCTATCTTCTGGGTGCTGGTATGATCCAAGCAAGACCACAGCAAAATTCATGTATGTGTTACATCATGTTTCTTGTGTGTGTTCATAGAAACACACATGAAGTAGATAATTGTTGTAGTCTTTATTTAACAAAGACTACCAAAAATTATCTGCTTAATTTTAATAAATTATTTCATAAAGAAAAAAAGATGATGCAGATTAATAATAATAATAATATAATAATAATTCATTACATTTATATAGCGCTTTATCAAAGTCTCTCAAAGTCGCTTTACATGGAAGGGGGAATCTCCTCAACCGCCACTAGAGTGTAGCATACACCTGGATGATGCGACGGCAGCCATATTGCGCCAGAACGCACACCACAAACTAGCTTTATTGGTGGAGAGGAGACAGAGTGATGATGCAGTCAATCAGAGAAAGGGGATGGTTAGGAAGCCATGATGGACATATTTGGCCAGAATGCCGGGGTTACACCCCTACTCTTGCGAAAGACATCCTGGGATTTTTAATGACCACAGAGAGTCAGGACCTCGGTTTAACGTCTCATCCGAATGACGGTGCTCATTTCAGTACAGTGTCCCCGTCACTATACTGGGGCGGTAGGACTCACACAGACCAGAGGGTGAGCACCCCCTGCTGGCCTCCTAACACCACTTCCAGCAGCAATCAGTCTCCCATCCAGGAAAACGACCACACACATCCCCGCTTAGCTTTTGTGAGCAACCAGTCGTAGGCTAGAGGGTGACATTGCTGCCGGCAATATCTAGAGTAAAAGTAACGCTGAAGCAGTGTAGCAATTAGTTAAATAAAATAGATTCACTCTACAAGTGATAATTGACCATTAGTGATGACGCCTGCAATGAACATGCAGAATCACTGAAGATAAGAGGAACAAAAAGAACGAAAAAGGAAAAGAGACTACAACTACAACAGCCTTAAATTAAATCAACTGCAAATAAAATAAAATCAATGAAGTCTTATTAGTGTTCCCTTTAGTTGGGAATTTGGCCCTTGACTTTGATTTAATTCACTTTTAGAAAATGATGAAAGTGCAAAATATTTCATGCTCTGGACTGCAATGACACATTTTATTGTATACACTTTTTGAAATCAGTGACTAAGAGCTAGATTTTGACATAAGTTTCCAAATGAGCATGAAAGTCTTTAAAAACAGCAACTTTTATTTTTGAATTTTCATTATCAAGTTGCTATTAACTGTCCCATTGAAATAACTCTTCTCATAACTCATGTTATTGAACAAATTGAGAATTTCTTGATCTCTCAGAATCTCAAAATGTTCTTGTTTTACAATGTACACAAGCACCTTTTAACTGATTTGTGTGCAGGTTCTTTGAAACAATAGAAAAATGCTTTGATCCTTTAAAATATTTCACCAGTTAGAACTTTAACTTTGTTATTCAGAACTTAAAATTGCATTGATTAATAATATAAAGTAAATTACAAAGCTTTAATTATAACAAGAACAAATCATATGTTCTAATCTTATATTGTTATTCATTTACATCATTAATATGTTACATATAGAAATATGCAAGCAAAAACTATGCTTGTCTCCAAAACACTGCTTGCATACAGATAACTGGCCTACTCGCACTCAACCCTACAAGATCATTCTGGTGGACTAACTTCAGCATCTCCAGTTTGCTTGAGAACAGCATGACTATGCAGGTCTACCAGCAAAATCAGCACAAACTTGCATAAACCAGCCTGGACCCGCATGGAACTCATACTGGTTTATGCTGGATTTTTCAGCTGACAATATTACTGGTTTTCTGTATTTGTGATCATGCATGAGAATTTTTTTGAAAAAAATCATACCAACTCAAATGGCAGTATACTGTATCTTATGTACCTGTTTAGCACAAAAACATTTTTTTTAAAATATTGTCAAGTTTATTCACTCTTAACACAGCGGTTAAGGGTTAACCCAATGGTTTTTGTGTTTCATATATTCTCCTTATAAATGCATCTTTATCTCTATTTTTTAACTCTTTCCATTTGCAATGTGTTTCCAGGGTGAGGGGGTTCAGCAGAAATCTGAGGGAAGTCCATCTCCCCTTGCCATCTCCCCACCATTGCAGGCAGGTAACGGGGCAAAAGAGAACGGACTGAAAGAGAACTCTCCTACTCCTGTACCTTCTTTGGGAGAGGGGCCCCGAGACTCCCAGGGTCTGGACAAGCGTATCCCTGGGACAAGTAAGTGCAAACTTAGCAGATTCAGCCCTTATATAGACAAACATGTTAAGACAAAGACATATTATATTGTGGATTTCCAAATTCCAGAATTGGCTTCCTTTCAATTCTTGAGTTGGAATTTGTACTGAATTGGCCACACCACACAGGAATTTGAACTGAAATTTGAATGAGAATGACAGGAAGAATTTACTGTATTACAATTCAAAGAACTTCACAGACAAATGAAGAGATCTTAAACCCTAGTGTACAAAAGTTAATCAATGAAGTAGGATAAAATTTCAGAATATATCTATTCAATATTATGTAATTTACACTGACTATAAATAAGGACTATTAACAGAAAATATATATACTTTTTTATAATATAAAAAAAAATTTATGAGCAATTCAAAATCTTCATTTCTTACCACAATTCAAATTCAAGAATTAAACTGAAATTGAAAAGACATTCTCAGTTCATTTTGGAATACCACACAAGCCTTGTTTACGCTGGGAACAGGTTTGTCAACTCCATACACATCTCTTTACGAATAGCCTGCTGGAAACCTTTCAATCTGGGTTTAGGTCTGGACACAGTACGGAGACGGCCCTAGTCAGGGTCTTGAGTGACCTCCTCCTTATAGCTGATTCTGGGGCTTGTGGCATCTTGGTTTTGTCGGATCTTACTACTGCATTCGATACTATTTGTCACTGCATTTTATTGGACAGGTTACATGGGTAGATTGGTCTGTCGGGAAATGTGTTGAAATGATTTAAATCTTACCTCTCAGATCGCTCCCAATTTATTTACTTGGGTACTAATAAATCTCACTCTGTACCTTTGTGTCAGGGTGTCCCTCAGGGGTCCGTTTTGGGTCCTGTTTTATTTAGTATTTATACGCTGCCTCTTGGGCAGATTATTCAGAGGTTTGGCCTGAACTATCATTTTTATGCAGATGACACTTAGATCTATATTAGTACTCAGCCCAATCTCACATCTTCCTCTTCAACTCTCTCTGCTTGTCTACTGAAAATCAAGGCATGGATGAAGCACAATTTTCTCAAACTGAACTCATCCAAAACTGAAATTGTATTAATTGGCACTCCATCGAATGTCAAAAAGTGCAATGATTTTGAACTTTCAGTTACCAATACCCTATTGTCCCCATCTGTCACGGTGCGCCATTTGGGTGAGATATTTGGATTGTTCTAAGCAGTGTCTCAAAACACATCTTTTTACTTATGTTTTTAATGGATAACTTATTATTGTGTATTTTTTGTTCTTTTTTTTCTTTGTTGTTTTTTGCAATTTTGTATTGTAATTTGCGCTTTGAATTTGAGAAAGGCGCTCTACAAATAAAATGTATTATTATTATTATTATCATCTTCATGCTTTTTTGCCCAGCTGTTTGTGGAGGATTTTCCCCTGCTGGGGAAATGATTTGTTAATACAGCTTTTCCATTTCTTTGCCTCCAGACTGAGTCCTACAAGCTGAACTTCCGCGAGAACGCACGAGCTCGCACGGACCACAGCGCTAAAATCATCTCCTGGTCCCCCCTGAGTGGCAGCCACCCTCATCCACATCGCAGCACCTCTCTCAGTGTTTCTCTGGGGTCCGCCATGTCCTCACACTCAACCCAGCTTGTCCCATTCACTCAGCCATGAGATTGGTGTAAACCAGCAAGAGAAGGGCATTTCAACACAGCTTGTCCCTTTTAAAGCCATCTCCTCATTAACGTCTTCTCTTGTTTTCAGTTTTCTTTGTTTATTCCTTGCTGGGATAGCACCTATGACATCATGTTTTGGGAAAGACTTAATTTACAGTGCTGCTGTTCGGACACAGGGTTTGCTTTGATGCTAGGTGTGAGATGTAGTCTCCCAATGTTTGGAGATGACTGATTGGTTGTCCAGCCGCATAGCTCTTAGTGCCATCTTTATTAAAACCACAGCATTTAGCCCGTCAACATTGAGTTTCTTCCTAGACTTCCTACAAGCCTGTCTTGTACCTTAGGCAGACCTTTATATGCAACACCCTCTTTTCTGTCTGTATCTATTTGGCAGTAGATGTTCTCCAATGGGAACCCCAGAACTCACTCGAGATGTAGCTTATTACATCATGTTATGCCAGTTAAGCTCCCTGTATTGTTAGTGTGTGGGGCTGTCTTAAATCCCAGTCAAAGGGGACAAACCAGCAGCCATCCAGCCATCTGCTTCCTTTGCTCCACTGACCTTGTCCACCTCACAGAAATTATAATCCCTGGTCTCCCTTAGTATTTAAATGAGCACTTAATCATTTGAAGCGTATAAACAATAGCAGATTTACGTCTTCAATGAGTTTGCTGTTTCGTGTTTGCATAATTTACTGTTACGATGAGCTGTATCATTATAAAGTCTAACCATCTAATTACATCTCCCACTTTCCATTTCTCTCAAAGCATCTTGGGAACTAATAGAACACATGACACACATAAAATACAGCATGATACAGGAAGAGAAAAGGGCAGTGGCATGCAAGCTAAACAGACAGGATGGAAAAGAATTGGAAAGGAGTATAGATGGAGAAAGAAAGATTTCAGAAGGATACAATGGAAATGTTTACACTTCGTACACAGGTCATGATTATTTACTCAAAGGTCCCTCATCTTGAATTAAGTATTGTACTTCCAAGTTCAAAAAGTAGAAGACTTTTGCAATGAACATAAAAGCTGGCATGTGGGAGGGCCCATTACATTAACAGCAAATGTATCCTAACCAAGCATTGCACAACAGTGCATTTCCCTATTATTTATTCAATGGCAATTGATAAATTGTTGTTTAAAAATTACTATTTAAACGAACATTGTAGAAAATGCTATTTGATTTTGTTTTTTTACCAAGTGATGTATTATTCACAAAGTAGTTGAATATCATAGTTTTAAACTCTCCAAACCTACTATTGTAGGGCTGCTTTTTTGAAGCTCATGACTAGTGACACTGTTTAACAGTGAATTTGTGGGCACTTTATTGGTAGTAATATTGCTCTAGATATCTTTAGCTGCACAAAGTCTGCAGAAAAAAATAAAAAAGTTGCTGTTGTAGATAAAAGGTTATGTTTGTATACAGGGTTGGATTCTCTACATGTTGTGAAATATTCAAATTTTTCCTGGTATTTTACTGTGATGTCATGGCAGATCATTTATGGTAGAAATGTTGTAACATCAAAGAAAGTCCCATATGAAATGAACAACAGAGACCATGAAGTATTAAAATATGCAAATATCCTATTAAATAATTAGCTGATGAGCATTTTATAATGCACTTTATGATGGATGTTTTATACTACAAAGAGAGCGATATGATTGACTGAGCGCATCTTCTTAAATTTTGTCCACTGAAAAAGAGCCCTAGTTACTCGAAAATGTAAAACATGTACCTGTGTCTCAAATAGCATTCTGTAAATACAGTTTGTACAAGTGTGAGCCAGTGTGCTTAGTGTAGAGCAGTTGCGCTTGGCCAAACGGTCCTGTCTGTAGTTCCTTTTGTGATTAGTGTGTACTGTTCAGGGGTTGTGCCAGTAAACTTCAGTGTTGTACTCTTGATACAGTGATCATAACCTTTCATGCCTTCATACAGCTCTATTTTGTCCTTTCCATAATGAATGAACACTCTCACAGTGTTAGTACACTTCTCACATTCCCCTCACCAGTCCGCTCAAAGCAGTTTTGTAAATACACGTTTCACACTTTATACCCCGCAGAGGGAAAACACTTATTGATTGGGTTGTATAGAGGAGCAAAGTGAAGATTTTGCATCTATGAATATTTCTCCAGATAGTATTTTATTCTTAAGTGAGACTGCCTTTTTTTCTTTAAAAAAGGGCTGGCAAACAAGAATGTTTTTAAAAAGTAATGTATTCAGGAAGAAAAGAATATATATTATGTGTGTAACTTTTTCTCATTGTCATCACAGGTCATATACTAAATACAGTGTAATCAATAGGAGGAGGATTTTGACTGAGGACCTCTGAGAATGTCCTTTGGTAGGGTATAGATAAGGCACAGCATACTGGTTATGACTTTAGTCGCCTGAGAGAGGATGCAAAAAGTGGGGCGAAAGGTTAGAGGTGATCAATAACCACAGGAACGACGATTCCTCCCACAAAACTGCACCTGACACATAGACCTTGAATGTTGTTTGGATATCCATGCTGCACATCTGTATGAGACTAACTGTAACTGGTAGGCTAATTGGCATGTTTAAAAGTAGATAGAACACTCCAGTTAGGCAGCAAGCGAGACCCCTGGTGTGTCTATTAGGACTCACAATGTGTGCACTGCCCATAGAACACACCAAAAGAGCATGCTGACAACATGGACTACAGACATGGTCCCAAATTTAATTTACTGTGTTCCCTCTTATTTAAGATGTATTGTTTTGGTATGAAAGAAATAATTGTGATTAATTGTTAACTAGTGATGTGGATATTTAATCATGAATAAATAAAAAGTCAAGCAACATGGGTGTGTTTGTATTTATTGTTGTTGTTGACAACACTTTGTCTGCAAGGAGGCATATAGTGATGGGAGAAACTAAGCTTTACAAAACTTGAAATAATTTACTGTCTTGAAACGCCACACGGTCAAAATGGTGTAAATGCCATGAAAGGTCATTTTACAAACACTTTGCAAATGTTGTATTTAAATATCATCTAATATATGTTTACAAATCATCTAATATATGTTATTTTATTGGATTTTTAATGGAGAGCTTGGTTAATAACTAAAACTCTTCATTTTTGTTTTACAAATGTATAAATAAAACTCTACAAATTTGTAAATACTTTTAAAAAAACATATGGACTGGTTTATGGGTAATTACCATTTCAAAACAAGTAAATGAAGCCATTCAAGGCATGAATTTGCATGAGCTTGTTAGTAAGCGTGAAACCTTAGAATTTTTTTTAAGGTATTGCGGTTACTTTAGATAATTATTTATAAAACCGGTCAACTTATTTCTATTATTATTACCATACATGAATATACCGGTAATCATTGTCATAATCAAAACTGTACTGTTCCCTACTTTCAGCTCAGGGCTGTTCTTAAAGTTGTCTGGCTTTCTGTCAATCTAGTTTTTCTTGGAGGCATTCATCTTCTTTTTAATGTCTGAGATCGTAGTTATTCAGGACATCGTGAGAGCGGGTCAGCTGGTCTCCTTTCAGTCTGCTTTGCTCAGACAGACCCTATCGGTGTATTAGATTAAAGTCCCGCGAGAGCGTAGCCGTCTGTTCTCTGTTCTCTAATCTCTCTCGCGGGACTTTGATGTCATACACCGATCGGTCTGTGCGCAGCGCCGCTTCAAGTCAGACACACCTGTTTAAATACATACTTTTTCGAAGCTAATTCGAAGCACGAAAGCGCGCACTAACATACAACACTCAAACAACTCCCATTTATGCTGGGCGTGAAGATAACCTGTTGACAAACTTGGAAGATTTTAGGTCACAGTAATGTGAGGAAGGACACAATTTAAACGTCCTATTTCGTGAAGGTATTGTTTGTTCTTTCAGTGAATTGTCTCTCAGCTGTTATAATCTATATAAATCCAAGTTAACACACTGACATTGAAACTGGGAAGTAGAATGAAGACAGTAACTCAGAGAGTGAGTGAGTTGTGAACATGCAGTACCAAGGATATTATTGTATTCTGGAGCAGTAGTTTTGAATTGGTATGGCCTAATTATTTACCCCCTGAAGTATTATGAATAATATGTGATTTAATTACCTATTTTTCTATACAGGATTAAAATGTTAATATAGTGCTAGATTAGTATGTGTAATATTTGTTTCTCCCCGCAAAGTAGTGTTAATATATAATGCATAATAACTCAATCACAACACAGATATAATGCAGTTCAACTTTATTCTACTGTGTGGATAACTAATTCAACATATAGGTGACACGCAGAAGGACCATTTGAGCTTTACTCTTCATCATGTCCCTTCTGTATGAAAAAGATAAAAAGAAGAGATTATTAGTTGTTAAAAGATAACCCTTTGCTTCTATACAAGGAAACATCTCAGGTTACTATTGTAACCATAGTTCCCTGAGAACAGGGAATGAGATGCTGCGTCCCCTAAGGGTCGCTTTGGGCAAAGGGACGCAGCCTCTCGTTCCCTTTCGAAAGGGAACGTCTCAGGTTACTATTGTAACCATAGTTCCCTGAGAACAGGGAACGAGATGCTGCATCCCTTTGCCCAAAGCGACCCCTAGGGGATGCAGCATAGAGTTCCCTTTCGAAAGGGAACTACAGAAATATCCGTCTTATTAATCACCGACCTTAGAACCAACATCACGACTTTTGGCTCGCAGTTTATTGACTTGTGACTCTGCAATGTCAGCTCTTTCTTCTGCTTCATCGAGTTCATGCTGGATTTTCCGGAACTTGCTAAGGTTTGTGTTTGCTTGTTCCTCCTATGAAGCGGGATTAGCAGTTCTGAGATAACAGCCTGAACTGAGTAGTATGATTTATCAGCAAAAGTGTGATATTTAAGCTATTACTTACAGCTTCCTCTGCAGCCCTCTTGTAAGCTTTGACCTTGAGCTGAAGCTTGTCAACTAGATCTTGCAGACGAGCTAGATTCTTGCGGTCCTCGTCAGTCTTTTAAGAGAAATTATAACAAAGAGATAGCATTTGATTTTTGAAAGTGCATTTAGTAATACAATTTTGTTTTTTTGTTGTTGTGGTGGTACCTGGTAGGTCAGTTCTTTAATACGTCTCTCATATTTGCGAATTCCTTTCACTGCTTCACTGCTCTTCTTCTGTTCTGATTCTACTTCATTCTCCAGCTCCCTCACCTGTTGGTGACATTCGTAGTATGAATGTTTTTTACAGCGTACCACTTGCAACAGTCAGAAAACATTGTTGGGATTTAAGGTAGGTCACTCACCCGAGCCTCCAGTTTCTGAACTTGTTTCTTGCCTCCCTTCATAGCAATTTGTTCTGCTTCATCCAGACGGTGTTGCAGATCTTTAATGGTCTGCTCCATGTTCTTCTTCATACGCTCCAGGTGAGAACTTGTATCCTGCTCCTTTTTCAGTTCCTCAGCCATCATGGCAGCATCGGTGATGGCCTTCTTGGCTTTTTCTTCAGCATTCCTGCATTCTTGCACTGCCTCTTCCACCTCACTCTGAAGCTGGGATGTGTCAGCCTCAAGCTTCTTCTTCTGATTCAAGAGGCTTGTATTCTGGACAAATTAAGCATTTGAATTAAAATTAGAAAACAATAATAAGATTGGATCTTTTCAAAATGAAGAATAAGTCAGGTTGGTATCGTTTGGATTTTAGAGATTCCAGTTCTAATTCTGAGTCTGCTTTTTGATTCCAATATGGTAAAAAAAAAAAAAAAACATTCTGTTGCAGCTGAATAACATTTTTAAAAAAAAATCTGCAGAAAGATGGAAAATAAACTAGACTAGCTAATATAATTTTCAAACATTAAAGACAAGTATATACAGTCAGAAGTAGCAATATCACAAATATATACAACTGAACAAATTTCTGAAATTTAAATCAAATTTAAAATAATATAGTTTTATCATAGTTTTCTTTTCACAAATAAAATAGATCATTAAAGTTAAAGTTATTCAGTCAAGATTATTTTTGTTTTCTTTTGTTCTTTCATTATATCAGTAATGACACAGGTGGCTAAGTTTATAGGCTGCTGCCACTTTAAAACCTAATCCATAGATTCAATATACTGTTAAACATAAATTTTCTTTCTCAACTGTTTATATTCACTTAAGACATAACAGACTGTGTTTACTAGAATATTTTGACATAAGTTTGTGTGTATGTGTCCGTTCAAGTGCAAGAAGACTCAGAATAAGTACACAATTCAGTATTCCTGCACTATATGAGAGGTGGCTTTTTGTACGTGCACTTTGGATGCAGCATAGAAAACATTGTTTGAGTCCTGAATTAAACTGTTTTGAAACTTCTTGCACTAGAACGGACACATACAGAGCAATTGAGCTTGAATGGTTTAAAACCACATTACGATGCATTCACAGGAATCAATAAGCATTTAAATTTTATAATAAGTATCCGATTCCAGATTTGAAATCGATTTTCCAGGCATCCATTCACTTTACCTGGGAGTGCAGTAGCTGCACTCTTTCACTGGTATCCAGCAGCTCTTGCTCAGCAAGCTTACGGCCTCTCTCGGTTTGCTCGAGAGCTGCTCTCAGCTCCTCCAGTTCAGCTTGCAGAAGGTTGTTGCGTCTCTCTAAAATCGCTATGTTCTCCTTGAGATCATCATTTGTTCTCAGAGAGTCATCCAGCTGAAGCTGAGCATCCTGAAAGATGAATGAACACTTCAACAATGCTACTCTTTTAAAAGCTTTCATTGCCTAACTGATTCACAGTATTGAATCTGAGCGCATCTTACTTTCAGATGTGCTTGGACACTCTTAAGTTGTTTTTGAGCCTCTGCTGCTTGTCGGTTTGCCTGACTAAGCTGGATCTCCATCTCATTCAGATCCCCTTCCATCTTCTTTTTTATTCTGAGGGCCTCGTTCCTGCTTCGTGTTTCTGACTCCAAGGAGCTTTGCAGAGTGTCGATGGTCCTCTGCAAATTGCGTTTGCTCTGCTCCATCTCTTCATCCTTCTCAGCTAGTTTGCGCTCAATATCAGCCTTAATTTGGCTGAACTCTAGCTGAGCTCGTAGAATCTTACCCTCCTCGTGCTCCAGTGAGGCCTTTTAAACATAAGATTTGGATCTATGATTTGGTTTGAAATACGATTAATTTTAAACAATAGTAATAATATAATCAGCTGTTGTTGTTATGTGTTTTCTTTAAAGTCAAGGAATCAGCCTTCATCTGAAAACTTACCTCTGCCTCTTCCAGAGCAGACTGAATCTCACTTTTTTCTTGCTCCAGCTGTTTTCTCATTTTCTCCAGCTCATGAATGCTCTTTCCACCTTCACCCAGTTGCTCAGTGAGATCAGAGATCTCCTCTGGATGAAAAAAACCATTACAACATATTGACATATTTTTCTCAGCCTCATTTATATAAATTCTCTACAATTTTATAAATTCCCCTTCTTCTACCACCTCAATCTCCAAACACACAAAGGCTTGTTATACTACTTTTGTTGTCTTTTCAGTATTCCCATTTATCTATTAAGTCTTTGCAAATAAAAAGTTATTTTGATAATTGTATTTACCTTGGAGATTTTTATTCTCCCTCTTCATGGTCTCCAGGTGATCCAAAGATTCTTCATAAGAGTTCTTCAGCTTAAAAAGTTCAGTACTCAGACATCTGGCTTCCTTCTGAGAGCTCTCTAGCTCAGACTGTGATTCTTCATAGTTCTGCTTCCACTCAGCCAGGACCTAAAATAATCATTTTTTAAATTTAAATAGCATTACAGGTATTAAGAAATAATGTTTGCGCTTAATCCCAAATCAAGAACCATGTTTGGTTACCTTATCAAAGTTTCTTTGCTTCTTGTCCAAGGCTGCTGCAGCTGCATTAGACCTCTCCAGGTCCACCATAAGATCTTCAATCTCATTCTGGAGTCTGTGTTTGGTCTTTTCAAGAGAAGAACATTTCGCATTTACTGCTTCAACAGCTTCTTCAGCCTCCTGCAAACGCTGAGCCAGTTTCTTCCTGTTTTAGAAAACGGAACAATATTGGGGAAAGTATTTTTGTGAGTGCACACTCTAGTAGACATTTTATCATATTTAACCTTCTGTTTGGGGAAGCTTGGCCATCTAACAGAAAAACTCTTTGTTCGTCTTACATTTTAAAAGAAACATAACACAAACAAAAAGCTTATCTGTCAGTAGACATGTTATTTGGAAAAGTCCACATTTCTATGAAATTTGAAATAGAAACAAATCTTACTTGGCTTCTTCCAGCTCCTCAGTCCTCTGTATGGCATCAGTTTCATACTTGGTTCTCCACTGAGCCACCTCAGAATTAGCTTTTGACATGCCTCTCTGTAGCTCTGCTTTGGCCTCCTGCTCTTCCTCATATTGCTCTCTGAGCAAATCTGTGTCATGACGGGCTGACTGTACAGCATGGGCGAGGGCATTCTTTCCCTGGAAGACAGATTATTAGCAGATTAACAAAATTATGCAATTCATTTTGAAATCTTAATCATAATTTGTTCATACTCAGTTCACACCTTAGTTTCCTCCTCCAGTTGCCTTTTAAGATCTTCAACTTGCTGAGTGTAAGACATCTTGCTTCTGGTTAGCTGGGTGACAAGAGAGTCTTTCTCCTCCAGCTGTCTTGAAAGTTCACCTATGTGTATTGTATCATTGTTGGTTTTGTCTCTTATAAGAATTTAAAAGACAGTTACTTGACAGTCTTACCATTTTCAGATTGTAGCTTAGATCTTTGCATCGTGAAGTCATTGATGCAACGCTGGCCTTCCTCAAATTTTGTTCTGTATTCATTCATTTGATCTTCCAGAGACCTGCAGGTCTTCTCAAGATTTGCCTGTACAAAGCACATAATTCGGCTAGAAAATTACTTCCCAGGAAAGAAGACAAATATGAATTCTTATTTATAAATATACATATTAAGAATACCTTTGTCTTAACAACATGTTCCATGTTTGAGACCACATCATCCAGCTCCAGCCTGAGTTCACTTTTCTCCTTTTCCAGTTTTTGCTTGACTCTCTGCAGATTGTCTATTTGCTCTCCCAGATCTGCCACACTGTCGGCTTGTTTCTTTCTCAGTGTGGCGGCAGTGGCTTCGTGCTGCAGAGTGGCCTCTTCAAGGTCTCTGCGAAGTTTCTGAAACTCTGCCTCTCGTTTCTTGTTCATCTCAATCTGAGCAGAAGTTGCTCCACCAGCCTCCTCCAGTCTCTCACTGATCTCCTCCAGCTCTCTGGCTAAATCTGCTCTCTGTTTCTCCACCTTGGCTCTGGCAGCTCTTTCTGCCTCAAGCTCTTCCTCCAGCTCCTCAATACGTGCCTAGAATAGGAAATATGTCAGGGTTGGAAATATATCAGTCATTGTCTCATTTAAAATTGTATAATGTCAATATGCAATACAATTGTTACCTGAAGTTCCTTCAGTTTTTTTTGTAGCTGAATGCAAATAGTTTGTTCATCCTCAATTTTCCCATTGAGCTGACTCATCTCAAAGTCTTTCCTATATTTTTAAAGAGAGATATTTACAGTCCTTGGTCTTAAACAAACAAATCGGAGTATGAAAGAGAAATTTGTCTTACTTTTTTAGACGCTCCTCTAACTGCTGCTTGTCATTCTCCAAGTCCATTAAGCTCTCCTGAGTTAACTTCAAGTCTCCTTCTAGTTTCCTCTTGGCTCTTTCTAGATCCATACGGATCTTCTTTTCTTGCTCAAGAGATCCTTCCAACTAGTTTAAATAATTAAAAAAAATTTATTCATTGAGATTGTCAGTTGTTTGCATTGCATTTGCTTGCTTCAAGATTACTAAAGGTAGATAGAAATTGTAACACTCACATCATCCACCTGCTGCTCTAGTTTTGCTTTTGCCTTGGTGAGGGTGTTGACTTTGTCCTCCTCACTTTGCAGGTCATCCAGTGCCTGCTGATGAGCTTCCTGCAAGGCCTTTTTCTCTTTGGTTAGCTTTGCAATGATGTCATCCAATGCTGCCATTTCCTCTGTTAGGTTCTTCACCTGTGAAAGAACACATATCATTAAGTTCTTAGTGTATATACAATATATGATTTATGTTTTGTGGATAAATACATCCCAGACCTTGTTCTCAGTAGCATGCTTTTCTTTCTCAACTTTAGCCAGAGTCAGCTCCAGATCATCAATATCTTTCTTCAGCTCAGAGCACTCATCCTCCAGTTTTCTCTTCTTTGCTGTCAGCTCTGCATTCATCTCCTCCTCGTCCTCAAGCCGTTCTGTGAGCTCTTTGGTTTTGGCCTCAAGTTGGATCTTGTTTTTGATGAGCTGATCGCATCTCTCCTCTGCGTCACAGAGATTGTCTTGCTCCTGTTGTTAAATTAGGTTAAAAAATGACTGATTTCTGTACTGTAAAAAAACACATTTACTTGACTTTTTATAGATACAAAACTATTAACTGACCGCTTGGACTTGAAGCTGTAGGTCATTCTTCTCTTGGAGAAGAGACACCATTTTTTCTTCTAGTTCTTTCCTTCGTGCTTCAGATTTAGCATAAGCTTCTTTGAGCTTGGCAAATTCATCTTTCATATTTGCCATCTCTTTTTCTGCTTCTGCTGATTTAAGTAGAGGTTTGATCTTGAAGTAAAGCTTCATCCAGGGCCAATTCTTCACGCCCATGAAGGCACGGACATTCCACTGGATGACCAGTAGGGCATCCCTGTAAGGATATTCAATTTTCATGCCAGCAAATATCACAAAAAAGTGTTTTTAAACATAATACAGTGTAAGTTGTAATATGTGGAAATATTGCCTTCTTTCAACTATCTTCTGGAACTCAACCCTTGCAAGGAGTCCTCTGGATCTAGCTTGAAATCCAGTAATAATTAGAGATAGTCTGTCATCTCTCATTTCTTCCAGCTGACCCAGTAAACCAGCCTTAAAGAATACCTAGGCAGAATTTATTTTAGAAACATGCATTTATTAGCTTAATACACAACACCATTTTCAACAGAAAACAGAAAAAAGCCAATGTGTTCCGGACACCCACACACACGACAACGGCGAAATAAAATTGCAAGCCTCTGAAAATGCCACCGCAACCATCCCCATGCAAACCCCAAGAACGTGAATCCGCAAAGAACAACATGACCACTTTCGTATTTGCCCCCATATTAAACTCTTTAGTTTAATCAAAGTTTTCACCTTTGTATGTCCAAATTTATATTGATTGTGATCAATATCCAGTGATCCCAACAGTTTCTCAGCTCCTTTCCTGCTATCTATGAACTGACCATCAGGTATGGCTGCAGGATTTAAGATTCTGTACCTGTAAATAAGTATAGAATGTCTTTAATTATGGAAACTGTTGTTTTGAACTTATAGTTTAAGTGTCACAGAACCAGTGATAATTACCTCTGTTTGAAATCCCCATAAAGAATTCTGTTGGGGAAACCCTTCCTGCAAATCCTAATGCCCTCTAGTACACCATTACAGCGTAGCTGGTGCATGACCAAAGGATTCTCCATGGCACCAGGAGTCTTTGTCTCATTAGGAATGATGCAGCGCACAAAATGAGGGTGGGTTGATCTTAAGTTTGTCATTAACTTATTCAAGTTTTCCTGTAGAGAGAAATGCACACAGAATTTAAAGCTAATCAAATGATTATTTTCAAAATGTAATGATATATGTCCCCTGGGTGTATACAATAGTATACGTTATCTATTCTTTTTTATTTTATTTTCATTGTGTATGATGTCTGAAACTCAATTACCCTGTGAAGCGCAGACACAGTTTGGAAGGAGGAGCCCTTCTTCTTACTTCCACCTCCTTTACCTCCCTTACCACCCTCTTGAGTTGGTCAAAACAAAGCACAATAATTACTTATAACTGGCAGTACTAAAACACATGATTCTATTGCACATACATAATTTTTCTCATACATACCAGACTCTGACCCAGCATAATTAGCAAATAGCATTGACAGGAGCTTGAGTGTTGACTTTTGAAAGAGGCCGACAACAGTCTCATTCAGTGGGTCTTTGTTCTTCACCAGCCAGTTGTTAATATTATAGTCAACTGTACCAGCATAGTGAATTAGAGAAAAATGAGACTCTGGCTTTCCTTTGATTACTCTTGGCTTCTGGAAGTTGTTTGATTTCCCTAGGTGGTTGTCATAAAGCTTTGCTTTGAATGTTGCGTCACTTGCTTTCGGAAACATGCATTCCTCTTCAAGGATTGACATGATGCCCATAGGCTGAAAACAAAGTTGATAGGATTGAATTACTGACTGTAAAATAAAAAAATAAATAGCACGATTCATGTATGAAAACTTTATCATCAGCACTACTTACTTTCTCAATGAGATCGATGCAGGCCTGTAAGTCCATGCCAAAATCAATGAACTCCCATTCGATCCCTTCTTTTTTGTACTCCTCTTGTTCCAGCACAAACATGTGGTGGTTGAAAAACTGTTGCAGTTTCTCATTGGTGAAGTTGATGCAGAGTTGCTCAAAGGTGTTGAACTGTGGTTGTAAATTGAAATTAATAAAATTATGTAAATTAGTTAGTAATGTAACTAAGTAATTTTAAACATGACAATATGAGGATCTGTTCACAAAGACTTACATCAAAGATCTCAAAGCCAGCAATGTCCAGCACTCCAATGAAGTACTGGCGAGGTTGTCTGGTGTCCAGAGACTGATTGATTCTTACAACCATCCAAAGGAACATCTTTTCATACACTGACTTGGACAGTGCACCAATAGCATAGTACACCTGAGCACAGAGAAGCATTTGGTTTGCCATTACGTGTATAAATGAAAACCATTCAATTAACCTGCTGTACAAAACCAACTCACCTGCTGTACATTTTGCCCTTTGGTGACCCACTCATTTCCTACTTTCACTCTTGGATGGCATAGACCCTTGATTAAATCAGCAGAGTTTAGGCCCATTAGATACGCAACTTTATCTGCATCTGTAAAACAAAGAAGATTTCTCCATTTACAAGGAAAACACAATAATGCATAAGAGATAGCGTTGCATTTAGTTTTCGGCTTCAGGAATTATACTCTACCGACCTTCAGTCCCATCAGCTTCTGCTTGCTCCTCCCTCTGCTTTTGTTTGAACTTCATATTGCCATAGTGCATAATGGCTCCAGTCAGTTTATAGATACCATTTTTTTCCTCTTGAGTGAAGCCTAGTACATCAAATGCTTCCTAAAGTTTATAGAATAATATATGTCATTTGAGAAATGTACAGTGACAGAAAAACAAAAAAATGCAATAATTCTTACATCAGTGGCAAGTAATTCATCTCCATCATTAATTGAGGCTACGGTTGTTTCGCCTTGGGAGATGTAAGCGTAATCATAGGGGTTATTAGTGATGAGCAGCATCTCTGTTTCAGGAGAAAAAAATAACTTTAGTCCCGGATAGTCAGAAACTAAATGTAAAAGTCCTTTTATTACAGAATGTCTACTGCATCTTACCCAGCAGCTCAGGTTTCCGCTGAGAGAGGATTTGGTAGAAAATATGATAGTCCCTTTCAGCTTTAAGCTGAAAACTCACTCTTGACTTCTCCAGAAGATCTGGTATATTTACAACAAAAAACATTCAGTGTTTTTTTTTAACCATATACAGAGTCCAGATATACAAATTTAATGAATTCTTACATGTCTCGATGTCAGCAGAAGCCAACTTTCCACTGGCACCAAAATGAATTCGGATAAATTTTCCCTATAGAATTGGGGGGGGGGGGGGGGTCATGTATTAAGACGTTAAGCTCAACAAATGCATGAATAACAAATTCTAGCATAACATCACTTCTGAATTTTGCTGATTTCAATGTTTTGTACCATCATTTTATAAATACTAAATATACTGTAATGTTTATGAAGGCTCGGGATGCTGCCATCTGTTAACCTTATGTTCTCTTGATTTTATTTTTAGTTATCCAGCAGAGGGTGTTCTCACACTATATTTGTGATAGACGTGTGACATGCATGCTATTACATTAACTGAAGTGTTAATTGTGTGACTATTTACATCTTCGCTAAAAGTTTTACTTAAATGTTCAATGCTGAAGCTTACAAATCTTGAAGAGTTGTCATTTCTGATGGTCTTAGCATTGCCAAAAGCTTCCAAAGCAGGATTAGCCTGGATGATTTGATCCTCCAGGGTTCCCTTTAACGAAAAGTAAATGTTTCAGTATGGTGTAATTGAGTTTAATGTCTTTTTGACACAACAGATGAAACCTACCTTTTTTTCTGACCCATCTTTCTTTGCTGAGCCACCAGCGGCAATACTTGCAAAATATTGAATGACTCTTTTCGTGTTTACAGTCTTTCCTGCACCAGATTCTCCACTACAATAACATAGAAGAATGATATGATCATTTAAAATGGCATGAAGTACTTAATTTACGAATGTTAAAAGAAACCAAATTACTTACGTGATCAGAATTGACTGATTTTCCCTGTCTGAAATGAAGAATAATTCTTCAGTTATTTTTTAATTGACACTGCTTTCTATTTTCAATCTTTGAAAAGGTAAGGCTGATCCAGAAATTTGTACAAAATTCAAAAAGCAGTCATTCACAAAGGTTCCTGACCCTTTGCATGCTTATTAAATTATTTTGTTTAATTTGATAATGGTTTCAGCTAGAATATGAGTACTCTCCGATCTGCAGAGGAGAACAGATTTGTGGCTTTGTCCGTACCTGCTAGCATGTACTGGTAGGCATTATCAGAGATGGAAAAGATGTGAGGAGGAGCTTCACTCCTCTTCTTCCCTCTATAAGCTATAACCACCTCCTGATTGTATACTGGCAGCCACTTGTAGGGGTTGACAGTGACACAGAACAGGCCTGAGTAGGTCTGTCGACAAAGAACAAATAAAGTTCAGTAACTGAAGCTAATTAGGTTGTATTCTCAAATGGCATTGAACTGGTTTGCTCTTACATAGATCATCCATGCTGCATAGCGCTCTTTGAGGTTAAACAGCACGGCAGGCTCATGGAGAAAGGTGAACATTGCCATGTCTTCAATTTTATCAAACTTTGGTGGGTTCTGTGGATGGATGTCAGCTTCCATTACAGTGACAGTCTGTTAGAAACAGAAAAAAAAATGTAAGCGTTGTGTAAATTGGCATCAAATTTGCTGTTTCGTCCAGATTGAATTGTAGCATTGTTACAAAGGCAAATCATACTGAAACTAACTTTTAAGTAATGAAGACCCCAATGCTTTTGAGATAACATTGCTCATAATGTATCCATGACCACATTGAATATGTTACTCTGTCATTGAAAGTGTCCGCCCTTTAAAATAGTATCCTCTCAAAATGCTTCTTATTAGTTGAGCCTACCTTGTTTTTCTCAGTCTGCACAGTGACTTTGTCACCTTCGCGGCTGATAATTGAAGCTTTCACATATTCTTCATCTGGATCAGGCACAAAACACTCCTTTTTCATATCAAAGGGACGAGTTTGTGCTTCCAGACGCTCCCGGTCTGACTTTCGCAGGTAAGAAGCCGCTGCTCCAAACTCTGCCATATGAGCGTCCGCCATGATTGCCTTGTCTGGAAATGGCAAGTTTTAAAAATTGGTAATGCTATGATCAACATTGCCTCACAGCTTTATAAAAACCAGCTTTGACATACAAATATAAAAAAGTATCCCATAGAAAATAAGCATGACCCTTACCCGATGTGCACCAGGTGCGGTAACTGAAGAAGAACCTGTTAATGGAAATTACTCCTTAAGACTAAGATATGTGAATTAATACTTTGTCAGCTCACTAAACAACACAAAACTTAAAAGATGTTATCAGAAGAAAGCAACATAATGAGAAGTAATACGGTTATAGGAGAAATTTGAATCCTCAAGTATTAAATAACTTCACTATGCAGTTTTGGCTCAAATCTTACCTTCAGATAAAACGTCTGACTTGTCTGGACACCAACCATGAGAACTCTTTATAAAGGAACTCACCCTCCCAAATTTGGGGAAGGCATCCTACAAGGCAGGAATGCTATTGCGTCTGAGCACTGTTAGGGTGCAACAAGGGTAGTTATGGGTATTAGGGAGAAGTTGAGCTGCTAGTATGCTAGTTGAGCTAAGTTATCTTTGTTGAGATTTGTCAGTGCTCCATATTAGGCTCTCGCTGATAGCACAGCGCTAATTTAGTTTAGAAAGGGGCTTGCACTTAAATGAAATGTGAATGATTAAAGCCAGACAAAATTCTTAGTGTACATTGAAGAATAGGTGTCTATTAAATAATACTCCAAGTGATTATTACTCCTAAACGTAGGACATTTATGGAAAATTCTATTTTTGTGTTTTGTCGTAAGCCATCACTGCATTACTTTAGTGCCCCATGAGGGTTTAACAGGCAACAAAGGGATTTAAATGCTGGATGTCTTAACAAACTTTAGATGGATTTCTATATTTGTCATCCAACATTGTTTACAATACTCAAGAGAAAGTATCAGATTTCTGTAAAGTGATATGTTTGAACTGGATGCCATATGGGCTCTCAATTACACAGAGAGCTTATGGGGGGTTAATATGCGCCATTGTGTTTTTTTGTCATCATAGCCCAGTCTTTGCGGAGACACAAACTACAATATCAGATGCTCTCTGAGTCTGCATCTATATTAAGCATCTTAGTCTGTGGGATTTAACAGGCGGCAAGTGTTGAACAGAACACACAGTTCACACAGGTGTCATACCTAAGATTCAGTAAAATTAGATAATGATAATACAATAAAAATGTAAAGAAGAAAGAACTGGAGTTTTCCCCTGGATAGGGAACAATGTTGATTATTGCTGTACCATGCTTCATTATCATCTACCAGCCAGCTAGAGTCTCCCCCCACTACCCATGTTGTTGACAATCCATTGTTTCTTTGAGGACAAAGATAACCCTGTGAAATTCCTGCAGAGTGGATCTCACTGATTGAGAAGTGAAACCACATCATCCTTTGACCCGCTGGACTTTACTTCATGTCTCTTCAAGGGATCAACTGTAATCCGTCATCTGGCCATTAGAGGTGTTTTTCATCATAAATAATACCAAGTGACAGGCATACACATGTAGACCCATAAATATTTTATGGTATACTAAAATTCTTGTAATTGTATAGAGTCATGTACTTCTTTTTTTGAGGGTTCATATATTGGTGTTTCCATGTCAGTGTCCTTGGAATTTGCTGTAACTATGAATGGTGAAAGGAACACTAATCCATTGGCCTCATGGGTAGACATTCTCTTCATATAGTACAAATATGTGCCGACAGAAACATTAATGGTAAGTACAAAAATACATAATGATAATAATGTTGTTGTTGTAATTTTGGGGAAATAATTCCTGGTTTGTTATGTTTCCTATAGATGTCTGTCCTTTTTTAGGATGTTTGAATACAATTTCATAGGATTCGATACATACTACTGGCAGACATATCTTAAGGGTGAGTACCCTTGACAATTTCCACACGGGAAGGGTCAGCAGATAAACAAGGAGTTAAGTGCCTATGACAAGTGATAAGACTATTCTATTCTGACAACCAGCCACATCTTTTAAACAAAGACTGGCGTCAAAGTGCAAAAGGAAGTGAGAAATGCCAAGCCATTGCTAAAGTCTCAGTGAAGATAACAATGATCTTTTTAGTCAGAGCAGCACTTAACATTAAAAAAGTCACTCTGACAGTATGTGCTTTAACATGCATTTTGTTCTCACTGGTTATAAGATTAGATCACTGCTATTCATGAATTTGTACCTGTCACAGCTGGCTGCTTATTTACACTTGTTATGCAGTTTCACTCTTATCCCTAAACTGAGCTGGAGCCAGTTTTATAGTTTAATGTAAAATAACTGACCATGTTCAAGATTTGTAAATACATATGCAATTTGTGTATTTAAAATGTTACACTTTTTACGTTCACTTGCTTAAAGATTTTAGTGTAAGTGTAACTAATACAAGCGTTGTAGAGCCAAAGATCTGTCATATAAGTATTTTTTCAAGTAAGTTATAAGTAAATATGTAATTTTTCCATAATATTATTTTACAGCATAATCTCCCTGGGAAGTTCCTACACGATTTGTCTTTGTACAATATTTGTCATATCTGTACATGAAATGCATCTAAATATAAAGATGGTTTGGCACATTGAAGTATCAGTGCAGCTGTCTGATGCTGGTTGACATGTTAAGTGCTTCAGAGTACGGTAGTTCATTGAGCATGAGTCTTTATTTTTTTGTCCAATCTATTTCCAGAACCAAAGGCTTTATGTTCTTTTCCATTTTAGACATTTGCAGTACTCTTTCTGATGCTTAAAACTGTATTACTCCTCCTCTGTAATTTAGCATGTGTAGTGTTAATTTCTAAGCTAAGTTCTGCAAAGTCCATGATGATCATTGGTTACCTTACATTAAGTTAAAACCATTGTTTAGTTTCCTTCTGGCAATTTGAAAAACACATTGAAACTCAGTTGTGATTTATTAGTTATACTCCCAAGTTAGTATCCACTTGCCACAGGACATGTTCAGCATTAAAGTGCTGTATGATTGAGGCACAGCTAAAAACTACAAAAGAGCCTGAGAAGCTGTTATTTGAGAGATCACTGTATATCTTTTAATAAACAATAGGGGGCACAAATGTTTATTTGCGTTTTTTGAACATGCTTGGCCAAATTAATAATATGATAAATAGATGTAGATGTTATTTATATAATTTTACACTAAATGCTCCCCTGAGAATTTTGTTTTAGAATTAAATAACTTGGACTAAATAAAAACATACAATACAACAGAATAGATGCAGAGTGACTTTATGTCATGTAAATGAGGGAACAGTGTGCAATAGTGTACAGAGAGAAAGGTAAGCAAATAAAAGTGATTTCAGAAGGCTTCCAGGACTTCACTCTTCATCAAATCCTTTCTGTGAGAGAAGAATGTTGATGAGGGAAAAGGTAGACTTCATTAGTTATTAACTTAAATCAGATGCAAGCAGCAAATCATGGTTCTTTACTGACATATTGGCTATTAAAAGAGTGGGATTTGTTCCATCCAAACTAAAGTCATGTGATTTCATGAGCTCTTTAACATTTCAATTAATTATTATTTGTGTCCACTGTACCTTTGGCCCCACATCACGGCTTTTGGCACGTAGTTTGTTCACTTGAGATTCAGCAATATCAGCCCTTTCCTCTGCCTCATCTAGCTCATGCTGCAGCTTACGGAATTTGCCGAGGTGAGTGTTTGCCTGTTCTTCCTATTACAAGAGGCAAACACAGACATCAGTATACTTTAGACGACACCATCCACAGCGACCAGTACTGTCTCTTAATTTTCAAGAGCACTTACAGCTTCCTCTGCCGCTCTTTTGTAAGCTTTTACTTTTAGTTGCAGCTTGTCGACCAAATCCTGAAGACGGGCTATGTTTTTACGGTCCTCTTCAGTCTAGATTCATACAATTAAAGATAAATCTTGTGTAGATGATTAATTCAAATTATTATGAAACTTCCCATTCACTTTCCCATGAAATCTAAATCTTTTAATCCCACCTGATATGTCAGCTCCTTGATGCGGCGTTCATATTTACGGATTCCCTTTACAGATTCACTGCTTCTCTTCTGTTCAGCTTCAACCTCACCTTCCAGCTCTCTTACCTAGCAGTGATGCAGTACATCAGCCATTGTTTTATTCATGTCTTCTCAAAAGATCAAGAGCCCTAAGAATAGTAGAGGACAGTAATTACTCACCCTAGCCTCCAGTTTCTGAACTTGTTTCTTGCCTCCCTTCATAGCAATTTGTTCTGCTTCATCCAGACGGTGTTGCAGATCTTTAATGGTCTGCTCCATGTTCTTCTTCATACGCTCCAGGTGAGAACTTGTATCCTGCTCCTTTTTCAGTTCCTCAGCCATCATGGCAGCATCAGTGATGGCCTTCTTGGCTTTTTCTTCAGCATTCCTGCATTCTTGCACTGCCTCTTCCACCTCACTCTGAAGCTGGGATGCATCAGCCTCAAGCTTCTTCTTCTGATTCAAGAGACTGGTGTTCTGGATGAGAAAGTTTCTGTTACAGTGATTGTTTGAAATGGAACCTTTCAACAAAAATACAAAAAATTAACTTGTCATGGTTTACCTGAGAATGCAAAAGCTGTACTCTCTCAGTGACATCGAGCAGCTCTTGCTCAGAAAGTTTGCGTCCACGCTCTGTTTGTTCCAGAACAGCCCTAAGCTCCTCCAGTTCAGACTGAAGTAAGGTGTTACGTCTCTCTACAATTGCAATGTTCTCCTTTAGATCGTCATTGGCTCGAAGAGAGTCGTCAAGCTGAAGCTGGCAGTCCTACATAATTTTACGGAAAGCCAAGGTCAGAAAGGTAAACTCAGAAAGTGAATTATAGAGTAACACTTTTTTACCTTCAGATGTGCCTGGACAGACTTGAGTTGTTTTTGAGCCTCAGCTGCCTGTCTATTAGCCTGGCTCAGTTGGATCTCCATTTCATTTAGATCTCCTTCCATCTTCTTCTTTATCCTGAGAGCCTCATTCCTGCTACGAGTTTCAGACTCCAAAGCACTTTGCAAAGTGTCTATGGTCCTCTGTAGGTTTCTTTTTGACTGCTCCATTTCCTCATCTTTCTCAGTCAGCTTGCGTTCAATATCCGCTTTTATTTGGTTAAATTCTAGCTGGGCCCTCAGGATTTTACCCTCCTCGTGCTCCAGAGAACCCTGTAAAAAAACAGAATAATTTTACTCATGTCATCATTGTACTTCTTTTCATTTATTTGTTTGTGGCCACCCTTCTACCTCAGCCTCTTCCAGAGCAGCTTGTATCTCTGCTTTTTCTTGTTCCAGCTGCTTACGGACCTTCTCCAACTCATGGATTGTCTTCCCACTCTCGCCAAGCTGCTCAGTCAGATCAGAGATCTCCTCTAAAGGAATTTTTAGGAACAAATACATACTTGTAATTTTGTGCAAACATATACAAAGTAGCAGAATTTTGTATTGCCAGAACCTTGCAGAATCTTGTTCTCTCTCTTCAACGTCTCCAGATGATCCAAAGATTCCTCGTAGGAGTTCTTCAGCTTGAACAGTTCTGTGCTCAAAGATCTAGCCTCCTTCTGAGAGCTCTCCAGTTCACACTGAGCCTCCTCATACTTCTGTTTCCATTCAGATAAGACCTGAAAATTTGACAATTTGACAAAATTTGATAATGAAAGTGTATCTAATAATAATTTAATACAATTATTTTATAAGTTGGAATGGAAAGGGTGACAAAGGGTGGATGGCAATAGAAAGTTTTAAAAATGTCTAAAATATTTTCTTTGCTTAACATTTTTTGGTCATGCAAGTCTGATACTCCCATTGGTTTTATTTTATAATTCTGATGATTTTACTAGTAATTTAAACTGTGGAAAACAGTAATAATAATAAATCAGTATATATATACACATATATATGTGTATACATTTCCCTTTGTCTCTCTCAAAAGTTGAATGTTTTAGTCTCTTGTTTAAATACTACCTTATCAAAGTTTCTTTGTTTCTTGTCTAAAGCTGCAGCAGCAGTGTTGGATCTCTCCACATCCACCATCAAATCTTCTATTTCATTCTGGAGTCTGTGTTTAGTCTTTTCAAGGGAAGAGCATTTAGCATTTACTGCCTCCACAGCCTCCTCAGCCTCCTGCAAACGCTGAGCCAGTTTCTTCCTGTATGTAAGTAATTAAAAGAACAGTTTTTGAAAAGTAGAACACCAAAAAGTCTGCAAAGGATTGGGAGGGTGGGCCAGTCATTACTGGGTCCTTTTGAATATAGTGTACCAATATATTGTACATTCATGTCATTAGAGTTTTTAAGGTTTCGTATCTTACTTGGCTTCCTCCAGCTCCTCAGTCCTCTGTATAGCATCAGTTTCATACTTGGTTCTCCACTGAGCCACCTCCGTATTAGCTTTTGACATGCTTCTCTGTAGCTCTGCTTTGGCCTCCTGCTCCTCCTCATACTGCTCTCTGAGCATATCTGTGTCGTGCCGAGATGACTGCAGTGCATGGGCGAGAGCATTCTTCGCCTAGAAAAAGATTTGTTTGATCACTTTGTTATAGAAGATTATTAATTACTTGTACTACAAGCAATAGTAGAAATGTTAAAGTGGAAATATAAAGTTGACAAGTCTGTTACCTTCATTTCTTCATCTAACTGCCTTTTCAGGTCCTCCAGTTGTTGACTAAAGGAGTTCTTACCCCTTGTCAGCTGAGAGATTAATGATTCCTTTTCTTCTAACTGTCTTGCAAATTCATCTAATGTTTTGAAAGAAACAGGCAAATAAACTGTGGTTATCTCAAACAATTGTCACCATTTTAAAGAAAAGATTGCTGTTTTACCATTTTCTGCCTGAATTTTTGCCTTCTGTGTTGTAAAGTCATTTAGGGCCCTTTGAGTTTCTTCATACTTGTTACGAAATTCATTCAATTGATCTTCCAGAGTTCTGTTCATTTTCTCCATGTTAGTCTATTTGGGTGAATATTGCATTAGTATACATATTCTCCAGAAGTAAAAACACACAAACAGATAATTAAAGATATTTATCTAATATCACATTTTATGGCTAAAAAGAAATCTTTCCTCCTTTCAAAAAAAGGTCAGCCAATTCACCTTGGACTTGACAATATGCTCCATGCTGGAGGCCACATCATCCAGCTCCAGCTTGAGTTCACTTTTCTCCTTTTCCAGTTTTTGCTTGACTCTCTGCAAATTGTCGATTTGCTCTCCAAGTTCAGCCACACTGTCGGCTTGTTTCTTTCTCAGTGTGGCGGCAGTGGATTCGTGCTGCAGAGTGGCCTCTTCAAGGTCTCTGCGAAGTTTCTGAAACTCTGCCTCTCGTTTCTTATTCATCTCAATCTGAGCAGAAGTTGCTCCACCAGCCTCCTCCAGTCTCTCACTGATCTCCTCCAGCTCTCTGGCTAAATCTGCTCTCTGTTTCTCCACCTTGGCTCTGGCAGCTCTTTCTGCCTCAAGCTCTTCCTCCAGCTCCTCGACTCGAGCCTAGCATAAAGAGAAGTTGAGTTTTCCTTTCAAAATGTTACAAAGATCAACAGAACAGGTCATTAAGTATCTGCATTATAAAGTACCTGAAGTTCCTTGAGTTTCTTTTGTAGTTGGATAATTATGTTTTGATCATCATCAATTTTACTGTTTAGCTGACTGATTTCAAAGTCTTTTCTGAAAATTAAATGATGAACTTTATTAAATTATGATGTTCAAACATTCAAAACAACAATAATAAACTAATGGAGAAGTTTGTTACTTCTTCAGTCTTTCTTCCAGTTGCTGCTTGTCATTCTCCAGGTCCATTATGCTCTCCTGGGTTAACTTCAAATCTCCTTCAAGTTTCCTCTTAGCTCTTTCTAGATCCATTCGGATTTTCTTTTCTTGTTCTAGAGATCCTTCAAGCTAACAGATTTAACAGAAGACATTCTTAATTCTTAAAAAATGCTTGTTTCTTCACTAAATAAATAATCTACACATCACATATAAAGATCTTAGCTTACTTACATCATCCACCTGCTGCTCTAGCTTTGCTTTTGCTTTGGTGAGGGTGTTGACTTTGTCCTCCTCACTCTGCAGATCATCCAGTGTCTGCTGATGAGCTTCCAAGAGGGCTTTTTTCTCTTTGGTCAGCTTGGCAATGATATCATCTAAAGCTGCCATTTCTTCTGTCAGGTTCTTCACCTGTGTGTATAAAGGTAATATTAAATAAACCCTTCATGAGATATGGACATTTCCTTTTCATAGTTAATTACAGTTTGTATGAAACCTTGTTCTCAGTAGCATGCTTTTCTTTCTCCACTTTAGCCAAAGTCAGCTCCAGATCATCAATATCTTTCTTCAGCTCAGTGCACTCATCCTCCAGCTTTCTCTTCTTTGCTGTCAGCTCTGCATTCATCTCCTCTTCGTCCTCAAGCCGCTCTGTGAGCTCTTTGGTTTTAGCCTCCATCTGAATCTTATTTTTGATCAGACCTTCACACCTCTCTTCAGCATCACATAGATTATCTTGTTCCTGTTTTCATTGAAAAGATTAATGTAGAAAATTCCATACTGTTAATTCCAATCTTTTATGTATTACATTTTGCAAACTTACCGCCTGTACTTGAAGTTGAAGGTCATTCTTTTCTTGAAGAAGAGTCACCATTTTTTCCTCAAGTTCTTTTCTGCGAGCCTCAGACTTTGCATAAGCTTCCTTGAGCTTCAAGAACTCCTCTTTCATGTTAGCCATTTCCTTCTCTGCTTCAGCAGATCTCAGTAATGGTTTAATTTTAAAGAATAGTTTCATCCATGGCCAATTCTTGACAGCCATGAATGCACGTACATTCCATTGAATCACAAGCAAGGCATCCCTTTTTTAGCAGAAAATAATACAATCAAACACCACTTAAGATTCAACAGCACTTATAAACACATCGCTAGTTTAAGTATAATATAATTTATGAGATAAGTATTACCTGCGTTCTACCATCTTTTGGTATTCAGCCCTTGAGAGAAGACCACGAGACCTTGCTTGAATTGCAGTGATTATTTTTGATAGACGCTCATCTCTCATCTCCTCCAGTTGGCCAAGAAGACCAGCTTTAAAAAATACCTGATGGTATGGTAGACATTAAGTTATTCCAATCTTTTCCTTTCACAGCATTTCGATTATTCCTAGTAGGTGCTGTTACATGACTTACCTTAGTATGCCCAAACCTGTACTGCTGGTGGTCAATCTCCAGAGAACCCAATAGTTTCTCTGCTCCTTTCTTGCTGTCGATGAATTGTCCCTCAGGGATAGCTGTGGGGTTTAAGATGCGATATCTGCAGAACCACAGAGGTAAGTATTGAAAAATTAAACAAGCAGGTATTGCAGTTAATTCTAGTAGTATTTTTTCTTCCCTTAACTCATGGTACCTCTGTTTAAAGTCCCCATAGAGGATTCTGTTGGGGAAGCCCTTCCTGCAGATCCTAATGCCTTCTAGTACACCGTTACAGCGCAGTTGGTGCATGACCAAAGGGTTCTCCATGGCACCAGGAGTCTTTGTCTCATTGGGGATGATGCAGCGCACAAAGTGAGGATGTGTTGATCTCAGGTTTGTCATTAGCTTATTAAGATTCTCCTGTAAGGAATCACTTATTAGCAAATTTTGAATAGGATAGAACAAATAGCTTTTAGGTATTTACAGGTATTGACATACCCTGTGAAGTGCAGACACTGTCTGGAATGATGACCCTTTCTTCTTCTTTTCTTTTTTTCCACTGTCAGCTAGACAAAATATATTTAATATATATTATAATTCTTATTCCTAAATGTTTAATGATAGAGCTAAAACACCATACAATTTCCTAGATGCAGTGTGGACACATTTGATTTTCAAATTTCGTATGACCTCACCTTACTTAAAGTTGATGATAATTCAAATTGATAATGTCAATACAAGCTCACCTGAATCTGCACTTGCATAGTTGGCAAACAATACAGCCAACAACTTCAGCGAGGATTTCTGGTACAATCCAACCACGGTTTCATTGAGGGGGTCCTTATTTTTTACCAGCCAGTTGTTAATGTTGTAATCCACTATGCCAGCGTAGTGAGCAAGGGCAAAGTGAGCCTCTGGCTTGCCCTTCACAAGTCTGGGTTTCTGGAAGTTGTTTGATTTCCCAAGGTGGTTGTCATAAAGCTTTGCTTTAAATGTTGTATCACTGGCTTTGGGAAACATGCATTCCTCTTCAAGGATTGACATGATGCCCATAGGCTGAAGGAATCGGGAATATGGAGAAATGGTGATAAACACATATATACAGTACCTTGTTGAGGTAATTATTGGTGACTTACTTTCTCAATGAGATCGATGCAGGCCTGTAAGTCCATGCCAAAATCAATGAACTCCCATTCGATCCCTTCTTTTTTGTACTCCTCTTGTTCCAGCACAAACATGTGGTGGTTGAAAAACTGTTGCAGTTTCTCATTGGTGAAGTTGATGCAGAGTTGCTCAAAGGTGTTGAACTGTACGTGAATTTGTAAAAATATAATGTATCATGCACAGAAATTATAGAAATTGAAATGCTGAGGTGTAATTGGTGTGTTGAGATAAGCATTCAGTACTCACATCAAAGATCTCAAAGCCAGCAATGTCCAGCACTCCAATGAAGTACTGGCGAGGCTGCTTTGTCTCCAGAGACTGGTTGATTCTCACCACCATCCAGAGGAACATTTTCTCATACACTGATTTTGATAAGGCGCCAACAGCATAGTTCACCTGAAATAACCAAGCATAAAAGTTTTGTTTGTTTTATTTTCCATTTTCTCACTGTTGTCAGCTTGAATTAAGACTACTTACTTGCTGGACACTTTGTCCCTTGGTGACCCACTCGTTTCCAACTTTGACCCTTGGATGGCAAAGACCCTTAATGAGGTCAGCAGAATTTAGCCCCATTAGATATGCTGCTTTGTCAGCATCTGGAAATCAAAATTCCTTACATAAACCATGACTGAAATGAAGGAATTCACAGAGATGATGACATCTGAATTTGCTACATTTTGGTGTCAGCTTTCATTCCTTACCTTCAGTTCCATCAGCCTCTGCTTGTTCCTCTCTCTGCTTTTGCTTGAATTTCATATTGCCAAAGTGCATAATGGCTCCAGTTAGCTTGTATACAGAGTTTTTTTCTTCTTGTGTGAAGCCCAATACATCAAAGGCACTCTGTGAAAGTAGAATACTTGGGTATCTTAGTGGCTTAAGACATAAATGTTATGTGCCCAATGATCATGGTTTTTGGGTTTTATCGAGCTTTAATCGCTAGAAACTTACATCGGTGGCCATTAACTCCTCAGCATCATCAATGGAAGCAACTGTGGTCTCTCCCTGAGAGATGAATGCGTAGTCATATGGGTTTGCTGTCACTAGCATCATCTCTGTTTATACCGTTCAATAAAAGAGAGAGTACAATATTAAATTCAACTTTATCTAGATTTTGTAAATGTATTGAGTATCTTGAGTTACTTTATTTGCCCACCAAGGAGCTCAGGTTTTTTGTTGGATAAGATTTGATAAAAGATGTGATAGTCTCTTTCAGCCTTTAACTGAAAGGTCACACGCGACTTTTCCAGGAGATCTAGACAAGTAGAAAAAAAAGCTTTATAATGACAAATAATGTGTCATTTGCATTTGAATGTTTTTTTTTAAACATTGTTGTCTGTACACAAAAAAAGCACAAGAAAAACATTTCCATTTTTAGTAAACATACACTAGAATGAAATTAAATGCAAAATGAATTAAATGTTTGTGAAAAGAGAGTAATAACATACATGTTTCAATGTCAGCAGATGCCAGTTTTCCCCTTGTATCGAAGTGAATTCTAATAAATTTTCCCTAAAGAGAAATTTTTTGCCTCCTTACACCATGTTGCATAAAATTAATTATGCTCTGCAATTTTGATTTAGTTCATTTTCACTTACAAATCTTGAGGAGTTGTCATTTCGGATGGTCTTAGCATTACCAAAGGCCTCCAATGCAGGGTTAGCCTGGATGATTTGATCCTCCAGTGTCCCCTAGATAAAGAGACCAAACCCCAAAACATTAGGCTTCAAAAGCTTTGTCATCATATCTATATTTCTGGCTCTTTCTTAAAGTGGTACCTTGTTTTGAGCAGCTGCATCCTTCTTCCCTCCACTTGCTGCAATACTGGCAAAGTACTGAATAACTCTTTTAGTGTTCACAGTTTTCCCAGCACCAGACTCTCCACTAGAGTCATAATAAAAAAAACATTATCATGAAAAATGGATGATATGGCCACAATGTCCCTAGCGAGTGTTCTTCAACTAAAAAAATACAATTAGTCAGTGACATCAAAATTAAATCAAAAGGCTGGAGCACACAAGTTAGATATATTACTTTAGAATCCACTTGAATTGTATGAAAAAGAGCAGCATGGACATTCTACAAGAAATCTTTGTGGAAGAAGTAAAGTCATATGACTTTCAATGACATGTAGATGAGTAAATGACAGAATATTCTATCCATTGAATGTATTGTCAGTAGATTACTGTAGCTATGCAAAGTTTCTCGTATAAACAGAAAAAATAATAGGCTCCTCTGTACTCTGACAAAAGTTAAGTGGCAATATAGTGACTTTACATGCAGTATGCTTTGTCACTTACGTGATAAGAATAGACTGGTTTTCTCGGTCTGTTCAAGGACAAAATAACAGAAATATCCATTTTTGTTTTGTTTATTGGTGCTGATTTCATTGTGTAAATTTGATCATTTTGTTTTGTGAGTATTACCTGACAGCATGTACTGGTAGGCGTTATCAGAGATGGAATAGATGTGCGGAGGAGCTTCACTCCTCTTCTTCCCTCTATAGGCTGTAACCACCTCCTGATTGTATACTGGCAGCCACTTGTAGGGGTTGACAGTGACACAGAACAGCCCTGAGTAGGTCTGTAGAACAGAAGTGTTAGATTAGGTTTTAAATAAAAGTATAAATATTGGGTTTCAGAAAAGCAGCCGAAACTCCTTTATACTCACATAGATCATCCATGCCGCATAGCGCTCTTTGAGGTTATACAGCACAGCAGGCTCATGGAGAAAGGTCAGCATTGCCATGTCTTCAATTTTATCAAATTTGGGGGGATTCTGTTGCATAACATCACTCTCTTTGACAGTGACCGTCTGTTTAAATGAAGAATCAGGTTTAGAGCAGGTTTTTCCAACTGGAAATCCCATGGTGAAATTGTGTGGAAAATCTCAATTACAAATTAAATTGAAAAAAAAAAGTATAATATTTTAAAATGCAAGTTTATAAAATGAAAAATCACAGAAAGGGCTTAGATTAAGCTATTAGGACATTTAAGTAGTTTTTTTTTTTAAACGTGAATGTGGATCTTGACAAAACAATGGCACTGACATTTTTTTAAGATATGTCAGTGCAAGTTGCTTTCAGTTAAAACAGCTCAAACACATCTGACATTAGGTTTAAGCCTTGTCTGTGACACCAGGGGCTAAAATTAAAACATGAACCATCTGAGGATTCAGCTAACAACAAGACTTTAAATTGTACATTGACATTGTACAATGTTCAGCATAAATTATGTCGCTTACTTTGAGATTTTGTGAAAGGAAAAATGCAAACATATGCTAAATGTTTTATAACGTATATGTGTGTGTAAAAAGAGTTCATGCCAGTAATGATTTTGGATCATGCTAAAATATCTAAATTACATAGTGGTTGATCAAATATTCACAGAAGCCAAGTCATAAATGATGGAAATCATGTTCTTTTTGCACTGACCTTCCCTGCTTGTGTCTCCACAGTGACTTTATCACCCTCTCGACTCATGATGGTGGCTTTAACAAACTCCTCCACTGAATCTGGCACAAAGCATTCCTTCTTTAAGTCGAATAGTTTTGTTTGTGCCTCTAGACGCTCCCTGTCAGACTTCCGCAGGTAAGGAGCTGCGGCCCCAAAAACTGCCATTTCAGCATCACCCATAGTTAACTTTAAAATATAAAAAGAAGGACTGGTGAACTCAAAAGAAGAACTAGAATGCAGTTTAAGACATTTTCAATGCAATTGTCCAGTGCTTGCATCAGTATCATAAATGTACCTATTAGGTTAATGACAGACAGCAGATGTAGATGGAGGCTCCAGGTGTTTGCGATTCCTCCTAAAATACAGAAAAGTATATGTAATGATAAATATAACACAAAACAGTACAGAAATAGCTCAATGCAAATAGTTAGGAAAGAACGTACACACAAAAAAACGCACAGGGACCGATGGAGAGTATGCAGAGATTCAGCACAATAGCAGAGATGGGATATATAACCTCGACTGCCCTAACCCTATAAGGCCAAGGACATCTGACCTGTGAGCCCCCCTCCTGCCATAAGCATATCAAACACACTTAAACAAGCCAATCTTTTGGTGTCCTGGCACTTAGAGGTGCACCATTGTAAGCATTCAGGCTGATGGCCAGGAATGCTACATATCTTTTCTGTGAGTCACATGAATACATTTTCTCCATCTCTGATTCTTTGGCCCTTCACCTATCACTCACACATTAATTTATCTAGGCCACTCACTTATCTGTAGTTTTGTTACAGTCCAGGACACCATGTTTCAAAGGTGTGGGGGTCGGCCTTTTCTCATGGCAACGTCCACTATGCTGATACTGTGGTTAAATCAAGCCTTTAGTTTTTCAGTTTCCATCTCTCCCCACTCAGCTGAACAGGCAGTGGCTTTAGCGAACACAAGGTCGTATGGATTGCTCCAAGCACACGCTAAACTAGACAAGATCACATTTACTGCTCTGTATACAGTTTACTGTAGCTAAAGCATATAATATGCTAAATAATTTTTATGGTACTACACTGCAGGGTTGGGCAAAATTCAGAATCTAAGAACTGGCTCCCCTTTATCTCACATTTGGCCACACAGGAAATTAATTAGAATGACAGGAACTTACTAAATTCAAAGAATTTCAACACACGTAATGCATTCTGGGAAATTAAATGTTCTTCCATTCTGAAGTTAAAGGGATAGTTCACCAAAATAAAAGAGAAATTTCTGTCAATATTTACTCAAATTGACAATCTGATTCCATTTAAGCTGTTTTCAGCATCTATACTCCTTCTTGAGCAGCAAGTAAGCGTATCAGAATTATTTCTGAAGGATCATGTGACACTGAAGACTGGACTAATGATGCTGAAAATTCAGCTTTGCCATTACAGGAATAAATTATATATTCTAACAGTAAACCGTTTTTTCTGCTAATAATATTTCACAATATTAATGTTTTCTGTATTTGTATGAAATAAATGCAGCCCTGGGGACTTAAAAACATTTACCCCAAACTTTTGAATCAGTATCTGTAAAAATGACTAAGGCTAAGACTGTTTCTACATTACAAAATCTAGACATCTATAAAATTCTAATTGTTGCCCTTGCATTGTTTTGTATTAATACTGACAAAGATGTGAATTTAGAAATAGAAAAGCTTCATAAGTGGCCATAGTATATGGTGTCCAGTGATATGGTGGCAGGCAGGGGTGCTGATGGTTCTTATTAAGGGAGATTATCAGGAGACGTCACTAAAGCAGCAGATTCCCAGCCAACTCAAGAGTGTTCACCAGAGAGACATTTCAACACCTTGTCATGTTCCTGTCACTGCAGAACAGTGGTAAAGACATTTATTATGGCTAAACTCATAAACACACTGTAGGTTAGATCTGTCACTTGTGGGATTTATGTTGCACACAGTAATCGTGCCAATACTGGGCATCCATCTGAATTGACTCTTAAACAGGTACTGTTTTAGTATTTATCTTTAAATAATTCGAATCGGGCTAACACTTTTAAACAAGGTTAAGGCATTAGGTATGAAGATCTAACAATGATCATTTTAATATAGCATTTATGATTCATGGTTAAAGTTAATCGTGAGTTACAATGTTTCATAATTTATAGTTTATATAATAATTTGATGTTACAAATATACTGTTATATCAATTATTTTTAGTCAAATATACACAACATATATAAGTTTAAATGTTATTTATTAGCAGGCCTTCATGTAGTAATTAACATTAAACAAGATAATTATTGTAATTATATTTAATAAGATAACTAAAACTTGGAAAGGCTTTAAAAGTAATAGATTAATGTAAAATACACTCACCTAAAGGATTATTAGGACACCTGTTCAGTTTCTCATTAATGCCATTATCTAATCAACCAATCACATGGCAGTTGCTTCAATGTATTTAGGGATGTGGTCCTGGTCAAGACAAGAATGTTAAAAGAAAGGTGATTTAAGCAATTTTGAGCGTGACATGGTTGTTGGTGCCAGACGGGCCAGTCTGAGTATTTCACAATCTGCTCAGTTACTGGGATTTTCATGCACAACCATTTCTAGGGTTTACAAAGAATGGTGTGAAAAGGGAAAAATACCCAGTATGCGACAGTCCTGTGGGCGAAAATGGCTTGTTGATGCTAGAGGTCAGAGGAGAATGGGCCGACTGATTCAAGCTGATAGAAGAGCAACTTTGACTGAAATAACCACTCCTTAAAACCGATGTATGCAGCAAAGCATTTGTGAAGCCACAACACGCACAACCTTGAGGCTACAACAGCAGAAGACCCCACCGGGTACCACTCATCTCCACTACAAATAGGAAAAAGAGGCTACAATTTGCACAAGCTCACCAAAATTAGACAGTTGAAGACTGAAAAAATGTTGCCTGGTCTGGTGAGTCTCAAATTCTGTCGAGACATTCAGATGGTTGAGTCAGAATTTGGCATAAACAGAATGAGAACATGGATCCATCATGCCTTGTTATCACTGTGCAGGCTGGTGGTGGTGGTTTAATGGTCTGTTTTCTTGGCACACTTTAGGCCATTTAGTGCCAATTGGGCATCGTTTAAATGCCACGGCCTACCTGAGCATTGTTTCTGACTATGTCCATCCCTTCATGACAACCATATACCCATCCTCTGATGGCTACTTCCAGCAGGATAATGCAACATGTCACAAAGCTCAAATCATTTCAAATTGGTTTCTTGAACACTACAATGAGTTCACTGTACTAAAATGACCCCCACAGTCACCAGATCTCAACCCAGTAGAGCATCTTTGGGATTTGGTGGAACGGGCTTCGTGCAACTGCAAGATGCTATCCTATCAACAGCCTTATTACAACCTTTACTAAACTGAGGTGGGAACAAATTAGACTTGCATTAAAGGCCCATAACTATATTTTGTTAAAAGGAATCACAACATGTATTTACATTCCGGCTTCAACAAGAGACAGCTGAGATAAAAGTGGTTATTGAAAGGTTTCTGACAGCATTAAGCAGAGGATAACTAGGTGCTAGATGTAGCCATATGTATTCCTAGCCAAAGTATTCGGCATTCCTCATTCTTGAGAGGTCTCACTGTCACACCATTCCCTGAACAGCAAAGTCACAATAGACTACTTATATATGGCCACTAAACAGTCCTAATGTTACAAACAAAAAGTGACAGGTTGTCTCTCCCCCCACTTAATAAACAGGATGTCTGAGAGCACAAAGAGCAGCGTTTGAATAGTGTGAAGGTCTTTTATTACCACTTTGTCTGTTGAACTCTCAATTAATATCTACATGTTATTTGAATAAAAAGTGGCATCTGAGGTCAAGAGCTTTTAGCATGCATATTTATGGCATAAATATATAAAATAAATACTAATATTCACTATAGACAGATAAACTAATATAATGAAAATGCTCTTTGAACGACCCCAAATGCATTCAACTTTGATTCAGGATTGTTAATAGTATTTTGAAATAACCGGATGAAAAGACAATGCTTTAAATAGATGCTCTCATCTTGAAAGTTCAGTATTTGAAACAATGCTTTTAAGAGGTATGTCAGTGTGTCTGTATCATCTCTGAACAGGATGGATTTAGCTATTCTTCCAGCCCAGCGGTGGGACGAAGCACACCCAGCCATGCAGCTGCCCTGGATGCCAATCAGAGCTTTAGCAGAGGATTAATGGTAAGAGCCAGGGATGACTGTGCTCTTCAGTCAAGAGAACAGACCGCATATTTTATCTGGGTATCATAAGAACCTATTAAAAGGTTAAATGTAGTTATGAAATGATCTTCAATCATCCTGTTAATAATTTAAGCCTTGAGCTTTGCAACATAAAAAGTGATCAATAGTAGAGAAGTTATAATTATAATAAGTTATAATGGGTTTATTATCGTGCTTATGTACTTTCATGCACTGATTATTAAAAAGAAGTTTATAGGCCAAGAATATGATACAAAAATAAAGGTATCTCAAAATTAATGTTAATGTGGTTGTAATTGCTCGTTTATGAGCATTAGAATGTGTGATGGATAGTTTCAACTCGAGGATGTTTTAAAGGTACTATTGTGTGGCTATTTAAAGCACAAGGGCAGCTGATAAAGCGTAGACATGCTGTTCATTCTATGAGAATGACACTGTGACTCCAGCCATTCCCAAGAGCCCATTTTAAATGTATCATATTTTAAGGGTCAGTGAACGCCTGAGATGTCAGTTATTAATATTTGAGATATTTAAGATTCATTGTATGGCTCACTTTTATATATTCTGGTGTAACCTAAAAGAACATGACAAGCAGTTATATATAATAATACATTTATTTAATTGATTAAATGAAGTATGTACTACCACATTCATATTGGTATAAAGAAACACAGGGATAAGCATCTATGCGCTTAAGGTTAATTTAAGTAGAGAGAAAAAATACATACATAAAGAGAAATTTCTTTGAGAGACATATGTCTGTATCTCAAAAGGCCATGTAGAAATAAATACAGGATTCATAGATTCATAATCTCCATTAATAATGGTCATTAATGAGATCAGTAGCTTGACAAAGTGTAAATCTTTAATATTAATGTAATGTATTCCGTATTATAGGCTTAATCTTATGTTGTTTAATTACCAACCATCAATTTGAAATATTATCTAAATAATTCAGTATCCAATATTGACAAGTAAGCATTTATCATTTTTTGCCCTCTAGCCTATAATTTCTGTGAAACCTCAACTCAAGAACCAGGGGGCGTCATTGCATAAGATACCATGATTGAACAGTTTAAAGCAGTAAACTGGTCTAGTTCTAGTTGTTTCCAATGAGCACAGGCTGAAAACTGGGTACATGTTGTTTTCAATTAACGTATTGTAGAAAAACATGCACATTTTGTTTATAAAGAAATATATATATGTATATTTAAAAAAAAGTTGCAGAACGTTTTGTTTACGGGTAGGATTAGGGGATGAAATACAGGTTGACCAGACAAATAAGAATCATGTCTATGGAAAGTCCCTATAAAACATGGAAATCCAGTGTGTAAACCCTACACTATGTGGAGAAAATGTCCCCACAAAGATGGCAATATCTAAAATCCTTGTCATTGTGTGGACATTTTTTGTCCTGATGAGGAAAACAGCATATATATGCATGCTGTTTTCCTCATCAGGACAAAATATGTCCATATATAATACAAAGTTATGTTTGAGAAAAATGCAGAAAGTTTTCTGTGATTGGTAGGTTTGGGGTTAGAGTGTGTCTACAGAAAGTTCCAGTAGAACATGAAAATACAACGTGTGTGTGTGTGTGTGTGTGTGTGTGTGTGTGTGTGTGTGTGTAGAGGTTTATTTTACATTGTACATCTTACAAGGATAGTAAAACCTGAAATCTTACATACATTGTGGAGACCAGCCAGCAGTCCCCAGGGGGAAGTTAATTAATAAACGTAAAAAAATTATAATAAAAACAATTTGCAGAATGTTTTCTGTGATGAGTAGATTTAGAAGAATGGTTAGTTTAAGGGTATAGAAAATACAGTTTGTACAGTATGCCTATGGAGAATCCCCACAAACGTAGTGTGTGTCTGTTTATATGATTGATAAGGACACAAACTTGTATAATCACATGGGTAATTACACTGGTATTACAATGTAAATGTGATTTATGAGGACAATTCCTGAGTCCAGGTCATTAAAATGGCTTAAAAAAAAACATACTAAATGCTGTTTTATTGAAAATGTAAGAATGCATAACGTTTCCTGTGATGGGTAGGTTTAGGGGTTATACAGTTTGTACAGTATAAAAACCAATACATTTATGGAATGTCCTCAAAATGTTAGGTGCATCAGTGCGTGTGTGTGTAAAAATGTCTTCAACCTGATAATTAACTTAACATAGGTTATTGATATCTGTATGATGTGATAAAACTTTCTTGGCTTAAATATGGACTTTAGTCAGGATATCGCATACTTAATATTTAACAAATGAAAATGAGGCTATGACAGATAGACAGTTTGTTGAATGGATTATTATTTAACAACATTCTTATTGTTCTGCTGACAAAACATTCACAAAAGACTTACAGTGAACAGAAACTCCATAAAACATGTTTGAAAGTTATAATTTGTTCAAATTACACATGATCTGATACCTATCCATCACAGCCTTGTTTTCATTTGTTTAAAATTCAACATGGTGTCACAGAAGTATTCAAGTTATTCAACACTATTCAAGGTCTATAAATAATCACATAAAGCCCTTCATACAGTGGAAATATAGATGCATCTTGAATTTTACAAGAGCAGTAGGAGAAGAATACATTTATTTTTCAGAAATACCTCACCAGTGTGTGCATGTGCTTAAAACACATACCAGACACACTACATTTATCTGAATATGGAGGTAATTAAAGAAAGCCTAGAGAGAGAGAGAGAGAGAGAGAGAGAGAGAGAAGACGGGCGTTTGTAAGAGACAGAGAGGATAATACAGCTGGTGCAGACAGTGGAGCCATAAAGGGACTCGGTGATTGACAGAGACAGGCAGCACTGACAGCTGAATCTAAGAATGGAGAAAGCAGCAGAGACGAGTGAAAATATAGTACAAAGGTTAGAGCTAAATATGGCTGCACCCCAGCATTTACTGACATTTACATAGCAGTGAACCACTGACATTTTAAGAGCACTACTTTAAGCTCATCCACCGAAAAAGAGTACTAAAATGCGTTACAGAGTTGTTTAAGAGACATTTCTGAACATTAATTCAGTTTTTTGAGCATTTGGACCATTTGGTCCACTGTATTCTGCAATACAGAATACATTTTCACACACTGTAACATGACACCAGCCAACACGAGCATACAGAAGGCAACAACATTTCTTTTTCTGTTCTGAGGGGGTGGGGAGCGAGTGGGCAACGTGAAAGGTGCAAGAGACCCTTTTTGAACAGTTGTACTGCTAGAGACTTGAAAGAGACCCATGGATTCAGAGAACGTGGAAATTAGGAATTAACTGGATTCTCTTTCTCTTGGATGCAAGGCTTAAACGAAGGTTGTTGGCTGTGAGCACATAAAAGGGGGAGTGCTCCCAGATTTCTGGAAAGTTTCAGATCAGAAGAGAGATAGGCCGTGAAAATCTTCTCAAGGTTAAAGGACACCAAGTGTAAGAAGAGGAAACTACCGTACTAAAGTAGCATATGCCATTTTTAAACCTGGACTAAATGCATCAATATGTGTGACTAACTACAGTAGCATATCTAAAACATGCATTTGCTAGAAAAGGGATTCTAGTGAATGATCCTATGGCAAACGGTCCATTGGAAAAGACGTTTGAATTTATCATTGGACATGCTTAATGTTTGATTGCTTGCATATATTTATTGTGTATCTTTTACAACTCAAACACATTGCAGCTGTCACTGAGGAAGTTTTTGTAAGATTCTGAGAGAAACTGGACTACTGTAATTCACTGGTGTGGTTAAAGAAAAATACAAATGTTTCTAAACTCTATCCTTGTGGTCATTACCGACCTGGCCGCTGGACTTCTCGGCAACGCATCATTTCGCCGTCATTTTCATTTGCTGCTGTCAGCGTTGCTTTTGTTTGGGCCCCTGCTGAGTCTGTGGGTTTCCCATTATAGTGTGTTTGCAAAGAGGACTCACTTTCTCTACAGGTAAGCAGTACAAATGCAAATATGTGCAAATGAATGTCATTAAAATTCAATAATTTAATTAAGCACCACACTAGCAAGCACGCTGGTGTCCTGCTGTCTTGTGCCGATCACAACAGTATGATTGCGAGTGAAACGTTGATATTGAGTAACTTAGGCCTAGATTTTTGGAACTATGATGCCTGTTTGTTTTGTCTATTTTGCTCCACAAGCAAAGATATTCTCAAAAAATGAAGGCAAAATCAAACCATGCAACACACAGTAATAAAGTTTTTGAATGAATGTTTTGAATTAATCAGCTGCATCCGAATATTTGAATACTTCAAAGCCTTTAAAAAGTGAGTTCTATATTGTATGAATCAGGGGCATTTCTAACTAGAGGCAAAGGCCCCGCATCACAAAAAGTGTACCTATAATTTGAGACTCTTTTTTTGATATGTCTAGATAGATATAAATTGTCTTTACCTGAAGAATGGAGTGTAAACCTAATACAACACACTGACACTGTGTGACACTGAATTCAAGACACTGTGCTCAATATTAAGTAATAACATTCACCATTCATTTTTAGGGTTTTCCTGCGCTCAGGTTGGGGCTGGACCTGCATCTTTGTCGGCTCTTTTGTCTTTGCCCTGTCTTTCTCAGTTCGTCGCTCGCTCACACTTTCTCTGCGACACCTTTCTCGGTTAGCTGTGGCAGGTGGATTGTGGCTGGGCTTCCGCAAACTGCTTTGTCTATTGGAGAATGCCACCGGGAGCTGTTACGAGCCCCTCAGCTCTACTCTTGAGCTGGCTTCAGGGACCAATGGAGACAGCCAACCTTTATTGCTTTTGCGGGAAGGTGAAACAAAGGAGGCCTGTGTCCGCTCTGGCATGTTGTGGCGTGGCTATGAAGTATCTGAAGATGCCCTCCTGCTGTGTTTATGCTGCCTGCTTCTAGCTGAAGAGACTGCAGTGTTTGGGCCATACCTTAGCCTGGGTGGACCCTCTGAGGCCCCGCTGCGCATCCTCTTCCTGTTCTGTGTCCTGCTGTTGAGTCTCTGGGTGTTCCTGCTGCTCTGTCTGCTGGCTTACTTCCCGCAGTTTCCTACTCAGCTTTTGGGAGGCGCTCTGGGTTGTTTGAGCTGGAGGGCATTGTATCAGGGATGGTACCGACTTGGACCGAGTTGGTACTGCCCTGGGAGGCCAGGGACAGGACTTTTGTCTACACAGAGCAAACAGGATGAGAAAACTGAGACAGTGTGTGAAACTAATGCTAAAGACATCAACTAGAGAATGTTGAACTAATTATAGGTAATGCTATTTTATACCAGTGAAACCTTCAGAATATCCAGCCAAATCTGTCAATACAGAATTAATATATATTTGATAAAATTGCTGGTATTTATAGGTTCTGTTCATACATACATACATGCAGGGATGGTTTAGTCCAAAATAAAAAAAGTAGAAAAGTAATTTACTCATCTACATCCTTCAAAACCTGTGTTGTTTTGTTTTTGTCCGGTCTCCATTGAGGTTTAAACCTGGAAGCAAATATTTTTTTCATCCAAGGAAAGAAAATCAAACACATTATGTACACTTTTGGTAAACTATCCATTTATTGATTTCAAGATTTTTTGCCAAGCGTTTTGTCCCTAATACATTAATGATTCCAAACAAACAAAGAGACAAATGAGAAACAACATTAATTTATTAGTTTCATCCTAGACAATCTCAATTTGTTTTTATTTTTTATTACAAAAATACTCTGGAATTTCTGGAAATCTTTGCTTTAAATAAGAAAAAAAAAAACGTATGATTCAATTATGCTCAAACGCATATGTAATTTAAGGATAGAAAGATATTAATTCTGGGTCCGTGTGGTATTCATTTTTACGCAGTAGTCTCGCCTTGCAAACATTTCTAAAAATGACCCATCTCTTGAACAACGATTTCAAAAACCATCAGAGGTCTCATGACAGACAAAATGGGGTATATTTAAAGAGATATAAATGCTAATTTACTTCACACACGTTTAGTTTTAATACCCACAAAGCATGCTTCAAATTTCTAATGGAAAAGTTTAATAAGGCAAGAGTAGGAATAGTTCCTGGTTAAAAATGACAATGAAGTAGATCCTTTCCATCTATATTTAAAAAAAAAAAAGAAGAAGGTCAACAAAACCTTAACTACCTAACTTTGAAAAGACGAAAAAAAGGTGATTGACACACACGTAGAAAAACATTGTGTCTGCTGGGATGATGCTCCAAATAAAAGGCTGAAAAGGAAGTAAAAAAAAAAGTCTCTGAAAACTTGCTCAGAGCATTATAAAAAGGCATGTTCCTTCACAAAGTATAATAATCCTGGACGGTGGTTGTTACAGAGAGTCAGCAACCATTCATCATAGAAACTTCAGATGCGACACTGTCCAACGGCTGCCAATGGCAATCCATGAGTGAATCATAGAGCTCCTCACTGCGCTCCATGTATTGCTTATTTAATGCATCCACATCCACATGCAGGTTTGGGTCTGAGGGAGAAGACAGACGGTGAGTGACACACTGATGCGTGTTCCTGGTATAATCAACTATTTGTTTAATTAACCAGTGGAACAAAATATTACCTTCAGCAGGGTCCTCTTCAACCTCCTCCGTGCCGTCATGGGACTGTAAAAGCAATTTAAAAACGGTCAATTCCGGAAGAGAAATAGCTTAGATTTACAAAAACAAAATTGTATTGATAATGCTTTTATTGTATTGATAATGGAGCTGCTAAGATACCTCTGTGGATCCCTGCATGTCGGGGGGGATGGGGGGCACTCCCATGGGTGGAGGCACTCCCATCATCCCGTGTGGAACTGGCGGGGGGGTGGCATACGGGTTATATCCGTAGTTGTAACCGCTGTACTGATCATAGCCCCATTGTGGATAGTAATTGTTATAGGGCTGTTGATAGTACTGCTGTTGATAGTTGCTGTTGTAGCTGTTATTCTGGTTGTGGAAACTGCTTGATTTGTTACTAAAATGTAAAAGAGTGAAGATAAGGTCAAAGTTTTAAAACAATTTCACTACTAAGTCTCACTGCCCACATAAAACTTAAATAACAAATGACAATGAATATATATCAAAATTAAAATATTAAATTCTTAAACTCATGAGTTAAACATTAAGTCACATGAAACATACCCTTTGTTGACGGCGATGCTTATCCTTATGGATTTTCCTCCCAGGCCTGATGCGTTCTGAAACTCCTCAAGGGCTTTCTTCTGTTCATTCTCATCGCTAAACTTCACGAAGCCATAACCTCTGTACATTTGAAAGAACTAGATCATCAGCACCTTTTCTCTCACTCTTTATGCACCTCATCATGCAGTATATGCATATTTAAATATGTATTCAGAAAGTAAAAAATTTATTTGATGGTAGAACTGAAACTTCTCTTTTACTTTTAACATGAAGTAGCATCACTTCAATTGTGAGTTGCTCTTGCTTACCCTATATGGGGAAAACAATAGTTTTAGCAGATTTGTAACAAAGGAAAATCACATCCATGTATTGTCTGGCCCTTTTTAGAAGAGGGAAGGTAAAGAGTATCGAGTGAAAATAAGTAAAATAAAATGTAAAGGAGACCTCATTCTGTGGTGAAGATCAGTAGGTCAAACTGTCAGAGAAAGCCAAGGTTATGCAGTACGTATGCAATGGTTTAAACACTTCATACCTGGAGTTCCCATAGGGATCAGTGACAACTTTGGCTCCTTTGCAAGAAGGGAATTTTTTCAGAAAAAACTGATGAAGCTGGTAGTCGTCCACTTCTGACGTGAGATCTCCAACAAAGACAGAGAATTCTGGCCTGAGAAAGAAAGTAAACTATGTAAAGTGAAGTAAACCTCCTTAAATAAAAAAAGTGACATTGTAAAAATGGAACCACAAAAAAAGAAGCTGGGTCATTCCGTGTTAAAATCAACCAAACGTTGGAAAATTTGCCATTTATATATATTCCCCATAATATGAATAACATGAATAGTGAATACAGTCAAAATATTAATTATTGAGTATTCTGTATTATTTTTTGTATAATACTATTTTGTAAAGGGGGTCAAAATTACAAATTTCACCTAAGATTTGAAGCCAAATTAAAATGATTTTAGAAAGATGGCAGCATCATAATTTTATTTTTACAAATAGATAAGTCTATTATTAAATGTTGCATTATATGCCAATGGTGACAGTTCAAAAAAGAGAAAAGGCCAAAAAGTTTCCCCCTAATGTTTGCATGCTTGTAACTCAAGTAATGATATCGTAATACCTTTTAGAATTTGGTTCTTAAACCAAAAGAGTAAAAAAAAAAAGTTCCGATTTACTGTTAATCAAATGTACTGCATTAAATATATGTTTTAATTTATACAATATTTTACGAATTCTCGTCACAAAATAATACATTTCTGTCACATCACTCGCAAAAGAGTGCTGTAAATGTTTTAATATGAAACGTGAAGCGGTAGGAGCCCAATAGGGGGTAGCAGCCTGCTAAAAATAATTAAAGTACCGTTTTCATGCTAACGCACGGTCCAACTTTAAAATGGTTTTCACAGAATACGGAGGGTGTAAGCAAGCATCACACTGCCAGGAGAGTGACAGCAAGGCCCTATATGGCTCAATCTCAGAGATATGGGGATCTTAAATTGTGGCTCCATGAGTAAATTACATTCATTTTCAGTAGTTAAAAACCAACAGTGGGTGACATCGTTAATCTACTAACTCTCCTGACTGCTTTGCTGGACAAACTGGCAGATTTGTTGTTATGATTGGTCAGATCACCCATCAATCAAATTGTTTACAAATTGATACATTTTTTCCTTTTAAAGAGGAATGTCTGATCTCGCTTTCTTCTAGCAAACTGCATAGAACAATGGTTCCTAACCTTTTCCAACTCACGGTCCACACAACCAAACATGGACGTTTCCACCGACCACTGCAAGAACTTTAACGGACTCCATTATTTGTCACATTGGTTAATGAAGAGTTAGAAAAGGAGATTGTTAAGAGTGTTTGTGGAATAAACTGGCAATAAGTGGTAAAATGGTACCAGAAATAAATCAGATGCTCTAGCCTCAATGCACATATACAAGACTTGTCACTGTGTCAATCATTTCAATAGTGAATTCCAAATTTGACGAAACCATCTACACTGCACAATAAATCTCTTTATATCATGTCTGCAATTAGTTTAATATGAGAGGATTTGCAAGCTTGTATAACTCTGGCGGTGGATTCTGACATATTTAAACACCTCTGATTACCCATTGCATTCAAGAAATCAACATATGTCTGTGATTGCTCAATACCGCAAAAGCATGTTGTAAATAGAAACATTTGACATTCTCTAGAATGCAACCACAAATACGCACTGGAGCGTTTTACAAACCTGCTTCCAATATCCTATTATTACAGATTCAACTGAAGGTGTTCTTGCTTTAATTTGAGGGTACTCATCACCCTCTGCACCCCCATGGAACTGCTTGATTGAAACTCTAGAGACTCTGGCACATAATAATTAGACCTTATACACTAAAATATTTGTGGCTCACCTAATGCAAAGGCTGGTGTTGTTTAGCATTTACGATGCACTTTATGTCGGGCTGCGGAGAAGCTGCAAACTCAGATCAGGCTCAACGTGAAGCTTATTCTGGGTAAATAATGTGTGACGCTTAAAAAAATACTATTTTCAGAAACATTGAACAGTAGCTGCTTGTTATTTGTGCGTGGTAATGATACTGTATTTTCTTTGTTTAGCTTTATTTTCAGTCTTTTTGAATTTGGGCATTGCTGAATATTTTATCCTTACTTGTAGTTGAAACTTCCGCATTTATCCTTTTCAGTGACCCTGTTGATAACCATGTATATATGTTTAAATCTTTTGTAGCCTAAAGTAACTTTATGCAGCAAAAGTATGATACATTGGTGGCTTATTCTTAACATAACAACAAGCTTAGATGGTAAATACACAGAAACAGTCTAATATTTTAACTAAATGTAGAATTAGACATTTTACAAAAAATATGTATATTTTTTATAGTAGGCTAAATGGCAGCCCTTCTGTAATATCGCAGCAACCCACTGGGTGGCCACACACCACAGGCTGAAAACCACTGGCAGAGAGTATACTCGTCTGTTTACCATAAATATACTTTTCTTGTCTGCAACTCAAATATTGTTATAGATATCTCACTACCCTTATAGATTCAGATATTTTTTACTACTTATATTTTTTATTTTTAGCTACCAAAACCTAACAGATCCAAGTTTCTAAATACACAAGATGTTTAGGTTAAAAATCTATCTGTATAAATAGAAAATAGCAGTGATTGACTTAATAATTGTTACTTTCAAAGCTTTCAGTGTTTTCATATTATAAAAAGAACTTTCTTAATATGTTATCTTTTTTTGTAAGGAAGACTTAGAACAAAACTCAACAACAATACAGGGGGGAAAGAAAAATGTATAATCAGTACTGGCATCAGGCAAAATCAATTGGCATATTGAAGTTGGGCAAAAATACAATATTGAGCATCCCTAATAATGATGCTGCCGTCTTTCTAAAGACATTTTCTCCCACCTCTAATTTGGCTTTAGATTGTAGATGAAAAATGTCATTTTAAAATAATCGATTACTCCGTAAATGTTTATCCGTAACATTTTATATTTAGGCTTTTTTGCCTATTTTTGTTCGTCTACCCTCAGAAAAAAATATATTAACAAAATCAAAATAAAACATCTTGCTGGTTGGTTTCTCAAAAAATAGAAGTTAGTCTGGACATGGTGTGCTTACCCAGGCTCTGGCCTTTTCCCATATGTTGCATAGTTTAGCTTGAACTTCCTTGGCTGAAAAGAAAAGAAATACAAGCACTGAGCAAATGGAACAACACTTCGGCTGTAGTATGGGCATAATTCGCTGACACAGTGTCTTATTATTTGAGTAAGGAAGCTATTATTTCCACATACCTCCACCAATCAGTACTGGCTTTATCCCATTCGTCAGCTAGTTCCTAACAGAGTTTATTCACCAGCTTCAAACAAAGTCATTTTATAAACAGCCTCAACCACCTTCCTTAGGGAAGAAATTGAGCTCTGTAACTTTCCCATCACTAGTAATATATAGAGTAATAATTGTAATGAGGTGGGGGCCATGCTGGATATGCCTTCCTATAATAATCTAAATATATGAATGTATTGAAATAAAATATACATTAAATTGTATAGATGAACTATACAATTTAATGGGTGCAAGTTCAGCATCTCACCGGATTTGATCCTGGAACCAACTTCCCATTAAGCCTCTGTACACAACGATCAACGCTGGCCTCATCTGCCATCTCCACAAAACAGTATCCAGCCGAGCCTCTGATCAAACAACAGAACAGTTATTGGAAAATTTGGGGAAAAGACAAAGGTATAGGAGTGTGTACTTGTTGCCTTGAATGAGGGAAAGAACTACAATTCCAAGAAGCATGGCAAAATAATGGAAAAAAATATTAAAATTATGTTTATTACATATAAAGAAACATAATTTACATTTTTGTTCAGCAAAATATGCATATTACTTAGTTATAATAGGAAACTATGCCATTACCAGTACTTCATGATCGTGAGCAGGTGTTATATTTTAGCGATTCTCTGACTGCTAGAGATTTTTCTGCAGAATCATGTCATTTTTCACCAGGAATTCCACCCAATAAAAAATTTGTTAAATTAAATTCAAATGAAGTAGACTGATGGCTTCAACCTCATAGCTCACAGTAGGACTATCTCTTAAAATTGATACAAGGGTTGGACAATGAACCTGAAATGCTGGCCAACATAGTGTTTGAGTTTTCATGAATATTTATGCATGGCCTAGTGGCTAATATACACTAATTTTACAGTCCAGAGCCGAGTGTGAAGCAGAGGAATATCACACCAGTTGTACATAAAATATTACAATCCACACATAATGGGAGACGTCATTATCACTGCAGAATTAAATGCACACCTCATCTTTTCTGTTTCAATATCATTCCATCTACTACTGTGCTTGATGGATGTGACACTGTCACCAGATCGACATTTTTAAAGTTACTATACTTTGGAAGACTGTAAAGGACTGTATCTGTCATTCCCAAAACGAATTGATGCTGTTTGGCCCGAAAAACGTACAAATAACTTGTATAAAACCAGGCATTTCAGTTTCATTGTCCAACCCTTATAAGTTACAGGTTAAAAGAAATTTTGGAGAAAATTAATGTGTTTTTTTTTTATTCACTAGCAGAACCAACTGTTGCACTATTTAGAGAGGAATGTAATCTTACCCGGTAACTCGATGTGTAATGATTTTCACACCGTAGGCAGTCTCTCCCATTGTGCTGAAAGCTTGTTTAATGAAGGTTTCATCCATGTATGGGTCTAACTGAAAAAGAAAATGATGAGATTAATGGTCTGAATTAAATTACCAGTATATCCATGTCAACAAATATTCAATATGTAAAAAGAAGTTGATTTACACGAGTAAACGGAGAACAAGAAAGTCTGCGTCACGTGTGTTTACACCGGCGACATTAAACTTTAACGATCAAATTGCTTTTTTAATGCATTACACCCTGTTGTTTAGTTGAGTTAACTTTAGATAATATCCATTATTTCATACAGTTTGACTCAATGTTTACACTAAAAAGCAAAAGCACTTATCCACATACGAGATTCTTATCGAGCATAAGCAAGAGGAAACAAACTACAGATTAACTAGCAGTAGTTTACAAAATAATATATAATATTTAAATTCGGTGTATATTCAGTATTTATTTTTGTAATGACTTGTTTAGTGTTTACTTGCTCCGGCCTGTTGGTCGCGCTTGCGTAACATCGAGCAAAAAAACCACATGCTACTGATTTGTAACCTTCATACTCGTTGAATTATCGAAAGAAAAGTAAGGAACAACACAATACTTACATCACCCATCCATAAGCTTGTCATTCTGTTAAACATCTTGGCGGCTAAACCTGTTGTACCTCAGAGGTTTGTGAAATTAAACGACAGCTGACTGCAGTGCGATGGTCCGCGAAGCTAGCAGAACGTTTACTGAAGACACACTTCCGCTTCCGGCCGCGCAGCTCTCAGATTCAGGGAGTTCACTCTCTCTTGGAGGTCTGTCTGTTTTATTCTCTCAGAGTTAAGCACACCGAGCCATATTATATCTGGAAAGATTTCATGCGTGGTTTCACTTCCAACTGTTTCTGTTTTTACTATAAAATTAAGTAAACACTAAAACAGGTATGCTGCGCATGTGTTATTCCGAGTTTCCCTTCAGGGGGCAGTAGTGAGTTTTGAAAACTCCTGCCAGTGTTCCAGCAGAGGAAGAGACGCAAGCCACGTGATGACTTTGGGACGATATTGATGGAAGGAAACAGCCGACATGAATGCGTTACGAACAGCATTATTGCGCTTTTGGGGTGCACAGAGTTTGTGCTGGTAAGTGATACCACTAATTTCTTTAAAATATATATATATATATTTGCTGTACATTTCATTAATTCCGTATTTAGTCACCACCGTTAGTGATAACCTAAATTCATGTGCCATAAATGTAAGGATTCATTTCATTAGAATATATTGCAAAACCACAGCTAGATTAATTGAAACCAATAGATTAATAAAACCATTGTGAAGAGTACAAGCAATATATATATGAGAGCCAATATACAAACTCATTTGTACATTGAAACTGCTGTTCAGGTTTTGAGGTACACACTGGATTGCATTCTTCAGGACTTATTTACAGTACATGCATGTGTATTACATGTGTACGTATTTTAAATTATGTTTTAATTATGTTTCTGCAGTCACCCTACCATATCCAGTTGCAGTGAACTGCGCTCTGTCAGTTCCTTGGCTCTGTTTAGGGCAGGTGAGCAAAAAACATTCCTGCAAGGAAACTCGAACACCAAAGTAGAGGGAGCCTGTGTTTTCCAGCAACCACTCTGGCACCATCAACAAGTCCGCACAGTCAAGCGTGGTACAGAATATCAGCCAAATAACATCAAACGAAAGAGGACCCATGGTTGGATCAAAAGAATTAGCACTCCGGGTGGAATCGAAGTAATCCTGCGCCGAATGCTCAAAGGACGAAAGTCCCTCACACATTGAGACTTTGACTGAACAGTTGCTTTTGATATAGCTTTGAAGTGATTCTTAGTTGAATGGCAGCTGTACAGGAAGCTTTTGGGGCCCCATTTAAATGCTTATCAAATTAAATAAATGAATGCACAGTAGCATTATTGGATTTAAAATAAAAATGTATTCATCTAATCCTTTTTCAAAGTATTTTCATGTCAAAAGATCAGATGATTTACTGTTGTTTTTTTTTTCTTTTCACAATTAATATCAGCTTACATAGAAGTATTTGAGTTAGGACAGGGAGTAAATGTGACAAGTTTGAAATCAAGGTAATATAAATTCAACCCAACATTTGTCTTGATGTATGGTATCACATTTTATTTAAGCATTATAGTTAATTTTTTTAAATTTTAAGTTTAAATGCACATTAAATAATTGATGTACATTTACTTGGTAGTATAATTATACAAAAGTATAAAAAAGTGGCTCTGAAATAACTTTGTGTATATTGTGTCTGATATACTGCTTTTTATTATCACAGTAATTCTATTTTATTGCATTATGGGTGCACACTCATAAGCTCAAAATCAGCAAGGACAATGCTATACATTTAGATTGTCATATTTACTGTTTCGTATAAGAAAAATAATAATGCGTAGAAAAATAGAAAATCTATACAGTGCTCATTCAGACGTCCTTTCTTGCTTGCCCATGCCTAGCAGATTTTATCATGCAGGTGATTTAACATGCCACCTTCAGTGAGTAAACAATATGGAGATCTCAGGTTAACATATTGTATTAAAATGATCTTTGACGTGCAGTTCAACTCACTACATGGTTGCTTTATGACATTTAAGCAAATGTTAAGCGTCACAATCAGTGCTATATATTAACGGAGTTGTATAACCATTTCATTCACTGTTTTTTTGAAAGATTATTACCAAACTCTGAACTCTCACTCTTTTCACCCTCGGATGGAAGCTCCTCTGATGCGGAATTTTGGTCATTTGTGTGTTGTGCATTAGTGGGCCTTGAGGCATCTTCTGGTTTTGCTTGCTGTTCAGAACATGGACTTTCTTTTCCCAAGTTGAAGAGTTTGCTTGGGTGGAAGGACTTGCTGGGAGACTGTGATTTCTCGTGGCTTCCATGTGCAGCTGCTGGCACAACTGCTGCAGCGGCGGCTTCCTTTTTTAAGTCTTGGGACTTAAGAAACTTTAGAAAACCTGGAAGTTTGGCCTCATTTGTGGGGGATGTGGTAGAGGTGAATTTACCCTGCAGTGGGATTATCTGTTTGAGTTTCATTACATTATTGTTGCTTAAAAGTGAGCTGGGTCTCTTGAGTTTATCTCCTCCAGAGCTGAACTTGGCCCCTAGGCTTTTTTCATGATGATGGCCCTCACCCCCACTGAGATCAGATTTGTCTTGCTCACTCTCTTGTCGTGCCAATTCTTCTGCCATTTTTTGATGTTCCTCTTCTTCTTCAGACTTCCTTCGTTGCTGCTGTTGGTGCTGCTGAGCAAGGCGTTCATGTTTCTGATGCACAAACAACACATTGTTCAAGACTTTATAACTCACTAAACCAATGATTTATCAGCCATAACATGATCGTAATTAATGACTTATCAGTATCAGCTACATTTTCAATATTTGTAAATTCAATATTTTAAAAATCTTAGGTTATTGTTCATTTACACTTATCATGTGCTTTGCTACCTTGAGAGCTTCTCTTCGCTGGTATTCAAGTTTGGCCATCTCATCTGCCACCCAGTTTGGAATATCAGGAATTGCAACGTGAATTACATATTTGAGCAGAATGGCAAAGTGCTGGAAACCATATAAGAGTTACATTTAATTCACTAAACATAATACTTGCATAATATTCTCTTATTATATCAGAACAAGCAGTAAAGACATTTACAATGCTACTAACGATTTCTATTTCAAATAAATGCTGTTCTTTTGAACTTTCTTTTAAATAAAAAAAATGTAACATTGATAATTATAAGAAACATTTATTGAGAAGCAAGTCATATTTCTGAAGAAACATGTGACACTGAAGACTGGAATAATGGCTGCTGAAAATTCAAATTTAAAATATATTGAGATAGAAGTCTGTTATTTTAATTTGTAATATTTTAATTATTACAGTTTTTACTTTTACATAATGTTTTTAAATAATAAGTACAGCTTTGGTTAGCAAATTCTTTCAAAATATGTACTTTTCTCAAAATAAAACAAATCTTACTGACCCCAAACCTTTTTTTGCAATCAGGTTTTTGCTATTTAAAGATATTACTTGTACCTTACCTCTAAAACGACAACAGAGACGATAGCCGTCTCGGGGCTCATCCAGGGGAAGAGTCGTTGCAGCTGTCCACACTGACCAATAAGGTAACAGTTCACAATTATAGCAATCAGACCCATTGCCTCCATTGCGGTCTGTTCAAATTTTACAAACAAGAACGCCGACAAGTTCAACAAACAAGATATACAATCTGCTTTTAATTATTTACTAAGCAATTAATATGAATGGATCTCCTGACCTGCCATTGTCCGATGTTTTCAACCCTTTGCCCAAAGGGTCTCTGCAGGCCTGTGCAAAGTTTTAAGGCATCACTTCGGATCTCTACAATATTGTTTATAAGGGCACACGTTGCTGCCAGAGGAAATGCAGAAGAGAAGAGCACAACATAGCCAAACTGTATGAACATCTCCTGGTAATCTTGGAGAGTATCCTGCAAGTCAAAAGAAAATTGTCTTGTTTTTGACATGTCATTATTGGCTTCAGAAAGTAGCAAATAAATGAAATACTAAAATACTATTTATAAACTTGTATTATCAATAATGGCATCAGCCGATGGACACACACCTCATAAATTAGCATGCAACTTTCAATTTCCGGTTGGGTCAAAACTGTAGATTCAGTCTCCTCTGGAGGGTCCATCCAGGACATTTTCTTTTCCGCACAGTTGTCCCGAGCAGGTATTGTCTTTCTTCTCTGGGTTCCTGTGGGTTTACTCACAGAGTCCTCTATTTCTCTGTCATCATCATCATCATCATCACGTATATCAAATATTAAGGATGAATCCATTCCTTCCTCCACAAGGGTAGGACTGCCATCATCCTGTAAGCTAGCCTGTGTTGGTGTTTCCTCAACCTTGTCTTTATATTCCACCTTCTCGGTGAAGCTGACCTTTCTTTGCTTCAGACCAGCATCATCATCCCCTTCCTCTGTTTTGGAAACTCTGTAGCTGCCAATTAAACTCCTCCTCTCTCTCTTCTCCGATTGCTCTGGAGGTGTGCCACTTTTATTCATGTACAAACTGGCTTGGCAAGTCAGTCGTATCCTTTGCACTATCAAATGACTGTAGTTCAGGAGCATGGTTTGAATTAAGTCCCATAACGTCCTCAGAGCACCTAATTTATGGTGCTCATAGAGATATGGCTGTAGCACTTCTTTGATATTTTGTAGAAACTGGCGGAAGATCAGTAACGTAGCCAGCATCTGTAAATTAAAGAGAGTTTTTTTTTTATACGGGGTACATTATGACTTATTTATGACACATTGTTGCTTTAATATTATTGTCATTTATGTTACCTCTTTTAACCTCTCCATGTCTTTGAGATAAAATCCGATGTAGAAAAGACTGAGGTAAGAATTTATGAACTGAAACTTTAAAATGCAGAACATAATTTTTAATTACAGAGACACTTCATAAACGTAACAAATGCACAATTTTTACAATAGTCTGATACAATGATAAATGAATAAATCTATAAAATAAAGAGTTAAAACTTACACAAACAGTCTTGAGGATAAGATTATTGTCATAAGTGCTTTGAAGTCTGTAATTTTCTGTTCAATAGATAAATAATAAACAGGTGTCACTGAATAAAAAAAGAATAACGAACAAACAAGCAACAAAATAGACAAGAAAGCAAGTTTGCTGCTAATTTAGCTGACCCAGTTTCAGGCTAAATTAAGTTGCACACATACTGTAAAATGAAACTCAAAATATACAGTTCATTTTGTAAATGGTTTTATTTTGTTAGCTGATATAAGTCTTACCCATATCATTGAGCCAGAGAGCTATTTTCTTGTAAACTTCATCACATACAGTAACAGTTATAGCCAGAAGGATTTTGGGAATAAATCTACATACGCTTGGCAACTCTTTTGTTTCCATGACAAATTCCTGTTAAAGACATGAAATCTTTGCATAACTCTTTGCATAACTAACATGTTTGAAACTTAGTCACAGAATTTATTTGAAATAACCTGTTGCTGTAAGTTTTATAATAAAGTTGAGAATCCTTACTTGAAGTTCCAGGCATATAAACATGGCCAAGCATACGAAGCAGAGACAGAGGATGCAGATGGGAAAGCTGACCAACCAGCGGAACATTCTCCTCTTCCAGGGTGGGTAGAAAAACTCCTCACAGCCTGTCACTGGACTGCGACGTTTAATTCCCTGTTATACATGTTGCAAAAGGAGTCAAAAATTACAGTCCAGCCCAGGGATTGATTGAAACATTTGTGGGAAACCATTTTATAACGATCAAATTCTAAACTGCAATCCTGAAAAACATTCGATCATTGTTTCAACAAAAATTTTAAGTAACATTGATATAAATATTAAGTAACAACGTTTTCAACATTGATAATAATAAGAAATGTTTCTTGAGCACCAAATCAGCATACAGCGATCCCTCGTTTATCGCAGTTAAACTCTGGAACCCCCTTGAAAATCTGCGAAGTAGGATTACCCCCCCCCCCCCCCCCCCCCCCCCCCCCCCCCCCCCCCCCCAGGAATTTCCGTGTGTGTAGGTACCAGAATGTTTAAAATATGTATATTTATACTTTAAATATATTTTAATTAAATCTATTTAATTATAAAACCTTAATATTATACAGTTACTCTCTCTCTCTCTCATACGATGCATGTATCATGGTGTTCCACACTCATCAATGACAGCAGTATCTTGAGACTCCAGTAATGACGACGATGACAGACCTGTGAGGTTCGATGAATGTGATGATGATGATGGTGTGACTACACTGGTATAATGAGGCCTTTAAATCAGTTCGGGAAGCGCATCATCGTCAGATATCAACGCTGGATCGTCAACATTTGCTTCTGAGAGAGGCGAAGAGACTCCCACTCCACTTGTGCTCTCATTCGTCGATCTCGCGCCGGGAACCAATCACGTGTCTTGTCTGAGTGCCGTGGGTGTGTTCAAAGCCTCTGAGAGAGTTTCTCTCTTTGTCTGCCATCCTGGGAAACCGTTTCTCTCGCATCACAATGAAACAACACTGCTTTCCGCAATACGGCTGCTGATATGGCGGTATTTTTGAATATTTATTTTTCGATTAATATTTTTGAAAAACCACGAAAGGCCACGAAACTTGAACCGCGAAGTGGCAAAGGATTACTGTATTTGACAAAATAAAAATCTTCTTTGGGATGATACCATGATCATCAATGAATTTCACCTGCTGTTATCATACATTTTGTGCCTAACAATATAAAGTAATGTAAGAATTGTGAGAATACCCGAAATTGTGGACGGGGTTCCTCTAGTGACTCTGCAGGGGTGTCCAGCGTTCCCCACTTGTATGCTAGTTCTGCTTCCCGCCGCTTCCATCTCTCCAGGAACAACGTTGCCCACACCACATTGAAAAGGGCGAATACCACACAGCAGATATCCTGACTTGTCTGCATATGGGGAAAAATGTTGCTTCAGGCCTCATTACCAAATGAAAAACTCTTGTACACTTTGTATCCATTCTAAAAGTACAGGACTTGGATATTAAGGAAAATAACCTGCCTGATCTGACTCAGCAAAGATCCAGAGCAGAAAGCCAATCACTGCTGGATATAGCATGGAGTTGGTGTAAAAGCCCAACCATGCAAAGTACATTCCAATTTTCACACCAAAATAATCACACACATCATCTGTCAGGAACAGGACAACCAAACGATCAGCATTTGAATAAGACATTTCACAGCATACAATTAGAATGAAAATGACAATAAATAAATTTTATATTATGAGAATAAAATAGATCTACCTATTTTGTTAGCCCCAAGATAAAAGGCACAGTTGATTTTATTTTTACCCAAAACATGCTAAAGGCCAACTGAACCTTGGGTACTTGGGTAAAATACAAAAACCCTGAACTGCAATACAGTGAAATACGCCTAAACTAACATTATCTCTCCACAGTAAATCACATGTGGGCTCATATTTAGAGATATAATTACACATACCAAGACAAGTAGTGACCGGTAGTTTGTGTTCAGAATTCATACTGTAGCACTTCATATTTGCTTAGAGCAAATCAATCAGCACTGAAGAAAGTAGTTAGATACACATGAGTTTGTTTGCTAAAGGAAGAACCGTGGCCTGGAGGAATCTCATTTCAGAACACTAGCCATCTCAGAACAGCTAAAAGTTAGTCACCTCTTGTGCATGTTAGTGAAAATGTAGGTTCTCACCGAGAGGTTGCCTCTCACAGACTGCCTGAACCCAGGACGTCATCAATTGGTTCAGGATTCTCTGCTCATGAAGGGGAAACATTTGAAGAATCACTCCCCTGGTTATAAGCTCTGGTACTGCCAAGGACACACAGACTTTTGATCAGATTTGTGAAAAAACATGAATTCTTAAACTAAAAACAAAACATTTTAGAAGTAAAGAATTGCTAAAATATCTACTGATCGGTTGACCCGCCAGGAAGTAAATATTATGAAGGGCATCGCCCTGTTTGGCCCGTAGATTATCCAACCAATATTTTATAATACTTTGACGCTCCTTAAAAAAATAAAAGAGAAAAATTATGAAATATTAAAGTGTGTTAGTAAAACCTTTATGTCATCACATATTTCAAAATTTAACGAGAAGATTGAGTAAGACAGGAAATGAGAGATTAAAGACAGACCTGTGATGTGAAGAAACACAGTTCACTCTCGATGTTTTCATAGATGTCATCCTCCTCACACGAAAACCGACGAGTTCCGCCTCCATAGCGTGGTTTCACTGCCTTTTGCATCCCCATCTGTTCAGCTCCACGCAGCAAGCTTTAGACAAAAAAACAATGATGATTCTGCTGCTGTATTTATTTAGAAGCGAGTGACCATCTGTCAAACGTTTCAGACTTTTTATATGGAAAAATACAATACAATAACTGTGGTGGGATACTTCTAGAGACAGGTAAGTTGTATGCAGTGTCTTACTTCTCAAATGATGAGGCAATAAAGAATGCATAGGTGTGAGTGTATTTATGCTGTCGGATCTGGATTCTGATTTGTGGAATTCCCAAACGGATATGGTTCAGTATCCATAACAGCGTATGGTCATCTGTAGTGTCTGTGGAAAAGATGATAACATTCTGAAATATTTTTATCAGTAGATCAAATAAAAACAAAAACATTTTATTATCACTCTTTTATATATATATATATATGTATATACGTCTTATTGTATATTGTATATATATGTCTTATTTTATAATGTCTTAGTGCAAAACTGAAAGATATAACATCAGCACCTGGGAATGTCATTAGAATATCACAGTTTTCAGCGGGTACCATTGTGATGGTAGATTTATGCCCCATGAGGTACTGCTTGGCATGAAAGAGCCGACCTCTGAGCAATTTCTCTGTTTGAAAGAGGAAAGTTTTTACTGTTTATACACACATTTATATATATATATATATATATATATATATATATATGCCAAAACACATTACTGGTCTCAGCTTGTTAGTTCAGCGTTACCAACAATCCAGGACCAGTAATGTTTTTTGACCCAAAAAGATGAACCCAAAAGTAAAGTGCATCATTAAAGTGACGTATTTGTTATAATTAGCAACAACAAAAAGACCACTGAAACATCTGCACTCTGCACACACCGTCACAAACCACTTCAGCTTTACATTTGAGCCATCAACCTATTGAGGTCAAACCAAACTGACATTTCTACAATCGTTGTATGAATTCACAGAAACCAAGCCTCACATTACACTTACACAAATCCTTAAAGCTTTAAAGCTCAACATCATGCTCAGAAATATGGTTAAATGAGAGGTTGCTGGCAGTATGCTGTTGAATGTTACTTTCTGTCAGATAAGAGGATTATTGCTAATGTAACAAACTGAATCAAGTTGTTCTTTTATTGACCCTAGCCAAAATGTTAAATGCAGCTTTCCTTGTGTGGAAGCACTCATTCTGAGTTTAAGCAGATCGTTGGAGTTAACAAAGTCCTTGTGTAACAGATGTCATCGTTTTTTTGACCACTTTGTCACAAACTGTGCTCTTTTCTGGTGACGGTTACATGAAGTGTGAACAAAATGAGAGCTGATGTTTAAAAAACACACTTTGGCAGCCTATGTAAAATTAAATTTCAAGCCAGAGTTTATTTAAGAATTAAAAAAAATACAATGGTGTCATTCTGTGATGTTAGTGAATTGCAAGATAAAAACAGATAAGCACAGAAAGAAGAACTACAAACTGATAAAACAGTAACTCGGCCCAAGTGATGTGCCCAGTCCAATATATGGCTAACAGCGTAGAATTGCATTAAATAGTGTGACCTTATAATTATGCATTTCGCTTTCTCTAGTAGCTTTTAAAGCAAAAATATACATTTAAGTGACTGCATTCAAACATAATTAACGTCAAGGGAGGATTTTGTCGAGCAGTATAACATACAGGATCAATAGAAATATCGTGGAGAATGATTTTGCCTCAAATATATGAGGTCATTAAAGTATAAACGTTTTGATGACATAATGGTAACCATTTGAATCCGCACAATTACAAATAATTCCATGTATTGGGTGCTTGTGTGCCAACTACGTACAGGTGAAGAGCCTATATAACACTTACAGACAATGTCAACAGCCGATAACGAACAGGCAAATGATGTTTACTGGACAAATATCAGACCTTCAAATATCAACCTTTAGTTTTGTATCCTGCCCCTAGCTATCAATATTGCCGGACACTAGAAATAAAACACAGCGACAATGAAATAAGCATATCTTTTGGTTTGAACTCACCTAGGGCAGCTGGACAACAACATGCAAGCGTCTGCATGACGGGTATCTGAGTGTAACTCACCTAAAACCGCCGACGACATCGCGTGAGATGCTCGCTCTGCTCTGCTTTATGAATACGTCAGCTGTGCTGATGCCGTCGTCGTCGGCGTTGGTGCTGAAACTGTTCGGCCGGATCCAGCGAGGCTTGCCCAGCGGTGTGAGCCTTTTTCCTGATGCAAACAGGTGCAGAAAGTCCATTGACCGCTGAATAAATCGTCAATCATATGCTGACATTGATTATCCATGTCGCTGTCAATCAACACTCAGCAGATTTCCTCATCATTTAACAAGAGCTGTTTCAGCTACCATTTATTCATACCCTCCGTTTGGCCGCGTGACTCTATTATTTCGCTGTATTTCTCTGTTTTCGTTTCCAGTAACTTGTCAGTAAGTTGTTGCGTGCGCCATCTGTCTCATCTTGACTGGAAAATTACGCAACGTGAGGTGCATAATTCATAGATGTGCTGAAACGAACCAATCAGAGGGACTGCGCAAAAAAATTCAGTGCAGGTATGACAAAAGACTGGCATTCATAGCGATCTAGAAATATAAACACTGAACATATAGTCTTACTAAGGGTTTTGTGAGTGTGCCATATTTCAGACAGGTTGAGCACTTCTTCAAGGGTCCCTACATGAAATGAAATGTTTTATGTCCCATATGAACTTGTTTAATGACCAACAATAAAAAGCTGACATTTTTACCCTCTGTTATTATAGGAATTTCTTCCCAACACATCAATACAAAAATATAAACAGTCAGCACTTTAATATTCAAAGTCTTACAGTACATAATTAAGTGGCATGCTTAATATGGTGTTGCAGACAATGCATTAACAGTAAAAAAGTGTACCACTGCAATTGCTTTTTAAAACAAAACAATAAACAGTATATTCTTGTATAAAAATAAATGTGAATGTACAAATGGGCAATATTAAAAGAAGTACAGTAATTAAATAATGACATAAAATGAACAGATCAGATGGAGCTGTAACAATATAACAATAATACATTTATTAACATTAAAGGGATGGTTCACCCAAAAATGAATGTCATTATTTACTCACCCTCAAGTTGTTTTAAACCTGAATTAGTTTCTTTCTTCTGTTGAACATAAAAGTTATTTATGAAGAATGTTGGTATCCATAGTATATTTATTCCTAAAATATATTTTTTTGTATTCAGCACGAGAAAGAAATCAGTACAGGTTTGCATGGGAGTGAGTAATTGTGCATTCAAGTTATGTCGTAAAGATGGTATTGACAGGTTGAACGCACATGAACGCCCCCAAAATCTCGTAAATACGAGTGGAAAGCTCGGGATTTACTTTAGGCCCCGAGTTGAGGGTGTGACATTCTGAAATGTGCGAAATTGCACAATACCTTTTTGTTTTAATATATTGTGTGTTTTTTTTTTATTGTTACATGAAATTGTAATTTCATGTGCTCTTGAAGGCTGCCTGGCGGCCACAGTGGCCTTAAGCTTACTGCGCATGTGCACCTCAATGCATTGTTTTAAGGGTAGAATTAAGGTTGGGGTAGGGCTTTGTTTACAAAGTCTCAAACCACATTAATATTATTCTGGTAGCAAACTCTGATAGGTAGCACTTTTCGCTGTCAAATTGTGCTATACCTACTTTTTTAATGGGAGGTAGCAAATCCTGGTAAGCTAGGACAAATCCACAGAACATGGTCTCTCTCTCTCTCTCTCTCTCTCTCTCCCCTCTGTCAAGATTACTGTGCCTTTTTCTATTAATATTATGTCTCTATAATTTTTATATTTGTATTATCTCAGTATAAAGCATATGGAATGAGATAACACATAAACTTATCAATCATTTTAAAGGTTGATCAGTTGAATGAAAGGATTTAAAATTCTAAAAATAGTACTAAATAATAAATAAAATGTGAAAAGGTATGTAATGGTGTAAAATACTATTTTAGTACAGCTTTTCATTAACCGATTTACACATTTTAAATAGCACTTGTTGTTTTCATCATTTTTTTCAAATTGCATAATCTAGATCCTCAAGAGACCATGTGTAGAGGTCAACAAGAGAAATGTTTTGGCCTTTAATGTCTTTAACAGAGTGGTGGGCACAGAGGGGCCAAGCAGATAGGAAATGCAATTAGTGCTTTGGGGGAACAAAGAATGTGAGCTTCTAGAGACAAAAGGTGATGAGTTCTGTGACCTAGGTAGGAAGGAGGCAATAATAATAAGCACCTATGCATTTCCTGGTGAAGGGTGATATTTACCTCAAGACGTGGAATGCCAAGATCATTTTCAAAATACCCCAATGAAAAACAAGTCTTTATGTTGTTATAATAGGGCATGCTGGAAATAAAATGCTCTGGTGAGAAGTAATATCTCGCCTTAACCTCAGGCTAAGTAACATTAGATAAAGTTCAGAGACACTGGCACTTAACATTCCACACACACAAACAATAATTGCATTGTCCTCTGTATATGTGTCTGTTTCTTTCCAAAGACTTTTCAAAGTAGTTGCTGTCAAGTTCCAAGACGTCAGAGCCACCAAAAACATGTCTACACTCTTTGAGAACAGGAGATCTTACGGTCTTAAGTGGAAAATCACTAATGTCAAACAAGGGATATCCTTTAAGCTGGATAGCAGGCTCCTTCTGTGACGCCTCTATATATTAATTGGCACCCTGTTTGTTTGCTTTTGTCTGATCGACCTTTTTGGCTCTTCAACAAGCATCCTGTCATCAAGTGACAGGATGCTTGTTGACATGGGAAATTATTTTAATTGTTTTACGTTATGTTCACATGATGTACCTTACTCTGCATTTTAGATCCATTTCTTACTTCATTCACAATACTCACTGGCTGGATATTTAATTTTTAACCTATTTAAGGTTGATTATTTCACAACATATTTATCATCAGAATGCATTAATGTGATAACTTTCCTGCACGTTGGTTGAGTGATGGCTCGGTATGACTCTTAAATGGATTTGCTTTGGTTGGAGAGCGGCTCTGTTTTAAATAGTGCTTCCCATTGACGCAAAACAATGACAATAGCCTGACGGTTAGCCAGAGCTATTTTAGGCTTAATGTGAAGTGGACCTATTGAAGATTTCATTAATAGTTCTTCTTGTACGTATGTTCATTTTACTGTATTGGTGCCATACACCTGTGGCCTGGAATTATCGGTGTTGTACTTTTCTGTAAAGACATTTGTACAGTTTGTTTCTAGCTTGTTTTGTGGTTGAAAGAATGCAAAAACATTTTAGGCATTTGTATTTATATCAAGTTCTGTAATTATAAGTAAGGCATATACAATAACTGCAACATTATATCAACATTACATCCAATCCATATATACCCTTTTTGTATGCACATAACTGCACATACTTTTGTGACTTGCATTCTGTATGCATTATTTGAGCAATTATTTAAAACTAAAATAAAAAATATCTAAAATTAATAACATGAACAAAACATGTTGATATGAATTGTTTTTTTTAATTAGCAGTTTTATTTCATGTATGAAAGACAGTTATAGTGATAAAGTAATTTTATATACAAGATACATATTTAGTGATAGAATAATTTTATATACAAGATATATATATATGTATGTAAGATATATACAAGCATACATGTGCAAAAGACATTAACAATGTCATTCCACAAAAATTAATGAATATTAATATTCATGTTCATAATTAGTATTCACATTACAGACTTGCAGGGTCAGTATATTTAGGGTTTCTATTTTCAAACAGTTAATAAATCAGTCTGTAAATACACACTCCCGGCTTAGCCTGATTTCGCCAAGACTTTGTTCATTCCCTCAATTTGTGCCTGAATAACGATGCAGCTCCTTCAGATGGAGATTGATTTGGGCTGTAAATGAAACACAAAAGGTTATACATTATGAAAATAAATAAAAAGAGAATCTATTAGTTTAAAAAGTGCAGACTCATACCACTTCTTCTTAATTTACCTTGGTTTAACGTTTGACCATCACTCCCACCCGCTGTTGTTCTCGCTCCTCCAAGAGTCGCTCCAAATCCAGGTGCATTAGATCCGGCTGAGCCAATACCTGCACCTCCTATCCCTGGTTTTCCCATCCCTACACCACTTGATCCAGCACTGCCAAATCCTGCCAACCCTGGTCCTACTCCACCCAAACTACTTGTCCCTGTCTGGGATAGACCTGTTGTACTTGATCCTTGCCCACCTAATCCTGTGCTGCCCAATCCATTTGAAAGGGTCCCTGTCCCCCCGAGAGCTGTATTTAATGATCCTGTCACACCTGTTCCTGTGCTGCCCCACCTTATGTTTGATCCTGCACCATTAGTACTTGGAAATACTGGTCCAGCGGAGCCTGTTCCTGTTCCTGGCCATGGCATGTTTGGTTTGCTTAGTCCTGTTGAACTGTGACCAGTTCCACCAATATTTGGCATATTTGGCAAACCAAAGGTATTTGGCATGTATGGGTTAGGTCGCATTAGTGGCTGAAAAGTAGAGAATTGAAAGTTTAAAACAAAAAATACAATTAAAGTTATAACTGCAAACATAATTGCTTATAACATTACAACAGAATACAATAATTCACTTAAAAAGAGTTAGTAAATCAGTCTATATAGAACTTCAAAGACCATCTTAACCTCACCTTACAGCTGGCAAGTGAGGTATTGAGAGTTTCAATGGTGTTTGAGAGCATCTTAATTTCTTTTTCTTTGACAGAAATAAGGCTTTCTTTCAGGTCGTTGTCTCCTTTTAGTTTTCTATTCTCCAGCAGAAGTTTTTCACTGTCTTGATCATTCTTGATCTGTAATTGTTCAAGTTTCTTGCGATTCTCACGAACCATGGCACTGCGATTCTGATTGCACCAATCAGCGTCCTCTTTAAGGCGTATGTTCTCTGTCACATATTTGGCATTTTCGCCATTAATTGTTGTGAACTGGTTCCCCACTAAGTCCAGATATAACTGGAGCTTGTTCTCAACTTCTCTTGAAAGACTGCTACAGTTTTCCTTAATGTCTTCAAGCTGATTTTTTTGTTTATCACATGTTAGCTGGAAAGAATTGTGTTTTGAGAAGAGGACATCGATCCTTTTGAGGAATTCTTTGGTGACGTTGGGGATTCCTCTTAAAGAATCGACAAAATCCTCTTTGCACTTCTTTTGATACAAGTTGAGTTCACTCTCAAGGAAAGCCTTGTCTCGCCTCAGTCTAATAGCTTCTAAGTGATACCCATCCTTGTCTTTGTTGGAGTTGTCTAACTCGGCTCTCATAATGGCCATCGTCTGGGTAAAGTTCGCTTTGACCAGCTTTAGCATTTCCTCTGACTGCTGGAGCATACTTTGCAAACGTCTGTTGTTGTCTGGAAAAGCAAGTTGTCGAATCAGTTGATTTATATGTTTATTAAACCAAAGATTTCTACATTTGATAACAAAAAATTCATGAATTTTGGTTTTATAGTCAGCGTGTTAAATTGACAAAAATCCTGAATTGTTTTTTTTTTTTTTTTTACTGATCTACCTTGTAAAAGTAGAGTAAATATTTAATGTAAAAAGAAATATTCTGAAGAACCATCTCACCATTTGGATCAGGACAGAACGTAGGAGGGCATGAGCGGGATACAGCGATTCGTTTATCCATATCACATCGAGACTGTAAAAACAAAGCAAAAAGAAAAACTGTTTAATGAGGCTGAATTGATGCATTTTAATCCTCTAAACATCTGTCTACTCTAAAACGTATGTAAATATATTTTAAAAAAAGTCTACAAATAACATTCTGGTAACGATTTCAGGAAATTCATACATTCACGGAGGAAAAACATTCTTAAAACATTAAACATTGAAAAATAGACAGAACTTTCAGAAATGACTGTTTCACAGCTTATTAGAAACGTTAGGAAAACATTCCACGAACCCTAAACATCATGCAATTATTAAATAGACACTCTCACTACTCACTAGTGCATTCTCTTTTGCATGAAACACATGGATCAATAAAATTGTTGAATATATTTGAACTTTGCCACAAATCTCACCATTGCTAACTGCATGCTCTTTATTGTCACAGACGAGGTGTTTGCCAGTTTGCGTAGTTCAGACAGAGCTTTGTCATTGCTCAGCTTTGCAGTGAGAGTGACGTTCAGAACTTTGGTTAGGTTCTTTTCCTTCCCACGGAGAACAAAGTTTTCCATCGTGAGTTTGCTGACACTTTGGTCCAATTCTTGCACTCTTTTCTCCTCCACCGTATGCTCAGGTTGTCCGTACACCAGAAAGAGCACCAGACTCGCAATGATCAAAGACTGGATGAGTGAGGAGAAAAAGAACACAATCTTCATGTAGTAACCACAGCTCTTGCCTTTGGACTTTTGCATCTTCTTGGCAGCCAAGCCAAAGTTGGCCTGAGAATAACCACTGTTATACATCACTGCTCAATCTGGCCTAATCAATGAAGCCCCAGGTTCATTCAGTAAGCAAAACTCTTCTCCTGAAACATCAAAGGCAAAATATGAAATGAAATATATTAATGCTGCCAGTTTATATTGTTTTCCTGCACCTCCCATTGCATGACGTATCCCTGGCCCCACCTATGATCATGATTCCGGAGGTTAGAACAACATCACGCACTGCTGAAGGGCTGGCCCGAATCTAAACTGTGCATTGTTCTAATATGTATGTCCTGCCAAAACAGATCCTTTTGTTTGACAGCATGCTGGCACTTGAGAAAGCACATGGTTGACAGTTTGACTACGTGCTGTTTTGAACAGTCATTTAGAGATCTAGATTCGTGTTTATGATGGTACAGTGTACTTTTTTTTTTTATTCAAGAAATAATTCTCAAAATATTACGTAAAATATGCTTTAAAAGGATTCTGATTGACTTATAACGAAAGAATTGTACATTGCATTCCTACATGCTGTCTAAACTTCTTCCTGACGTATGAGGATGCGGTTTGTATATTGCGCTTTTTAACACATTACCTTTGAAAAAAGCATTTCAGTCATTGGCCTGTTTTAGTTTAAGCATAATGCAATTATGTTTCAATTTACTCATCATAAATTTGTGCTTTTAAATATTATAGTTTCTAAAACTGTAATCTCCCCCTCTATATCTTATATCTAAAAAGCCGGAGAATAAGAATATTATGAAAGCATGTGGCTTTCCTGCCAGGAATTGTTGATGTGCCACCCCGATTCCAAGAGGAAACAGTAATTCATAGCTGTGTCTCAGAGTGACAAACGCAGAAGGCACTGTCTGGACACTTCTTAAGTAAACCACTGAACAAATGAAGGAAATCAGCAATAAACACAGATGCATACACATCTGCTGACATTATCAAGAATTAATCATCCTGTTTATCTGTTTCTAAAATACGGCTGATGTTAAAATTATCATCATCTAACAAGATTCACTCACACGCATTTGTTTCAAATGTTTTCAAATCCCGTAAGCTTGCCAAAGCACACATTACCTAATTAATGTTAAAACATTTGTGCTTGTATTATATAATTGCACTGACATGACTTTACATAACAAAAAAGAAGAAGATTAACACCATAAATTATTCTTTAATAAATAAATAAAAAATTGACACCATGATTTAGGCATGAGACAGAGCCCTTAACCCAGCCTTTGGATGGCATCAGGAATTGTTGGTGATTCATGGTTTGAAAGTTAGCTACTTAACCTAAACTGCCATTGAGTTTGACATTGTTCTCTCCAGGTATAGTAGACTTCCTGTGGATGATAAAAAACAGAGCAATTTTTTTATAAACAGGGTCAGCATTTACACTTTTCGGATAAATCAGAGAAAGAATGACTCTGTATCTGCTACCAAAGATATATATAAATATTAGAATATACTTTTAATGTACAGTATTTTAAAGATTTACATCACCTTTAAGAACTGTGAACGTAGTATCTGAAACTCACCACTAGAGGGAGATATTTCCAAGCAACACTGCCATAGCATTTTGTCATTTAAAATAAAATAAAAACATTTTAATTGCAAAATAAAATACTAAAATAAACATATTCCCTAAAGAAATAAAAGTTATTTCAAAATATAAAATTCAATTATATTATTTTATTACAAAATAAAATAAAATAAACATTTAATGAAACTTCTTTGAAACCTATATTTGTTCCAACAGGCTTATAGTAAGCTTTTAGTAAGGTCAGTAAGTAACAGATGCACTACCCCACACCCCAATAGAGATCAATCACATTCCTGAACCCTGGGGTCAAAGGCCAAATAAACACAGAGTCTGTGCATTGCACATAACACTAGACTGCACTCTCAGACCTGTATTCCTCTTTTCTTTTTGTGCGCTCTTTCTCTCACACACACATGCTCACATAAAATGAATATTTGTGGGGTAAAAAAAAAAAAAAAACATTTTACATGCTACCAAAAAAGTTAAAACCACCAAATCCTTAAAATATGTATATATATATTTTAAGGATTTTGTGGTTTTGACTGATTTGGCATCATATATATATATATATATATATATATATATATATATATATATATATATATATATATATATATATATATATATATACTGATGATGCCAAATCAGCTTGCTGCTGGTTTCGTTGAGTAACCATGGTTTGTTTTTGTTTCTGTTAGCTAAGAATATCATTCCACAAAAAGAGTTGAGAAGGAAGCAGAGGTTGAATGAGGGCAGCAAATGAAATGTTTTTCTCTTGAGAGTGACCCCAGAATAATTATGCAAACTGGTAGCCAAGATCTAAATCTCAAAACAAGAGACAGCTGTCTCCTGGATCAACAACAAGATGTACCGCCTGGATGGCTTTCTCATTGTTTGAAAGTAATAAAAAATGTAAAGTACAGAAATTGTACATTCTTTTTTTATACAGGAAACAGTGCTGAAACTAAATCTTTGGCTGAACCTGTGACCTTATGAAACCCACCTGCATTGTTTGATAATTGCACAAGACATTATTATTGTCACAAATACGGTCTCTGTGGTCCCCTCTGATCACCACCAGAGGGCTCCCTCACCCGAATACTAACCCTCAGGACTCCATTGCCCATAAACCCTTGCTGGACTCTGATTACCCTTCCACCTGAAATCACTCTTACAAGCTATAAACTCTCACTCTCCCATCTCCTCAGTGCGAAGTTTTGTTCTGCCTTGTCTGACATCTCTGAGCGTTTATCCTGTGATTACGCTGATTCTTGTGCATTACCTCGGACTGTTTATATCGTTTATGACCCCTTGCTGCCTGCCCTGAATTCTGCCTGCCTTATCGTTTTCGTCTCTGCCTTGTCTCTGATCTTCTGTTGCTGGTGCTTGACCCCTGCCTGTCTGACTACGATTATTCTTAATAAAGAGCTGCAAATGGATCCTACTGCCTCCGACCCTGCGTTACAGAAAACTTCGCCACACCACGATCCAGCGGCTATCTATCAGTTATCCTCCGAGGTCTCGACTCAAGCGGGTGTCCTGGCAACCCACCAACAACAGCTGGAGCGGCTAACATCCATCACGGAAGAACTGGTAAAGGCTGTCCGCAGTCTGCAGCCAGCTAGTGCGGAAGCAAGCTCACCAGTTCCCCCATCTTCCACCAGTGTCACACCTGTAGTGTCCACCGCAAGCCCGCGACTCGCTTTCCCGGAGAAGTATGACGGCTCCCCCTCGAAGTGTAAGGGATTTCTGCTACAGTGCTCTCTATTCGTGTCTCAACAGCCTACCCTTTATCCCACCGAGGAGAGTCGTATATCATTTGTTTGTTCCCTGCTGACTGGTAAAGCTCTGGAATGGGCAACCGCGGTCTGGAAGGATGGGCAACCGATGGTTGCAACATTCAGTGGCTTCCTGAAGAGGTTTCGGGAGATTTTTGAGCATGCCGAGGGCGGAAAGGATGCTGGAGAACAACTATTAGCACTTCGTCAAGGAGGTCAAACCGCCGCTGACTATGCTCTCTCCTTCCGCACTCTCGCGGCCCAAACAGTGTGGGTAGAGGATACCCTTAAGCTACTGTTTCGAAAGGGACTGAACACCGAATTACAGTCCGAACTCGCCTGCCGCGATGATGGGAAGGATTTGGAACAGTTCATTGAACTTGCCATTCGGGTTGACAACCTGATTCGCTCAAGACGGCCGAACCGGAACCCCCGGACCCCATTTTCCGCAGTTTCAACGTCATCTGAGCCTGAGCCCATGCAGATCGGATACACTCATCTACCTGCAGAGGAGAGGGAACGACGAATTCGACAAAGATTATGTTTGTATTGTGGCCAACCAGGTCATATGAGAGCAACATGCCCAATTCGGCCCACGTCTAAAGACCCTACTGCGGTGAGTGTCCCAAGTCCTTCTTCCTCCAGTACTGTTATTCCTGTAATGCTGTCTTTCAACCAGAACTGTATTGAATCCGAAGCCATGATAGACTCTGGGGCAGCAGACAACTTCATTGATTCAGAGTTTGTAAAAGTACACAGGATTCCTCTGATCCCATGTCAATCTGTGTTAACAGTGGCAGCGCTCGACGGGCGCCCCCTAGGGACCGGCAAGGTTCACTTCAGTACCAGGAAGGTGTCCTTGCAAATTGGGGCATTACACACGGAAACCACCCAGTTCTTTGTCATTAAGACACCACAACATCCCATCATTCTCGGATTGCCCTGGCTTCGCTTGCATAACCCACACATCTCCTGGGAAGAGAATCAAATCGTGCATTGGTCAGAGTCATGTAAAATAAACTGCCTCCCTGTGTCCCCAGTCAAGAAAACCGCTCCTTCTTCATCACAGACTCCATCTTCATCACACACATCTGCTAACATCAAGACCTCAATACCGCCTGAATACCAAGATCTCCATGAGGCTTTCAGCAAGTCCAGGGCTGCTCAATTACCTCCTCATCGTTCCAGTGATTGTGCAATCAACCTACTCCCAGGTACTACTCCCCCTAAAGGCAGAATTTTTCCCTTATCGCAACCAGAGTCTGAAGCCATGAAAGATTATATAGAGGAGGAATTATCCAAGGGATTTATCCAACCATCCACGTCCCCGGCTTCTGCAGGATTCTTCTTTGTGAAGAAGAAAGATGGCGGCTTACGTCCTTGCATAGACTACCGGGGCCTGAATGAGATCACAGTGAAATTCCGGTACCCTCTGCCTTTAGTACCCTCAGCTCTTGAACAATTACGCTCAGCAAAATATTTCACAAAATTGGACCTAAGAAGTGCTTACAATCTCATCCGTATCCGAGAGGGGGACGAGTGGAAGACGGCCTTCTCCACCACTACCGGGCACTACGAATACAGGGTCATGCCATTCGGATTGGCTAACAGTCCATCAGTCTTTCAAGCTTTTGTCAACGACATCTTCCGAGATCTGCTCAACAATGGAGTCATCGTATACATAGATGACATTCTCGTTTACTCTACAACCCGGGAGGAGCACATCACCCACGTACGCACCATTCTGAAGAGACTTATCGATCACCATCTCTATGCTAAGGCAGAAAAATGTGAGTTCCATCAAACATCCATCTCATTCTTGGGTTACATCATCAGCTCCGAGGGGGTCGCCATGGATGACACTAAGGTACAGGCAGTACTACACTGGCCTCAACCATCATCCATCAAGGAATTACAAAGATTTTTGGGGTTTGCAAACTTCTATAGACGTTTCATCAGGAATTTCAGTACCATTGCATCACCGCTGACTTCCATGCTCAAGAAGGGAGGCGGTCGACTATCCTGGTCTGCTGCTGCCGAGCGAGCCTTCCAAAACTTAAAGGAACAATTCACCACTGCTCCCATCTTGCATCATCCCGATCCTGGAAAGGAGTTTGTCGTTGAGGTGGATGCTTCTAACACGGGCATTGGAGCAGTGCTATCCCAGAGACACGGCACCCCGCCTAAGCTCTTTCCGTGTGCATATTACTCAAGGAAACTCACCGCTGCTGAACAGAACTATGATGTTGGGGACCGAGAGCTCCTTGCCATGAAGGCAGCTTTTGAACAATGGCGCCATTGGCTGGAGGGAAGTCAACAACCATTTCTGGTTCTAACTGACCATCGGAATCTGGAATATCTGCGATCTGCCAAGAGACTCAATCCACGACAGGCAAGATGGGCACTCTTCTTTACCAGATTTCAGTTCACCGTGTCCTATCGACCCGGTTCGAAGAATGTCAAAGCGGATGCTCTCTCACGTCAACATGAATCCTCCCAGTTGCCACCCACTAACGAACCCATTCTCCCTTCGACACTCATTCTAGCTCCCATACAATGGGACATCATGACAGAAATCTCAAATGCTCAGAATTCAGAACCAACACCACCCGAGTGTCCTCCAGATCGCATTTATGTACCAACAACCTTGCGTAAGAGAGTAATTCAACTGGTCCATGAATTTCAAAGCTCAGGTCATCCTGGAATCGCAGCGACCAACCAACTTGTCTGCAACAGGTTCTGGTGGCCTTCCATGCTCACCGACGTCATCACCTTCATACACGCCTGCACCGTCTGTCAGACATCCAAAGCCTCTCATCAAGTTCCTGCCGGTCTACTCCAGCCCCTTCCCATACCTCAACGACCGTGGTCACACATTGCCATAGACTTTATCACAGATCTTCCCAGCTCTCAAGGTAATACCACCATACTGACCGTGGTTGATCGGTTTTCAAAGGCCTGTCGCTTCATTCCTCTACCCAAATTACCCACAGCCTTGGAGACAGCGGAATGTTTATGCAACTGGGTATTCCGGCTTTACGGTCTTCCAGAGGATATAGTCTCAGACCGTGGTCCACAGTTCACCTCGCGCTTATGGAAAGCCTTCTTCCAACATCTCAACGTCAACGTCAGCCTTACGTCAGGTTACCACCCCCAAGCCAATGGACAGGTGGAGCGTCTCAACCAAGAACTTACTCGCTACCTCAGGTCATACTGCCATAAAAACCAGACAGATTGGAGTCGTTTCTTGTTCTGGGCTGAGTACGCCCAAAACTCTCTACGCAAGCCCTCTACTACACTAACTCCATTCCAATGTGTGCTGGGATACCAACCCCCTCTATTTCCCTGGTCGGGCGACCCATCAGAACTACCCTCTGTTAATGACTGGCTCCAGAGGAGTGAGAATGTGTGGGATGAGGCACATGTGCACCTTCAAAGAGCTGTTCGACGTCAGAAGGTACAAGCAGATCGCCGTCGTCGCCCTCATCCGGATTACCAATCGGGTCAATGGGTCTGGCTATCAACTCGAGATCTCCGACTTCATCTCCCCTGCAAAAAGCTCAGTCCTAGGTACGTGGGTCCCTTCCAGATTGTTAGACAGATAACCCCTGTGTCCTATCGTTTGGCCCTTCCTTCTAACTACCGTATCTCACCCACTTTCCATGTGTCTCTGCTTAAGCCCGCAGGTGGTTCGAGAGGAGGGGAGAACCAGGACGAGACCGGTGACCATAGACCCCCTCCCCTGATCATCGAGGGCGAGGAGGCTTATCGAGTACACAAGCTTCTGGACTCCAGACGCCGGGGTAGAATGCTACAATACTTGGTGGACTGGGAGGGGTATGGTCCAGAAGAACGATCATGGGTCAATGCGGAGGATATCCTCGACCCGAATCTCCTCAATGACTTTCACCAAGCTCACCCTGAGAGACCAGCCCCTCGTCCACGTGGTAGACCCCGGCGTCGACTACATCCTCGCTTCAGGAGCCGCTCGCAGGGAGGGGGCTCTGTCACAAATACGGTCTCTGTGGTCCCCTCTGATCACCACCAGAGGGCTCCCTCACCCGAATACTAACCCTCAGGACTCCATTGCCCATAAACCCTTGCTGGACTCTGATTACCCTTCCACCTGAAATCACTCTTACAAGCTATAAACTCTCACTCTCCCATCTCCTCAGTGCGAAGTTTTGTTCTGCCTTGTCTGACATCTCTGAGCGTTTATCCTGTGATTACGCTGATTCTTGTGCATTACCTCGGACTGTTTATATCGTTTATGACCCCTTGCTGCCTGCCCTGAATTCTGCCTGCCTTATCGTTTTCGTCTCTGCCTTGTCTCTGATCTTCTGTTGCTGGTGCTTGACCCCTGCCTGTCTGACTACGATTATTCTTAATAAAGAGCTGCAAATGGATCCTACTGCCTCCGACCCTGCGTTACAATTATTAAACAAAATGGTGCATTTCCTACCCTCTGACCTCTTACTACAGAATTGATTCAAGCCATACCTTACCTGTAGGCTCTCGGATAATTTAGTACTGTTAGAGAAATTCATCCACTGTTAAAACTTTATCTGTAGAATTAGTGTGACTCATATGAACTCTGAGCATTGTAACTTTGTAAATGTTAGACACAGAGTTGGGTCTGTTTGTCGGCCTTGAAGATGACGAAAAACATCAGGTGAGCCCTTGGGAACATAACCAGGGATTGAACAAAGGATATTGGGAGAGATGGTCAAAAGTCTTTTGTTTAAAAAACGGGTGACTATTTTCCACCAATAAAAATTAAGGGATGTATGAAAAAAATGTAGTGGTAGCAGAACACCAAGGCCATGCCAAAAGAAAAAGATACTTAGGAGAAATCCTATTGGATACAGGATGATAAGAAAAGGGTATAATGTGTGATGTATCAGACTGTAAAGTTAGATGATACTTGGTTATTTTGAACCCGTCATCTCTCTTTTTGCCTGGCATAAAGACTACATCTTTAAAGATCGGGAACCTTAGACTCTGAGCTTTTTTCCAAATTGAATTGAGCTTGTGCAGATTTGCCACGACAGTACCTGCTATTAACATAATTTTACTTTTTAAATGAAGAAAGAGTGTAAAGAATTTCAAGTCATTTAAAAATTTGTTCCAAAAAATAGTGTCTATGTTTTTATATTTAATTACAACCAAGTAATCCAGTAGTGACTATTATCTTTGCCAATTTCAGGACATACTAGTACGCTGTAACTAGTGACACATATTTTGAATTCCATTTCTTTTGGGAAATCCATCTGTGGTTCCTTCACTTAAAGCTTGCATGTATATTAATTTCTAGTTTTACTAGTATTCCAATTGTTGCTATCAGTTTTTAGTTTTACTACCATTTATATTCATTAGGTACTATTAATTTCTAATACATGTTAGTGCCTATCATTACAATTACATTAAATAGCTAGTATTACCTGATTTAGTACATTTTCAGTTTTATTGAAATCATTTATGTACTTAGGTTGATTCAGCAATATTAAATAATATTTTTATGTGAATAAAACCAATTAACTGTTGTTACCATTTTCCGGAGTGTAGTTATATTCCAATTGTAACATTTTTAATAGTACAATTTTAACTGAAGTATAAAGTAACTATTTTAAATCATCAAAGCAATTGTAACTAATGTTACTAGCAGTGTTGGGTGTAATGCATTACTACGTAATTAACTGTATATAACAATTGTATATAAAACAATAGCGAATTTAACATAAAAAATTGAATGTATAAAATATATCTTTCCTGTAGCTCAAAAAGTAGAGCATTGGCGCTTGGAATGCCAAGGTTGTGGGTTTGATTCCGAGGGAAAGCAAGAACCAATTAAATTGTCAATCGGTACCTTAAATGTAATGTAAGTCACTTTGAATAAAAGCGTCTGCCAAATACAGAATTGTAAATGTAAAATGTATGTTTTCAATGTAACCTTCTCCCTTTAAATACTTTGACCTGCTCAAGAATAATGTATGCCATTTTATTGCCTATTATTTATTTGAAAGAACTAAAAGAGAAAAGTTTCACATCTATCCTTGTTTTGTTCAACTAGTCGAGGTTGAAAGCAATTAATCTAATTACACTGTTGAAGTAGCAGTAGCAGTTATAGTTAATTACTATTTTAGAGTAACTTTCTCAACACTGTGTGTGTATATGTAAAAACTTGTTTAAATATTTCCTGCAAACCTATTAAATAATTAAATATTTCCTAATATTTTGTCCACTTAAAATCATTAACGCTGTTAGTAATATTATAAAGCACACACACACACACATATATATATGTGTGTGTGTGGATAGATAGATAGATAGATAGATAGATAGATAGATAGATAGATAGATAGATAGATAGATAGATAGATAGATAGATAGATAGATAGATAGATAGATAGATGGATAGATAGAGCTTGTGCATGGCTACTACTGATTACTTGTTCTCTCATGGTATTTACTGGTCTGGCGTCCTGTAGGCAAATCTGCAGTCCTTTGAAGCACGCCTGAGGTCACTGATCTCTCAGGAGCAAAACACCACATTCTTTTTTTGTGTGCCCAGCAGAGCTGCTCTTTGACTTCTTTGCCCATATAAGGCAGGAGATACCATGGCAACCGTGGGCTTGAATAGCTGTGTTAAATCCCTCCGAACCCCCCCCCCCCCGCCCTTCACTCTCTCATACACACACGCACACACTCCCTCACAGGCACGCGGCGCGCGCACTCTACTGGACACTGGCTCGCGCTCTCTCTTGTCCTTCTCAAGCCCGCGCTACTTTTGCACTTCCAAAAGCAGGTAAGAATTTTGAAATATTCCCGCGGTTTCGCCGCGTTAACGACGCGCTCGCTTAACATTCGAAGCGTCAAAGGTGAGCGGAAATAAAGCCAGTGTTCGCCGAAGTCAGGAGTGAGGTATGTCGCTAAAGCTATGGCTCCACCCCTCCCCCTGCTCGATGATCGCTGGAGGTTAGGCCGCATGTCTATTACTAGCTCTCATAAAAAGGGCACGAAGAAACAGGGCATTTAGCTCCGGATCACGGCGAAACCATTAACTCGAGCTTACGTTAGGGATTCATCGGTTACGTTGGTGATTTACTCTTTCAGCGCCACGTTAACTGTTAGAGGGACTCCAAAAGTCTGTCCCCATTTCACAACAAACAAGCGCAGAGATCACTTCCTTGAACAATCAGGGTCGTGTGCGAAGACGCTGCTCTCCTCTCCGAGATGAGATTAGTATGACCTCTTTTCTATACTTTTATACGTTTATCTTGTAATATTACTTGTATGTTATATTTAGGAATTTTGATAGGTTTAGACGTTTTTGTGAAATTCATCGATAATCTACTTTGGCTACAAGCGTCCAGAGAGTTTATAAACAATTATGTATTTATATGCAATTTATGTATGTTATCTAAATATGTTGTAAAGGCCACATTATATGGAGCAAAGCTAGTCAGGGTTAAAACCAGGAAATGTCCAGGGCAAGAAAAGTCATGGAAATTGATTGACATAAATATTTTACTTATTTGCTAGTAATTACTTTTTGTTGTGGAATTTAGATTTTTATTTGGGAATGACTGAAAGCTGGAGAAATTCAACAAGAGTAATTCCATTGTTTTTAGTAACATCTTTTTTCGCAGGTCTTTTTATTGAATTGGAATCTAACTCCCAAATGACACGTTATCCGAGGTGTGACTAAAGAAGCAGAAGCGGGAGCAAAAAGCGAAAATGGTATGTCAAGGAGGCAAAACAACATGCACAGCCCACTGCATGAAGCCCGAAGCTGACCCACTCAGACATTGACTGTCTGAGCCTAAATGTGTCAGACGAAGCCGTGGACAATTACCAGATCTAGAGGCCTTCATAGCTTCTCGTTTTAGAACACGCAGCTGTCAAAAAAGGGGTCAACTGAAACTGTCTGTTCCAACAGCACTTTTGGGAGTATTTTTCCTCCTTGGCTGTGCTGAGAACTAAGCGATGGCCATGGTGAGAGGGGGGTGGGGAGATCCCAATGGGGAGACTAATGGACTTGGTGGTGACAAGGGTTACCTGAGGGGAGACGAGGACGATGGGTCACCACAAGGAGGCGGCAGCGACATGGAGGCCGGGGAGGATGATAAGGGTTGTGTGGTGGACTGTGTGGTCTGTGGGGACAAGTCCAGTGGGAAACACTACGGTGTGTTTACTTGCGAGGGCTGCAAGAGCTTCTTCAAACGGAGCGTCCGGCGAAACCTCAACTATACCTGCAGGTAACGGAGAGAACTTGATCGTTCTTTACCTGTGTGTATGCGTTTTCATTTCAGTCTCAACAATAAGCTTTTTTGGTGTTTTTCAGATCAAACAGAGACTGCCAGATTGACCAACATCACCGCAACCAGTGTCAATACTGCCGTTTAAAAAAATGTTTCCGAGTGGGAATGCGCAAAGAAGGTAACTGTCTATCCCGCTCATCATTAAACCAGTTGGAGTGGCTCTCAGTCACTGTTTAATGCACACAGATTCAGTCAACTAGCATCCACTATGAATAAGTTACAGCTAGTTTTGACATAACTGCGTATAGAGTAAATATTTATTTACCTCAGATCAGTGGAATAAAATGGTAGACTCCAATAGCTATTGTTTTGCTCGGCAGACTTCAACTCTTTAGGCATGTATGATAATTCTGACATTTACACTCCCTTGCATTTTAAGAGAGAGAACATTGTGACAAGATTACTCGGTTAGTGGCTCTTCGGCATAAACCCGTCCTTAACAGCGCACATCAGCAAAATTTTTCTTTTTTTTGTATTAGTATTTATTTATCCTGATTTGTTTCAAATACAGTTTCTGAATGCTATTTAGCCTACATATAAAAATGCTTGTTATTCATCATTAAGTATTTTTACCATTAGTTATGTGAGCATTTCAACAATTTCTGCTTGTATATTTGAAGCCTGATATTGGATCATTGAGGGTGAACTTCATATTATGTGACAATGCATTACATTTATGAAGAGCTTATGACCTGCTAGCTGCGTTCTGCCTCAAGAACAAATGGTGCAACTGAATAAATTACAGTTAGTTACAAATCAGGTAGTAGTTACTAAGTCTCTAGTGTGAACCGTTTCGGTTTAAGAAAGAAGTTACAAACGGCTGTTACAACTCTACTCTGATCCACTGATTTGTCAACATGTTACAGAATGTATAGGACATGAGTGGCTGTGTCTCTCATGTACAGATTTAGAGTACGTATTTCACGCTTACGCTACCAAAATGAGAGAAATCTGATTTTGAAAGAAGCCTCTAATGCTTACTCCTGCATTTATTCGACCAAAATACAGTAAAAACCCCAAAAAAGGAGTATTATTGTGAATATTTCGATTTTAAAAAGCTGTTTTCAATTGTAATTTATTCCTGTAATATTAAAACGGTTGTTAAAAGTCATATTAAAACTTTGCTTTCACTTTGATTAAAAATGAATGCATCCTTGTTGAATAAAAGTATTCATTTATTTTACAAATTGTACTGATCCCAAATGTTTGACAGTGTTTCTGCAGCACAGATACTTTAATGCAGCCGAGTCTAGCGTTAAGTCAAATGCATTATATCCACAATTTGTGAGTGAGCAGTCAGAACTGAATGTGACTGGGAACCACAAATTTATTCAAAGACAATAATTGGGCTTTTTATTTCACTGAGTACATCCAAAAACAAGCATACAGCACAATTAGTAGTCCGGTTTACAAACATGACTCTTAGGAACAGGTTCTTTTAATTAGACAAGTTACAGGTTTGAATCCGTCTAACAAAAGTAATGGATTGATTTAAAGCGAAGGAAACTGTTGTGTATTAGAGAGAGCTGTATTTTATTTTAAGCTGACCCAGATGGTGTTTGTTTACCACAGTTGCCAGTGCACATGATGAAACTTGCGTAGGGCCTGATGACCTATATATTTTATATCTTCAACGGTTTTGTTTTTAAAATAACAGTGTTAGATGACTAATTGTTTAGCTATATTGAACATTTTCATTGCTCGTTTATAAAGTCTCTGGAGGTTTGACCTTAACCGTGTTTCCAGTTTAGTTTTCAGTGTTTATGTAATCAGGAATTAGAGGTTTCTAATCCCTTCAGTCCAAAATATTGCTTGATGGCTAAAGAAAGGCTAGTTTCTAGTTTGAAAAGTCGTCTAGCAAGCATTTCAACTCCGTCACGACTCTCCTTTCTCTTTCCTCTCCCCCTTTAGCAGTTCAGCGTGGACGCATCCCACCTTCGCATTCGAGCCTCAGCCCATCCACGACTCCAGTGGGCGGTAATGCCGGGAGCGGTGTGAGCGAGTTCTACAACGGGCAGCCAGTGTCCGAGCTCATCTCCCAGCTCTTGAGGGCAGAGCCTTACCCCAACAGCCGCTTCAGTCATCAGTACAGCCAGCAGATGCAGGGGGGCGGAGGATCCTCTATGGGCATCGATAGCATCTGCGAGTTAGCTGCGAGACTCCTGTTTAGCACCATCGAATGGGCCCGAAACATTCCTTATTTCCCTGAGCTGCCTGTTTCTGAGCAGGTGGCCCTTCTGCGACTCAGCTGGAGCGAACTATTTATACTTAACGCAGCCCAATCTGCACTGCCCCTGCACATGGCCCCGCTGCTGGCTGCCGCAGGCTTTCACTCCTCCCCAATGTCTGCCGAGAGGGTAGTGTCCTTCATGGACCAGGTGCGCATCTTCCAGGACCAAGTGGAGAAGCTGACTCGCCTGCAAGTGGATTCAGCAGAGTACAGCTGTCTGAAGGCCATAGCTCTCTTCTCACCAGGTGCGTCAGACACATTACTCTGATTAAACTCCATTTAACCGAACACAATCGGATCAAAGAAAATGTAATCCATCTGTTACATCCAAAGCGGTAGAGAATAATGAGCATTGTTCTGGGAGTCACATTTTCTGCATCATACGGGCACCCTCTGCTGGATAAGTCATAATCTTTATACCTTATAAATAATGTGCCTAACTAAATAAATTCATTATTTAGACGTGTGTGTGATAAATAAATTAATAATTTATATATATCTTTATTCTTTTCTGTACTGTCATGCTTTTATTTTAAATGTATATACTTCAGACATAAACTGTGTATGTGCCCTTGGAAAAGTACATGTGCAGGGCCCAACAATAGTTTGCATAAAGTTTTATTTGTGTGGACGAATATACATTTGTAATATTATCTCCAAGACAGCTATAACATTTTTTTTAATATATATATATATATATATATATATATATATATATATATATATATATATATATATATATATATATATATATATATATATATATATATATATATATATATATATATATATATATATATATATATTATGGCATACAAGGCAAAGAATTACTGTTTTGTATAATTTTCCCTTGGTGTTCCCTTAAGTTTAAATCCACAGACTGTGCAACCAAATTTGTCTTACTAAAGCATAATAACAAATGTAAGATCTGACAGTGCAGCACTGACCCATCTGCTCATCACACTGATGTCAGCCTTCCACTATCTCCGACATTTGCATACAATTGGTCGTGAAACAGCTGTTACCCTCTTCTTATTCACCCCCTATTAACTAGGAATAATAAATAATTATGTAGTCATTACAGACTTGGTCATAACTGTACATTTTACAGATATAGTATATTAAGATTAATGTTTTAATGCAAATAAAATATATTAGGTGAGCCACAAATTAAAAACATTCCACATATGCCTTCACTAATCCTGTACCATCTTATTGTTGAGCCCTTGATTGCACTTTATTAGTTGACTTAAAATCTAGTTTGAAACCTGAAACTAATATTTGTTGTTCATGTTTATCTATAGATGCGTGTGGGCTGACAGACCCAGCTCATGTGGAAAGCCTACAGGAAAAAGCTCAGGTGGCTCTGACAGAGTATGAGCGCATGCAGTACCCTGGACAGCCCCAGCGCTTTGGGCGGCTCCTTCTGCGACTGCCCGCTCTGAGGGCGGTGCCCGCCAACCTCATCTCTCAGCTCTTCTTCATGCGCCTTGTGGGGAAAACCCCCATTGAGACCCTCATACGTGACATGCAGCTGTCCGGCAGCTCCATCAGTTGGCCGTATGCTCCAGGACAATAATCATTATCAGATGTGACCACAGAACAAGTCTGGGTCTGCATTGTTTTCTAAAGCACACATTTACTTCTGATATTGACTGTATTACCAAATGGAACAGGGTCATACTATGGGAATGGTGGATTCAGTAGTACATTACAAATGGCTTGATTTATGTTCTGTGAACTGTTTTATCATGCCCAGAAGCGTTCTTTAAAATGACTTGAGAAATACTGGTTATCGTCCAGCCAAAGGTAAGATGTTAGGTACAGTTTAATCACCAGTTATTGTGTGGAAATTGGTTAAAACCCAAAACGACGAGCTCTGTCAGTTGGGTGTGAACATAAGTCACTTTGAACTGTCCCTGAAGACACCAAGAAGTCAAGTCCCGCTCATACTCTGTTCTTCCCTGTCCTTGTGAACCAGAAAGCCTGAAGGAGGAGGAAGTAGACATGATGACATCCAAAAACCCAATCTGAAACCGTCTGAATTGGGACTTAATACTACTTGACTTCTATTTTTAGCTCTTTTACTCTGTCAATGCTAATGCATTTCTTTGAGGAGAGATTGAAATTTGCAAAAGCTAGTGCAAAGTTTGAATTGTTTTGTGAAATTCCCATTTGACAGAATACTTGCGGACTGCATTTGTACTTTTGTGCTAAAATAGACTTATTTCTTTCAGATATTCATATTTCTTTAACGCACATTGCGATAAATGACAGATGAAGTAGTCGTTTTTGTTTTTTTTCCCCTAGTTAGAAACCAGTGAACAATTTTCATGGAAGTAGTGTTCATCTACATGCATAAGCCAGTGTGTCTTCTTATACATGGTTTCTATTCTGCTTTTCTTTTCTTTCTTTTTTCCATACTAACCAGTTAATGCTAAACTGGTAATAAAGTCACTCTGTATGTTGACCAAAAGAAATACCTCTACAGTCTGTTGAGACTCAAATGGACTCTCAGTAACTCGGCTGTCAGTTTTTTCATTTATCTACACACTTGAGCTGCTCACTTTACACTAAAGAGGAGTGATTGGATCTATCTGTCTGTTATGTTTGTTACGAAAGCTGTTTTTGGCAAGAAAATGGCACTTGCTGTTTTGTCTTTTGTGCTCTGGTGTGGCGTTTCACCGGTGAAAGCATGTTGTATTGGCTCTAGTTGTGAGATGTAAGTTTTCTAGCCTTATCATACATCTGAATGACTAATATTACCTCATGTTTAGGCCTTGAAACATATCAGGCTGTCTAATATACATAAACGCTTCAAAACGGCAACATGTACAGTTTTCGTTTTAATATCTTTGTCTTTTTAAACACTTGTATATGACAGCTTGATTAAACAAAATTATCATACATCGAGTTGTGTACTTTTGAGACTTATTCTTTTGTTTTTGCCTGTTATCTATCAAAGTACAAAAGGACATTTTGTATATTCAAATAGCAAAGATCATCAGAATTTCAGGGAAATTGAAAATATTTATTCTTGCAACTTTAGACAACTTACTCAGCTTATAAAAGCCTATTCCAACCTAATGTGAACACTTTCAGACAAAGAAATCCTGAGGATCAGAAACATTAGTCTTCTCTCTCCTTTTAAAGCCTCTGTCATAATTTTTTACCAGTTGCTTGATATGATGCAATTCCTGCCTCAGTTTCTTAGACTGGAGCTTCTTGGCCTGGTATTCTGCAGACTATGAGAAAAGATATGGGCATTAAGGGTCTACAAATACATAGTGGCTAAAGTGCCGTTCACACCAAGGGCGATAACTATAAATATAAAAGAATAGAAGAGTCTACAACGTAGATGACGAGTGCAGTGTGTGCTTGGAATAAAAAGAGAAATGTTGTCCACTAGTGTAGCGAGCAGGATGAGGCTGAGAATGGTGCCTTGTGTTTCATGGAGGAGCGGAAACATAAAAGGAGGAGCAACAGAACGAGAGAGGACCAGGCCTGGACATTTGAGTTATATTCTGTGTTTGTGTGTGAGGGGCTGCCACCATTACTTTTATTTTGCTGGTTATTTATTATTAAAATGTTTAAATGTTTGCCAGTTCCCGCCGCCTCTCTTTCCTGAACAACAAACTTTTCTCTACAAATAGTTTATCTTAATAGTTATCGTTCCTGGTGTGAGTGGGCCTTAAAATCATTAGTGCTAATCACTGTTTGTACACTGATGTATAAACTGATCTGTAGTGAGAAATATTTTTCTTTACCCGCTTCACATCCTTGAGTCGATTATATTCATCAGCTACAGCCTGTGATACAAACACAATATATATGGGTTGAATTGAGTTTATATCGTACAACAAAAAGGAGCCATGCCATAGACAAACCATTTTTGATGCAAATAATTTATTTTTACTTTATTAGTGTTTTTTGTTGCCTACCTGGAACTTGGTGGACTCCTCATGGAGGGTGTCTAACTCTCGGCTAAGCTTATTCATTTGATCACTGATGTCATCCATTTCTGCACGCAGGTTCTTGTAAACTGCAAGAGTGGCGTCAAACTGTTTCTTGTACTGTCTGCGCTGTTCATCTGTTGAAATGTCTGAATAAGAGCTGTAGAAAAAAGCATCAACAAATAACTAGCTATCTTGCAAAGCAGTCTACTCTTAGAAAAGCAATCAGGTTGAAAAACAGGATTAGCTCTTTTAGAGCACAACATAAAGGATAATAATTATTTCTGATGGAAACTTACTCCTCCATCTCATAAGTGTCTAAGTCAGTGGCTGAATCTCCACCAGTGGTGTAGCCTGTCTGACAGAGAACATCCTCGACTTCGTACGTTTCAGGTTTCTCTTGCACTGAGCTGCTTTGCACTTCAACCTCCTCCACAGGGCTTGAGCTCATCCACCGGTTCTGGTACAACGGCTCCGGGAAGCAACTGTTTGCGTTCTCAGAACACCTTTAAAACACAATGCAATGAAAACAAGACTAGTCTGCATTTGTACGAATTTCCAGTGCTGAAAGGAGCCCACACGCATCCAGCAACTCACACGTTGCTTTTGCACGCAGCCTCGCAGTAGACGCTCACAGGTCCCTCAGTGCAGGAGGTGAAGCTGTTCTCTGCTTTCAGATGAGGGGAAGCCTTCTCTGATAAAACCCCAGTGGGGGTGTATTGAGTGCTTTGCTGGAACATACCGTGTGTAAGTGTTAATGGAGCCAGAGAGCCACAGAACGGCAAGAATTAAATCAATTTGAGTCGGAGACTAAAACTACCGCAAAATGACTCAAGCAACAGGCTCCTATTGATGGGAAACAAGACCCAGATCAGAAATTCCATCGCAGATGTCTCTGAACAATACTGTATCTTAAGAGACCACTTGAGAAGTTGTACATCACACAATACACCAAGAAATTGTAAATCTGTCACAACACAATCATCCCACCCTCATGCACATGCATGACTTCCTCTGATGAAGTATAAGTATTATAGCTTTCAGGAAACACTTGGTGAGCACTGTACATGGCACTGCCTGTTCCAAAATACCAGAGTATTGTCTTAACAACGCGTGGATGACAAACAACATCTGAGGTCATTTCTAGGGGTCACTGCATATTCCAAGTGAACCAAATAAAATAAGCTCTTCATAACGAGTAGAAGATCTATAAGTTACTTTTAGTGAAAAATGTATTATGTATACTATAATTGTGTATTTGTTTTCTGATAATTACACCATATAGTAAGTTTCGATGAAAATATCACTTAATGGTTAAGCTGTATCCATAAAATCTCCATCTATTTAATCTATATACCTCAAGTTATCAGCGACTGTTGAGTTGGTCATAATTTGCTTACTGACCTTTATCCAGTATCACAGCCATTCACTTCAGTGAATGATTAACACAAAAACAATGCAGATCGCATGATTGATCTCATTGTCCAGCGCTGCTGGTGACTGGTGTTACAGGTTTAGGCTACAATATATTTAAATAATGTGGTATCTTCTCAAAATATATTACCACAGGCAAACTGAATCAATTAATAAATTTATAAATAATAAATTCAATTAAAAAAAATCATATAAATTATTTCTGTTTTAAACAGAATACCATTTTCCATTCATGAATACTAGAGAAGAAAAAAAAACACAAATTTGTTTTAAGCTGCACAACTGTTTTAACTGAGTTCATACTGAGAAATGTTTCATGAGCAGCAAATCAGCATATTAGAATGATTTCTGAAGGATCATGAGACACTGATAATGAATAATGATGCTGAAAATACAGCTTTTCCATCCGAAAAATAAAACATAGTACAATAAAAAAAAAAATGTAATAATATTTTGTAATATTACTGTCTTTTTAATCAAATAAACACAGCCTTGGTGACATCTTTTAAAAAGATTAAATGGTAGTACATAGTATAAGAAGTATTTACTTCTTTATTTACTACTATATAAATATAATATTATAATTTTTTCCCGTTGCAATTTTTTGCATCATAGATATTTAGCTGCCTGTAGTAGTATCATAAGGTATAAGACAATTTAATAATAACCACATTTATGTTCACGTTTAATGGTAAACAGATGATCCACGCAAATACAGACCTACACAGAATGTTTTGCAACAAAACATTCATAATACATTATATACCGCAGTCTTCACATTATGCCCTGAATACGTGTTTGCTTTCAGGATCAATTGTCTGCAGTTTGAAATCTTGTCTAAACAAGAAACAATATAATCTATGATGCTAAAACAAGACCCAGACTCTCTGGACCAGACCCAAATCTTGTTCCCCAAAACCTAAGATTCCTAATAAAGGAATTCAAGATCTGTTAAACATATTATTAGCTTTAAATACTTGAAAAATAAACATCCCAGAATATTTTTATGTAAATAGCAATGAACTAAATAAATCTGAACTGCCAGCTCTTAACTCACCCAGTCTTGTGAATTCTGGCTCCTGTCTGCTCTGAGGATAGGTGGTTCCTCCCAGTAGATATTAGGTTTGCCATGACGCCATATTTTGCTTCGAGTCTTATAAGCAAAATATGCTGCCACAGCAAGAGCAATCATGACAAACAGCCCACAAACCAGAGCCACAGCCTAAAATTAAGCAGAAAAACTTGTTGATAAAAATATTCACATTTTGTTGCATTAACTTGCAAAAAAGTAAATAAATATGATTTTCTTAATATTTTCTTTCTCGGTAAAAATCAAAATATCTTTAAATCAAGTTACATTTATTTGACAAGTATTAAAGGGTTAGTTCACCCCAAAATGAAAACTGTCATTAATTACTCACCCTCATATTGTCCCAAACTTATAAGACTTTCATTCATCTTCGGAACACAAATGAAGCTCTTTATGATCAAATCTGAGAGATTTCCATCCCTTCAATGACAGTCTTTGCAATTACTTTCAAGCCTCAGAAAGTAATTAAAGACATCATCAAAGAAATCAAAGTGACTACAGTGATTTAGCTTTAATTTTATGAAATAACAACAATGACGGGGCAAAAACATTCAATTACTTTATGTACAAAATATTAATCTCTATTGAAGATTACCATTTTGTAAATAAAGTGGTAATTTCTTTTATTTATTTTTTTACAAAAACAAGGCATTTGTGTCAGTTCATAAAATTGAGGTTTAACCACAATGGAGACTCATATTTTGTAAAAAAAAAAAAAAAAAAAAAAAAAAAGTGGTTAAATATGTTGTTTGTTGTTTTTATTATTTCATAAAATTGAGGTTAAACCACTGGAGTCTGATTTATTTTATGATGTTTTTACTATCTTTCTGGGATTTGAAAGTAGTAGTTCATTAAAAAGATCTTCATTCGTGTTCTGAAGATGAATAAATATCTCACGTGTTTGGAACAACTTGAGTAATTAATGACAGAAATTTCATTTTTCATTTTCTGAAATTAATGGTAAAAAAAAAAAAGTTTTTAAAATCTGCCACTGGGGTAAGAAAAACAAACAAATTTAAAGGGAAATTGAGTTTATTTTGTCTTACCCAATTAATAGATATTTCACTTGATTTTGAACCCCTTTTTTCAGAAAATGTATATTAATGCAAGATATTTTACTGAAAAACAAGACAAAAATACTTGTTTAGAAAAGAATGTTTTGCCATGTACAATGAGAATGATGTCTTGTCAAACTAACCTCTTCAGGATCCATGAAGCAATAGTGATAGAGATATAGATTAAAGGATGGATATGCACCCGGGAAGCCTGTACCAGCTCCAGCGCTGATGCTGGGATTCCCTAATGATGTCTGACACATCATCAGGATGGGGTTGTACAAGATGCTTTGTGAACTTTGGGCCATGGGATTCACCCCAATGACGAATATGATGTCTATAATACACTGAAGAATCGCCAGAACCACGTCCACCACAAAAACTGTCAGGTAAAATGTTCTTCCTCGCACACACCATAACTTTGAGAAACTAATCACTAGGATAGCCAAAGACACCCCAAAATTAAGAGCTGCCATTGAGATCATGGCTGACTTTGCTGAGTAGGGTGTCATGTAAGAGCTTTGATAGCCATAGGTTCCTCCATAATACCCCGAGCCCATGCCATAGCCCCCAGATCCAGCGACATAGGCCCCGATGCTGCCCTCGTAGCCATGCATATCCCAAACTAAAGTGGATGCAACACAGGCAAAAATAACGAAACAAAGCAGAGCAGTCAGTCCCTCCATAGTTTTCACAATGCCGGGTGGTGAGAACCATCTGTAGAAGTGCTGAGGGTTTCCATCCGCTTGAGGAGCATCAGGCACTGAAGAGTATAAGCCATACTCGCTCCGTTGAGAGTAGACACTTCTGGATGTGTACATATTTGATGGGGCAATGTAGTGTGGACTGTACTGAGGTGGACTGTCATACTGCGGTGTTTCATACATTTCGTACAATGAGAGATTCTGAAAAGAGAAATGAGATCAAATTTAGATCAGCTTTCTGATGCCAAAATTATTACTCTTTTTCAGACAAAGTGCTGCTGTCATTCATTGTTTGACATTTTAATCTCCTAAAACTATGTGGAGAAGTAGCACTCTTATAGTGATGAGAAGAACATTTATTATTAGCTAAAACAAATAGAAATAATAAAGCTGAAATTAAATTAAATATAAATCTGAAAAATGTAAGATTTTAAAAAACGTAAACAAAATTACACATTTTGCCTAACTTAAATAAATAAGTTGAAGTGGAAGTATGAAAATTGCTAAAGTTGAAATAAAAATTTAATTAAACTAATTAGTTAAGCACACAGAAAAAATTAAAATGCAAACTGAAAATATACAAAAAGCTAATATAGTAGTAATAACAAATCCCATAATAGTATACATAGACAATAAGAAGACCACATTGCCTCTCATCCACTGCCCTCAGTTAACACCCTCATATTCTCAATTATTCATCTGATAATAATTTAATCCGAATTTATAAAACGAATAGTTCCAGTATCCAGTCATCGCTTCTGATTGGTCAATACAGTGCTCCAATAAAATCCACATTTGCAAACATGACAGCGCTTTTATATAACTGCAGTTCAGTTCATATTGATTAATATACATTGTTAACATAATATGTAGTTAGATTTTCTATTTTGCTCTATGTGAATGAAACTATTTCACAAGGAGTCAAAGCATTAACCTGTCTTTCTCCAGAGCAATTCACAGTCTTCCCAAATTGGTAAGTGTTTTTTAAAGAATTGGTTTAGTGAATGATTCAGTGATTAACTCATAAAAAATGTTCACTTGTTTTGTTTCTAAATACTAAATCAGTGTGTTTGAAGGAATCATTTGAATAAATGTTTCAATGACTCACTCATAAAGTTAGTCAATTTTTCAATTGTCAATGTAGCCTACAGAAAAAGTCGGTGACAAATCTATATCACTAAAACACAGACAATCTAGAACATGCAAACAAAGACAAACAGAATTATTTAAACAGTTAAAAGTATACATTTTATTACTGCATTTGTTCCCTGTGATTAGCATACAGCTTTACTCGTAGTGCTACAGTAATATTTAAGATGGAACACACCTCGTTATGGCACAAACAACGTTATCTCTCTGCTAGAGTCCAGTTTTAAACATCATTCCATTCATCAGGCTACTGCAATTCAGGCGAGATGCTCTGAATAATTCAGAGAAACATGAGCAGATGCAGTCTTTGGGGGTTTCAATGATGTACATTTTTTCCTCACATTTTTGTTGCACCCCACACACATACACTAGCATAGTCATTAAATGTGAGGAGTTGCACCGCTAACAGGAATATTTCTAATAACGTACCCTTTTAGTTAATTATGCTTTGGAGCTGCACACCTGTGGTAACTTGAAAAGAGTGAATAAATAATTCAAGAGCTGAAAATCAACCTAGCAAGCTTCATACAGCCTCACAGGTGCATGTTGAATGGACAGCTATTCTAGAAGTTTTTTGTTGTTGCAATACTTTCCTCCTGAAAATAAACAGCAATTTTGATCGATTGTTCTGATCATATAGGCTGGTTTCCAACAGCTACAATCACATAAATCACAAAAAGTCAATGATTTGTCAGTGTTTTTGCATTGACTACAATCCGTTCTAAAGAAAGTCTATCTTTTGCAGTAAAGAAATGTTGCATAAAACATTATGTAACTTACTGTAACACAGCAGCCACTGTTTTTTTCCTTGATTTCCTTAGTCCAGCTTTTCTAAGCTTGACAGGTTTTTTTGTCAAGTATTGTGTAGTGCTTGAGTTTATCCGTTTGATGTGAATACCTGTGGCAGCTGCTGCTCATCATGACTTGTGCGGAAGACCTGAGCCTGAAACTCTAAACCCGTTGCTGCTGACACAAGTCTTATTGGCTCCTTTGTGGGTCAAAAGTTACAGTGGACGAGAAGCTGAGTTAATGATTGTTAATGCTCTAAAGGGTTTTAAAGCAACAGTCTATGTCTGATTTCACTTGTTTTGTTTTGGTTAGGTCACAGCAGGGCTATTTTGTTTTCTGTAAAATAGGATTTATTTACAAATTTTAATTACAATTTTATGAGCCATAAAAACAGTTGCAGTGTAATACTGCAATTACAAAAATATGACATGTGAAAGTAGTTTGTAGTTTAGTTTAAGCCAAATATCCTTTGGTGTAATTTGTAAACATAATAATAGAAGCATCATATTAATTATACAACATAAATAAATAATATTTTTTAGTAATTGCTGTTCTTTTCAGTGAACTTTTTATCAAAATCATGTATCCTCATCTTGATGTGGCTTAGTTTTGCTTTTAGATATTCACACCGTTCCTTCTTCTCCAGAAAGCAGGGATCCTTGAGGAAGCACATAAGCATAAGTCCAAATTAGCAACAATAAATAATTAAATCTCTTGTTTCTCACTTTGTTTTTGTGGTAGTTTAAAAGTCAAGAGGTGACTTACATTCTTTTTTTGCTCATATGTTTTCAGTAAGCCATTGATTCTCTTCCTCTCCTAAATAGAATATCCACAAAACAATTGAAAGAACTTGTCAGAATAGTAAATAAAAGGTAATGCAGAGTCAATCTAAATATCCCGCCTCACCTCAGGGTTTCTCTTGTTACTGATGAGTCCGCTCATCATGGTGTCTAATTCCTGAAACTTCATTAAAGTGGCTGTGATCTCCCTGTGCAGTTCCTTGTACTCTTGGTATTGGTCATTAAAGACTGCTTTGTATTGCTCTCTGTCTTCCATTGAATGAATTTCAGGGTATTTTCTGCTTGAAAAATAAATATTTCTTTAAAAGAATTATTTAAAACATGGTTTACATATAGCACCTTTTGTTAGTCACACATCACTATATAAAAAAAGTCAGAATCCAATGCAAGGGCTGATATAAGGGGATTTTCCCAACCATCAGGTGCATTTCAAAGTGAAAACCCAGAAATAGCAGCATGAATCAAACACCACCGCACGACACATTATCCTTTAAGTTGCTAAAAGACCTTCCTAAGGTTGTCAATGCTAGTTGGTTTTAAGCCATCTATAACAGCTAAAGATGTATATAGAGGCTTTCAGTTGGGTTACAACCAACTGAATGTAAACAACACCGAAATATTTCATATATTTGTATTAGACCAGAAAAACCCCGTGAAGAATACTAACATTATAAAATCAGCGACGACTCTGGGTTTAGGAATGTGTCCAATTGGAATAGCTCCAGTTAAAATCTTTCGCTCTTCAGCTCTCTCTGAGACAAAAGCCAACCTGCTCTCAGTCACAGAGCTCTGATCCATTTCATCTTTGAAGGAAATCTTCTTGGATCTAGTCGAGGAGCTGCCCGTATTGGATGTGAATTTCAGAGTCTGCTGCTGTAACTGAAAGATAACCGCCATTGCAATTAGTACAATTAGATTAGAATAGTGAGAATTTTGTGGAAATCAAGAATTTCATTTGTGTTAGTTAAAAACAAAGCAAAAAGCCTGTGATTGCTATTTTAGCATTTTGATGAGGTTAAGAACAAAATACATTTATGTCCTGATTATTGAAATAATAATCAAATATATACAAATACACAACCATTCAAACATCTTGTATGTTCTCCCAGGCTGCATTTATTCTATAGCAAAAACAGTAATATTGTGAAGAAGAAAAACATTTCTTATTATTACAGTTATATTTTTCTGGAAATTGTGATGCATTTTTTAGGGATTATGACTTTCAAAATAAATATTTTTGTAACTTTAGTAATGTGTTTTGATCAATTTAGTTCTTTCTTTCTTCCTGATTCCATACTTTTGTTGGGCAGTCATTTAAAATGTGCATTTACCTGGCTGTTCATGGCCTCCCTCTGACGGCGGGCAGCTTCGTGATTCCACATTTTAAGACATACCAGGAAGCTTATCAAGTACATGAGCATGTTAATGAATATAAATGCAGTCCCAGCCATCTGACCTCCCTCAACACGACACAGACTAGACAGAACCGGGTTGACGCCGACAGTCATGAAGCAAAGTCCACCACGATTTAAATCATTCACGTAGATGATACCCACTGCCATGTACAACAACGAAAGGACTAGGTTAATCACAGCCTCGGTGAGAGGCCACCATTTGGAATCCAGAAGGATTGTTCGGTAATACATTGTTAATCCCAAAACCATCAGGATAACGGTTAGCATCCATGAGAGTCCATCAATAACCAAGACAAATGTTGTCATTGGTCCAGTGTAACGGTATCCTTTCATATCAGTGAATCCATAAGTTGGCCTGTAATAGTTGGACCACTCACTGTCTCTCTGAATATACGCACATACACAGGCAAAAACCATCCCGCCGAATACAAGTTGAAGACCAGCGAGTAGCCTTAAGAGGCCAGGCCAAGACTTCAGGTAGGAGTATTTTAACTTGTAAACTTCTAACTTCTCAGCGTAGTACTCTGCTGGATGGAGACTTGTCAGTTCAGATTCAAGGGTATCATATGTGTATCCCACTGAACCTGGGGAGAAGTTTGGCTTGAGGTCACCAGAAAGCGCATCCCGAGCATCCTCTTTTCTACCCAGCAATGGAGAAACAGGCGGACTGCATCTTGTGCCATTGGGTAGTATTTTAATTCCCCCTGAAGATATTGAAAGTGATTCCGAATCAGTATCCTTCCATTTCTTAAACACACCAGTCCATGGCTTAGGAATGAAACTTCTTTTAGTCTTCTCAGCTTCCGTGTTGTCCTTCTGCTTGGCTGACCTGCCCTGATCATAAGCGGAGAAGCTTGAGTCTTCATTGTCATCATTGTGAATTTTTGTAGGATCCTCCTCTGCCTGTGCTCTGTTGAAATGTTCACTTTGAGAGGATGAGACGTCATCTGAATATAATCTGCTAAAGTCCGTCATTTTGCTGTAGCTGGTGAGGAAATCAGTGTCTAGCCATTGTACACAGTCATCTTAGAGAACTCTATCAAATTAGAACAAAAACAAAGAAGACCTTTTCATTTTAATCTCACTTCACACATGTAAATGTGTCATTATCAAACATATTCCAAAAAAGTTGTATGAATAATACCATATCTTACGCCTATGTTGTGTTTTAGAAGCATTTTAGTAATCCAGTCCAACAGCTTCACAGAGACTTTGGTATTTTCAGCAAGTATGGTTAAAAGTTTTCAAAGTACATCAAGTAGTCATAAACAGTCATACATACACAACAGTTTCCGATTATCAACGGTAAGGAAGATGAACTTTGCTCTATTAGGCATTTGTTCTGTAAAACATCAGAAACACCAGAAAAACAACAACAATAACAAAATGCTCACCTTGTTGCCAGAACAGACTGATCTGCTGTGAGTATGGCTGTGCTAAAATGGCTTCAGAGAGTAAAAAGTGAGTCAGAGGCACTGTGGCAGGAAGCCGGAGAAGAGATTAAACATTAAACCTCCAGAGGCCAAGTCTGGTGATAGACACAGGCTGGCATTCAACAGCCTGCTGCCAATGAATGCTTCCCCTCAGAAACCGGACCTAGTAACATTCCTGAAACCCTCAAAGGAAATGATCCAAAACTACTGATGTTATTTCACTGGAATCATACCAAATTCTTTAACTAAAAGTATTGTTTGTTATGTGGAGTCATCGAGCCTTATTATATTATTCGGCACCTAATCACTAGAGGGCAGTAGAGGAGTATTGTCCAGCGTAGCTCCTAATGCGTCAATGTCCGGCAAGCTACTTATTTTAATGGACAGGTTTTGTTACTTGTGTTGTCTGTAAAAATTATTTCACTCCTCCCATATGAATATAGGCAAAAGCAGATTATTCATGAGAACACTGAAGCTGTCCATTTACTAAGGATGTTGTAAAAATGATTTTCACTCCTCCCATATGAATGAATGCACAAGCATTTGGTTACTAAAAAGTAACCAAATAATAACCAACAATATAGAATATATATTTTGAGTTGTACAAACACTTTCATCACTGTGGAGAAGGAACGCTTCATCAGTAATTTGTCCTTTAGCAGAAGAGATCATGAAGGCTATGTACATAATTCAAAATTCATAAAAAAAATAATTCATTGAAAATTTTAAATACACTATTTGGACTCCTATGAAATCATCTCCTATGAAATCATGTGGAGAATCTAATCAACCCTATGGTCCTTTAAATGTCCTATTATGTGCTTAATGAGCTCCAGTACAGATTACAAGTGTCTCCACAATTTTAATTAGTTTACTGGAGGAGTCTTTCAACTTCTTGAAGGAAATTATGGACACCCATCTGTTTTGAAAGGGGGCCAAGAGGTTCTGTGAGTGTGGTGATCTGAGGAACCACAAAGACCTTAAATGGTATTCAGTGATAATAATATAGATATTCCTTCTGTTCTGTCAACAATATGTCTGAATTCACCTTGGAAAATGGCCTATGGTTTATCTCCATTCCTCTCCAATTAAATGTTTATGAGGTCTGCCACACTGTTATTGGTCATACGTCTTACTCTCACATGCTGTCATTACCAACTTGATGTGGCCCATTTTTTCTCTCTTTTGGGATTGCCTCAAATGTCCCTCTGCAGCATTCTCATACTTCAGGATCTAGGTCTGCCTCCTTCAACACCACATCAAGAATATATATCTATTTTTATGAGGATTGATGCATTGCATATTGACTTAATTGTTAAAACAAGATGTTAACACGATATTTAAAAATAATTGTATTATATCCTTTGATTTCATTTATCCACAGAAGACATCTCTTGTTGGCTCTTTCATGTTTTCATCTTCATTTGAACATGTTCATTCAATATCACAGTGCCACGGTGTATTTCTCAAGAATTTGATGTTTATTATCTGAAACATGGGCAGATTTTGTCCACACTGTAGCTTTGTAGGCTATCGCTATGTAAACAAAATAAGATCTCAACATACGAGACCATGATAACCCATGCCTTTATGTACAGTCAACCTGGAAGGATACAAAATGCAAGTCTCCTCTCTGTATTTACTCATTCACAGGTACTTCACAAAGAAAGGCAATTAGGAAGAAAAAAAAAAAGAAAGAAAATAAAATTATATAGTCCAATAAAATACGTTTTAGTGATTTGGTGTCTCATCTATTTGTGTATGCAGTTTGACATCAGAAGGCATCTGAGTCTTACTTCATAATTGGCACATTACAACATGTAGACTGTGTTGACAGTAAAGCAGAGAGAAAGGCATGAACAAAGGGTCATGGTCTTAAAACCATGCAATCGTCAAATTATTTTTTATTTTAATCAGGATCTAAATTGCACTTGATTTGGATCATCAAAAGCAGCTTCAATAGTAAAGCAAATCTGTTCCTCTATTTTTGTCTACATTAGGAATTTAATGCTATGACTGGCATCTCAAATTGTCTTTTATCTTTGTTTTATCAAAATGTGCTAGAAGTGTCAAGTATATTTCAACAATGAAAGCTGTAAGAATTCTCCATCCTTTATTTTTCCATCATCCAAGTTTAAATGTAGTCATTATTGTTTGGCAAAGTTGCTAATTTTAGGCATCATTTGTACAAAAGAACAGAGGACCGGAAATACACAAGACTAAGGTATTGAAAGATGCAGTATTGAAAGGGCTAAATCAAGATAGATAGGAGTTGTGTTGAAATGGTAAATCAGGTAAAAAAATATATAATTTAATAATATTTTAACGTAAGTTTTACAAGCAAATCTGAAAAAAAGCAGACATGCATTATGTAAGTATTTTGGCGAGAATTTGTCTTGAATCTCACATGAAATGTGCACAAAGTCGGTGTATTTGTACGAGTGTGTAAATTAAATTCCATGTGATCATAGTCTCTAGAAAAACATTAGTTTTTAAATCAAGGGTATAGACTTTGGTTAAGAATCTGATTTCTTGCAGAATGAAAGGCAAACAAAATGTAATAATTTATAAATATTAAATCAAGCACAAATAATTAATACGGCATTTTTGCCTGATCTTATCTAGGTTTCTCCAAAAAATATATCCTGAGAATTAAATAGCTAAAATAATGTCTCAGATGTTGGAAAACAAAGATAAATTCATTTAATTAAATAAAAATCAAACCTTTCTAAAGCAAATTGCAATGAGATGATTTGCAGTCATTTACCATTGGTTCTAATCCGTGACAAGTACATTATCAAGCACATAACATTATCAGTTGCTTCAAGGTTATGTGATTATTTAAAAGCATAGATGTCAGTAAAATACACGTGAACAGGAGAGACAGATGTTTAATCTAAGCTGCCTTAACAGTATATTTTGAAAAGTGCAAATGTGAGCCACAATAATGTCTTCCGTAGGCATCTCTTTCTGCTCTATCAGATGTATTCTCTCAGAGAAGATCTTCTCATGATTATAGAAAGATTAATTTAGTGTTAATCCTATCTTTTTCTGATTCATCAATCGCTTGGTCGAGAAATTCATTTAGGTAGAACAAGGAATGCATTAAACATACATTACCACATTACTAAACCGCTATATTTGCAACTCTAAAAATACTATCCAACGTTTTAAAAACGAATCTCTGTGTAAAAAATAAATGAAATGAAACAAAAAGAACACACACACACATACATACACACACACACGCACGTTTCAAAAACCATCCATAATCCATTCGTCACATTTGCACTGAAACATGCAAGGTTTAAATCTCAGTCCTGTCATACATTTGTGCCTACCACAGCATTTAGCACTCGGTGCTGTCATTTCAAATTCAAAAACTCAGCCTCTCTGTAATGGGAGTTGACTTCTGGAAGCTCAGATTTTGTTAAAATGAAAGTGTTACTAGCTTGAGTAGAAACAATTCCTTATTTTTTCCCCTTCCTTTCTATATTTCGCTCCCTTTCATCCTTCCTTCGTTCAATTTCACTTTTTCTCCTCCCTTCCTTTCCTAACTGATGTAAGTATTGAAAGGCTTTGGAAAATAAGAGAAGACAAAGTTAATGGTATTTGTTAAGACAGACGAGTTCAATGTTTTCAAGAGGAATGTATCTGAAAAAGGAATGCAATGCTTGTGTTAACATTGTACAAAAACTCGCTCCAAAATTTGTAAATGGACAACCCTCCACAATCTATACATTCAGGCACTGAAAAAAATAACATGCCAATATGTAACTAAAAAAGGTTAGTTGCACCCAATTTCCCTTAAAGGAGCAAGGGAACTGAATCCATAAGGTTGGCATTCCTGCATTATTCTACTCAGTAGTAAGGTCATGTGCTCCTCCGTCTCCAGCTGAATGCTGAAGTGATCGCAAAGCACCCAGAAGCGCTCTCGGTGCTCATCCTGGCACAGATGTCTTATAGGACCAGTGAATCTCTTCTATGTGGGTGCGTCGTTGCTTTGTGGTCTACATTGGTTCACCTTCCTGTGGACCCCATGGTGTTGTAGTTTGAAGGACCAGTTTCCTGGACTCAATCCAGCTTCCTGAACTCAGTCTTGTAAATATATGAGGGCTTTACAAAAAAAGCTAACTTGAACAGCCATACAATGGCTAAACATAAACCATATATCTACTATTTTTGAATTCTTCTCTACTTATTAATACGAGTCCTCAATCTCGGCTTGATCATCTTACGTGATTAAGTCTGAGACCTTTGGAAACGGCAAGGAGGTCCAGGTCGGCATTAGCCGCTGTCAGAGGAAGTGTGCGGGGCAGTGGATGGAGAGCGCCGCCGTCTGGATGGGGTCCAGGAGTGTTCTGAGCCCTGCGAAGCAGGGCGGAAGCGGTGCACAAAGCCATCCAGGAGGTCCTGCTGCTGCTGAGTTATGGCTTGGGAGATCAGACAGGGCAGAGCCTGCAGGCTGCCGGTGACTGCGTCCAGTTTGTCCTCCAGTGTGCCAATACGCTTGTCCAGCTCCTCACTGCGTTCCTGCAGCTCTGACACCAGGTCATACATCACATTCTGTGTCTAAAAGAGAGTACAGAGAAAGAGTGAGATCAAATTAAATTAATTACTAAATTAATCATTCAATATCCATCCATTTATTCCTACATCTAATTTAGTTTAAATATCTTCTTCTTTTCTTTTTTTTACTTTAGTACGACCCTTTTGAAGAAATTTGCATGTTTCCCAGATACCAAAAACAGGTACAATTTACCCACATTTCCACACTGCCTCCTTGAGCATCAGTGAATGTTTGCATCTTATAACTATACACTATAAGGCGCACCTAAGAGCCTTAAATGTTCAAAAAAAGAGCGCTCCGCTTGATTGACTGTCGGACCATTTCTCGCTGACACAGGGATGTAATACATAGACTACATATGCTGTGAAAGATACGATTTGGAAATCCATTGCCGCTTACATATATATATATATATATATAATTTTATTTTTTTCCTATTTGCACCTATATTATTTTCTTTTTCTTATTTTTCATATGCTTCTTTGTCTTATTTTTCATATGTTCTTTTCCTTTTTCGTATTCGAATGAGTTGTATTTATAGAGTGATTTATAATCAAGTTAGGGATTTCTATTAGTTATATCCTTTCTTTACTTTTCTGTAGTTTTCCATCGAGTAAGGATGAATATTGTCTGCACGTCTCAACAGATAGAACATGTTATCAGAATGTTTTGGGAAGTTTCTGTTGATTGTTGGAAACTGAGCCGAGTTCAGTCTTGGAGAAGCGGTGTATCTGTGTGTGTGCGGGAGACGGAATGACGTGTTGTTCTCGACAAGCCACGTCACGAACCCGTCAACCATGTGATCAACGAAGATATGCTTCAGACTGTCTACTCTTGTGTGGAAAATTACTAGTTTTATCTTTCTTTCTTTCTTTCTTAGCCAATCAGAATCATTTAAACGTCATCATTGACGTAGTTAGCACCCTCTGTTAGAGTATAATTGCTGTAACAATGTTATTGTAAGCGGGGCGGCCTACGAACTCCTTGTGAGACCTGAAGCTGGCTTCTGCTGATGAAACTGCAAACTAAACTTCACTAAAATTTCTTCTATTGACTGCACTTCTGACTCCTGGTCTTCCTTCAAAATATCTGGTCCTCGGGTCTTAACTGTAAATCCCCTACAGCTGGCAGCGATAAACCAATCAGAGAACATTACGTAACACGTACAGTACGTCCACTGGCAGTGATAAACCAATCCTAGAACATTACGTAATACTCCCTGTCGCGTGCATTCATTAACACACGCTTCCTTGAGCATATTCTCTTATCTATCTTTTTTGGTTTCACACAGCAAACACCCAGAACGTGTACGGACGTTTTGAGTACACTTAGATTAATACATAAAAAATGAAATAATGTGTATAAAGGATGCAAAAAACATGTCAGTGTTACAATGACAAGCTCCACGCTTCCCCCCTCTGGCCACCGGAGGGAGCTATCGCACTTATACTGACACACACACACTACATTTCCCACAAGCCCGTACATTTGACTGATTATCGCACCAGCTGTTTACTATCATCAGGACTATAAAAGACTCCATCATCCACAGGCACACCGCAAAGTCTTGTTTTGCTGCTCTGAACATTACTGAGCATTTATATCCCTGTCTGGTTTCCTGTTGCCGATTCTGGTGTTTTCCCATTTTTGATTCTGTCTGCCTGCCCCGACCTTTGCCTGGATTATCGCTCGTGATTGTTCTCTGCCTGCCCTGACTTCCCCGCCTGTACCACTAGTCTTGAATGTTCTTTGCTTGTCCTGACTTCCCTGCCTGTACGACTACCCTTTGTATCATTAAAGACACACATTTGGATTCAGTGTCCCTGCATTACAGTCAGATGGATTGAAACTGTAAACTGCCTGAGCTTCGTCAGGATAAGAGATAAAGACACCAGCAAAACTGTTGATTTCACACTGAAATGATTTTCCTGCTGCATGAAGCTCATAAAAAAATTTATTACTCTCCTCATTGTACATGTCTATGAATTATCTTTAATATGATTAATAATATTTAATATTTAATAATTTTTTTACATGATAGATGGGTGTTTGCACTTTCGTGGGTGTTTGCTGTGTGGAAAAAAATATTGAACGATAAGCGAATATTCTCAAGGAAGCACGTATTAATGAATGCACGCGAGGGGGGAGTCAGATTTCCCCGGTGAGTCAGATTTCCGTACAACACCTGCATGTTTGATGGCAAAATTGCTCAGCTGTCCAATTCAGACACAGAGGATGATGACTTTGATGGATTTGGATGGATTGATTAAAACATAATGTGAGTGTATTGTTAAATAGTAGAACTAAAGTTCAACTAAACTCACTGTTTTGCTTCCGTTACCTTTTTTTGTAGACTGTACGTTTTAGCATGCACCTTATAATACGATGCGCCTTATGTGTGGGTTAAGTGCCGAAATAGATCCCGTAATTGAGACTGCACCTTATGGTGGTACATTAAATGAAATTCTGTCATGACAACTCTCGGAGTGACATGGTAATCTCTCATCCGACAATGTTGATATGTTTGGTCTTGGCGGAATAGATCTGCTACGCTGCTAAAGCTCAACCTTCAAACCAAATATTTGAAGTTTGAGCACGCAAGCTCATTGGCTGATACAGCAGAAAACAATTAGCTGTGCACTATAGATAGAACTTTGTATGAAAACTAATATAAAATGGCAAAACCATTTAATTACTACTTTTTAATTACTACTATTTAATTAATTACTTTGAATGTAATTTTTAAGTGTTATATTTTAAAACATGTTGGTATCTTTAAAATACTGGAACAAGAATAAAAAATAATAATAAACATAAACTAGAAAACTAAAATAATAATACTGCAAGCAACTAAATTAAAAAGACAAATTTAGCATTAAATAGAAGTAAACAATGTATTCAAAATAATGATCATCCAAACCAGGACCCCATCAAATAAAATTATAATTATTTATTTATTTCACATTTAATTAGAGTTTTTTGAAGATGTAAATGGTTACATGCACAGTATGAAGCCTTTAACGTACCTTCGCCAAGTCCACCAGAGTGTTGGCCTGGTCATTGAGTTTCCTCTGCTCCATTTTCACACTGCGGAGCCTGGGAGGAGGCAGGGTTATGGAGGGATGGGGGATTGGGAGGAGGGGGACATTAGGGAAGAGTAACAGATTCCTGTCAGGAAGACTTGATAAGGATGAGGGATAGAGAGAGAGTGGCCTGCATGCAAGCATTCACAGTCCTGTTTGCCATACCAGTCATGCAAACCCAATCTATGAAATGTAAAGAAGAGAAAACTCTTAACTTAACGTTCAAACATGACACATCTCCTTTTGCCCCTGCAGGCACGCGTCAACCATTCACAAAAAAAGCCATCCGAGAGCCTCGTTTGTGGATGAGGTCAAAGGAAGTGGCAAACAGCTGAGGTAGAGGTATATGTGACACCGCTGAAAATGCTTGTGAGAATGGCATTGCTTGCTGTGGGCTTGGTTCTGAACAAAATTTTAAAAGAATGTGTTAATGAATTTTTTTTATTTGTGCCATAGCAACTATGAAAGAGTACAGGGATGACTCTGACCATGAGGAGACATTGTAAGAAAGGCTGCCTTAATATCCTGCCCGCTAAGTGTCGTAATTAAACGAATGCGAGTCTTCTGTTCCGATTTGTCATTCATTAGTTAATGCCAAGCTTTGAATTTTTTTTAGCATTTTTCTTTTCTTTTCAAGCTTAATGGACTTGTTTTGGAGTATCCAAAAAAAAAATCTGGAGATGCAGGACATGGTCAGCATTCTTTCTAATGCAAAAACTCCATATCATCTTGCATCAAAGCCCTGGATGACCCTAAATGTCTTTAGCTTAAGGTAGTGCCTGTGGTGGAAGGGAACACGGCATCAACCAAATACATGCTTTATCTATAGACACTGTCTATAGAAGTTAATTGCAAGATTATTTAATGAAAGCCGATGCTTAAAGGTGCTGTTTATGAATGTCCTGAACATCCTGTCCCACATACTGAGCTTAGTTTTCGTCTGGACACACAAGGTGGGGCTACCAATGCAAGTTAATACAGAGATTTACGCTTTTGAATAATGGATTTGGTGCAAATGAACAAATCAACAGTTCCAAAGATGCTTCTCCTTCAGAAGGTTAAATAAAACCATACAGCATTAAGTAATCTTGCATCTTTTTCATTCTAGACTTAGAATGGAGAGAAGCAATATAGATAACCAAAATCGGCATTCAGCTTCCAACTCCATGCATATGAAACAGAGACAGGGAGGATGTGGGGAGAAAAACACAGAGGACAAACTTACTTCTGAGCTCTGCAGTGATAGAGCAGAACGAAGACAAAACACAGTTTAAGTTTAGAAACCACAACATATAAACAACATGTGAGCCATTACACTGCACCACTAACCATAACCACAAGGTAAGGGTTTGGGGAAGGAGAGGGGAAAAGGACAATCATCACATTACCAAGAATAACATGCTGACTGATTCTCGTGAGAAGGTTGTGTCTTTGACACTTGACGAGATTGATTGACGAGAACTTATGATATAATAAGGGCATCATTGATTTTAGAGACTGGATTATCAAATACTTGCCCCTTCTAAATCAACATGACTTTACAACAGTTCCTTAAAAAAAAAGACACCAAATCTCATCTAAAAGCCCAATCACCTACAAGTGGTAATTGAACAAGCCAATGCACATTAGCGAGTAAGATTTCCATCACAAGCCACCCCCCCGATATTGGGTATATAAGGCAGGGTGCGAATACACACAAAATGCTTTCACTTCAGTGCAAGTTTTTCTTCACTCTGCACTGGAATAAGAGGGAAGCGTGTTTGTGTGTTGGTGTGATGGCGAGTTCCAGCAGAAGGCGCAGTTGCTGAGTGTGTGCACGGTCAAGTGCAGCGGCTGTTCCCATGGGTGCTTCAAAATCAAAAGAACAATTTCCCTAAAAGGGTAAATACGGCTGTGGTCTTTTTAAAGATGTCCTTCCACTCATGTGTTTCTGGATGCGTTAGTTTCCTGGCCCAATCTGTCCCAATGTCTGTGCTGTAAGGTGGCAATCGTTGACATGTTATGCACCCATTGCGGGAAGATGACGATCACAATGTTGAGATCAAGACTAAGATACCTTAAAAGAGGTGGAGTCCCCTCTGCTATTCCCCAATCTGGTTCTTCTACACATTAGAGAGCCACTTTGGTTAAAACATAGAGTGATCTGAGGATTATAGTGGGAATGCTCCCGCCAGGAGATTCTCCGCAGCCCTCTTTTCCATTGCAGGCTGTGTAGCTTCCAGCTGTGGTTGCATCCTTCTCATGGAGAATCCAGCATCTCATTCGGGGCTCATGCGGAGGACCAGATATCGATTGTTGCATCGCAGGGTGGGCTAGAGTCCTCTGGGGAAGAAGATTCGGCTGCACTAGCCCATCAGGGAGAATTGTGTTGTTTGAGTCTGACCTGAAGCTGACTGCCATGCTTTCCCGGCTGTCCCAAGTGTTGAACTCGAGTTGAACTCTACATTGCATACTGAACCTTGAACGATTGGTATCTTGGGTGGTTGATGCTGCCAACACCCACCCATCTGGGGCTACACCTCCGCCTGCTTGTCACCGAGTACGTCCCTCTGTGGCCTCCACATCTGCTCCACAGCAGGCACAACCACAGCAGCAGTCTTTACCTAGGCCACAACGTCAAGCTCCCCACATAAAGGTGACATTGCCCGTCTCAGTCTCCATGGGCAATCAAGAGATGGAGGGAGCTGCTCATCAGGAGACGGAAAACCTGGGTGGAGAATTTTTTGTTTTTTCACAAAGAGTTAATTTCTGTTTTGGTGCTCACGCACCTCAGCCGTTTGGGGCTTTGTGTGAACTAGGAAAAGAACAAACTCCCCTGTGCAGAGAATCTCTTTTCTCAGTATGGATTTGGACTCGGTCGACATCACAAATGAACAGACCCAGTCAGCCACGGTCACACCACTCAGATTGCTTCATATGAGACTTCTTCGGTGCTGGGTTTATGACTGGGTTCCAAGATAAGCATGGCAAACATCGAGTGGAAATCACTCTGATCTGTCGCCATACTTTCAGCTCATGGTAGGCCTTGCGTTCCAATGGGCAGGTGTTCCCCTAGTACAAGTGTCCAGACATGCCTTCAGCACAGGCTATGGTGCTGTATGCGATGGGCAAGCAGCCTAGGCCTCCTAGACAGGACCTCGTCTGCAGTAGCATATCAATTGCCTCGAATTGCTAGCAGAACAACTTTCCCTGAGCCATTGCTACAAGGCAAACGTACTGGTCCAGAGAGCCAAACACATCGACCATTGCATCCAAAAAAGGAGAGGTGTTCTATGCTCCTGTCGTATGTCGAAACTAGTTTACCATCTCCTCCTGTGGAGTCAGAGGCGACTCAGGTCGCTTCATGCCATTTATATACCGGGTGAGCTCAGTCGTGCATTCGATGAGCTCTCACGACAGCTTAAGTCGAGAGAAGAGTGGAGACTTCACACCCTGACAGTCCAGCAGATTTGGGAATACTTCAGGGTCGCTCAGGTCGACCTGTTGCAGTCATTAGATTAAAATCCTGTGTCTTCAGACAGCTCCCCTGACTGTGCTCACATCTATAAAGAGTGTGGGGGACTGCCAAGCATTACAGGTCAACAAAGCGTGCCTGGAATTCGGGCAAGCCGACTCTCACCTTATTCTGAGGCCCCGGCTTGGAAATGAGCCCAAAGTTCCCACCACTCCCTTCAGGGAACAGGTGAACTTGCATTGCTGTGTCATGTTCGTACCTTGTATTGGTACGTGGACTGCATGCAGAGCTTCAGAACCTCTGAACAGCTCTTTCTCTGCTATGGAGGCCAGCGGAAGGGAAAGGCTGACTCCAAACAGAGGTTGGCTCATTGGATAGTGGATGCCAGTGTCTTGGTATACCAATCCCAAGATGAGCCATGTCCCCTGTTACTTCCCCGGGTACTGAGTGTTACTTCCTCCTGGGTGTTGGTGCACTTCGGGGTGGACGACACACAACATATAAGTGAGATTCTACAATGTCAGACTGGAGCCATGTGTATTGTATACAAATAGATAAAATGTGTGAAGGATCTCTAAATGTCTCCAAGGGTGGGATGCGATTACTTATTCTGTTCTGCAGGTGGGGGGGATTAGGCGGCTTGCATAGAGCTCTAGAAGGGGCAGCAGTAGTGGCATCTTCCATTGGGATCCCAATTCGTCAGTTCAGTTCTGACTTAACTTTAAATATGACTGACTGATGCGGAAACTCTGGGTTACTAATATAACCCCCGTTCCCTGGCAAGAACGGGACCCCATCTCAGCTCTGAAGCGGAGAACTTAATGTGAGTATTCAAACATTGTCTTATACCCAGACGCAGGGGAGCAGCTTGCGATACAAATCTCACTCGCCAAAGTGCATTGGCTTGTTCTGTTACCACTTGAAGTGATTGGGCTCTCAGGTGAGATCTCAATTCGTCAGCTCAATAATGACGTAATGCCTCCATTCCCTCCTTCAGGGAACAGATGTTTCTTATTAGTGAAGACAAACAAAACATACAGTTGAACATCCATTATAAGTGTATATCCATAAAAGTACCACATTTTAATCACACTGATCACTCAAGAGACATCTGCAGTTTATCAACAATAAGTACCCTGCAAAAATTCAGAAAAAACATTTTGCTTACTGGTGAATGGCCTGCAAGAACTTGCGCTGATGCTTGCGTACTTTGGCATGATCTATCTTCTTCACTAATTTTGTGTGTTTGTAGATGAGCCATGTTTCCCTGAGTACATTGGCAGCTGTGTTCTTTACCTGGAAGAAATAGATGAAAATTCAACATTACTAGATAATTGCAATACATGACATTGACCATTATGCATTTTCCAGAGAAACTGAGAGGGAATGTAAAAAACAAAAAAAAATCAAGATTGGTTAAAAACACAAATACAGTGAAGTTCATTTATCTCGACCTCAGTTAACTCGCAAACCCAATTATGTCAACGTTTTTTGAAGTGGAACCGCCAAAGTCCTTATTTGTCTTGGCATTTTCTTTTCGGTTATGTCGATTCTTTTATGTTGCCGAACCCTAATATCTCGAGCACAAAAGAGGGACAAATTCGCCACTTCACATGGTTATCTCGATCCCGTGACTAAAGATCGTACCTAGTTCACTGCGCATGTTCCGAGTTCGCGTTGCACGTGCATGCCATGACAATTTTTGGTCTTTCCGGTCCTTCCGGCTGCTTTACATTTGCCCAGTCAGATTGTAATTTTACAGCGGTAGGACGCATTAGTTTGTGTGGTCATGTCATAAGGGCCGTATGTTGTGTAATTGATGATTTCATGTTATATAATTGTGACCTCGAGCACTTTTGTGATATACACAATGTTTTGTTGATTTTTTTTTTTTGATGGGACAAAAGTTTTTCTGGTGTTCAAGAGTGATTACGAAATTATACAACGCAGATTACATAGACATCGACAAAGACATCGTTACTGATAGAAGCTTAGAAGCGTTTGTTTTCAAGCAGACCATTAATGGCAAAACGCAACAAAGCATTTTAGACTTTAAAGAAACCATAGTAACCGCGTGTACAATACTTTTAGAACTGTGTCACAGCGAAATGACTGTGTTATGAGCGAATGTGTTTATGTGACTGTTTATGCTGTGAGCGAAATTGTGTTTGCAACGTTGGAGAATATGATTAAAGGTTTGTATCGAGAATCAAAGGTGGTTTTTATTATATACTGGTAAATCTCTGCTGTTAGTTGGTGCACATATGCCTTTTGCTGTTAGCAAACATATACAGTGTATGTATATTTTTATAGCATGCCGATCGCTTCATCAAACAAATCGCCATATCTCGATCCTCAGTTATCTCAACGCTTTTTTGCAACCCCCGAGGCCGTAGACATGACCGGATTCCACTGTATATTATTTTCTAATAAATAATCTTATCACTTACTCGTTTACAAAGTTGGGTGTCCATCATGAAATTGTGGACATGTTTCTCAGCTTTTGTCAATTCTAACTTTCTGGCCACCACTGCGACTACAAGTGCAGTGCAACCAGCACCCTACATGAGGATATAATGAACAGAATCTGTTTTCAGCATAAATATTAACAAAAAAATTATTTTCACAAATGCATTTGAAAAACTACATTTAAATATAACTACATTTTTAAAGACATACCATGATTCCTGTGAGAAGACAGACCCCTTTCCCACAGTAAGTATGAGGGACCATGTCTCCATAGCCAATTGATAGGAAAGTTATGGAAATTAGCCACATAGCTCCAAGAAAGTTACTAGTGACTTCCTGTTTGTCATGATACCTAGAATAGTAAGAACAGGCAGATAATCTTAATCAGGCTGTAGAAATAGGTCTAAAAGTTTCATTATGAACATTTTGCCTAACTGACAAAATTATTTCAAACATTTCTGGTGGAATACATGTAGAACAATATGAAAAATTTAAATACCAACATATCCCAACAACCCCCCCCCCCCCCCCCCCCCCCCCCAATAAAGACAATAATCTGAAGAAAGAAAATGATAGAAAAATTACCAAAAGAAGTAAATACCAGACAACAGAGTATTATCTAAAGTATTTACATGGTAATTTCTTTACCATGCCACATTCTGTTCCTTCCCAGACTCAAAACAAATTGCTCAATGCTCTGCTGCAATATATATATAAAGTGAAAGAAGTAATAATAAATTAAAGAATGAATGAATAAAGAGATAGATAATAAAATTCAAAGTGATTAATCATTTATAAAAAATAAAAATTCCTTTGAAACACTAATTATTATGTATTTTTCAATAGGAAATTAAACAACCAGCACAAGTGTTACTTTTCACTTTGCACATCAGCAATGCTTGACTGTGAAATGCAGTCCACAAATTAGTGGAAGGATGATCCAGATCAGCAAAATAAATGTTTTAAAATCCCCAGAGACAAACTCAAATAACCTAACTTATTTTCCCCAGATTAGACTATTGCTAGCAGCTCATCCACATATCTGCAAGAGGTTGACCTTTTCAGCAGCCTGTCAAGGAGGAGCTAAGCACAGGTCAGAAGACATTTATCTGCATTTAATATAATAGGAACACTTTTGATGAGGAATAACAAAACAAGGTCCAGGCTCTTCAACATTCATATTGAGTAGCCGGACTGAACGCAAGCGATTTATTATCTAATCGAGCACATTTAAGGTTAAAAAAGGTTAAATGTTCCTCAAAATCCCCTCTAAGACCACATACTCAAAACACAAGAGAGGTCATGCCACCATCAGTTGCACCTGTCTATAGCAGAGTTCAACTCTGTGGTCATGCTCTAAGAGCAAGTGCGTTGTAATTTGTTAATTTTTTTTAATTGCTCAATGTAGTGGGATATTCCCATTATCACATGCGAAAAGCATAGTTACCATGCAGGCATTTTATAGAAGGAATCCACATCCTGCATGCTGAATAAGCCAGTATATTGAGAGCAAAATACAAAACCCTATAATAAAACACAGTATATGCAAGTTGATCACAGTATATGCAAGTTAAAAATTTGTTCTAGTGAGGGATTGTTCACAGAAATTAGTTATTTGCCCATGTGCTACATAACTATTGTGAAACAATGCACAGTGCTGGCACAAACCATTCCCATGTAGGTTTAGTCATTTTCAATGATCTTTTTTGAAGCTGGTGTCAGATCTCAGAGGTTCTCGGCATACCAGACTTTACTCTTGAAGAGCTCTGGTAAAGACCCTCTTTTACATAAGACTTGCATTTTACAATTATCTCAACAATATGCTTGCTCTTAGAAGTCCATTAGATGAAAATAATTCACATGGCACAATTTTGGGAAGAGGTCGTATCCTGTGAAGTCTGTCTGTTTGCACACATGAACATGAATATGCAAGGCAGGTCTTATCGTGACTATGCACACTGTCTTCATCATTAGCTTGCCTTTGTTTTGACAGTGAAGAAGTGCATTAACATTTCCCTCAGTGCTTGTAATCAAAAGCAAAATGCTACATACTGGCCTTCTAAAGCTCTCAATATACTGTATGCAATACTGGCATAAAATGGAGAAGAGCTGGCACCACCTTCAACTTAGATCAAGAAGTCTATCTGAAAAAAGAAGTGTTTCCCCAAATACCCCCGTCATATCCCAATTTCACACAAAACCCCATAGGCTACAGTTGTTTAGTAGCAAAATTCACAAAACCCAGCAATCCGTACCTTTAATGACTTGTACCCTGACAGCATGGTTAAAAGATGCAATGATGGAGCAAATATAATTTAACATATAATTAACTATGTTAACTAGGGATGCACAAATACTGATAAGCCAATCATTATTTTCAATGTTATGACCAATAATTAATAAACGGACAATTTTGTAAGATGTTTTAAATGCTTTAGGAATCACATCTTTAAAATGCACAGCATGAAAAAATACACTCAATTTAAAATTTAACAGTGTAATTAAATAATTACTAATTATTACTGTTTTTAACGAAAATCTAATGAGCATTTGATGATGGAAATCTAGAAATAAAAATAAGGGAAATGAGTATGCACAATGAAATATTCAATACAGCCTGATTCAAATAATAAAATTAACAAAAAACACTAACATCGGTTGACAACCGATATGATACCAATATATATTTGCTAAATATAAATATAAAATAAGTGAATGCATATGCACAATTCAATAAAACCTAATAAAAATATATTTAAAAAAAATCAAAAGTACCAACATCGGTTAATAACCGATATGATACAGATATATTGTGCAAAATCTAAAAATAAAAATAGGGTACATGAGTATACATAAATAAATATTCAATATAGACAGATACAAATAAATGTAAAAAAAAATAACAATAAAAATACTGACATCGGTTGATAACCGATATTGTACCGGTTGTGCATCCCTAAATGCCCAACACATATGATCCCATAGTTTACCCCCCGCCCCATTCTCTTACATAGTTCACTTCATTGTCCACTCACACCGCAAGTTACAGGCCTCAGTGTGACAGCAAAACCAGTCAAGGTTCAGACACAATATTACAATTCTCTGGAGGAAGGTAAGATGCTTTGGGCAAGGTGTAAAAGAATCATCAGGACACGTTTTGTAGAAACAGTCCTTCTAGCATTAACTAAACATACGCTGTCAGTGAGTTGGTGTTTATTCATCTTCTGATTTCATTCTTAACACAACACTCCAGTAACTGTGTACAATAAAGACAGCATTCATGGAGATATTGTGGAGCATCGTGACAAAATGGAAGGTATTGTACTATAATGCACCTTCTGAAATGCTCTATTCTTATCTGAGGATATCATGCCTTTCTGCTATTGTACTGTCAGCTACATGAAAACGTTTCTGTTTGAGAAGGATGGAAGGATGCATGAAATTGTATGTACATTTGGGGAAAGGGCCTAAGAGAAGGAAACTGCCTGAATCATGCAAAATATTTAAGGGATAAGTGGGCAGGGAGGGGGCAGAAACAGGACCAAGAGATGTGAAGCAATGAACAGGAGGTGCATGAATTTAAGTGTGAATGATAAGCCAACTTTGCAAATAGCAGCAATGTTCCTCCAATGTCCCAGCCCTTCCTTCATATTCCCGTCCCTCCCATTCCAGACGGACTCCGTGCTCGTCCAGTCTCACACCGTTCTGCCCTTTGGGCTGGCCAGTGTGCTTAGAGAAAAGAAAAAAGTGCAGTAAAAGGCCCAATTCAGCAGCACTTTGGAGAAACGAGCGCCTCTTTTGAATGACAACAGAGCAGTAAACATGAAGACTACCATGCTGTTTCATAGTTTACCAGAAGTGGGCACCCACTAGTCTAGCATTATAAAACCTTGCTTTCTCTTGTCTCTGAGGAGACTGTGTTAGAATGGACAGCTACATTTCACCTTTTTGTGCTCAGTTTGTCATCAACAAGCGGCCCAGTGTTGTTCAACTGCTTGCACACATTTTCTGTGAGGTAATCGTTTATGTAAACAAATGTGCGATCAAACATTTCAACTGACCGTTATAGCAAGCTACATTTGAGCACTACAGAGATGCAAAGAAAAGCACATGGATCAGGTAAAATTCAAAGGTTTGTTTCACAGGTTTTGCTGAAGCTCTCTTTTGTGCTGGGGCGTATTACAGTTCAATAACAGCTGCTGAAGGAATAATCTGAAAAAAAAAAAGAGTTGCCCTCAGGCCTGTTTGTAAAGGTGATTTGAAGGAGCTGCTCCATTTTAACACAAACTCCCTCCTCCTCCCTCCCTCCTACTCCTGAGCACTTTAGAAAGAGACGCTTGATTCACAGTGCTGCGCAAATCATAGCTTTCGAAACCATTAGTGCATTTGCTATCAACAAACTTCTCTTATGCGGATGGTGCCACATTCACACATGTTTTTTTTGCCTTTGCTTTTATCAATAAATTAATCTATTAAGAGTTTTTATTTTTTGGTCAGAGCTGCTGAATCCCACCCCCTCCCCCCTCTTAGAGCAGCAGTGGCACCAGCTCAATGAACAATGATAGGTTTTCCACGGCTAGAGAACGAGGACTCACATGGCATCCCTATGGAGCAGCATAGAGGGGAAATAGAAAGTACAACAGTGAATTATAGTCACACACACGCATTCGAAACCTCCCATTCGCTCATATAGACACACACACGCAACGCAAATTACTCACGCAAGAAAAAACCAGAGTGTGGGCAGCATCGTGTCGTGCATTGCAGCCGATGAGACTGGGTGCAGAGTGCTGGGTAGTGGTATGGTGTAACATCAAAACCTTCACCTCGTTTACCACTCCAAACTCTTCATTGTTGCCTGTTCAGTCTCTTATAAACCCACCAATGTGAAATATAGCCAGACTGATCGTTTCAGAGTGAACCTTTCGGAGTGAACCATCTTTCTGCCACAGAGATGAGAGTTACTGACACCTCTTCTTGTCAACTCTTTTCTTTTGCATTTCTTTGCCTTAGCTTAGATGGAACAGCTGTTTTCATTAGGGCTATTAGGGCTGGGTGTCAATACATGTTTCTCATTTCAGATCAATTTTGATTCACAAGAACTCGATGCAATTCAGTTTGATTAAAAATTGTATTATTTTTAATTCGATCACAATTTTTATAACAATTATAATACTTCACTAGTAAAGAACTAATAAAGAAATTCACAGTATGTTTTTGATTCACTCAAAATTGGTTTAAGAGTCATTTGTTTGTGAATTGAAATACACACTATAATAATATCGCCTTTTTAACAAATTATATTCACTGCAAACTGGTATAACTTAAATTAAAAGACCTATCAAGTTCAAATGAAGATTACAATTAATCTGAAAATAAATACTTTTTACCCAGCCCTATTATATAAGCACACTTAATTCTAGAGCCTCATTCACACTGACAGCTTTTTAGCCCTAATATTCGCAAATATTATCTTTGGGCTGTATAACTGGCCATAGTTTTTGAAAATCTTATCACAAATTAAATGTATTGCAGCTAAAAATGTCAGTTTTCTTGCAGCAGTGCATAAATGTGTCATACCATGAACAAGATATTATCAGTGTATGAATCTATGAATCAAACTCCCTTAGAATGACTTTCACTTTTTTATGCATTTTTTTTTATTGTATTGCTGCATATGGGCAGAAACAGATCATATAGACCAGGGAAGTCATTAATATTAATGTATTGCCTATACTCTACCACATCTTATTGGAGATGGATCAAGTGCTCTACTCTCACTGTGCAACTCTCACCGAAGACAAATAGCTTAGGATTGTTTTTTGCGAGTTGCTGGCAGTGTGAATGGGGCTTAAAGAATTTCTGCACAGCTCTATTTATTCAAATATGTTTGAAAGATTAAATCTGGTGAAATTAATTCTGGCATAAGGCATGTGTTGGAGAGGTAAAGGTGAGGAGAAGCAGGTAACACAGGCAGGAATGGTAAAGACACAGTACAGATAAAACAGTTAATGATCATTGTCTTTTGAATCTAACCCATTCATCACAGTGCTGCTTTAGCCCAACAAGGCTGTGTATGTCCATTTCCTAATGTGCCTTAATATGTCGAAATCTACACTGCCTCATGGGATGAGATCATGATGATGCAGTTTTTGAAGTGGGTATCCTCGAGGCTCCTCAAAATTACCAAAACAAACCATTCCGCAAACAAACAATTAGGCAGTCATGAATTATTTAACAATTGCTAACATGGACTGGGATTTGTGGTGCAATCGCAGAGCTGATGGGAGAAAAGCTCTTCATACAGGCAGCGTGAGGCTGTAGGAGATGCTCCTGGAGGGAATGAGTGAGTGGGAGATGCAGAGAGAAGAAGAGCGAAAGACAGAAAAAGAGAGCGAGAACGAGTGGAGGGGAGGGGTATAGCTGTGTAGCTCGGGATCACAGTCGCTGTGGTGCCATACCTCTCACAGACCCGAACGGTCCAGGCTGCGATGATCCAGGAGGAGATGCTGAAAACCAGCAGCACGGTGCCCGGGCAGATGGTCATGAGGGTCTTCATGACAAAACGCGTGTTGAAGTTGATCTTGTTGAGGGCACCTATACTGCGCGAGGATGCGTCGGTGAAGAGCTTGCTATGAAGGAGCATGACACGGCCAATCAGGTAGAGGCGGAGGAACATCGGGATGGAAAGAATGATGTCTACGTCGGCATCGGCCACAGAGGGCACATAGGTGAAAGCCAGCCGGGCAGTCCACGTGAACACATATTGGCCCGGGATCGGGTGAATGGCACACACCAGCAGCTCCAGGACAATAAAGAAGATGCGCTCATATGTCATGGCTATCCTCCAGTCATCGGCCCCATTGTCCACCATGAACAGCTGCAGGGAGCAGTTGAAGAACAGGGTGTATTAGCAGAGGATAAGAGAGTGGATTGTCAGGTGATGACTTAAAGGTGAAGTGTGCCAAACTTATTCCAGCTTACTATGAAGCGATAACTATAAAACCAGACTGATTCCCTCAAAAAGTGTAAACACTCACTGCAATAAAGTAATTGTCAAAGTAAATAAAAAAAGACAACATGATCTTAATTTGCATAGTTCAAAAAATTTAAAATCTTGTTCAGTCCACAAAATCTTGTCAAGTCTAGGTTTATTATAGTTAACTAAAACTAAAACCAAGATAGAATCTCTTACTTCAGATAAAAAATACAGTACTGTGAGTCTGTAAAAAAAATTAAGCATGTTGGTATTTTGAGCAACAACACAAAAAAAAGGTTTTATGAATATCTTTTGTTGTACCAAGGGAATATCAGTTTACATTTCAAAAAATATATTTTTTCCATTAACTGTAATAACACAGTGAGATTTTTATATGCACAAGTAGTCTGACAACAGCCAGTATGATCCACACGGAGATCTCACCATCATTGAGCCATCAATACGCATGAATACATGAAGAAACGTAACAAACGGAGACAGACTAAATCCAGAACTATGGAAATGTCTCAAGATGCTTGAAGAAACCTATCTGCAAAGCTATAGTACTATGAAAAGTTGTGAAGCACTAGTGTAAAAATGCTGTAGATTGAGGATGCTTTCAAAAATAATGTCATAAATAGATTTTATTTTTCAATTAACTTCTAGTAACTAAATCAAAATATTATTTGGTGTGATCACCTGTATGCTTTTAAAACAACTTGTGTCCTGGTACACTTGCACATAGTTTTACAGGTAGCTTTGCAGACTCATTTCTTCAAGTGTCTCAGTGGCATTCTTCTGGATTTAGTCTGTCTCAGTTTTTTCTGTTTCTTCATGTAATCCAGATGGACTCGATGATGGTGAGATCAGATCTCCGTGTTGAGCATATCAGCTGTTGTCAGACTCCTTGTGCATACAAAAATCTCACTGTATTACTCTAGTTAATGGAAAAGAGAATGTTTGCAAATGTAAACTGATATTTCCTACAGACACACTACAACAAAAGATAGGAGTAACTGGCAAAACCTTTTTTGGGGTGAAAAATAATAACATGCCAAAGACTTTTGCCGAGTACTGTACATTACCTGAAATTAATAAAAATATAAAAACCGTAAACATTTTATTTCAGCAACATTTCTCAATTTCATTTAGTTTAACTTGATGTACTAAAATAATTAAAAGTAAAACTAATAAAAATGACACCACACAACAAAATGAAAATAAAAATTTAATTAGTAACATTTTAGTATTCTTATATATAGTTTTGCAAAGCAAAGATAAATATTTAATAGTTTTCTATATCAGCATTTTACACACAAACCTCAACTTTGTATAATGATCAAATCAACATCAACAGGATAAAAATCAGCAAAAAACAGCAAAACAGAAATCCTACAACAGTAACAACAACTAAATGTAGCCATGCTGAAATGCTCAGAATAATTGGCTCAATCGATGTCATGAACTGGGGGCGGGACTATTGGTACGGCCAACCAATGGCAGATGGGGCAGCGTTTTAGAATTCTGCTTAAAATACTTTAGAATTCTGTTTGTTGATTTTAGTAGCACAAAAATGTACACATTTCACCTTAAAATGATCATTAATAGATCATTCAAACATACTTTTTATTCTTGATACTCAATAACTAACCTGTATTTCCCGAGCGTGGTACATTATTATAAGACCAAGCAAAATAACAGTGGAAAGGCTGATAAGGCATTTCAGTGCAAATGAATATGAAGATTCCTGTAGCAAGAGAAACAAAACACACCATTAGTATGAACATAGATAATCTTACAGCTTGTGCTAAAGTTGCTTACTAAATGAAACATTTTTGAATGAATAGATGCTGTCTAAACCATCTGCGTCACAATAAACTGCATTGCTTCGCCCTGGAGGTGTTAATCCCCACTGTGTCAGGAAAAAAATCATTTTCCATAAGATTCCCCATACTATAGCAACAAATGAACCTCGTGCATTTGGGCACCAAAATATCTGATTAGGTTTGATATTAGGTTTAGTCTCGGCTTAAACACCCTATGACATACAGTACATGGACAATCACGCTATGCACGTGGGTGTATTTGATGATGTGAATACTTGAACATGTTTTTTTCGGCACTGTCCTGTCATCTCAGCTTAAATGTGTCAGTGGGAGTGAGGGACATGTTAGTTGAAATGTTAGTGTTGTACAACAGAATGAGGATTACAAATCAGCATGTTTCATAGAGACTGATAATAAATGGTAAGTTTAGTGTAGTTCAGTACATAAAATACCCATTTAGGCCATCCAAGCATATCAGTCAATAGTCAAATACAACAAAACAAGTGGGTCATTTTTTTATGGTAGGTACAAAACAGGCTATTCCTCTAAAAAACATTTGTCATGTCAAAACATATATATTCTAAATATACAAAAAGTGATTGACTTTTTGAAATAAACTAGCTGTATGCAAAGAGACGCAAATCAAAATTTTATGTTCTGTCAGTATGAGGAAGTGAGGAAAGTGTGCATAATTTATGTAATCACAGAAAAGCAATTAAAAGATTCAATTTTAACAGTGAAATTAGACTCCCTTCTCCCTTACCCCTTCTAATTTAACCCCAGGTCCCAATGGTCCCTCTATGAAAAAATTAGGTCTGTAATTCTTATAAATTTCCCGTGTGACAAATTACATTGTAAACTAATTATTGCACCTGTTGGTCACCGAAGTTTTTTTTTTTCAAAGGTCAGATCCTTAACAAACAAATCTGGAGCGCCGTTCTTTCCTGCTGACATTCATTTGCCATTGTTCCTCACTTTTCTTTTCTTTTCTTTTTTCGTGCAAGATCAAGCCATGTGATAATTCGGTTAATTCAGCTGAATGTGACAGTAGCAGTGTAGCAGTTCTCTCCCACAGGTCTAGAAATAGCGCAATCATTACAAAATCCACATCTCAAGGGAACTGAGTGGTCACAGTACCAAACACCTCATTTTGTGGACCGTGCGTTAAGAATTGCTTTGGGAGTTGTCTGTAACACAGGCCTACCTCAAAGTTTAAAGCATTTCAGCTCTGTAAGCCCTCCAGTACTGCTTGTGAAAAAGACTACAAAACAGTAAGGAGATGAGAAGAGCTACATCCCAGAGTAGATTAATGCGGTTTTGAGGACAAATATTAATGTGATCTCTGTACCATGATGGTGGCTATATTATGAGGGATCACAAGAGGAATAGTGGACTCCAAAAGACGGACCACTGGTGAAAATCGTACTACAGTGGAACCCACTTATCTCGACCTCGGTTATCTCGCCAAATTATGTTTTATTAACAAAGTTCGGGAGGAACACGTTCAAAGGATTAACGCAATCAACACGTCATCAGCAATTACGCCTCATCCTATCAGCATGAGAGGAAGCATATGGACATGTTTGACTCACCTACAGCTCTTGCCATTTTTCGGCATCCCTCCGCCACCCCGACTCCTCACACTTAATTGTTCCTATCAAAGTCAGGATACGGGGGGAGTGCTCCAGGTTCGGGCTAAATACCGAGCTCGGAGCCCTCTCCTCGGACAGCACGCCAAATACGCTTACCATTTACTGCTCCTGAATCATTTGTAAGTGTGAACTCGTGAACCCTGTTATGTCGACGTTTTTGAAGTGACTCCCTATTTTTCTTAGCATTTTATTTTTGGTTATGTCGATTCTTTTATGTCGCCGAACCCTGATATCTCGAGCACAAAAGAGGGACAAAGTCGCCACTTAACATGTTTATCTCGAGCACAAAAGAGGGACAAAGTCGCCACTTAACATGTTTATCTCGATCCCCGTGACTAATGATAGTACCAAGTTCACTGCACGTGCGCTGAGTTCGTGTTGCACATGCATCAGTCTGTATGGTCGCTCACTCCAATGACGCTTCATTCACTCTTGCGGCGCAGTGCCGTACACCCGCAGAAGAACTTGCACAAAAATCAAGCTTTACAGAAGCTATCTTGGAAGAGGAGGCACAGGAGTGATCATCTTTGTCCAGGAATTCCCAGATTACATTGACATCGATAAAGACGTCGTTACTGATAGAAGCTTAGAAGCGTTTGTTTTCAAGCAGACCATTAAAGACAAAAAGCAACAAAGCATTTTAGACTTTAAGGAAACCATAGTAACCACGTGTACAATACTTTTAGAACTGTGTCAGAGCGAAATGACTGTGTTATGAGCGAATGTGTTTATGTATGTTTTGACTTTTTATGCTATGAGCGAAATTGTGTTTGAAATGTTGGAGAATATAATTAAAGGTTTGTATCGAGAATCGAAGGTGCTTTTTATTGTATACTGGTAAATCTCTGCTGTTAGTTGGTGCACATATGCCTTTTGTTGTTAGCAAACATATACAGTGTATGTACATTTTTATAGCATGCCGATCGCTTCATCAAACAAATCGCCATATTGGCTTTTGGTTTTCTCGATCATCGGTTATCTCAATCCTCGGTTATCTTGACGCCTTTTTGCAACCCCCGAGGCCGTCGACATAACCAGGTTCCACTGTATTTTTAAAATTAGGATTTCTATATTAAAGATTCTATTTTCAGCATGCTTGAGAATTTAAATTGAAAGATTAAGTTAAGTTCCAAAATGTCTTTTTGTTTGTCCTTTTTGCTTTAAATACAGCATACAAGATGATTTATTTCACAAATGTTTTTAATGCACAGATGTATTAGTGACCTATAGAGCAGAAAATAATTTCTTTATTTAAAAAAATTTCTACTGCTTATCATGTGCATATTTAGCATATTTATATGGAAAAACGTGAAAAAGAGGAAGCACCTACCTTAGTGTAAACCCCCCAGGACAGTTCAGTCTCTGTTACCATGACAACGATCCCAAACATACCGAATATTAGGGCATAGTCACTAAGCCGCTTCCGCTTCTCAAAAAGTGCCCTCCTGTGGCCCAACTTGTAGCCAATATCTTTATTTTTTTTCTGTGGTGCATTGCCACTCTCTCGGACCAGGCTCTCATTGGACGCCTTGCTGGGGTCCTCGCCACCTCCCTTGGAGACGACCACCTCCAGGCCGGAGCTGTGAAGAGTCTGGAGCGGCTGGGTCTCAGAGTCATGCTCTGCTAGGTTGCGTCGTGACGCCGCCAGGCTGCCCAGTGGTCTTACCACTCCTCCATTGTACTTGCAGCTGTTCATGGCTATCTGAGGGAGTGAGTGACTGCTCTCAGAGAGGGAGGGCTTGGATCCAGCATGGCTCAGCTTTGTTCGCTCAGCATGTGCCTGTTAGCAAAAAACAAATACAGACAAACAGGTGTCAGCAGCATATACACAGAAACCCAGCATAAATCTACTCAGTTGGCCCTGCTCCATGACCAGAGTCTCCTAAGGTTCATTTCATCAGAAGACCTACTGTAGCATCTTCATACCTCAGTGTATTGCAGTGACTACATATTACCGTAATTGTACAGTAAACAATTCATAAAGTATAAATCAATATATTTTATTATATTTATGTGTGAATTATCTAATTTCATATGAGCAAACTGTGAAGTCCGCTAAACATTCTACTGCTCTGACAATGTGAAAAAAAACCTAATAAAAAGGTCAGTATGTCTTTTAAATTCAGCCCTCTGAAGGAATACAATGGCAGAAATTACCCACACAGAACAGATGTGCAGCAATCGTGATGGTTTGCGGCTAAATATCCCAATATGGAGAAGTATAATGACGTTAGGATGTTTCACTGTTAGCCTGGAGTGAGGAGTGGGCTTTGTGAAAGCTGTTGTTCTGGTGTTCTCTCACACTCCTGGATCCATGTGTCTCTCACAGGTGAGCAAGCAGTGGAAAATGAAGTGGAGCTAAAACTGGAATATGCATAATTAAATCTGTTAAGATCATGAATTTTGTGCTGACGATTAATTGTAATACAAATAATTGTGATTTCGATTTGTCTGTTTTGTTCATGGAAGCCTAAAATATTATTGTGGCGAGCAGGACGAAGCAGCGAGCCGTGAGAACGGAGCGAGGCTGGTGGCGTGATTGAGAATGAGCATCACCCACGCACCGCACCGGATGAGCGGAAGCATGAAAGGAGGAGCGAGGGAAGTAAAGGACGAGAAGATTATCTTACAGTCATATGGCTGATAATAAAATTCTGTACTAATTTGTATGAAAAAATTAAAAGAAATCTCTAAAAACTAAAATGTATAATTCTAAATACCACAAGGGATTTTATCCATTATAACGTCATAATTTACAGCTAGACAATAGATATAGGTGTTAAAGATAAACAGTGTTATTAAATTACTAGTGTTTATAAAGATGAATGTTATGTGTTGGAATGTTATGTTAAAATTATTCAGTATTGGTCGAAATTTAAAAATAATAATAATGATAATTTCAAAAATGTGTTCATGCTCATGTACTGAACATCAGTGCCACAAGTAATCATCACAGGGATTACAACATATCAAAATATTCTGGTAATTTCTGTTTTAGACGTTGGCATTGTTTTGGACCTTCTCTCAACAGCAATATCTTGCTTTAGCAGAAGTTTCATCACAAATTATTACAAAATGTACTACAAAATTGACTACAAAAATTGTTTTGTATATTTTTGTAACACATTATATTTCTAAAGAACCTATTCATTAGTGCTCATTTTCTAACAGTTTAAACAGCTATTGTGGAAACACTGCAAACTCAAAACTCAATCCAAACTGAAAACATTATGTAATTCTAATCGAATATGGAAAAGATAACTATGTCCCATCCACATACTCTAATTACAAACAATTAGACTGAAGAATGTAAAGTCACATCCAGACAATATAGTCATCAGATATACATTCAGACACAACACATCCGCCATCTTGGAACAGTCAACACACCGATGCTGTCATCACTTACAGAAAAAAATCAATGAGTTTTCCAAGATGCCCGAACATTGCGCAGCCTCTAAAATTGCTAAGATTTGAATACCCAAAGAAATGGAATCACTTTTGAGAAGGTGAGAATGTGTTCATTTGTGTTTTTGTATGCATAGCTAGGTTTTTAGGTGTTTACAATGCCAAGGTCAATTTCGATTAACTGGATATTACTTTTTAAACTGTCAACTTTTTAATGTTGTGTTGGCTAAAACCTTGTTGTATTAAATCCTAAATGATCTGCTGAGGACTACTGCAGAAGTAGAAATTCATACATGCATATAATTATGCATATAATATATAATTATGGTTGCAGACACAAATAACTTCTTCGAGTGTTTACAAACCAGCCTTGACCATTCTAAAATGGCAGACGTGTGTGTGTCTACATATACAAGATAGACACACACTTACACTGGGCAGTCACATTTTAGTAGCAATTCTGAACTTAATACAACACCATTTTCCAAACACCCCATCAGCTAATGCAAGTTTGAGTGTGTCAAATTTTTAATGTCAGTACTATTAATAGGAGCCTCTGAACACAGAAGAGGCCACTTTGAAATTGATGGTATTAAAATCACTGAAATGAGTGCAGCGTTAGTGACGGGAGAATATGCCAACAGAATAATATACCTTTGTATGAAAGCTATAATGCAATAGCACATCACCTAGTAGGCATGTTTTCAAAATGGACATATTTTGTACTGGAGGACCAAGAGAGGGTACTTGCAGTGCATTATACAAATTCACATCGTTCTCTGTGCTTACATGTGTTATGCAACCTTTCAGTGTTTCCTTCTAACGCAACTGGGACTGACCTGACAAGGTCACATTCAAAAATAACTACAAAACAAAAAAACAATAAAAAAATGAATCCTGGTGTATAATCTATTCTAATAATCTAGTTTGAGGTTTAAACACTAAAATAATTTCTTCCCTTTAACATTTTGATTTCATTTTGGTTTAACCACTACTTTAATTAGATGTCAAGACATTTCCATATCTTGCTATTTGCATAGTTAAAAAAATAACTTTGTGATGCTAGCTGAGGTGAAATGTTTTTTTTTTCTTCATATTTTCACTTTAAGCAACATCTTGTTTAACACATTTCTCGTTATCCCACGAGGTATCACTAGTGAATGAAAAGTAATAATATTCACCAGACATGTTTTTACAAACAATTATTAAATTATTGGACGCAAGACATTATTAAACAAACAAAGAAACAAAATGCAGACAATGTGCCCACTGAACGCCTCTGTGATTTTTTTTCTGTATGACAGGCTGTTGTGCTTGATATCCTCCATAACACCTTTAGAGTAAAGTGATGGTGTCTAAGAAGATAACGCAGATATGAAGATAGAGGAAGATAAGACTATTAGGAGACTTTAAATGGTTAAAGATAGCGGTTTCTAATCCTCTTTCTTGAAAAATGCCTTTTCATAACAAGCTTTAATGGCTTTTGGAACAGCAGCATTAAGCCTCGAGGTGAACCTCTGTCACATGCTGCTATAATGAGTTTATTCATTATAACAAAATTATTATTTTATTTTTGTCATATGTTAAAGATGTCACAAATAATGCAGAGAATTAACACCAGGCCAGTTTTCATTATAGATAAAGAGAAGTCATGGCAGAAATACAGGTTTAGATATTGATGCTTAATCATATCAAACATTGATTGCCCGTATAGTTTGATAACAGTAACATTGTGTTGATATAGAGATAGGACTGATATGACACTAAATTGCTGATTGTTTTCTTTTGTGAAGTCTTTAATTTTTAATCATGCAATCTATTAATTAATTATATTAGAGAGGTTTATCAGACGTTTCGCATGACATGACTCCAACATCAGAGCAAGGAGGACTGAGCCAGCAAAGGGAGACCAGTCAAAAGGAAACTCTAAACACTGACAAGAAGGAAGAATGAGAAAGTATTTACAAGTAAACCTCAGTTGTATATATGCTAAGCCTTTCAGAGCACAATGACAGTGCTTGTGGAACTGTGGATCACACACGCCACAATAGCAAACTACGATTAGGTTTCAGTTTGTGTCACAGGATATTGTAACTGTATATACTTGATCAGTTTTGTTTAAGCTTTTAGCCAGAACAGTGTGGTTGAACAAAATGTTACAAATGCATGAGTAAGTATATCAGCCTACATAAGTAAACAGTTATTATATGAAACAATATCACACAAAAAGCATGATCAAGTTCAGTTTAATTGTCTGATTCAATACTAATAATAAAGAACTATACATGATGTCTTCCCTTGTTTTTCTGCCAGTGTTTCTGCAGAGTACAGCTGGACACGTCTTGAGTGAAGCAATCGTGATCTAAGGATCAAAGCTTAATTTAATGATATAATTAAATTAAATGGAGCATCAATAAATGGATGTGTGGGACAGATATTGAAGGTTATTGAAGTTGCAGTCCTTCAGATGAAAAATAATGGATAGTTTATGTATTCCAAAAGTCCTTTTGTTTGCGTTACTGGAGCAACATTAACAAAGCTTGTAGGCAACAGAGCACAGTATTCAGTACTAAAGGTCTCAGACGTCACCCTGCTCGCTATATTCTGCCCAACTGATAAGACTCTCTGCCTAAATGAATTTCCTTTGACTGTATACTCTCATTAGTATCCTTCCTTTCAACTATCTAGCATCAGATAACAAGAGTTTTTTTTCTCTGAAAAGGTCAGTTTATTTTTCTTCTTTTGTTAGCTTTCTTCCTGTTGTACCAATGCTGCACTTGTATTTTATCCAGCTTTGAAACTCTAGAAACAGCTATAAAAAAAGTCTGTATTTGGGATGGTGGGTGATCCAAGTACGCCCATTTGAAATCTCTTTTTATTGTTTAGTGATTTTTTTTCTATATTATTGTTTTACAAATCCATTTGGTAATGTTGAACAAATTGCAGCATTTAAAGTGAATAATTAACCACAATGTAGAAAGAAGAGAATCTGAACAAATGTTTTCTATGAACAAAAGGTGATAATTTGCATTAGAGATACCTGTGATATGGTGTTTTACTGAATGGAACCAAAGTACTACTGCAGGAAATGGATTTGTGCTTATTTTGATAATCCACATTTTAATCATTACATTATTTGTCTACATATTCTGTGTATAAGCCCTTACGTTATGAGTCTTGGCTACTACCACCCAAGGAGATAACTGTGACCGACCTAATAAAAGGTATTTCAGGAAACAAGAGAGAGCATGAAGCAGAATGGAGACATGAATGAAGCTTCTGTGAGTGGCATCAGATAACAGGGTCAGAAAAATAAATGGAGCCATGGGACCTGTTTGAGTCTTTTGAATGATCTGCAGATGAAGGCACTGGCGCGGCAAATAATGAGGGCATCATTTTGGGCATGCCGTGAAAGTGGCACAGATTCATATAACACAGATATCTGCAGTAGTTTCAATTCGTTTGAATTCTGTGCATGTAAAGAATGATTCAAGATTCAAAAGAAAAAACTGGGTAAATCTCAATTAAGTTATGAGCAAAAGTGTACCAGACGGCTGCTCAGACTCAGAGAAAATGAAGATTGAAAACTGGTATCAAATCAATTAAAATTCAATCAAAGAGCCTTTTTTCTAAGGTGCTGGATTACTTACCGCGTAGCTGTGCCTTTGTACGACTGTAAGGATTAGCTGAAATTGTATTTTAAGAGTTTAATTTCAGACTTAAATTAAATTATTAAATTTTTAATTGCCAATATGATTGTCCAGCCTTTTCATAGGTTATTTTCCCCTTTAAATTATCATATTTAACTAGATTACAACACAGCATTGCAATACGACCCTTCACAAGAAGAACATTTTCAAGTTTTGATATGCACAATGCAGTCAAAATTTAACAAACTGTCTGTGTGTGAGAGAGTGAGGGAGAGAGATGGGGGGGTGAAAGGCACAGTCGGTTTATATGTCCGCGTGAGTGTATGCATGAAATGCAGTGTGCTTGATGTCATCATGTTGATAGGCTGCATACGAATACATGTTTTAGCAAATCAAATTAGCTGACTCAAAAGCTAAACCTCACGATTATTCGTTTGAGGAGAGAGAAAACAACAACAACATACGACAGGTGTGGTCATATAACACAGCGAATTCTACATGTGTGGCTTATTGAAAGCTGTGCTGGTGCCCATACATCCATAAATAACTTACCTTGTGTTTGCCTGCTCGATTTTTCCTTTCCTCCTTGTCGTGAGGCTCTGGCCACAGTTGGCTGCTGGAGCCGTACGGGGGGCTGCTGTTTTCACTACTAGAAACAGACGAGTTTCTCTCTAACGCGCGCTCGCATTGATACGGCTGACAGACTGCGATTTCCCCCTCCTGGTACCTGCCGTCTCCGTCACTCTGCCGCCGCTGGAGGCTGTGTTCCTGCGCGCGAGCCTGCGGATGCTGATGCTGCAACAGCAGCGCCTGCTGGTTTCTGCACACTTGCCCCGATCTGCTGATGCAGTAGTTGATGGGCAAACTGCTGCCCAACAATAACTGAGCCTGAGGCTCAATTAATCGCCTCTCCTTCTCGGCTTCCTCGCGTGCATTTAACTGTCCTTGACCAGAGTTTGGCAAGAGTAGCTCAAAGGAGGGGTCCCTTTGTTGATTATAACAAGGTTGCTGCAGCAACTGGTTTTGGTCTCGACGCCCCCCCTCCCCGACGCCAGGCTGTACAATTTCTTGTTTGTAATTAGCACTCTTTTGGCGCGTATCCCGCGTATAAGAAATGTGCGAAGGCAGAGGCGGCGGCAGCAGATCAGATGGGGAGGGCTGCGGGGAAACGGAAGATATCTGCTGAGGAGAATGGCTGCTCTGTGAGAGCCCCTCCGAATGACACTGATAGTCGGATGAGGCCCCTGGAATCGGATGCGGCTGGTTATCGTAAGACTGGCGGTCACTGCGCGCTCCCTGTGTGAGGCTGCAGCGGCCGGTCAAAGGCAGGCACTCGCCGTTCCTGGTGCCGCGGTCCGGACAAGATTGTACATGTCGGCTATGATGTGAGGAGGTGGATCGCTCCTTTATCGATGGCGGTGGGGGCGGCAGACTAAAGAGCGGGGCGACTGGACAAGATCCTTCCTTCTGACTGTCACGAGCGTCCGCGTCGTTGGTGTGCTGCTGGTGGACAGCTCCCGCGTACCGATGCCGCATCCCCTCAATATCCGCGTCTTGTTGTGGTTGCTCCTTTGCCTTGTAAAGCACCGACACCCATTCATTGCGATGTGCCCCAAAAGAACCGATCTGCCTTGTCTCATTGGTGGGCTTCAGCAAGACCTGCCTCGTGACGTCATCACCGAGGCGAACACCGCCCTCGTGTGAAAACCGCTTTATGTTTACAGTTGATAAGATTAAACTTGAAATATGAATCGGGTATTAGCAAGATCATGCACGCGGCGAAAGCTGAACGTATTGGCGGGATTTTCTTTTTTTAAGCCTGTGCCGTTGCATGACAATTTTAGAATGTAACGAGCATCACTTCACATGACAGGTGCGCTGCTGTTAATGTTACGGCGTAAAGCCTGTGTCCAAACCTGCGTGTACATACAATAAGTGGTGAATGCAAGACAATAACTAAGCTGTATTTGACTGACGAGCATATTCAGTCAGGACGATTGTGAGCTCGAATTATCATGACGTTTTAATGGATATATGTACGTGTGAAAAAAAAGTTTTCCCCCTTCCTGATTTTTTTTTTCAAACTTAAAAGTTTCAGATCATCAAAATAAGTCAAAGATAACACAAGTCAACACAAAATGCAGTTTCTAAATGAAGGTTGCTATTAGTAAGGGAAAACAAAATCCAAACGTGACCCAGAGTGAAAAAGTGCTTGCCCCAAAAACTAATAACTGGTTGGGCCACCCATAGTCTTTTACAGCGCTGTGGAGGAATTTTGGCCCTATCACCTTTCCAGAATTGTTGTAATTCAGCCACATTGGAGGGTTTTCAATCATTAACTGCCTTTTTAAGGTCATGTCACATTATCTCAATAGGATACAGGTTAGGACTTTGACTAGGCCACACCAAAGTCTTAATTTTTTTCTATTCAGCCATTCAGAGGTGAATTTGCATGTGTGTTTTGGATCATTGTTCTGCTGCAGAACCCAAGTTCACTTCAGCTTCAGGTCATGAACACAAAGCATTTCTTGGTAGACAGCAAAATTCATGGTTACATTTACACCAAAACAGCCCCAGACCATCACACTACCACCACTTATTGTTGGCATCATTTTCTTTTTCTGAAATGTGGTGTTACTTTTACACCAGATCTAATGGAACACACATACTTTCCAAAAAGTTAAACTTTTGTCTCATCAGTCCACAGAGCATTTCCCCCAAAGTCTTGGGGCTCATCAAGATGTTTTCTGGCAAAAATGAGACAAAGCTTAATGTTCTTTTTGCTCAGCAGTGTTTTTTGTCTTGGAACTCTGCCACGCAGGCCATTTTTGCATTTCTTTCTTATGGTGGAATCATGTACACTGGCCTCAAGTGAGATAAGTGAGGCCTGCAGTTCTTTGGATGTTGTTGTGGAGTCTTTTCTGTCCTCTTGGATGAGGTGTCGCTGCGCTCTTGGGGTAATTTTGGTCGACTGGCCACTTTTTCACACTGGGCCATGTAGGTTTGGATTTTGTTTTCCCTTAATAATTATAACCTTCATTTAAAAACTGCATTTTGTGTTTACTTGTGTTATCTTTTACTACTATTTATATTTGTTTGAGGATCTGAAACATTTAAGTGTGACACACATGCAAAAAAACAAAACAAAAAAAAAACAGGAAGGGAGCAAAATCTTTTCCGCATTATGTCATACATAAATGTCCAGCAAAAGTATTAGCCAACATATATCTACCGAAAAGCATAGCTAAAAAAATAACTATTGGTATATTCACATTTCCACAAATTCATTATTTGTAAGACTGTATTCATTCATTATCCCCAAATTCCCTAATACTTCCAGGTTTTCCATTACTGTCAACCCTGTTTTAAAAGTATAGGTTCTGTAAACAAACAAGTAACCTGTTTTAGACACACACACACACACACACACACACACACACACAATACACTGCTAGAAGAAAAGACAATATTGTACTTTGACTTTGTACTGTTCACTACTCTACATTACTCACAAATAGCGTAGAAGGTCTAGAATACCTTTAACATAGAAAAGTAGATTGATACAGTCAAATACCTCACTGCGGTTTTTCTAAATCAATCAGATTTGGGACCAAAACTGTATAACATATGTATAATGTGGAATAAATAATAATTGAAAAACGCAAGGACGACTACATTTATGTTCCTTAACTGACACACACACTTATCAGAAACAGTTCTGTAGTTCATTCTAGAATTCATTTAATATACTTTTGTCAAGCTTGGCATAAAAGCATAAGATGATGCGTATTCTAAGATGGACAATGGAAAAATTAAAAGGAGGATTTTTTTATCAGATTCACTGTTGTCATCTGTCATATACCATAACGATTTTTTGTTTGTCAGAATCATTTATGCATATGTGATTGTTAAATGTTTAGTGCAGACAAACAGCTATCAAATGGAGAAAAAAAAAGTTTTGTATACACACAGCTTAATTTTCAATCATTGAATACCACTTCATCATCCAATTTATGTATGACAAAAGTCTACATTTTGCATGTTAGCAATAAAACACTTTGAGCATTTGTGAATGCCCAGGTATAAATGACTTTCCTCAATAATATCAATGATAGTTTACTAAAGAACTAATCTACCCATTATGGAGACATTTGGTACTCAATGTAAATAGGTTTTACTTACATTGTGAGTACCTAATGTCTCCACAAAGATAGCAAATCCTGAGATCAAAGAAAAACTGCCATCACATGAATAACAGATTAATACAATATATTAAATACCTTTATATATTTTGAATTAAAATCTATAAATGCAGAAAGATTTGTTTGAGGGTTAGGTTTGTGAAACAGATTTAAAAGAAAACAGCAGTCATGAAAACCCCAAACAGACCAACATGGCTGATAACATGGCTCTGTAAACTCAGGCCAAATTACTACGTAAATGAATAAATTGATGATTAAATGAATGATGACTCAACTCAACTCATATTATTAATATTGATATCAGCAAACTATAAAATTAGAAATTGTGTTAAAAAACACAGTAAAATCTTGAAACATCATGTAAGCTAGTTTTTAATCTTTTTAAACAGAAGCTTTTGAGTAAGATCAAAACTTTTCATATCTCATTTATAGCCCAAATTTAGTAACATTGTCAGATGTCAAAAGATATGAACACTAAATGTCAATGCATTTTCCAATCCCTGTCTAATTTTTGCACTATTACTGTATTAAGAGTACAAGGTATACACACTGTTAACCAAAATATCAGTAAAATACAGCTGTGCATAGTTTTATACAGTATTTTAGTAAAATCTGAATAGATAATATATTTATCAGTGAGGGATAGTTTAATACAGTGCATCCTAAAATGTCTGCTTGCATGAAAAAGTAACCCGAATCTCTCTTTCGCGCACACACACACACACACACACACCTCTAATTCGAAAATGAATCAGGCAGGCATTTCTGTTAGAGTTTGCAATGGATGGTATGCACAATTCAATATGTAGAATACAATCCCTCACATCTGATTGACCGAGAGACATAACCTCTGAAACACGCATTACAGGGCAATACAATCAATGGAATGTAATGAGAATAATACAACTAATCAGATCTTTCACATACAAGGATATTTTAAGGGGAAATGAAGGACCTACAGTGAGCTGACAAGAGTCGTGATCCACAAAGATTATTATAAATGCCTAGAGGGAGAGGATGAGGACCAGACTTCGTGCATCAGACATGCTTGTTTTTTAAAACAGAAATTACACTGAAAGAAAAAAAAGAGATGAACAAAAGGTTTGTTAAAAATAGACAGCGTTGACATAGTATTTGCATTGTAGCTTTAATCATGTAGGACCCTTTCAGCCTAGATCTATCACTCACACTAGTTTTGATTTATTTCATTATTTTTATTATTCTTCATTTAAAATTTTTTGTCTATTTGCTCCTTTATTAATGTTGCCGTTGTTACGAACAGTGAGGAAAGAATATGTTCATTCTGAATAGCTTGCTACTCAACATAAAATAAATGTAGTTATTAATGGCACAAAACCAAATAAGACCTGATTTGGAAAGAGAGAAAAAACAGTAACAAAAAAATAAATAAAACAGCATAAAAGAAGAAAAAAAACTTGCCAAATTTTTATTATAAAACAAGCATGTAGTAATAGGCAGATGGATTTATGGAGGGGTGGAGGGTGTCACATATTTTTCATCTTCCCTGACAAAGGTTGTCTGTATAAATGAAAGGGCAATATGAAGATAGGTCAGAATAAATCATCACAAAGATATCCTTCAAAGGCCTTGAGAAACCTTCTTTCATCACCTCTGGTCTGCCATTTTAAGGCTAATACTAACAGAGGGAACCAAATGAAATATCAAATATGAGGCATGAGCTGTGGCATTAAAACCAGTAAGTTGCAGAATCTCCACTTTCTTACCTTACACTTTACACATCTTCATACGGATTCTTTTGAACGGTCCTGATAATGACATTAGCACAATAAATAAAACAAAAGACAAAATTTTCAATCAGGATAAAAATAAGAAGCGCACGGAATTTCCCCGAAATAAAAAAAGGAAGTCCACGTCGACACAATCCCTCGTTGTGCCCGTTCTCCTCGGTCTAGTGCCGGGCATGCCCTCCCGCGCGTGAATATGCATGCGACCGATGGCGCGAGCACTCTCCGTGTCTCCCCTTCACTTTCATCTCCAGATGTTGAACATTTATCTCTTGAAGGTAATCTCACAACAAAATATAATATAAAACACTTCCACCGCCGTTATTTATGCTATACACGTCGTGACTAATTGAGTTTGGAAAGCAAAAAAGCACGCGAACTTGTGTTTCACGTGCAGCACAGAATATTGGTACCAGATCTAGACTGGACAGTCACGCCGTAGTATTGATCGAGGATCGTGAGAGGAGGGTTATATGACCTTGTGACGTGTTGTAAATTGACGGGGGGATCCCTGTTCTATTTTTAGATCTTGGTTGTTGAGAGACTTAGCGGGGGCGGATGAATAGGGTGGGGGCTCGGGGGTTCCCGCGCACGCACAAACCGCAGCAAAATGAATCTTAAAATGATCCTCATGCAGCATTTAGAATAAAGGGATTCTTACATATGGACGCATCGCTGTAGACACCATTTTGCCTGGTTCTTATATGGACTATTGTTTTTGTTTGTTTTTTTACATCTACGTGGTCTTTATGAATGCATGTTGATAATTAAAGAAATAACATTTTAGGAGCAAGCACAAAAACATGTTTCATCGATAGTAGCATGTTTAATGAACAAATTTTAACAAAAGCAAAGATTTACAATTTAATTCTGGGGTATTGTGTTAATTCTATTATGCTTACTATGTTGGATTTTGAGTATCAGTCATTATAATATGAGTCTACTCTATGCTGATAAATAATAACCTTAAAGGTTTTTACACTACACTGTTGGACTCTGTATTGTGCATACTGGGGAGTGCAGGAGTACACATGTTTAGAAACAAGCTCTGCATCTCAGAAGGACAGACATCTTGCATTTGTTTATAGCCTGACAGAGTATTACTTTTTAATCTGTAGGCAACTTTAGTATATGACATCAGCTCAGTGGCATGGGAACCATTTTCCTGGAAAATCTCACAGTTCCAGGCCTAGTTGGTGTAATCAGAGTAGGCTACTGCCATCAATAATTTTTGACTATTTCAATTCTCTTGATTTTCACTCTTAACAAATTGCAAGAAAAAGAAGAATGCATTACGGCCCAATATTAAACAACACAATGGGTAGCCTATATAGTGCAAGGTGTAGCAGTGTCAAGAATAAAGTGCTCTTTTTTCAATTATCTTTAAGAGGATTAGGAACGTTTGTGCAAACGGTTTGCCTAGGGGACATTTTTTGACATGAGAAGCCTGTCACTTAAAACAGAATTTAATGGGATTCTTTTTTTTTTTGTGTTAATCAGCCTCAAAGTGACTTTATTACCAAAGTGGATCCAAATATTTTGAAGGGGAAACAGCAGCATGCCACTGTCTGGTGATGACGCTGGAAATAAAAATGAAGTCAGCCATTATAATGAATGCATCATAAGCAAAAGAGAGCGAGCCTAATGTTCAGATTTTTTTACTTGATAACAATGACATATCTGATTAAAATACATCTGATTTTACCTCCCCACAATTCCAATCTCCTTTCACTGAAAAAAAAAACCTTAGTAGGGACAGAATGACTTACATTGACTTTATGTCTAGTCTTGATTATCTATAATGCAGAGTGAGACAAAGACTTGCATGACTATGCATGACTTTTGGGCAGGTACTTTTCAATGTCATGGTTGGTGTGCTTTTCTCGTGTGGAATTTACCCTCATTCACCTCACATAAAGCCTCAGCATTAGTAATATACTCTCATTTTTGGAGTGAAATCTGCTTTCACACCGGATTAAGTGAATGTACTCTGCATGAATTTATGATTTCCTAATTAAGCCATCTCTACGACTTTCACAGCACACCTGAAGGAGAATGATGAAAGTCAGTCATCTTAAAATTCAACTCACTGGAGAAGAAGGCACTTAAGATGTCACTTGTTTTCATTCATTGTCTTTTCATTATCTATGGACAGGCATCCTGCTTTACTATTGTAGACCTTCCAAGCAGTACCTTAATAATTCACCAAAAAATGTCATTATTTACTCACCCTCATGCATTAACAAAATAATGAATTACGCATTTAAATTTTAAGGAAAGAAGAATCAAAAACACAGGGCAAGATGTCAGAGGCTGTCTCTTGAGTAAATAGTTTTTCAAGATTTACCTTATTGCTGGGAGTTTAAACTGAAGGGGATTCTCTAATTTGTATGAGTGGTAAATCTTGGTCAAGGTACCATTTAAGTTCAATTGGGCACATGATCCATAGTGTGCCTTTGAATTATTAGGTGTTTCGGCTTTTGACATTATACACCCTCCACAAGAGTGAAATGCTACTGGATGATCAGTCCTCAGCTTGTATCCTGTGCTCAACCGTTCCAGACATTCAACCTGCTGATGAAATCTGCAACTGGCTGAAAGGTTGACAGGTTGAGGTTCTTAAGTGATTTATGTTGCTTTAGTTGGGGCCCAGCATGGGTAATTCTGCTTGAGCCAAATCCACTGGTTACTTATTTGAGAAAGACCAGAGTTTTAAGTCTGGCCTTAGGTTGATGAGGGCAATCTCAAGAGGAAAGATCAGCTGTTGGCTGAGGTCCGCCAGCATTTTCTTGTCACAGGCCATGTATAGTTGTCCTGAATCTGACTTGATGGAAGGATTTTTGGGGTGTTTTCCTGGCCATAGCACTGTTGCTATTCAATGGTGATGTAAGCACGTCATAATTTGCTCTGATGATAAAGCTAATATTGTTTGTTTCCATTTCCCTCCAGCTGATCTTTCTACTCTCCGCATGTTCCCATTGCATCTATTGCCCCTGCTTGGCAAGAGAAACAGCCTTTACTGTTCTCACAACTTCCTCATGTTGATGTGCCTCCTCAACCATCGGTGTTCTCCGGTCTGATGTTGTAGCCTTCCACAGTAGCCTTCCAGTTTGTTGCCATTCGTCAGGCCAAAATCTCCTCTTTTCTGCTGGACTTGCCCTCAATGTCTTTGAGCTTCAGGGCTGATTAGCCTGCTGAACTGCATCGGAGGGTGTCCACTTCCACCCAGTTGCTAGGGGAGGTGCAGCAGTAATGATGGTCTTGTCTCTGAATCCTTTAGGGTCAACTGTAGTCTTACTTTAGAACACTTGTATTCCTCAGTTAGACTAGTGAGAAGTACATCCAGAAATCATTTGCTATAGAGGATGATGTTAGTTAAACACTGTGGGACACAGTGTATTTAAAGGCTCATTCAATCCAGACTTTTATTATGAAAACTGAGTCATAATAATATTCCAGTAATGAGGAACATAGTTAGTTGAGCTATCGCTGTCTGCTGTGTCTGTGATCTGAGCGAGCTGAAAAGATGTTCATTCCTGACTGTTTGTGGTTATTGCTGCAGATGTAACATCAAGATGTTTGTTACTGACCTCAAAGTAAGCCTATTTGATTATGTTTGTGTTAACCTTGATTATGTTTGTGTTAACCTAATCTGTGTCATACGTGCCTGCCCAGACCTGTCCTAACTGTCCAAAGGCCTCTCAGATTGGTCCTTCGTGCTGGAATGAGTATTCTCTCCTGATATTATGGACTGTGATGATATTTATTGAAGCAGCTCATCCTAAGCGCTGTACTCATCCTCCATCTTATTTATAGCAGTATGAGGTACAATATCCCCGAGGCTGACCTGTCGCTGGGCATGATGTTCCATCTACCTGGGAGGCACCTGTCCACCAGACTCCTCTCCATCGTACCTTACATCACCACACACAGTCATGACCTGGAATGTTCAGAAGGTTCACAGATCATGTATTCGAGCCATAAGCCTCAACAGCATGTTGCACTGCCTCTGCCATCCCTCGGCTCAAGCAGCTGATATCACGAACTCTGCACATGACAGTGAGCTACAGCATCTGTGCTGTGAGAATGCACAAATGCCTGATTCAGTGAAGCCAAATAGTCTCCTTAAGGAACGGCTTGATGGATCTCTGCCTCAAGTCGTTTACCCAGAATCAGATGTCAAGTCACCAGCCATGGAGACATATCCAGGTCCTAACGGTCCAATTCTGGTCCAGGGTTATAAGGGTTATCTTGACCCTCTACCTATATGGGGTGTATGGGGTGTGCAGGGAGGGGTAGTACCTCTGGCATGGGGGTTTTGTCGTGCTCTTCTAGGGCAGCTCGCCAGCCTTTGGTCCCCACCTGCCACCCAGCTCTCACTTGTGGCTCCCCGTAGCTGTTTACATGCGACAGCGGCCACACCCCGGGCAACGACTTCGACAGGTCGGCTAAACCGAGTGAGGGTAACCGTCAGGTCATAGACCCTCGGTGATTAGGGCTTTGCTCACTCAGCATGTGAAGACTGCTTCGGTGGATCAGGCGGAAGAAACCTATAGTATGGTTCAACGGCTGAGAAGGCGTTGCAGCAAGGCACTGTGGAGTGCTGAGGGCGTGTTAGAGCACAAGGAACAACACGGCCATCCAATGCAGCTGAGGAAGACTCCAGGTGTAACGACTCTTCGTGCCACTGGGTTCAGGCTTCCAAGGCCGAGAGAGTGGGACTGTCTACGTGCACAGGCCTTTCCACTTTAATCTCCTTCACGCACAGGTTTCTTTATGCACACTCATCAAAGTCCTACGGCGATGGGGGAGTGGCGAAGCGACAGGTGGAGGTGACCACTGGCAGTCGTAGCCACAATCCTGCACGTAGGCGGCCCGTGGACCAGTGGTCGTTTCTCTTTGTACCTGGGGCAGCAGAGAGATCCGGCAGCATCCTGGGCGTCTGAGCAGTCCTCTTTAGGACAGCACTGCTCACCCTAATTAAGGGAGGGGACTAGAAAAGGTGTCCTAAACATTGCCTGCCCTATACGCACCTGGTCAGCAAGCCGCAGCTGACAGGTCATCCTACTCAGCGGTCGAAACCAAATCAAAACAAAGAAAAAGAAACTCCTTCTGGGAGCATGGAACGTCAGAACACTCTTGGACAGGGACAACACGCAAAGACCTGAGAGAAGATCAGCTTTAGTCGCGAAAGAATTGGCGCGATATAACATAGACATCGCAGCCCTGAGTGAAACTCGTCTCTATGAAGAAGGATCACTCACAGAACCTGCCAGTGGCTACACCTTCTTTTGGAAAGGTAGAGCCCAGAACGAAGACCGGATACATGGCGTCGGTCTAGCCATCAAGACAAGTCTACTGAAACAGTTGCCAGACCTGCCTGTCGGCATCAGCGAGAGACTCATGAAGATCCGCCTGCCTCTCAGCAAAGACCGGCATGCCACAATCATCAGCGCTTATGCCCCCACACTGACAAGCGCCGAAGAGACCATCGAGCAGTTCTACTCCGACCTAAGTGCCGTCCTGCACTCTGTGCCTGCCAACGACAAGCTGATACTGCTTGGGGATTTTAACGCCCGCGTTGGCCAGGACCACGCCAGATGGGAAGGAGTGCTCGGCAAGCACGGCGTGGGCAAGATGAATAACAACGGCCTGTTGCTGCTCAGTAAGTGCGCAGAGTTCGAACTCACCATCACGAACACCAACTTTAGACTTGCAAACAAGTACAAGACGACGTGGATGCACCCCCGATCAAAACAGTGGCATCTCATAGACTACGTCATTGTGCGCCAGAGAGACATCCAGGATGTACTGATCACACGAGCGATGAGAGGAGCCGAGTGCTGGACAGATCACCGCCTGGTCAGAGCGACGCTTCATATGCGCATCGCGCCCCACCACCAAAAGCGCCCCAGGACAGTCCGCACAGCCTTCAACACCAGCCGCCTACAACAGCAATCCTACCTACAGTCGTTCCAGTCTCGCCTGGATGACAAGCTGTCTGCCAATGGACCATTGACTGGAAGCCCAACCGAGAAATGGAACCAGTTCAAAGAAGTGGTGACAGAGGCAGCAATGACAGTCCTAGGCTCCAAGCATCGAAAAAACCAAGACTGGTTCGATGAGAACAACAGCGCCATTGAAGAACTTCTGAACAAAAAGAATAAGGCTTTCGTAGAATGGCAAAATGACCCTAAGTCTGCTTCAAAGAAAGACAGATTTAAGTCCCTCCAAGCTACGGCACAGCGGGAAATCAGGATGATGCAGGACCAATGGTGGAACAGAAAGGCAGAGGAGGTGCAGCGCTATGCTGATACCAATGACTCTAAGCAGTTTTTTGGTGCCCTAAAGACCATCTACGGCCCGTCAAAATCTGGTATAACCCCTCTACTCTCCTCTGATGGTGTCACCCTTATCAAGGATAAGCAAGGCATCAACGAGAGGTGGAAAGATCACTTCAGCCAGCTTCTCAACTTTCCATCGTCAGTTGACCAGGCAGCCCTTGACCTAATCCCCCAAAACCCCATCCTCAACCATTTGGGTGACCTTCCCTCCTTGGAAGAAATCCAGAAGGCCACCAAGCAGATGAGCGCAGGCAAAGCAGCCGGGAAGGACAGAATTCCAGCCGAGCTGTTCAAAGCCTTGAGCGGAGAGGCCCTGCAAACATTCCAATCAGTTCTGTCAAGTATCTGGGAAGAGGAAGACATGCCAGCAGAACTCCGAGACGCCTCCATTGTTGCCCTGTATAAGAACAAAGGCAGCCGATCAGTATGCGGCAACTACAGAGGCATATCGCTTCTCTCAATTGCCGGAAAGATTCTTGCCCGTGTCATGCTCAACAGACTCCTAACATCTGTCTCTGAGCAGAACCTCCCTGAGTCTCAGTGCGGCTTCCGCCCGGACCGCAGCACCATTGACATGGTCTTCACGGTGAGACAGATACAAGAGAAGTGCCTTGAGCAGAACCTGCATCTCTACACCATCTTCATAGACCTGACGAAGGCATTCGACACGGTGAACAGAGAAGCCTTGTGGATCATCCTCGGCAAGCTCGGCTGTCCAGCAAAATTTGTGAAACTGATCCAACTATTTCACAACAACATGACAGGAGAGGTCCTATCGGGAGGAGAGTCTTCGGACCGCTTCAACATCTCTAACGGCGTCAAACAAGGCTGCGTCCTCGCCCCAGTGCTGTTCAACCTCTTCTTCACCCAGGTACTATTACATGCAGTGAGAGATCTGAACCTAGGCGTGTACCTCAAATACCGCCTGGACGGATCACTGTTCGACCTCCGTCGCTTGGCCGCCAAAACAAAAACGCTTGAAAGACTAATCCTTGAAGCTCTCTTCGCTGACGACTGCGCCCTCATGGCCCACCAGGAGAATCATCTGCAAACCATCGTGGACAGGTTCTCCACTGCAACAAAGCTGTTTGGACTGACGATCAGCCTCAGTAAGACAGAAGTATTGTTCCAGCCGGCACCGGGTTCTACATTCAACCAGCCGTGCATCACCATTGACGGCACGCAGCTTGCCAACGTCAGCACCTTCAAGTACTTGGGCAGCACCATCTCAAGTGACGGAACTCTGGACCAGGAAATCAATGCCAGGATCCAGAAGGCTAGCCAGGCACTTGGAAGACTGCGATCTAAAGTTTTACAGCACAGCGGTGTCACTCTTGCCACCAAGCTCAAAGTCTACAGAGCAGTGGTTCTCACCTCCCTCCTGTATGGCTGTGAAACGTGGACACTGTACCGGAAGCACATGAAGCAGTTGGAACAATTCCATCAACGCTCCCTCCGGTCCATCATGAGGATCCGTTGGCAGGACAGGGTGTCTAACCAGGAAGTCCTCGATAAAGCGAACCTCACCAGCATCGAAACCACGATCCTCAGATCCCAACTGCGTTGGTCCGGCCATGTCATTCGCATGAACTCCCAGCGAATACCAAGGCAGGTGTTCTACGGCGAGCTGGCCTCTGGAACCAGGAAACAAGGCCGCCCAAAGAAGCGCTACAAGGACCAGCTTAAAGCCAATCTCAAATGGACTGGCCTGAAACCAAAAGAGCTGGAGCCTGCCGCCACTGACAGAACTACTTGGAGAGCGCTCACCGAACAAGCTGCCACTTCTTTCGAAGACGACCGCCGCCGCCGCCAAGCAGCTGCACGCGAGCGGCGACACAGAGCTGCTGCTGCCCCATCTTCAACCACTGGCGTCCCTTGCCCCTGCTGCAACAGACTTTGCGCTTCGGACTTCGGGCTACGGAGCCACTTGAGAGCACATCGTAGATGATTGCACAAAGAAAATGTCATCCTCGGAAACCGAGAGACTACCAAGACCTATATATATATATATATATATATATCATTGATCATTTATCTTTTCATTATTTGTGATCTGACTGGCACCTAGGGGCGTTTACTTGTCCATTTTCTAACCAGCCTCCCGATCCAAAAGCCTCTCCAACACAGAGCCAGGTTTTTTTTGATGGTTAATGGTTTTGATGGTTTGCTCCATCTTCTCCATGGTTCTAAATTGGACTCCATACATGGTGAGTGGCCACATTGTGCAGGGAGAGGATTCCAAACTCTAGGGACCAGAGCTTCAGTTTTCTCATCAGTAGAGTCTTGTTGAAGTTGTCCAGGCTGTTAATCTCTTGCCTTAGTTTTTTGCACTTACTCTGTGTCTTTAAGGCTTGAGTTGTACCATCTGCTTAGGCTTTTGACAGGCTGTTCAGACACTGTTGGTATTGGGTTATTCCAAATGCAGAACCTTGTGTCCATAACCCCCCCTGACTAGAGATGATTCAAAATATGCTTGGTTTGATTTTCATGTGGGCACACTTGATGTTCTCCTGTAGCCACTTGGTGCATGCTTCAGTAGTGGTCAGAGGTGTCATGCCATCCATGTATGCTCTGATAGTTGGAAGACAAAGCCCAGCCCTGGTTCGTTTCCTGCCCACCACCCATTTTGAGGCCCTGATAATGACTTCCATTCCATTGTGAAAACCAGGGTTGACAAGTGGCAGCCTGCCATTATAACTACTTCCAATCGCTGCCATGTTGTGTTGAAGTCGGCTGTTGTGAAGCGCAATTTTAGGTCATGGAAATAGGTCTGACCAGTGTTGTGATACGTTCTGATATGTGGAAGAAGTTGAAAAATTCCCAGAGAAGATTATGGAGAACTGTGTCAGGGTTCTGTCACTTCGGTTTCTAGTGTTTTGGTTGGCAGAGCTCTGACACTGCCCCCTTGTTGTGTCTTGTTATTGTGTAACCCCGCACATTTTGTTCCCTCGTGTCCCTTCATTGTTCCCAGCTGTTTCTGCTCGTTACCTTCCTCATGTGTTCCCCATTTAATTCCTGTGTGTTTGATCTCCTGTGTCTCGTTGTTGTCATTCCATGTTATCCCATGTCTTTCTGTGTCAGCTCCCTGTTGCTCCCTTGTGTTCTGTTTCTTAGTTTAGTATGGTTTTTCCCCCTCAGGGCAGTTTTGTATGCGTTTTGTTTTTCATTATAACAAATCTTTTCTTACCCGTATCTTTGAGTCCTCCCAACCCGATCTGTGACAAACTGAGCCAAATGCATTGGCCAGGTCAAGAAAAAAAATATGTAGGTCTCTCTTGTCCTTCTTGGCTGCTTGGACCTGGTGCCAGATCCTGGATCTATTGCCAATCCTGGAATTCCTCCTTTCTGTACAGATGCATCATTGTACTTATTTCTTTCCAGGTAGGTCTACAGCCTCTGAGAAGCAAAAAAAAGTTATACGGGTTTTGAACAACACAAGGGTGAGTAAATGATGACAGAATGATTCTCTTCAGGTAAACTATTCCTTTAAAATGAAGACTCTAAAGCAGTGGTCCCCAACCCCCGGTTGGATCAAATGGTACCGGGTCGCGGATCGAATTCGTGGACCGGTCCGTGAGCGGCTGCAAGCAGCTGTGGCGCTGCACCTTTGGCGGTGAGGAGGTGTGTTTCAACAATCTTGTGCGCACCACTGCTCTAAAGGGTAGAAAAGTGAAAAAAATTGTCAAGAAATAGTAAAATATTGAGATTTCAGGGCCAATGTAAAACAGTGAAGGAGAATCCAAAAATCAAGCAAAATTTCTACAGTAAATTTCTTGCAAGGAAAAATCAAATCCTGCATTGGGCCGTATAATCGTTTTTGTAACTTTCATATTATATGTTACGTTGTTTATATCTTGTAATTATTATGTTTGGATTGTCAAAAATATTACAAATTTCTCAGATTTTGACTAAAAAGCCATGGAAAATTAATTGGTCTAATAATAGTTGCACAATAATTTCTTCCAGATATCCTATGATGAACAGCAGTTGTATTGAGTTTTAGTTTTATTTTATTTTGTGGTAATCCCTGGCAGCAATTGGAAGAGTCATCAGGTTATAGCGGATTAAATAATATTCAGCACTGTACTGCAGTAGCTTACCGTATTAATCTATAACATATGCATGCAAGACAGCATCCAATTAATATTAATGGATTGTGTTCTCTTGATTGCTGAGAGGGACCACATGTTGTGATCAAGTCTCAGTGGTGAAGCAGAGCCTATTAAGAGATCTCCTGCGAGGACATCCCTCACAGTGTGTGCACTATATGGGTGATTCTCACGAAAACATGGTTTTAAAAATATCAAACATGAAAATTTAAAAAATGCTTGAATTAACAAAAAATTATTTCAGACATTTGAACCAAAGTCTGAATTATTTGTGCACGTTATTTTAAAAACATTAACTTGCAGTTTATGACATTTTTTAACATTATTTCCAAAACAAGTCCTAAAAATTCTCATTACCGCAACAGTCTGAAAACATCAATGTTGTTAGAAAAGCTAAAATATTTTAACATTTTTAAAATTGGATTATTAAGAGTCATGCACAGTAATTTGAAATTCTGAAATAATGTTTATTTTTAAATTAACAGGATTTTTATTTTGAATGCTTTTTCTCATTACCGCAACACCTTCCACAATTTACAACCTATTTTTTTTTAGAATATTTCAATGAAACCTGACCAATTTTTTTAATTATGTGACAAATCTGAAGGAACATAATGTGTAGAGTCTGCACAAGTGTTGAAAAGTAAACTACAATTTTTCTTTTAATTAAATTAACATTTATAGAACTGTTTCGGTAATGATACATAGGTTTTGGAAATTAGGTTGATTATCTTGGTAATGATAATAAGTATCTAAGGTTTTGTTAAAATCATAAAATTTTATGTAGAACATAGTCATGGATTCAAGTTTAAATACGCTTAATTTTGTAGTGCAAAAATTCATAAAATATTACATATTACAAACATAAGCAGAAGTAGAGAAAACAATAGAATAAAGATAAAATAAATAAAGATTCCTTCATGTTTTTCAGGTAGATCTAACGGTAGTTTCAGGAACAGGAATACTACCAAACTTAAGTAACCAAATTCTTCATTGTTCATAATTTTGTAATGCGTATAATTTATACAAGTAAAACTATTGACGTTTTGAAGTAATGACAGACTGCTGCAGATTTATTAGGTTACTGTCACTTTAAGACTCATTCAACCTTCATGCCTTAGTGGCATGAATTTCCCAAACTATGCACAATACTCGCAATCCAGCTTTAAAGCCCTGTTATAGTAATAGCTAAAGTTTTTGAGAGTGTGTGTGTATACTCATGTATGTTTCCTAACACTGTAGGGTGTTTTTGTGTATGCTAATTACACCTGCTGTAACATCACCAAACCTAACCTCCCTCTCTCCTTCTTTCTGTACTCCTTGAGAAGTTATGGGTTGCTGTACAATTTTTCCCTGAACTTTAATATAAAAATATAATAATATTGGTAAATATTTACATTTATATTAAATTCATAAACTGTAAAAGTTGTACACAATGATTGAATCTCATTCCCGAAACAGACGTTATCTCTGCCGCAACTGGTCTTAAATGGTTGCGGTGTATGAGAATGGTGTTGCGGAGGATGAGGGAGCTTAGTTTGTTTTGCTAACAACAGAGAAACCATGATGATTTTGCTAATTTTGACTCTATGTATATTATTAGACATTAATGAAGTACATTTGGATAAAAAAAATTGTAAATCCTACATTTTTCGAAATGTAAATAACTACCTGTTTCGGTAATGATAATCAAAATGTCGTGTACAGGTTTTAACAAGAGAATATTTCACTTTTATTGGAGAACTAAAAAGAGATCTTCTTAACTGGTAGCCATCTTGAAAGAACTGACCTTGAAGTTCTCATTCATTCAAAATCAAACTTTATTTAAATTCTATATGTGTCTTTTAACAGTCCTTAAAAAATGTTGCGGAGGATGAGAACACCAGTCATGGACACATCATTTTCCTACTTTTTTCATTATTAGTAATATACATGAATATTCAGTAAATAAATTTTCTATTATCTGACATATTCAAGTAAAGCATCCATTCATTTTTTTCTGAATATTTTTTGTTTAATTTGTTTAAATTACAACATAACATACGTTCAGTCATAGTCGGACGCATTGCGGTAATGAGAATTTCAGTAAAAAATGCTGTAAAATAGAAAAATATTTAATTCCCATGTTAAAATGACACATTGTTCAAGGTAGAGAACAGTATGGTCTTTACCGTGATGCTTTTTTATTTCACTAAATAACATGTTTTATATTTTAAATCCTTAATGCCGTGGTGTTTTAATGGTTTCGTGAGAATCACCCATATAATTGCAAGTAGTCTTTGTCAGGGTGTCAGGCAGTGAGCCAGTTCGTGTATACAATCAAAAATCTTTATTGAATTCAATGAACTGCATTCTCTGCATTAAAAAGCAGCAATCTAATTTGGGCTCAGCACAGTAAAGCACCCTGCTTGTTCTCTGAGCAGCAACTGAGGGAATACATGCATGAAACAGGGCTCTCTGGTGCTCTAGTGTTTAACGGTCGCTTGTGAGGCGCAAACGTTGCAGCGGCCTATAATGGTGTTGCAGCTCAGCAACACTGCAGTACACCTCCACTGCATCCTTAATTATGCATGGCAGCTGTAGTGAGAACACCCACTCACTCACAAGGGAAGTGCAGGGGCAGGAATGCAGATAAGAGTGTAGAGTGGGAGTGGGTGAATTCTGTTTGTACTGCTGCTGATCGGATGTAGGATTTGGAGAAACAGAGACCAAATATGCCGATAAGCTCAGATCAAGTTTTTACACAAGGTCTTCTTGCTGTAATAAATTTGGCTCATCAAATTGATTAAAATAATTCACGCTATGTAAATTAACTAAATAACACAGTTAATTTCAACATGGTTTGTTAATGCATTCAGTTCCTTTAAGAAAAGAAAACCCAAGAGATGTTTATGGTGCACATAATACAAGTTAAAATGAACAAATCTCTATTTGTTGCTCATAAAGGTTCTTACTAATAGGCTGCAGAGGGTAAGGTGGTTCTTGTGCTCAATTTTCGCCACAGAATCACACAAGGCCCCCACTGTGGCGTAACTATGGTAGTTTAACCTGCCTTTGTTTTAAATAAAGAGCAAATCGAATGTTTATGGGAACAGGATATGTTGATGCAGTTTCTTGACACCATGTGTACTACAGATTATACACGACTTGATCTTTAAAGGTTATTTTTCGTTTTATAAACATCAAGCATTTTCAAGAGTGATATTCAAAATTCAAGCACTTTTCAAACCTCGTAAACAGAAATTAATACATTTTCAAACTTTCTAAACTCTGGACAAACTCTAAAGGAAGCAGAACTTTTGCTGCTTGCCACTATCAGCTAATTTTTATAATTTGCTGCTAATCCAGTGTGTAGGGGAGCGCAGGGCACAAAGTAACACAGGGTAAATAGTAACGCAGACTTTTTATATAGTTGCACAGGGTTAAACATGACGTCTTCTGGCCATCTTTTGAGAAATTTTAGTGAAGTTTGGATGAGAACCACAGGAGAAATTCTTTTGGCAGCATGGTTATATTTTGTGTTATAGTAGTTGTTTTTCGGTTTTCAAAGAAAGGACTAACACACTTTCACACAATCTTATATTGTTATGATTACCATCTTCTTGGCTAAAAGAAGGTACCATTTTGAAAGATGTGAAAAACACATAGCGACTGCTAGCCAGTGCTGAGGTAAACAAGACACCGCGGGGTTAGTTGTAACATGGTGTTACAACTAAGCCACACATTGCACAGCCTACATCACCAGTAATCAGATATTTTGCATTGTATTAACCTATTAAATTTTTTTCATGTCATTACATTGTTCAAGCATAGAAAATTAAAAAAAGATATTTCATTCATAAGTTATGTTAATGATCATCAAGACTCAACTTTTTTTAAGAATTAAAAATACATGAATGAACATCCATAGCATAATGCTCTGTCTGTTACAAGTCAAGAGCCCCACTCACTGGATAAGAAGTACCGGTAACATTTTACTCCTGGCGCTTTTGGTGACAGTACTGCACAGAAACGGTAGGTCAGACGAACATGAAAACAGTGCTCATTTATAGGAGAGGCTTGTATGTTGTTTGTATAAAAATATGGTTTGTCTAACCCTATTACTTTGTTCATTATTTGGCCAAAACCGAAGTGTTACTTTGTGCCCTGCGCTCCTCAACATGCAGATATTTAAACTATGTACACAGGTCAAATTATGCAATAAAAAAAGGATTAAAGATACTGCCAACCTTCCACCGAAGTCTAAACAGCAAGGACACTTAGATTTGTTGGCACCGACCAAAATTGTGAGTCTGCGCGTGCGCAGAACATTCGCTCTGCTGCACGAATCGACGAAACACCTGTTTGTTTTAACAAGCACTTTGAGGCTCCGATTAAAGCTTACCGTCTTACTTAATTTTGGTCCCGTCGGTTTTTCCTCTCTCTTTATAATCTTCTGTATTCAAGCTTCTTTTATGACGTTTAGTTGTGTAAACCGTTGTCGACAGGAAAGAAATCGTGGGTATTTTGAACTTCTGCACCCTTATGAACACGCTTCAAGTTCAAAGTTCGCGCTCTTAGTTTCCGGTTTCCCATATATGGACTGTGCGCTGCGAATGCACGGAATGATAGAGAACGCCTCACCTTTCTGATTGGCTAAACAAAGGGTTGTCACAGAGATTGTGATTTTCCAGGGAATCTTTTTATATACAGTATATATATATATAGAGCGTGCCCGTATGACGTCACGCGCACCGTCGCCGCCATAATGGGGGACAAGTAGAGCTGGATACAGCGCGCACCGAATGTTAATCGTATTGTTTAACAGTCATATTTTAGGCTGTGTTGGAATTTAGCTTTCCCCCCAGTCCGTTGATTTGCCATGTCAAAGAAAGACGCTCCTCGTAGATAAATGAAGTCAATTTAATAGAGAATCAAAAGAGCTCTGAGCTCAGGATTACTGGACCACAATGCCAAAAGCTGACATCTGGGCAGTCCAGAATGTCTCACAAGCATATGCAAACAGTTTATATATTCTTGACTTTCAGTTCATCCCTCGAGTCCACCTCTCCATACAGTGACTGTTGTCAGGTAGATTTCTTCATTGGTTACTTCATAGCAATCAGCAATCTGCACACAAGAATGCAAGAACTCCCTTTCCCCATCCCTTTCTATCTGTAACTTTTTGGTAAACAGATAGCGTCAACAGTTACAGCCTTGGACTTTTCATCGAGTGCATTGTCCTTTGTTTTAGACAGGAAAGATTTGTTACAGAATTTAAACAGTAACTTATGTTAGAACAGAAAAGAACATGTCAATACAATTTGGAACATTTTAAACTATCATTAGAAATAAGCACGTCAACACAATTTCTAACATTTTAAACTATATTTTCCTTCAATTCCCTCTCTTGATCTCTGAAAGAGATCACAACTCATCCAAATCCCCATCCCCTTCACAGTCATCATACTCATCCTCAGTCCTATGGAATTTAAATGTTACTACAGTAATTATTTCCCCCACTATTCCCAACAACCTGCCACCTCTCACCTACATCCAATTTCTTGACAGCAGTTTTACCTTTATGTCTTCGTCCTCTAATACTTCCTCAATTATTCTCACCACGTTGCTATATTCTAACTTATCCAGCCCACACCCAATTCGTGGTAGCGCAATAACTTTTTTTTTTTTTTTTTACACTTGTCTCTAAGGGCCCCCAAACTCTTTTTCAAATTGCTGTAGGTCGGTATCTCCTACACCACCACTTTTGTTACTAAGTGAAATTTTTTTGTTTTTGTCCCGTGTCTTGTTTCTACACACTGTCCAGGCTTATAAATGTTCTTTTTAGTTGCTCTACCCCGTATTTTTCTCTGATCTGTTTATCTACTCCCACCTTGTTTATCTAATAATGTCCACTCTGAATATCCTCAGGAACTTCTAACAAATCTCCCTCTCTTTGACCTGTATTCAGGTCAACCCTCGTCTCGTCCAGTGACCCACTATTTTTAAAACAATGGCTAGTTCTGGCCATGACCCTTAAAGGTTCAGACCATCTATTGTCAAACCATTTCCGTCTCATCTGCCTCAGTCTTATCCACTACTCCACTCCTGTCTCATTTACCTATTTGTCGACCAGTTCCTCTTTTGTTGACACGTTCTGTGGGGAAAACAATTAAATCACAGCCTTCACATTATCAAAGTGAATTTTTGCGGAACCATTTGTTAGTGACAACATCTGCTCCTCTGGCTCATTGTCCTTCTTGTTGACCTATGGAAAAATCTTAACCTGTGGAAAGTTCATGTGGGCTGAATGCTGACCTGGTCTCTTTTTTGATACTCCCCTGCTGTCTTAACAGTGGAGTTTAATCCCTTATATCCCTTATAATTAGTAAATTTAACTTATTTCCTTTTTTGTCTTATTTTTCACTGTAATTTCATAATTTCTTAGACCTTTTTGGAAAGCTTTCAACCCACTTCTTGCAAATTAATAGTCACAAGGCAACAATTTATACTTTTGACACACAATCAGCTCCATTGTTATATTCTGTAAAGGAAAAAAATGTTATTCGCTGCGCAAATGTGGCACTTTTGTTTCTTTCTGCCACAACAATATTGACCTGGGTTTTGACCTAGAAACAATCCAATTCATCCATTGTCATTGTTTTACTTGGGCATAATTTGCCCTGTGGGCCCACATATTAAAATTGAAATACAGCTGTTTTTGCAAAATGTTTGATTTGCCTTTTTGTCCCTTCAAACCCCATCTCTCACTCCATTCATACTCATTCATACTCATTCACACTCACACTGGCCATTTCTCTCAGTCTGTTGATCAGCCGGTTCCGATCTAAATGGGAAACATACAAGTTTAGCTCTTGAATTCCACAAGGTCTGAACACAACTTCATCAAACATTTCTGAATCTAGGCCCTACACTTCATTTTAGACTCTTATAAACTTTTGTTTTACTATTTTTCAGTTTTATCATTATTTACAATTGTAGGCCTAATCTTAGTGAATTTTGTTTTTCAAATGTATTTTATTATTCATCTAATTAGATTTTTCAGATTATTTTTGTTCGTGTTCATTATCTATTTTTTGTAAATAAATTTTAGATCTCTACATAATCATGGATCCATGGCCAACATTTCCATCTCATTACCCCAGTGATGACAGCATTCCTGATTTCATGAATTTTGGACTTTAGAGCTGTTTATTATTTGATTTCAATCTAGTTCTAGAAAATTACCTTTAAACAAGATGGAGTGACCAGTAAAGGCATTTTTCTGACATACTACTTATGATGATGTTTTCTTTGTCAGAAAATAATTCTATCACACTTTTAACCCTAAGTGTTTAATGCAATCTAAACCCTCACTATACCAAATCCAGCCTCAGATCGAACTGTCTGGTGAGTTTATCACCCACTTCTGTCTCTCAATTAATTTCCTTTTTTTTTTCTTTTTTCTTTATTGAGATATTGGGCTGGATTGGTTTCTACTGAAAAAGCAGAAGGGTTAGTTTAACAGAGAATAAAAGGAACTGCTTTTTGAGACCAGTGAATAATCAGAATAAATTCAGTTAATATAATAATTAAATAAATTTGAAGCGGTCTCTCTTGTGATCATTTCAGATGTCACACCTGTGCCTTGTGGAGTCAGTTCTTCTGCTTGGATCATCAGTCTGTTGAAGCCGTTTGGCTCTTGCTCTGCATGTCTCATCAGGCTGTGATGTCACTCAAATGCCTCATGTTTTAGAGTGGAATACCGGCTCTGCTCCTTCCTGTTGTTCTTCCTCCGTTTCTCTTAGCTGTAGCTTTTCATGTATCTTGCCACATTTTTGTATCTCAAGATGTTCTCATTGTCCTCAGGAAAAGTGTCAAGTGAAAGTTTCACCTTCTCCTGTAGCTTTCAGTCTTTCTCCATGTTGTCCTCTCAGACAGTGTTGAATTCTTCTTCAGGAAGGGGCTGGAAGCCCATCACCCACTCTCTCCTCTTCTCTCTGCAGACATGTCTTTGCCTTCTCACTTGTTGCTTCCCCTCATCAAGGCAGAATTCCAGAAGCATCTGAAATTTAACACTCAAGAGATCCGCATGAATCAAATTGAACTTTCCAGAACTCTAAACACAATTGTGTCAGAGCAATCAGCTCTTTATCTATTTCCACTCTTTAACCTAAATGTTTCCTTTATCTAAAAATGTCACTGGTTGACAACAGCAATTCCCCCATTCTGTTATTGAAGCAAATTCTTCGTTGCAGGAAAAAGCAAGCCATTTCTTCTTTGCGTTATGCAGCAATAATCTACCTTCAATTCATCACAGTATAATACAATACAATGATTTTCCCTATCATAAAATCAGTCCTAATTTTTCTTTTTCTTCATGCAGTGTTCAAAATAATCTAATGGTGGTGAATAAGGTTTTTCTCAACCATCATCAAAGAATTCCCTTTTAAACTATTTTTCTCTTTATTTGGTCACCCAATCCCGCTCTCGTTCAATACTCTGCACAAGTTATTAATTTGCACTGCCATGAATCATTTTACATGTAGCCTTCAGGGATAATGAGATGCATATCTTAAATGTCTTCAAATATAATATATAATATTTTAATCACATGCATTCTTCTTACATATTTATTCATCACTTATTTTATTTTTCTTAACTCCTCCTTTATCTTGAACTTGTCCTCTTCTATATATATTTAGTTTTTTATAATTGCCAGTTCCTTATTTCAATGTTGGTTTGACATTATGTTCTTGGCAGATCTTATAATTAGCTATATTTCTTCTAATTATATACATAAATTTGTTCCACCAGGCTTTAATTCTTCTAGTCATGTCACGCTCACTGCTGTGTCCAAGGCTATGTGCCTCCTTCAATAAACTGACTGCAATTTTTGCTGGCAGGGTAGGTTCACCCGCTGGTCCTGTCTATAGGCCAGTCTCGTTCATTTTTCCCCCTTTACTTATCCACTGAGACTTCTCCTCTGCTGCAGCTCGTTGCTGTTCACTGAGAATGAAATCAACAGTTAATTCGTTTGCTATGTCAGTCAGTTCATCACAAGAAGTCACCATTAACTGGTGAACGGTATTTCCAGCTGTTTGTTTGGCCGCCTCGTCAGCTGCCGAGTTGCCCAACGCTATCATATGCACACTTTACTATATCTAGTTGCTCAGGAAGCATTACAGATTTCAACAATAGCACTGTTTCCTCATCATGTTTTATTGGCCTCTTTTTTACGAGGCTGGTTTCCCAAACTAATTTATCTTTCATTCATATATATATATTTTTTTTCAACTTTTAAACATCCCCATTTGTTATACTTTTATCAATTATTCTCTGTTTTTCTAGGAGTATTATCAGCTCACTTATACTAGGGTTTTCCAACACCTATAAGATAATAAAGGTCTTTTCACACACTCTGCTCTTTATTCCACTCTCACTTGTCCCTTTATCCAAGGGTTCATCAATCACTCCTCCTCTCGGGGCCACCAGAGTATTGCGTCCGTTCCTACCAGGTCACACTTAAGTGACGGTCCAGAGAAGGTGCGCAACACTCTGATTTCCCAGATACGGATTTGGTCACTTACACACAACTTTCAAAGACCGTGGAGACTTAATCACACTTTTATAAAAATTTCACCTTATTCCAAAATTGTCACAGTTTAATACAGTTTAAAATATTATCCCTTTTTCCTTTTTGTAACCACTGTAAGCCACGCCGGGAATTTTCACAGAGATATCCAATGATTATAATTACAATTTCACCTATAAGATGATGACCTGGTTCTTAACCATCAAACACTGTGTCTGAGTTTCCTAACCCACTCCTCAACTTGGTTCACTTAACCATCAAACACTGTGTCTGAGTTTCTTAACCCGTACTTTAGCAGTCAAATACCTCATTTGACTCTTTTGTAGCTTCCCAACTTGTCAGATATAGCTTCCCAACCTTGTTGGATATAGCTTTCTAACTTTGTCAGATATAGCTTTCGTAGCTTCCCAACTTGTCAGATATAGCTTCCCAACCTTGTTGGATATAGCTTTCTAACTTTGTCAGATATAGCTTGTTTATAGTCAAATACCTCATTTGACTCTCTTGTAGCTTCCCAACTTGTCAGATATAGCTTCCCAACTTTGTTGGATATAGCTTTCTAACTTGTCAGATATAGCTTGTTTATAGTCAAATACCTCATTTGACTCTCTTGTAGCTTCCCAACTTGTCAGATATAGCTTCCCAACTTTGTTGGATATAGCTTTCTAACTTGTCAGATATAGCTTGTTTATAGTCAAATACCTCATTTGACTCTCTTGTAGCTTCCCAACTTGTCAGATATAGCTTCCCAACTTTGTTGGATATAGCTTTCTAACTTGTCAGATATAGCTTGTTTATAGTCAAATACCTCATTTGACTCTCTTGTAGCTTCCCAACTTGTCAGATATAGCTTCCCAACTTTGTTGGATATAGCTTTCTAACTTGTCGGATATAGCTTGTTTATAGTCAAATACCTCATTTGACTCTTTAGCTTTTTTGATTCTCTCAAAAAATGAACTCAGCAACCCAACACTCAACTATTAATTTAGATTGTCCAATTTGCAGATTTTTATGAAAAAGGTGTCTGCTTACCTTGTTTAAGATGTGCTGCGCGCAGAAAGTTGAGTCTTGGTGTTTGAATTTTGTGGCAAATCCGGGTGCCCCCTCCAAATTGTTGGAATTTAGCTTTCCCCCCAGTCCGTTGATTTGCCATGTCAAAGAAAGACGCTCCTCGTAGATAAATGAAGTCAATTTAATAGAGAATCAAAAGAGCTCTGAGCTCAGGATTACTGGACCACAATGCCAAAAGCTGACATCTGGGCAGTCCAGAATGTCTCACAAGCATATGCATATGTTTATATATTCTTGACTTTCAGTTCATCCCTCGAGTCCACCTCTCCATACAGTGACTGTTGTCAGGTAGATTTCTTCATTGGTTACTTCATAGCAATCAGCAATCTGCACACAAGAATGCAAGAACTCCCTTTCCCCATCCCTTTCTATCTGTAACTTTTTGGTAAACAGATAGCGTCAACAGTTACAGCCTTGGACTTTTCATCGAGTGCATTGTCCTTTGTTTTAGACAGGAAAGATTTGTTACAGAATTTAAACAGTAACTTATGTTAGAACAGAAAAGAACATGTCAATACAATTTGGAACATTTTAAACTATCATTAGAAATAAGCACGTCAACACAATTTCTAACATTTTAAACTATATTTTCCTTCAGCTGCCTAAGGTAATAACACACCAAGGTGATCGTACACAACAGCTATCAAAGGCCAGACGTGAGAAATGCAAACAGTCGAATTCATGTTGAGAGAGTGATTGGCTTTAGTTCGTCAGAAATATTCAATGCTATCATCCAGATCTGGACATACATTATTTGCTTCTTGCCCATCAATAACGTAATAAAATTAAAGGTGAACAAATGTAGATCATGATTAGATCACATGGATGTGCTTATCCGGATCTACAGTGAATAAAAACCATCCCACGACACACACATAAAGCGCTGCAATTATCAAGCATTATATCCATGTATATTGTGTGCCTGCAAAAAGGCGGTATCCAACAGTTTGCCGATAATATATGTAACAATACCTGACCTCTGTTTGGGGTTTTTGAGTGTATTTTCTATAGAAAAAAATCATACTTTAATCTTAGCTTTTCATACAGGTGTAGGACATCAATAAACAGCATTTTTCAAGATCTGTTCAGGTAACAAAAGTTTATAAAGATGTTAAATGAAAATATTTTTGGTCCAAACTGTTGGATTAGAAAGTAGGAATGCCTCTATTTTTTTTATAAACTTTATTTCTAATGAAAACCATTTCATCTACCTTGGCAGTTGTTACACATCTGTCATTGATGACACAGGACACTTCTCGCACCCAGCCACACACTAGCTGCTTGTAAGCGTCAAGTCCTTTGTAACACTGAAGATCTTCGGCTGTATGAGGACTTGGGGTGAAAACCAGATAGTTGAGAACATTAATGTATGTTGTGTCCGGTAGAAGATTGACGTCCGTAGACCAGGTCACAATTTCATACGGATCCTGTCCCTTTATTAACGCTATTTTTGCCTCGTACCTGTCTCTTTCAAAATTCTCAAGTCCATCTCTATATTTAGTTTGACTCTTACGCTCAATTTTCTCCCTAGATTTACATAAAAAGTTTTTTTTCTGCGATAACACTGGCTTTAACGTCGCTTCCCCCATCACATTGATTAGAAGTTGTCCCCCAAAATGGCGGCTGTCGTAAAACTACGTCACGATCGGGCGCGCTCTATATATATATATATATATATATATATATATATATATATAATATTTCATTGGGGGGAATGCTCTTCTGTGTTGTAAAACGTGGTAAAACTTACCAGATGGTGTTAGAAAAAAACAATTCTCAACATTTAATTTTTCTGCATCATTTCTACAGAGCCCTGTATTGTACACCATAAGTCCCTTATCTTCATTTGTCCCGGACTGTTGAATAAGTGACAGTAATAGACCGATGCCTAGAGGAGGAAGATGAAGACGTGCTATCAAGAGCAGCTGTGGCAAAGCAGGCCTGAATACACATCTACAATCTAAAGTGCCATTGGAAGGTCTGTGTGTGTGTGTGTGTGTGTGTGTGTGTGTGTGTGTGTGTGTGTGTGTGTGTGTGTGTGTGTGTGTGCATACACACACGGACTATGTTAGCATGGACTATGTTTGGAAAATGCAGCATATTTGGGGCTTTGCGCCGTTTTCAAACAGCATCGATGCTTTTTTGTTGTACTGATATGACGATACCTGAGCAATTTCAAGCAAATCACTTTGATCTAAAGCATGTTAAAGGTATAATTTGTGTTCGGAACTGATTTAGATCACCGTAAGCAGTAAAATCTTGTATAAGGTTTAATATAAACATATGTTGAAAGTGATTATTAAGTAAAAACTGCTTTTACCACTAGTGGTACCCCCTCTAGCGGTAAATGTGTAATACAGCATGTTGAAATAAAAATATATAATTTATTGTAATTCAGTGATCAAACCGCAAAACATAAAAACATATATAGCGAACCATTTACTACATTTTTATTCTGAGAATTTATTTCATGTCATTGATCAAATATACAGTCTGCTAATTATCTCAAAAAGTACATTTTCTAAAAATGATACCAGATACTTTGGATTCCCAAAGTTCTTCAAATACTTTGAAGTTTCCTTTTGACCAATAAAATAACTAGTATATGATTTCTGCTAATAATCTATATGAGCCATCTGAAATATTAATCTAAACATATCACAACTGATCAGAAAGCGTATACTATAAAACAACTTTGTTTGTTTTTTTCAGTTTCATATATACATCCAGCACCAACAATCATAATTACGGTAATACTTTACAATAGGTTCCCATTAGTTAACATTAAGTAGCAATAACCAGCAAATACATTTGTTACAGTGTTATTAATCTTTTATAACATTTAAAACAATTTAATACAAAATATAACTGTTCTTTATTAGTTCAAGTTAGCTTAGTTCTATTAAATAACAAATAAAAGGTTAATAAATGCTTTAGAATTTTTTTATAGATAGTTCATGTTAAGTGTTAATAAATGGAACCTTGTTGTAAAGTGTTAATTATATATGCATCTATATTTCTATCTGTCATGAGATCTGGTGTGAGCTTAGCAGTACTGAATCAGTTCACTCATGGTACATCCAGAAGTACAGCAGACGCCTGCTGGCCCGACATCGCGACGGGTCCTGGAGGACGTGCTGAGGTCCTGCACAGTGGTGGAGTGTTCCAGAAGCTCTTCTGGTGGGCTCGTGGGCTGAAGGGGAGATGGATGCTCTCTCACGCTGTCAGGGGCATCATGCTCCCTCCGGTGCTCATCCACAGCACTCAGGGTCCCTTTCTGGTGCGCAAAGAAATCTCTCTCCAGCCAGTTTTGTAGGTTCCCTGAAAAAGGTATCAGAATGTATTAATATACAGAATAAGGTGAACAAATATTAAGTAAATGAATGGATAACACAAATGTCTGAAGAAGGCAACCTTACTATGGGGGTTTATAAAGTGAAGGTCTGAATGAAGCACATTCCGTTTGAGTCGAGAGCTCCCGCATGATGTGACCACCATTCGAATGAACTCACGACCACAGAGCTTCACTCGTACATCTTGACTCTCAGTCTTGGAGGTCTCGATGAGAATGAAAAAAGCTAAAGAAGCAAACCACTTAATGTTCATGATGTTTCTTGGATTAGAATACACAATATTCACGTGTGTTCGGGTATTTAACTATGAAAACAAGTTCAGGGGTTTTTATACCCCATTAGACATTTGGCATGCATGGTTTTACAGGAATCTATCTGGCCTTGAATGAGGTAAATTATGTTCTGATCTTTGAGGCCTTCAAAGCTCGAACGTATTTCAGATAAAAACATGTCAGCTGTGATATGTGTTATTGCTTGGGGTCAAGGAACATTGATAGCTGGTCACATCTTTCGTATTTTCTTTTAATATCTCATTTATGAGTTTACAGAAATGCGTCAATGAACATGTACGATTTTGTATTTGGGGAAAATGTAAGATGTCTCTAGCATGAATATAATTAAATGTCATCTAAGCACATTTATTTAATCGTTATGCCCTTATTAATCTTGACTATTTATCTGAACATTAACATCTTAAAAGTTGTAATAAATTAATCTTTGTGTTTGCATTTTTGGAGAATATAATTAAAGGTTTGTATCAAGAATGCTTGATCAAGTGGTTTTTTCTGTGGTGGTTTTATGCCTTTTGTTGTTAGCAAACATATACACAGTAGGCCTACAATGTATGTACATTTTTTTAGATAAATGCCGATCGCTTCATCAAACAAATTGCGGCAACACTTGTGTAAAAAGACACCAAAAACTTGAGCATGTACATTCTCATTTAATAACTCACATCATGTACATCAATACATTTTTAATTTTTCTTTCTTGCAAAGGTTGTTGTCCTGGCTGCGCTTCCTCTATCACTCTGACAGCTGGTGCTGATAGGCTGTCTGACCTGTCAATCAGGCAAGAAGACGTGATTGGCTGTGCTTCCATGAGGGTGGGCTCTTCTCATCGCTTCTTAAAGGGACGTGCTGCTAAACAGCGCAGCGGGAGAGACTGCTTTTTTCTTTTTCTTCTGATTCTGACTTGTGTTTTTTTTTTATTGTGTGAATTTCACGCACAAGCACTGTGTACCGAGCCTGAACAGTTATGGATAATTGAAGTTTGCGAGCAACATTTGAAATTCGAAATGTGATCTTACACAAAAAAAGTTCATCAATCTATGGGTGCGGGTAATGCCAACGATTTTTTACCCAAAACCCGCTGGCTATATGAGCATTTGGATTATCTGCGTCTGCGGGTTATATGTGGGAAAATATATGTTAATGTATGTAATATATGTTATATGGGTTATCTCGCTAAACGGTTATCTCTATGCTTTTTTGCGACCCCGAGGCCGTCGACATAACTGAACTCCACTGTAGTTATTATTTAATAATTCTGTTAATTAAACTGTCGCAGAATGTTAGATCTGTCTTTGTGTTTGTTGTGTTTGCTTCCTGTTTCCCCATATTCTTCCCTGTGTCTTATCTCTATAATTATCCCTTATATTATATTATATTTAGCCCTAGTGCTTTCCTCAGTCTATGTTCATTCTCGTCAATAAAACGTTCAGAGTTTTTGCCATTAAAGGTACTATGTTTCTATTTCCTTTGTCATCGTGCCTTCATCCACCTCTGACGTGTGATAGAAGAACGGACCAAATAACAACAAGGAATCTAATGAATCTATGAGATTGGTAGAGGAGAGAAAGCTAACAGAAAATCATCTTCTTTATTCCCTCTCCCAGCATGGATGGACACTGGAGGAGTATGTGGAGGAGTGCCTGGAGCTGGCATCATTGGTGAGCTGGGGCGACACCAAGCTCAACACACATTTCTGAACAGGACTGGATGACAAGTGCAACAATCTCATGTCTCTGTTTGATTGTTGTGAGCCCTTAGCAGACTTCCTCAATTGCGTCCTCAGAATGAATGATTCTGATTTCAATGTCAGGGAATTAGAAGACATCCCCAGCCACTATTCTATCCCATCCAGAAAGTGGTTGAGCACTTCAGCTCACCCAAGGCCTTCCATCCCATCTGCTCCTGTGAGTCAAACCCTCCGATCCCCTCCACCAAGTCAAGTTCCCCAGTCTGCTTCAGCAAGACGAGTCCCCAAAAGTTCAGAATGCTCTCCAGCGAGACTAGTCGTCAACAACAACCTTTATTTATAAAGCACCAAAGTGTATATGAAAGTGTATAAGAAGAAGCTCAGAAATGTATGGGGGGGCAAGACCATTTAGAGATTTAAAAACAAAAAAATTATTTTAAAATGAATCCAGAACTGTACTGGCCGCCAGTGTAAGGAGGCTAAGATGGGGGAGACACGCGCATGTTTATGAACTCCCACAACCAGACAAGCTGCAGCGTTTTGAACCAGTTGAAGATGGGCAACAGAAGACCCACTAACCCCCACATACAAAGAATTGCAGTAATCCAGCCGGGTAGTAACAAAGGCATGGATTACCGTCTCAAAAAGTTGCCTTTGAAGAAATGGCTTTATTTTGCCCAACTGGAAAAAAATGGATTTAACAACACCCCTGATCTGACTGTCGAGCTTAAGGTTAATTTTAACCCCCAAGTTTGGGATGGTTGGCTTGATGTACTGAGGCAAAGCACCTAACTTAACAGAACGGGTCCCAGTGGTGTCACCAAAAATCAATACTTGTTTTGTTTGCATTAACACTTAAAAGATGAATAGCCATCCAGGCCTTTATATCATCAATGCACACCAATAATGGCCTTTATATCATCAATGTACTCCAATAATGAATCTATAGTTTTAAATAAAACACGGGGCTTATTATAGTTTAAGAGAATTATCTCAGAGATATGTTTTCTTTTAGCATCTTTCACAGTTGTCTGATACTGACGCCAACAGTCCTGCAGCAAACTGCAAGTTTACCATGATGGCCATGGTGCTATTATGTGTGTGGACCACACACATCGGCTCCTAAATACTTTCCAGAGTCTCGCACCCCAGAGCTCAGCTCAGCACCCACTCTCGTCCCAGAGCATAGCCTACCACCCTCAGGGTACCAGAGGAGCCTGCAGAAGCTGAGGAGAGGATCCCTGCAGAGCTAGTAAAAACTGTAAGAGACTCAGTATGTATGGGCAGCTCACTTACCTGTAGCTCTTCCCAATAATGTTTTTAGAGTTCTGTCATAGCCAAGACAGTGTGTCAGTTTGTCCAGTTCCCTCATCACAACCTCTCATCACCGCTGACCTAACTACCTGAACACCCAGCACTGCACTGGAGGTTCCATTCTCAGACTAGCTCATCCATCCATTAACCTAAGGACTCTAGGGTGCTCACCCTCCCTTCCAGGTTGGACTGTTTGTGAGAGGTTGCACGTTCCTGGAGGGGAGAGTACTGTCACAGAACCGTCAGACCTGTCTTTGTGTTTGTTGTGTGCTTCCTTGTTCCCTAGGTGCTCCTCTGCTGCCGTAGTGATCACCTGTCTCATCATCAATCACCTTATTAGTCTAATGAGCTGTGTCTCATCTCTATAATAATCCACTGTGTAGTTAGTGTTTCTATGTCCATGTCTATGTCCATTCTCATCATTACAACGTCGAGTCTGTTTGCTTGAGTTTAGTTTAATCTGAGTTTTTGTCATTAAAGGTACTGTGTTGCTATTTCCTGTGTCATTGTGCTCTCATTCACTACTGACACATGACATAAACACACATTTCCAAACATATTAATTTTGAGACATGATTATATTGGAAAAAAGTTGTGAATTAAATTAAATTAAGTAATTGGGAATTTAAAACGTTTAAATGCTTCAACAGGAAATTCTCGCTGTGGGCATCATCACTCTATTATACATCAACAATAAAAAATAAAGTCAGTTTAGTGAGTGACCTTTAGTCACTGACCATTTATTTGTTAAATATGCAGGGGTGGGAGAAGCTCAATGGATTAAACATAAAATAAATAACAAACAAATAAATAAATACATTATTTATTCCAGTCTGAATTCACTATAAATGATCCCATAATTGACTGTTATGCAGCAATTCTCTGCTGTTAGTGACAAAGGCTGATATTTCCTGTATAACAAAAGCCACAAACATGGAGCTGTCAAGGGCTCTCGTTTTTACATCCCCTTAATAAATGTTGAACATTTTATTCAAAACACTGGCATCACGAGTCCTCTTGATCCTTAAATCCTGTTAGACATGAAGTCAGATCGCTTTACTTCTCAGTGACGGTGGCTTACTGTGTGTGCTCGCTTTGCACTTAATGAAGATGTTTATGGGGAAACTGAAACAAAGCCTTCTATACTGAGCCAAAGAAAAGTAGCTCCTCTGAGACTTGCATTGTGCATGGACTAAATACAGAAGATGTTTCTGGTTTCTTTTGCATGTAGTGTCCTGGAGCCCAAAGCTTTTTATTAATGATTATATTAAATTATTTATGTAGCAACATACAATGAACTAATTCTCTCTAAAGAAACCATATGCCAGTATATTTTATTAGTATTTTATGTAAGTTGCACAGAGCAAAGGTGCATCCATATAATATGTATATGAAGTGTGTGTGTTTGTGTGTGTGTGTGGGGGGGGGGGGGAATTAACAGGATTCTTGTAATCCTCTTGCTTATTGCAGATACAGTCTTATAAATAACAATAAATATTTGGTCAATATATCAATAAATCATTATATGATTAATTGTTAAGAATTTAATTCCTCAATGGTATTATCAGTTTTTCAATGTCATAGTATCCAAATTCACTTCAGCTAGAACAAAAACAACGTGAAAGCAACACTCCAAATATCCCAAAGAAGTCTGAAGGCCACACAAGTCTCACTTGATGCTCGGAAATCCTTTCCGAATCTCAGGATTCTTGTCTGTGTTTAGCTGTACAATCGAACTTCCACTTCATCAGGGGATTCAAATATGGATTAAAACATTTTAACACAGATTGTGCTTATGATGCAAATATATTGCAGTCAGTCTTGCAGTTTGAATCAACTTGATACCTGAAACTATTTGACAACTGAAAGATACTGCTAAAAAACAGCACAAAGTAGTTTGCCAAATATCCTCAGCAACATGCCATTTGTAAGCCATCTTAAAGCTAATGGCTTAATTTTCTTTAACCCGGCGTTCACCCATCTTTTAAATCCCTATTTAATTCAAGGCAGGCTGGGAACCTGAGCTGTATGTTCAAGGGCTGTGAAAGCAGGGTGGATGTCAAGGACGTTCAGTGATGACACTGTCCGATGTGATGTCTATTGTCCTCATCAGACTCCTCAGCGAGAGGCTCGAAGCAGTTCTCAAATTTCTTTTTCAACCTTTTCCTAAGATTCAGTCCTCGCTGGACTTTTGTGTTTGTGCACTCCTGGGCCTTCAGCTTGGCATAATAATCAGAAAATTTGTTAAATAGGATAGAGATTGGCATTCCATTCAAAATAATGCCAAAAGATATGCATCCAAAGGCCACCACTCGACCAGAGTACGATATAGGCACCACATCTCCATAGCCCACAGTAGAGATGCTCACCTGTAACAGCATAAAAAACAATCATATATAGCAAAAGAGGATTGCAAAATAAGCAACAAAGACCAGCTTTTTCTAAATGACAAGAAGCAAAAAGATAGGTATATGTTCATGTAATTTTATCAGTTTGGTGATTAAAGTCAAAATTTTGCATGCAAGTCAACTTAGTAAGACTTAGTAAGCCTCCAGGAAGTTCCAAACTAATCTAACTTTTCCAATCAGCATGGATGCCTCCAATTGAGCGGCATTACAAGGTATTATATAAGATTAAACACAGCTGCCAGAGGATAAGGACTAACAATTTAAAGAGGATAGAAGGATACAACAGGCAGCAACAGCAAATGATGACAATGATAACAATAAGAAAATAAATCCACTCACACGCAAATGATACCACTGAAAGAAGCACATATGCATCAAAAATATGTATGAGTATGTAAAAAGTATGTAAACTTTATTTTGAGGCTAAATGTATGTGGACACCACAATCACTTTTTTCTGAAAAGATTTTCAGTAAATCAAGAATCCAGCTATACAGACTCTATTTATTTATTTACTATTTATAGAATTTATTTTTTAAGTAAAATGGGCCATACCAAACCACTTCAATCTAGTTTAGTACCGTGTTGATATATAATTATTAGCATTTATTACTATTTTGAATCACTTTATTTCATATTTTATATTTTCAGCTGTCTTTTTTGTTTTTGTTTCATTTCAGTAATTGTTTTTTTTTTCTTTTTTTTTTCTTAATATTTCTACTTTTTATTTATTTCAGTTGAAAAATGTTAGTACTTAAACTTTTCTAACATTTCTAATCTTCGTTTCTCATCTAATATTATTTCATCTGATATGTATACTGTATCTTAACATCTTTGTTTCAATTACCCAAAACTATTGACCCAACATTGGTCTGATGTTGAAGACTGACCCGTACAAAGCAAAAACAAATCAGCACTGGTCCCCTGTGAGCCCACTTCATTATCCCACATCAGTGTGTGTCCTCACTGATGCTCCTATCTCTGAATGAGAGTAAATCCCAGAGGAAGCTATATAACAGCAACGTCCTAATAATAGCCATGTTTAGTTAGCACATGGGGGGTAGGGGGGCAACATTTTGCCATTGAGATGACTTGAAAAAATACTTTTGCATAATTTTGGCCATTTATATCAATATTATATTGAAGTGCTGATAATTGTGGTGAATGTTTTGAGACATACTCACCGCTGCCCACCACCAAGCATCTGGTATACTGCTAAAAGGTGTTCCTGCAACATCTTGCTCCACTGAGTGCATTAGAGCAGAGAAGGTGAAGATCCCCATGATAATAAATAGAAACAGACAGCACACCTGTTCAAAACACTGGCGAAGAGTGAAGCCAAATGCCCGCATCCCCGTTGAGTGCCTCGCCAGCTTCAGAATGCGAAAGATTCGCATAAGTTTGACAACTTTAAGCACTTTGCTAACTTTGCTAACCCTCGCCATGGTTTTCAAGTCATCTTGGACGCTGAGATCTTCCTGGTTAGCAAAAGCCTCAAATATTAGCTGGATAAAGTAAGGCATGACAGCCACTAAGTCGACAAAATTAAGTGCACTCTTCAAAAAATGCTTGACGTCACAGGTTGTCAGCAGGCGAAGGAAGTACTCAAAGGTGAAAAAGAGGATTGAGGTGATTTCCACACACTCCATGTAGGTTCTTCCAAAGACTTTATAATCTTTCAGTTCATTTACAGTATTTAGGGTCATCGCAACGATGGAGATGAGCACAAAGAGGCTGGAAAACACCGCAAAAGCCTTAGCAGCCATCGAGGAGTATGGGTTCTCCATCAGGTCCCATAGTATCTTACGAACACCACCAAGACACATTTTCTTGAAACCCTCCTCGTCATGTAGAGGCTCAATTTCTGCCATAAGCTCTCTGTTCACTTTCAGCTGGTCTCTGATCTCATCTATTTTCTCCTCGTAGAGAATGCGACAACAGCGGGGAGAATCTCTCAAGCGCAGGCCCCAAAACTGCATTTCCTCCTCAAAATTGACAGGGCAAAGACTCTCCATGACCCATAACACATTGCTACAATAAAAGTGGAAGATGTAGTGGAAGAAAGTAGGATCTCGGTCAAAGAAAAACTCGTTGGTGAGCACACAATAGTCATCGCAGAGAGTTAGCTGCTTGGAAGGATCTTTACACAGGGCTAAGCTGCCTATTCTGGTTTTAGGGTATTTGATAGCAAGGTGCTTGGGAATGATAAAGACTTTCCCACCTACATTAACATTGATCACCGTTGAATGACGGTGTGACATCTTTGCTGCTTCAATCTCATTGCCTTTTGTCTTTTCTTTATCTCTTTTGTCACTTGCCTTAGGTGATGGAGTATCAAGGTTGTCCATCGACGTCCAAGGTTTCACAGAGCTGTCTTGTGAAAAAGGAAAAGCATTCTCTTCTTCCTCTATGCTCTGTGAAAAGCTGGCATTAAGTTTGACACTTGCAAATAGACTTGAACGTCTCTTTTTCAGCTTTTTAAGATGAATTCTTGGTTGATCCATTATTACGGTAACTTAAATGATGACGAATTTGCAAAAAGGTTAAAGAGCTGAAATATCTAGAAATACATTTAAAAAAAGAAAAAGTAAGTTCTTGTTAGATATAAAAACATTCTGCATTCCAAGAGAACATGTCCCACTTTCCTTTAAATTGCGTACTGGTTTGAAGCTTCAAAGAAATGTTCAGATAGATGGAGAAAACATATTCCACTGCTTCTAGCTTTTTAGAGTTTGCAATATAGCTAAAAAGACAGAAAGAAAAAGCAACTGTATTTGTTTCAGCTCAACTGAAGATCAAGAGTTGGGATTTGCCCCACCTCACTGATGCCATAATCCCATTGCTGTTCTTTCTGTCCTCAACAGAGTTAAAAATACAGTCATGAGGATTAGTCTTGTGATTTAAGGATTGAGCCCTTGGAGGAAGAATGGCAAAGTATACATAGTAGTAGCAAGGATACTAAAGTTCTTAAATGCTCATAGAAAAGTTCAATTTATTTTGCTTTTAAACAACATCAGTGCAGTATTGTGCTCAATCTGATTTAAGCAAATCAAATCCAATATGAAAATCCTTTAATCCCATAATTTCCTCCTTTTATTTTGTATCCTTTCCTCTACTTTTATATCCTCTCCACATGTGGTCTCATACACATTTTACCACTAATCTAACAAAACTTAAAATATAACATAAAATAAACAAAAGCTATATCTATACTCATATTTGGCATGCAAATAACTTTCAGGAAAGAAAACTGATGAAGAACTGTTCTATTTCTTTCTGATTTCTGATGTAAACTAATGGACTTCATTTTTTTCAGAACACACTGTAGGCCTATCAAAATTAATATATACTGTAATTATTACATATTATATATATTATTATATATCAATTTGACAGGCCTACAGTGAAAAGAAATTGTGCAACTAAAGTAAATGTAATATAAATATAAAAGATGCTTGACAAGATCCGGTTTTAGGGAGTGTGCTGAATTCTTGACCTTTCCAAATATATTATTTTGATTTTATTTACTACTTTTTTATTTACTTACCACATATAATAAATGTAAAGAAATGTATTCAAAAATTAGATTTTAATGATAAAATTAACAACACCTTCATGTACTATTTTACTCATTCTCTTTATTTTGCATGAAACTAATTCAGCTAATCATCAGTTTATACAACACATTTTACATTATCCCCTTACTTTACAAAATCTTATAAACCAATATATTTTTATTGTATGTTCAAATTAACGTTAAAAAATGATGAAATACATTTATGTAGTTACATAAATACCACAATATCTCTTAAAGTCTTTTATATGTAATTTACATTGTATATAATTGTAATTGTACATGGTCCTGAATCTGCGGTTTAAAAAAAATACAAATAAATTGCCCTTCTACTCCCGGAACCGGAAACAGGGTTGTTGTTGTTTTAGTGTAAAAAATTGTTTACTCATATACATTATTTTCTTTTTTTGTCTGTTTGCACTTTTACAAGTAATATCAAAATATAACATGTAATAAAACCTGACATATTGAAAATAAAATAAAAATGATGGGCATATAAAAGCCGTCGAGACCACGTGACTTCCTTTCCGAACGAAGCTGAAATCATGGATGCCAGCCGCGTGCAGCCCATCAAGCTCGCCAGAGTAAGAAAAACATTTTTCAAAAGACATTTTCGTTCGGATTTTGCAATTTAGTATTTGTAATTTCAAAAGTATATAATTTCAAGTCTTATTTGATAAACGGTAGCTTTTAGTAGTCTTCTCACAACACTATAGCGGTGTTTGTCGCTAGGCCTCTAGTTAGCAATAGCATTTGCTTTGGCGAACAATTGCGAATAATGTTGTTTCCACAACATGTGACGTTTTCATAATGTCTTTTATATTTTCCTCTAATTGAGTTGATCTTTAATTTCAGGTTACAAAAGTGCTGGGAAGGACCGGTTCCCAGGGACAGTGCACCCAGGTGAGTTCAGACTGAACTCGTGCTTAGTTGTTTGTGGAAAACTATTCGTTTAATTTTTGTGATGTGCAGAAAATGTTATGTCTGTAATGTAATGCGTTGTCTTGTATTCTAAAGTGAATGTTTGCAGTCACAGCTCTTGTGATAATTCATTTAGTAGTAAAGAAATGTTGTGGCTTTATGAAAGTGTATTTTACTGAGTTATTTTTAAAGTAAAAGTTTTGATCCACAGTCATGAAACCTATCATATGGTGTTTCCATAGGTGCGCGTTGAATTTATGGATGATAGCAACAGATCCATCATCAGGAACGTGAAGGGTCCAGTAAGAGAAGGTGATGTTCTGACACTTCTGGAGTCTGAAAGAGAGGCCAGGAGGCTTCGCTAGGTTAGTAAAAATCATTCACTGGTGTAAATGCAGATATTTTTGTTTGTTGTATGTAGTAAATGTAAAATAAAGTGTATGCATTAGTTTTGTATGTGAAGACAGTGTTAGGTTTTAATGTTTAACGTATGTGACTGAAAGGTATGAATTTTTAAATGCATCAATTCAATTTTTTTTAATGTTCACATTTTAAGTGTTTTCCTTACTGTCTGTTGTTCTAATTACACATTTCCTCACATCTTATGTAAATTAAGGCAATATCTGCCGTATTAAAATGTTTGAAAAGACAGTTTTCTAGTCAATATTTGTGGTTTTATGCAAGTTTTAACCATTTGTCTGTTTCCCCCTACAGTGCACGTATGAAGACCCGTCATGGCCAAACCAGTGCTCGTGGAATAACATCAACATCAGCTCTAGTTTGGCAGTACAATATCATTTGTGCTCAGTTTGAAATAAAGTGTCTTTGTGAATAAGTTTATCTCCTCCATTTATTTTTTTAATGACCATTTAAGGTTTGTTGCCTTTAGCGGGACCATCCCACAAGCACTTGGGATTGATAATAGCAATGATCTTTCGGCACTACTTTTAAACCTACTTTATTCAAGCCCTTTACTGCTCTGTGGATGTTGCTTCTCTCTCTCGCTAAAGATGTAAAGTGCCACTGTTATTTTAATATTGACAGACACGGTGAGCAGAAAAGGATAGTTTTTTAAAATAAAAGTATCGTCAAATTGTATCATTCAGATTAAGGTTTGTGACAACTAATTTGTAGCACCTTTTAGACTTTTTGTGTTCTTACATCTAGCATTATTCAGAGCTTTTCTTAAAAATGATATAGTTTGGAAAATTATTTGGAGATGGCAAAGGCAGATGAAAAACTTAGAAGTAATAGCTAACTTTATTTTTTCTACATTTATTTTAAGTACAACAGTTTTATTTGTGAGAAATATGTAAATTGTCTGCACCCCCATTCTGTTTTCTCAGACCCAAGGCTTTCTTGTGCCAAACTCTCGTCTAAATGTAAAATGAATAAATATCCTGATAAAATATCTGATCCAACTTTATTGTATTTGTATCCAGTTAGGAGAAATATGTACTACTATTTGGTAAATATCGGTTAAAATAGTTTAGACATCACTGCTTTGGCTCTCAGGGCCTAAGATTCTCGTCTTTTATTACTATTTTGAGGGTTTAGAATTTTTTCTTTACAAAGTATTATGGCTGCCTCAATGGAAATGTAGATCTGCTCAAAAAAGTATTGTCCGCTTCTCTGCTGGAATACCCTTGCTCTATCAAAAGCAAGTTTTTCCAGTTTAATGTAAAGTTCGGTCAGATCCAAGTTCTGGCAAAACATTGTAGTTTTCTCATTTAAAAAACATCTTGCTTGACATATCTAAGCATTAATATATTGGAATACTTTGTTCTATAATTCAAATGTATTAAGCTTAAAACAAACACTCAAATTAAACATGTCTCTGATAGTTAACACCGTCTAAAAATATGTGATTGCTGACAAATATTGAATAGTAAAGGGAGTATGTTTATTGGATCCAAGTTGTCTCGATGTGATATGGTGAATATATGGATGCAGTTATGAACATTAGGTGTATCTTAACATTTTAACAACACTTAACATTCAAGAGAGGACATGATAGTTATTTTCTAAAATAATATGAGCGGTAAGTGAAGACGGCTAACTGCCTTATTTTACAGATGTCCTTGTTAAAATATCTTGAAATATTTTAGTACATATTGTATTCTGTTCCATCATCTCGAAGCGTTTAAGTCACTGTTCATAGGATATCCACTAGAGGGCACTATTGGTCCTGAGTACTCTCTCCCAGAGATCTGACGTAAATTACCAGTGTAATCTTGAGCTTTTGTTGGGTAGACCAGCTGTCGAACTGTGTGATCCTGCTATAAGCACTGAACACATTTGCAGATGTTTAGGTCAGAGGCTCATGGTTTATTTTATTTATTTTTTATGTACAGTTTTTGGCCACCCCCTGGTCTTGTAAATGAGCATCTGCCCTTGCTGTTTTCACCTTTTACTCTGAATGTTCTAAAGAAAATTAAGTAAAATCAAAATGGAAAATTCTTGTTTTTCATGGGATATCGCAGTATTATGAACGGTTTATCCGTGTACATCATTCTCATACCCTAGTAATCTTTAAACAGTGACGTGTTTACTGGCGTGAGGGCAGAACACGTCACTCACATAAATCACAGCAACAGCACATCGCAACGATCCAATCAATTCCAGTGGAACTTTCACAGGACAAACAAAATGAGATAGTCCCTTGGTCAAAAGAATCCTACTTTTGAGTGATATATCCCTCATGAACTGCATTTCAAATTTCTTTTTTAATTTTCAAGATATGGGGTCAGGAATTGGATTGTACTCTATCTGACTGATTTTCATATATTGATGCCAAGATACATTTCTTCCTACCTAACTGGAATGCCTTCAAGTTTGGCTAAAGAAAAAAGGTTACATTTTTGACATTTAGTGATAAACCTGAAGCTTTATTATATTGAGACACTAACATTTTCTTGTTCTGTGATCCAAAAAATAACTACAACATCTTCATCGGGAGCCAGCAGGGCCTGATTCAGAACACTGATGCAGATCTAGAATTGGTCACAACCCACAAAATGTCTTTGGCACGATTAAGTAAGGCCTGTGGAAACCCTTCTTCATCTTGGCAGGCACTATTATGTCTTTTGTCAATTGGACTGCATTTCCGCACACTGGGTGTTACTGGTTCACTCTGTCAAACGCTGTTGTTTCTAACAATAAATAATCTCACAACTGCATGCTTCAGTTGCTTCCACTTCAGAGCGCTTGTGCATCTCAATGACATCACATACACAGAACTCTTAATTGAACCATACACGGTCTGTCCCATCCTGCTGACCATATATAGCTTATTATAACACTGGACAGGGACGTCTTCGCCTGCCACTGAGTTAAAGAGGACGGCAATGAACCTGGGCAGGCGTTGCGTAGCTAGGTCTAATTGTCTTGATAAGCCAGAGAGACTGGTTGGGAAGGACTAACCAAGCTTTCAAACTCTGCATAAGTGGTACCAGACAAACAACCATTTTTGGCAGGCCTAAACATAGAGATAGTGACATACCAATATTGACTATTGGCCCATACTTGGTCTGTCCCATCCCGCTGACCATATGTAACATCCTACTTTTTTTCCAACACTATGGGTACTATATGTAATAATGTGTGATCAACATCATAACACTCAAGGTAGCTCTTAGGTGTCATAAGAACAATTAAATAGACTCTTACTTGTTCTCCTTTCTGAAGAGGTCGAATAACTTTTACTCCTCAATTGTAGTAGTAATCCGGTTGGCATTGGTTGTCTTTTGCATGTTCTTTGTTTACAACCCCTGGCTGCAGGAGTATATCATGTGTTGGCAGTAATTTTTTAGCTGGAGTATTTGAGTATTATGAGTATTTGTGCAGGAAAGGCATTGAATCCCTGCCATGGTGTGTTTCTGTGGTCTAGAATAGTTAGATATGGATCACCTTTTCAATCAGCTGTTCGACCATCTTTACCACAGACTCAGCTTTTCCATTGATTTGTAGATATGCTGGAGATAATGTTACATGCCTGAATTCTCAAGCTTTGCCGAACTCTTTGAATTATTGTGAGTTGTACTGTGGCCCGTTATCAGAGATAACTGTGATAAAAGCTGTGTGTCACGGTTCTCTCAGGTTCAGTTCCGTTTCTAGTCACAGAACCGTGGCACTGCTCTTCCTTCCGTGTTTGTGTCTCATGATTGTAAACCCCGCCCATCTTGTTACCTCAATTCCCTTGAGTGTTGTCAGCTGTCTCAGCTCGTTGCCTTTCCTCATGTGTTCCCTATTTAATCCTGGTGTGTTTGCTGTCCTGTGTCATGTCGTTGTCGGATGTTTTCCTATGGTTGGTTCACATTTGTTCCTTTGATTGGTTTGTATTCCTGCTTCCCTGTGAGATGTTATGTGTTAGTTTGATCTTAGTTTTGTTTTTCCCCCTCGTAGGCGTTTCCTTTGTATGTTTATTTTCTGTTACATTAAATATCCTTTCCCTGCACCTTGAGTCCTCCCTTCATGTTCCGTGACACTGTGTAAGCAGCTTTCAATGATCAAATGTATGATGCATGAAGTTTGTCCATGGTTTTTACTCTCAGCTTGGTGGGTATTACTTTGCTGAGTGTGTCTGCTAGGTGCATTAGTCAACTTGGAATATAGACTGTGTTCATGTCATATTGCCAAAGTCTCAAATGCATTAGGTGCATCAAGAAGTGGCTTTCTTGTTTTTAAGGGTTCAGAATGTACTTACACATTCCAGCGATAAGTGTACTGGTGGAATTTCTCCATCCCAAACAGGATTGTCAGGTATTCTTTTTCTATTTGTGCTACCCAATTTTCTTGTGGGTGTAAGTGCTCTACTTCAAACTGGTTGCAACTAATTGTCCTGTCTGTAGAAGCTCTACGCCCAGTCCTGTCTTAGAGGAGTTGCACTGAAGAACCAGGTCTTCTTCTGGATTGTACTTCAAAACAGGTGCAAAGCAATAATTAGTTTCAATTTGCTGAATGCTTCCTGTACATCAGTCCACTCCCAAACCACTCTCTGCATGTCAGTTGTCTTAATGTGTTTCAGCTGTTTGACGAGTGGACAAAATTTGGACATAGGTCACCATACCTAAAAACCTCTGTAGCTTCACATCTGATGGTCTGGATGTCTCCACTACAGCTTCCACCTTGTTTGGGTTAGTCTTCAGGCCTTCTGAAACCAGTCTGTGTCCAATGTATGCCACTTCTTTCTGTCTCAGCTTGAGTTTATTGAAATTTAGATGGCTCTGTTTCTGCAAAGTTTGAGTAGTTGTCTTAGTGTTATGATCTTTCTCAGCTCCCTCGTCATTGTCACCTTCCCCACTGATGAGAATGCCATCTGCTATTATACAGATTCCTGGGAGCCTGTCCAATGCCTGAGCCAACCTGTGCTGGAACACTCCTGGATCCGGGGTGATACAGGAGTAACTTAATGTAACTTAACTTTTCTGAAAGCCTAGTGTGCTAGAATCTGTCCTTCACATCGCACACAGTAAACACTATATCTATAGTGGCAACTGGAAGTGTTGATGGCTTAGTGCTTTTAGTCGTCTTGGGTCAATACAAATTCTTAATTGAGCATTTTCGCCCTCAAGTTTTCTTCATCACCACCATGCTGCTAATTCGATTCATGCTCTTTTCCACCTGAGCTATAATGCCTCTCTCTTCCAGGCTTCCCAGCTCATCTTTTAGGTGTTTCATTAGTGCCACTGGAACACTCTGCTTTGGACGCCTCACCAGTTTAACTTCAGGATCCACTTGAAGGTTGTCTTATCCTTCACTTAATTCATCGTATTAGATCAGCATTCTCTTATTGTATGTATCTCTTTTCTCATGGTTCTGTAATTCTGTAATGGTCCTACTTGGCCAGCTCCGACCAGGACTCGAACTTGGGTCTTTTGTGTGGGTGGAGCACAGTCTCTAGTGGCAGTCGTTAATGTGCCTCTTGAGGCCAGGGAAGTGAGTTTTACATGCACACCACTTACGTGGCTATTTCCGTAACACTTCCTTTTCTCTGTGTCTCTCTAAGGTAACTATCATCAATCACCATAAAGTTTTTGTGCTGTATTTTTACCAGATCGATTGTACACCCTAGTTTCCTAGCAGAGTGACAAGCTTTCCTCCACTAAAAGAAATTCCAGATGATAGATTTTTCTGTTTCTGGAGGTTTTTATTTTTTAGCACATTTCGCTTTGTCTCCTTTGCTTTGCATGTGGTTGCAAAGTGGTTCAGTGTGCCACATTTTCTGCACTGCTTTCCATAAGTTAGGCAACTCTGTTTTTTTCCACACATGCTGTTTTCTACAGAATTTCCAGTTAATTGATTGAGTTTATTTGGCACTTTGGGCCTGTCTAACTATCTGAACTGCATGCACTTCAACTTCTGTCCCTCAATGGTCATCACTTTCTCTTTTAACAGTTCTGGTGCTCTACATATGTTCACACATTTCTCAAGTGTCAGGTCCTCTCAGGCATTCTCTCAACATGAGTTCAGTATGCCACATACTATTCTGTCTCTAATCAGAGTCTCTAGCTGATCCAAAATTGCATTTGTTAGCCAGCACTTTCAAATCAGTAACATATTTGTCAGTCATTTTGACTGAGTTCTGATATCTGTTGAAACATTTGTACCTTTCATTCAGTGCTGGATTCCAAAGGTTTCTGAATGTAGTTAACAACCATTCAGTGTCACCCATTACTTAGTTCTCCCCAGGTTTCTCAGATTAGATAGGGGAAAACTTTTACCTGCATCTGTAAGCAATAAATCTGTGTACAGGGAAAACTGCCACACTTTCCAAGCTTTGGGTATGCATGTTGTATTCCAGGCAAATTTCCCTGGTAGTTTCAACCCCTAATGCACTCTCCCTTATTGGCACTCGCGTCTCTCGGTAGCTTTCTCTATAGCAAGCTTCTTTCACTTTAATCCAGTTATTTACTGCATCCACCATTTTATATGCTTGGTTCACTCTTCTTTCTAACAATTAACAATCTCACAACTGTATGCTTCAGTTGCTTCCACTTTAGAGCGCTTGTACATCTCAATGACGTCACATACACACAACTCTTAATTGAACCATACATGGTCTGTCCCATCCTGCTGACCCATCCTGATATATAGCATATTGTAACACAGGAAAGTGGCGTTTTTGCCTGCCACTGAGGTAAATAGGATGGCATTGAACCTGGGCAGGTGCCTGCCTTGGTATGATTGTCCTTATAAACCAGCGCGACGGGTTGTGAGTACGGGTTTGAGTCCTTACATTGGAAGGTATGCTGCTGTCGCCCTCTGATAGTGCTGTTGACAGCCCCTCCACATCCAGAGCACCAAATGAGAAAACAGGAGCATTACGTGACGCAGCATCAAACTCATCTGGAAGCTCCACTGGGGGCTGCGTGTGGTGGAAACACTCCCATTGTTGCCTTCATATGGACCTCAGTGGTAGACATCACAGCATTTTGGATTCTTGAAGGATTAGCATGGGAACTCACTACCTAACTGACATTATTCCTTATCTAACCAAATGGGAGAGTCAGGGACATCGGGGACATAAAAGACTGCAGGAGACTTCCAGGGAGAACCAGGAAAGCGCTTCCAATTCAAAATAATTCCCAGAGGCCAGGCACTACACATCCACAGTGGAAGGGGTATGAGCGGGGATTCCCTCCATGCCTTCGAACTCCAGAAGCAACCCCACAGGGACGAATGTTGTAGCTAGCTCATGCAGCAGGTTATGTTTCATGAGGCTCAGGCTCCGGGGCGATGTTTAAATTTTTTAATTTTATTCATTTAGCAGACGCTTTTATCTAAAGCAACTTACAATTTGAGGAAAACAGAAAGCGATTCATCATGAAGATACAAAAGTGCAAAAATACAGAAGATACATAAGATACAAAAATGTGCTTACAATACAAAGTTTGAAACATTACACATACTAGTAGTACAAGCCTGGAGAAAAGAGGATAAAAAAGTTTATATATATATATATATATATACTTTTTTTGTATCTGCATTTCGGATGAAGGTAGGGAGGTTGTTCCAACAGCAAGGCACTGTGAATGAAAATGTTCTTGAGAGTGATTTTTTTTTTTTTGCATCTCTGTAAGGGTACTACAAGTCATCGCTCGTTGATCGATTGAAAGTTTCTGGTAGGTGTGTAGATTTGAAGTAGCGTCTGGAAGTATGAAGGTGCTGTGTATTGCGGGACACTTGAACTCTATATCAGAACTCTGATCGATCGATACAATCCTAGGTATGGGACAAATTGAAAAGTAGAACAAGAAGTTTACTCAAAAATCCTCAAAAAGCTTTAAAAAATGGGTAATTGTCTACACCTTTTGAGTGCTAAGTAGAACAAACTAACATGGGTTTAATAAATCACTGTACTTTTAAGATTCAAACTCTAGCTCTTGTGATTTTAAAATGAAACTGCATTTCAAGAAAGCACATAGATTAATTAGCATTACATGCACAACCTCAGTTAACTCTGTTTTCTGTAGTGAATGAAAGTCTTGTTTGTCTTTTTACCTTGGTCTCTTGATCTTTTGTCTGACATCTTAGATACTTTTAACAACTTTTGAACTCTTAATCTTTATGAATTAAACTCACACTGATAAAGTGAAGCGAAGTGATGTGACGTGGAGGCCAAAACTTCCATACTCAGAATTTTCAAATGATCAAACAGTAAACTAACTTATTGCATCAGTTAACTTTAAGTTAATATTAGATCATTTGAAAATGAGTGCTTCAAAATCTTTGTTAATCGTAAATTAACTAGTAAATATGCTGTGAAAAAAACACATGCTGTGTCATTTACTCATCAATTGCATTTTTCGTTTATTGCAAATTGCAATTGCAATTGCAAATATTGGGTTTATTCATGTACAAACAAAGGGTGAATCAAATACAAGCCTTTCCTAATATTTACCCAAAGGCAATAGTGGTTTAACCAGACCAAAGTACTAGGCCATTTCAACTTATTTGGCACAGCAGTGGTTGCTGACATTCACATTTTATTTTTCCACATGTAAGATAGGGCCTGTTCAACTGTTAATCTTACAAAACAGTATAATGTACTTAATATAAACCATAAAATATTTAATGAATAACACCCATATCATCTAAAATAAACCGAGCTTCTGAAGTTATTTATTAGAAACTTGTGAAATAACCACAAAGCACTTGATTTGTTTCTTTTTGTTTCTATTTTTTTTAAACAGTCTTAATAAAACAAGTTCAAATCACCCTTTCTCAGTTAAAGTTCATTGCCCAATGACTGTTGCCCTAAAGGCGAAAAGTCATTACACTCAAACAAGAGACTGCAAGATCTGTGTAGAACTTCCTCCAACATCTGAAAAGAGGAACTGTGTTGGAAATAGGGCGAAATTATTTAATTCATTGTGATCTGAAATGAAGGTATCTTCACAGCAGATCCATGCATGGCATAGCATACATGTTTACCCAGATACAAATCCCCCTGCCTTGATGTCCCTGAGGTCTCATCTTTCCCTCAGGGGGGGGGGGAATCAGGGGTGACTGTCGGACAAACCCACCAGTGTTTGTCATTTGCAGTAAACACCTTCATGGTGTATGATGAATACACACAGGAAACAACTCATGTTTAATTATTCAGTGCTTCTATTATATTAATAATGAATATTGAATTAAATGTGAAGTTTTAATGTCTTTTTTATATTATTTTAAATTAACTTGCATTGTTATTGTGAGAATTGACCCTGACCTGTTACATCATAGATGCGTAACCTTTGTTCAGGGTAAGTAGAGCAGCTGTGCCTCTACCTCCGTCATCCGTTAAATAACAAAACTGTGCCACTAGAGCATTGAGTTTCACTTGGGTCAGTGAGCAGAGGTTTGACCATGATTCACTGCTGCTGGTTCTGTGACCGACCCTCTTTATGATGTTGCCTTTAAGTAGCGAAGGCCCCAAAGACATGTTTTAATAATTTTCACAGAGCACCGAGGTTACTGTAGGACATGTGGAGCAACTTTAGACCCTAGAAAAAGTCTTGTTTAGTTTATAGTCATGTTTTTTTTTGTCTCTGTTTCCCCTGTGTTCAAGTTAGTTTACACGGTTTCTCATTATTTCCCAGCTACCACCTGTTCCGTTAATCTTTTAGCTCTGTGCATTAAGGCCTCTGTTTCTTCTGCTCAGTGTGTTTTTATTTCTGGATCTTGGGTAGTGTTTTTTGTTCTTTGTGTTATTTAATGTCTATTACTATAGTTTGCCTTGCATATGCCTTGCTGATGAGGACATTACCAGTCTAGTTCCAATTTTTCATGGTCATCCCTAGTTAACCCCAGTTCCAAGCTGTCATCGTCTCCACTGGTTCAGCCCAACACCAAGTCTTCATCATCCAGTCCCAAGTCTCCATCGTTGCGGATGGTCCTGTCTCTGCTGTCTCCATTCAATCCATTGGTTCCACTCTGCTAATTGGGCTACCTATCAGCTCCAACTTGGGCTGGCATCTCTCAGGCTCCACTACGCTTCCTCATCCCTCTGGCTCTACCTTGGTCCATCGTCGCTCTGGCTCCACGTTGGACTTCTGAGTCAGAATGATCTAATATGACTTCCAAGTCATATTAGAATGATTTCTGAAGGGTCATGTGACACTGAAGACTGGATTAGCTTTGCCATTACAGGAATAGTCCTAAATTACATTTGAAATTATATTAGTAAAGAAAACAATAATTTAAAATTGTAATAATATTTAACAATATTACTGTTATTACTTTATTTCTGATTAAATAAATGCTGCCTTGGTGAGTATAAGAGACTTCTCTCAAAAACATTAAAAATCTTACCGACCTCAAGCTATACATCTTAGAGTTGTATTGTATTGAAAAGAAACCAAATGCACTGATCCTCAGTTATTGTTTTGTCTTCAGATGACAACAATATATTTTTCACCAGGCTAAGCCAATAGAATTGAAAGAGGGAAAGGTTCAAATGCACTTGTGAAACGCAACAACCCCCTTTGAATAATACAAGGCCTTACAAAAATAATAATTATAAATAAAAAATACATGTTTTATTTTTATCTGTGGAAAACAAGTCTGTTATCTAGAATTCACAGTTATTCCTTTAGATCACTGAGAGTTTATGACTTTAGGCACAACTCTGTCTTATATGTTATAAAAAAAATGATAATGCAATAATAAATACATGTTCATGTTACCTGTAATTTAGTTATTTAACAGTGAATGCAGAATGTAAAATGTCAATCACAAGCTCTTTTATTATTTGGTACATTAGCTTACTGGCACTCTGTCTTTGTTTTAATTTCAAGTACAGGTTACTAGGCATAAAAATTAACATATGACTGTAAACAAAACAATTAAAAAAAAGAACCCAGACAAAGTAGACATCGATTGCTGCTCTTGACCTTTTGCCTTTTTCCCCACTGTGGTGTTTTTTTGAAAGTGGCGTCAATGAACAATTATGATTTTGACTGTAAAAGTTCATGCTTATTTTTCAGCAATCTTTTCTGCAGGTTACATTGTTACATCAGTAGGTGGCAACAAGTTTATTAGGGAGTCATTGAATCATTACTGTAATTCAAAGGATTTATTCAAAACGCTGATTAATTTCAGAATTAAGCAATACCACTGGATACATAAGATGTTGCGCTGGGTTAATTCTTCTGTAGTTATCTAAAAACGTCACCACTGTTTGAAGACATAATGTACATTATATTATTATTCTCATGGAAACGGTTCCCATAGAGTTAAACAACTTTCCACTTCTGGAATATGTATAGACATGTGGCGTTTAATATTTGCAGATCATGGAAAAAAATGCACTGCCTGCTTGTTCCCAGTTTATTTTGCGTCTTGTGTAGGACTCCTTAGGGATGAAAGGTTAACAATTCCCTAATGTTGTTTATTTTTAATAAGTCACAGGGGTTTGCCTATAGCAGATGTTCTGAAAGTTAAATAGGTCCCAAGTAGAAAAGCGTTTTATAACATTTTTGAATCTGGTTCAACTTAAATGTTACATGACGGGCTGCAACCTGATTCCAGAATGGACAGGATATCTGGAGGTGAATATGCATGAAAAATAATATTGTTTACAGATGCACAAGGCACATGGCTAAATAAATGGGACAATTAAACTTTGTGTCATTACTGTCTAAAAACCAAACTATTTATGTGATGGTTAACACAATACATGTTGTCCTATAATCAAATGTTTCTATAGAAAGAACTAAACTGGTTCTTTGAACTCTAAACTCATTCAAAGTCATACTTTAAGTGTCTCATGAAATTAAAAAAGGCATATGGTTTATTCTAAAAGAAAAGAGAAGGTTTGTATAAAAAGCATCTTCCTTTTGTTTGCCTGGGGTGAGTGAATGAGCATCAACATCAATAAAACCCAGAATAAGAAAATTATAAGATATAGACAGCAAAATGCATTGAATGTGTGGATTACAATTCAGGTTCAGCATGTGATAATTTTTCCAAATAGTGACAATATTTTTTGTTGCTGTTGTTATTAAAAAAGGAAATGTGTTTCATTGTACACAATCTACAATATCATACTGCTACATTTTAACGAGTCCTGTGTTTAAACTTGCCTGGATCTTCAGTTTGACTAACACAGCTGCAGCTGAAAACTGTCAAGACATTTATGCATCTGCAAAGTATGTACATCCTGTCCTTTCCCAGTTCCCCACTAACCGATTCAGCTATGCACCGTGAATATTTCATTCTGAATGCATTTTAAGTCAGTTTGCTCTCATCTTTGTAAGATTTGAATGATTGCTCAACCAAAATTGTACCATGCCATGCACCACTAAAAACTGAAAGGGCACAGAGAATATCAGATACCTGCAAGCGTTGCAGCATTTCGACATATCAGAGTGTCATATTAAATTAACTTGATGGTGTCGAGCTGCTGTCCTCTGCTTATTAATCACACTGAGTCTTAAGTGTCACAGCCACTCTGATTTCTTTATTTAGTGCTGCCCTGATGAAGCTATTTGATATATAAAATCTGAATTAATTTATGGGACAAGGATTGGCACTTAAAAGTGTGGTGCAAAAGAGGTTGCATTAAAAATCTGCTTTTAAAATGTAATTTAATCCGGTAAATGAACCAAACATTTTAGGAAATCAAAAAGCTAACAAAAAAACAAAACAAATAAAAAGATAAAAATTGAGAAGGAAGCAACACAACATAATATCTTCTTACACAGAAAGCACATCAGAGATTCACAGCAGGCCATTTTCACCCTATGTTCTAACTAGAGAGGAAACTTATTATTTCCAGTGCTTTAGGAGGATTTTTGCTGAAGGAAGATAACATATATATTTGACCACAAGGAGGCAGAAGAACTTTATCTGGAAATTTCTCCCAAAATGCTCTACTTTCCAGCACGTACGCGGTTGAAAACATGCCCAGATGTGGTTTAGTCTATTCACTCAGAACAAACTGTTCTTGAGTAGTTGAGATCTGCTCTGAGCAAGAAAGTTTCAGTAACTATTATCTTTCAATTAGTCTTTTCATTGTTTCTTTATCTCATTCCATTATTATCAACCTACATATTTATCTGTGATCACAAGAAATTGTTCTGAAAATGTCTAAAAGATTTCTCAAAGAATTGCTTTCCACATTAACGGGTGTAGTTACAAGTCAGACATGGTTTTACACCCCAATCATAGAAATACAGAAGAGGATAACCATTCAAAGTGTATGCTCATGACTTGATTAGGTCACATTTAGCCACGTTTAATCACACCACAGGATGGTTCCATCAAAAACTACTTTCACTTTCTATTCATCAAGAAATCCTGAATAAAATGTCACGGTTTCCACACAAAATATTAAGCAGCTGAAATCAAATAAGAACTCATTCTTGAGCACTAAATCATCATATTAGAAGGTTTCTTGAAGAAAAATTGACACTAAAGATGGGAAAATTCAGCATGCCATCACTGAAATAAATCAGTTTTTTAAATAAAATAGAAAACTGTTATTTCATATAATTTAATAATCTTTCACAATAGTATTGTTATTGTTAAAATAAACACAGCTTTGGTGATGTAGGAGATATGAGATGTGAACAATATAAAGAGGAATTTATTATTTTACAATGCTATTTAAAAAAACAGGTAGTGTTAAAACTGAGTCACACAAACAGTATATGCATGAGTGGCAACTGTTATTATGCAATCAGTGATATCTGCTAGTTAATGCTAGATTGAGTCATAACAGGAAAGCATTTATTTCTCTTACTGTAAATAAAATGTACTGTCAATCCAGTTCTGCATCACATAAGGCCAATTAAAATATTTCTGATGAATGACTGAATGAAAATAAAGGCAAATACCTTAACAGGAGATCTTCAAGAAAGAGAATAAATACAATAGAGTCATATATTCATCAAGTGACAAGGGCATGATTTATGTGTTGTCTCTTGACTTATGACCTCAGAAATGCTTTTTATTAGAAAATGCCATTTTTGTTTAAATATTTTAAATTATATAGAAATTCTGAACCTCTACTGGTTCAAAATATAGAACTAACATAGAACCTCTTCAAGAACAACAACTTAAGTTTGTTTAATTTATGACTTATTTCAACAATGATTCTGTTAATATTTCCTTGGACATCCATAACATATGCATGGTATAGCGCCTCTTGCACATAAATCTTGATATTCTTCTGTGATGCAGATGTTCCGCATTTAGAATGTAGGTAAAAGGTTGTCATGCCGGGAGCATTTTAGAGAAAAAATGCAGCTGTGCCTTTGGTTCCAGCAGCGTGACTCGGGCAGATGACTAACTGCTGTCATCAGTGTTTCTGGGAAATTTGTAGATTGGGCAGACACTGAATATCCCTGTCATTCATATGCTAATGATTCACTTTAGCACTATACTCAGCATCTGAAAAGACTTCTGCTAGGAGAAATGCATGTGCTTTGCAGATGATGTGTACATTAAAATCCCATGCCAAATGTTCTGACCCATCATTATGAGGAACGGCACAGGTCATTTGTTCATCAACTAGTTTAACATATCACCCACTGTATTATAGCTATGCAAGTACTAATCAAAACAGCGCTAAAGAGTATTAAAACAATAAGATGTTATATGATTCAATTAGAGTGATCCACCAAAAGGCGTGCATGGTATTACGTGACCAGCTGAAATTATTGAATAAGTGTTTGTTTAATTGTTTGCCTCACGTCATTGGCATTGAGAAGCAAACACACCCTGAGAGTTGTTTTACAAGGACTGGAACTAGTAGAAAACACTTTGTCATTCTAGCATTAATCATGAAACACCCTTCAGGCTTGAAATTCAAATAAAGTGTTTACCTAGATGCATCACATTATAGGTTTGTTTAATGTATTTTCTGTCACTTTTGAACTAAAGCTTTAACAAGTATTAATTTCTTTTTCTTTTTTATCTATTGTACTATAGTCGTTCATATAAGACATACATTTTAATTAGAGATATAATTCCAGTCTTGGCGACTTCAGTTTAACCAACAATCAAGTCCTTGGTTCTGCTCCACTTACCACTTCCTAACTTCAAATCCTGTTTTGACCATGTCTGTAAAGTACACTGTAAAAACAAGCAAATCTCTCTCTGAAAACCTGGAAAGCTTTCAAAGGTTTAAACTCTTTAACACTTGTACTTTGATATCACTGGAATAAACACCTAATCCTGTATATCACACGACAACAACAAACAACATCATTGAAGTATTGCTTTTCTATGGGCAAGGCAAATTCTCAGGCATCACCTGAAGGAGTAACAGAGTGTGGTTTTCGGAAGGCTCAAGTGAATCCTGGCTTTTTGTGAGCGTGAACTTTCCCCTAATTCTCACACTGCTCTGTGCTCACAGTGGAACAGACCACCTCAGACCACAGTGCTCAGCTACAGCACGTTCACCTCGTCGCTCCACACAAAGCCTCTGCCGCAATAATGACTTCCCACTGGGAAAACCTTGATGTCCATTCACACCAAAGAAACCAAATATTTTCTATGTAATGTATATTTACGAATGTCCACTAACTAAAATGCACCAAATTGAAATCATTAATGGTTTGTAAGATTGTACTTCACACCTCAATTGTCTCAAGAATTGTTTGTGTGAAATAATGTGCACAAAAATAAAAATTTAAAATTAAACAATATAATCAATGACAAACTGGTTAGATATACACACAAATATATGAGACACATAAATTGCTCAATACTCGTTGTTGAAAGCAGTACAGTCAAGTTTCAAAATCTTAAATATAATGAGAAATCAACAGGCTTTCTGGTTGCAACCGTGTCCATTCTTACATCATGGTCCACATTAGAAGCAAATATGGTTAAGGGGGAGGAGGATGAAACCTGAGCAAGCTCACACACTCCCTCCAGATGGCCAGCCAATCAGACCACACTAGATAGCTTAGAAAGGGTATAAAAACAAGTTAGCCCTTCAACAGCATGAGCCTGTGCTCTTGAGAATACCGAGACAGATAACCGGTCTTTGCTGCAAGTTAGACTAACCAAAGACAAAACAAACAAGCAAGATGAAGGTACCACTGGCAAATCTGCTATGCATCACAGTCTTGGCAAGCTCCGGGATGAGCTTCCCACTGGAGAGACGAGGAGCTGCTGCTGGAAAAGAGAAGAGAGTTCAGTATGCAGCATGGGATGATGTTAATGTCCTTGCACACGGGTTGCTGCAGCTAGGACAGGGTCTTAAAGAGCATGTGGACAAGACCAAAGGCCAGGTTAAAGACATCACCATTAAGATGAAGGTGTTCAATGTCACCGTATCCGAGCTTGGCAAGCTGACCCAGCGGCTTCAAGAAGACAGCGAGGCGCTGAAAGCAAAAGCCCAGAGTTTGGAAGAAAGTGAGAGGCTGGTCCTAAACGTGTCCACGGATCTGCGGGAGAAGACCAAGGAGCTGCTCAAAGACAGGCAGAAGGACCACGAGAGAATGAATAGGTTGGAAGAAAAAGTAGATGGCTTGATGCAAGGAGAGGGTTTGGAAGCTGCCAACGGCAACTACAGTGATGCTCGGATCATTCAGGTAGGCGCAAAACCTTATTTTAGGGCTAAAAGAAAGTGAAGCATTTAGTTATCTCTGCTTGACACGAATTGTAATGTTTGTTTTGATATGTATTTGCATATCTTTGTTAGCTTCAATTAGCTAAACAAGAACGAGATGGACTGATTTTAGTGGTTTAAAAAGCCTACATTTCCAAACTGACCATCTAAGTCATGTTGACCATATAACCGCACACAAGAGCATATGAAACACGTTTGTGGGCGTGAATGCCGCTTCATGGCATGGACTCAAATTCGTGTTGTACGTGCAAGGTAGCAGTTGTCCATGTACAGACAAAGAAAAGTACAGAGCCCTGTTGTTCCTGTAAAGTTTAAACTCACTTTATCTTCGCAACATGAGCTGAGTTGTTTTATACTTTTTCAGATATTCGTTTTCTGTGCGAACTTCACGAGTTACTTAGGCAATAAAAGCAGTGTCGATTGAAAAGATTATACAGGACCGGTTATACAGGAATTTAATCGTCAACACCATAACTATCGTTTTCGGTATGCTGAGGTTTGGAAAAGGCCCCGTTTTTAGTTTGATTAAAGATTAAAAAACATTTCTGATTTCAGTGGATGCTGGAGGCGCAAAATAAACGGATTGATGACCTGGTCGAGCGCATCAAGCAACAGCAAGAAAAACTCGACAAACAAAATGTCCGAATCCGAACTCTCCAAAACCAGGTAAACATACGGTGAAACCACACACAAAATGCAGTATTAATATTAAATTGAACAGCGCAAACTTATAAAAAAAATATTCATGTGATGTGCGCTAGATTCAAATGAAAAACGAACGGTCTTCTCTCAAACGGAAGGAGGATGAAGTTCATCTGAACGTGAGCTCAGAACAGCGAGATTCACCTGTCGGTAAGTTTATCATTATGACAAGTTATCATATACCCCCCCCCCCCCCCCCCCCCCCCCCCCCCCCCTTCTGACATTATTGTATGTTTTTTAAAAAACGTTTCAGTAAGCATAAAAGTTAAAACAGTCAGTGCTCTAAATTCTAATGCTACCTAATAGAAGTCTTTACTAATACTCACATTCACGTTTGTACACACTTAGTCTCTTCCATATATTATAATTGCACCTATACTGAAATAAAACACACAAGAGGAGGTTTTGCTCTTGTCAAAGGCATGCTGAGACTTGTTATGCACCTTCAATTATGTTATGAACTGCATAATAGTGGTATAACATGTCCATTTAGGGGAAAGATCTTTAAAACATTTGAAAAATGCCTTATGGAAATTTCAAACATTTAATCTTGATGGGGTTTTAAAAATATATATATATATATATATATATTTAAGTACTTTAATTATGTAGGTGTGTGAGGGTAGGAAATTGTACATTTATGAGAAACTCTGTTTCAGAGCAATGGCTGCCTCTAAGTAGGTGAAAGGTGAACCTAGCAAAAACACATGGGCCTGAACAGTCATCCAAACCAACACAATAAAGCCTTTAATGGAGAGTTCTGACATCAGTGGGATCCAAAGAATGCTTTAAAAGAAAGTTCCCCTGGACGCCTTCCAATTGTGTGCAAGTTCATCAGTCTCAGACTGTGTTGAATTCGTCATAAGCATGTAGAGATTTGTTACAAATCTGGCCAAGAGCAAAGGGAGGGCTTATTTTTCTTCAGATATAGTATATCCTGTACTTTAGATTAGATTTCCTGGTTTTAATCCAATGAAAACCATTAAGTACAGAGCATATTTTTGGACTGTGAACTTTGTACAGACTTTCCCTGTTATGTAGAGATCACTCCAAAAAACACATAATTTCTTTCAGAAACCATGTAACCTTTACCCTAGATCTGTCAGAGCCAGACTATCCCCCTCAGACCCCCTGCCTCCACACAGACCACCCCTTTTATTGTAGTGAATGAGAAGTGTGCCAGACTGGAGAAGACCACGTCACTTAATGCCATATGCTATAGCCATTGTTTTAAATCTGCTCAATTAGGTTTTTTTAAACACACACACATTACATATATATATATGTGTGTGTGTGTGTGTGTGTGTGTGTTGTCAGGTATAGTGCCAAATTTGATTAGGACAGGCAGCGGCAAACATTTTTCTGTTTTGACATCTGACTCGCAAATATAGCTCCTTGAGTGCCTTGAGTTGCTCTTCAAATAGCAGCAGCAGATTGGGCATTTCCAGATCACTCGCTGTCCATGCATTGTGATGTCAGCAGAAGGGTTCTGTGCACGTGAAGGATGCGTGAAGGGCTGGACTAAAGGGGGGCAGGGAAGAAGGAATGCTTGTAGAGGTCTGAGGCAACTGAGGAAAGTCTCTGCTTGGGAACTGGGGGAAAGGTCATGTTTACACCCTCAATTGTTCCAGCCATGTCAGAATTCTGATGTGAAGCTGCCTTTTTTTGGCAAATTTTTGTAAAGTGAGCACACCTTGTAAGCTTCAGTGTTTGAGAAATAAACCAATGCACATGGCTTTGAGCACTCTTTTGTATCAATGTGACATTTGTTTAATAACAACATGTCCATTTGGACTATTGCCCTGGAGTTCAAAACACACTCCATGTTGGCTCTTGGGTGCTTGGGTTACACGTTCAAGGTTTTTTGTTTGAGATAAGGAGTTAGTTCACCATAAAACAATGAGATAAACACTTATCCTGGACAAGTGAGCAATATCCATTGTGTGCTAACTTTAAAATGGCTTGGGTAAAGGTCATTTGTGAACATGTTAACATTTGTGGTGTTTTTGTGTCTTTCAGCTATGGCTTCTGACTGTCATGAACTGTTCCTGAGAGGTGAGAGCTCAAGCGGGCTGTACACCATCCAACCAACCAAATCCCAGCCCTTTGAGGTCTTCTGCGAAATGACACCTGGTAGGTGGTACTTTTATCTATCTGAAAAGATCTAGGCATCTTAGGCTTCTTTATTGCCAAAGGATGTTGCGAATTGCCTCAACATCTCCCAAAAACATATCTCTCAGAACCGCTTTTAATCCTTTTGTTTTGGTTTTTGAATCCTCAGAAGGAGGATGGACAGTCATCCAGAGACGCCAGGATGGATCTGTTGACTTTGATCAACTATGGCAGGCATATCAAACTGGCTTTGGGAGTCTGAATGGTAAAAATCCAATGTGAATAGACCTTTTCATGTAAGCAACAGGCTCTGAGCAAACAGCCACTTCTGTCAGTAGACTTTGATTAAGGCAAAGTGATTTACCTACTAATAGGGGATGCTGACTGGCAGATTAAGGATAGAGGATCAGATCAGTCCTGGCTAGAGAGGAAACATTGTCAAATCCTGTATCCCTAATGCCTTTAAATGAGTTAACTGCAGAGTGACTAAATCTCCTAGCCTGTTCCTAGACCAGAATACACATCTCTTAAATATCCCTCTTAAATGTTGCTCTCAGGTGAGTTCTGGCTCGGCCTGGAGAAGATCCATTCTGTCTCCAAAGGTGGCAACTACATCCTCAAGGTGCAATTCTCTGATTGGCGGGATGAGATTCAGAGTATCGACTACCCTTTCCATCTGAACGGTGAGGAGCACAACTATTCCCTGCGCATTCTGGAGAGGCCCGCTGGGGACCTGGAGAGCTCTCTGTCCACTGAAACATCTGGAGTACCTTTCTCCACCCGCGACAAAGACAATGACCAGAAGAATGACCTCAACTGTGCCAAACAGCTATCAGGTAACATAATGTTGCCGTTGGCCGTAAAAAAACAAAAAAAAAAAAATCTATGTGGGTGATGTTATCATTTTAATGGGTTTCCTTTTTGGCTTTCCAGGTGGTTGGTGGTTTAGCAACTGTGGTCGCTCAAACCTAAACGGCAGGTATTTTGTTACTCCTGCGCCAAAGCAAAGACACCAGAGAAAACAAGGAGTGTTCTGGAAAACCTGGCGTGGCCGCTACTACCCGCTGAAAACCACCACCATGATGATTGCGCCTGCCGAGATCGAGAACAAGTCATAGAGGACGTCTGGTGTCTGAATCAGTCATGCATGAGACCCTAACCATGTGGGAGGAGAAACTGCCATTCGTAACCTGCCAAAATTACCGACTGGTGCTGAAAAGGTCTAAAGCACTATTAAGAGAGTCTTCCGTTTGATTGTTATACCAGATAACGTCTGAATCATGAATGTGGTGGACACTCAAATTCCAGGCTGTGCAAATATAGGCTCTTTTATTTAATCAGACTGGAAAGAACTAAATATGCCTGGAGCTCTGCAAGCAGCAGCATGTATTATATAGTGCAGGCCACTGTAAGGATCTGCTACATGTTTAGACAAATCTGGCAGGGTGACGTCAAAAGACCCGATGGTTTAACACCATCGCAAGTGCTTCCCATAGCTAAAAGGCTTGAGGAAGAAAATAAAGAACCTTACCATGGACCAAATAAGCTACATAAGCTTGAGCCAGTACTTTTGAGAACGCTTCTTGTAAAAGGCACTGTTTATCTTAAGGCATTATCCACAGACAAAGAAATGCATTAGTAGATCTGCAGAACATTGAAAGATTTGTTACCTGTCAAGTCATTTCAAGTATCCAAATGTGGACATTATTTTCTGGAAAACACGCTGTCTTTCAAAAGCTTAAATTACCTGAGACTTGTGTATTTTCTTGTTTTGTAATCAAACGAGGAGTTCCTGTGGAGATTTATTTTCTCAGTCACATTGACTGCCTTTAAATGTCAATAGCTGTCACTTCTTTGTAAATAGCATATATGGTTTCTTCGTAGCATTACAGCTGCGTTCTTGCCAACTTCAAACGGTCATGCTCTGATTTCCATAATATTTAAGTGTTGTACAAAAAATCATTATGTATTTCTTTATCTTTGCGCTTATAATTTATGTTTTCCAAAAAGTAAAACATTTTGTTACTGTTTTTATTAAAAAATGTTTGGTCTTGAATAGACCAATAAAAATTGATTTTATTTAAAACAAAATGATTGAAACTGTCATTGAAGTTCTTGCACTACGCACAAACACCCAGTTAATAAAAAGTAAATCAACTGGTTTGCATCAGTTCAGTATAAAGTGAGAAGCAGATGTACGCAGCTCTCATCAGACCTGAGGGTTGTTTATCTACACAGCAGGTGATGCTGGAATGTCCTAACGGTGCTTGAGCTTGCACAGTGCCCCAGAGACAAGAAACATAGCTACAAATATAATTGAGCAGACGGCTGCAAAACTAAGTAACCTCAGCTGAAATGCTGTAACCTCTGTTAAACCAGAATAAAATGTGAGAAACAATACTATGTCCTTGAATGTTCCTACAGGAGTAACGCCATATGGTCTTAAACACACGTGAACCTTACTTAGCGGAAATCAGCTTATTCTTCAGACTTGACTATAAGTAACTAAGTTGCAGTGGCTTCCGAGTGTCACACTCAATGTTTCACACCTGAAAGAAATTCTTAATGTGCCAAATCGCCACTAATGTGCTTTCAGATACTTACTTCCAGATGAGTTTAGTGTATTTAACAGTCAATTGCTTTACGGTTTAAGAGAAGAACAACCATTTTATCACCTTTGAAATCAATTGTATCATTTTAGTTGTGATATAGTGTAGATGAATAGAAACATTGAAATGCGCTACATGTGAAATCCTGCTTTAAAATAAATACGATGCATTGATGTGGAAAGGCATGTACTTTATATTGACACAAGTATTTGAATTACCACGGTTCAAGTGGAAAGGAGTGATATAAGAAAAGGATATGTATAATACAGTATACATGGAGTTAATAAGAGCATTACAGAACCAACAGAAAATGAGGCCATTGCTCAAACATAAAGACATGTTTTGTCATATAACAGCCTTTATGTTCAGCCATTGTGATTCTTAAAGCCTCATTCAACATTCATCCTGTCTAGTAAACCATTAATGTATTGTTACTCTGTTGAGAGCCACTGAAGCAGAACAGTACCAAGAGAATAAATATTATTCTGTTATGTAACATCATTGATTGCCATTGTTGAGGACCCCTCAGTATCACTTTTGTTGTTTTTGTAACTTGATTTTATTTGATCTGTTTTCCATTTCACTAAAGGGCGTCAATATGCAAACACCAACCTGAAAATAAAAACTAATAAGTTGTAAAATACATTTTTTATTAATCATTAAGTAGATTTGTTTTAATAGTTCAAACTAATTTTAATGTGAGAACCAATTTCACTGTTTAAAATAAAATGGAACGACAAAGAGGAGATTAGGCCTACTCATGACAGAATTTCCATTTTTGAAGTGAATTCTCCCTATAAGGAGAAAATACACCGATTACCTGTGAAATATGATGTTTGCACTTTGTTGGCTTTATGACAGGTGACAGGATGAGCCGGAGTCAACCTGCTTCAACAGGACTCATGAAGTAAATCAGTCTGAAGCTGAGGGGTGAACGGTGTGTCAACCTGGAATGTAGTATTTCATTAACAACAAGAGTCAATTTGACAAGCTCACACCAGGCCTGTTTGAGAAGAAGCTCAAGTAAGGCCTTAAAAATTGCAAACTCGGGCAACAAAAACTGGAGAAACTGGTGAGACCTTGTTAAGCAGCGCCATCTGGTGGACAAACTTTTTCAGAGCAGCGCCATGACGAGTATGAAGGCGAGGCTGTGAGGGATAGACTTAACGAGTTTTCAATGACATCTGCTAAAAAGCTGTATGAAACTCCTAAAACATTTATAATTTTCCACAGCTCATGTTGTCTGGAGTTGTTTTGTCAACTGACATTTCTCGGAAACAGACCAGTTTCGTCAGCAGAACAATATGGAAACAATAAATAACAGTACAGTCCACTCAAGAGATGCATGTCTGTCTATCCTTCACAGCCTCGCTTTTATTCCCTTTAAAATCAAAGACGGCGCTGCTGTGAATAAGGTCTGTTGGTAACACTATAATAAAGTTCCATTGGTTAATACATTAACTATATAAATCCTGGTTATAACGGTTTTGAAATGTAGACCCAATAATAAAATATTTAGATTGACAATCACCATTTTTCCAGGTTTAAGCACATGATTTCACTTACACTTTGATAAAAAAAAATTTAAATACTTGCTCTATAATATAGATTATCTGTGTCCGAATTTAGGGGCTGCTTCCTTCGAATGACTAAGTCTGTCCCAATTCAAAGGCTCCTTCTTTTCCTGTGAAATGAAGCATACACAGATGGACCTTTTCCAAAGAATTCATGAACGATCCAATGTACAGGATTCAATGATACTGTACGAACGCTCAATAACGCCCCTTGAGGTATCTTTATGTATATCATTTATTAATGCTTGAACTCAAGATATGCCTGAACAAGTTTCAGTGGGCAGTCTATATATGGAGGGACTGACTTGTTTTCTTGTAAAATATGGACTTCTGGATGTCCGTGGCTCTCGTGAGTGAGTGATTATAATTACTAAGTATCTATTTTGCATTCTAGCTGTTCAAACTTTAATATTCTATCGTTCTGTGTTCAAATAATAATTTGAATAATAATTACATTTTCATGTAAATTGCATGTTGTATATATAGAGCTACCTGTTTATGATATATATTTAGATTCTTAATAGTTAAATGCAACTTCAATACTTTACCAAAGTAATGCAAACCTATGGTTTACAGATACTAGCTTATATTTAACATTTTATAACCTGATTTACTACTTTTGTTTTTGTATAGTCTATTTGCCTTACGCTGTCTTTATGCTATTTCGTTGAAGAAAACAAGGGTTCTCTCTCTCTCAGATTAATAGCCTCTGTACTCTCTCTCTCTCATGCTGTCAGTCTCATTTTGTGCCAGATGATGGCAGTATAAGGTAATTTTTCAACAGCAGTTTTTGTGGGTGAGTCCCCTCAGCAAGTAAGCAAGTGTTTTAAAATATTTCAAATGTTATCTTCCTCTTGTATAGGACTGAAAATAAAATACAGTACTAGCTTTGTTATATACTAATTGTTTCAGAGAGTAAAATTAAGTATCAAATTAAGAGAATCGTGACAACAGTACTTGTTCATCACCTTTTATTACAAACCCCGTATTTACCACATCCATCTAACCATCACATTCCATGAGAAAGGTAAAAAAAAAAATTTATTTAACCAAGCAGATGTACATTTTCCCATGTTTAGGACAAAAGGTTTACATTTACATTTATGCAGACGCTTTTATCCGAACCCATGACCTTGGTGTTGTAAACACCAATGCTCTACTGGTTGAGTTATTTGGAATGAGAACAAATACTGTGGAATATAAGTAGTGAATCCAGTTCCTAATTTGGAATGTTCAAGGCTCACAATGTTATACTTCAATTTCCTTTTACAATACAATAATCAAATAAAAAACAAGTCATGCTCCAGTTAGTCTGGCTCTACAAACATATTTGATGAAAAAAAATGAAATACTAATACAAAGATGAGCTCTTTAAAACACATTACAGATTGTATGTGGGACAGTAAAGTGTATTATAAAAAACACATTTATCTCCTCACATCAACTGAGGAAGTATAAGTTAGAATGTTAAAAGCAGAAATGACTCAAAAATGCTGCTGAAATGATAGATAACCTCTTCCTTTTTGTGCATGTCAAGAATGTGCTCTCAATTTCCAGCCTAAAAACATAAAATATTACTGGGAAAATAAGCTCTTAAATTAACACAATGGACCGCATAACCCTCTCTGCTTTGCACCTTTCAACTGTAACAGCAAAAATTTACCTTCACATGCTCAACTGACAAAAAAGCATTGTGCAGAATGATTTTTAAACCCCTGAGCATGTTCTATATTCAATAAATGAATCAGGCTCATGTAAAACTCCTCTTCATCCATACTTATAATATCAAATTTCTTCACAAAAGCTTGATTAGAACAGAAGAAAAGTCATTATTTGGGATTATGTGAATGTAACTTTACAATAACCCCCGTCACACTTGCTTTTAAGATCAGCATTTTGAACAAATATAAAATAAAATGTACATTAAACTAAACTAACAACTAAGCAAATACGAACTATTATTGTAGAAGTTGTGCAATTAAATGACTGTCAAATGAACCATATAACATACAAGAAGTATCAATACACATAACACTTAACTGATATGTTTTGTTGGGCTCCCGCTTCAAATGAACAAACATACTTTTTATAAAAAGAACAATGATATAGTTAAAAATTGATATTAACTCATTCTGGTCACTTTTATCACTATCCGATAGATGGCATGCTTACTGTGGTGTAATGGCATGTTTTGGGTCTTTTGTTTCTAAGGAAGTATCAACTTCCCTTTAGCTTCTTTTTAAGACTCTTGGCCTGCAACTGGTCGATTCAGTAATCTTGACCGTCATCCTGATAACCCTGGTAGCCCTCGTCTTGGTAATCAGTGTAGCCAACAGCATCAGCTCCTTCTCCAGTTGCATCTGGTGCACCTTTAGGGCAGTATTTGGCATCGTAGATCTGACGGCCGAGCCCAAAATTTTGCCCACTTTGGTTGGCGCCTTGGGTGTAGCCCATTTGTAGAGACATTGTGGAGTTGTCACACTTGTCTGTGCCAATTTTCTGGTCGTAGATGGCACGGCGAGTCCCTGGAGCCGTCATGCCAGACTAGAAGGAGCAGATCAGAACCATTTCATTTTTGCCATTTTAGTTTTTATTATGAATACTTTAAATTAGCTTTTTTTAATACAGTTTTCATTTTAGTTTAAAGTGCTCCTATTATGCAATTTAAAGGTTCCTAAGTTTAATTAGATCTTCTACAACAGATCTTTAACATGCATCAAAGGTTAAAAAAACATAAAATTTTTCATAAGAGTCTGAAAGCACAACCCCTCCTTTCCGCGAGCCCACTCTGCTTTGATTTGTCAGATGGCACAGTCTGTTTTGATTGGTCTACTGCTTTTATCTTCCTCAGTGATAGCATTGGTTTTCCTAATTAATTAATTAAAGTGTATCCACAATGAAGCCTGGCATCATGCAAATGTGTTACATTGTTATGTCCGTATGTAGCAGGACTGGAAATTATGACGTTTTGACAGTTTGACTGACTTGAGCTTAATCCTTTCCGTACTTAATCCTTAAACAATGCGCACCGTATTATAAGGTGCATGCTAAAACATACGGTCTAAAAAAAAGGTAATGGAAGCAAAACAGTGAGTTTTATTGAACTTTATTCTACTATATAACAATACACTCACATTATGTTTTAATTAATCCATCATAGTCATCATCTTATGTGTCTGAATTGAACAGCAGGGCAATTTCGCCATCAAACATGCAGGTGTTGTACTGAAATCTAACTCCCCCCTTGTGTGCATTCATTAATACAAGCTTCCTTGAGCATATTCGCTTACCAATCAATATTTTTTTCCACACAGCAACCCCCCAGAACGTGCAAACACTCACCCATCATGTGAAAAAAATCAACAGTTTTACTGTTGTCCTGATTAGACAGACACACAAGGGGGCGTGCAGCACCTGGAAGATACATAAAAAAACCTGGAAAATACATGAAATGTATTTTCCAGGTTCCTTTACACATCTTCCAGGTCATGTAGGCTCCCGTGTGTGTGTGTTTGTCTGTGTCTAATCACGATCCTAAATCTCTAGAGCTGTTTGTGCACCTTTTTCTTTGTCAGTTGTGAACGTTTCTAGGTTTGTGTTACGTGATGAGTGTGGATGTTCCTTGTTTCCACTAAGAAGTGCCGTTTCTGTTGTATTTCGGTTTTCGTGTGTCCTTGAATAAAACTCTTACGTTTGGAACTTATTCTCCGAGTCCTGCTTCTGCATCGCACTCATTCCCGTTGGATGACACCTTTATACATATTTCATTATTTAATTTAAGTGTGCTCAAAACTTCTGTGCACTTTCTGGGTGTTTACGGTGTTAAAAATTTGATTGATAAGGGAATATGCTAAAGGATTACCGTATTTTCCCGCGGATTATACCAGATTTTACAAACGCCGCTGGGGGGGTGCGGGATATATAAGGGTGCGGACTATATCACCATTTTTTTACACGTAATAATATTTCAATATAAAAAAAATTGTGGTATTTTCTTTCTGTTTTTCTTTCTTGCACGGGTTGTCTGGTCTCTGTACTGTCAGAGTTACAGTTACAGCTGGCGCTGATAGGCTGTCTGACCTGTCAATCATGCAAGAAGATGTGATTGGCTGTCTATCAATCTGATAGCTGGCTCTGATAGGCTTTCTGACCTGTCAATCATGCAAGACGACGTGATTGGCTGTGCTGCCATGATAGCGTGCTCTTCTCATCCGATCAACACGCTTTCAGGGGGACAAGCAAAGGGACGAGCACAGTGCAGCGCGGAGAGGGAGAGACTACTTTGGAGAGAGGGAGAGACTGCTCTTTCTTTTTCTTCTGATTTTGACTTGTTTGTTTTCTTATTGTGTGAATTTCGCGCACAAGCACTGTGTACCGAGCCTGAACAGTTATGGATAATTGACATCATGCCAGCAACATTCGAAATTCGAATCGTGAACTTGCACAAAAAAATTCATCATGGGTGCGGGATATCTGAGGGTGCGGATTATACCAACAATTTTTTACACAAACCCCCAAAACCCGCGGGATATATGAGGGTGCGGATTATCTGCGTCTGTGGATTATATGCGGGAAAATACGGTAATGAATGCACGCGACGGGGAGTCAGGAATTATGTTAAGAAATCAACAGTTCTGCTGGTGTCTTTCTCTCATCCTGACGAAGCTCAGGAAATGTACAGTTTCAATCCATCTCACATCCTTTATACACATTATTTCATTTTCTTTGTATTAATTTAAGTGTACTCAAAACTTGCGTGTGCGTTCTGGTGTGTGAAAATTTTGCTGTGTGAAAATAATATCGATTGATAAGGGAATATGCTCCAGGAAGCGCGTAGCGTTGGGGGAGTCAGATTTCAGCTCAATCTCTCAGGTTTCTCCCTCAGCAGTAAACCTACCGGAGGCGTGGCAGAGCAAAGCATACGTGCTATACGTATTACTTAATGTTCTGTGATTAGTTTATCACTGCCAGCATTACGTAATGTTCTGTGATTGATTTATCACTGCCAGTGTCCTACTGTATGTATTACGTAATGTTCTGTGATTGATTTATCACTGCCAGTGTCCTACTGTATGTATTACGTAATGTTCTGTGATTGGTTTATCACTGCCAGTGTCCTACTGTATGTATTACGTAATGTTCTGTGATTGGTTTATCACTGCCAGTGTCCTACTGTATGTATTACGTAATGTTCTGTGATTGGTTTATCACTGCCAGAGTAGCACTGTACGTAAGTCAGCCGGAAATGGTCCGACAGTCAATCAAGCGGAGCGCTTATCAAAGTCACACAAAAACAATTTTATAGATTTAATAGGAACGCTTCTTTCTTTTGATATATTGCATTTTTTCACAAAGTTTGGTTAAAATGATAAAAAATACTGGTGGTGGCTGGCAACTTTAAAACAAAAGCACTACCAGGAAAAGAGTTAATGGACTTAAAATTGGGATATTCTAATTTCAGACTTTTAGAACCTTTTACTGTTCTGCAGAAACCCTGTTTTAGGAGACAATAACTATTTGTTGTGCACTTTGAGCTTTAAAACTTTACAGACGTTTTACATTCACACATATCTATATTACACACTGCATGAAACGTAATATTAGAAAAAGCATAATAGGGGCACTTTAAGTTTTAGTAATGTTATGTTTTAAGTACATAACACGGTTAAGTACACAGTTTAAGTAATTTTAGTCCTTTAGTCCTAAATGTATTTCCTTTCAGTTATTTGTTCAAACAGCATTTTAATTTTTGTTTTTACATTTTTTACTTAAGCTTTATTTCAATTAGCAAAAAAATGTGAATAGTTTTAGTTAAAAAAAGATAGTAATAAGACAGAAAATGAGCAATATGATGGGCGGTGGAACTCACTTGGCTAGCACCTTTGTTAGTGCCCATCTGAAGACTGATGGTTGAATGGTCCATCGGTGGTAGAATGTGTGACTTTGGATCATACAGGTGTCTTCTGGTACCGTAGGCATTCATTCCAGCTTGACTTGCGCATTTATTTGTTCCCATCTATAAAGAGACACACAAGCAAGGTACATACGTGAGCTGTTTTCATGGTACTTTCCAGATCAAGCCAAATTAGTTTCGTATTACAGTCTGTGAGTAAATCATATTCAGATAGTTTAAGATAATAACTTCTGCAAAGTTCAGCCATACCTGTAGTCCAATGACACACTGCCCAGCTTTCATTTTCTCTTCATCGAATGCCCTCTCCTGTCTCTCTGCATATTTAACTCCAATGTCTACATCCGAGTGGATGCCCTTAGTTTTAGCCTGTAAACAGTGAGAATGTATAATTACAGATGAACAATCAGTTAGACTATTCTCCAAAGAAATAATTTATTCAACACAACCTACCATGCCTGCAAGAGCCAGAAGTGTGGTCTGAACCTGGGTCATATTTCCACTCTCAAACAGATCATTGGCCTCAAAGATATCGTGAGGTTTGAGTCCATAGGTGGTGATCGCTTTAATGAAGTTGGTCAGGTTCTCCAGCTGCAACACAATAAAATAGCTGATTGAATGCAGACGCAACATAACCTTCATGCAGGTCGTTCATTTTTACTACAAGAGATAATCTTATCTGGAGAACTATGTTCTCCACACAGAAAACAGAACAAAACAAAAAACAGTTCAATGTCAGAACATTTTATCTACAGCTTTACTAAAACATTTGGGAATAAACATTTTAGAAGAGCAAAAAACATCAGCTCACCTGATGCCAGTTTTGGGACGATTGGTTGATCTTCTTCACAGACCCTGGCTGAAGTTTATTTATGAGCCTTTAAGAAAAGATCGAGACCGCACGGTTATGCAAAGATATATTGTGTAATAGCTTTTCAAAAGAGTTACAAAAACATCCATAAATGCAAACTTACTCGCAGAGTATTACACCATTTTTTAACCCTTTCTGGAAGTCATCTCCAATTGACCGCCCAGTGATGCCCTCAATCCAAACTCGTAATTCTTCTTCTTTTTGAGGGTCATACTTCTGTGCAATCTAGTGAAAAAAAATTGATGTGACACTGGTTATTAATTTTTACATTTGTGCATTTGGCAGACGCTTTTTTCCAAAGCGATTTACATTGCATTCAAGTTACGCATAGTATGATTCATTATCATTCTAATGAATCATACTATAATCTTGCTATAATACAGCTATATTTGCTCATTAATTCAATAAGACCTACATGACAACTTTCCCAAATGCCTACCTTGTATAATGAAACAGTATGTAGGTGAGTCAGTTAATCACTTTTATGTCTTAATATATAATCATGCATTGAAATATAGGAAATGAAAGGCCTTTCTATCACCATTGAATCTGGCTGCCAGGTTAATGCAAAGACTGCCTAACTGCAAACACATCAACACCTATGAAGAGGAGGAATGTTGCTGAGTGTATATGCAGGCCAGATTACAATGACATGAGCACTGGAGGCACTAGAGGCAACGCCCCAAGAGCTTCTTGAGAACTTTCTTTACTGTTTCCGTGATTTTTTTTTTTGCATTTTACTGACTTTCACTTTACAGCTCGTTGCCAGTAAATAATATAATTCGATATGCATTACACGAAGCACGACTAATATTTTACCTTGTGTCGTAACACGTGTGTTACACGTTAACATAACAGGAAGTTTGGGAAACCTTGACTGATAACACTTTGGATTCACCCGAAAGAGAAATAGAGATATCCGTTACATATAAGATACACTACGCCAAAATATATATGCATATGCTTTAACGAAGGTTTTGTAATGGTTTGTAATAAATGACTCCACGTACCTTGCTCTTCACTTCCGCTGAAAACCCGTATGCTGGGCCTCTGTTAAACTGCGAAGACATTGTCAAGCAACTAGTTGAGCTGAACTAGTTTCAAAACAAATTGTCGGGAACTGAAAGAAAGACTTCGGGAAAGTTTGGTAGTTTTGTCTCCTTTACTGTTTTAGCGTATATAGATCAAGAACTTCCCCCTCGATTCCCTCGCAACCAATGAGAGCACGCGCTCAACACCGGCCACGCCCCTTCTCCCATTCTTGGCCGTGATTGATATCAAAAACTCCATATATGGCACTAAAGTACCAAATTCCTTTATAATGGGAGTATCCCTGTGTCCATCCTGGTATTCCAGACTCGCGGTAGCTGAGGAATGAGTCACCTCTGGGAATACTGCAGGCTACTGAATGATGTCATTAACATTCACGAAATAATGCTGAGGAAAGCAAGCAATTCATGCTAATCAATCCCATGACTGACCACGACCTGACGCACATTTTAAAGCAACCCAGTAGAAGATACTAAGAGTAATAATTCCCGCTAAGGAAAAAAAATTAACTATAAAGCTCAGTTTTCTAAAACTATAAAGAGGCATCATGGTAAATGTGACTTTAGACAGTGCAAAGCAGCATATTAAAAGGATAGCTCACCCAAAAATGCAAATCCCATCATTTACCTGTTCTCAGCCTTAAATGTAAAAGGTGACTAAAGACCTGGTCACACTGACAATTATATTGTCAATGTTAATTACATTAAAACTATATTGTTGCCACACCAATGTTCAAGCGCTTTAAAGTTGGGTGGATTCTGTTTGGCTGTAAATGTTTTTACTGGTCATCACTGAATGGAAAAAATCGTTTTGAAAGTTGTTATAATGGTATCATCATTACTGTTACAGCGGTGGATTTTCCATATGCTCAAATAATTAGGATTAAATAGTTAGCCTGTCTTTAATGTGAACTTCGATGCTTTTCTTAATTTACTCAAAGCGTAGGTATAGGGGAGTTAATGGAAAAAAGGGGAATGGTATAGAGACGAGTTTTAAAAAAAAATGACCTTTGAACGCTACGTTTTTACAATACTGTTTCCGCGAGAAAACTAAACACTTAAAACTACTTAAGCGCATGTTTATATACAAACCGCAGCGGATTCTGATTTGCGTTTAGAGTATTCTAGAAATGCAGGGTTCAAGCTAAAAAAGGTTCAACTTTAAGAACATGTTTTAAAAACTTGCGTTACCACCTCCCCTTTCCACTACTGGCGTCGTGTTTTACAAAGCAGAAACAGGTTCTGTGTGAATGGCCCCTTCTACCGAATTCACATATTTTGACTTTTTTTTTGGTCCATAAATTGAAACTAAAAGGTGTTGTTTTGAACCACACTGAAATGTCGTCGAAATGTATACAAAACGAAGCTGAAACATTCATCAAAATGTTCTGTTGGTTTGGAAATATCCCTTCAAGACTAGGTTGATTATGCATGTACAATGCAACCACTTTTGGTTAGCCTGGACAACCTCAGTTGAAGGGGGTTTCCACAACACACCAAGCAAGCAAACAGACTACAGCAAGTACACTTGAAAGCTCATAACATATGTAACACAAAGCATTTTGTTGTCCACTCTTTGATTAAGAAGCTAATTGTTTCTTGAAAAGGTACAGAAAACATTAACGTGAATCATGTAGGCTTGGGACAGATAAGTTTGATGGAAGAAAGGGTACCATGATGCAAAGAGTTTTGATTATTTTATTTTTTTCGAACAAACGAGTGATGTTAAACACTGAACAAATATACTGATCAAAAATGATCAAAGAAGACTCTCCTCTAGATTTAAATTGCAAATTATATTTGCAATACCCTAACCAAGTATTGAGCTCTGAGATGGCCTTTGCTTCAGAAACAATGTATATCCCTGGAATATCTGACATGGTTTGAAGAAAACATATGCTGTACTTTTTGAAACCAAGTGAAGCTAGCGGAAGCCTTTCCAAACTTTTTACATCAAAGGCACATTGGTAGGACGAAGGTAGCAGAGCACACAGTGTTTGCAAGTCGGCAGCAAATAGATTTCACCCCTCCAAAAGACGTTTCTCTTCAAAACAATGGCAAGGCATTAGAAAAAAAATTTGAACGAAAAAAAAAATCCTCAAATCAATGTCAAACTGAAAACACTGAATGAATAATAGGACCACAACCTATTCATCTAGGTCTATAGATTCCCATGAACAGCAACACAAACGATTGAGTCTTTCATTTCAAAATGATGCGTTTCCTCCCAAATTAATTACATTCACACACAAAAAGACTTAGAAAGGTTTTACATGGATTGCAAGAACTATGTACAGACAAGCAGGATAACGTGCATATTTATTGACACATTTAGAGCACAATGCGTCCATCTGAGAAAAAAAAGACCATATGGCAGATGCCTAGAGGTGTTTCCTTCTGTACCACCTAAACAAAAGTCTAAATGCCATACATTCACTAAGGCTCTTTAAATAAAGTCATTGTTGAATGGTTTCAGTAAGGCAAACAATATCTAAAGGAATGGTAACAAGTATATTTCCAGCATATAAACATTTTCCTGCTTTCCTGTCCTCACAGTATGAAGATGAAAAGTAGCACCCTCTGTGGCCATTCGCTGCGTTTTCTTCTAGCACATGAATACTTCTCTTTTTCAGCATATTTTCCATATTTTTTCTTTTTACAATTATCTAGGCAAACAGATCTTTTTAAAATATTGTTTTATTTAACACATCTAAAAATAGATTGCTTTTCTCTCATATGAAAATTTTGTATTAGATAAATCAAGAAAGAAATGTTAAGCGAGAAATGTTCAGCTCAGAATGGAATGTCGGTATCTACTGCAATTAGCACATGTACGTGAGAGCCACTGCGGGGAAAAATGTATTTTATATATGCCTTGTGTACATCACAAATAAGGGGACAAATGTGTGATGCGAACAGAAAAGACTCAAACATATATCTGCACATCTTAGTGGATAACCTTCTGCTAGAAAAAAGAAAAACATGGTCAAATAAATAGATGCATACATAAGAAACTTTTATAATTTATTCTTTGTCACATAAAGCTTTTTGTAACTGCCAAAAAATGTTCTTGACTTGCTTTCAAACATATCTGTACTGCTCAATGCTTGCTCGGACCCTCCTATTCACACATTGTGCAAGAACTGGCCCAGTTAAATCCCTGCAAGCCATTATATACAACCCTTGTTTGCAAATTCTTGTTGGTAGCAGCACATTACAAACAGGACATCTTTTCATCTCCTTCTTAAGGAAAACCGAACTTGGAACAACCGCTGTTGGTTCGTTCACTACACCTGTAAGATGAAACTAGTACAGAGCGACAGTGAGAAACGGTTCGATCCCCTTTGACTCACAGTGGGAACATTGAAAACTTTTCCAAGCCCTACTCTCTCAGTCTAGGCAAACATATGGCAAGATGTTCAATTTGCTCTCATCGCCGTGAGGATCCAACGATATGCACTCTGTCCAATCAAACCAGGCTCCCTTGGTGTCATAGCAACCGTTCACCCCTGGCCAGTGTTCGTTGTGTATTCTGAGAAGGTCCTCGTTTGTTACGTCTCGAGTCACCCCAGGAAGTTCTTTCGGGGAGCTGCCCTGTACTAAAACGTGCATTTTTCGTGGCTCTTTGACATCGTGGTCCTCTCGTTTCAAATATTCAGTCATGAAAAAGTGCGCCCCGTGGGTCTGAGCTCCAGAGGATGTAAGAACATTGCTCTGAAGGTTAAGGTACGATTGAATAATTTCATTTCTGGACAGCTCTTTCCAGTTCGTCTGCTGAAAGGGGTTGGGAACCGGCGTAGGTGTCTTTTGCTGCGGCACGTCGGTCCTCACCGAGGGTGTAGCAATCGGCGGTCCTTGGCACTCTTCCTCATGGTGGGGTTCCTTCGGAGTGAGGGGCTTAATCTGTCCGGTCACCGGGTCGAACGTCAACCTACGCTCTTTTAACCGCACGGGTTTGGTCCTGTCCTCCGAGGACTGCCCCTGAAGATTTACCGTGTAGTCTCTGGGTCTGTATTTCTTCCTCTTTTTGCCCTCCAAGTTGGAGGTCACTCCCTCCCGCTCACCCTTGGTCTCAGCTCCCTCTGAGACCAAGTTGTGTGCGGTAAGCGGGGAGCCAGAGAGCGGCTCCAGTGTTGCAGTGCTGCGCGGGGACTGGGAGACTCTATCCGACAATCTGTGCAAGTGCAAGGAGCCTTCCAGCCCTACAGATGACGGGCCGTCGCCGATGCACACCTGGGCCGGTGACGTTAAAGGCTGCAGTGAGGGCAAAGGAGAGGGCACTTGGGCAGAATTCTGAGACGGGCTCGAGAGAGTCCCTTTAGGTGCATATGTTGAGGACCTCTTGGCCATCGCCTCGTGTGTGATGCTGCGTGGACTTGAGGAGTACCGAGGGCTTTTGGGTTGATTCTGCCCGCCTCCGTCCATTCTCGCATGCTGCTGTAACACTGATGTTTTGAGTAAGGAGGAAGTGCTAGGTAGTTTGGTAAGCCCTGGAGAGCTTGGATGAGGCTTCACAGCATTGACAGGTATTTTGTTGTGCCTATCATTCTCTAGGTGCTCCGGGCGGATCCTATCAGACCCCGCATCATCATCTTTATCCAGGACTGGCTCGGGACTCCCCCGAATTCCATTTGATGGCGGGGTAGAGGAAAACATTGGCTCGTAAAGGGACGTTTTCGTCATTTTGGCCGGCAGATGCGGACTATCCCTTTGCTCCCCCCGCCGCTTTCGGCTGGTGGATTTCTCCGCCTTTGGGGAGTATGTGTTATGGATGTCATTCCTGGTTTTGAGCTCAGGAGCAACCTTGCCTGCAGGGAGGACTGCTGGAGGAGTGTCTGTCCGGCAGGGATGAGCACCTCCATTGGCAGAGCCTGGGACGTTGGGCACTCCTCTCGCCGGAGTGTCACTTTGGCCGGGCTCAATTAGCTTCTGCCAGTTCCGCAGGAGTTTCTTGGCACGTTTGGCAAGGTCCTCATCCTTTGTTTTCTTTCTCACATCATTAATCAGCTTTCCCAAACGGGTTTCCTGCATTGAAAATGAAAGAAGAATGTCTCAAGATTGCATTCTACAAGTCATATCACACCGCTTTCCAGCCTTTAGTTTCAAAGTTAAAAAAAATTCTATTTATTTCAAAATGGACAAAATAATGAAGAGTGATACAAGATATTAATCTGAAGTCATGCATCACTGTTTCCAGGTACAAAGGCTCTATTAGATCAACAGCAAACAACAAAGTGCGCTAATGTGCATTCTGTATTACGGAGAAGAGAAAATAATACAAATCTTCATGCCAAAATCTCCAGACAATAATTTATCTTTTATGAATTGTTAAAATATTAGCATCGGACACAAAGTGAGTATAAAAAAAGTTGCTTCAAGGTGTAATAGATACACAGTGCTCATGAATTCTATTCTCACAGGAAACAGAGTAAAGACTTACACATCATTCAATAGTTCATGACTTAAGCAGGTTTACAAATTGTTTTTTTTTTTTTTATATATTTTGATGATAAGTACCAACCTCAAGTGCTTCTTTGGTGATAGGGTATTTCTCCAAATTGGTGATAACATCAAGAACTGCAACCATGTTACAGATCTGTCCAGGAAGAGGTACAATTTTAACATAAAAACACAATGATACACGGCATGAAATATCTAAAATAATGGGTATATAATTTTTTTGGAATCATGTTCTAAAGTCAGGTAGTGTTCAAACTTAATGCTGGAATAGTACACAACTTTTGGCCAAAAACTTGCGCTGACTTATAGTCTAGACTAGTTAACACTAGTTTCCAAAAGTCAGAGTCAGTTTCCACATTTTGGGCAGATGGAGATAACAAATTTCACAGAAATTCAGATAGTGCATGATGGGCACAGACTATGAATCTGTCCAGTCAGAAGATATCAAACCTATGATATTTTGAGCTGATTTTAGAAGACTAGTTTTCATCAGTCACGGGTCTCCTAGAAGTTTCTACATGAGTTTGCAGTGTTTAGAACAACCTGTAATCTGATAGTGTGTGATTCTCAGTCGTTTAGTGCAGTGTTTTTCAACCACTGTGCCGCGCGCGGTACACTAGTGTGCCATGGAAAAATTATTCAAATTTCACCTAACTAGTCTAAAAAAAAAGACGTTATCAAAAGACTTTTTATTTGTTTATTTGATTCCCACTGAAGACACTTTGATAAGATTGTATATTGTTAACATAGACTACAGTCTCTCTTTTTTTTTTTTTCAATGAAAAAAAATGTACCATGGCTCAAAAAAGGTTGAAAAACACTGGTTTAGTGTATGATGCCCAGTTTTCTTCTGTAACTATTTACAAAGTCTGCAAGGGATGTAGCGTCTTCCAGCCTTTAGCTATAAATATCAGTGCCCGGAGTTGCTCAGTGTAATATCAAAAAATCAATTCAATGACACATTGACATAACTTGGCACACAAAAGCTAAAATTACTACAACATGTCTACACCCTCTTATACCTTTTACACATGGAACATTATAACCGATGCACTGTATTTTATTAGTAATACCGCATCCGGGACATCTCACCTATCATTCAAACGTAGTGTTGAAAAAAAGTCTAAACTTTTAATCTGTGGTTGTAGCAGCTCAGCTTTTTCACAAGTGATTCAACCAAGACAACTGGTTTAACCTTCATTACTCCAGGGCAGCATTCTGACCCTCCTGACCTTAACCTGACCAATTTAACCCCAAGAGACCAGTTACAAAGCAATAAAAGATGTACGGACATGTATGTAACAAAACGTGTACATAAACAGTCAAAAGTGTGTATGAAATGCAATCTGACTTAAACATAACTGAATGGCTAATCAAACATGAACAGTGGTTTACTTACCATAAAAGCTTCAGTGAAGACAGACTCACTGGAACCTTAAAGTTTGGAATATTTATTAAGTTGGCAATTACACGGACTGTTTATTTCCTTAACCCTACACACTGATTATTTCTAAACTGCTGTTCATTTTCGATTTATGGCGAGGTGTTAGCTTAGCAAAACATTCAATGTGGCTGTCACATTTCCCAGTCAGCCAGTAGGTTAGCTCTAGTTAGGTCTGAGTGCCCGGTTTACACCGCAATGTTGCCGGAACACCTACCAGCTGTGCGCCCAGGTCAGTCCACAAACACACACACATACACCCAGGACTATTTGAAGACATCACAACAGCCTTAATCTCTAGCGGGGATACAGAATCAATCAAGCTCTGAACTCAGCAGGAATTCATCAGCTAGCGCTTTGCTAATGCAACTGTGTAAGCTAGCTAAGTATGCTTAGCTCATATTAGTTAAGATATACTATGTATAAGCTGGAATTAACAGACAATGTACACTGGCGTCATTAGAGAAACTGTTGGAGATACGGTAAGCGAGCAGGGAATTCTTTAAATCGGCTCCAGAGCTCAATAGCAGATAGCTTGACATGAAACGGCTAACACACAACATGTCATCTGTGACTGATCGCACCATGCAGCTTAAATCGAGATGGCAGCTTTTTGTTTATTTTTAATCTCGCACTGTGTGCTAACGTTTGAGATAAGAGCGATCTCGCGCCTGTCTGGCTGTGGTTTTCGCGCGGCGAGCGGGTAAATGTGCCTCCCGTCAGTTAGCGGGCTGCTAATGGGGGCTCCTCATCTGCTCTGCCACACACTCGGGCGCCTCGGGACGGCGTTTGGCTACTTCCGATAAGGCTCTAACTGTACAATGTCGGGGAAAGTGAGCTTTGGTCGGCAGGAGAGTGAGCGGGTTACTCACATTGCTGTGGCTATCGATGGCCTGCAGCAGCCGGTCTCTCATCTGCTGCGGGGTTGCGGAGGCCGTTGTCATTGCCTGCTCGGTACGAATCGGCCGACGGGGGAAAAATCCTCCGGATTGAATCAAGGGCTTAATGGATTGCAGGAACTCACAGACCTCTCGGGAGGATTGAGAAGTTGCGGAACCACATGTTTCTGATGTGATTGTTGGCTTGAGAAATGGTGTATGTGTGTGTTCAGTTGGGAGATGAAGGTTCGACGGCTGTCGTGTCTCTCCGCCTCATTGCGTCGAGCGCTCTCGCCGATATCATGAACTCCACTGGATCTAAACCTCGGGCCCGCTGCATTATGGGAGATGCGCGACGCCGCGTGACGCCATCACGCAAGTTCAAATCAATTCAGGCAGGCAGACAAACAATGCAGTAAAAACTGTAAAAAATTAAAATTACATATACGTATGTGTGTAAAAAGTAAAACATTGTTTGACTAAATATATAAACATTTATTTTAGTATCCCATGGCCATTGAAATACATGTATTAATTTGACATATACAAATTAATATGCTTTTTTAACATTTTTATTCAATTCAATAAACAAATATTAATGCAAAGGTACAAAGACTTAAGCTTTCACACAGAAAAATACAGTAAGGACAATGGAATTTAAGCTTGATAACATTTTGTTTTAAATAAGTAGCACACTTACAAAGCTCACAATGTTTCATATTCGTTTTTTATTTTGTCTTCTATATCTCATAGAAAACATGTAGTAATAGGAACATATTTTCCTTTTTTTAAAGGGTCAGGTAAACCAAACCACAGAGCTGCAAAGCTATGTTCCTGAAAGCTAGTTTTGCATATTTAGTGAGTATAGTTATGTCTTGTTGCAAAAAAAACTGAATTAATGTCTGAACTTTGCAGTCAAAATGTATGTGCAACATCTGAATGATCATACATTGAAAAAATAGAAATTAGCTGCCTTTGTATAGATATGAACCACCGAGACAGTTCACATTCATTAAATGCACATACTGTAAGAGTATTTTCAAAGTTGTGTATACGTTTCAGTTTCACTGGGTTGCATTATCACGTTGTCTCTTTAACACTCTTAAACACTTTTTTTGTACATAAAGAAAGAAAGATACAAAACCACTTTGTCTAAAATGATATTTCCAGTTGCAAAAGTTTTAGTAATGCACTAGCAAAGAGTTCAGATATACTTAGAGCTTAATAACTGCAAAAAAGCAGGACATCACATCGAGACTTTCGGGTATTTTAATACTCTGTACCATGCAGCAAAAGTTTACCCAATATAAAGGCTGAAGACATATAGAGTCTCATGTAAATGATTGGCCCTGGGAGAGACTATACATCAAGATACACATCTGGTTGATTTTTAAATACCTAAAGTACCAAAAGTAAATTTTTACCATTGGTCAACAGAGAAGGAGCCTAGCCAGTGTGGCGAACTGACAGTTACTCAAAAACATCTTCATATTGAAGACATAACAGTAGCAGACCATAGCTGAAGCATGACTTTAATTTAAAGAGTTACAAACAACAAACTTTGGCTTATTTCAATGGCTTGTCAATTGCAGGTTAAATATACAAGCAAACTTTCTGCACAATTTCTTTTTCTGGCCCTATGAACTGAGCGTTTTGGCAAATGACCTGGAATTAAGATTTTTTTTAAAATTAGGCCTCAGCTTAAAAATAATAATAATAATGGCAAAACATTTTTGAATAGGTTAAAGATGGCAAAAAATCTCATAAAAAGCATTTACACTATTCAAATCTACTTTTACCAGACCTGTAATTGTTTGTGACGAAAATAAACTATATTATATTCAAAGTGTATTTAGAGGAGCAAATTATGCAGAAATCTTGCCTCAAATCATTACTCAGCATATTTCTGTTCATTTCAAGATATGTTAAAATGGATTTCTGCAGATTTGCTATTGAAATTTGGTTCAAATCGTAATTTATTTGCTTTCTTTACTTTTCTTAAGAAATACGAGTTTACAAAATGTTGTCAGCGCTGAGAAAGAAAAAAAAAAACGATTGGAGATTTTAAATGCGTATTGCGGAGCCCCACACATGACATGAGGGATAAAAGTGTATATCGTGGCCACAAATTAACAATTCCTTCCCACGACTTATTAATACAACAGCACATTTTATTCATTTGTTTAATCGTTTTAAGTCCTGAGGACAATATAATAATTAGTTCCCTTTTTGTACTAAATCGTGGCCACGTTATAATAATTCAATCCCCTGTTTTAGTTTAATCAAAATTAGAGAATCAATTAGTTCAAAGTGCCTACGATTTGATTGAACTAGCTTTAGCTAAGTCATGCACAAATTAGTAAATCATGGCCACGGTTTAGTAAAATGAAAGAATGAATTCTTGATTTGTAGCCACAAAACATATCTTTTTTGTCCGCATTTCACCTGTGAGGCTTCCGTCATATCCAGTAAAATAAAACTTTTTTTTCTCTATAAGGAGGACACTTGTGAAAGAACACTGGCCTACAAATCAGATATTTGGAAATCTAGGAACTGAGTGGATAAAGCCACCACTGCAAAGAAATCACAGATCTACAACACACTGCAGCAAACAGACCTTGAGAACATGAAGACAACTTTTACAGTACTTAAACATCAATTCCCAATGCACACAAACATATAAAACACAAAATAAAAGAATATCAGCCAGAAACAAATAGCTCTACTGCAAATACTACAAAACAAAGACATAAGAGAATATTATTTCACAAAGCTTCAACAAGGTTCAGTGTATAGAGGCTGAAAAGCAAAACTGCATGTACATTTGCAGCAGGGATTCTTTTATGATTTGGCTGAAAGTGTGAGCACACTTGAAAATGAAGACAGAAAAACTTGAGTTAGAGGAAAGTGTGAAACCCCTGAACAGAGGGACAGTATAGCGTCCACTTCAAGCATTGTAAAATGTAAAAACATACAGTTCCATATTGTTCATATATATGTGTGTGTGTGTGTGTACACACACACACACACACATTTTTTTTTGTTTTATACATACTCCTGATATTTTACGCTCTACTCTTACATTTTAAAATATAGAAATGTATAAGTGTAGCATTTATGTACACGAAGGCTGTGCATACATTAGATACTGAATAAGAACGATGATGAAGGACCTTTTCTCCTGCATGCTCTCCTTTTTTGACCAGAAATGTTCTGGATTGGTTCAATTCATGGTAATGATCCACTATGATCCACAGATGAAGCTTTATAAAAGTTAAACTGGTCTACGGTGAACTGACATACAGAAAGGTAACCTGCCTTCATTTCTTAAATATCGGGGAACTTTCATACTCTCCTAACACTACATAAAAAAGATTTGAGTTTTTTTTTTTGCACTGACCAAGTATAAAATCATAAATAGACAACAAATACTTTTATCCTTTTCAAAAATACTTGTCTTAGAGTAGAAGGCAAAATCGGCCAAACAGTGGGGGGAAATAGACCCAGTGCACATAACAGTCACTCAGAGGGTAGTGAAAAGAATGTGGGGAGGGGGGGATGGATTGGGTATTGATTAAAGTGCCAAGTAAATGTAGGAAGTGTTCTCATGTAGTATGTCCACAAATGCAGAACACATAGATAGAGATATAAAATAAAATATCAAATAGATAAAAGTGCACAGCTTATCAATCACCAATACTTGTGATGGTCAGACATGCAAAATAAAAATAAAAACTCTATACAGCCTCTTGCAAATGAAATGGAGGGGTCACAACAATGCACAGGGCAACTGTTAAACACATGGAAAGGTACACAAACATCACAGTAACAAAAATAATGGTAGTTTCAGTAACATGTTTGGTCCTACATAAAAAGTGTCTAAATACATTCTGGTTTCAGCAATGCTGTTCTTTTTGACGAGGCAGTCAAGTAAAGGAATATAGCAGTAACTGATTACCTGACACATCCTTCCCGTCAATTATTTTACATAAAGCATGATCCTCATGAAAACAGTTGTCAGAGACAAAGCACATGTAGGTCATGCTTTTTATACAGGAAATTTACACGGTGCAATCAGATGCCTTACACACAAAAAAATCCCATACGGAGAATCCAAACATTTCTCATGCATTAATTCTTTCTCTTTTATTCCCTTTTTGCGGACAATAGACAAAAATAACCCGTGTGCAAGTAAAATTCAGCTGCACGGACTCAGTACCCACAGATGCTGTAAAAGCCGTACGTTTATATGAGCCTTTTCTTTAGTATTTTCGTGATCTAGTATGTTTGATTATGCTTTGCATAGATATTAATCCAAATCCGATTATCCCCTTGTACATAGAGAACTTTTACACGGATAACAAAATGTATTATTTATATATATATATATATATATATATATATATATATATATATATATATATATATATATATATATAAATAATGCGTATTCAACATTTCAATTATTTAAACATTAAGATGTTTTCAATTTTGTAAACAAATATCTCACACTTACAAAAGTGGTTTGAGTATAAAAATCTGAGAAAAATGAAATGAATGTGACAGGATTTAAAAAGAGTAGTAAACCTCCCCTTTTAGGCATTGGATATCACGAGGCCACCAGAAGACGAATGAGAACTATGCGCCAGGACAACCTCATGAGTTACAGAAACTTTTACAGTACCAGAAAACACCTTCAGCTACGGAGAACAAAATGGACAAAAACTGCATCTTCAGAGTAAGGCAGAATTTGGTTATCACAGTGACTAGTTCTGATACATATATGCAAACAATTGTCATGATAACATACTGTCTTCATGCTTCTTTTCGAATAAACCGAAGGAACTTACAAGTAGTGTTAAAGTTTGCAGCATTATTTTGACTATACCAGTTACCATGGCTGTGCTTATAGGCCATATTGTAACAATACATACTGTACATTGAATAATGTAAATCTGTTGATTTAAAACGCCACCATTTCACTGGCACGAAAAAGTTTTTTAATGCCAAGTAGTTGTTCACTAATTACTGCTTTTCACATCAGTGTATATACTGCATATTTTAAATGGATAGTTCACCCAAAGATGAAAATTCTGTCTTCATGTCATTTAAGACTTGGTTTTCGTGGATCACAGAATACATTTTGAATAAAGTCTCAGTGCGTGGCCTTTTCTCTCTCTCTCCATACATTGGAAGCCAATGCGGTCCAAAAGTTTTATTTTGGACCTCACTGACTTGTATTGCATGGACAAAATATATTTCTTCAAAATATCCTCTGTTGTCTACAGACAAAGTCATACTTGAGTCAATGACGACAGGATTTTCATTTTGTCCCTTTAAAATATAAAATGTGTCTTGAAATTAGGATTTCCAGTTAGATACTTTCTAGATAAGCAGTTTAAGCTGTACAGCTATCGGAGCACGGCGAGACAAAAATAGACATCAATAAAACATTACAATCATACGTTCAGACTGCACTAAAGCATGTTAACGTTCATGTGTAAAAGTAAAATGTGTTGAGGACTGCCCTTAAATTGGGGAGGATTAACACTCCTTTTTCACCATTACTGCTCTTACAAGCAAGAAACATTTGTATAGGAAAACAAATCAGTTCATGACAAACTCTTGGTGGTATATGCATGTATAAAAGTGCATAAATAAATATTTGTAGTTAAAAGAAAAAAAGGAAAGTAACAGGCATGTATGGAGGGAATTCTACAGAAAATGAAATGGAAGAACACATGACTGAACCACAAGGGATCATATGTAGTGTCACATTCTCTCATATAGAGCTAAAGAAACCACGATTGCTGAGGTGTGAGTGTTTTATCCTAAGAAATGGTGGGCTGCTTGCTCAAAATGTTGACTTATTTGATGAAGCAGCACTGCTTTTCCATCTTTCCCCTAGCATGCGTTGGTAGCAATCTCTTTCCAAAGGATGGGTTTTGAGAAACAGGGTCAAGTGTCCCATAGACATGCTGCTTCTTTCTCTTCTTAATCACACCGATCTCAAAGAAGGAAAAATGAACATAATATACCTAAAGATTACAGCCTGTCCATCCGGAAAGCATCTTCTGTTGCTGGGTCGGCAAGGACCATGTCTGGATCGTTGAGCATGTGCAGGCCGTCTAGTGTCAGCGGATCGATTTTCAGTTCATCCAGGGGGAACTGGGAATCTGCGTCAAAGCTCATGTCACCTGTTGGGAAGGTGGACAACTCTTAGGATAGGCTTGTAGAAGACTCGCTAATATCTAAAAGATTTGTAAAACAATAGGCTAGCTAGGGTTTTAGAGCAGGGGTCTTCAACACATGCTAGCAGCAGCTCGTGGCCTGATTGCCTTACCAAGATGTACTTTTCATCCTATCAGAGTGAGCTAATATGGACAGATGTTCCACCCCCTCAAATGGAAATAAAATATTTATTTGACACGTCGGCCATGAGGTTATTTAAAAAAAAAATTATTTACCATGCAGAAGCAATTAAATTATAACAGAATAACAGCCAAAAATAGAAGAAAAAAAATGACCAGGACGTCGATGTTTCAATCAAGCATGTTATCACGCTTATACAGCTACAAGGCAGTATTAGGTAGAAAACTTTTGAAAACTATTAGCTAGAAAACTCCTCCTGACGCAAAAACTAAAGTTTGAGTCAAGATGAGTAAAGATAGCATTCAAGCAAAGAAATAAAATAAAAATAAGCCATTTAAATTACAGAACAATCATCATTAAAACAATAATTTTTAAACTCATATCTGATTATTACAATGTGCCTTATGCCAAATTAGAAACAGCCTTGCACATGTGCATCGTTTTTTTGTGAGTGCTGAGAGGAATTATAAGAAAGAATGTATGAATTAATTATATGAATGTATCTCTAAAGGGGAACAAACTGTCTTCAGAAGTTTCAGTGGCATTTGCTTTTCAAATTTCCCTCCGAATAATGCTTAAAAAAGTAATGTTTATAGCAATGCAGCTTTGTTTACAGAGGTTACTAGGGAAAGGCTCCGTTTCTTATGTTTCGTAACTGCCACCTACTGTCAGAGAGTAGATTTACATTTTCCTTCAGCCTATTAGGTATTTTTGCTCAGACCAATGCGAAAACGATCAAATTTTCTACATTTTAACGAGTAGATCGAAAATAAACCAACGTGCATTCTCAAAATCTCAAAACTTTGGATAAGGTAGCCTATGTAGAATGGCTTATGTTCAAAATTATTTACTTTAAGGCTTATGCTAGCAATAAAGTGCAATTTAATTTGTTGTATGTTGGTTTTCAACATAAAACGTAGTGAAATGAGTTCAGTGTATAGTGTCAGTACCGGTGTCAGTTTCCAGCACTTCAGAACAATATCGATCATTTTGGTCACTATAATCGTGATATGAAATTAAAACTTTGGTTTTTAAAAAAAGTAACTCTAAATAAAGACATGAAACAAGGTTGGAGACCCCTGTTTTAGAGGGACCTCTTAGATTTCACGGCAGCATCGTCAGCACATCTACAACAAAGGTTCATGCAATATTATGCAACTTCTAACTGGGGCAGATGCAATACCTGTGAGAATGATGTTGGGGATGTTCCCATGGCTGCTGTAGCCTAGCTGCTGCGCATCCTGCAGGTTGCCGTGACTCCCGGTGAGGTTGAGCATCGCAGCATGAGAATAGTTTAGAGTAGATCCCTCACTGTACAGACTGTTTGAGCTGATGGAATTCTCAATCATGTTGAACTGCTCCAGCTAAGGGATCAAAACAAATTCAATGACAACTATGTTGAAGGAGACAAAGAAAAAGACAGTTATTCTGTTAAGATAAAACATTTAAATACGGTCCTTGTCACTAGGTATGCACAAACCAAAAACAGAGACATTTTGCATTCATGTATTAAATGCAGCAGCATTTAATTTTTACTTTTATGTTAATATTATAATAAAAGCAGCACAAAACTATTTTCAAGACTGATAACCAGAAATGTTTATTGAACAACAATGATCACGTGACACTGAAGGCTAGAGTAGTGACTGAAAATGCAGTTTTGCCATTAAAGAAATTACAAAATGTATATCAAAATAGGAAAAAAGCATTTCACAGTAACTTTAAAAAAAATTATTATTAATGCCGCATTGTTGAGCATGAGAAACTTCTTTCAAAAACATTTAGAAAATCTTACCGACCCCAAACTTTTGAACTGAAGTGTTTACATCCTCATAAAAGGAAAAATATTGATAAAAGTGTCACGCATGCTCAGTGTAAACCTGCTAACAGGGCACCAATGGCGGACTTTCCAATACTGGTGTTCTCTAGCAAATACCAATTGAGCAGCACGGTGCTGAGCTGTGAGCACAGGTCCCACTAGAGGACACCAGGCCCTCACGCCAACCTTATGAAGTCTATTTCTGATAGTTTGGTCAGAAACATTCACACCAGTAGCCTGGTGGAGGTCATCTTTTAGGGCTCTGGCAGTGCTATTCCTGTTCCTCCTCACACAAAGGAACAGATACTGGTTCTGCTGCTGGGTTGTTGCCCTTCTATGTCCCTGTCCAGCTTTCCTTGTGTAACAGCCTATCTCATGGTATCTCCTCTGTGCTCTTGAAACTGTGCTGGGAGACACAACAAACCTCCTTGCCAAGGCATGTATGGATGTGCCCTCCTGGAGGAGCAGAACTGCCTGTGAAACCTGATTGGGTTGCAGATACTGCCTCATGTTACAAGTGACAAGGACCCTAACAAAACACAAAGCTAAAGACAAATCAGTCAGGAAGAATAAAGAGAGCAATTGTCTGTAGGCACCAGCTGCAAAACCATTCTCTTTTTGGGGGTTGTCTTGCTGTTGTCTCTCTAGTTTCACGTTCATTTGCACCAAAGCAGGTGAAACTGATTCTCACTTAGGCTTCCTAACTGGACAGATTTATATATCTGAATTTTACTTGATATGGTGTTATACTGCGATGACTAAGTGTTGCTTTATATACATTGAAATTAATAGTTTTAGATGGTTTTAGAGAGAGGGAGTGATCATAATTTTTTTTAAATCAATCTAATTGTTAAAAACGAATAGCAGGTAAAACATGCAGAGAGACAGGAACATGAGGGAGGCAAAGTGGGGACCTGGGATCAAAGAAAACGTAGGTTGGATTCAAATCTATGTCCCATTACATCTCTTTTGTGTCATAAGCATGTTCACTTCCCAATAGCATCCAGAGAACCCCTAAGCTTGTCATCATAAAGCTTTCAGTTGCCCTCTAGTGGCTTGTTCATGTGAAAAAATTGTCTGTACAGGTTCCTTCATGTTTAGATGAATAGATAGAACTGCATTAAAACATTATATGTACTGTATGTGGCTTTAAAAATCACAGATGGGCTGGAGCAGCTAAAGCACAATTCAACTTACTTATACTGGACGTAATGGCCTCACCTGCTGAGACAAAGCGCTGGTCTGTCGAGGAGACAGCTGCTGGTCGTAAAAGGCATCACCAAAGACACTTCCGAGAATGGACGAGTGCTAAAATGAGAACATATTGATATTAAATAACCATCCACGAAAAGGCTAAAGATAACCACTACAGACCACTGACTTTCACAAAGGCCTCGAAATAATATATTCAGTTCATGAAAGGGTCTAAATACATGAAAAAACACATTCTGCATCAATTCATGATGCAAGAAAATTACAACATCAATTCTATATCACCATGTTTGACAAAGACATTTTGGTTCTTTTTAAACACAAAAACATGTTGCAAGAGTACTGTATGGACATGTAACACTTTGTTAAAGCAACAGATAAGCAAAAAAGCTAAACCTAACCCATTATCTTTAAAAAAAAGGATTTCTCACAATGCACATCACTACAGTCATATTATCTAACCCAGTCTGTGATTATCATTTCGGAATAGCTTTTAGAAATCAAAAGAAAGAAGTTGAACACCCTTATTCCCGCTCTAAATGTATGGATTTTCCATCTGGACTGTAATTGAATACTTACAAAGTAAAAATCTGACCTTTTTTTGTCTTAAAACAACCCTGCCACACACAGACTGTTGGATCAGTCGACACAGCCAGTAGACAAAGGCACAGTGACTAAAAGACTTGTATAATTATGTGTGATAATATAAACTATCACAAGATCTTTAACCTTTTTTAGCCTCATTAGTAGATTAAGGCAGACCAGATATCCCCCGTTGCAAAAATGTGTGATGCTTAGCTTGCAGAGCCATTAAAAGTAATAATTATTATTATTGTTTTATGGAGTCAATTAGTTTTAACTTACATTTCTAATCTTAAAGTTAGAGTAGGCAATTTTGGAGTTACTAGTAATAGCATGCTAGCTTTGAAAGCATAAGATCAAGCATAAGATTCCTCTAATACACATAAATGCACACAGCAGATTTTTCAAAGCGTCACAAGAAACAGCATTAAATTATCTCATGTCTCAATGCACATAATATTACAATAATAATGAAAGCAAACAACTTAGAGCTCTAACTTGTACCACTTCAAATTAACACGGAAATTTACATTTTAAAAGCAAATCCCCACACTCATCCTCGAATGTCTGTTATTGCAGTTTAACAGAGAAAACGTTCCGAAACAGATTTGAAAACACCCTAAGTACGCACCAGTATTCTGGAGGATTTGGTAATTTACACATAGTAGCCATACTGACAGAGAATAAGGTGGATAATAATATTTTTTTAATTTAATGTGTATTTGTTTTGATAAAAAAATTGTTAAACTCCTGAAACGAATAGTGGAAAGTTGGCATATTTTAAAAACTTCCTGAAACTTCCACAGAAGATATATGTACATTTTTTCATGTGTAGACCACTTATGTTATTGATTGCTATCAGGATGAGGAGAGAGTTTCAAGCAGTATAACAAAATGTGTTAGTGAAAAACATTGCCTACCCTAGCTTTTATGTAATATTGTATTTTTTAACACATTTCATTTTTTTCACAAAAACAAGAAGAGGTCAGCACTCACAATAATTTAATTTTCAAAAAAAACTTTTGATTGAATTTTTTTATCCTCCTGCTCCAAATCGATAAAATATTCTTTAAAAAAGAAATCAGAGTGAGTGTCTTTCCTTATTTTTGACAGATTCTTTGCTAATTGCTGGCATAGATACAAAAAAAAATCTAACAATATCTATACAGGGAGTTAAAGAACCCTGAATTACCAAATAAGATACAAAGAACTATACAAAAGGCTCATGTCTAATTATTACTCTCCAAATCTGTAAGAAAGCATTAACATTTCATATCAAAAGACATTTTAAAGCATCATAATCTTTTTTTCAAACTGACACAACCAATAAGTTTGCTCAAAATGACCCAGATGATCCAGTGAAAGGATGTGTAACAGCAATGGCACTTTAAATGATTACAGCTTACATTAAAACTGGCCTATATCGCTAGTCAGCATGAAACACAGAATGACTAAGTGGTGCTCAGACACACAGTGAAGCAGCCAGGATCAGAGAGACTGGGAGACACGACTGGACTAGGACACACAGAGCGGCTAAAGGGACAGGCTCCAGATCGGCTCCAAACAAAACAAACTACAGGGTGGAAGCAGTGGCTGCTGGGTTCGCCCTTACTTGAGGCGAGCCCCCCGGTGAGAAGCCTTGATTGGAGACCGGAGAGGTCGGAGACTGATTGGCCGAAGACCCCACCCTACAGCGGTACTGCTGGAGGGAAGCAGCCTATATGGGACAACACCAAGTTAGACCAACGGAGCCCCTCTAGGGGACCTCTGACTCAGGGTAAGGCCTAGGGTAAGTAGCTCCCAATTCAATTCACTACAATTTCTCGGATTATCTGGCCATTTAAACGGTTCATCCAGAAAGGTTTCATTCAAGACATCAGCTAAATGAATGAACTTATTACAACGGCGCTTAATCTTTACAAATGTAAATATATTATATATCATATATATTATATGTCTTTATTTGATAGTACCGATAATACAGTACTGTCGAGACTGAGGAGGTGTTTAAAACAGATTAGGTTGAGAAATTACATGAGAAATAAAGAACACTGCTTGTTGAAATTCATTATTTTACACTACCAGTCAAAATCTGGACATGTATGACTGAATTGCGTTTTTCATTATTTTAAAACCCTTTTGATCTAAAGCCTTATACAATAAATGATAAATATATATGTTTGTCTACTGTTCAGAAGTTTGAGGTAGAAAAAAAGAAAGAAAGACTTCAAAAAGGCTGCATTTATTTGATTAAAAAGAAATGGTAAAACTGTAAAATTTCACAACATTACCATTTAATACGATAACTGTTTTTATCATATTTTAAAGTGTAATTTATTCCTGTGATGGCAAAGCTGATTTACTCCAGAAATCATTCTAATATGCTACGAAACATTTCTTATTACCATTAATGTTGAAAACAACTGCAGCTTCATATTTTTGTTCATTCTTGATACTATTTTCAGGACTATTAGATAAAGAATGTTTAAAAGTAAAAGATACATTTCAAACAGAATTTCTTTTGTAACATTATAAAGTCTTTACAGTCACTTTTAATCAATTTAATGCATGCTTGCAGAGTAAATTTCCTTAAAAAATTTTTTTTAAACCTTTCATTTTCTTTTTATTCGTTTTTTAAATGGATGAGAATGGACCAGAAAGTGTGGAAGTCATATCTCGCAATTGTGATTTTAGATTAAAAAATTGAATTAAATTGTGAGAATGAAAAATGTGTGCAGAGGGAGAAGGAGGTGATTTAAAATAATCTAAAATATAGGAAAGTTTTCAAAACTTTTTAGTTATTATGTATGCTCTATTATTACTGTTTTCTACATTTGTGTATAATGGGTAGGTATGGCCAAACATTTGACTTTGACAGTATTTTGGCTGTCATTTAGTCCCCTGTATCATCTGATTGACAGACTGTACATACCCAATATCTAGAAATCCACTACAGATCAATGGAGGTATAAGTGCTGAGATGTGATCTTACTGTGTTAATGTCCATGCCCACAGAGGTTTGCGTCTGGCTTCCTGAGACAGGTGGCAGCTGTGTGTTTTGCTGGAGCTGAGGAAGCCCACCCACAGCCTGTGTCTGTATGGACGGCTGACTGAAGAAAGCATACTGAGCCAACTGCTGCTCCAGCGTCATAGCATCTATCGCCAGCTCCTATTTACCATAGAACCAGATTGAGACAGTCTATTAGCATCTTAGTAAGTAATGTTCCTTCTGTAATATCACCTCAAATCTGATCTTATCAGCAGCCGAGGGTATGAGAGCAGTGTTACCTGTGCAAGAGAGAGCGGAGGAGAGAGGGTGGGTGACAGCTGCTGAAGATTCGGATGCTGCTGGGAGTCTGTGTTAAGGATCAGAGGAACTACATTCTCATGCCGGCGCTGAAAGCTCACTGTCGCTGTGGACTGGGCTGATGTCACACATGATGAGAAAATAAGTCACATATCAGATGATGAATAAATAGTATCCTAATAATTTTAGTACAAGTGAGAATATCAATTTATGATGTATGATATCATTAAATTTGAAATGTTAGACGCTTGCAGACAGTGTTATTAAATGGGTTTTACAGTGGCATCTAATAGATATTTAATATACAATACATGGTCCAAAAAGTCTCAAGGTTAGTCCTTGTAATCAGAGTATTATAACAGTAACCGTCCAGGACATCTTTTGTATTGTATTGAATAGAAATTGAGTAAAAACATTAGGTAACACTACTTAAAGCATTTATGTATAAAAGTATTCATAATGTACAATATAATGCATTATATCTTTTAATAAATAATTGTAAGCAGAGTCAAAATGCATTATAATACTTCCTTGTTAATCTGAAATTGGTTGTTTGTCATTTTTCAATGCTATATACTTTAATAAGCTGTGTTCAATGATTAGATAAGTGTAGTTACAATTATTCATGAGACCATACAATGCATTATAAGGTGCACTACAAGAAATAACTAATGCATGAAAAATACTTTTATAATGCATCATAAAAAAAGGCCTCAAGTAAAGTGCTACCAAATTATTTTTGGTAGTCCTTACCCAGTAAATTACAAATATGTAGGAACATTTGTAAATTCATTGATTTAAAATGAGTGGGATCCCTGAAGAACATTCAGCTTACGTGATGTAGACCTAAAAGGTTGAGAACCACTGTCCTAACGCGTATGTTTGCCAGAATCACCTTGGCTGGCAGACGTGAGGCCCATGTGAGTGTTGGCCAGGTTGCCAGTGCTGTTGGAGGCACTGAGAGAGGACGAGGAATCATCAGGGTCCAGAGGTGTGGGGAGGGGAGGGGGAATCTGGATGTTGGTCAGGTCTGGCAGAGAGCCGCCAGTGTTGTGTGCCACTGGGATTAGAGATGCAGTCATTTCCTGATCTGGAGATGGAAATATGCTGGGGAAATGACACAAGAGATGTTAGAAGGGGATAAATAGATGTATCAACAGGAAAAGCCCATTGTACTGATTATGATAATAAAAGGCTACAAAGGAGTAGGTAAGTCTAGATGGCTGTTGGGTTGAGTAATAAATGGATAATTGTTTGCCCAAATGAACCTTTGACTCTCCAAATTGCACGGTCCTTTCTTATTCACCAATCCTCTATTTTACCAGCTTCAAAAAGAAAATCCAATGAAACCACACTTACTTGATTCCAGGTATTTTGTTTGACTTGTGCCTTGGTGAAGTATTCTATGAAAACACAACAAACAACTTGTTAAAAAAATCATATGACAACCATAGTAAAGAAATCTATGTTAAAATGTACCTTTTTGTGATCCCATATCAGCTTTTGACCTTCTTTGTCCATGTCACTTTCAGGGTCCCCTGTTCCAAGCAGAGTGAGAAGAAGAACTAGTACATAGAGAGGGATAAAATCATACACTGAAACAAGTGTGGGGAAATTTCTACAGGATATATATAATTCACTGCAACTTTTAACCTGCCATTAGATCATTAATGAGATAATAAAAAAAATATTTTCTTTAAACCTTGTTTTGGCTGCAAATCTTGAGACCCTCCTGCAAATGCATCTTGTGGGTTTGGGTTCAAAGTGCTCTGGTGTAGGGCAGAGTCTGAGTTGGTCCTACAGAATAAGTACAAAGAAATTCAAGAATCCTTTAACTAAAATTACAAGATTATATTGTATCACAACATGCAGTTTCAAATGCACAATAGAGTGGAAAGAAGGTATTTACTGGCATTAACAAGATATCTATAAATTTCAATTTTAAGTTTCAATTTTTTTAATTTTTAACTGTAAAGAACAACATAGTAAATAAAATCATACAGAGCATATTGTGTATGCTATTTCTTCTTCAGGAGCATTAAAGATGATTTAATTTATTCCAATATTAGAATCAAAGGCCAACTTCATGGTAAAAATTAAATCCATAAAAAAAGTACAATTTAAGGGGCTATATACAAAAAAAAAATATATATATATATATAGAGTTCATATATATATTGCCAACATCTGAACAGCCAGTAACGAAACTTCCCGACTTCCTATGATGTCTATTAAAGCCTGTAGATTGATTTTTATTGTGAAAGACTTGAAAATGAAAAGGATGTGATGGATACGCGTGATCCCGAGAGCCTCTCTTCTATTCAATGACACCTAAAAATGAATGTTTATACAACATTCAGGATAATGCCGAATGAGCTACTCTGTCAATGTGTCAGTGGGAAAGAAAAGGGACTAATTCAAACTACAGTCTCACAAAGCCAGATCTACATAGTCTCAAACATAGTTTATATTCAAACATAACAGTGCAATTTTAATTATATCATCTACCGAGCTGATGCTGGTGAATCACTGAGCTTGGGCAATCATGTCCACATCGCTATTTCTTAACTGCAGCCTTCTTACCACTGTCATTTTTTGTTGGGTTTATTTTGTTACTGAGAGGAAAGTGCACAGCACATATTTTTATAATCATCTAAAAGTTGACCTCAGCAGCTTGGACAGCTTCTGAATGTCCATAAACAATATATCACTGTTTACAAAGGTATTTCTGACTTTTGTATTTCGAAATGAAGATCAAAAAAGAATATTGCTGTGATCATATCAGGGTTTTGAAATGCATTCAGTCTCTTGTAAGTTACATGTGCTCAAATACCATACTGCAGTTCAGTTAATGGCCACTGTTGTCGCTAATAACAAGGGTTTCTGAATTTTATATTTAGCCCCTTTAAACTTAAAACTTACAATATTACAATAGCAGCTGTATAAAATCTGAGATTATTATTTGAGCTATCAGAGAGCTATAAATAATAATTATTGACATGCAGTTTTAACAGCTATCTGACTTGTTAGTCTTTAGCACATGCAAACAGACTGTGAGTATAAACTCTCACCTCCTCCAGCTGGAATCAGGTGGGGGTGACAGATACACAGAGGCATATGGACAGCTATCAATGTGAGATTCAGTATTAAGGACTTCATAATGTCAATATAAGTGAATCACAGGAATTAAAAAAAAACATTTGGTTTTGTATGCCACGAAGAGCAAAGCAGTGCTATAATTCTTTCTGCATTCGTAACTACACGCATCAAGGATATTTGACGGCCATGTTTGTCCACAGAGAGGGGTCTGCGGTGTGGCGATGTGATGCGATTCCTGTCCCGATAGACCCTATCCACCAATCCATGGTGACGAGTCGTTCTACTTGTGTCCAATTCTGAATTCTGAAAAGGAGTCTGATAAAAACCAACAAACATGAAGTAGAGCTGAACAATTAATCATTAAAATATCATGATTTTGATTAAAAAACCCACGCAATCTTATTCCTAAATCACAATGATTCAGCTATATTTATCAAACCTTTGATAAGTACGATTACAGCAAACATTCAAATCTGTGCTGTCACAGAGCCAAAGAGAACAGTTCTCGTGAATAGGCAGGGCCTAAAACTAACTTTTTGCCACAGCTGCCCATGGCCGAAAAACTTACGAAAAACTTCTTAAAACTTAAGGAAATCTACCTGCAATAAAAAAAAATTACCAGCCATGAAATTTAATTTGCATGATAACATGCAAAAAAAGATAAATTCTTATTAAAGTTACAAAAGTTATTCAATCAAGAGAAATGACTGATTTTTCTTTGTCTTTTTTTGTTTGATTACCAACAAATTAAAAACAGACAACTGCAGGAATATTAGGCTGCTGTCACTTTAAGAGCTAACACACAGATCCAATATACTTTTACACATACATTTTATATCTCAACTGTTTACATTAAGTTCAGTTTGTTCTGTTGATTTTTACTTGCATTTGGCGCATGGCGAGAGTTCATTTTAGGCCCTGCATTTTACCTATTGTGAAACAGCTTCACAAACAGTCTTTGTCAACCACACAAATACTCAAATTATCACAGAAGTGCTGGGATAAAAGTTTTTGGTTTGGATATAAACACGGTCTACAATAGCAATCAAAATAAAGTTAATAAAATCAACCTTTGAAAGTAACTCGATGCTTCACATAAGAATCAGTTAGATTGTTAAACCAGTAGGCGGAGACAAGTGACTGTTAAAAAACAGAGATAGGACAAGAGATTCATTCAAAAACACTGATTCATCCAGTGATGTTATTATGAGGGCATCACTGAATTATTCTGTCAAACCATCTTTTTTTTTTATTATAAATTGTCAAAATTAATTACCGTATTTATTCAAGTATAACTCGCAAAATTTTCTAACCAAAAAAATAAATCAAAGTTATGGTGCGCATTATACACGAGGGCTGGGCTGGGGTGGGGTTGGTTGTTTTGACGGTCGGTTCTTTGAGGGCGCCGGCGAATTGTGAGTTCACGCTGCGCATTTTACGGACTGCAGCTGCTCACTGTACGCGAGGGCGAAGAAAAAAAAAAGTCCCCTCGCCGCTTCATTTCCTCGCCCATATGTTACGGTATACTCATAACACAGTCATGCGATTCCAACCCCTTTATCACCCCTTAACTCATTCATTCTCTCAGCTTCGCTTGGTTTGGCTGCATCATTCACCACAGTGACACTTTTATAAGTGATTTACATCAGTTTTACCTCCTGTTGTAACATTAATGAATTGTGATCGCTATTGTTCACGTAGTGAAATATACACATACAGTACCTCTAAGCAGTAACTGTCACGGTTCATGAATTAATCGTTCAGGCTCCCGCAAATTCGTTCGTTCGTTCGTTCAGGCTCCCGCGGATTCGTTAGTTCGTTCGCGGCTCCCGCGGATTCGTTCGTTCGTTCTTTCGCGGCTCCCGCGGATTCGTTCATTCGTTCTTTCGCGGCTCCCGCGAATTCGTTCATTCGTTCTTTCGCGGCTCCCGCGAATTAGTTCGTTCGTTCGTGGCTCCCGCGAATTAGTTCGTTCGTTCGCGGCTCCCGCGAATTCATTCTTCGTTCGAGGCTCCCGCAAATTCCTTCGTTCATGCTCCCCTTCTCACGACTTTCACTCTGGATTATCACTTCATTTGTTTTCCGCACTATTATAATAAATTCACTCATTTGCTCTTGAATCCTTGCTTTCCCCAATCCCCCCTCCTCTGCTGAAGTGCATTACAGTAAATTGTCAAGTGTTTTTAGAGTTTAATTGTCAATTATTAATTAGTATTTATATGAGATCTTAATGGTTATAATTTTAACTGCAATTAATAGGGTAAAACCCCCAAAATATTTAAAATGGGCATTTGTGGTGGTGTGGAACGAATAAATTGATTTTTAGTGCATTCCTATGGGGACATTTGTTTTGGTGTACGAGCATTTTGGTTTACTAGCTCCCTCTTGGAACGAATTAAATGTTGTTTTTTAAATAGACAGCAGCAGTTAACATTTTGTCAGGACCTCTATTAAATGACATGTTATTTTGTTTAGTTGACTTTTCAGAATCATGATCACTATTTTAAACAAAAATTAAACATTTCCTCTTACACATATTTATTCATACTCAATATTACCTGCTCCTTACCTGAAACGGAAGGTCAATGGTGGTGTTTCCAATCTGATTGACATTAGGCAAAGAGCCGCCATAATACTGTCCTCGGTTCTGGCCGAGTTGTAAATATTGGGTCTTCTGTAACTGTAACTGCAAGACAGAAAACAAACAATCAACCAATAAAACAGCTGTGGAACACCAACATAACATATTCATAACATTGAGTTCCATGTTATTTTTTCCTGTTATGGAAGTCAATGATTTGATTCAAAGCATGTTTCAAAATATGTTCCTTTGCATTCAGGCCATTGGTCATGCATATGTTATTTATATCATGTTAGAATCACCTAAAATTAAACCATAACAAGAGAAACAAAAAACAAAACAGAAAAAAAAAACATTGTGAGCATCACTTTGAAATAAGTAGGATTTAGTCTGAATCTTGGGTGGGACGTCTGTGATCACAACCCTGTCCTTATTTTTGGCATAACTGGACTGGGCAATAAAGCTGATATTAGCAAATACATTATTGCTTATTGCACATAAATACAAACATTGATGTTTAGTCCTTCAGTAAGGAATGGCAGCTACATTTAGTATTTAGATGCTTAAAAAGTGTCCAGCACTGGATACGGCTTGATGTCCAGTCCAGCTATAATGGTGAGAGGTTGTAATGTGGCTGTCAAAACACACATGCTCAATCCATTCACACTCATACACTGCAGATATAAGCATGGCAACTTTTATAAGGCCTCGTCGTGACCGTCTGTTGTTATCAAATATCTCAACAGTGTCCACTGGAAGGCAAAGCATGAATCAACGCGTGAGATAAACACGCACTAGAGAGGGGCGTTTGTTATTGTTTACGTCCAGACAGGCGGGTTCCGTGCGTGTCGTATCAACATAAATTCTGCCCCGCACCTCGGGCTGCTAATGAATGCTGTCATAAGAGAGAAAACAGACACACTTACACGGGCCGCCCGAGTAATACTCAGGTCTTTCATCACCTCCTCGAACGCAGCTGTCTCTTCCGCTTGCTTCTGGTTGTGTAACGCGATCTTTTCGCTGAATTTTCGCGGATTGTTCGAGGTCGCCATGTTTCTCTCCTCCTGAGATCCGCTCTGGTTCAATGAGACGCTGCTGCGTGCGCGCGTCCGTGCGCGTGCGCGTGGGCGTAGTGAACATGCACATCTGGAGCGCGCGGGTTCCTGTCGGTTCTACAGAGACTCGAGGATTGTGCGTGAGCGAATGAAGACTGGGAATGGGAATAAAGTGATGCTGATTCGGATTCCTTCGGTTCCTTTCATCAACGATTCTTTAATAACTTTGAAAGAAGAAATATTTGGGGGAAAAAATCACTGAATTTAGCAGGTTGTTGCTAAATTATGAAATTATTTCAGATTTAACCAATAGATATATTGCAAATGTATTATATATTGCAACAGTTTTGACTCAGAGGTGTATGTAATACAATTATTGGCCCTAACTATATAAGTAAAATAAAATAAAATACTTCACATATTTCACTGTTATATTCTTAAAAAATAACCTAGGTAAGGTACCTAGAAAAGGTATCTATAACACACAGTAGCAATGAGCTATTTATTTATTTCGAGTTGTAAGGCAAACAACTTTTGCTCATCAGTGTTTGGTTATCTTAAAATAATGGTTTTATATGATTCGTTCGTTCGGGGTGGGTTTCCCAAAAGTATCGTTAGTCAAATACGGTCGCAAGTTCCGTTTAATAGTATTGATAACAACGGGATTTTCGACCATCGTTGGCTTTAGAGACCTGGTCTGACCTCTGTTCGCGAAATACGTTGTTCATTCTGTTGAAAGAACCGACTCTTGCGAGTTGTTCGTTTGGGAGTCGGACTAGAATCGGTTGCTTTTTCTTTCTTTTTTTTGACTATGTGTGACTTTATTCATTTATTCAATAATCATAAAGTAGAACAGTTTAGCAATAGCAATTAAAAATATATGGACCAACATTTTTTTTTTGTTCGTGTCAAACCCTGTATGAACAGGAAAAATCCCTACATAAATATCACTTATTTAGGTAAACATTTTGTAAGTAAACATTTTACAAAAACAGGTTTGTATAGTTTTGAATGATAAACTACTGTTCAAATGACAATGTCTGTACACATTCTGTATGAGTTATTACTTTGCAAATTGAGAAAAGCTGCAGTATCAACATTGGCTTGCATTCAGTTAATGAAATTCAATACAATGACATTCATACGCTGATGAGCCAAAACACTGTGACCAGACATAGGTGAAGCGAAAAATGTTGATCATTTCCTTGAAAGGTCACATTTTCTAAGTAGATTTTTTGCTGGGAAAGCCTGGGTCTGGCCATTCGTGTAAAGTTGGCATGTGCCACCTGCCTAAACAGTAAAATGTGTTGCTGCCAATTCACTTCCAAGAACCGGATCAAAGGAGTCGTTCGTTTGTGAATCGAACTAGAATGTGTTGCTGCTGATTCACTTAAAAGGAAAAAATAAAGGAAACAAAGACGGCACTTGCTGGTCTCGTGAGTTAATAATAATGATAGTAAAAAAAAAGTAATGGAACAAGTGAATCATTAAAAAAAGACAGAGAAGAAGAAACTGGTCGTGTGAGTTAAATTCGAACTGTAGATTTATTACTGTTGAGAATGAAAGGTCATGAGATCCTTCGGTTCCCATATTTATTTTTAATTTAAATGTTTCTGAATGAGAAGGATTCTCGGTTCCCTTCATTCTTCTAATGAAGAAAAAATGTCCGCAAGATGTCGGGTTCATCCAGACGTGTCATGATGCTATCATATATAATATGTATGCTAACTCAGATTATTGTTATTATAGCTCTTTGGTTTGTTTATCAATGTAGCTGCTCGATGCAGTTAAAGTCAATTTGATCAATATGAAATGAAACTCCATTAAACTATCTTGTTAAGTAGGCTGTAATTTAACCCAACCATACAGACATGTGGAAGGAAGTGTTTTACAGCATGTGGGGTATTTTTTAATAGAGAAAGAGAAGTTCTGCATAGCCGAGATAACTATCAGATGTGGCACAATATGCAGAAATTGATCATGTTACATGTCAGTTTAGTACAGTGTTATTTGCAGTAGTAGTTTATTATTATTATTATTATTATTATTATTATTATTATTATTATTATTCAACTTTCAGAAAAACGTTTAGCATCAAACAAAAGCCAAACAGAAATCATACAGAAATTGGGGGGATACGGCCATCAAATTTGCACGTTTCACTCTCATTCATAATTCTTGATCAAAGATTTTTTTGATAAGTGATGGTTATGCATCACTGAAAAAAATAGAGGCAAGGAAGTGGAGTCAAATTTTTGGAAACTGAAGATGAATCTTTTGTTTTCATAGGCTAATTAATACAGTGAATTGCCAATTTTGCTAATGTTTATCTGTCTAGAGTAAACCTAACACTGGAAAGTCAAGTTTCCTAGTTTAATCTTATAGTTTAGGCAAAGCAGTTAAACAGAGCGGTCTATTTGACATACTAACACAACATACTGTACTTAAAAAGCAATTTCCATTGAACCCGGAATCATTTTACATAAATTGTATGGATTTGAATTAGGGGTTTTCCAGCTTGATTACTGAGAATGGGTCTCAAAGTTACACATTAAGTGACTTTTTAAATAAAAAATTATCTTGTTCTTTCCACAATCACTATTATAATATAATTGCACTTTTTCATCCTCACACTAATTGAATGAATAATCATGCAAACATGTTACTTTTAAGGGAAATGCCATATTTTTAACACCAGGGGGTGATATAGCCATAAGCGTCCAGTGCAGTGACCTCAACTTGCTTGCTTCTTTTTATACATTAAGCTGACATTGTTTTGCCATCTTTTTTTGGAACCACATACACAATGAACATTAGTCCCAGTGAAAACTGTGAATTGTATTTTGTGCTAACTGTTCTTGCAGTGTTAGCATAACTAAGTTCCTTCTTCTTTAGAGTATGTCTGTATCAGCATTGATGATATTTTTCATTTTTCCCCTAATTTTGAGTTTCAGTTTGAAGTCTTGATCTGATCAAACAACTTCTGTTTCTGTATATTCAAACTAGTCACATTCAAAGATTTTCTAGTATTCTACTGGCACATTTATGAACCGGTAAAGCATAAATTGTTAACAGTAGCTTTCATACATTAGCTTTTATAGAATATAAGACTATGTGATCGACATTGCATGAAAATAGGCTACAGGAACATTTGTGTATTTTATAAGCAATCTGGACACGGGTAAAGTTTGAGAGGTCATGCTCAGTTATTATTATTTGCATATCATTCATAGCTCCGATTAACATGAACCCACAAATCTAATTTCAGAGCAAAAAACTGTTTATTGGAAGACAACAGGAAGAATGATTGTGTGGGGGTGTGAATTTCCAGGTTGCATGATTACTGCACTGAAAGAGGAACTTTAATTTTTTCTGCAAAAAGAAACTCCAAACGACAACTTGACCATTTCTACCAGCTGCTGAGACACAGACATATGTGATATAGTTTCACCTACACACTATGGTAAGCTTATTTCTATCGAGAACAATACATTTGTACAACCTTTTTCAAGGTTAATTTGATTAATTTCAATGTACATAACAGTACTTAAAAATATATCTTACTCTTGTTGTGAAATACAATGATGTGGATGTTTTCTACTCTAAATGCTTGAGTGTTTGCTTTCATTTTAGATATAATAACATTACTTTTGTATCATTTTTTAGACCATGTCTGTAAATAGCACTAGTTGCCCAGGAGGTAATTCTACAGATTATTGCACCTCTGGCAACAGCCAATCACTTGGACTTGCTGTTGGTTTGCCAATATTCTTTGTGGCTTTGCTTCTGGCGGGGATAGCAGTGCTACTCTGGTTTCGACACAGAAAATCAGTTGACATTGAGCCATCTAATAAACTTAAGAGCCCAGTTAAGAGTCACGATGGTCGTTCCAGAGAGTCTCCATACAGTGGATACGGCGGAGGACTTCAACCTGCACCGCAGAGCCCAATCTATGAGAACTTTCAGAGTGGACAGTCCAATCTGCATGAATTTCAAAGGACCGATTTACAAAGCGAGGACATGCACAGGTAAAGTACAAAAGTCAAATCAGTATGTGTGTAAACCACTGCGATAATGTAGATCCTCAGAAATTGGGTGATGAGAAGGCTGTGAAGTAGAATCTTTTGAAATAGAAATGGAATTTCCTGCTAAGTTCTATTTGCTGTCTATTTTTGCAAGATCACAGTGACATCACAAATGTGTGGTAAGAGTGATATAACAGTCAGCGAGAGTTACATCAAAAGGAGTTTTCATTTTGCCGCAATATTTATTGTGTTATATGCTGGTGCAAATTTCTCAGTTCACCTTGTTGTAATGTATTATAATGCTTTATTTTAGGATTTAATCATTTTCATAACTGAATTTCACTTTTGCTCCCATTTAGAGGCCATCAAGCATACCTTCAGTGTGATCCGCATGATGCAATCTACAGCAATGATCCTGCCCTCTTCCATCCAGATCAGGCAGAAATCTCTGAGGATGTTTACATCATGCCAGATGCTTGAGCACCTGAAATGTTTTGCTGTCCAATATTAATCCTTTCTATTTCAGTAAATTAATTTGTGCTGGCATGATGTGAAACAAAAACAAGTCCTTATTCTTTAGATGGTGAAATTAAGGGCAAGACATTCTGCCCAAGAAATAGGCTTGACCTGAGCAAGTCAAATACCCTCACAATCATTACAAGAGCCCGCTTAGTTTATTGACTGAACTCAGTGAGACAGCAAAGTATAATCATGACCTCATTGATCACAGTTTAACAGGTGTCTCTGCCGACTGCAAATAATCCCTGCTGAAAAGACCAGCTTTGACCAAGGTGAATGTTCCATACTGGTACGGACTGTTTTTTTCTGGTTTGGTGGACTAATATAGCAGAAAGTTTTTCTAGTTGAGCTGCTGGTCCATATGCTGGACTTTTCAGCAAAGGGCTTTTCATACGTGCCTCTCCTATGTTTTTAATGTTGTTTAAAAATGTTTGAATGCTACTGTTCAAATGTTTAGGGTCAGTAAGATTTTTTAAAAGTTAAAATTAATACGTTTATTTAGAAGAGATACATTAAAATGACAGTAAAGACATTAATCATGTTACGAAATATAAAAAAAAGCTCATTTTTTTCTTGTTCATTAAAGAATCCTGATTTAAAAATCTATCATGATTTCCAGAACATATTTAAGCAGCAATGTTAGACTGATTTCTGAAGGATCATGCAATCCAGTAGTAATGAATACTAAAAATTATGTGAATCAATTATGAATTTGTGAATAAATTAATATACTTAATTTACCTTTTTTAAGTGAAAAAACATTAGAAAATCTTACAGAACTTAAACTTTTGGATGGTAGTGTATGTGCAGTGCATGTCGCATACCTCTTTATTCATAACAATTTTGCTCACGCCTATGCAAAACTTGTTTTTCAAGCTTTCATATCGATTAGGTGACAGAAATAACTATCCATCTTGACTGTGACTTATGATCTTATGTCACTGTGACTCACTGAAATCTTCACTCTCAGTGGTTAGCTAAAAATTAGCTGAGAGTGTCTTTTCCACTTCCACAACTAAATGAAACAAGTGGAACATTAGACAAGAAGGAGGGGTGGTGTGGCACTAAGAAGCTGTCAAAATGTCGCAATCAGAAACGTACAATTCCAACTTTGCAATTCGGTATGAAAACGTATTTAATAATTGCTGCATATCCTGTTGGCAAGTCATTGTTTCAGATATATTTCTCAATCTCAGATCTCAGATGAGATTGTTGTTGGCTTTCAATAATCTTTTAATTAGCCTTTAGTCAGTATTAATGGCCATTGATCAGTGTAAACATTGACCCAGTCCCACTAACAGCAGACTTCAGAGAGTAGCCTCTGGGCTCAAGTATGAGAGAGATTCACTTTTTTTGATTGTGAAAATGAATGTTCATGCCTTGCAAATCTAAATATTTGCTTTGTGAAGTGTTCTTTTTTAACTTGTCAGTGTGGTAAGATTATCTGTTGACAGACAATGTTTTGGCAAATTTGCACAAATGTCTTGTGACGGTTGTGTTAGCTTTAAGTGACTTTATGGCTGTCAAAGTTCTCTGTTATATCCAGCTATTATTGAAAAATGTCTTATTGAAAAGAAAACTTACTATATACCGGCTACTTTATTAGGTACACTTTGTCCATAATGACATGATATGTTCTCTTTTTCTGACCATTCTCTTTAAACACTAGAGATGGTTTTGCATGGAAATCCCGTTAGATGAGTAGTTTTGGAAATACTCTTCTTTCTTTTTTTAATCACTTTTTTCTTCCCCATTCTGATGCTCAGTTTGAACTTCAGCAGATTGTCTTGACCATGTCTACATGCTAAAATACAATTCTGGATATAAATAAATAGCCTATATTACAATCCTGCCAGCAAAACGTTTGTTTCATGACATTCTATAGTTTTTCAGTAGTCACTACTGACACACATTTCATCCAAACTGTGTTTCCAGGTTACTGGCAGAGCCAGATATCCTGAAGTGAGTTTCCATATCTGTACCTTACTTAAGAAGTAAAGAGCAATTGCTTGTATATTTTGCCACATTGTTTTATCAAACTTCAACTAACTAAAACAGTTTTATTGATGTATGAGAGAGCTTTTCTTTGACGCAAATAAAGTTTAAAATAAAGTGATAAGAACCACAATGGACTCAATTTGTTTATTGCTTTATGCTTGGTTGTGTGATGATTACAGTTATTATTGTTATCATTATCAATCACATAATTACATTGTGTCAAAACAATACATCCCTTAATGAATCTCAAAAAAGTTTGAAGTTAGCGAAGCACTGCAGAATCAAAAGACAACAAATATTGGTGGATTACAGTGACAGCAGTGACAGTATTATGTAAATACTGAGTCACAAATGAACTCGTGCCGCCACTATTCTTGCTTCAGAGATCATTCACTCTCTGGTCAAGGCCATTGAAACTTATGTGTGCTTTCAAGGCTACAGATGTAAGACCAGGGTAATCTTTATAGATGTGATAAATATAGATATTATTGATAACATGGATAAATACCTTTTATGGAAATTTATGACATGACCTCACCTTGAATTTTTATCTAGAACTGAGCGGATATTGTAAAATGTTGAGTATAATTTCCACTTTGTGTAAAACATATTGTAAATTCATTTTATAGATCAAGTTAAATGAGTCATACACAGGTGATTCATTATGATGGTTTATTTTCTGCACTTTAATGGCACAAGGGAGAATTTCAATGTGGATTCAAAGCTTTTTTAACAACATCCAGGGTTTTCATAGCTGCTCAAACTTGAAACTATTAAATATTGTATGTGAGGATGTTCATCTTATATTCAGAGATTTTGTTGAATCTTCTTTGTGAAACGCGAACCGTGATTCAACCATTATTCATGAGCTAAACATCCAGACTGAAAATATATGAAAATTTCCTCAAAGGAATAGACTTTATTAACATTCTTTCAAAAATACAAAAGGTCTCTTGATTTATTCACAGCACAACAACAAACCAATAAAAACAGTACAAAACATTTCAAATAAATTACAATAAATAACTTGATATTCCAGTTTGTCAATCATGTGAAAATACAGTACCCATTCAACATGTCAGTGTATGCAGGAAAGCAGACATCTGGATTCAGAAGAAGCCAAATTATTTTATGAACCTGACTAATGTAACCAAATATGCATGAAAATATTAATTTGCATTTTATCTGATAAAGGCGTTGCCTCCTTTTCATCTTCGCTATTGAGAGAACAGTGTTCAGTAAAAAATCAGGCTCCATTATGAACATATGCTAATGTTACTCATGCACAGTGGCATTTACTAACAATCAAATCGTTGAAAGGTGTGAGTTTCAGCTTTCCACGACTGTCATAGTGCATGAGAACCATTGGCTCATAGGCAGCTGGTACACAGCATGGCCCGGGTGTTGTTCCTTTGGACATAAGATGCAGACGAGACTTAACCTGTGTATGCATACTGGCAGGTTTATAATTATGTGGGCAGGAACCATCACAGTAGTGCATAGTGTAGCCTGAAGGAGCGATAACCCAGTCTGACCAGCCGATCTCCTTGAAGGAAACATTTAATGACTTTCGCCTGCAATGACCTTCATCCTCAACACTTTCCTCCTTAGTAGAGAGAGCTCTCCTGCTTCTCCTCACAGCTTGGTCAAGTTGTAAAATAAGCCGAGGCATGGATTGTTTACTCACTTCTTGTTTTTTGAAAAAGCAAATTTCAACAACTAAAAGCTCAGCACTTGTGTCCTTAAGCCACTTCTCAACTGCAACTGTTAAATCCACCGTGACGTCCCGAGAGTTCATGTCCCTTGCGTGAAATACAGTCTCTTCATGAAAACCAGGTGGTCTATGCATTCTAACCACAATGTGTTTTGATAGCCATGGCTGGCCGGGTGTAAATTTGTCCGTGTGTGGTCTCTTAATTTGCAAACTTGCACGTTTAAGGTTGACCCCAGATTTGCTGCGCGAGTTCTTGTGGAAAACAGCTCTGATCCACCGCTGCGTTGAATCCATGCTTGAATTCAGAGGCTTTACTGTTAGGACAATAATAAAGAAAAACAGAAATTAGACAATTCCAAACAAATATGTATATGTAAGTATATGCAAAATAAATAACTTATATATTTTATATTGTTAATCCACTTGAGTACAGTGAATATATATCCAATAAAACATGAATACATAAGTGTATATATGTTTTGTGTGTGTATGTATATATTTATAGACACACACAGGGACACACAACAAATATTGACTTTGTTATAGAGGTGTGTGAACTCGCAAGTACGATGTCAGGCACCGTAATTTGCTCTGGCCCTCTTCCTATGCGCAAGAGTGATGAGATGCTTAGCAGATTATCCTCACTCAATGGCTGGATGTCTAAGTGGTGCCCGCCAGGGTTGGGTAGGTTACTTTTAAAATGTATTTCACTACAGATTACAAAATACTTGCTTTAAAAAGTAATCTGTAACGTATTTCGTTACATTACTCAAGTTTAGTAACGTAATCTAAATACTTTGGAATACTTTGAAATACTTAACACAAAAGACCATATTAACTTGATGTCCTGTTATCATCTTTATAGCAGAGGCACATCTAATAGAGGCACATTTGGAAAAAAAATATGACAAATATAAGTAAGATATAAATAAGATAAATATGATTTAAAATTTGTGTCATTTTAACTATCCCTAGTATAAATATGTTTCTATTGCCGCAAGCATCAGTCAAGTGTGGTCTTAACAATAAATGAAAGCAAGAAAAAAACAGCTGGTACAATTCTCCAAGTAACACAACAAATTTAGGTAATGAATGGAGAAAACTTTGAGTGATTCTTTCACTTATTATCCTCTCAATGGAAAGACTACCGCCACAACAGAATCAAGAGAGTCAACAGTCAAACTTAGTCAGGATGCGTTTCTCAAATCAAATATGGACGCAATGAAGTTCAATGGAATTTATGACTATAGTTATCTAGCGATGCTTTTGGGAAATACACCCCAGATCTATTAAATTCGTGAATGACTATGAAAATTTTGTAACTGACTAGTCGACTAGTCTAAAAGTAATGCCGCTAGAAATAAGGTCACTTTTCTGCGGCGCGCTTTTCCTTCTGTACTGTAGTTTCAAAACTGCAGCTTTATGTAGCGAGAGGCGTGTGTGTCGGTTTCCATGGTGAAACCCATGACAATGAGTTCAATAAACAGGTAAAGAATAAAAGAGTATATATCTATATATTTCTTTCAGCTGAACGTGATCACAGTGGTGGACAGTTGTAGTAAATGACGTGATGATTTGGCTGTTTCGGCTTGTCTCTCCAATCATTTCCGTGTCTGTGATTAATATGGCTATGCTCGGATCCAGTGGAATCATTGTATGTCAGTTTATAAAACACTTTTCTGTCTCCTCCTACTTTAAAATACTCCCACACCTCGCTCGTCTCTCAATGGTCATTATTAAACCCGCCGCGACTGATATAAACAAAACGCATGGGAGATTTGGGGTAAAGATTTAGTTTCTGCTTGTTGTTTCCATGGCGACGCGTCATGCTTGTCACCTGACACACCGCAGCCGCAAAAGCACTATGACAGTGGTATCGCATTTACTTAGTTTTACTTATTTACAAACACTGAGCGCGTCTGTCGCGACCGCAGCCGCAGCCAACGCATGAAAACACGTTTGAATTTAGCAATTGATCACGAGACGCACGGATCGTTCTAATCCCACGTGCGATCGCGCGCCTCAGAGGGTTACATGTAAGATTAAAATGTCATTTGAACAATAAAATCTTGTGGGGGGTTTTTTCCTCGTGTAGTCGACTAGTGTTTTTGGTGTCGACTACTGGCACCCTGTACCGTGTAGTCGACTACACTCACACATCCCCTAATGTTGTATAAGTCCAAATTCTTATAAATATTAAACATAGGCTAATGATGATAACCATAAAAGGCTCAACGTATGAGTAAATGGGAAAATAAGGAATATTGCATGTCCAGTGGCAAGACAAATGGGAGAGCATCATAGACAGTTAAGGTAGAAGCTGTACACATTGAAATCTATGAGTGAATGTGATTTTATCTGGAATTCAAATAGCAATGAAGTTAGTTGGAAGGTGATTGAGGGGAAGAGCAAAATGATGATCCGTACGGGGATCGAACCCGGAACCACGACGCTATTAATGCTCCGCTCTAACCAACTGAGCTATCCGGCCTCTATGAACGATTTGCAATTTGTGTCGAAGAATGGGCTCGTCCGGGATTTGAACCCGGGGCCTTTAACACCCTAAGCGAGAATCATACGAATCATATAAATAAAGAAAATAGTTTTCAAAGACCAAGAACAACTTACTTCAAGATGCTTTTTCAGATTAGATGTTGAATCGTTTGAAGCCGATAGAAGTTTTGTTTTGTTGCATAGCTTGAATCGCACTGTGATGTAACGTCCTTTTTCTTGTTTATAAGGAAAATTGTCTTTGAATTTCCACGAAAGAAATGCATTGCGCGCTGTTTTCCCGTCCATTTTTGTATGCGATTGCAGCTTGCTAACTGAACAGGCTGCGCGCGCTTTTTTTTAAAGAGACAGAGTCGGAGAATCATCAGACAGCTTACGTTAATATTAATTAATAAATGACATTAAAATTCAAAGTAATCACTTTGGTAATCTAAAATACTTCTTGAATGTAACTGTAATCTGATTACCATCAATTTAAAATGTAACGAAATACAGTTACTCAAATTTTGTATTTTAAATACGTAACGTCGTTACATGTATTTCGTTACTCCCCAACCCTGGTGCCCGCAGAATAACATAGGGTTTATAGACAATTGGAAAAGTTTTTGGGGCAGACCTGACCTGTTGAAAAGAGATGGTATTCATCCCACCTGGGATGGTGCCACTCTTCTCTCTAGTAATTTGGCATATAGTCTTAGAGCTAAACCTTGACTAACTGGGGCCCAGGTCAGGAAGCAGACAAACTGGCTAAACCGACCGTCTGTTAGCTGTCTCACGTCACAGAGGTCAGATAAATTCCAACACATAGAGACTCTTTCACCTAGATATCATCCTAAAGAGATTGTGTCTGTTCCCCAAATTAGCAAAAACAAAAATCTCTCAAAACCGTTTAAGAGTAAAAATTTAATTGATTTACAAACAACTGTGGTGGCAAAATCTTTTATCGGTTCTGAATAAGAGACAAATATCCCAATTGTACTTTAAAAGGGTTTATTTTCTTGCAAGAAAAGGCCACAGTCATACAGACATCCGAAGCTGCCCTGCAGAGTGTGACAAAGAAAGACAGGCAGCTTCAACATTTATATCTTCCCTGACCTTGAAGGTCAGCACAGACTTTCCCTCCCTCGGTGGGGAAGGTTAGTCTTACCTTGAACACAATTGCTCAAATACTTTCAAGTCTTCCCATACCTTGAACACAATTGCCCAAATACTTTCAAGTCTTCCCACTAAACAAAAGGGTCATCTGCTACTCACTAATATCTTAGGATATAAAGAGTAAAATATAATCATGAAATAAAAACATATGAAATGGTAGAATTTCCATCACACAACTAAGAACGGATATAACACAAATGAACAAATGATAAAGCTTGGGTTACTGAATATACGATCCCTTTCCTCAAAAGCACTTATTGTAAATGATATGATTACAGATCATAAACTAGATGTGCTGTGTTTGACAGAAACTTGGCTAAAACCAGACGATTATATGAGTCCACCCCTCAAGATTACTGTTATAAACATGAGCCTCGTCTGAAAGGTAAAGGAGGAGGTGTTGCTGTAATTTATAGTAACACGATCAGTACTGCTCAAAGGTCTAATTTGAAATATAATTCTTTTGAAGTGATGGTCCTTAATGTAAAATTATCTAGTGCAAGTAATAATTCCTGTTTAACTTTTGTGCTGGCTATTCTATACAGGCCACCAGGGCACCATACAGACTTTATCAAAGAATTTGCTGATTTTCTCTCAGAATTAGTAATGTCTGCAGATAAAGTCATAATTGTCGGTGATTTTAATATCCATGTAGATAATGAAAAAGACGCATTGGGATTAGCATTTAGAGACATTTTAAACTCTATTGGAGTTACACAACATGTATCAGGACCCACTCATTCTCGTAATCATACTTTAGATCTAATATTGTCATATGGGATCAATGTTGATACTGTTCAAATTCTGCAGCAGAGCGATGACATCTCAGATCATTACTTAGTTGCGTGTAGATTACCTTTAGCCAAAGTCGTGTAGATTACCTTTAGCCAAACTAACTTATAAATATAGTAGAACTTAACATCCCAGATTGCCTAGAAGAACTTGATGTTGCAACAGAAACTATAAACTCTCTCTTTTCCAGCACTTTAGACACTGTTGCACCGTTACGCTTAAAGAAGATTGAAGAAAATAGTCCAACACCGTGGTACAACGAGCACACCCGGGCCCTCAAGAGAGCAGCCAGAAAAATGGAGCGGAGCTGGAAAAAAACTAAGCTATTTCATGGAAAGACAGCTCTATTGCATTCAGAAAGGCCTTAAGATCAGCTAGATCTACTTACTTTTCTACCCTCTTAGAAGAAAACAAATACAACCCTATGTATTTAACAAGACTAAATTAACAAGAAATAAAGCCTCAACCCCAGATGCTTTAAATCAGCACTGCACTAATGACTTCATGGACTTCTTTACTTGCAAAATTCAGAATATTAGAGAGAAAATTATAACCATGCAACCGTCTACTACAATATTCCAAAATACAGTAAATTTTAGTGTCCCTGAAGAAAAATTCCACTCCTTCATTGCTATTGTCGAGGAAGAATACAACATGTATGCTAGACTCAATACCAACTAAGCTACTGAAAGAGATGCTTCCAGAGATCATAGATCCTTTTCTTAATATTATTAATTCTTCTTTGTCATTAGGATACGTACCAAAAACCTTTAAGCTGGCTGTAATTAAACCGCTTATTAAAAAACCACAACTTGATCCTACAGAATTAGTTAATTACAGGCCGATATCGAATCTACCTTTCTTGTCAAAGATTCTAGAAAAGGCAGTATCTTTACAACTATGTTCCTTTCTAGAAAGAAACAGCATCTACGAGGATTTCCAGTCAGGATTTAGACCATATCATAGTACTGAGACTGCTCTCATTAGAGTTACAAATGATTTGCTCTTATCATCCGATCTTGGTTGTATCTCTCTGTTAGTGTTACTGGATCTTAGTGCTGCATTTGATACAATTGACCACAAAATCCTTCTGAATAGACTTGAAAATTATGTTGGCATTAGTGGAGTTGCATTAGCCTGGTTCAAGTCATACTTATCTGACCGTTATCAGTTTGTAGCAGTAAATGAGGAGATGTCATATCGGTCACGGGTTCAGTATGGAGTTCCTCAAGGTTCAGTACTAGGACCATTGCTTTTCACCCTGTACATGCTTCCTTTGGGTGCAGTTATTAGGAAGCATGGCATTAGCTTTCATTGTTATGCTGATGATACTCAGCTCTATATTTCTTCTCATCCTGATGAAACGAACAAATTCACTAAATTAACAGAATGCATAACTAATATAAAAAATTGGATGACTAATAACTTTCTACTGCTTAATTCTGAAAAAAACAGAGATTCTAATTATTAGACCAAAAAGTTCCACACGTAATAATCTAGACTACTGCCTGACACTCGATGGCTGCTCTGTCAAGTCTTCGTCGTCAGTTAGAAACCTGGGTGTGCTCTTTGATACCAATCTTACATTTGAAAGCCATTTTTCTAGCATCTGTAAAACGGCATTCTTCCATCTTAAAAATATATCTAAATTGCGACATATGCTCTCTAAGACAAATGCGGAAAAGTTAGTTCATGCGTTCATGAGTTCAAGGCTAGATTATTGTAATGCTCTACTAGGTGGTTGCCCTGCACGCTTAATAAACAAATTCCAGCTGGTCCAAAATGCAGCAGCTCGAGTTCTTACTAGAACCAGGAAGTATGAGCATATTATCCCAGTTCTGTCAAACCTGCACTGGCTTCCTATTAAACACCGAATACATTTTAAAATCTTGCTAATTACTTACAAAGCATTAAATGGTTTAGCTCCACAGTACTTGAGCGATCTCTTGACACATTATAGTCCTTCACGTCTATTCGATCCCAAAATACTGACCAGCTTATAATACCTAGAATATCAAAGTCAACTGCTGGCGGTCGATCCTTTTCCTATTTAGCTCATAAACTCTGGAACAGTCTTCCTATTACAGTTCAGGAAGCAGACACACTCTGTCAGTTTAAATGTAGACTAAAAACACATCTCTTCAACCTGGCATACACATAACACATTATACATACATTTTTAATCCAAATCATGTAAAATGATTGTTAGGCTGCATAATTTAGATAAGCCGGAACCGGGAACATTCCCATAACACCTGATGTACTCGAGACATCAGAAGAAGAATGTAATCTACGCTGATATTGGTCTCTGTTTATTCCGAGGTTACCGTGGTCAGCTGGATCCGGGCCGTATCCAGATCAGATGAAGGACATGGACACGAGCACAGCGCAGTCCTGAAGTGTCTGTGGAGACCGTGACTCTACTAGACCCTCCCCTGTGACGATCATGAACCCATCTCTAACCGGACCAAATTGGACTTCATATTGGACTTGAATTGTTGTATAATAATCATGCACTGTTTGGCTGTTGGCCAGAGGAGAACTGGTCCCCCGACTGAGCCTGGTTTCTCCCAAGGTTTTTTCTCCATTCTATTCTTCATTCGTTACGTCACCTGCCGGAGTTTTGGTTCCTTGCCGCTGTCGCCTATGGCTTGCTCAGTTGGGGAAACTTAACACTTAAAATTCATCAATTGTATTGATTCACCTGCTGTTTTGGGGCTTCTGTTCAGCCAAACAAACTTTGTTTATATTGTTTTTCCTGTAAAGCTGCTTTGAAACAATCTACATTGTAAAAAGCGCTATATAAATAAAGGTGACTTGACTTGACATAGTAGAAAATATGTGTTAGACATTTGAAATATATATAATATTTTTTATATTTCAAATGTCTAACACATATTTTATAAATATACAAATTTAAAACATATTAACTTTTTTACTTTACAATTATAATAAAAGCTTACCTGTCTTTGGAAAGAGCACCATAGAGGCTCTTCTAGCAGGCTGCAGCTCTTCACTGCTATTCCCTTTTAGCAGCTGTCCAATTCTCCTATACTGACGGTACATCCTGACCAAGTCCTGGTGAGTAGCTCTTCCGTCAGGCCTCGGTGGTGCGTCCATCCCCAAGTACTCCAGAATAATGGTCTTCAGAGCCTCAAGCTGCAGGCCCATGTATGTTTCCTCATGCTCCCCGTGAGCTGTAGACTCTCTCAAACAAGAGCTAAAAATAACAGCCCCAAAAGAAAGGAGAAAGCACTGAGCTACTGAGTTATGCATGGCAAGTTCTTTTTGTTTGTGCTGTCTTTGTGTTGGTTAGTACAATGAATGACATTTCAGGCATGCTTTCATTTATACAGGTACAGGCCACGCCTCACCGGAGAGGACTGCTCATCTACACCCACAATGAAACTACACGTAAAGTAGCCTTTCCCTAGGCTATGACATCATGCCAATATGACTTTAGAATAATACTGTCACCCCAGAGTGAAATTCGTCTTGGACTTGGGACTTGCTGAACACACACACACACAAAAGGCTGCCACTTTTGTTGAAGATTAATATGACTTAATATAGCATATTCAAACAATACTGGTTAATATATAAATAAATAAACTATAACAATGAGACAAAATAAAATAAGAATAGTAGGAAAGAGAATTTCTGCTTCTATATTATGTAATTCTACATGTAAACAGATCTGAATTATCTTAAGACCACACACAATCTGCATCAAATTCATAATGACAAAGGATAATCAATAATTAAGGGACCACCACGATATATGTGGTCTTGTCTAAACTTGCTTTTTTGTTTATGAATAAATTACTTTCGGATCATTCGTGTCCTCTTTATTTTCATGTAGGACACTGGACACAGTACAACAAAACTCACATATGGTAGTAAAATTAAAGCAAGGCAGATCTAAACAAACCTGAAAAAAGGGTTGAAAAATGTGCAAAAATATCTAAGCTTAGCCTGCTTGTCACGTGTTGTGTCACATGCTCAGATGACTCTTCTAAGGTAAAAAGTGTGTGAAAGGTTTTTAGGTATTTTTGAAACAAACATTGTGGTGTTCATGCTGTCCGAATGCCAAGATCACCACATTGAGTAATGAAGTATTTGGAGCCAAAAACAACAACAACTGTATTTAAAACACAAAGTGCCCTACTCACTCAACACACATACACACAGTGAACACTTTATAATTTTAAGAACAGTGTAACAGTGTATTGTTACACAATAAAAATTAAATGTATTTATATATATATATATATATATATATGCGTGTGTGTGTGTATATACTGTACATATAATTTTATATATAATTCCCCCACCCTCCGTGAGAGTACACCTAACACTGGGTGATACATGTGTTGTTTAAAACAGGCTAAAGGGCAAGTTTGAGTGTTTAGAACATGCCCCGCTGTGAAGTTCATTTACAACTAAATTACAAAACTACACACTTACAATGAATTCCATAATTTCATATACTACAAAAGAGACCGTACCACATTTAGATCACAGATAAACAAGGCGTTACTGTAGTCTGTGATAATACGTGTTAGTGAAGCTACTGTGATGATATTTAACAGCAGAATTGCATCATAAGACACCAATATTGGCCCATTTAAAAATGTGTTAAAAAAATGTGTCCGTCTGTTCCCCTGTGGTCTATACATTATATGAGATATCAGGAAATAAAAGTGCACGTGTATAAGCAAATCTCCGAAATGATAAAAAAAGAAGAAGAAAAGAGCATCACCTCATATTTAGTGCCAGACATGTGCTTCCTGAAGATGAATATGGATAAATTCCTCCCTCTAGTGGTTACTATGTAAAACAAACTGAATAGGGAAAATAAATAAAGCTAGTGGCATTGATTATTGTTGAAAAAGTTAAAATATTTATGTTACATATTTTTAGAGATGGGATGACTTGCTTTAAAAGAAAATATGAATATATAAGGGAAAAAAATATCTGTACTATTATTATTTTCTTCAGTTTATATGAACTTACTATGCGTGTGTGTGTGTGTGTGTGTATATATATATATATATATATATATATATTACGTAGTTCACAAAAATTGAAAGACAATGTAAGTTAGACATAATAAAAAGCAATGACGGTTAATAAGAAGTTATGGAAATTCAGAAAACAAACAAACAACTACTGAATCACAGCAGAAAGCTCCTCTAAATTCTGGAACACTAAATAGCTACAATCAACGAGAATCTACTAAAAAATAAAACTGACAAAGATTTTTCATAATCCATTTCATGATATAAACATTTCACGAATCAGGAAGGAAGTAGGGAAAAGTTCAGCGTCAAAAGCTGGATATAATATAATCACTGTCGTGCTCAAACAACTCTAACAAGCACAAACGATCCTGCCTTTGTTCCAGGAACACAGCGCATCAGGCGCACACAGTAATAGGAAAGGACAAAAAGCAGTGGACTGTAAAGACCACACTCCCCTTGATTTACCACAACAAATAACTGCACAGAAAATAAATAAATACATGTACAACAAAAAAGAATGACTAAAGGAAACTATCATGGTTGATTAAAAAAAATCACAAAATATGCACAAACATTTGGATATTAAAAACAACCAAGAATTCACATTGAAATGGTCATTTAAAGATTGTGTTTTGCGCTGGCAGGGACAAAGTGTGACTCATGCAGTGTTGTGATGTTTTTCAATCAATGTTCCATTGTTACATCAAAGCATTGTGGTGCCACTTGGAGACAGACAATAATCAATCAGAAGACAATATCCCACATGACCGACAGTGCCAAGCTAACAGCCCTAATTATTCCAGGATTTTGGAATGGGAAAATGGGAACGTTTTCATAAATCAAAGGTCTTTTACGTTTATCGAAAGACAAATAATCAAATACAACACAAGCAACATATCGAGTGCGAACCTTAAGGGTATCGGATTCCGCTATGATTCATTTGACGCAACAGTCCTCAAATCGCTTCATATAGTTATATTTTGGTGAAGATTTTACTCTAAACTGACTACACCGTCTACATAGCCTGAATTAATATGAAAGACAGCACTTCCAGAAGCTACTCAGCACAACAACCCGAATCGCGTCGCTACCGCCTTAATTGCACAGATTGGTGTTTTGATTGGCTGCTCGCAGACACTCTCATCCTCTGGTCAGGTGACAGTGCCTCGCCGTTTCAGGGATGAACTTGGTCGCTAGAGACATCACGAGTAAGGGACATTTCTCCTTACGAGATGGGTTAAATTAACCATAGGAAACCTACAGAATATATTCATAATGGAGCCAAATATACTGAGGCGGCGGGGTCTCCAGGTAAGAGTTGCATGAGTGATAAATACAGTAAGAGGCTATTATTGTTAGTTAAGGAAATACGCTGTATCTCTATTTAACAATATCAATCCAATGGTTTTTCGGTATCAGAACGTTTTATCATATTTTTGTAACTTCTTAGTTGCATCCGCTTATCACACGTTTCGCGTCCGATATTTGTTTGTATACATTGGGCATAATCTAATAATGTTTGAAATGATTTGATTTGACGTGGCGTGGCGAGGCGAGGCGAGTGTTGGAAATAAACAGTTTTTGGATTACATACTTGGTAGAAATGCTATATAACATCAACAGAATATGGTTTTCATAGTCGCAACATTGAAAAAACAGCTGTTGATTTTATGCACGTTTTGGTTTTTACAAAGATCAGTGAAGTCGACACATTTCAGCAGCTGTTGCCATGGCGATTATTGGACTTGTTTTGCTCCGATCTGTTTATGAAGGAAAGACCTGCCTTTGCTTCCTTTTTGCACGACCCTCCCGATGAAATAATGTGTTCACTGGATTTTCAAGAGTGTGTTGAGCTTTATTTGTCTGAAAACATGAACTACAATAAAAATGATGGAGACACAGGAGTAAACGAAAATATATTTCGTTTCGAAGTCTGTGACGTTTTAAGCCATGCATGTTAGCCTGCTTCAAAGGAAAATAAATTAAGAAATCTTCAATTTAATATACTTAAGTGTGGTACCAAATAAACACACACACAATACACACTGCTAAAAACAAACAAAGGATCAAATGGATATCAATGAATTAACGATTTAATAATAAAAAAACGTATCATATTTATATACATTATATAATTTGTATATTATATATTTAAGATCAAAATTATGTGACAGCAATCACTGGAAACTAAAACATCTGCGCATGTTCCTGATGAGATAACGGATGGTGTCCTGGGGTATCTCCTCCCAGACCAGGATCAGGGCATCAGTGAGACTGTCTGTGGTGCTAATTGGTGGCTTCAGATGCTCTGATAATATAATGTCCCAGAGGTTCTCAATTGGATTCAGGTTGAGGGAACGTGAAGGCCAGTCAATGGAATCAATGCCTTTGTCATCTAAAAACTGCCTACACACTCTTGCCACATGAGGCCGGGCATTATCATGCACCAGAAGGCCAGTGCAACAGCATAAGGTCTGACAATAGCTAGTAAGAGAACCATTGGCTAGCACATGGTGGTCAGTAGTACGACCCTCCAAACATATTTCTCACCATGACCATTACTGACCCACCGCTAAACCAGTCATGCAGAATGATGTGGCAGCATAACGTTCCCCACGGCATCTCCAGACTCTTTCACATCTGTCACGTGTGAACCTGCTCTGATCCGTGAAGATAACAGTGCGCCAATGGCAAACTTTCCAATTTTGGTGTTCTCTGGTATGAAGTCAGTTTCTGACAGTTTGGTCAGAAACATTCACACCAGAAGCCTGGTGGAAGTCATTCCTGTTCCTCCTCACACAAAGGAGCAGATACTAGCCCTGCTGCTGGGTTGTTGCCCTTCTATGTCCGTGTCCAGCTTTCCTTGTGTAACAGCCTATCTCATGGTATCTCCTCCAAGCTGTGCTGGGAGACTCAACAAATCTCCTTGCCAAGGCACGTATGGATGTGCCATCTTGGAGGAGCAGAACTTCCTGTGAAACCTGATTGGGTTGCAGATACTGCCTCATGTTACAAGTGACAAGGACCCTAACAAAACACAAAGCTATAGACAAATCAGTCAGGAAGAATAAGGAGAGAGCAATTGTCTGTAGGCACCAGCTGCAAAACCATTCTCTTTTTGGGGGTTGTCTCTGCTGTTGTCACTTTCATTTGCAGCAAAGCAGTTGAAACTGATTCACAATCACTTATGCTTCCCTGAGGTTTAACTGATGCGGTGTTATATTGGGATGATCAAATGTTCTTTTATTATTTTTTTGAGCAGTGTATATTTTGAGCAGTGTTACAACACCACCTAGAATAAGTATTAAAAGTTTTAAGTGAAATGCCTGATGTGCAAAACAGAACAGAGTGACTCAAAGGTTATAAGTATTGACCAATAACAGAAGACACTGCAATATAATTATGTTTTCAAAGAAGACACCCAACGTATAATATCAGTACAAATATTTGTTAGGATAGGATAGGATGACATTTTTTTATTATGAAGCCCAACTTGAATTCAGTGCACTTTTGAGCTTTACTTTAGCAGAGAAAGATATATGATACTGTGATACTGTGAAAGATATAAAGATATATTGTTTCTTTTTTAAACTGAAATAGTTTCATAATGAGTAGCTTATTTCTTAGTTCATAAAAAGGAAAGGAAACAATACCCTTAAGGTTTGTGAGGAAAGGTACAAAACTATTGAAGAATAAATGAGACAATCTTTGTTATTGGTTATTTACAAGACACTCATTCAAAGCGACAACGCACACTACGTTGACAGTCCTCTTGGAACACAACAGAACCAATAAAACAAAAAATGAGCTGATACATTTCCTACTGAGGGCTGACAAATTTATATCCAAAAGCAGTCCACAAAGGCTGAGTTTTGGCTCTCAATAATGTATTTTTAACATAATAGTCATTCCACCATCACAAATGGTTTTATGGAAATGGTTTTGCTTTTGCTTGAGCGTTATTTGTAATGGAGCTGAAGAAGAAAGCAAAAGTTGACATATATCTCCAGATAAGCTTTTTAAGAGAAACCTTTGTACAATGCATAAACAGAACTCTTTCATGAGTTTTAGTATTATACACTCCAACATTGCAACTAAAGAAGTATTCATTTGGCCTCATACATCCTGATTATCTTCAGATGTTCATCCAAATATTCAGTGGCACTGAGCCCACAGACAGTGATTCTCCAGCTAAAAAGGGACAATGAGACATTGAAAAGCTTCAGTTTTCAGAATTTGCCTGCAACTTGGCAATTACCAAGGAATTTTGTGAGGTCATAGCATAATCTTGTTATAATAATTATGATTTAAGGTCTTAAAGTTTTATAAACATTAAATTAAAAGTCTGAGACAATTTAAAAAACCTGAGGCAATTAATTGAGGCTGTTAAACTCTGTAAATGTGAATGCTTTCCCTTTATATAAGACAAATCTCGATTCACCCTTAGTGTAAGCTCTAAGTGGACTGGAGAATTTGTTTCAGGTTTAAAACTTTCACTAAGAATTAAACAAGGCAATGTCACAAAGATCAGTGGTGTTTCAAATTAATTACAATTGTTGTGTATGATAACATTTGATTCTTTTGAAATCAAAGTCTCCTCTTATACTTTTTCATTAAATCCAATATTGGTGGTTCAATTAAAACACACCTGGTTGATGCTTTACTAAAGAAAGAAAAAAAGCCTTTGCCATTGAAGTTTGCAACAGTGTATTATGTATGTTAAACATGACGTATAGGCTATAACACAATATTTATTACTTTCCAGAAGGAACTAAGCCTCCCACGGAGAGGAAATATGTGAGTAGTCTTCTTATGCTTTTTTTGTGTTCAGTAATATTCATTATTTCATTTCTTTCACTTTTGATATGTCTAGTATTTATATTGTATTAATATTTAAAAGGTCTGCCTTGAAAATTGAAATAAAATGATTTTGTTCAGCCTCATGGAGAGCAAATGAAATTCACATTTCTTGTGTAATTAATATATGATGTAATAATAATAAAAAACACATACAAAATATATCTCAAAACTTGTTACAGTATCTATTTGTATTAATTATACAAAAAATGTTGTCCAAATATAGCATTATTGTCCTAAATTAAGCATTATTAATTTTCAGAAACAAAAAGAAATTAGTTCATTATGTACCCGGCCATCTGCAACATTTCAAAGATGTATTCAATATTTCCTATGCATTTATTAGTTATTTACTATTTAATCTTAATGTTCAGACTCGGTTATAAGAAATGACTTCATTGGCAGTAATGAATTTACAATCTCCGTATATTAGTGTATTAGTCTTAAAGCCATGCCAGAGGAGGGAGTTTGTAAAAGTTTGGGACTTTTGGCATTTGCATCTTCAGTATTATTAGCCTATTACACGGGCTTGCCAGTATGGGACACTCTTTGCATGTAAAGTAAAAGAAGGCGGGTTCAGTTGTCCGGCATGGTGACGTTCAAACCCCACCATGACCCCTTCGTTCTTTCAGTGAGATTCTATGACAACTTCCTCCACTCCGCACACCCGCATTTCTTTTATTGTTGCCCTAAACTTGCAATGGTTACTGTTGCATTGCTATACCTTTAAACCCGCGGAGCAACATCCGTTTCGCAGTGACAAGGCTCGAGTTTAACCAGAGGATGGCATTTTCCAAACCAATGTGGCAATGTGTCACTTGTGAGAAAATAAGGCGATGATGGCATCGTCGCTGCTGTTCCTAAAGGCGCTTTCCGTCTACTCCCCCGCACTGCATGCAATGGAGTCCGTGTCGACATGGAGTTCGTCTGGGAATGACAGTACACCTCACTGCGTTTACTCGTCGCAATGCTGCGGTGGATCATCTATGAGGATCTGATAACTGCGGGCATAACGAAGACCATTACGCCGATATAATGTCCGATCGGAATTACTGGACGGTGTGTCCGAGTTATAAAAGTCAGTTCGTTTCAGGAGGCTTAGTCAAACGACCCAAGAGGTAACGACGAGTTTAAGTATATTATTGTATATGATTATTTACTAATCGTCAAGGTTGGTCCGCAAAACTTGGTCTAACTTGTGAAAAATCTCTCCGCGAGAAACGTGCTCGATAAAGTTGATTGAGAAATAACTGATGTTAGGAAATGTATGTTTTCTCGTGGACGGCATACACACTGTTTTCCACCCAGCACGTTTTTGTTTCCGATAGTAAACGTGGCCCGTGCGGCCGAGCGTCTGCTGCTCATTGTCCTGTTGGCGGTGGATGGTCATAATCTCTTTTCTAGTCTTCACATAATCATGTTTAATCGTATATATGTTGGGTCTGTGATGACTGTCCCATTGTTATGTCGGTTTGAATCCGTTGTCAACAACGTATCGCGTTGGTGTACGCGATAGTAGTCAAAAGTTATTAAAGCGTTGAGGTCAGTTAAGGTGGTTGTTGATGTTTAATTTGAATTCTTATTATAGTCTTAAGTATTATATTAAAATGTTTGTGAGGAAAAAGTCTAACAAGAAGCATGTTAAAGTGTTTGGTTGTTGAACTGCAATATATTAGGTGCGTGTTTTGCTAATTAAAAGTTTTACTTTAAAATATAAATAAATTCTTTTAGAAATGTCTCCATTATTGTAGATAAGTGTTTTATTGTCTAGAGAGGGTCGCCCTCTTATGGGTGCTGCCATTTTGATGTCACATGACCAGGCTTATTCATTTGCGTGTGTAACTACTAGAGATGCATTTCGGCTTTAGAAAAACACATATACAGATGGTTTTCATTCACTATGTGAAGGCGCTGAGTTGTATAATGTCCGTTGCATAAACCAATGTTTTTCTCTGGGTAAAATAATCAAATGCTTGTCAAAACAAAAATGAAACCTGTACAAAATATATCAGTGTATATCATATAACAGTGCTATACAAGACGACCCGGTGCCAAAGTGAACGATGCTCAGAACTGTCACTGTCCCAAACGGGCCAGTCCTGCATCTTCACAAATGTTTATCCTTTGCATTTGTTTTTAAGCCTTGACAATTTAAACGTTAAAGCGCAAGAAGATGCGAAAGAGAACAGTTTGTTACTTACTGATGTTTTGTACATGTACAAACTTTAATAAGGATTATTATATATCTAATTCATACAGCAGTGTTATCTAACATTTGATTACTTTATTCAATTTCTGTACCTGAAAACTACTGTTAGACTACCTGAAAATCAGCCTGTTGAATGCTGGATCCAGTCCATGAAAACTATTTGAAGCTAGTACAGTATACCTTAATGCATGCGTTTTTGAACTTTGCTTATTTAAAACATGATTGAAACCGTAATCTATTTTAATGAAAGTTAAATCGGTTTTGGAATTGCCCAATACTTGTTGGTTAAAATAATCGGCAAAACAAATCCAATGGATACATCCCTAGTCACTATTTATTTAATAGCTGCTGTGTCGCAAAGTGCCTCCAAACTAATAACAAACCGTTATTAAAAAATTATTATTAGAAATAGAGCAAAACAAAGTCTTAATGCATCCAGGCCAATATGTGTCACTGTAAATCCCAAACCCACTGGTACTATTGTACTGTTAGGACAAATAAGAGACAGCTAAACAAAACCTTAATGAGTTCACCTTTAAATTCAAAGCCAATGTATGTAATTGTAATATAATGTACACAGGCCTGTTAACAAAAAATGAAAACACTCAATGTTGATTACTCCAGCTCCAAGGAAATGTTTTAGCAAAGAAAAAATGTTAAGTTCCAGTAACAAGGACAATAACAGAGCATCCCTGTAGAAGGTTTTAATAGGGGTTGTGAAATGTTTTTTTTGTTTTGTTTTTTTGCCTGTAACAAGAACAAGAGTTTTCTTTCCACAGTAACCGGAGCAAGAGGAAGAGTCTGGCTCCCTCACCTACTTTATCAAGACCGCTCTCACCCCTTCCTTTCCCAACTGGTAGCTATAATTACTTCATTTTGCTTCTCTCTCAATTTAGATAATGATAAATGTGTGATTTACACTGGGCTTGATGATAAACACCGGGTAGTGTAACATGCTTGCACATCTAGCCCACTGTTTGAATATGCCAATGCCAGTAACACTCTGTCAACAAAGCCACTCAGGGGAGCACCAGTCAATACACAACCACTTTGGCATCCAATGACAGTGTAAACCAACCATAATGTGCATGTTGCTCATGAAAGGTGCATTTTTTCTTTTTGTACAGGCAGCAGTCCGTTGGACAGTCCCAGAAATGTCTCAAGCAGTCCTTCTGTCAATTTCCCGTTCATACGGAGGTAAGAGCAGAGCAAAATGAGGCTGTGCACTACAAACATTTCCAAATGTATACACATTCGTTATTTATGTTATATCTTGTCTACCCTTTCATAATGGCAGTATATAAAAGGAAGGAATAAATGTGGAAAAGTGTCTAGCTTGCCAATAAGATTCAGCATTCACTGCAGCTGCCCTTAAAGCTGAATCAGAGAGGCAAGCTTGGCATTTGTCACAGCAATTATATTGAAGTCAGCATGTAGCCTTATTACTTTACGCTGCCATGATTATGTACTGAGGCTCCATCCACTTTTATTAATGCTTGCTTAAAATGATGGGACCCTACCCACCTCCTTGTACAGCTCAATGAAGAATGAGTTGTTTTGTTTCTGTGTCCTTAATGTGCCCTAAAAGCATGGATCTATTCGTAGATAAATGGGCAGAGAATCTTAAAAGAATCTTTTTTCTTTTTCTTCCTTTAGTCAATTAGAATTGTCCTAGAATTACTTTCAAAGACAGGAGCTTTATCATACAGTATAACAATATTTTAAATGTTTCAGATAGTCATGTAAATCTGTTCAAAGTTTAGGCTCAGTAAAAAATGTATTTGCTAAAATAAATAAATTAATACGTTTATTCAGCAAGGATACATTAATTTGATTAAAAGTAACAGTAAAAACATTTCTGATGTTACAATTAGTATTTAAAATAAAGGCTTTTCTTTTTAACTCTCTATTCATCATGTTTAAAAAATGTTTGAGTAATTAAAGGTTTCTTGAGCACCAAATGAGCATATAAGAATGATTTCTGAAAGATCGTGTGACACTGAAGACTAAAGTCATGATGCTGAAAATTCAGCTTTGCCATCACAGGAATAAATTACAATTTAAAATGTATTCATATAAAAAACAGTTATTTTAAATTGTAATTAATACTATTTCACAAAATTAGTTTGAATGTATTTTTGCAACCTTGCAAAAAAAATGCAGCCTTGGTGAGCATAAGAAACATTTAAAACATCTTGTGACTCCCCCCCTCCCCCCCTCCCCCCCAGCACTTTTAAATGGTCCTGTATATGTATATAAAGGGACACACTGTCATTTGTTGCTGGTTGAAGATACTCTTTTGTTGTTGTTGATTTAAAATAATCAGCACTTTGATCCATACAATAACTATGTATCTAAATGGAGAGTCCTTAATCGCGTATAAAAGTGTCGTCCTGTATCTCTGCTGTATTTTAGACCAGATACACGACGTTGGTCTGTTGCGTCTGTCTCGTCTGGATATGGAACCAATCCACCCAGTTCTGCTGTTTCAGTGAGTGGGCCTCTTTGTTTTCCTTTTCTTTAGCCATCAGTCCAGTTCATCTGCAGTTTTTTTCTGTATATAGTAAAATTATCCACAAACGAGATGTTTAACTTATTGTATGTTACATGTATTATTATCTATATGCTGTTTGTTTTTGCTTTTGGAGTGCAAAGTAACGGCAGTACTTGTGCAGCCAGTTGGAAAACAGACTGACAAGATTGCAACACTGCTAGATTTTCCCATTAATATTGATCAACTTTATAGTGCTAAAGTATTCAGGGTGGGTCCTCACAGTCACCTTGAAATATCAGGCTGGGGAATTTCTATCATGAATATACTTTTCCTCATGCTCTAAAATGTTTAATTGACCAGATCAGGGGTTCTCAAACTTTTTGGGCCAGAACATTTTCCTAGGACCCTCATATAATTATAATGGTAATTAATCCAAAAGTTAATGTGGGTGGAGTAATGAACACAATGTGCTTGTTTTATTGGTGCAAAAATTCCCCAAATTTAAATATGCACTATTTAATAATACAGCACAATTTTATAATTTACATTATTTTCCGTAAAATAAGTCACACCGACTCAAACCATGGATGTTGGGGAAAAAACTGATTGCATTGTTGTACCAGTCACATTTTATTATTAGGCCTACATTCAAAACTAATGTACAACTGGTACGTAAAACAATGTTTGTATACATCAGAAATATGTATTTTAGATCCTGTCTAAATTATAGAGGCATTCATTACAAACAACAAGGCCTAAATGTATATAATTTATTATGTAAACAAGGCTTTTTTACGTCACTCGTATCCCAATATCTACATAAAACCGCAGCTTTCACATGCACAAAAATGTGTTTGGAATAGTTGCACAGTCTACATATTTTGTACATTCAAAATGGATATGTTTTGATGATGAATAGACTGTGATATCCAGTTAGCAATGCTAGAACTGATTGCTTCTATGTGTGTGTGTGCGCACGCATTAGGCTCTGGCTCAATCACTTGGATTTTTTTCCCTTATAGTAGTGTAAACGATTTAAAATACTCTGTCATTTATGGTCATACAGAATAAAGGCTCTATTTTTGTGTACATTCAAACTAACAACAGAGAACAAGAAGGGTGCGTTTCTTTCATCTCTGTCTTCTCACTAATACACTGAGAAAATAATACATTTTATTAATGTTCATTGTATTGCTTGTTTTGGCTGTAATGGGACAATCGTAGGTCATAGAGCAGGACAAAGAAAGGGATGAAAGAGACATTAGTGTGTTTACATTAGTGCTACCATATCAGATCACGTTTACTAGCCGTGTGCAGCATCTCTGACGGTCAAGACAGTTTGACACATTCTGCAGCAAGTCACAAAAATCAACCAAAACACAGTGAATACCAGTAGCACAGACATGAGAAATGCATCTATGCAAAGTGTCTACATTTTGCCTTTTTGACGTTAAATACATTGTATGTGTCACTTTGGAATGTAACTTCAAGCACATTTCAGGTGATAAAACTATGCACCCCCTGGCTATTGGTTGCAGAGTCCACTTTCAGAACCCTTGGGCTAGATATTGTTTTCTATACAATTATTTATTGGAATCCTTTTTAAGTTTTGAACTACTACTACTTGTCATTTTGGGTAATTCTCAGTAGTTCATGTTGTAAATCAATTTGTAGATTTATTTTCAAGAAAATCATTTGAAAATAGCCTCTTTCTCTGCTTTGAATTTTTCTATGGTCATTCATGGCTCATGCGATGAGGTCAGCCTTGTTTAACAATGTCCTATTGAGCCAGTGTCAGTGAAGACTTTATTCAGAGGGAAGCTGTGAAGCTTCTCTGGTTTCCTCCTTTGAGGACTTGTCCTATCATGTGCTCCTCTGCACATTCTCCTTTCAGTTTACACTTAGTTTTGAGTTACCGTTTGTACCACAGACTACTGCAAACCAGAGTGAAAATTGTCCTGTCCTATTGTTGTCTTGCGTAATTGCACAGACTAATAAGCAGCTTTAGATTGTCAGATACTCACCACTTGTGTTTCATGCAATCTGAGCACATGTGCCCCACCTTGCTATGCAAACTGTTGTATAGTCATTAGACAACAACTGTTGTTACATTTTTGCACATCCATAATGTTAGGGTGACACAAGAGGCACATGTCAATGTGATTTTGTTGTCTGAATCTTTTTTCCTTCTGCACTAGTCTTCCTCCTCCTCACAGGAGCTCCTGCACCAGCTGCCCTCTCAGCCCACCCCAGATGACCTCCATCGCCTCTTCAAGCATTTCAGGAGTTCTGAGAGCGTGACAGATGAGGATGGACAGCCCTCTCCCTTCCGTCCTCGCTCACGGAGTCTTAGGTCTCTGCTTGTTCTAGAGAAGAAAAAAAAAGGATTGAGAGAAATGAGAGAAATTTTTATAGAGAGAAAGTAATTCTGTTAGCTGGTGAAATATAAAGTTGCTAGCATAGAAAATGTGAAATCCTATTTGTAACTTCTGAACTTTCTGAAACCAATTGAATAAGAATGAAGGATTAGTTTGGCTTGTACATGCCAAGGCAAGGAAAAGGTTTGCAAACCGTATTTTAATTAGCTAATCTTTAACAATCTGCTTAGTAAAACAATCTGCACAGATTTACTGTTTTATAATTATGATAATGTTAATTATAATGATTAATTACTCTGGCAACATTGTATGCCATTCTAACCTGTAAGTTTTTTTCTGTAAAAAAAAAAGAGAGAAAAAGACCAAATTACAATTACACTAGTTTAGTAAATCTTTATCTATTCTTCCAAAACTATATATTTTTTTGTTTGTGGGACACAATTTGAAGGAAAAGTTTAAAAAACATTTTTTTACGTTCGTTTCCATTTTATTATAATGAAAGGGGGACCGAAGCTTTCAAGCTTAAAAAAAGGTGGCAAAAACTATAAAAAGTATTTCAAATAGACTTCAAATATACTGCACAAATTGTATTTGTGTGTGTGTGTGTATGTGTATATATACACACACACTATTATCATATTTTTTTATATTTTAAATTAGTTTTATATCTTCAGTTTTCATTTTTAATTTTACTTTTATGCTTTTTCATTCTATTCAGCTTTATTTTTTAATTTCAGTTTGTCATTTTAATTCTTCATTCATATTTATATTTGGTTTCATTTTTATTTCTATTGCTGAAATGTATTTTTAATAGTTTTAGGTATCAATAACAACACTACGCATAGTATACTAGCAAGTCATACAGAGAACATTTATGATTCTTTTGTATATTTTTTGAGCCAGAGAACTTTGGTCCGCAAATAAAGCTTGTTCCACTGAAGGAAAGTCATGCATGGTTTGGAATGAAATGAGGTTGAGTGATGACAGAATTTCCATTGTGAAGTAAACTATTGCTTTAATATTATTTGTTTGTACAAAATTGCTTTGTAGCCCTGGGCGGACATGTGGCTCTTTTGATAACGAGATTGTGATGATGAATCACGTCTACAAAGAACGGTTTCCAAAGGTAATTTGGCTCTGACATTTAAATTTATTTTTTTCATCATGGACGTGGAAGCCACGTCATGTCATCACATGTTGTTTGAATTGTGGTTGTGGGAAAATTGACGGCCTTGTTTGTCTAAACAAATCAAATTACAATTGTCACCTACGCAGTCTCAAATCGTTTTCTCACTCTTCCAGGCCACGGCTCAGATGGAGGGGCGTTTGCTGGCAGTGATTGCTGAATACTCCCCAGACAGCGCTCCCCCTCTTGCTGATGGAGTACTGGGCTTCATTCAACACCAGCTGGTTGAGCTCGTCCGGGACTGTCTTGAGAAGTCCAGAAAGGGGCTTATCACATCCGACTACTTTGTGGAACTTCAGGAAAAATTAGAAAATTTTCTACATGAGGTAGAAAATATGTCAGATTTTTTCCTATGTTGATATTTGCATCTGAAAGAAACATAGTTTGCATAGATACATAGTGTGCGATGTCACAAAAGACCAGAATTTTATTACCGTACTCCATATTAGTATCAGTACTAGTAAAATTTCACAATTCTTGAATATTTTACACCATCATTAATGTAAAAAATTATATTAAAACAATGCAGTATGCTCCGATTCATATCTTTGCAGTTGGTAAGATTTATTTATTTGAAAATGAATACTTTTGTTCAGCAAAGACGGATTAAATTGATCAAAATTGACAGGATTTTTTTTTGTAATGTTACAGAAGATTTATATTTCAAATAAATGCTGTTCTTTTTAAATTGTATCGATCAGAGACCCTGAAAAAAAAATCACAACAAAAATAGTTAGCAGCTCATCTGTTTTCAACACAATAAGAAATGTTTGAGCACCATATCTGCTTATTAGAATGATTTCTGAAGGGTCATGTGATACTGTGATAATATATTTAAAAATATTAAAATATGAAAGTTTTCAAAGTTTTGTTTTTAATGTATTTTAGATCAAATCAATGCAGCCTTATGATACTTCTTTAAAAAAAAAAAATTAAATATCTTACTGACCCCAAACTTGTGAACCGTAAAAAAGATACATTTCAGAAATTGAACAGCAGACCAATGCTCACAAAAAGGGAAAGTGTCCACATTTCGTAAACCTTCCCCGATATTTTATAATATGCCGTATAACAAAGCAATCAAAGTTTCAACAAAACCTCTTATATTGTTGACAATTTTTTAAAGGTTAATTGTGCTACAGCTACTAAAGCAATGAAAGTTTTTTTTTTTCCTTTGATCAATATTGTTGCTTGATCAATGTTAGCTACATATATACCATGGCATGTGTATTGGCCTGCTTTTAAACTGCAAGGTCTAATGGATAGATTTAGATAAAATTTATTTGATATCCTGCCTGTTTGCATTGCACTTAGGCAAAACTGATTATTATGCTTATGACCTTGGAAAAACTGGCCTTTTGACCATGGAAGTGCCTCTTAACCATGGTGTTCATACTGATGGTTTAATGCTCTCTTTTCAACCATCAGCTGAATCAGTAATACTGCTAAAGCCTGTCTCCTTTATAAGAATGGTGTTATTACTAAAGGATAACAGAATTGTACATTATGAGTTATTCTTTTAATAAGCACTGTACCTGTCATATTCCTTCTGAAAATGATATTCAGTGTACTGAAGTACTGTGGTATTTTCCTTTGTGGAGACAAAACTGATTTGTACCTATATAGGCACATGTTCGCATGTTTGTTTTAAAATAAACTGGCAGCTCTAGCGTTCCTCATACCAAGGTGCTGTTGTCATGTGCCATTTTGACATGAATACTGCAGTAGTATTGCACTAATCATCTGCAGTGTCTATGTGCCCAAGGAGTTATGTCGACATTGTGGAGGGAAGGATGGTTAATTAGGGCAAGCGAGAGACTGCTTTGTCTCCCTGAGGAGCTTTTGCTTCATGCTTCTGAAGTCATGAAAAGCAAATGAAGGGAAGAGGCTGATCAAATGAAGCAAGGGGAAATAGTTGCTTGCTTATGGTTGTTTTTAGGGTTTATTTCTTTTAAATGAAGGACATTGTCATCAACTGTTCTATGCAAAAGAACTCCTTGATAATTCTTCATATTTTATTTTAGGTTACACATACAGCTTTGGAATGACATGGTTGAATTAACTTTTAATTAAATTAACTTTTTGGGTTTTTTTATTTTCGGGCAAAGTATCTCTTTAAATGACTTATTTTATCTTTAATGTCATTATGAGTCTAAGCGGTTTTTATGGTCTTGTCCCATTATTTTGAGAACTGAATTTGCCTCATGTTAACGTCTACCAAACTCAAACCCAAATGCAAAATCATAGGTTGTTTTGTTTTGTGCTTGTAAAGTTTATTTGCATTGGCCCTTTACATGTTTTTTTTTTGTTTTTTTTTAACCCATAGGCATATGAGCGCTCTGAGAGTGAGGAAGTGACTGTTATTGCCAAACTCGTGAAGAAGATTCTCATCATTATTTCCAGGCCAGCAAGACTTCTGGAATGTCTGGTAAAATGATGATTAACACTGTGATTCTGTTCCGTTCTAATATATGGTTCTTAACTGTCCGTTACAATGGTTCACTTAATTTGTAGTGTTTTTTTTAAAGCATTTTAATTGTAAAAATCCTATTTTTATTAAATTAATAATATTTTGCTATTAACCTCTATTTTTTTTTGTAATAATAAAAATCACTCACGTCATTGGGTTCTCTAGGAACAAAATCTCAGCAGAACGTGAGGGTTTAACTATTTTGCCCGGCAGAGATCCAGATCATGTTGAAAACCGCTTGTGCCCTAGTAATCTACCTCTTGTAATTAATTACTGTGTGAAGGCTGGGACTTACACTATTCTAATGCCATTTGTATAATGCTGACATGCCATTTTTCGATTAACCAACAGGAGTTTGATCCTGAGGAGTTTTATAAACGTCTTGAAGTTGCCGAAGGCCATGCAAAAATTGACCAGGGTATCAAGACTGACATCCCCCGATACATCATCAGCCAACTGGGTCTCACGCGAGACCCCTTGGAGGGTATAATTATGACTTATCTAGCCACACCCTTAAATTATATGTTTTTGTCTATGTCGTAAAATATGATTAATTAATAGCTTTAGGCAAACAAGTGATGATTTTTTTTTTTCTTTTTGTCTTTGGTTCAGAAATGGTGCAGCTTGAGCACAATAACTCAGGCAGTCAGAGCAGAGACCTGGATGACACTTCAGAGGTAAGAAAAAGATGGGACCGGTGTGGTTGGCCTGTCATTATTTCTCTGCTCGCTCTCTTTGTTGTTTCTTTTGCTTCCGAATTGTAATAAATCGACAACCATTACTGGACATTCAAACCTCTGTTCTTGCCTCTGGCAAGGCCAAAACGGAATGTTTTATACAGTCCAGTATATCAGATGGAAAAGACCTATAGGGTTTGTTTATATGGCGATGGCCTATTGATCTTGCACTGAGATAGCACAGGAGGAAACTTGGGGAAACAGGCTGGGGTCTCTGGACATTTTAAATGGGACTGCTCCTTTCAAAACCCACAACAGATCGTGGGGATACCTCAGACACTCACTTGCTCAGACAAGCTTGTAGAAAAGCAGAGTGAAAAAGTTCAATCTTTATATGAGCTGTTCAAGGACTGGCTTGAACAGCTGCAAAAGCTGCTTATTTTTCTAATTTAATCAGCTAAGACGCATGTCTTGTTTTAAACCCATCTGTTAACCATATATTAAATACTTCCAGTGCTCTCTGTGAATACTTTTGGGGTTTTTGTCATTGATAAAAATGTCAAATTTAAGACCGCAGGCAATACTTTCATATAATTATAATTATCCTTTTTTCATCTACTTAGCTGCTGGTCTCATGGGAGGTCTCTGATCCCATTTCTTTAAACTACCTCACTTATATTTTTACCACCATCAAAACTTCATTCTGTCTTCATGATGTGATGCATCCCCATAACTTTAAATTGTTAATAGAGTCTGTTACCCTTCCTGAATAAATAGTTAAAAACAGGTTCTGTTCCTGCATGCCTGAAAATGCCACTGTCTACTCAAGTAGTATAGATGGTAAGTATAGTATAGAAATAGGTAGTATAGTATAAAAAGTATGGAGTATCTTTCCATTTTTTTAATGTGTGGGACACTCAGATTTACCAGCCAATATAAAGAAATTACCCTTCTGCATTACGCACTTCTGTATCTTTACGCCCTTCTGTTTCTGTATAAAACTCTTCTACTTCTGTAACCTTACTCCAAACTACCTGTCTGATCAGTTGTGTCCCTCCTCCAGCATGTGTTTGTCACATGAGTGAGCCAATTTTTCTTTGTGGCTTCTAAATTTGATACACTCAAACATCATCAAATAATCTACCGGTACTCGTGGATGCCACTATGTTCAGTCATTAGTTTAAAACATCTTTTCGAGAAGTCCACTTCTGCTTCATTCTTTGAATTTTCATTAACCATGATTTTGTTCTTTACTAAATGACCTATAGAAGAATCTCTTTTCTTCGAAATCCTGCGTGGTCGCCACACCCTGCCAGTTTAAGTCACTTAATGTCAATGTAAGACAGTGAGAAATAATTTTGGATGTAGACATCGCCTGCTGATTTTCTATTGTTCCGTTCTTGAGAGATTTCTGTGTTTTGTTACCCAGAATCGTACTGGAACCATGACACCTCGAAGAAAACCTCTGGAAAGAGATTTTGAGACCATAAAGCTCATCAGCAACGGAGCTTATGGGTGAGCTCCCATTTATTGCTATTTTCTTCAAACAAGGAATAGCCTGTTTTATAGTGAATCTAGGTCACCAGTTGACTAAAGGCTGGAATACACTACACAGCTTCTGCCTTCATTTTTGCAAAATGCTAGTTTTGACGAGTAAACTCTAGTTGCCAATGTCAAAGCAAGTCCTGCAGATTTTGTCCAGTCGGAGTTGACAGATTCATCAGAAAATCATATAGCGTAGGATAGGCATAGACTAGAGTCCATCCAGTTCGAGGAGATCAGACATGTTTGATATTTTGGAGCTGTTTTTAGATCACATATTTTTTTCATTTGTTATGGTCTCCTAGCAAACATTAATGATTAGTTGTGTTGGGAACAACTTAAAAGTTTAAAAGTTTGGGATCCTCAGTCATTCAGCTAATTATGCCCAATTTCCTCTTCAACCATGAAGTCAACAAGTGTCTGATTTGAAATGTTGAGATTTTAAAAGTTGTGTAGTGTGTTCCTTCCTTATGAATATCAATATTTGATCCTGATTTGAGCGTTGATTCGCAGGGCTGTGTACCTGGTACGGCACCGTGGGACACGGCAGCGGTTTGCTATGAAGAAGATCAACCGGCAGAACTTGATCTTGAGGAACCAGATCCAGCAGGTGTTTGTGGAGCGGGACATTCTGACGTTTGCAGAGAATCCTTTTGTGGTCAGCATGTTCTGCTCCTTTGAGACAAGGCGGCACCTCTGCATGGTCATGGAGTATGTGGAGGGTGAGTCAGAAGAGTGATGCATTGTTTTCTTGGTGGGATCTTATGACACGCACACATGCATCATTTCTGATGTGTACCATCTGATTCTACAGCTGTAATGTTTTATTATAAAACAATTCTTTGCAGGTGGAGACTGTGCAAATTTGCTGAAGAATATGGGTCCCTTGCCGGTGGACATGACCAGAATGTACTTTGCAGAGACAGTTCTGGCATTAGAGTATCTTCATAATTATGGCATTGTGCACAGGGATCTTAAACCTGACAAGTAAGAGCTGCTCGATGATGTAATCCTGCAGTCACGCATGACTCCACATCCTGTGAATATTGCAATAACACTTTGTTTCCTGTCTTTAGCCTACTCATTACATCAATGGGGCACATTAAACTGACTGACTTTGGTTTGTCTAAAATCGGTTTAATGAACATGACCACAAACCTGTATGAGGAGCACATGGAGAAAGACACAAGAGAGTTCATTGATAAACAGGTCAGTCCTCCCAGACATGCAGTTTTTAAATGGTAGTAGTGTTAAGTGTTCACATTAAAAGACTAATTAGGCTACTGTTCTTAAGTACCATAGAACCCATATCGTTTCATTTTACCATTGTAATGAGGTGTAGTATACAGTATGCTTGTTTTAACTGGGGCTCTCATCATCTAAATGTATGCTACTATGAAAGACTAATGAATCATTTTCATAAAACTCAAGCAGAATATTTAGGTTGTTACAGTTTTTACAGGTGTTACTGTTTTTGTTATTGAGCATAAACTTACATCTGCATCCGAACTCAAAATGCTACTAATGTCAACTCAAGCTACTGCTAAATATACATTTCTAAGAGACAAAACATGCGATATTATTAATATTGCAGCCTGCACTGAAAACTGTGCTGAAGATACACATCCTTAAAGTCAGGCAACACATAATTTGAAACAAAGTCACCCTTTAGAAAATGCAGAAACTACGAAATGTGTTTTTGTATAAAATATTTATGTTGTTAAGGAAAAATGACTGGAAAAGTCTTCTGGAAAAGAATTCAAAAACGTAACGTGTTTGTCATGTTCTGACAATAAAGAGTAGTTTAAAACCACAATTAACTTTCACATAGGCGCAAAAAGCTGTCTTTAAACTTGGAAGAAATAAAGATTTGACATTTATTGTGATAATTATTGGTGGATATATTAGAAAATTCTTACCCTTGTAATTGTTTTGGCCGTGCTGCAACTATTTTATTTTACTTTAATTTACTGCCAAGTTGATAAAATAAAGGTAAAAGTAGCTGGGAAAAGGGGGACATTTTTTAAGCTTCCCTTTAAAAAAAGGGAATAAAGACATTTTCATCTATAAGATAAATTTGGTTTTACTTTTGTTTAATTTTAATTTTTATTTACTGCTAAGTTCTAGAAAAGACAAAACAACACTATGAAATGAGATTTGAGTAATGGGGAAGATAATATTTTTGTCTTCACTAATTCTGTAATATTTAATATTGCTATTGCTCTACTATTGCTCTATACTTACTATAATCTCTGAAATTTAATTTGTGGTCAGATGCTTTCAAATTTGCTATGTTCTGATCACTCATGAGATGCAACATAACCTCTCTTTCCAATTTTAAATATAAAATGAGATCTCAAACCTATGGCGATGAAGATGACAATTAGGGATTTTTTTTCTACACCCAACCAATCAATGGTTTCAGAAGACTTTGAGTCATATATTGACCACTTTTATGTTTTGTTTTTTACTGTTATGGTACCAGTATTGTATTGTTTTATGATGAGACATGTTGCTTAGACATTTTCCTTTTTCATTCTCCTTTTGTGTTTTACGGCAGAAAGAAATGATGACCGCATTTTCTTCTGTTACAGGTCTGTGGCACTCCAGAGTACATTGCACCAGAGGTGATCCTGAGGCAAGGTTATGGGAAGCCTGTGGATTGGTGGGCCATGGGCATTATCCTGTATGAGTTCCTGGTGGGTTGTGTGCCGTTCTTTGGAGACACACCAGAAGAGCTCTTTGGTCAGGTGGTCAGTGGTAAGGATTTATCCCATTTGTCTACATTGCAGAAGGGACCTGGGTCTTATCTAGGGATCAGAATATCATGAAGCTTAGGGGGTGCATTTTTGACTTGGGCTAGTACTTAACAGAACCTCCTTGCAATCCTCTAGTTCATGCTCTGTGTGTGTGTCCGTATCCTTGTCACTACCTAGATGAAATTGATTGGCCAGAGGGTGATGATGCAGTACCTGCTGAGTCTCAAGACCTAATCACAAAACTGCTGAGACAAAGTCCCTTGGAGCGCTTGGGAACAGGTTGGTGTTTTGCCTGTTTAGCCCTGAAAAATATTACTTCATCTTAGAAATATTGCCTTGGCAACTACGTGAGTTTTTTTAATCTAATATTTATATTTTATGATATTTCAGCTTTATTTCAGTTAACAACATAGTTTTAGTTAACTTAAAAACGTAACTTGGAAAGCTGCCATAATGTAGCCAGCATGGAATCATTTGTGTTATGACCTACAGGTGGGGCAGCAGAGGTCAAACATCACATCTTCTTCCGTGGTCTGGACTGGAGTGGACTGCTAAGGCAGAAGGCAGAGTTCATTCCACAGCTTGAAACTGAAGACGACACGAGCTACTTCGACAGTAGGTGGCTCCCTTGCTCTTTTATGCCATCTGCTGAATCATAAATATAATTTAGATTCAACTAAAGGTTCTTTTCATCTGCTGTCCAGCACGCTCAGACCGTTACCACCACTCTGAGGAGGACGATGAGACAAACGATGATGAATCTTATCAGGAGATCAAGTTCTCTTCCTGCTCTCATCGTTTCAGCAAGGTGAAATAGCTGAATGTGTACAACATTATCTTCTAGTGATGCATGTCATACAGTTATATTTTGTTCTCATGGCAGACTGAGATGTTTAACACATTTAGGAGCAGATTAATACTTGTTTTTGTCATGTGTACCAGGTGTACAGTAGCTCTGAGCAGCTGGCTTCTCCCTCTAACTTGAGCCTGTCCTCCTCTGAGCGGAGCTGCAGTGAGGAGAAGGAGGACCGGTGGGATGGACATTCAGTGCTGTCTCCAGTAGAAACCACCAGACAGCTTGCGAGTAGTGACAGGAAGCTGGATGTCCACAGGTGGAGGTGAGCACAAGGCTGTGTGTGGAATAGGTTATTGAAATGCAACATACAATTTCTGCATTATATGGTTTGTTTGTTTGTATGTTGCAGACATATTGGGTATTCATTGAAAACCTAAATGAGCTTGCAAGGAATACTATAATACTAACAATGCAATGCACTCTACCTCAAGTTAATCTGTCACAATGGAATTAGAAGATTAAATAATTACAACTACAAATTTGAATGTCTGTTTTTCTCTACAGAATTTAACCAAAAATGCAAAAAAGTTCTAATCTGCAACTTAATGACTGAACTTCACATGCAATATGAGATCATGTGATGATCAGGGTTGTTATCTTTAGCTAAAACATTTTAATTAATTAATTAAAATAAAGCTGAAATAATATATAAATATTAGATGAAAAACCAAAACTAAATGAAAATAAGAGCTATGGCATTTGGCAAATAATTTATTTTTTAACTAATATAAATGAAAACAAAACCACAGTAACAAAATTTGTATATTACTATCTGAAATGTGATATACTTTTTAAACAAGCAATACAAATGTGCACAAAGGGTTCAGTAAATCACTTTTTAAAACCTGTCTAGATATTTATTTTATAATCCAGTCATTTTTAAAATTCTGTTTAGTTGCTTAAATTCAAAGTTTGTTATGTCTCCTCTCACTCAGTCCAAGGCCGAGGGCATCATCCAGTTCATCTCAGCCTGATAGGGGCAGTAGTCCTCTTATTTTAAACAGCACTCAGAGCCTCGAGGCCATGCCACACTTTGCCTTTCCTGAGGATGAGGGTAACAATTTATTCAATGACTATTTGAATCTAACTTTACGTGAAATTAAGGTGATCTTTTTGAATTTGGAATTCTATATTTGTTTCCTTTTAGAAGGTCTTGTCTCAAATCTCCAGCGAATTCGTTTGCGCAGCAATTCCACTGGAACAAGACCTACTAATCGCAGGGAGCACAAGGGTTCACGGCGCCTTGGGCTGCAGCAGGAGACCCCTGAAAAGCCACGATCACCATTTACATGCAAAGTCCCCAAGTCTGCATCCGTGTCTGGCCTTTCTCTCATTGTCACAGCAGGTACAGGGAGCTCAGATGTGTTCATGTAGATGGTGTACCATCATGTGATACCATCACATTGAAGGCAACTGAAATTCATGTGATTTAAAACAATAAACAAGTGAAGCAGGTGATTTTAAGAGAACAATGAACAGTTGAGAGGAACAGAGAACTTATTGATGAAGATGAAAGTGGAACATTCCTTTTCTGTTTTATGATTTACTGTACTATATATTACTTGATAAATAAGCTGCGTGTTAGATATTTAGTACAATAATGTAGATATTGCAGATATTTCGAGACTTTTCATTTATACATGATCCTTTATCGGCATAGATGACATTCCTGGTGGGCTTCAGACAAGCCCCATGTCTTCACACTCCCTCTCATCCAACCCTTCATCTCGGGACTCTTCCCCCAACCGCGACCTGTCTCTCAGCGTAAGCAGTCTTCGTCCTCCTGTAATCATCCACAGCTCTGGGAGGAAGTACGGCTTTGCACTCCGGGCCATTCGGGTCTACATGGGTGACACCGATGTCTACACAGTGCATCACATGGTCTGGGTGGGTATTAGCTGTCTGAATCATTCCTTTAGCTAAATGAAAACTAATTTTGGTTTCTGTAAAGAAGAAGAAAATTGTTGCACCAATATGGTTAACCATATTGAGAACCCAGTGTATAAATATTTTATTGGTTTGTCCCATTTAAATGTCCTTTCATATGTGACCGTTTATCTAGAGCGTTGAAGACAGCAGCCCCGCTCACGAGGCTGGACTGAGGGCTGGTGACCTCATCACTCATGTGAATGGAGAGTGTATCCAGGGTCTGGTGCACACAGAAGTGGTGGAGCTTCTGCTGAAGGTGAGATTCTCATTTAGATCTGGAATTGAAAGCGGCCCATATGCCTTTGAAAAAAGGATGGGAATAGGTCCTTGATTTCTTGATTTTCTGCTTGTAGAGTGGCAGTAAAGTGACTCTGCAGACGACTCCTCTTGAGAATACGTCCATTAAAATCGGTCCAGCAAGAAAGACCAGCTCAAAGGGGAAAATGGCACGACGCAGTAAAAAGAGCAAAAGGAAAGAGGGTCAAGACAGGTTGGAAAGATGTTTTATAGTGTCTTGTGGAACATTTTAAACCCAAAATAAAATGTTAGCCCAACTTTTATGTCATAACTGTTCTAGCAAACGGCGTAACCCTTTGAAGAAGCTGCCCAAACACAGTCCAGGGATTCAGAACAGTCGTAGTTTCTCGACGGGATTTCAGCACTCTCCAAACGACAGCCTGTCCGACTCTCCGACTCCAAGCCTGTCTCCTGGGCCCAACACTCCATGCAGAAGCCCAGCTCCAGACCTGTCATGTGGTATGACTCAGTCTGTGTCTCTGTCAGATAAAGCATTTATATGCTACGGCTTGTAATTTGTTACGGCTCAGAGAATATTGCTTCATTCAAGGAACCAAATTCTTGAAAAAATAAGTTTGGCGTGATTTTTTTCTTATTATTATTTCTAAAGAAAATTATAAAATAAAATGCTTCACTGCTTGTTAATAGCTGAAAAACCTTTGTCTGCTTACCGATGTCATAGAATGCACGCCTGTAGACCCTCATGACTGTCTAAGTCAATAAGTCTCTTAAAATATCAAATAATTTAACCATTATGACAAGGCAAGTTTAATTCAGGTTGTAAAATGTTATGTGATATGACTGCACAAAAACTTTGATATATTTGACTTAAATATTAATGATTTGTTTCAAATGTTTAATTTCCCCTTGTAATCTATTTTTAAACTCTTTTGTACTGTTTTAAAAGTAAGTTTTAAAAGTAATTGTACAGATATTTATAATTTTCTAATAAGAAGAAGAAGAAATCTTTCTAGAGCACCAAATCAACAATGATTTCTGAAAGATCATGTGACACAGACGATGGTGTAATGGTGGCAAATTCAGCTTTTCCATCACTGGAATAAATTAAATATTCAAATAGAAAAGTCATGTCACAGTAATACAATTTTTACTTTTTTATTAAATAAATGCAGGCTTGGTGAGCATTATGGACAAAAACATAATCTTACCAACTCCAAATTTTTGAAAAATAGTGCAGGCCATATATATAATTTATAATTTTTTTCCCACTATTTGAAAGTATATTGGATGAGCATTAGAGCACCAAACTGTAAACTGTCTTTACATTCATCTACCAATGAATAAAAATGAAAATATACAAAAACTTTATCATTGTACTTTTACTCTTTCCACAGATTCAAACTCTCCACAGAGTTCCTCACCCTGCTCAAGCTCTCCAAATTCACCGATCCCTCAAAGTCGACCAAGTTCTCTTCACGTTTTGGGATCCAAGATTGGCCTTCGCTATAGCAAAGCAGGCCGCTGCAAGTCCAGCAACAGTATTCCCCCCTCTCCCCTCGCCTGCAATCCCTCCTCACAACCTCTGTCTCCACAGTGTTCTCCATCCTCTATCGCTGGAGTTCCTAAAAGCCTCCACTCCTTTCATACTAAGATGATGTCCCCACCGACCATCGTGAGACAGACGGTGTGTCCCCGCAGTGCAGAATCCCCCCGTTCACCACTGCTGAAAAGGGTTCAGTCATCTGAGAGGCTCTCCGGTGCCCAACATGGAGACAAAAAGGCCTTCTCCACTCGAAGACACACTGTGGAAGTTTCTCAGTATGAAGAGGCCGAGGGGCTTGAGTCACATGCTAGTGACATTGCCTCAGGCTTTGTGTGTGTTGGTGATCATGCAAGACAAGGGTTGTACCTGACTGGTCAACGAGTGAGGGACTCTGGCGATGTGGTTATGAGGAAACTAAACTTGTCTGAAAGACGAGATTCATTTAAGAAGCAGGAAGCCGTTCAAGAGGTCAGCTTTGATGACTCTGATGACAAAGAGGTCCCAACATCTATACCAGTGCCATCTCATCCACGTTTCAAAGTGGCATGGATCAGTGCAATGCAAGCTGAGGGAAGCTCAGAGAGGAAGACCGATGAGCTTGGATCCGAGCTAAGAGAACAGAAGAAACGAGAGGATGGGTGTTAGCCTTAGATATGTCCTGAAAACTGTGAGACTCAGATGTACGGGTGCTTCCAGGATCATTTGAAACATATTCAGAGAAAAGACAGGGGTTCAAAGTCTTTGTTTTGTATCATCTAGAAGTCATTCACCTGTCTTTTAAAGGGATAGTTCACCCAAAATTGAAAGTTCTCAATTACTCACCCTCATGTCCAAAGCCTGAATGCTTTTCTTTTGTCTGCGGGACATAAAAGAAGATCTTTGGAACGTTTTCTTATGTTGTTTTGGAACCCACTGGCTTCCAAAAACTTTTGAAACGTTCTTGAAACACAATATCTGTGTTCCACCAAAGAAAGTCATACAGGTTTGGGACTCCATGAGGGTGAGTAAAGGTTGACAGACAAATTACATTTTTGAGTGGATTATCCCATAAAATTAGTTATACCAGGTAGCGCAATGAACTTTTGTAGATTTAGAAATATTTTATTTATTACATTTTTCTTTTATTCGAGACCGGAATAGAAAGGTCATACAGTAGGACCGCTTTCTGAGAATTTGCACATACATGGTCCTGCTGAGGTTCAATTACTGTTTTTTCTTTTCTCATATCCCATAAATATCAGTCAATATCCTATAATGTCAAATTGATCAACAAAATGTAGTCCATTTTGTCAAACTTGGATGTTCAAGAAATTAATCTTGTGTTCTGTCAGTCATACCCAATAATATTCCAGCACCTAAATAATGAATTTTAAGAAGCCATCAGCCAATGTTGGCATTGTAGTGTATCATGTTTACCTGAGCATACTTTTTCTCATTACTTTTAAAGAACAAATTGGCTTATGAATACTAATTTGGTGATAACATTTTATTTGTAATATTTTGGATCCGATATATGGCGTAGCAGTGTTGTACATCTGAAATAATTTGACTTATGTAATCTTTAACAAATGGTGGTTTTTCTGTCACAGTGTTTTGTAGTTTGACTTGTGGAAATGTATTTTCACTTGAGTTCACACAACGGTCTTATGGCTTTGGTTTTGTGACTACCCTATATAAATGACAATGTTTTAATCTGCCTGATAGCCTTATGCAGTGTTTTCATCTGCTTGTTTGCTTGGAAAGAAATGGCAGAAATCATCCAGTTACTTGTAACATGAGCTTTTTGTGTAATGGTTTGCTTAAACTGGATTGCTTCCTGATTCATTAATCAGAACTTTACAGACAGAAGACGAAGTTCAGATACTTGTGAATTATAACTTGCACTCCCAGTCTGACTTGTCTGTCTTTCTCTTCTTCTGTATATTATTTCGACACTATTTCCTTGAGTTCACATACTACCTTCATTTTTTGTATGGTACTGTTTTTTTTTGTTTTATTAGAAGTTCTGTGTAGTATTTTTTAATTTTTTTTTGTTATTCACACAACCAGATGTAAGGGACTCAAAAAGACCCTAGATCCTAAATCCACTCACCCTTGACTACGTTTGTAAAATTTGGATTCAACGGCGATTAAATGTGTACATAATTGCTGATAATCATATTTCAGTGGTTTCAGTGCTTTTCCTGTTGTGAGTGTGAATGGTATTTCTACTAAAGCACTATCTTTTGCTTCCAGGATTGATCAAAATACACTACCGTTCAAAGGTTTGGGTGCTGTAGGAATTGTATTTATTTTATGTTTTTGAAACAAGCTCCTAATGCTCACCAAGCTTCACTTGATGGAAAAATAAAGCAAAAAAAATATCTTTAAATGTAAAAAAAATACAATTCATCTTTGATTAATAGACTTTGAACAATTAATTTAAAGTTAATTTTTTTGTAGATTTTTTTTGTACTTTTGTAAGTCTACTGTCACTTTTTAAGTAAAAGTTAATGACTCCAAACTTTTGAGTGTTTGAGTACATTTTATATATATTGCAGAGGTACATATGAGAACGTTGCTGTTTTTTACAGTTGAAATTTTTATACGTCTCATTATTAGTCTACTAAACGATAGCCAAACTACAGTTAAATTAATTTATTTCGCAGATGCTATTATCCAAAAAACGGTGACATCCTTATCCGTTCTTGTGGGTATTTCAAAGAATGGCGTGATTTGAGGTGGGTTTTTAATCACTAGTAAATCTACATTTTTTACGAACGGGTTTTTAACACCACCTTGCCTGTCCACAGCAGGATGTCGCAATAGTGAGAGCGCAAGAATGACGAACGCTTCGTGTGTTAATCGAGATTTACTCTTTCGGGTGGTTTCGGCTCATTCCGCTATTTTCCGTCGCGCTTTCATTGGTTCTCACGCAGTCCTGCCCGCTTCGTGCTGTGCTGGAAAATGGCAGTTCGGCAAGTTGAAAAGATTCGTGCGGAATGAGAAGGAAAATGACATAAGTCCTGTAATCTGCTGAGGGAGTGGATGCAAGTTAAAAACGTAAGTCCAGCCGAGTGTTAAGATCGCACATTTAATTCGCACGCGCGACAGAAAACCGTCAAAGCCTTTGCTACGGGTAAGTTTTACCAAGTTTTTGCACATTGCGTTCCTGTAGTCTGCTTTCTGGATGGCTAGCTAGCAGTTTCCAAATGGTGGAAAAGACAGGACGTGTGCTTCTACAACATCTAATTTGTGGAGTATCTGATTCTAACGATAAACCAACGGTTCATTTGTTTGCAAAACTTGTGGAAAATCCATGTGCTAAAATATCGGATTTAGTGGGCGACAGAAATGTGCAAACGTTAGGTTTGCATGATGCACACGCATGTTCGCCTTGTCTGATCAGTTAACATTAACAGCCTGCAAGAGATTCAGCGTGTGACAATGACTGAGCTTCATAGTGCTCGAGCAGTTTCTGAAGTATTTATGACACAAACAGAACTTTTATATCAAATTTAGACGGTTCTGGATTTTGAGTGTCCGTTTTTTAGACACGGCTAATAATTGACGCCTATGTTCCACATTATATAGCTGTTAGTTCTAGCTAATGGTGAAAGTGTGTTTGTTTTTTTTGTTGTATAAGCACAGGGATTTTGCAGTTCGTCTCAGAGCGAGTTTCTCTCGGGATTGTGCAAAGAGTTAGAAATGAAAACCCGGAGTGGAGCCAGAGCCGGAGGGTAAAGCTCGGCCGGTCCGTTCCACTGGGACTGAGTCTGTGCATCGCGTCACGCTTTACGATTCTCGTGTGTATTTATTTTTATTTTATTTTTTTGCGAATCCTAAAAGATTCCTCTGCCACTGGGATAAAATCTGTAATCTTTGATCGCTATTTTACATGTTAGCCGACAGCCGATTAATGACCAATTTGCAATCAAATTTGACCTCGATGAAATTTTAGCAGTGTTTTGGAAGTTTTTGGGCACACTGCCTTGTCGTACGAAAAAAATCAAATACCAATAAAAGTGCCTTCACACACATTGGCTGAAACCGAAATCGTATACTTCCCTACTGTACAGTAGATAAAAACAGTATGTGACAAAAGAAGTATTCACAGTACTCAAAAAAGAGAAGACAAAAAGTGCCCGTATGACCTCAACCTTCCGTTGAGTTTCTCAAGAGTTCATTTGATGATCACTTTACTATCCCATGAGGCCACGAGAGAGGATTCGTGAATATAGGAGAAGTAATGTAACTGATACTAGTAGGTCTCATGAGAATGACAACATGGCAAATCCAGGATTTCCAAATTGCATCTTAGTTTTTTTTTTCTTCTTCAACAGTTGTGAATGACTATTATAAGTCATACAGTGTGCTTTTTTTGAGGGAAGAAATCAACTAAACAGTTTTTGTTTAAATTCAGCATGAAATAAAAATTCACCCTATATTTTTTTTTTTTGCAAATGTGTATTATAGATCCGTAGATGAGGTCAAAGTTTACTTAGTATGGTAAAATTTTGGTGCGAAATGCGGTCCTTAAGAAGAAATACAAACTATCTGGAGTTTTGCGCAGGGCAAAACAGATTCGAGTTCATTTTAAACATGCAAATTTGCTGCGTTAACAATTAAAAATGTCTGAGTAAGCAATGCTTCATGCATTGCCACATTATTGATAAAATTGAAAAAATTTGCCTATTTCGCTAATGTGACTGCACCTTTACTCTGAACGATTCATCCATGTATACATTTAATAAAATAAGGTTTAATGTCTTAGTTAAAAATGACAAATTAAAGCTTGTATTCATTTTTGAGTGCAACGTCCACAGCCCTGCCCTACTTTTCTTTCTTCTTTTTTTTTCAATAATCCATTGCACTCAGATGTTCGTCACAATAAGAAATTTTGCTACTTTTGTTTCATTGTGACTTAGGTTACTCTTCTGAATAACATGTCAAATATTCTTAAAATACCATAAACATTTCTAGATCTTGTTCAACTCAAATTAAAATGATAGGTGCAAATATCTTAATATTTAATGTCAAAACAACAATAAAAAATGTGAGGTAATAATTTTTCCTTAACACCATTGGTTGAGACAATGTTACTGCGTTGGGCTGGCCAGGATGTTCACACAAACAGAGCAGTGTTTTGAAAGCACCACAGTATTTACACTTTTCGTAGGAATGAACATGCAAATGGCTTATTTCGAGTTGACTGCACATTAACTTGAGAAGGCATTGTAAAATAAAGGCACACTTCAACTTTAAATACTTCCTTATTTGACCCATTGCATGCCGAATATCCAGAAGATTTGCCTTTCCTTCAGTCCTGCACACTCCGAGCTTTAAAAGGACATATTGTTTGGAGAACACTGTCTGTCACCAGACCCATGGGTAATTCGGCCAATGAAACGAAAGGAAAAACTATTACGTAAGCTTTCCATACCCGATAATATCATCTTTTTCTTTCTCGACACACATTTGCAAAATACTGTGACCTGTCCTAATTTCTCTATCTTACACGCGTCCAGTGGATAGATTAAACTCCTACCTCGGTAGCCTGAGGCTGGAGACATGCACAGCACCATAGAGAATCCTGATCCTGTTTTCTCATCTCCAACTCCAAACAGCATCCAGTCCTCTGCATATTCCTTGCGTTTTAAAAATCCAAATCATCCTAATAATTTGTCATAGACAGCCCTCGTTCAACATATATTTTTTTGAATTATGTAATGCTCATCTCTCATTCAAAACACTCATAAACCTGTCATACAGGCTTAAATATATTCCTATAAAGGGCACAAAAGTTATCCTATGCAGAAAAGCAGTATAGTTTAAGGGTTTTGGGGTTTGATCACTGCCTAGATACATTTTCTAATATTAGAACGTTTGCTTGATTTGCCCCAGCTTCTCTGGTGATTCTTGAGCACATGGCCATATGCTGCCCAATAGGAATCCAGGATTACCTTTTCCCTTCTGTAGCAACAGTGAGTTTCCTGGCTCAATTCATTAATTATTTTGTGCTCTGCCTTGGTCACAGTGTTTTGCAAACTGCTCTTCTCTGACTGAATAAAGGGGAGGAAAGGATGCTTGCGAGTCCTGCAGTTTAAGCTGTGTGCTCTACTGTAAAGATGAAGATTTCTCTCAGCAGAACTTTTAATTTCATAACTCTGACTTGGAATGGATCTTTTCTCTTTTCCTGAACGAACTTCTTCGAGCAGTAGCTTTACACAAAGTGCTTTACTTTAGTTAAAATGATGAAAAGGCGGAAAGGGGGATGACGTGTTTCATTGGGGGTGTTTCGGTGGTGTGAGGATTGCGGTCTGTGGTTGGGTATGTCAGTGCCACGTGTCTGCGCTTGCACCTCTCTTCTCCACACAGAGGATGTCGGACTGAGACCTTAGTGCGCCTGGTCAAAGTGGGGTGAGTGTTGCCCTGTGATGCCTGCGAACACTTTGACAATGTTTATTCCATTGCAAACCTTTAATGTGTGTCTTTCTTGGAATAATGAGCATAAACTCCTGGTTCCAAAGTGCGCATGAAAAAATGATACGTTTTGCTGTTCCGTCAAATAAGTGATGCATATTGCAAAAAAGCTGAAACAAAATCAACTACGCACTGTAATATTTTGATTCTTAGACAAGTATGGACTTCATATCGCATGAATTTGAAACTCGAGTGACCGGCACACATTTAGCAATGCTATTTCCACAAACACCACCCCTCAAATGTAACGAATGCTTGATAATTTGCAGAAATGAAAGTATTTGGTTTTGTTGTCCTGTGAAGGGTGCTGATATTCCTAGCTTTCTTTCGCTTCACGGTTTAATTTGCTTTTAGATTGTGGTGTTTAAAAATGTACCTGGTCATACGGAATTACATATGGTGTCCATCGTATGACGCATGTATGAAGGTACTTTAAAAGTTTTATTATTACAGTAAATTGTTAACTAAATGTAAAGACTTTTGTTCAACCAGTCTTTTTTTTTTTTGTCTGACTAACAGACAAAGATAATGCAATTAGAGCTTGTCTTTGTCCAGCATGTATAATCGGACTACAGTTGGCCTTGGTGTTGTGCAGTTAATCTTTGTAATATTTCATTATGCATTCTGTTATGTACAACAGTGGTCAAAAGTGATGTCCGGAAGGGATATTTGCTCTTAGTAACCCTACCAGTTTGGTTAATCCATGAAAATATGAGGACGATATTTGATATTTAAAAAATATAATTCATTAATTTTAAAAAATATATTTAAATTAATAATATAAAACTCTAAACTGTGTTGCTGTATTTTTCTGACTAAATTAATTGGCTAACAACAACTACAGCTACGTATTATTTTACTATGCAAAAAAAAAAACACAGAAAAACAAAGCTTACAAAAAAGCTTACATTGACTACAACATAATCAGTTTTTAATAATCAGTTGGTTCTCTCAGTTTTAGTTTTTTTGTGGTAGCCTGACCAAAAATTTGCCATGTTTCATTGTTTGTCTGCACTATATGATTAGAAAATCTTTAACAGATTTGTAATAATATTTGAATATTGGGTGAAGACATCAACTTTCTTACGCTTAGGACTTCACTTTGGGTCAGTGATGTATACTTGAAAAGAGATAAAGGCTGTGGCTGGACTATGCAAAAGCCTGCAGTAGCTCATTTATAATTAAGTTGTGCTGTTGTAAGTATTTTGCTATTATTCTTTTAGAAAGAAAGCCTATGTATTTTGCTCTTAATATACCTCTGTCTTTTTTTCCTTAGTCATCGCATTACACTGGGAGGATCATTTCTTGAGAGGGAATGTTGAGCAACCTGCTATAAGACGACACCAGCCGATTTGGTGAAAGAAATCTTTAAAGGACTTCATTCTTTATTTCCTTTCCGGAGCCTGAATGAGCATGCTGCATTCCCTCTGTTCCATCATTTGGTTGAACCGTGGGTTCAAGTTGAGAAAATTGGCCTGCTCGGCCAACACCGGCCAGGTCTAAGCCGTGCCGTTCGCGCATGCCTGCTTATGAGCTCCGGTCAGTAGTGGTTAGCTGTCAACAAAACCCACGGTACGACATCATTCACACCCTCGCAAAGTTTCCCTCCCCAGTCCGATACTCTTCTGCCAGGTGGGATTGTCATTTCATACTCTGAAAATGGCTGCCGATGGCTTCCAGTACAAATCTCTGTATGCCTACTGTAAGGACTGGGAGGATGACATTGACCTTGAGCCCGGTGACATCCTGACGGTCAACAAAGCGTCTCTGCTGTCACTGGGCATCAAAGAGGGTGATGAGCAGCACCCAGAATGCATCGGCTGGATCTTAGGGTTAAACGAGCGAACCAAACAGAGGGGAGACTTTCCGGGCACGTATGTTCAGTATTTGGGACCTGTGAAAATGTCAATGCCGTCCTGCCAGCCTCGTTCTCAGAGACCGCTTCCTGCTGTTCCGAGACCTGAGCCAACCTCGCAGGGTAAGACTGGCTGCTTTTTGTTTATTGGCTTTCACTCTGTTCACTAATGATTAACCTGCTTAATTTGTGCCGAAGAGCCGTCAAAACCCTTTTGTTTTGGGAACTGACTGATATGCTTGTTAAGTCAAACCTCAGGGCTCTCATAATAAACATTTGTAAATTTGCCACACCCCTTCTCTTTTATTTTTCGGTTGAAGGAAAATGGGGATTTTGCTTTTGACCGCAGGCTTCTTATACAACGAAAGCTAGGCATTTGCTCATTTTTGTGTCATCTAGCATGATCTACCTCATTAAAGCGACACCAGTGTCTGTTATAGATGAGGTAATTAATAGTCTATTTGTACAAACTGTCTTTGCTCCTGACTTTACCCAAGCCCCCTCTCCTCCTCCCTTTAAGCCCTCAGGAAGTAGTAAATTATAGTATGTTTGGAGGCCTGGCAGTTCACCAGACCAATCTGGAGAGTTATATGTATCAGGTAGGGCTTTCAGCTTCATCTGCACATTCCCACTCCATCAGGTGAAATGTTGTGTTTTTAATTTTTTTGCTTCAATGTCTCCTTTGTGTCCATTTTTTAAGACTGTTAAATGTCTGCAGTTCACTCTTAAAAAAAAAAGTTTTCATATTCAATCTGTGACGCTCGGTGACTAAAAAGAGTGTTGGTGTACTTTTGAAGTGTTGAATTACAGGATGCCAGGCCCAGATATATGCACCATTTTAGTTGCTGCTTCTGATTAATATCCAGACCTTTTCACATTTTGAAGGCAAATCTGAGGATTTTAAAGTTTTGAGTATGCAAAAATGTAAAAGGCAAAGCATTTCTATTCTGTAGGAGTCGGCAGAACATTCTGCACAGACTCCATGTGGGCTTAGTAACGTGAACAGGGTCGCCATGATGGAAAACGCACAAGAGTCTGTGACTTTTTAAAATTGTAATTTCCAGCTCTTATTTATTTATTTATTTTATAGCTAGAAATCGGTAAAATAATAACTGGACAGGTTATGGAACTTTAGAGCCTCCTTGCTGAAAACAGAAGTTTGCTGCTAGTTTAAATTATAGAAGAACTTTCTGTTTTTCTTGTTATGTAAATGTAGGGACTTAACCTACATACCTGAGACATTTGCCTGCTGCTTAAAATGTTTTTTTTTTTTTTGAAAATGTAGCATTCAACAAAGAAGAATATAGAAATGATGTTTTATTATCAAGAAACTAAAGATGTCAGGTCAGATTAATAAAACTAATTACATTTTCAAGTCCAATATTTTGATATTCTTGGATGTTTTCAAAAATGTGTCACCTGCAATGATTGCAAAAAACTTTTTACCAAATATTTAAATGGAAATCTTCTATAATGTTTGATGGCCAAAGGTTTGTAAAATAACAGTACATGTGAACTATCCATTTCATAGGTGCATCTTATTCAGTGTGAGAGAGATTTCATGTGATTTCATTCAAATCCACCAACACTGTCCTCCCAGAGACTTTTGCTCAAAGTGTTTCGTTGCCTGTGGCAGAAGCTCTCCCTCTCTTTTTCTTTTCCTGGCCTCAGTTTTACTGCTTGTTTAAGTGAACCATGGCTTGGCAGTTCTAAAGTCTCCGCCTGTTCCTCCTCCCCTGTTTCACAGACTCTTCTGATACTGTCTCCAGGCAGCTATAAACTATCCACTCACTACAATTCTCAGAAAGAGAAGGCCCCTTGAATTTTCCCCCGGCTGCTTACCCTGAACTTTCTTTCACAGAATTAGTAGAGGGCTAGTTAAGGCCCCCGGTCTTAATCGATATTAAAGAGTCTTTCCCATGGTGTTTTAGCATGTGTTCAAGTGATAGGCATATTGTTACTTTACAGAACAATATGAGATTACATAGTTACTACTGTACATCACACTATGTCTGCAGTGCAGCACGATTGAACCGGAATCGCAATTTGGAATAAAAAAGGCTGCGCTTCTTTCTATTTTTAATTACAGAAATATATGTACAGTGTGTTAGTGAAGAGCTTATATGTCACTGGTAGTAAATGCTGCTCCTTTTCTGAAAGAGCTGTGAGTTTTAGTCGCTTATAACGTGCATTGGAAAAAGCAACATGCGTCAAACATCTTCCCAAACTTGTAATGCGACACGTTCTTAAACCTGTTGTCCAACAAATGACTGTTTTATTCAGAACTCGCTTCATAACGTCAGTCGAGTGTTTGAAATGACTTCCTTTTGTGAGTTGACGTGGCTTCTTCTTATCGAATAAAGTAGAGAAAATATTATTTTATAGTTTTCTATAGAGTGATAAAGGCTATATCGATTAGCGTTGCATTATTAATGGAAATACCCAAGAACTTGAACTCAAATACACCATACATTACACCAGTCATGTTTATTGCATGTTTAATCAGTCAAAGTGTTTCGATCTCCTTTTTGTTCTGGTACGGCAATAGCTTGATGCCTTTGTCCATAATATTAGGGACTTCCTGTAACATCTTATGTTATATTACTTCTGTGAGGCAAATTCAGATTTTCTGTGCAAGGTCACCTTCCGACTTCCAGCATGAGTGAAAGCGACGTGTGTTTAGCCCTCAGTAATATTTAAACCATCTTATTTGGGGTAAAAAATAAAATAAAATACTGCTGTCTAAAGAAATGTAGAGCTTCAGCTAATGATTATTTTTGTTGTCTTTGTTTGACTAGTCGACTAATCTTACGATTATTTTCTGTTTAATCTAATGTTTGTTTGTAACATAAACATTTGATTATCTGATTAATCCTCTGGTTATCTTTCCAATCAAAAAGTACAGCTTTTAACATTTTGTATTTTAAACTTTTATTCATTTTCTAACAAAATGGTTCAGCTTAGTTAAAATAAAAGTGCCAGAGTTAAAACACAAACACCATTTTAGAGCGTCACGTACCATTAATCCCACATATTTTCTCCGTGCAAGAAAATAAGTCCAACATAAATGCTACCTAATACAGGACGCAAAACCCCTGAATCGCAACATGTAGTTTAAAGGAGTAAGTCCTCTCCCACACAGCTTTCCCTCTTCCTGAGAAAAATAACAATAATAATTCAGTAACATTTTAACATGAAATCTATTAATAATAACAGTTTTAATTGTATTTTCAGGGTCGTGTATTTTCCATTTTATGATGAAATATATAGTGTATGAACACCGGAAGCATTTTAAGCTTTATTTTTAACAAAAATAAAATGCTATTCATCATAAGATGTATACAGTGTAGGCCTAATTATGAAATGTTACGAAAATATGCTTCATGTGATTTATGCCCGGGAGCAGAAGATGCCAACGTCAACGCTAGTTGACATAGTTTTGCAGCCCTAAAGAAATGTATATGATAATCCATATGTTTTCTCTCCAGTGTACAGGAGTTGTTTTTTTCCACGGTGGATGCATAAGAGGCTCATATTTCCATAATAAAGACATACTCTTTAAGAAATTTAACTTTCAAATATCTGCTTTATTTTTGTTGATACAAACTTTCAGGTAAAATGTATACAATTTGTTTTGTGATGTCACTTCCTGTTAGACCTTTCTGGTTCTGCATGAAAACAATGAGACGGAAGAATCAGAGATTCAGTGTTTCTGCAGGTGAAAGTTCTGCAGGCACACTAATGGCAGAAGTAACTGTTATCATTAATGCACGACCACTCTTAGCTGTGTCTGTAGACCTAGAATAACCTTTTACACTTTCATCGTCAATGCTCCTTACAAAGAAGACAGGAATTCCACATCCTCCTTGAGACTCCTCCGACAAGGACCTATACACAAAGCAATGGAGACAAATTCAGGCTCTTGCAAACTAGTTCTTGACCTGCTGGAGTCGTGAATACTTACCTTGCTTGCACACAGACGCAAGTGGACAGTACTTCGCAGAAACCTTCAAGCTCTGCTCAGGAAAACGCAGATAACCTGCAACTGCTGACCTGTGGCCAGAGTCACTGGACCTGTAAGAAAGTATGACCATGGCAATATAAAAACCTTTCTAAGGCCAGTTGCAGAAGTTGTCCTTCTACACAAAGACTGATCTAGAGGTTCGGTACTCAATTCATAGCTTTCCTGTAGCTCAATCAGTAGATCATGGGTTCGATCCCAGGGAAAGCAAGACTTGATTCAATGTGTTCCTTGAATGCAATGTAAATCGCTTTGATAAAAGCGTCTGCCAAATGCATTAATGTAAATGTTAATGTCATAGTGACCTCACATAGGTCAGTCTTCATATCTGATTTATTTCTGTTGTTGCATGTTCTGAGGTACAATGTGAAGTTTGTAATTACTTTTATCTACCTCATTTGTAAAAATGTATATTATTTGTTATGTGATTGATGTCACTGCCTATTTTGCAAACTTCCTGTTAGTCCTTTCTGGTTCTGCATGATAACAATGAGACAGACATGATGTGCTCTCTACTTCCGGTAATCCTTCGCTTCCACTACAAAGTATCATAGAGACAATGCCGTAAGTTTATCTATGTGACATTAGGCATGTTAAAGATTATATATTAGTAAAGATTTTGTTTAAAATAAATGTCCAATGAGTTAAAAACAAGCTAACAGCCATTATAGCTGCTACTGCAGTGAGAATTGCACTGATTAACAAAGACATGAATGTTGTTATAATGTTTTATTTTAGTTTTCACCACAACATGTTAATGATGAACAGTGATTGTAAATGATCAACCTTACTACAACTGATATTCATAAAAACTAATCTGATAAAAAACTAAAAACTAAAATCAATCATTTAAATTGTAGTAAAATTGAATTTAGGCATCACTACATTATAATGTGCAGCATGAAAAGTAGATTTTTGGGGGGATTTTCATTTTGGGATTTGCTAAAGATTATGTTTTAGTGTTATTACACGATTAACGTTTTAAAGATTAACTTTAAGTGCATTAATTTAAGATGCTAAGATGGTTCTTTCAAAAACAAAAAAAATCTTAGTGTAGTATACATGCCAAAACGCTGAGTTTTTCCCTTTTCTTCCTTTTTTATATTCTGTTGCACTCCATCTGTGCACAAATCATGTCAGGCCTGAAGCCGATTATGCTCAACAAAAAGAAACTTGAGCTATATAAGACTGTCTCTTGTAGTTGCAGCTTTTGTGTGTTTTGTTTCTTAATACCGTTTGCACTGCATTAAGATTAAAACATGTCGAGAGGTTTAGAGCTCCAGTGAAAGGAAATGGGCTAGGCCTTCGGTTAGCTATGAATGAGGTGCCCAGATTACTGAACAGCACAAAGCATTGCGGGTGAAAGTTGTCTTACATAATCATATTCACCGAGTACAAAGACATCATTTTACATTAGTAGAGCATGGCCGAATCCAAGTTAATGAAGAGCACATCAGAGCACAGATCAACTGCAAACTAGTCGAGCGCTTCAGCCTACGAAAAGTTAGGTTGTTGTTTAAACTAAATTCAGCAAGCATAAAAATGATAAACAGAAGAAAAGTAGATGACTTTTCTTAGCCAACCATTTATACACTGATAAGATCATTTTTGCCTCTACTGTGAAGATGTGACAGACGAAAAAATCAAGCTGTTGCTGTAATCATAGTATTAGTTGTTGCAGTTTGCATGTTTTTTTCCCAGGCCATGTTCAGTTGCCGGCCTGCCAGAATGCAGGCTACCAAGACAACTGTAATTGGGTAATGATTAGTTGGTTCTCTCTCCAAAAACCAACAACGACTTCAGGGCCACAGCTGTTTTTCCTAAAAGCTTGTATTTTGCACAAAAACCCTGCTGCGGGTTTGACCATTTGTGGCAGTGAGTTTGCGGCTATAGTTTCATTTGTTTATTAGTTTTTTTATTTTTTTATTAAAGGAATATAATCAGTTGTTTTGTGTTTTGTTATTGATGACCGCACAAGCAGTCATTTTGTAAATGACACATAAGAGTGTCCTCAGTTTTTACAAAAGGGAACTGCTAGCTTTATTAATTTTGTTTGTTTGATTTGTTGGCTTCATGTGGTTTTGAGAAGCATTTTTGCCCTGTCATAAAATGGTCAAATGATCTGATATTTTAAGAGCTTATTTATCGAGTTTGACGCATCCTGTTTTAGTTGTGTGTGTTTTGTTTCAACGTGATGCATCTCAGTTATAATAATTCGTTTTTCATTTCAATTTGAATTTCATTCTTATAATGAAAAAAGTTAGTACAATAAAATAAACATAATTATAAGAGAAGGACAGTTAAACAGTCTTTTGGACACCCAAAATGTAACATTTTAATTCAGTAATTAAAAGTGGTCATCAAAAGTGATAGATCTGGGGGGGGAAAGTATTGTCATTGTACCTGAAGTAAATACATTTGCGTTTGACAAAGATATCTCTGCCTAAAGTTGAAAATCGTAATTTTGTTTGAAGCGTCCTAACTTAGAATCTCATCTCATCTGTTTAGTAAACATGGTCATTTGACTTGGAAGTTTCTGTAATATGGATTAAGGAAAGGATGTAGATTCATGTCCATGTTGAGGTAACTGTGCGAGATCGAGGGCGGAAGAGGCAGGCTTCGTGTCCGTAAGAGGGAAGAGCGAGCAAAGTTCCATGTTTAACGTGCAGTGGAAAAGTGGAATGTGCTGACATGGCACTTCGTCTGAACTCCCAAATTAATAATCAGACGTGGTTTAGCCTTGCACTGCCAGGAGGCGAAAGCAGCCAAGCTCTGGCCTCTTTGTGGTGGGCCTGAAAAGGAGGGTCTGGCACACGGCCAGTGGGGTTTTGCTTGTTCAGGATTTTTGATTAAATCGTTTATTGTGCTCCACTCACGCAAAGGGCCAAGGCAGCGCTCGCTCCAGAAGGGGTGGAATAAGACAGGAGGAAACCGAGGCCTTTTTTCACCAGTAAAAAGCTTTTGTGTGATGAAGACTTTTTTTCCTTTTCTTTTTTCTTGGTGTAGCTCTGTCCGTTAGATTTTTAATACAACTTTATTATCTCTTAGGGTTTAATTTTCTAATGCGTTCTTACTTAATGTTATTTTAATTTTAAGTTTTGAATGAACCCAAGAGCTTTTTTTAACCAATAGAACAAGCAAGCACGGAAGGAAGCACAATTTAAAAAACCATATGCAATTATACATCCCACATTCATCACTCTCTCTCCTTAGACAGAACAGAAGTGGGAGACGTGGCCTGAATTGAGCTCGACACTGTGTCTGAAGCCCGAGGTGCAAAAATATCCAGATTTTATAGAATAGCCTTCTCATTATATCACATCAACAGACTTCTCCGCTAGACAGTTGCTGCTTTTGGCAGCTTTAGTATTCCACGAAGGACTGTGCATTTAGCGCTATATTTAAAAAAGGTAACAGGCAAGTCCAATTTAAAACATTGGCCTCGGGACACTGAGTCACAACAATAGGTAGAGGAGGCTGTAATCTTGCAAACCACAATTCAAAAATGAGAAAGAAGAGTGCCAGAGTAAATTCTGGTGTTAAGGCACATTTGACCTAGGACTTTTTTGTGTCTTTTTTTGTGTCTTGTTTTTTTTTTAACAGTATTTAAGGCACTAATTTTATTTATAAAATAGGAAACTGTCAAATGTGATCCCATGACATCTCTCTCTCTTTTTGTCTAGATCTACTATTCATTTCTTTAAAATACATTAAAATGCAGTTCATTTGTGAAATAAGCTGAATGCACCTTCTACAATTTTCTTTTGGGGCATGAAAACAAAACTTGTCCTGATTGTCAAACTGTTCTGATCACATAACAAAGACAACCAAAATCTTGGCATAGTCTTATTAATGTTTGAAAAATGTTGTCCTTCAAATCAAAGTCATGTCGTATAACCAAGATAAAGAAACAGGAAATGATTCTATAGAGTATGTCTGCAGACCACAGAATATCAGATCATGTGAGATTTTTATGACAAAGCAAAGTTATTTAAAACATAATGATGTTTATGAGTTAATAATTCTTGATACATATAAAAATAATATTATTAAAAAAATTAAAAAATATATTTCGATTGGGAATTATGGTGATTTAAGATTGGTGTAAGATTTATGTTTTACATGATGGTTACACCGCATGACAGTTGAGTGATTCAATGTAAACTTTTTTTATTTTCTTTGTTTTGGATACTTTTGTCATTGAGTTGAGTTGTCAAAAATGTTCAATGAGTGATATATTTGTTGTTTTTGATGTTCAATAAATAAGCTTCTTAATTCAGCTGTTGTTTAGAAGTGTATAAGCAGAGGTTTGTTTTGAACTTCTCCTTTTTCTCTGCCGTTTCAGTTGCTCCAGTCCTGGACTTGACCAAACAGTTCACGCACCTGGAAGCTGCTCCCCCTAATCTTATTAAGTTGGTTGAAGCAATTGAGCAGACAGGTAATGCTTTTGTGTCATTGAATGTCACGTAAAGGGCTTTATTGTTTGTGGTTTTTTCGTTAGAGTACCTGACACATGATACGGAGTGCGCTAATCCAGAGCGAGCCGGAGTCCTGCAGACCGCCTCCAGCCATAAGAAAGAACGAAAATTAAAAACAGTTACTTAGGTTTTCTTTTTTAATTGATTGTATTTTAATTGATATTCCACGTTGAAAAAAAGATTGGAAGCAGAGGTGTGAAAATGTTTTCTTATTGCACCATATGGCAGTTATTACTTTCCAGATTTCCTCTTTCGCTCTGAGCCGTTCCTCTCTTTCTCCCCTGTGCAAGAGACTGAGTGACGCTCGGATTGTCTGGCTTGACTGAAGCCGTCTTCTCACTTCTTCACAGGCTAAAACAGAGCTCGGGGATTCAGCTGGGCTGTTTTCCCAGTTCTCCCGATAGCGTGACTTGATATATTTATATCTCCGGGCTTTTACATTTAATGTTTAGATGTAACTGCTTCTCTAATCCAAGCTGGCATGGAAGATCTATTTTTGAGAGATGAGCTAATGCCTCGATTTTCTGCTAGGTCTGGACTCTAGGACACTATACAGGACATCCACTGCTTCAGCCTCTGACAGTCAACAACAGAGCCTTGCTGGTAAGTAAAATCCCAATTTTGGCAATCTTCTCTTGCACAAAAGTGAAATAGTTTTATTCACATACTTGGAAACATACAGCGTCAGGGTTTTTATTGTTTCAGTGTTTTTGCATGTTTTTCTTGCTGTTAGTCTTTCTATTTGTCTCATTTTAGTGTTAATATTAACTTGCGTACATTGTTTAAATATTTTCCCTGTTTAACCAAAAATTATGAAAATGGCTTTTACATTTTAAATGTAACTTTTTTTAATGACATTTTTATATCGAAAAAAAAACATTGTATCAATCGATTAAAAAAAATTATATATGCTTTTTTTATTAGTGGCTACATTTTTTTCTCAATAGTGAACAAGTGTAATAATTTAGTTTTCTATATATCTGTAATTATTTTTGTATGTATCTGTCTGTCTATTACATTGAATAAATATGATATAATATATTATGAACATAATTATATTTACTTATTACAAACAATAATAAGTAATCAAATGTATTAAATATTAATTGTTCATTACAGTTTTTTGTTTTTTATCCTAAAATGCTATATGCTGTTTTAAAGTAGATTTTGATTAACTTAAAACCCCATTCTATATATATCATATAAATGTAATCACAAAAGTATGATCACTAGGAGTGATTCAGCAAAATAAAATGCGGTTAAGGGTAAGATAAAGTTACCCGGCGAGTAGCTATTTGGTTACCATAAGTACCAACCCATTTATGTAACTCTGGGACTCTAAAGTGCTTGAAAGGGATGTATTGGATTAGATCTAAGGTGCATGATGTGACCGGTCATTTGTCCTATGCAGAGCTACAGGAGTTGGACGTGGAACAGTGGGACATTCATGCACTCTCGGAGGCTCTTATTCGGTACCTGCAGGAACTTCCTGCCCCCATCATCCCTCCCTCTGTTTATGCAGACCTTCAGGCAGCAGTGCAGCTAGAATCAGGTATGTGCCACTTTTCGCTCATCCGTGCAGGCCGAAAGAGCACCGTGTACAGAAAATAACAGAATTATATGAACTCCGTGAACAAACAGCTGAAATGTGGTCAGCGTCTGCATCTAATGACCCATGCACTGATGGTGTTCTCATTCATGAATAGACTTTCCATCCATGAGGAGACGAGAGCAGCTGTTGGAGGTATTGGGGAAGCCTGAAGTTCCACTGCAGAACCTCCTGACTCTGCATTATTTGCTCAGACACCTGGAGAAGGTCTGCCAGTGTGCAGAACAAAACGGCCTTGACATTCACACCCTCGGCCAAATCTTTGGCCCTCTGCTGATCAGGGGCCCGGTGAGCGGGTGAGCGGGATTTCTATTGGCTAGAGACAAATTCTGGAAATGTGTTGCTGAAAATTAGCATGTGTGCAAACCATCTCCATTTCTGTTTGTTTGATTTACAGGTCAGATGAAGATGAGGGGTTTGCTGCGATTGCAGTTGAGAGACTTCTTTTGGAGAGAACTTGGGAACAAGAGCCTGCTCCTCCCGGTGAGTTACCTGTCATTTTTGCTATTGTATATACTAATGCTTTTTATGCACAGTTGTCAGGTGAGATCTACCAGGGTCCTAATTTGAATAATGCTGGATTTCACAGTAATTATTGTCAAAGATAAAAGCAACAGTAATCCAGAAACTCCCTATGGTTAAACTTCTGTAAATAATGTTATTTCATTTGTTCATTTTTTGTTTAGCTGCATATTTTTAAACATTTTTTTATTTGGCAGTACTGCCTGCTTCCATCATAAACATATTTACTGTAAACTTGCCTATTTGTTACAATGAGGTATGTGTTAAGTTATTGTGGTAATCAACAACATGCCAGAGAAGCAGTATACAGACACATAATTCAGCTCTTTTTTGTTGTTCAAATGCTGTTTTTTTAATTCTCTATTCATCAAAGAATCCTTTACACAATTAAAAAATAATAAGAAATGTTTCTTGAGGACCAAATCATCATATTAGAATGATTTCTGAAGGATCATGTGACACTGAAGTATGTAACGATGATGAAATTCATCATCGCAAAAACAAAAATATTAAAAGAAATCAAAAGAGCTTCATCTTCCCTGTAGAAATAACCTCTACTCCAGAAGAGAAAACATCATGTCACTACTAAATATCTGGGCTGGCAAGTTAAAGGTTGCAGGGTTGATCCCCGGCGATCAACTTTACACCCTCGAGCAAGACAGGTGGCTCCTGAGACGCTGTCGCTGTGATATAACATTGCACGTTTCTATGGATCCATGAAAGTCGTGAAAGCAAGTGTTGGCCCCAGTTGTGTGGAGATAAACAAAGATGTATTTATTTTAATCGTAAATATTTGTATCTTATTAGCTCTCCCTCCTAAACCACCTAAAGCCAAAGCCATGGCCTCGTCTGTGACCAATGGAAGCAACACCTTACTGAGTGACGCTGAATGGTACTGGGGAGATATTTCAAGGTAAATCCTTACCAGGTCAACTGTTATTAATAGAGTCACCCATTTCTCTACATGATGAATCTCTTTTTGATGCACACGGGTTTAGAGAGGAAGTGAATGAGAAGATGAGAGACACTCCTGATGGTACGTTCCTGGTGCGGGATGCATCAAGCAAAGTGCAGGGAGAGTACACTTTGACCCTCAGGTGAGCGCTCCCTCAGGTCAAACTGCATTTTGTGTATTATCTACGAGATCATCAATGAATTGCGTAGGTGTGCTGCTGTATCATTTGTTTAATATGCATGATTACAAAGAGGACTTTCTACCAGGGAAGCAACGTGATCAAAGACTTGTGTTGTTTATTCCAGGAAAGGAGGCAATAACAAACTGATCAAGGTTTTTTACCGCGGGGGGAAGTACGGATTCTCAGAGCCTCTTACTTTTCTCTCTGTGGTGGAGCTCATCAACCATTACCGGCATGAGTCACTGACCCAGTACAACGCCAAGCTGGACACTCGCCTGCTCTTCCCCGTGTCTAAATATCAGCAGGTGCGATGGCTCCGCTATATATTTATATAATATATATATATTTCTATACAAGCACCATAAAAGTAGTCCACTTGATGTTAGAGTCATTTTTAAATATTTTAGTGACACTTTTTGGTATATTATAATAATAATTATAATATAGAGCTCAGTAGTAAAGACATACATTTCTCTGTTGATGCAATAATAACCAATTATTAAGAATCTACTGATATCAACTGGTTTGATTTTCTTAAGGACAACTATTACTAAAACTAATGCTGTAAACTATATAGGGAACCCTCTCATTTGTTACATTATTATAAAATTAGAGGCTAAAATTAAGAGCCCAAACCATTATATTCAACTGAATATTGATTTTTTTTAAATATATAAATGTTTGTATGCAAGTCAGTTGCACATATAGTTTTCATAAACATCTGTCTTCATGACAAATTTATTCAAACATGCATATATAATTAACAGTAAATAAGCTCTCTAGTGTTTTTATAGCTAAATAACGAACTGTGAATGTTTGTCTTTCCTAAGGTAAATGCAAGTGACAATTAAGTGGCATTGTTTACAAGCTGTTTTATTGATGTCTTTCCACTTTTGAAACACTGATTAAGCGATTACATCAGACATGCTATATTTCGATATGTCTTTCAATATACTGTACCTTTTTCCATGCTGTAACTTATATTAAAGTGAAAGAAAGGATTCGTACTCCACACGGCATGAACTGAGGAGCTATAGTGCCTTTTAACTTCGACAGCTTTAAATAGAGATTTTCTTCAAACACAGTATGAGTTGCAGACTGACTTTTTTTTCTGGCCCCTTTTGATTGACATGCTATAATTAGCCATGATCATTAGCTGTTCTTAAACAATAATTACCGATTATTGGTCGATATATCGCTCCATCCCAACTCAATAGTTTTTATGTAATTGCCCCTTAAAAGGAGCGTGTTTGATTGGGGTCAGGTGAAAATCCCTAAATATTCAGTACAAGCCTCATTTTGGTTTTGGTTAGCACCTTTAGAACTGTCATTGGTCTGTGGCAATTACGCAATAGATGGTTGTGGTCTGAGGCTCCACTTTCTTTGATATGGAAATCTTTTTAGGTTCCTTTGTTAACCTATTTGTCCACTCATAGCGCACAACACTTATTTAAATGTCTAAATGTGCACAAATAGTATAATGTTCCACATAGCATGAATTAGAGCCTTAATTATACAAACTTCCTTAAGATTGATTAGTCAGCTGGTTGCTTAGGCACCGACTAGTCAATAAAAAAAAAATTTGTTTTGTGCAATTCTCGGGTTAAAATCAACTTGCGTGAGAAAATAATGAATTCATTTTGGGGTGAATAAGGCTTGTGAACACATCTTCTTGTGCTCTCCAGGATCAGGTGGTGAAAGAGGACAGCGTTGAGGCAGTAGGTGAGCAGTTGAAGGTTTATCACGAGCAGTATCAGGAGAAGAGTCATGAATATGATGTACTTTATGAAGAATACACACGCTCATCACAAGTAGGCCGCATTTCATCTCTCCTTCAAATGCATTGGGATCTAATTAACAGAGTCGCTAATGGAGATGGGTCTGTTCAATCTCTCTCAGGAGCTGCAGATGAAGCGAACAGCCATAGAAGCCTTTAATGAGACCATCAAGATCTTTGAGGAGCAGTGTGAGACCCAGCAGCGCCTCAGCAGAGAGAACATTGAGAAGTTTCGCAGAGAAGGCAATGAAAAGGAGATTGAGAGGTAGTCTTGTTTTTCATTGCACATCAGAACACTATATCCATTAGAGATGCACCGATTGCATTTTTCTCGACAGATTCCAATTTCCAATCATTTTTTTGTAAGTGTGACCTGCCGATACCTAGTTTTGCCAATTTCGATTTTCCTTCTAAGAATTATAATTGACAGCATATACAAACAAAATCTGTTCTTCTTCAACAGTTTTATTTTCTTTAAAAAACTTAAGGAAAAAGTCTATAAAATAAGATAAAACAAAAAAAACTAATTGCAAACATCAGCACAAATAATTCTATAGAATAAAGAGAGCCATGAAATAAAAATGGATTTCAGTTTTTCAGGTGGGTCTAACAGCAAATTATTTATTATTCAGGTAAGAAATACTACAGAAATGAAAGTAATCAAATGTAAAATAACACTGGATAGTCTTCATTGTAAAAAATTAAATACAGATTAATGCTTACTATTAAAGTAATAAAACTTCAGTCAAGAGCAGAGAGGGATCCACTCATTTTGGTATTTGCGCCTCACAACTTGTTTGAGACTGAGAAGCAGCTTGTGCTTGTATAAATCAGAGTAAATGAGATTGAATGAGAGGAGACAGGTTTGTGTTAATTTGCCATTGGAGAGAACACGCATCTGACGTTATTGCCTGTGCTGCTGGCAACAAAACAGACTGGCTCAGAATCAGAAAGACATGAGACTGACCGGCCAGTCACCGGTCCGAGCTGATCATGCGCCCAATTCTAGTCCCAGCCGGTCAATCGGTTCGTCTCTAATATCCATGTAATCCATAATTCCTTGGTGTTACTTTTAATTTGAGTCATGTTTTGGCTTCTATGTCAGTGGGAAACTTTTTCACTGTCTATTCAGAATTCAGAGCAACTCTGAGAAGCTGAAGTCCAGAGTGACAGAGATTCATGACAGCAAGAGGAAATTGGAGCTGGACTTAAAGAGGCAAGCCACAGACAATCGAGAGATAGACAAAAGGATGAACAGCTTGAAACCAGACCTCATACAGCTGAGGAAGCTAAGGGACCAATACCTTGTGTAAGAAAAAACTTTTTTTTCTTTTCTATTTTAATGTGTTAAAATGTCATTTATTCCTATGATGGCAAAGCAGAATTTTCAACAGCCATTATTCGCATGATTATTTGCTACTTAATAATTTTGTGGAAAGAGAGTAATCATTTGATTGATTGGAAAGTAAAAAAAACAGCATTTATTTGAAGTAAAATCTTTTGTAACATTATAAATGCCTTTACTTTCATATTTAATCTATTTAATGTGTCCTTGCTAGACCCATCGTTTTGATTAGTACTATGAATTTATAAGAATGATTGTAACTTGTAAGTTTGTTTGAGTCATTGACTATGGTGCAGTTTTTTTGTTTTCAGTTTGTTGAGTGAAAACAACAGAATATAAAAACATGTTGTGTTGTCATTATTTTGCTATACACAGGCTCACAATATAATTTATTTTGTGATATTGTGGGAGGATACTCTGTGCTCTGGTTATTTATTCCCAGGTAAATCTCTGGTGACGTTAGCAACACTTATATTGTCTTTGCAGATGGTTGACTCAGAAAGGCACCAGGCAAAGGAAGATCAACGAATGGCTGGGTGAAATGAATGAATCAGAATCCGAGTAAGTTCTGTTCATTCTGTTTTCAGAAGTATTATAGTCAGGTTTTTCATTTTTGGGAGACCCATAGATAACTACTTAGAGAGTCTGGACATTAATTTGAACATGTGTTATTGAGCTTAAACAGGATTTAATCTGAAAGATCTTGAACTGATTTTTTAAAATTATTTTTTACCCCAAGAAATTTAGTATTTCTGTCAAATATTAAATTGATAGATTTTACATTGTAATTTTATAGAAATTTGAGTGGATTTATTTTTATGTTTGCCATTTTATGTTAAACCTCTGTCATGAAAATAGACTTTTTGGTGATGACGTGGCATGAAAAATGTAAATAAACAAGCAGATATCTTATTGCACAATGTGCATTTAATAAAACAAAATCAGATATAGAAAAACAATCGTTATTCAACTTCTGACCTTTTAGGGTGTATTCTCTGTTGGACGACGATGACGATCAAGCACATCACGACGAGTGCTCTTGGTATGTTGGGGACATCAAGCGTCCTCAGGCGGAGGATCTCCTCAGAGGCAAACGAGACGGCACCTTCCTCATCAGAGAGAGCCAGACCCAGAAAGGCTCCTATGCCTGCTCTGTGGTGTAAGTTACTAAATACTAAGTTACTCTATTCACCGCATTCAGTTTCAGTTGCTTCAGCTAGGGTTTGCTGCTAGGGTTATTTCTGTTTTTTTATAATGTACCATTTGGTTCTTTTAGGGGTTCTAAAAAGTTTATTCTTCCACTAGGCTAATAGGCTAATAACATGTTCTTATTTTAGTGAACATTTCTCTTGTGATTTATTCCTTTTGTGAATCAAACATATAGATTTCAACTAACTGAGACTTCATGACAATGGTAATTTTGGTAATCCATGGTAATTTTTTTGTATTTTTTTTTAATATGATTGGATTACCGTATTTTCCCGCATATAACCCGCAGACGCAGATAATCCGCACCCTCATATAGCCCGCGGGTTTTGGTACGCTGCAAAAAATAAAATATTATCACGTTTAAATTGCGATGTAGCCCGTACCCTTATATAGCCTGCACCCCCCCTGCGGGGTTTGTAAAATATAGTATAACCCGCGGGTTATATGCGGGAAAATACAGTACATTTATGTAGTCTTTAAACGGACATTAAAGAATTTTGCATAAATTGTTCTAACGTTGTCTTTAAATATTACATTTAGTTATTCAATTAAATTAAATTTATTGATTAAATATCTTAACAAAACACAACCTAATGTGATTTATTAAACTTCAAATTTATTAAATTTATTAAACTTAAACTTGAATTAAATCAATGCAAGTCTTAAATGCAGTGCAGTTTCAGAGCAGTTTGCAATCAATGAATAGTTCACATTTATGCCAAGCGTTTGCTTATGGTCTGCTATTGATGAATTATGACAATGTTTACCTTATGAAGTAGATGGTTAAGACGGTGTATATTTTATCTCCCTCATCTTTTTGAATGAGCAGCTGGAAGTAGTAAATCATAGATATTTTAAAATAAGTGTCCTGGTGTATTTTGGGCTTGTTTTATTATTTTCAGTCACTATTTGATTGGTTACACAATAAATTCAAAATCAAAAGAGTCAAAATCCTTCATTTGGACCAGACCCGTTTCCAGAATCAAATCACTGATAGCCCTTTTCCACTGACGTGGTTCGCATTCCAGTGCCAAACCCATCTCTCGCTCATTGAACTGCCCGCATGTTTCCACTGACTTGAGGAAAGAACGATGACGTAACAATGCGCATCAGTGTATGTCACGTCAGTGGAAAAGGGGTATGAGTGCTTCTGAAATTAGTGGGGGGTGCTCTAGCCTTAACGCACATTTATTTTGACACATCCATTGATATGATTCTCACCATGTTAATCATTGCAATTTCGAGAGTGATTCCCCCATTTAGATGCTTTGCATGTATGTTGCTGCAGGACAAGAATGAAAAACATATATAAATATAATTTAGCTCATCACCTAGAAAGCGTGCACTGATCGTTTTATAATCGTTTAAAAGTTGTCACTCAATTAATCGTGACTTCACAAGTTCAGTTATAAACAATGAAGCTGACAATGAGTCTCACTGAGAGGTGAGGGGATTCTAATTTAGACACATCTGATTGGCCTTAGCGTTCAAGAAATCAACAGATATGTCTTTGATTGCTGACATTGGAGAGGTTTTTATTTGCAGCATTATGCAGAGCACAAACACAGATATGCACTGGATCGTTTGCCATTATCTGTTTTGCCAATATACCATTATTATGGAGAAAACTGATCCTAGACCAGCAGTTATAGGCAGCTCTTCTTTCTATAAGCAATCAGAAGTGATTTTTAAGTGAAACAGTCAGTGATTTTAGTGAGAAAATTCCACACTAGTCTTTGAGCCTTGCCCAGCCCACACTCTGCTTCTGTATATAGATTTGGTCGTATCAGCACAATAATCTTCTTATCATGTATTGATATATTACTAAAAAACAATTTCAATCTGTGTATATATTGAATAAAACCATTCTTGACCAATTTAAACTTTATTACCTTGTTTTGCAGTTGAATGTGTGCCTGTTTAAGTAAAAGTTTCTGAGAGACATGATTTATTTTTAAATTGATCAGTTTGTTTTTTTATGAACATACAGAATTCATTTTATTTGTGCAGGTTTTTGATTTGAAAAACTCGTCTGAAATGTCTTTTTTCTATATATTTATTCCTTTAAAGTGTTAAAAGAACACTTTAAAAGAATCAGAAGTTTTAAGAGGAATTGGAACTGGAATCGTCAAATTCTTCACGGTTCTCTTCCCCAGTTGTGACCTACGCGTTAATATCGTCTTCTTGCATGACACAAGTTCTTCTCTTTCAACAGAGTGGACGGAGAGATCAAGCATTGCATGGTTTACAAGACAGCCACAGGTTTTGGATTTGCTGAGCCCTACAACCTTTACGGTTCCTTGAAAGACTTGGTCCTGCACTACAAACACACCTCTCTGGTCCAGCACAACGACTCGCTGAATGTAACCCTGTCCTATCCAGTCCTTGCACAGCCGCCTAGATGAGCACCGCAACACAAGACTGCCGAGGACACGCATATAAAGCATGATTAAGCACATTATACGGAGCGAACTATACTAACACCGATCTTTTATGTTTATCATAGAGAACAGATAAGCACAGTATATTATCGTAAGTAAACGTACGGCTTTTTTGTAAGCCCATAGTTTTCTGTATCAATCAAAGTCAGCTGCAGTAATTACGGTAAGATCACAGCTTGAGTACTCTGTGTTTGTTGTCCCAACACGAGAGAGGAAAGTATCACACGATTCTATGAAAGCTCAAACTAGTGTCGCAGTCCTGGATAATTTCAAGTAGGACACGGACGGGCCAGGGACGAGATGAGGAATTAACTGAAAGTTGCATCTGTTGATAATCTTTTAGCCGATATGCTGCTTTAGCGCCATGTCGTAATTACCGTAGTCTCAAAATGTTCTATTCTGAGCTGTACCGTAATTACGGTAATGACGGCGTGGCGTGAAGGCACCTTTGTCACTGTGTATTTGTTTGGTAGTTCGCTTCTGCCGACCATATGAATAGATTCCTCTTTATGTGAGTTGTCCTGTAGAAGATGTGAAACCTTTTTTTTATATTTCAGATGTGGTCAAGGGACTCTGAAGTTCTTTTAGCTTCTAATCTGCCTCTTAAAAGCTAGTCATCATGGTGAGAATAAATAGCCATCAACATTTTGTGTACTTTTATTTGAGGTTTTACACCACAGAGCTGACATCTGGCATCTTAATGGTTTCTGTGGGCTGTTATTGGTGCTTCCTGCTTTATTTTTGATTCTTGTAACATGAGAATGATGCGTAGCTATAGCGAACCGTTAAGATCCAGAGCAAAACAAATGTGATCCCAAAGCAACGACGCACACAGGAACTTTCACTCGCTTAGGACAGTTTCAGGGGGCAAAGCAGGTTATTCAGCAGGCGCAAGCAAAAATGGAACGGAAAAACCCACTTGTGAAAACACCTGGATATGGTTACAGGTTTTTGAGGAAATTATCAGGTGCAAGTTGATATATTGTGCTAGTAAATGAGTCCTAATGGTTGTTGGGTGTTTTGTAACTGTATTTCCCCTAGTGTTTCATGGCATCTCGGGGTTGTGCTGTGGCTCATGTTGTCAGATGATACACTGGTCTGTACATCATACAGTCAGCTGGAACAAAACTTTTTTTTATTTAGTAATCAAGCTTTTTTTTTCAAGCAGAACCATATAGCAACTCTATGTTTGCTTGCTAAGAATCAGTTATTAAATTACATTTTTGGGGAAGAAGTGGTTTTAAAGTGCCTTCTGCCCGTGTATATGTGTGTGTGTGAGATACATCTCCATCCACACACACTCCTTGAGCCCTACAACCAAAAGGAGGATAGTTCCATCCGAATCATTAAGTACTTTAAAGTAAAATGCTTTCTAATTGCAGAGTAATTGGGAGTAGCAAGTTAAAGAAAACCTCTTATTTGTAATTAAACTTAACACTTATTTGTTAGCTTTTACACTTTTAATGAGGTTTGGTCTTAACCATTATGCACTTTCGTGGATGTTCATTTGAGGTACTTTTTTAAAAATAAGAGTAATTTCAGCCATTTTAAGGCCTGTTCACACCAAGACAAATATTTGATGCGATAAACATTTTAATTTGTTTGTTGTTTATATCGCACAATTTGGACTTTTCTGCTCAGAATTCAGAGTATATGTGAGAATATAATGCAATTCAAAAAAAAAATCAGTTTCTCTTATTACCATTTTTATTCTGTTGCAGAAATAAGCTTACATATTTAAAAATAACTTGTATACGGCTAAAGACAGACCTACGAAGATTTGCATAGTGCTTTGTGTAAAACACGGTATTTCTTGCTTTTCCAGAAGTGCCACAACTGTCAAAGAGTGAAACATTTTTATTATGTTTCTTTATTATGTTTCTGTTTTTATATGCATTGTCAAAACACAAGAAAACGGGACTGTTCCGAACATGTTGGTGTGAACAGGCTTTTATTCTGGCTACATTTTAATCAATAAAATAGACTAGTAAACTAGCAAAACAGATGCAGTGTATTTGCAATTGGTTCAAACTTTAAACTTGCCGGAATCTAGTTTATTAACTCTTCGCTTTTGACATCCTCCTTTTAGATGGATTCGTTTTTGTTTATAAATCCACAACATACAATACAGCGGAGCAGGTTTTAGTTTTGTAAGCTTGTTTGTTGGTTTAGTCCAGGTTGTTTCGTCCTATCGGTAGGATGAAGTTGTTTTGATATGATGGTGTTGAGTGAAGCAAGAACAGACACTGGTTATGATTCCTTGAATGTTCTGACTGACTGACGTCGGGTCTTTGAGAGCACAGAGAATGAGCCAGAGTGTTGGATGTGATGAGTTTGTGTGAGATAAAGCAGTGGAGTAAAATCCTCTAAATGCACTATACAAGCACATCTTGAGGTGATTATGAGTGAGAATTAATGAAGCTTGACAGTCTTTATGAGCAACAGAAATAGGTTAGGTACACATTTTAGTTACAGGCCTATAATGGCATAACGTGTTATGATCGTGCCGAATTGGGTCTGTTCTTCTTTGTTTTTGTTTTCTTTAACTCCTTTTAAAAGAGAGACTATAATTGTATGTCGATGTTTTGTTTCTCATTGTAAGTAATGACCTTACAGATTCAAAGATAAGCTAGCTTGAAAATCTCTCTTCCATTCAGTACAGTTACAAATGTTTACAGTATCTAATTAACCAAATAGATGTTTTTAAATGTGCTCTGTCTGTCAGATGGGGTTTCTTGTCCTTTTTTGTGCCTCTGTTTTAAACTTGAAGATTTTGTTTCTCTTCTTTGTTCAATTTAAACAGTGCTCCCTCACCTCACAATATATTTTCTTCTAAATAAAAACTAACTTTAATATGGTCTTTAAAAACCCAGCTATGACAAAGAGCAGACATTCTGAGAGTTATATCCTGATTTCTGTCCTACTTCTATATTCTCAGTTAGAGCGAAAACTATAATTAGCAGTTCTAAATCCCCCCTCCTTCCCTCCTCTTTCTCCTTTCGTTCTTTCTTTCTATGACAAGATATACATCTGAAAGAAAGGTACAGCAGGGCCAAATGTTTAGTAGACATATATTTTTTTTATTTAGTGGTTATAGCATAACCACTAATGATCCCTCACCTCTTTAAATGATATCTTACTGTCTTGTTTCCCTGAGTGAATGAAGTAGTCTGTTGAAGGTAATGCACACCAAAGTGCCATTAGACGTGGAGGATGGGGAGCACTGTTTGTTACCCAGTACATTTTTACTGGGTGTGTGTATGTGTGTGTGCGTGTGCGCAAACTTTATGTATATACTTTTATTTTATTTTACTACTTCTGTTCTCTACACTCTGTTTTGGGTTCAGATTTTTCAGTGTAAAGTTTGCATCAGTGTTGTTTGTCTCTCAAACAGGTACACAAGCATTACAGAGATATGGCTCTTTAATAGGTAGATGGAATTATTTTTAAGACAATAAAAAGATATTGAGACTATTGCACCTTCTTGTCTGTCGTCATCAGTTTGATCTTGTGATGTGACTCTTGCTTTTATAGGGAATTTTATGCTGAAGCAGCAGAAAGTACCGTACCGGTTGTCCTTTGACAAACACTTTGGCATGTGTCCTTGTATTACCTGGGGTGGAAAATCTGGTACAGTATTTTTGCTGCTCTTCCTAAGAATGGAAGAAATTGAAGGAATTGATTTTGTCCATCAGGATGGATATGTTTATGAATTTAATTAAATATTAAGAGGCCATACAAATTAAAAACATTGAATATATTTAAAAAAGAAGAAGAATTGTCAATTTTGATTTCATAGTGACTTTAAATTACAATTTTATAATACGGATCCATCAGTTGTTTATATTCAAAATGGGGCTCTGTGTGACTACTAACATTTATAGGCTACATGTACATATATCTTTGTTTCAGTTTATGGAGCTTTGACTTTGACGTCATTGTTCACAAGAGCAAACTGGCATAAACAGCCCATGTGACTGTTTACACCAGTCATGCATAAAGTTCACACGGAAAAAGACAATTTTTCTGTAAAATACTCATATTAGAATTTTCAAACTCAAGAAGTCATTATTTGCTGTGTGATCCAGGCAGATGAGTAATCATGGTCAGAATATCAGAAACAGTGAGTAGCAAATTTGATTCAATAAAATGTAAAATTACAAAGACGAAACAAATAATCAAGTACCGGTAAATATTAAAAATGTAAGCAAATAAGTTTCAATATAAGATTATGTTAGTCAATTGATACAATTTAAAGTGTATCAAACAGATTAAGTTTGTGATGATCAGAGTATAGAGATAGAAAGGCCCAAAAAGTCTTCTAAAACAAAACATTTTATATCCTGTCCGCTCATACAAGGAAGAGACTAGGGAAAGTACCTATTCAAATTCTTGCGACCATTTAAGGACGCACTCAAAACAAAATGCACCTGAACATAAAAAGGAACTAGAATTTAATAAAATAAAATAAGACATCAATAAAAAGAATACATTTACACATGAAAGATTATCGGTTGGGGTTAGTCTCTCTGTTGCATTTGATGCTTAGCACTGAGGTGCTCATGGATCCTTTCTCGGTTCTGGCATGCTCTTTATCAGTTGGAGCAATAAGCAGGCTTTTAAGCCACCATCGAGTCTACACAATCTAAGGGACTCTTTTGCTTCTGCCAGTCAAATGGTCCAGATTGCTTTCGTTAGAGGCAACATATATTTACTCATCATTTACTCAACATTCATGTAAGTTGAGGCCTGTCCATACTCCTAAAATACATTGAACAATGCTTGAACCTGTGCCATTTTTTGTTACATGATTTCCTTTGTCGTTATTAAATGAGGGCATTATTATCAAATAATTGCCTAGTCATTCTATTACTTATTCATGCTTTTACCCAGTTATATATATTATTATTATATAAATATTATTACTTTTACTTGAAAAACTCTCATCCAACTTTTAACATGTTATCAATCGCAAGACAATATATAATACATTTGGAACAGAATCAGTTCTGTTCGATGGAATCCAGTGTGACCAAAAGAAAGAAAAGGTTAGGTTTGTGGTGGACGGGTCAAGCTTGCTTCCTCTCTGCCTTTCCAAGTTAGGGCTATGCAGGTGTGGCACTAATTATTTCTTACACAACAATAACTCAGGCCAGATTTATTCATTTAGCAGATTTACAATTTGAGGAAAACAGAAAGTGATTCATCCTGAAGATGCTGAAGTACAAAAGAGTGCTTACAATACAAAATTTCAAACATTACACATACTAGTAGTACAAGTCTGGAGAATAGAGGAATTGATTTTTTTTAAGTTGTGGTGGTGTGTGTAATGTTAAGTGTTCATGAAGAAGGTGAGTTTTTAGCAATTTTTGAATGTTGCCAAAGATTCTGCATTCCAAATGAATTAGGAATTAACCCTTGTGGCTTGTTCAAATTCACTACCCTTTCGTTATGTTCGTGGATGAAAACATCCACTAAATTAAACTGCTGTAAAAATGTATCAGATCAATATTTTTTCAAATTTTTTTTGCACAAATCTGTTAATCAACCTCAGTCCTGATCAAAACTACTAAATGTTTAAAAAAAATCCAGGATTTTTACTCTTTAATTGCCAAATTCCTAAATGATGTCACTGACTTTAGGGAAAAAAAAACACAAAATGACTTATTTTCAATATAAAAAATAATTGTGGACTGGATTTTTTTTTACCTTTTATCACAGTCTTGGACATGTCAAAGATTAGTACTAACATTGGTTTTGATGCATTGTTAGTTTTTGTGCAGCATCAGATTTGAATTTTTTCTCCCTCATTTGTTGTTTGTGGCTGTTTTTGCCCCATTGACTTCCATTATAACCACATTTTTTGATTGCAAAGCCGTGACACCATATAATCATGCATTCTTGATTGTTTGTGGTTTTCCCTGTTGGGAAGAGGTAAAATTTGTAATTTTTACTGTTGATCACCAGGTGGCGCAATTAACCCTTTAGATAGGCCTGTGCAAAAAAAAGCTTAGTTAGTGTGTGTGTGTGTGTGTGTGTGAGTGTGTGTGTGTGTGTGTGTGTGTGTGTGTGTGTGTGTGTGTGTGTGTGTGTGTGTGTGTGTGTGTGTGTGTGTGTGTGTGTGTGTGTTTGTGTGTGTGTGTGTGTGTATGTGTGTGTGTGTGTGTGTGTGTGTCTGAGAGAGAGTAAGACCTTTGCACACTTACCTTGATGTGTCTGAGAAAATCAAAACATGTACCTCAGCTCTCAGAACTACATGGAGTAAACAAAAACAAAGTAAGTGTATTTATGCACCTGCTGCCTTTTGATCGCACGACCACTGCGATCATCCCACAGGCAATGTGTGGACTCCCCTCTGGACCTGTAGACACCGGCCAAAATCAGTAGCCCCATGTAAGCACGGAGATCTGTGGAGTCCACCTCGGTCCAGCTTCTCATTGTGCGGCACCCATGGAGGTTGGTCATGCTGACAATGAGGTCAACCATCTCCTCCGTAAAAAAAGATTGAATGTAGAATCCACGTCCTGGACCCTTGCGATGGCATAACGCGTCGGCCCTGGAGTCACGCCTCTGGCAGGCTGAAGAAAGGGAGTTGTCTCCACGTTGGTTGAAAACCACACTTCACCGTTTCTCCCAGTCCACCCAGGTCCAGGATCTTCTGAATCCTCCTCGCCTTCAGTGGAAGTTGGAGAGGATGATGAGGGTGCCACAACAAAATCAGGATCTGACTCTCCTGAGTCTGTGGTGTCAGAGGGAGAAGACAATACATCCTGCAGCTCGCTGGAGTGGTCAGGCTGCATAATCCTTTCTAAAACTTCGGTACAAGTCAAGCCCTTTCTCATGTTGCTTGCTGCTCTTCTAACCATCAAATGACCAGCAGGATGGAATGCAAGTGTTCAAATGCACTTACCTTGTTTTTGTTTAGTCTGTACTTCTCACCATCAAAAGGCAGCAGGTGCATAAATACACTTACTTTGTTTTTGTTTACTCCATGTAGTTGTTTTCTACATGTTTACTCCATGTAGTTGTTACTCCATGTAAATGTTTTGATTTTCTCAGACACGTCAAGGTAAGTGCGCAAAGGTCTTACTCTCTCTCAGACACACACACACACACTCACACACACACACACACACACACACTAACTAAGCTTTTTTTTGCACAGGCTTATCTAAAGGGTTAATTGCGCCACCTGGTGATCAACAGTAAAAATTACAAATTTTACCTCTTCCCAACAGGGAAAACCACAAACAATCAAGAATGCATGATTATATGGTGTCACGGCTTTGCAATCAAAAAATGTGGTTATAATGGAAGTCAATGGGGCAAAAACAGCCACAAACAACAAATGAGGGAGAAAAAATTCAAATCTGATGCTGCACAAAAACTAACAATGCATCAAAACCAATGTTAGTACTAATCTTTGACATGTCCAAGACTGTGATAAAAGGTAAAAAAAAATCCAGTCCACAATTATTTTTTATATTGAAAATAAGTCATTTTGTGTGTTTTTTTCCCAAAGTCAGTGACATCATTTAGGAATTTGGCAATTAAAGAGTAAAAATCCTGGATTTTTTTTAAAACATTTAGTAGTTTTGATCAGGACTGAGGTTGATTAACAGATTTGTGCAAAAAAATTTTGAAAAAATATTTATCTGATACATTTTTACAGCAGTTTAATTTAGTGGATGTTTTCATCCACGAACATAACGAAAGGGTAGTGAATTTGCCCACAGTGTACCGTTGAGTTTTTGAAAATTTTCAAAGCATTTTCCCAAAATATGTGTAAAAATAAGATTTGTCACCAAAAATCATTCAATTTGCTGAAACACAGAGAAAGTTGTGGCCAAATTATTACTCAATAGCGCCCCCTAGTGGCCGAAAACAGCCCCAACAACACACAAGGGTTAAATCTTGAAAAAAAATGTTTTTGTCACTACCTCTGCAGAAAGTGAACTGAATGGGCAATATGTGTTGTAAAGGGTGAAATGCCACAAAGTCTAATCGAACGAAACTGTTTCAATAACTTAGACACAGTGGCATTACCAGATCAACAGCGTCTAAGCATTTGCAATCAATCCAGTGGGATTAAAAGTTGTCATTTTGGTGGTTCAGTTGGTAAACAATTTCAACGGTAAACTAGTATCATATGTTTCATTGCAACAATAAAAAAGTTACATTTTCAGCGCAGTCTTCCTCGTGACCGCAACAATGTTTTGTGGCCACGGCCATATTAAAAGTCTCCAGCATTTACAGTGTTGGGTTTTGCCGGATTTTAATGACGTCACGTGAACACACCAATCAAAATCTCAGCCCTTCGATATTTTCTAGGAGGAAGAAAGTTTAAAATGCTGTACACACACAGAGATTTTCATTGAGAGAGAGCCGGTGAGCAGGAATGATGTTGTCAGTGCTGTTGTTGGCTGTCGCGGCGCTGAGTGAATGCAGCGGTCGGTCTGTTCACTCCTGCAAGTTTCCTCCTTCCCAGTGGTGCGACTCGAAAGACATCGCAGCAGAATGTGGGGTGAGTATCGAGAAGGAAAAACAACTCAAGATTCCCTCCTCAAATGTCCTAATAGGAAACCACTAGATAGCCTAAGTTTGTATATTTCTTTCTGACAATACTTTTACCTGCATGAAAAAGTGAAACCGCATTTTTAAGTTACAATTGGTATGTTTATGCAAATGACCCTGACGCTTCTTGTTTTTTTCCCCCGATATATGGGGAAACCCCTAGGTTTGTTGTTGTTGTTTTTTGCACTGATCATTTCCTTTTTTCTCTTCTTTCTTAGGTGCTGGAACAATGCACGAAGTTTAACTTGACAAAGCCCAACGCTGACAAAGTGAACGTGAGCCTGTACTATGAGTCTTTGTGTCCCGGATGCAGAGGTTTTCTTGTTGGACAGCTCATGCCAACCTTCATTATGCTATCAGACATCATGAACATTGATCTGGTTCCATATGGAAATGCACAGGTATATTTACACCCCCAGTGCCCACTGTTGCTCAGACAATTTATCACACTTTTACGCTTAGTGAACGATAAAACAAATGACTTATGTTCATGTAAGTTACATTAATGTTGAATGCTGTTGGTCATAATTTGTTTGCATAGGAGAAAGAAGATCAGGGGAAGTACACCTTCATCTGTCAGCATGGAGAGAATGAATGTCTAGGTAACATGATTGAGGTGAGGTTTTGCTATTTATTTCACCACTCAAACATTTTAAAAGGCAGAAGTGGATTGGTGTTGTTAAGATTGAAGACTAAAACTGTTTCTAGCTAAAATAAAGGTATAATTGTAATATTTCCCATCAGACCTGCCTGTTGAATCAATTTGGCCTGGATGCTCTTCTGATCATTTTTTGCATGGAGTCAGGAGCAGATGTGGTGAAAGGAGGCCAGCTTGTAAGCATTAATTTCTATTTTACCTGATGTAATTCTATCCATCGACCAATGCAATGCTAATTTGTACCTCATCTCTCAGTGTCTTGAAGTCTACAAACCCGAAATAACATGGGACTCAGTCATGAAGTGTGTGACAGGAGACCAGGGCAATAAATTAATGCATGAAAATGCAGTGAAGACAGACGCTCTGAAGCCCCCTCATGAGTATGTGCCTTGGATAACCATTAACGGAGTAAGCAAGTTTATTTGTTGATTATTTATGTGTGTTTTTTTTTTATCTGTGTAATTAAGTGGCATGATGTTGTTCCTGCAGGAACACACAGACGCTCTTCAAGATAAAGCAATGAATTCTCTCTTCAGTCTTGTGTGCAGTTTGTACAAGGTTAGTTTGATTCCCTGAGAGGTTTCTGCCATTTCAGTGTTTCATCCTATCAGTCCATCACATGACCTCTTCATTCTTCATGTTCACACAGGGTGAAAAGTCAGCTGTTTGTGGTCAAGGGTTGAAGAAGGAAACCAGCAGTTACTGCATGAAGTAATCATGAAATCTGATAACAACACTATTCATGTCAGGAATGGAGATTGTGTGTGAAACATAAGTGAATACATGCTGAAACATGTATTGGAGTCATTTTTTCTTGTTGTATTTTAATGCTTATGTACATGAAAAAATCATGTTGAACTTGGTTTTCTGCTGCTGACTACAACTGCTGACAAGACAATGTTTTTATAGTCACATTTTAAATAAAAACTACATTTATCACCTTTGAACTTTTTAAAATTCATTTGCTTGTGTTAATGAGTAAGGAGGGGTGGGAATCATTGCTAAAATGGACTTTACTCAAGAGAAATGCTTCCTTAATGGTTTACATATTTTGGTTATCATTGACCCGAGTCTTTCCACACTGTTTTGACCTATAAAGTAAAATAAGGGTTTACAAATAATCGTAATAACAATAATAAAGCGCCGGAGGATCAATATATGATGTCCTAATTGCGAGTTTTCAAACTTTACGAGATTATTGATAGGGTCAGGCTGAATTGGCGGCGTTCTGCGCAGGTTGACGCAATGCTGACGCTCGTGAGCGCAACGCTATGACGCGTGTGATTCGTCACCGGCTCCTTCAGCTGCTCTGCGCAGCGCTGGTTATATGAATGATATCTGAACATATAACAATGTTTTGCAGCTGAACTTAGGCAAAGACGCAATTTTGGGATCTTGTAACAACTTTACACATGGGTAAAGTTAGATGTAAGGTTACACGAGGGTATTAAGGAAGATGTGTTCCTTTCAAAGTTGAGTTAACAACATTTCTCAGTGTTTAAATACAGTTTTAGTGAACATGCTTTTAATCGTGGAGTAAAGGAACAGGAGTGGCGAATGAGGTCGACAAGCTTTGATCGATCCGACACTTGAGAGGAATTTACGTTAAATTGTTACGTTACGCCTCAGCATGATATCTCGGCAGAGTAAGGATTTTCTCATACGGATCGCCGGTTACTGGAAGCCGCTGTTCAGGGGCCGGTTTCTGATCGTTACGAACACGGTGAGCAGCGGCGGGATGTTGGCAGCGGGAGACTTCATCCAGCAGACGCGAGAGACGCGCAGGACACCCGGCCGAGCACGTGACTGGTGGCGGACAGGTGACAACCAAACTAATCATCTGGAGAAACTTTGGCTTGTTTAAAATGTATATATCGGCTCATGTTTGTAATTTACGTGCAAACGGGTGACACGAAAAAAAAGCTTTTATCTTATGTTTTAAAGTATCGTGTGAATGTATCGTTGTAAAGTAACGCGGGATTTATGAACTCTCGCGGTGTTGCGCCCCCTACAGGTTGTATGTTTGCCGTCGGATGCTCTATGGGTCCATTCATGCACTATTGGTACATGTGGCTCGACAAATACTTTGTTGGCAATGGCTTAAGTATTGTCTGCAAGAAAGTGCTTACTGATCAGCTGGTTGCTTCACCAGCACTGGGGGCCTGGTACTTTTTAGGTGAGATCTTGCTGCTGATCTTCATCTATTGTGTTTATCACTGTTATAGTCTCAGAATTTATTACAAATAAATTGTACGGTAATGAGGTATGACTAAACTTAAGATTTCCAACATAATGAATGAAATCTGAATAATATTACATTGTTTTTGTTATCAATAATTTTTATTTATTTATGTGTGTGTGTGTGTGTGTGTGTATGAAGGTATGGGTGTGATGGAGGGTCACACTTTGTCTGAAGCACAAAAAGAATTCAGAGACAAATTCTGGGAGTTTTACAAGGTATGTTGCATTAATAAGCATATGCTCTTAGTTCAACCTCAAAGTTTGTATTTTCATAGCTGACAGCTTCTTTTCAGGCAGATTGGTGTGTTTGGCCAGCAGCTCAGATGGTCAATTTCTACTTCTTGCCACCCAAGTTCCGTGTTCTTTATGTGAATATGATCACACTGGGATGGGACACTTACCTCTCCTACCTCAAACACAGTAAGACATGTTTGCATCTATCTCTTAACACAAGGCATAACAATAAAATGTTTGTAGTAATTACTGAATGAAAATAGTGTAATATAATTGTTAATCTAGTTTAAGTTTTACTTGGTGCTTGGCAGTTTTAAATTTAAAGCAAGACTCTTTATTTCCTGGTTTGTGACACGTTATGCATGACATTTATGTTTTTCAAGGAGACCAAGTTGAGACCAAATGAAGCTGAAAGAACTGAGTGGAGATGTCTGAAGAAAAATATTTCAAAACAATTCGATCACAAAAAAATTAAACCAGATTATTCAAGACTGTTAATGTACAGCTTTGTTTTTTTAAACATTTAATATAATAGAATTTAATAACATTTTATCCAGAAAAATCATAGACACTGGACATTTTGTTTTAATGTGTTAGTATTGTTTTTTTAATAATATAAAAGGTATTTAATTTCATTTTAAACCAGTTTAACTGTCTGAAATTAGTGTATTGTTGACATGAAATCGTACTGTTTACAAATATATTCTCATATGGTATTGCATGGTTAACCTGATTTCACCCAATTCAACATGTTCCTGGATCAACATTCCAATCAAACAATCAGATTTGTGGGGCAAGTTTACAGTTTGTCAAATTTAGGCTTGCAACCAGGGTTGCTTCGACATCAGTGTTATTCACCTATCATTTCCATTTTAGAGATAAATTATGGGAAAGGTCGGGTTTAGGGATTAGAGATGGGGTTAAGACAAAATTTCCGGTTAGGACTGTTGTTCCAGGATCAACAAAATATGTTGACCCAGGAACATGTTGCACTTAGTAAAATTGGGCATATATATGTATGTGTGTGTGTGTGTTTTATATATATATATATATATACATTTACATATATATATATATATATATTTTTACATTTAAGCATTTGGCAGATGCTTTTATCCAAAGCGACTTGCATTGCATATTCTCTCTCTCTCTCTATCTATGTATATATATATATACTTAGTAAATATATATATATATATATACATAGATAGAGAGAGAGAGAGAGAGAATATGCAATGCAAGTCGCTTTGGATAAAAGCATCTGCCAAATGCTTAAATGTAAATATACACGGTTTAGTATATCAATTATGTAGTTATTCTACACTGGGGTTTTTTCCCACAAACTTCTGTTGTTCATAAATTTCCTTTACCGACACATGTACTTTTTTTATCACACTTGCCTATTTTGCCAAAGAATCAGTTTTATTGATTGCAATAAAGACTTGAAGCTAATGGGAACTTTGGAATAAAAAAAGTGTCTGTAATTGGACATGCAACATTTTTATGTGCATTTATTACAGTGTTTGTTCATCCTTCTGAGATAGTCCCAATTTGTAAAGCTGAACATTTCAAGATTTAATAGAAAACACTTTTACTTAAACATAAAAAAGACATTACCACTATAACTAGTAGATGCCAACAGAGGAGCATTTATTGGCCCATAATAGTAATTTACTGTAATATTTTTTCCACACATTTCACTTTTAAGTAAATATTAAACAAAATGACTTGGTTTAAAAATAAATGTTGTCAAGATGAAGCAGGAAGTACTCCCAAAGTCTCATGAAAAACAACAACTTTTCTTTAGAATGAATCGCACAAAGCACCATAAGAGTAAAGCTCACTGATTTCGGCACACCCCTTTAGTTCAATACAATGAGTACGGAAAGTATTCAGACCCCCTTAAATTTCACATGATCCTAAGTATTCAGACCCTTTGCTCAGTATTTAGTAGAAGCACCCTTTTGCTCCAATACAGCCATGAGTCTTTTTGGGAAAGATACAACAAGTTTTTCACATCTGGATTTGGGGATCCTCTGTCATTCCTCCTTGCAGATCCTCTCCAGTTCTCTCAGGTTGGATGGTAAACGTTGGTGGACAGCTATGTTTAGGTCTCTCCAGAGGTGCTCAATTGGGTTTAAGTCAGAGCTCTGGCTGGGCCATTCAAGAACAGTCACAGAGTTGTTGTGAAGCCACTCCTTCATTATTTTAGCTGTGTGCTTAGTGTCATTGTCTTGTTGGAAGGTAAACCCTCGGCCCAGTCTGAGATCCTGAGCACTCTGGAGAAGGTTTTCGTCCAGGATATCCCTGTACTCATTCATCTTTCCCTTGATTGTTGTCCTGTCCCTGCAGCTGAGAAACACCCCCACAGCATGATGCTGCCACCACCATGCTTCACTGTTGGGACTGTATTGGACAGGTGATGAGCACTGCCTGGTTTTCTCCACACATACCGCTTAGAATTAAGGCCAAAAAGTTGGTCTCATCAGACCAGATAATCTTATTTCTCACCATCTTGGAGTCCTTCAGTTGTTTTTTAGAAAACTCCATGCAGGCTTTGTGTGTCTTGCACTGAGGAGAGGCTTCTGTCGGGCCACTCTGCTATAAAGCCCCGACTGGTGGAGGGCTGCAGTGATGGCTGACTTTCTACAACTTTCTCTCATCTCTCGACTGCATCTCTGGAGCTCAGCCACAGTGATCTTTGGGTTCTTCTTTACCTCTCTCACCAAAACTGTTCTCCCCGATAGCTCAGTTTTGCTGGACGGCCAGCTCTAGGAAGGGTTCTGGTCATGCCAAACGTCTTCCATTTAAGGATTATGGAGGCTCTAAGGAACCTTAAGTGCAGCAGAAATGTTTTTGTAACCGTGGCCAGATTTGTGCCTTGCCACAATTCTGTCTCTGGGCTCTTCAGGCAGTTCATTTGACCTCATGATTCTCATTTGCTCTGACATACACTGTGAGCTGTAAGGTCTTATATAGACAGGTGTGTGGCTTTCCTAATCAAGTCCAATCAGTATAATCAAACACAGCTGGACTCAAATGAAGGTGTAGAACCATCTCAAGGATGATCAGAAGAAATGGACAGCACCTGAGTTAAATATATGAGTGTTACAGCAAAGGGTCTGAATACTTACGGCCATGTGACATTTCAGTTTTTCCTTTTTATTATAAATCTGCAAAAATGTCAATAATTCTGTGTTTTTCTGTCAATATGGGATGCTGTGTGTACATTAATGAGGGAAAAAATGAACTTAAATGATTTTAGCAAATGGCTGCAATATAACAAAGAGTGAAACATTTAAGGGGGTCTGAATACTTTCCGTACCCACTGTATGTACATTGTTCTAAGTGACACTTGAAATCTATTCGACAGTTTTTTTATGCAAATAATTAAGTAAATAAAGTAATAAATAAAGAAAATTATTTGATAAATTTTTTATAAAAAAATTCTGCTTCACAATGTGTATTTTGAGGTTAAAGAAAGAAGGAGCACTTCTACTCTTCTATCAAGACATCCATCTTTCAGTGGTGTGTGACAGTCCTTGACAGCATGTGAACTGCTCTGCATCAGCACAGCAAACCTGCTGAGTGAGAGTGACAGAACTCCTTCTCCATAGGGGCTCTTAAACTGAAAAACACAGGTGTTCTGTTTGTTATTCTCACAAACCATTTGGTTTTGAGCTATAAAGGTTACCTGCCACAGGATTGGACAACAAGTGACCAGAATGTGCAACTCTTGGATAGAAGTTTGGATTGGATTTAAATTATTTGGAGAACACAGTACAAAACACAATACATATTACCGTATCTTCTCAGTTTTAGAGGTAAGTGTTTATTTGCTGCACATTCATTCAATATATTTTTTTGTTTATTACTGATTGGCCAATTTATTGACTGGTGTTTCATGGTTCTTAAAATCACTTATCTGTATAGTCATGTAGATATATTTTTTTCAGGCACTTCTAAATTTTTAACAAACATTCCGGTTTTATGGTTGTTTATCAGGACCTGTGCATTTTCAGAAGTGCCTCCAACAATTGCTGTTGACAATATGAAGAGAAGTTCTTCTTTGAAGTCTTTCTGGACATCAGAAGTAGGTCATATCAGTTCATCAGCGCTCACAGTTATTCATCCTCTCTCCTTTGATTCTAAAAGATTACTTGAGATTCACTGTGACTGTGCAGATTATCACCAATTTATAATACTAAAGTAAAATCATTAGGCTTCATATTCAAATAAAAAGCAAACTATTTGGCATAAGATATTATTATTAGTCTCGTTGTTACTTTGTTAGCAATTGTTTTGTGCTGTTCTGGGGAGAAAAGATGTGATGTAGATTGTTTAATTCAGAGAGAATGGGACACAGTGAGCCTGCATGGACCCAAACCCAAACCCTGTCACCGTACAGTTAAGAGGACATTTTCAGGGATCCTTCAGCTTCCCCGTTTGTCCCGTCGGCTCTCGGCTCAGGGAGATTCAGAGAGCACATCTCTCAAGGCCACCTTCTCTCTCGGCGTCGTCAATGGACTCGACTTCGATACACTTCAAAGTTCCTGGTAAGCCACTCTTTTGTTTTGTTTTTAAAGACGCTTCGAATCGCTTAATCTTAACCAGTGATGATTTGGTAGTGACAATCAAATGCTTTGTACAGTTTGGGAGGAAGAATGTGGAAAATCTTATTTTTTTTATCGTCTGTTGCAAACAAGTTTAAGGGTAACTTTACACTAAAACAGATTTTCGTCGATAACCGTTTGTCATGCACCTGTTGAATAAATACTGGCTTTACGTCAGCAACTTTAGACGGAGCGCCAACACTTACGCCAAAAGTTTCAATGTTGTGTGGTTTCTTGACTAATGTAAGGTGTAACCTGTAATTTAACATAATGTACATTGAACGAACTAAATCAGTATTGTAACAACTGTTGGTACACGACTATCTATCTATCTATCTATCTATCTATCTATCTATCTATCTATCTATCTATCTCTCTCTCTCTCTCTCTCTCTCTCTCTCTATATATATATATATATATATATATATATATATATATATATATATACCTAAATAATTCATTAATTGTAGTTTCAGATGCCAGAGCTTGAGTTTTTGCATAGAGACAGCAGAGGGAGCTATTGTTCCCTAAAGACCAAAAAACACACCCCTGCCAAGAAAACAGTCCCAAAAGTCATAAATAGAGTTAGTAAATGTGCCAGTAATTTTTTTTTTTTACCAAACTCACTTTTCAAGTAACTTTAGTGGCAGCTGATCTCATAAAGATATAAATAGTAAGAGAAGATATAAAAATAGACATATAAGAAGAACAACATTCTTTATACAATAGGTTATTGTTCATTATTTGCTATTTAATTCAAAGAAATGTTGCTACAGTCTATGGGTCTGTAGCAACTCTTACCAAGGGTTAAAACTTGATAATCCCCCAATCTTTTATATGGTTGTAAATGTAAAAGTATGTTGTTTTGTATATTGACAATCTGTAAAATGGTTTGATATTTGAAGTAAAGTTTCAATGAAAGGTTCAATATCTTGTTTTGTAATTTTTGTATTATATTTAATGCAGTGTAATGTGGGTAGATTGGATGGATTTAACAAAGTAGATGTCAGCCCATCATCAGTCCTCACTATGAAATTTGTTACTTGATTGACGTACAGGGCAGCCAGTCTGACACATGGGTCACTGCGCATACCCACAACAGTGCCAAGTGCTGCAAAACTCTAGCAAGCTAGTGAGAAAGCCTCTAATTTATTTCTTTTAAACTAAAGAAAGGGTATAAAAATGAGTGGGTGAGCTGGACAAAGTAAGAAGTCAGAAGCCTACTACTTCCATACTTTTTTTTCACCACGTCATTTTCAAAGTGCGTTTGCCTCATCTGGCAGTCTGTCATTGATATACTGAAGAAGGGGAATGTGGAGTGTCATTTTCAGACTGTTCATAAAAATTATGACACTGACTTCCCTCCGAAAAGAGAACTGAGAAGTAGTTAGCTTCATGTAGTTATGCAAGCTACACCAACATATATGTGCATACAACGAATTCTCAATATATTCATAAATAAATATGTTTTGTGTTTGTATAGTAGGTAGATCATTTTGACTTGATCATTTTATAAGGAGCTCACTAGCCCAAAAAGTTTGGCCACCCCTGTTCTAAAGTATGCAAATCCTTTTTTGGGGTGCCACTGTATGCATATTGTTTTTGCATACACAAATCATCCGGCAGTCAAAGGATCACAGGGAACCTTTTCCGCTCTGATAATCAAAGCCCATGGGGCCCATGATAGAGGGCCATCGTGACATGAGCCATGCTCTCTGTCTGACTTTATCTGACTTTGCTTTTTATAGTCAGAGCTTTCATGTGACTTATCCTGAGTAAACCTAGAGCATGTGAAAGGCATACGCATTTCTCGGAGGAAATCTGAACGCTGTGATCAGGTCTGCAGTGCGACGTTTGTGCGTCGGCTTTTCAGCACACCAGGGGACTGGAACAGGAAGTCATTAAAGACCAGTAAACACTGGACCTCGCACACTAATAGTCTTAATGTGGAGGTGGGGCCACTTAGAGAGCTCTATCATGGAGTCATCTCATTGTAAATCACACTCCCATATTTAGTCTGTTGGAGGGAAGTCTTCCAAGTTATGTAAACAAAGCGAGTTCACGAGGGGAGATGTTCCATTGCTATGATGGCTGGCTCCATTAATGTGCCTCTGATCTCTGAAGCAAGGTTGGATTTCTCAGCTCCAGTGAAGGGTGAGAGATGTAGAGTGTGGTTTTTGTGTTGAGAAAGCAGTGTGAGTGAGCAACTCATGCCATGACTAGACAATCGTTCTGCCATTTGTGAAGACACAGGAACTATACTGTCATGAGTGACATGCTCTCAGAGTGTTGTGAAGAGGAGAGACCTCAGAGACCCTCGCATCTAAAACTGAAGGGAAACTCTCCCACGGGCTCCCCCAAAATGTCTCCACGGGACTCTCCTCGGAGTTCGCCCCGCAACTCGCCTCTGCTCTTCCGGAGGCTGATGATGAATCGCAGCATTGCTTTGCAGAGACGCTTCACTTTGGCTCACACTCCCAGGTAGGATCTGAATTCTTCTGCATTGTTTTTTTAGCCTCTGACTGGGAGGCTTGGCTTCAAAACACACACACACACACACACATAGAAGTCTTGTGGCACAGGCATCTACGTAACACCAAATCACATGGTGAATTTTGTGGCTGCTTGAGACATTCACCCTCCCCGTCCAAAGTTTGTATTGATGCTAACACTTCTAGCTACAATTATAATCACTATAATCAAGGAGGTGGTTTGTCTGCTGTGTGGAAGCATAAAAAGATGTCTTTGTTTGGGAAGATGTTTTGACCTGAGGTATTTATTGTCAGCCTGATCAGCAGTGATCGAATGAACTGCATTTTTTGCATGCGGTTAAACTGGTTCTGTCTCTTAAGCCTGGTAAAGTCCAACCTGGCAGTAAAAAAATAAATATGACCACCTAATACTATGAAAATATACTAGTTTATTTTTGTTATATTTTTAGGTAACCTGAAAAAAGATTCTTAAGAGTGTAGTTTTTGGAACTTGATACACTCAAGTCTGCATTTGTGTCAAATAATACTTGTTAGGTGGTGGATGTGGTTTTTAAGTTCTGCAAATTATTGACTTTTGTCTAAATATATTTTTTCTTTCCGTTTAAAGTTTCTACACTGAATTTTTTTAAACAAGTTTCTTATGCTCATTAAGGTTGCATTTTTGACACAATTACAAAAATAACTGTTAGATTTTAAAATAGAATTTATTTCTGTGCCATAGCTGAATTCTAATGTGATAATTTGATGCTCATTTATTATTATTATCAATATTTTTCTTTACAGTCACATTTGATCAGATTAGTGTGTCTCTGCTGAATAATATAAAACAGTAGCGGATATGAATGTTAGAAAAGTTGATGCCTTTCTTTCTTTTTTTATTGTCCTCAAAACTCTCTAAAAGTGAAGAATTCAAACTATGTAATTGCCTGAGTTTTGAAGTTTGACCGATAAAATATAAATTCTTAAAACGGCCCTTTTGAAAGCCATTGCCAAAATACATCTCTACGGCCTGTGTATTTGACATGTTACAGCCTATGTTTTGAGTTGTCTTTGCATCTGTTAAACTTCCAAGATTTGAGGAAGTCAGAGCCTGACAGCACTGTAAACATCCCCGGCCATACACGCACATGCAATAAATGTTGAGAAATCATCAGCAGATCTCACAGGAGGTGTTATACTTCAAAACTATATGAAATGGACAGTACTTCACATGTTTGTTAACTGATTACGGCACTGTTATCAAGTATTTTGCCAAGAGAGGTGGCCACTAGTGAACTCAAAAGTTGTTTATCAGAGAATAAATCTGCACGAGAACAGTTTCTGCTAAACTGTTTAAACACAGGTCACTGTGTTCATGTCAGCTGGTTTGTTAGATGTAAGTGGAAAGAGTCAACTTGCGATCCATCTAATGGACACTGAAGCTGTTCTCTTGGCTCTGTGAACAGTGGAAGTCCATACAGGTCAAAAGCTAAAAAGTCTTTTTTTTTTGTGTGTCAAGGATTTGGGAGAAGAAAGAAACAGGCTGTTGGAGAATTATGGCAGGAAGGTGTAGGAACAGGAATGATTAAACAAGCCATATCTCTGTCAGAATACTGTCCGCAAGAGATGAAGCAAATCAGAGCAAGAGACTTTATTTAACATTTAGTGTCAGGAACTTGAAAGTATTTTTAACAGAATGTTACAGGGTTGTAATAACACCAGATCTATTTGCTCAGAGAAGCTTTTCCACCAGTGGTTAAATGTGTCTTTTCTGGTTCTTAACTCTGCTGGAGATTCTCACTGTAGTAAATATTTTGACTCATGAATCATGAGCTGATTCTATGCTTCGGTGAAATAACACAATCTTTGGGTAGTTTAGAGAACTATAACTTCCCCTGATTCGTCACTACCTGTATTTTATTATTGCTGCTTATTTAAATTTTTTTTTAGAGATGTTAGATGTGTTTTGGATCCAGATCAAGGCTCACGCTGCTCTTGACGTTCGTTTTGAATGTTATGCTGTCATGTGCTGATATGCCTCTCAAGACTGTTTGTCCAATATCAACAACCTGAGTTCAATCGCCTGTAGCAGCCCTCATCCTCCCTCACCCTCGCCTGACCCATAAACAGATCAACCCAAACTTTCTCTCTCCTTTCCTCCTGTCACTTGCGTGTTGCCAAATCATCTGCACTTATTTTAATGACTATAAGTTATTTTGACGTAGTGCAATTAATGAAAATTGTATATATAATTAGAATAATTAGATTTATAATATCAGTATATCAGGATCTTTATATATTATATTATGTTAAGGTTAATAGTTTAGTTTGGTTACATATTAAATTATATTAAATGTTTTATTGAATTAATTAGTATTAGGTGCTAGTATTAAGTGTAGTTTAGTTTAGTTTCTTTATTGTCCACAAGTGGAAATTAACACGACAATATACATAAAAAAAGATCTAAAACATTTAGATTATATAATATAATATAATATTATTTCATTTTAAATTATATTATTTCACATTATATTTCATTATATTAGTCACGGGTATTCCAATCAAGGATGAAAGTAAGGATGATTAAGATTAAATAAGGATATTTACTTACAACAACAACAAGCATTATTCCAACAAGATCAGATGTAACAGGATCAGTCATACACAAACAATACCAGAAAATGAATGAAACAAAAACAAAACATAGACAGAGTGATGAAGTAACTACAGACAGGTGTGCTCGTTAATGAGCATCCATGGTAACAACTGACTGCTGGAAAATTGATCGAAGGAGTCCATGAAACTAATAGTCCATCAAAATAAAAATAAACAAAGCATAACCATGACAATATTATACAGAAAATGTTTTAGAAATTAAAAAGTATGTCACACCGCAGGACATTCTTAGGGTATTACGTAATTTCGACTATTTAAAAAAAATGAATGGTGATGATTCTGTTTCTATCATGTGTATGTGTATCTAACTCTGCAAGGGTGAATACATTTACTTTAGATTTCTGTTTTTAGGTTAATATGTACAGTATTTGCAGTTCATGATGAGGAAAGTAAAATCACAGGACAATTTCCACATTCACCTGAATTACAAAAATTAATTATGGACATAAAGTTCCATTAAAATGTCAACCGCTCTAAGATTGGAGGGCCTTTTGTACCCTTTTGGAGGGGGACAAATATTTTGTGTCCAGTAGAGGGTAGAGCTGAGTAGCTTTTCCTTATCTAACCCCTTTACTTGACATTGTTGTCATTTTGTACTTGTAATAATCTTGTTCTATTAATACAGACCATGCAAGTCATCTCGGTTAGTAAATATAAAGATTACACTTTAACTTTTTATATTCAACTTTTTATATTCTACACAATTTATACTGGAAATATATTTTCCTGACATAATTCAGAAAACAACAAAAATAAGACAATAAAAAAAGACATTTTATAATTGAAAAGCTAGAGAAAAAAATATTTACAAAGTACAAAAAGTTGAGTTTAGGATGTTGAGCCGTTGTGTGTACATACCACCTCCCTCACTGTATTGGATTTAGTGACACACAGTGTCATTTCGCTGGAGGCAGGTTTCAGTTAATGTTGCATTTGGAAACAGGCCAGTGATGTGTAGGACTCAGGTTATTACTTTTAGTGCACTTGAAGATGGTAAAGCAGCAAGTTGCAGATGTTGCGCCTCAAGACACCCCATCTATCACAAACCAGCCCCTGAAAAATACCTTATATACACATGCAACAGTGCTGCAGAGTGAGTTTCCCTCTGTCCTTCTCTCCCCTTCCTGCCTTCCTCCCTCTCTCTCTCTCTCTCTCTCTCTCTCTATCTCTATCAAAGGCTGGTTGTTTCAGGCCAGAGTTTAGTTTCAGGGCTTTGGATTCAGAGAATGGCACCAGGAGGCTGGATGGGACGGCACACTCTATGATGCATCTGATGGGATTATGAGCCTCAGACTTTTATGCAACTAATGAAATATCAGCAAATAACTTTTTGATGTTTAGGAACGTAATTTTTTGCTGGGCTTGTTTTTTCTCATTTATGCTCTTCCTTTAAGGACTTTTTAGGATTGAGCAAGGTGAAACCAGGAGTTTCGCGATAACCTAAAGACTTTCATCCAGGACTGTAAAGGCTATGTTGGGCCTTTATACTAGTGATATAGTGGCTTATTTAAGTTCATGTCAAGTTTGAGTGCCCAGCTGAAACAACTTTCACTCTGTTGAGTTTTTGTTCAATACGTGACTTAGAGATTTTTAGAGCATTATGTTTCTCAGCGGATGGAGACACTGGGCGAATAGTGGACATGAGATCAAGATAAGAAATCTTCTGAGGTGTTGCTTTTAGTTGTGTCACGCTCTTTCTGTCGAAACCTGGAAACGCTTCCCAAGTTTCAACTATAGTATTCAAAAATTAGCATAATCCTCTCTCACGATGAACAAAGATCTTCGTTTCCCCAGGAAGACAATGCAGATGAACTACTCAACGCGACGACACTCTTGCATTGGGTATGTATAAGCAACAGATGAAGGTGTCTTCACCCTGATAATCTCACTTTTAAAGTTTCAATTTTAAAATTCCATTGATTATATAATGACCTTGGATGAACTTTGCTAATGCACATGTCAATCTCCCATGATGCAAATATAATTTTTTGCTGCATTAATAACAGATGTCCATTTTGTACAGAACCTCAGAATGAGATTTGCTCTTCATGTGAATATGGTGTTTTTCTAGTGCTCAGCCCTGACAGGTTTTTCTTGTGTAAGGAAGTCTTGAAACAAACCAGTGCTCCCATCTCCACTGGATTTCTAACATCACTAACATCGACTCGATATGATGAGTGCACCGTCTAGTGGAGAGAGCTGCTCTAGTGTTACTTAGATTTCCCTCTTTTTCTGCAAGCACACTTATACATAGTGTCACAGTGTTAAAGCAGGCAGAGAGCAGTGCTGGTTGTTATGTGATGTGTTCTGTAGCTGCTATATCTGTGGCTTGGAAAGCCTGAGGCCAGTAGAGGTAGAGAATCGATGGCTCAGCCACAGTCTGTTGAGGTTCGCCTGTGGCAGCCAGGCAGAGTCACGATGAGCAGACACTTCGCAACCTTACGCACACAGTAACCTCTGTACTATCCAGCATGCCTGGTATTATCTAATGTAGATGATGAGTGAATTATGCTTGTACTCTATATGCGGCCTTTATGTAGAGTGTATGTTGTTTCAAATCATCAAATTTAAACGCATACATTTTGATGAATGTTAAGACATTTTAAGTTCTTTGGAGATGACTGAGATACTTGATAGTTTACCTAAAATGAACTTAATTTCATCAATTGTAATCAGTGATGCATCGATTTGGAAATTTTAAGCATTACCAGCAACTGTTTATGTTTTGATGCCGATAACAGTAGATATTAATGTACATTGAGATTACATAAATGCACTCTTCAAACAAACTAAAGAAAGTTACATTACTATTCAAAAGTATGGGTCTGTAAGATTGTGTTATATATGTATCAAGTGTCAGTAATGATCGTTACATTACTTTTATTCATGAAAGAATCATGAAGAAAAAAAATTAAGCAGCAGAACTGTTTTCAACATTGATAAGAAATGTTTTTGAGCAGCAAATCCATCTATTAGAATAATTTCTGAAGGATCATGTGACACTAAAATCATGTGTTAAAATATATATATTTTTTTTAAATCACAAAATTATTATTATTATTTGAATCCCAAACATTTGAACGTTTTGTATATTACTAGAAAAAATATATTAAAATAGAAGAGAAAATCTTATAGGCTTATAAGAAAAATCGTATAGGCTCTGTAACCATTTTATATGTGTATAACAACATCTAGAAATCCCATGATCATTTGGCAATAATTTATCAGCTTAAATATATTGACCTATTTTACTAATCAGACTTTTGGCGACAACTTGTCACATTTATGGCCGATATGAGATATTGTGCATCCCTAGATGACGATTACAGTCAAGACACCAGCTGCTATATGTGCAGTAGTTTTATTGGTAAGTCTGAGCTGTATTTATAGTATTCTATTGTATAGTAGATTCATTTGAAATGCTGCCATTCTTCAATCTCTGTCTCTCTGAAGGACCTGTCACAACTCCGCACAGCATGTTACACTATTCACAAGAGGCTTTTCACTCAGAGACAACACTCAAACTCTCCATGTGACTCAGACAAAGCTGTGACTTGTTTCTTAGATGTGTCTCACCACAATAGCCATCTAAAGCAGGGTAGAGCATTAACATCAAAACAGGGGACTGGATATTGACCTCATCATTTCTTAGTTTTGTACCACATGTAGAGTAGACCACCAACTTAAGAGCTAATCACATCCATCTGGTGATAGCAGATGGTGTAATACATATAATTTGGGTAATTTGGTGGTGAAAACACTACAATACAATAATAATTTAACTTATTTTAGTTTTTACTTATTATTTTTTTACTTAACTTTAATTATACAACTAATTCAGATCCTCAAATATGATTGGCTGTAGTTTGTTTCAGACAGACCTTTTAGCGACTCTTTGTGCAGGTTACATCAGTTATATTGTTATGCCAGGTTGTCTTTATGAATGAGTCATTGAATCATTATTTCAGCCGTTTCATTCAAAACACAATTCATTCAGGAACTTTGCTATGATTTCATTTGGAGCTTTTTGTGCTGGCGGAGAAAAAAAACTGAGCTGTTGTGTAAAAGCAGTATCAGTCTGTGACTAAGTGTGAAAATGTATTTTCACAGCATATTCTTTGATATGTCTGGTTCAATGTTGACTGTATTTAAGCCTTGTTGCTGTGTGTGCACATAACCCGTTCACACAGAACATTTTTTGAAATGAGACGCCGGACAGAATGAAACAATCTCAAAGTCCAGTGTCTTTGTTTTTTTAAAATAACTAAACTTCTTTTTACTTGAGGACTGCGAGACGCTGTGAAAGATGCGAGGTGCGAGTCAGTGGTCAAACATATTCGTCTTGCGCATATTTAGATTAAGGAGAAAACAAATGACACACTATGCACTATACACTTATACTAAGCACTGTGGACTCACAGCTGTGTAGTGAATTTTATTACATTATTTTGTCATTCAATATCGAAATCTGAAAGCCCCTTCCCATTCGTTACGTGATTATAGCAGTCACATTTGAGTGCATGAAGTGTCCAACATCCCACACTTCATATTTTGGTTAATTAAATGCGTTATCCAGGTTTTTAAAGTGCCCTTTTTTTTCTTTCTTTTTTTTTTTCGAACACTAGTTATATCACAAAAAGGCATAGAATAGTGTATAAGTACAAAAGCACAAAACACTTTCTGTCACTGTCTGAAAATGTGAAACTGAGCTAAACTCAGAATAGCTTAATAATATCGGGTTTACATTTTATGTAAGACTTTTTCTAAACTCTTAAAGTGGTTACTGCAGCTTCTTAATTGCACCGGTTCGACAAATAACCTTGACATCGCATCACATTTTAGAGTAGAACCTTGTTGTGTCTTTCCAAACAGATGCCAGAAAGAGAAAGTCAAGTGAGGTGAACCAAAAACAGGACAAGAGTGTCAGTAACCAGCAGACCCAAAAATAAAACCTCAGAGCTCAGAATAGTCAATAAGCGCTGATGCTGTGATTGGAGTCACTGTGCGTCACTGTTCTGCTCCATATTTTAAGCATGGCTGCTTTCCCCAATGACTCCCACCACTCATTGATCAGTCAGCCTCTCTCACTAATGCCAGAAACCCTGCCAACCCGTTTGCCCTTTCTCAGTTGAAAACCAGCAATCTAATAGAAATTGTTAGACCAGACAATGTTTACACCTTTTTGCTGTTTGTGGTTAGTATTAGAGTGCTCTTAGATTATAACATGGTGACATCTACTGGTAAAATTATATTACTGCAAAAATCACATATCAGATTATTTGAAGTAATAAATTGCTTGTAGATCTAGGATTCACAGCTGTGCAGTTTATACTGCGGATTCAAAGGTGATCCATTCTATCTTGAACTAAGATAAGCTGGTTTGGTGGTCTTAGCTGGTCTGCCAACTATTTTAACTGGTCAGCCAACCAGACAAGCTGAAATGTGTCTTTACACAAAATTAAAACCAGATAAGAAGGCTTGTTTAAGATGTTTAGATGTTTTGACATTAGCCATTTTTTGGAATTATGAACTTTGATGCATATTTTTAAATAAATACAAAAATAATACATCCGCATCTATCATTATGGAATCTCCAATATGTTCAATAAGTCAGAGGATAGTTTTCATATATTGTACTCAAAAGGAAAATGCCACCTGTATTTGTGTCCCTTGTAACAAATCATTTAAGAATGTGTGGATTTTCTAATCTGGGACAGTTATCTCTGGAATCAGGTACACTGGGAAGGCAACAGCAAGACAACCCCCAAAAAGGGGATGATTTTCAGTTGGTGGCCAGATACAATTGTTCTCTCCATATTCTTCCTGACTGATTTGTCTTTAATCTTCTGTTTTGTTAGGGTCCTTGTCACTGTCCATATGTGTCGTTGCAAGGAGGCTTTTTGTGTCTCCCAGCACAGCTTCAAGAGCACAGAGGAGATTTTTTAGACCTCTCTCTCTCTCTCTCTCTCTCTCGTTGTTCACACAAAAATTATAAGAATGATGATTGGATAAGGATGACTAATACTGATGAAAAAACAGTATAAAGCAAGGCTATAAACTAGTTTTAACAGTCCCAAACTAGTTTGAGTTAATACAATAAAGTTAGTAAGTTGGTATATCCCACCACAGTCATTTATACAAAACACAAATTAAAAATAAAGTGGTATTTTGAGGTTGCGTAAACAATGGAGATGATGTTTAAACTATACGTGGTCTTCCAGATTGCCACATGTAGTTGTTCATGTCTCACCAGCAGGGGATGCAGTGGTCTAATGCAAATGCATCATATTATGAATAAAGGTCAACTTGTATGTCATGTCTGTTATAAAATCAAGTTAAAGTTGCAGTACTGATAACAAATTTAGCCACAATTTATACAGTTGAAATAGTGACTATAATTTTTGTTTCTGTTTCACAAGGCAAATAATTTTATAATTTTTGTTTCTGTTTTTTTTTACCTGAGAATTATGAGCAGAGTAAAAATCAAACAATTTTTTTCACAGACCTGCTTCAAATTATTATGTTCCGTTTTGTGTAAAATTAATTATTTTTTTGCCATGCTTTTCTGATCCTCAGCACAATTTTATCACTGGAAGTTAGTCTCGAGCCTCGACACTTTCAGCTGCCAGACAGACGCACTGTTAGCCAAGCATCACAGTGTGACAAGCCTGTGACGTCAACACAGTGATGCTTTATGCCTGCTATGACGTCTGGCTGCAGATTCATGTATCCTCTGAGTCTCAGTCCTTGCAAAAATAATTGTTTGCTCACAGATAGTGCTGTTAAAGAGATAGTTCACCCAAAATTCTGTCAACATTTATTCACCGTTTCAGACATCTGACAGCAGCCATTGACTTCCAAAGTCTATATATATATATATATATATATATATATATATATATATATAGTATTTTTATTTTATCTACTATGGAAGTCTGGTTACCAAATTTCTTTAAAATATCTTCATTTGACGTAAACCAAAGAAAGACATGCATACAGGTTTGGAACAACTTGAGGGTTGGTGATAGATGACAGAATTTTCATTTTTGGATAAACTATAATTTTAAACCTTCAGAGGTGCTCAGTTATTCGGTCAGTTCATGTGTGAGGTGAACTTGAAATTATACTGAGAATGAAATTATAATTTTTTTGGTTTAGATTCAGAACAAAAACAGGTCAAAGCTTGCCTGACCAGTTAATACATTTATTTGATTTTTTTTTTTTTTTACTCCAGGAAAATAGCAATATTGTGAAATATGATGACAATTTAAAGTAACTGTTTTCTATTTTAATAGATTTTAAAATGTAATTTATTCCTGTGATGGCAAATCTGTATTTTCTGCATCATTACTCCAGTATTCAGTGTCACATAATCCTTCAGAAATATGATAATTTGCTGCTCAAGTACATTTTTATTATTATCAATGTTGAAAGTAGTTCTACTGCTTTTACTTTTGTGTAAATTGAGTGTTTTTCAGGATTCTTTGGTGATTAGAAAGTTCAAATGAACTGTTTTTATTTTTAAATGTAAAAAATATTTTAAAGATAATGCATGTATTTTACTCTGTGGATAGATTAAGAGACAAAAATGGAAAAAGAGCTAAGAGTCTGTACCAGTACCAGCACTTCAGAGACATTTGCCAGGTATAAATACCGAGGTCTGTTTGCTATCTGGAGATGATAGGTTTCCAGGACACTGAACACTCATATTATAACTCTACATTGCGCTGCTGAGCCAAGAAACATACTTTACTTTAGACATATCATCTTGACCTCGGGACTTTCATTCCATGTACAGTAATCTATTAAGAAACTTTCACTTTTACGCTGAGTTTCACAATAATTTGTAATTCATTGCACTGAGGAAAAACATTTAATTAATTCTTAGAAAATCATAACTGCATATGTTATCATACTGACATTATCAACACAGCACCTGATAATTCAGTTTGGTTTTTAACATTTAATTTAAAGAGCCAAAGCATCAATGTCATGAATATCTTTGTTAGGTTTATTAAACTGGTTTTTAGTTTGAATTTATTCTTGGATATCGTATCTTTAAAAGCAGGTTTCAAACAGTCAAAATATGTTTTTCTAAATCTTTATATTAACTCAACACAAAGCCAGCTATTGGCTGCTCTTTCTAACAAATATCCCAGATTATCAGTTCTGTTATTTTCAATATTTGAGTCCTAAAACATGCATTCTCCAGTTTGCACAGATAACAAAATCTTTCCAAATTTTAGCTCAAGTATTGCCCATCAACATTTTTGAGTCATATGTAGATAGTCCAAACAAGGCCATTTACTTTAGCCTAAAGGCCCAGTCACACAGCGAAAATGCATGAAGAACGCACGAATTACGCACAGATTTTCGTTTCTGCGCGGAGTGTGCGTCATATGCGTAATCCGTCGGTGCAACGAACGAGGACCGTCAGTGACTGTAAGTGGATGTTCATCGAAGGTGGTTTGTGCGTGATTTTGAGTTTTGAACGGTTCAAAAATTTTCTGACGCATAGATGTGCGTCGGTGTGCGTTATTCATGAGTCGCCATGCGTAGTTTATGCGTTGAGTATGCGTGACATGCGCGGGACACGCGTCGGCCGTCAGTGCTTATGCGTTGGAACTGGTTCGAAAGCGCGCACGTCCACGTCCGTCCACTGATGCCCAACCTTCATATCACGCATGAACGTGCGTCGAATTCGTGGAATACTTTGGTCAATTTCTCGACGCACAAGCACGCACAAACCCAATCTATGCGCGATTCGTTCGTTCTTCATGCGTTTTCGGCTGTGTGACTGGGCCTTAAGATCTTTATAAGGCCGCATGCTGTCCAAATCATTAACACAGAGAAACAGCTACATCCTGACAGTTTTAAGGGCTTGAGCGGATTCATTGTTTTATTAGACCAGGGGTGGGCAAACTACGGCCCGCGGGCCACATCCGGCCTGTTGTGCTTTTTAATCCGGCCCGCCGAACTTGTATTAAATCTCCTTCAATTTACATTTCCCTGTGACATCATTCTGTCGCGACTGCAAGTGATGTGCAAGTGCAGTGATGCTGAAGCTTTGGTGGAGAGTAGGCGCGCCCCCGTCAACAATTGTGTATTGTGCTCACCCCCCGTCATCAATCGCGGCGTGCACTTCAAACAATAAGAAAACAAACACAAGTCAGAATCAGAACAAAAAAAAAGCAGTCTCTCCCACTGTGCAGCTGCATGTCCCCTAAGAAGAGTATTCTACAGGTGTTGATCATCAGATGATATGAGAAGAGCCCGCTCTCATGGCAGCACAGCCAATCACATCAGACAGCCTATCAGCGCCAGCTGTCAGAGTGACAGTACAAGCGCCAGAGACAACAACTCTCGCAAGAGAGAAAAATGCAAGAAAATACCACAAAAAAACCCTTAGGGACGTAACAAATATATTGAAATATTGTTAAGTGTAAAAAATTTGTGATAAAACCCGCACCCTTATATAACCCGCAACCGTAAAATCTGGTATAACCCGCGGGTTATATGTGGGAAAATATGGTACATACTGTTTGAAAAAGGGCCACGAGAGCCATTACTAGCAATGGACGTGATTTCTATACCACTTTCTATTTTTTGGTCACTACAAATAATTTTTTACAACAGAGAAATCAGTTTGAGATTGCAGTAGTAACAACATTTCAATACTCATATGATGACCACATGTTTCTTAAAATCTTAACTAAACTTGTAATCCATCAATAGTGAATATGAAGATTAAAGGTAGAGTAGGCAATTTGTTTTATAAACACTTTTTGTTATACTGGCTGAAACTTTATTCACATCCTGATAGCAATCAATAAGTAGTTGTTGACATATTAAAACATATTCTCTATGAGAGTCTCAGAACCAAAAAATGTTCTTCCAATCATTGAATTTGGTCCTGCCTATCAACATACATATTTCCATACCTTCATGCACCCTCCTCGTGCAGAGATCACATGTCATAAGCTCGTTCTATAAGGCTATGCAGAGACAGACAGCCACCAAAAACAAACAGCAGACGCCTTTTTCAGTTCCACCTAAACCAAACAACAAGCTTATGCTACGTTCACACCATGCCGTGAACCGTAATTACAAGATGGCAACCCGTGATGTTCTGCCCAGAGCTGTTCATGTCCACAGATTTTCTATGAATTTCTATGTCACCACTATCAACGCTGAAATGAATCTGCAGTAGTCAGGTGGTACAGCTAAAGTTCTGTACGTTGTTTGCGTTCATTATTATTGTAATGCTATGTGCTTTGAGACATGAGGTAATTTAATGCCATCTCTTGTGATGATTTGCAGAATCTGCTGTGAGTTAATGTGTTTTGGAGGAGGGTGGGATCTAATGCTTTCAAAGCTAGCTTGCCTTTACTTCCCACTCTGAAATTGCCTACTCTAGCTTTAAAAATGTGTATATCAGCTCAGGGAGTTATATGCATGTCTCTTTCAATTCTTGGCAGCGATAGCAGTTTTTCTATTGTTATCTTGGTTTCACTTTTGAGGGGAAGGAATAGACCTGACTTTTTTTCTTGCCTTAAAGTTTTTAGGTTCACATGCCTGTCTAGATGTAAGATTTAATTTAATATTCCCATCCTCACGCCAGGAAACACAACATCACAGGAGAGAAGTGATGTCAATTTGGAAGTTTTTTGGTTGAAAGATTAAAAAAATGATGAGCACAGACAAATCATTTATAATAAATTCTGCAATATTCCATAAAATAAACAAAACAAGAATTGCCAATTTTGATTTCATCGTAACATTTAACAGCTGCGAATGATCTATGGCTCTATGGATTGTTATGTTAGTGCATGAGCAGTAGTGTTAAGATGTGAACCTTTTGTTACTGCTTCTGCAACTAAGAAGCAAGATTTTGAGTTGATGTCCCAAATAGAAGACGTAATGTACTAAAAAAACATTTATTTGAATTTGTATCTATTTTTGTTTATATTTTTTTTTACTTAAAATTTTTTTTTTTATAATCCTCATCATTTTTAATGAGCTGCAGACAGAGCAAGAAAGAGTTAATGTCTCAAGGAGGCAGGAACTATGCTTTCTTTGGTCCCACCCTCTTTCTCGAGCGTGATCTCAGAGTAAGACGAGCTCCAGACATGGGACAGCGGTGGGCCATGAGTCTAGCTAAAATACGGCACAGACTATCCTACATAAGTCCAGCTACCACACAGAAGCAAAGTAGGACAGAAGCCTGAGATACCTTCACTTAAAGGATCAGGTTAGAGGTGTCTAATGAGAAGTTAGACTGGAGCTGATCGAGCAGAAGATCCATGTGTAAATGCTTCCTGAGCATCTCTTTAAGTTGCACACATGCTTTCAGAGTGAAGCATGGGTTTTGTGAAGGCTCTTCACTCAAGCTCACATCCCTGTTTACTCGCAGAGGTGTCACAAAGGAGGTGAGAGCTGATGGACTGTTAGAAGAAGACAGTGGATATCATGCTTTGCTTTTTCTCATTTTCCTTCAGATTTTCAGTTGAGATGTAATTATTAATCAGAGGCAATGAGGAGTCATTTTGATCCACGAACAATGTTCACCTAAAAAAGAGTGAAAAGACAGTGTATTTTGGTGATTTGTGTAAATAAATTACGTGAGAGAAATCACTGGATGAGTGTGCCGGCAAGATGAGCGTACCGGCAAACTGTGGATTCTCTTTCTCAGCTGACCGGGCATTAAAGTCAAGGAACTGGAATTTGTATGGATCCCCATGTGCTGTCAACAGACCCATCGACATTGTGCAGAAACGCAGGCGGTAATAAACTTTGATGATTTATATATGTAATTCTAGTCAGCATTATTGTCAAAAAGTCAGAGACCAAAGAGTGAAAATGCTTGTAAATGTAACTTTTTTTCCCTTGCAATTTATGTTATCAGAATAACAATTTCACATATTTGTCAAACCTGATGATCATGTTCTTCAGAATGATTTGAGATGCTTTAATAGAAGAACACCTGACCATCTGTACAAAGAGTCATATGATTAATGGCACAAATTTTAATTGGTTGATTAGTGACCAAGAAATAGTGCACAATCTTCAATATTGAATATTTAAATATATAATAGTAAATGTATATATACTGTATATATATGTGTGAGTGTGTGTGTACATGTATGTATGTGTGTGTGTGTATGTATGTATAGATATATATAAAAATGTTATTTCAAAGTCCTATTTGTTTTATTTAAATTATTGTCAGATTTAAATTGTATTATATATATAGTTATAGTTATACTTTATAACTCAATTGCATAAACGTATAATCTTAGAAAACTTTAATCTTAAGCTGTTGAAAATCAAAATTAGGTGCGGTTGTATTGTATGTTTGTGTTGTATTGATAAATGTTTTTTTCCCCTTTACACCTGGTGTAGAGACAGAGACAGATTGTCATGTGGTTTGGCTGAATAAATCATCTAGTATGTCCATGGAATAACCTGTTGATATGCTCTGACCCATGGAAACTCTTTTCAGACTGCCTCAGACAAGATCTACTAGTTCTCTTCAGTCTGATGGCAGAAAAGTGCGATGATAAATGAGGAGTTATTTTGCCAGGGTTTTGCATTACTCTGTGTGCGCAATCAGTGATCGTGAGAGTTTTCTGCTTTTGCATTTATTGTATCAAAGTCTGGAAATCAGTTCATCTGTAACTGTTTCCACCAAATGCCAAACAGCTTACTGTTTCTCTAAGAACGGCCAGCATATTACACCTTTAATACACCTGAAATCATGAGGACTACATGATGGATGTAAAAAAAACTAACTTTTATTAAGGATTTTCTCTATAAACCATTAACCAGTAGCATTACTAAATATAAACAAATAGTCAATGAAAAAAATAGTTACTGTAAAAGGAAAGCTGAGTCTTTTCTACGGCATTATCACTACCACAAATAATTGCATAAATAGCAACTGTTTTCAAAATATATTCCTGAATGCTCCGCCTGTTTTGCCATTGATCAGACAAGAAAATGTCTCTGAACTAACAACACTGGTTGAGCCAGTGTTGCTGTGAAAGGATGCTGAAACAAACAGAGCAAGATTCTGGTAGTACAGTCACAGTGTTTTCACATTTCATGGAAATCAATGTAGTTTTGACCCTGAATTTTTTTTTGTGTTGGATAAAGATGACACTTCAACTTTAGAGCAGTGGCAGTGAGTGGTGTTTGTTCAGCTGCACCAGTTATTATTTTAATAAAAAACACTTTCAGATAGTGCCCAAAGTGAGGGAATAAAGGTTTATGTGAATGTTTGGCAGGATTATATTATCGTAATTCCCCTCATGTCCATTTCTAGAAAAATCTTTTTAATTTGAATTTCTTACGAGACACAATGCGCCATGTCCTGGTAGAATAGTGAATTTGATTTATGAAAGAAAGAGGAAATCTACTTTAGTCAGAGGGGTTTTGGATTTAAAGTGAACCATGAAGCCTCTGTCCTCCCACAGTATCAGCAAGGTTGCGCCACACACACACATACACACACGTACGTACGTACGTTTCCCACTCGCATAGCCATCAATGTCAGGGTTGACAGCAGGATTACAGATAAAAAAAACATTACTTTACTTTTTTTACTTAGGCTGTCTTGGTTTATCAGATAAAATACAGGGCGAGGTAGAGTGACATTTGAGAGTTAGAGACTTGGATGAAAAATATAACTTTTATTACAAATTATTATTTTGATGGAACCTGTAGTGAGCAGGCTAATGCTACTGCTAATGCTGAAATATTCACAATTTAAGAATATGGCCTTGGTTATATATACTGTATATCATATATCACAATTGTGACTTTGTGCTATGTAGTGCAATGTGACTTTAAATCTAGTATTTGCAGTTTTTATATATACCAATTATACTTTAAATTGTACAATATGACTTTTAATTTCACAATTCAGTGACTGTTTTTCATAATTATGGCTTTATTTTATAATTTCATTTTTAGATCTGACAATTGCGACTTTATTTCTTCTTTTAAAATTAAAAACAATACCCTAGAAACTTAAAATATCAAAGTTCGATTAAAACGCGATGCCCTGTACCAAAAAGCCCATAACGTGTAAATGTATCAATCATTTACACGTTATGTCAATTAGGCCATTGTGTATTCAGACATCTGTTTCTGCTCGTAATTCCTTCTTGTGTTGATTGTCAGGATCTGTAAACGCTTGTAAACCTTTTGTCAACTGTTCAACATATTTTCTAGAGCCTCATGTCAAGAAAAATAATTTATGGGACTTAGTGGATTATAGTCACTCGAGGCTGGGAGTGCCACGTCTTCTGCCGTTAAATGTTAGCAGTGAGTTTAAATGCAATGGCTGGAGCACATTAAACGCATTATCTAAGCACTTGGCCTTGTGCTGCTGAATTGTGTGACCTGACAGAATATTGCGCTGTAATGAATATGTTGAACTTATGTTAGTGTTTTCTTAATCTTTATTAGAGAGGTTTGCTGTAAAACATTCTTTGAGAATATCCATTTGTCTCCCTCTTGGCCGGTGTCTTGGTGGTGTTAGATTGTGATCGTCTGAACATCTGCAGCTCATTCTTCTCGCTTTTTTTTTAAAGAGTGAAATGTGTCACATGGGATTACTTTCACCCCCAAGAGATACAGCTATTTTCAGTTCAAGTCGACCTATTACAAAATGATGCTAGTGTTGTCTAACATGCATGCGGTTATATAGTGTTTGTACAGACACAGTGCACAAAATTACCTGTAGCCATCTCTGAATCCGGCTGTAATCGTGTGATTTTAGTCTCTCTAAGGCTATATGAGAACTCTTTTCTCTGTTGCATGACTATTTTTGATTATCTTTCCCATCACTTTGGATTACTTTCATAATGCATGTTTTACTCTGGGCATTTTGTTACTGCTGTTCTGTTGTTTTCTTATGGACACAAAATGATCCTAGGATAACATACTGAGCCCCATCCGTGCCCTCTGAGAGACCCTCTGCTGTGTTCGCAGAAGTGCTCCGTCACAGACCCTGCATGGAAAATCTGATGCAGTTCGTTAACTCTGTTTGTAGTGATGGTCTGGCATGATGCATGGGCCGGCATGTATTTTCCTCTAAATTTTTTAAAGGATGTTACTCATATAAAAACCCCTTGTCTAATGTAGTTTTAAAAATTCTAATTTTATTATTTTATTGCAAAAGTAACAGAAGTAATAAAATAGAAATACATTTTTGTTTTCAAAACATGGTAATTTTTTTAATTGCAAAGACACATTTTGGTAAGATATATGAATGTAATTTTACAGATGTAGTGTTTTTTTATGCATGATCGTACACACAGTGTATTTGTGGTAGCATGCAAATTAAATATTTAATATTAGTCAGAAACAAAATACCGTTCAAAAGGTTTAAAAATACACACAAAAAAACTTTTATTCAGCAAGGAATCTTTTTACTTGTAATTACCTTTCAAAAAAATGCTGTTCTTTTGAACTTTCCATTCATCAAAGAATCGTGAAAAAATTTTACGTTTTCCATAAAAATATTGATTTCAACATTCATAATAAGAAAAGTTTCTTGATTGCCAAATTAGAATGATTTCTGAGGGATCATATGACTCTGAACACCATCACATCATCATTATGTTAATATTAAAATATATATGGATATATATTAAAGTGTAATATTTCACAATATTACTTTTTTACTGTATTTTTGAGCAAATAAATGCAGTCTTGATGAGCATAAGAGGCTTCTTTTAAAAATAAAAACAATTACTGACCATAAACATTTGAATGGTAGTAAAATAGAATTTTACGATGAACTAAATTGGTAATCACAGATTAAATAAATGCAAAAGTTTTAATCAAGTAGAAAAATATAGTTCAAGTAACATTTTCATATTTTTACAGTGCAGACAGCTAATTTTGTTGCACTAAAAGGTCATTATCAGGGCTGAATGTGCCCACATTAAGTGTGTTTGCACTAACCATAACAAGGGTCGTTTTTTTTTAGTGATCGGAAGCTCTTTTTTCTATAATATGAACTTCACCACCAGTTTGCTTTTGAGCAGGAAAATGGATGTGGAAATATCTGTGTAATGTGCCTTCGAATGTCTATGACTTAATTCTGGCTAACCCCCACTCATGTTTTAAAATGTCAGTCTAAATCAGAGACAAACCAAGCTTATTTTTAATCTTGACCATAAATGTTCAGTGGAAAGCTGAGATCACAGCACTACCTCCTTCCCCCTCTCTCTCTCTCTATCTCTGTGCACCCTATTGTGCCTCAGAAATCTTTATACAATCTCTGTGGCTCTTACCGGTATGGATGTGCTCCACATTTTATGTGCACAATTAGGAAAAGGCAGCATGCACAGAAACGTTGATTAAACAATCGAGGACACATCCTCTGCTCGCAGTGTCTACGCACGAGTATGTGACCTGCTGGATGACCCTGTAATTAACCGCCTCATCAGATCGGTAACGTCTCCCGTTGTGCTCCTGTGAGACTTCAATCTCAACGTGAAGCACCAAGAAGGGTCTTTTTAAAACTCAAATGCATGTTCACTTGTGGTGAACTGTGCTTTTAAATCCTGCTATACAGCACTCAAAGTTCAACTTTTGCTGTTGTGCAACCATTTTATTTGTAAGATAACAGCTGCCTCTAAATCTCTTGTGGTATGTTCATATATGCCCGGGCCTCTGGGTGTTCATTGACGTCATGTGATGTTGTGGCTCTCTTAAATGACATTTTTTCTTGTTGATTAGAAACAATGGAGAGAGGAACAGGATGAACAGCCTTCTGGCTGCATCCCAGTGGACTGGTTATTCAACTATGAGACTAAACGACTACTTGAGATTCACATGAACTTGTGGATCTGCCTCTATTCTTATTTTCTTTACATAAAATGCTACATTAAAGCATATGAATAAACATGCCACAATGTGGGCCGGCATTCTTGCTTTTCGTAAGATGTTTTGACTGTAGATTAGTGATGTGCTGCATTAGCCTAGTATGTGGACCTGGGCGGGACATGCAGGCTGGGCTGGTAATGTGCCCGGATTAGGACTGCCGTAGCACCAGTGTCTCGTGACGCATGCTGGGTGTCAAGTGTTTAGATACTGACAGTTAACATGCAGCATGTCCTACGACTGTAGAGGACTTAGTGACAACTCTTTTTTTTGCTCCTCTTTAAATGTATGAAAGATTCTGCTCGAAGCTTTTGTCGCAAATTGGTCTCCTCTGAGAATCAATTTCAATCTGTTCCTGAAGGCAATGATAAGCTGAGTTGAATCCAGGGGTGTCAAATGATAATTTGCACTCGGATAAAAAAAACAAAACGTTTTTTAAAGTCAAAAGTAGAAATATGTTCCTAACTTTTGAAAGAGACTAATTATAGTAGCACCTAAATGGTTTAATTCTCAATGCTTTGTTTATTTAAAACTCTAGAACACACCAGATGCTAAATTTAAGTTTCCAGAAATGATTAAACTTAAAATTCAGCTGCAATGAATTTTATAGTTGTTTGACAGTTGTTTATTTACAGACTGATTAATGATACTACTTGTATAGCTTTTTAGTATAAATAATAAAAAACATTGTTTTTATTTGTTGTTTTTAATATTGTATTGGTTTTGTTATTATTATTTTATTATATAGCTTAAGAAAAGACTGAAAGTATATTATTACCAACTTAACTTTTATTATTATTATAATCATCATCTTTTTCTTCTTCAAGTTGAGTCGGTTACAGTCATGATGTGCCTTAAGGCTCATGCACTTGTATTTTGTACTGTTATTGTGTCTTGACTGAAAAGGCCAGTTTCATACATGATTATTCTATCATGAGCCACAGGAGGCATCCTATTCCCAGAAAAACAGCCCATTATTTTCCACAGCACTGCAAGCTCAAAGACTGGGAAAAAGGACCAGTTGATCTAGTTTCACATCATTAACTGTCTAGACTAATTGTTTAGAGTGAACACTATTAAAGGGGTATTTTACATTACATTTTACATTAAAATGTAACTATATAGTTTTTGTATACCGTAGTAAAAAACTATACTAATGTATGTCTTATGTAAAGTTGGATTGCTAAATTTACATGCAGCTAATTAAAGCCAACACAGAGAATATGGCAAAATGAGTATCAGTACCTCTTACATTTCACTGAGAGTGGTCATTTTTCATGCTCATCTGTGATATAAATACAGACAAATACAAACAATCATTTTCCATAGTAAATTTCATTTTAATTTCTAATGTTTTGCTCCTCATTTCAGTAATGTTCAATGCACTAGTACAAAATTACGTCAATAATAATAATCTGAGAAATCAAACATTTGAACTTTATTGGCATTTTACCACAAACTGTGATTAATGCACTTAATTAATATGGTGATAAATCTATTTACAAAATGCAGTGAGTTTCAACATGCAGTATAAAAACAGCATCATTAAAAATAGTTTCACTGAATGATGAAATTCCCACATTCCCTGTGATGGAGGATGTCTAAAATTGGGAACATGGAAATGTGTGGGTGGATAGATGTGTACACCAAAAATAGCATAGTAGAAATCTCCATAAATATTCATGAATGGGGGGAAGAATCTGAGGCTACCTGCAGCTCTAAATATAGCGCTTCTGCTCGGATCCCTCGCACAGGGACGGCTATTTATAGCAGCAGCTCTGCAGAAGTGCCTCGCTCTGAGTGTGCACAGGGACCCATAGGAGAAACAGCAGCAAAGATGGGGAACGGAAGCAGAAACGAAGTGGAAGCGACAGCCTCTGCCCCAAGCACAGGTATTTTTAGAGCTGGATACGGTGTCCCCTTCACGCCAGAACGTACAGTAAAATGACTGAAAGAGTCACTGCGCTGATGTGCGTGTGTGTGTGTGTGTGTTTTGGTCCATTCAGAAGAGTGCTGCTCACTCTCTGTATATATGTCTCTCACTCCTGTATGTGAGCATACGATTAGGGTGTACTGAGTTGATTATATAACACTGTGTAAGACACATGCGTCTTGTCCTCATGCAACATCTGTGAAAGATGTGAATGAGGACATGCAGAAGAGATGCTGACTGAACTTAATTCAGCTAAACGAGTTCTGGTAAATATACCTTACAAATTCACATGTATTTTGCAGGGTGATATGAATGAGGTTTTCAAACTATAATATAATATCCAAATTATAAAACAAATATATATATTGATAGATATATGTGTGAATGAGGATGTATGTGTTACAAATATTCAGTTTTAGTTCTTCGTTTCCTTTTCATGGACTTTAAGTTTGTATTCATTAGTTCCTGTGTTCCTTTGTTCTTTTCCTGCTTCTCTTGTGTTGTCGTAGTTGCTGTGTCATTTAGTTCAGATGTTACATGAATTACTTTGTTAGCATACTTCAATTTGACTTTTTCCTGTGTTTAGTGTCCGGTCTCATTTGCATCAGCATTTGTGTATGCAACTTCCTTTCGTTCTGTTTTATGCTGTGGGTTACGATTATGACGATTAAGACTCCCATTTGAACTTTATTATTATTATTGCATACAATTGCCACATATTATATTTGGAGGTCTTTGAAAACCCTTGTTGTAGATGACCACATAAATGTTACATAAATATTCAGAAATATTTAATATGATCACATGTTAAAGATGTGCAGATAATTGTTTTTTTAATAAAGTATATAGTGTGTTTGGTCATTAATTGAACTTAAGCAACATAAACTGCAGTATTATTTGTTGTAATTAGAACAGCAGAGAATCTATCTCCAAAGTGTTGTGTCCTTTATTGTTTCATTGTTATTAATTTGGGTTATTCTTTTCCTTCGCTCTCAAATCTAAAAAAACATTTGCCCATTGACTTGCAATGTTGTTTCTTTCCTTCACACTAACCTAATAACACACTGTAGCAATGGATCATTAGTAAACAGACGACTCATCAGAGGCAGGACCATTGAATGATGAAATTATTGTATATGGTTTATGTCAGTTTTGTGCTAGTTTGATTAGAAATTTGGCTTTACCTGAGGAGGTTATTTTTAGGCCTCTCACATGCTTCCACGTCAATGAGCCGAGGCTATTTTTAGCTTTGCATTCCTGCATCACATTGACCTTGAAGAACGCGGCCCATTCATAGCTTTGCTGCCTCTGTGTCTCAGGAGGTCTTACCCACTCTACAAAACCTGAATCTGTCACTGAGATGGACAGATTTACTGCACGACTATGGCTTAGAGGAGGAAGAAATCTCAAATGCACGTTCACCCTAAGAGACGTACTAGATCTCTGTCTGTGGAATGAGGTCGAATTCTGTTGCTTTTTTGACATTCTGCCAGTGTTGCTGTATACAGTGGTGTTCACATTGAAAATATTGGAATTTAATAAAAAAAACTTTTATCTTTATGACGTAAAATAATAGAAAAATATAAAATATTCTGCTCTATTTCTGGAGCAACTATTTCTATACTCAAATCTATATTTACTAATTACGTGTGTAATTAGTGCAAAGATGTTTTTGCTTCCATCGAATCGTCTCAAATCATGCTGTAAGAATCATCACAATATATTGGCACCACCGTTGTTATCTGCACTTCTTTTTGTAATTTTAAGTATTCGGTATTGAATATTTGTTAGTGAGTATTGAATACTTATAAGTTTCATCGTCAATCATTAATTTAAAAGATATAGCAATGTAATGGTATGGCATTAATTGTTATGGCAGTTTCTTTGTAATGTTTCTGTATGATTCTCTGATATAGTTATAGCAATAATTCTTTTCTGTTTTTGTTTATGCACATAGTTTTCACATAAAATTTCAGTGTTGGCTACTTTTACACAAACCTGTGAAATTCATGCAGTTTACTAATATATTATAATTATAAATATATATATAAATTACATATATAAATTTACATATACATATATAAATTACATATATAAATTTTACATTATATATATATAAATATATATGTAAAACTAAATATTATTCACTAGTGGTCTCAGTCTCTTTTACCATGTCTCTTTTTCTTGAGTGATGTAGTGTCAGAGCTGCTGGCTTGGTATTAGTGAGGAATTGAAAAGTATTCTTGTGTTTGAAGTCATGGAGATCACAGAGACTGTGTGATATACTTAATGATCAGCTCTGTCGTAATAACCCGTAAGGCTAGTAGTACTTGCATCTGGATTGACGCAGAAAGAGAGTTTATCTCTCATTCACATATTTGGGTAACCATTTTCATCTAGGTCTCATTGGTCGTTGTGTTGAGCATATCGCGACATTGGGTACAATTTATCCGAAAGTAGTGTAAAAATGGCAAATCAAAAGCTAATAAATTATTCCAGGTAAATTTTGTTCCTCTTTTTATCTGTTTCTCTTTCCTCAGTTTTGATGTTGAGAATGGGCTGTCGGTGGGCCGGAGTCCTCTGGAGTCCCAGGCCAGTCCAGGCTCTGGCCTTGTGCTGCAGGCCAATTTCCCTCACAGTCAGCGGCGGGAGTCTTTCCTGTATCGCTCTGATTCCGACTTTGACCTTTCACCCAAGGCCATGTCCCGAAACTCATCCACGGCCAGTGAGCTGTGAGTATCACTTGTCTCATTCATGATCCCCTAATTTACTGTAGCTCAAGAAAAAACAGGACCCCCGTGATGCATCAAGAAATCTCAACAGATTCATCACTCTACATGCAAAATGTATTCTATGTACTCTTGAGTACAAAAAAATACATTTAAAAACTTTTTTTGTTTAATAACCTTGCTTTTAATTTACAATAGCATTCAAAAGTTTTGTTGTAAGATTTTTTTAAAGAAATTAATATTTTAAATTGATCAAAAGTGTATAAAGATTTTAAATAACTTTTGAACTATGTATTCATCAAAGAATCATGAAAAACAAAATCTTCAAAAATATTAAGCAGCATGACTGTTTTCAACATTGATAATGATGGGAAATGCTTCTTGAGCATCAAATCATTATATAAGAATGAATTCTGGAGGATCATGTGAAACAGAAGACTGGAGTAATGATGCTGAAAATTCAGCCATCACAGGATTAAATTATACCGTAATAACTTGAGATACGAGCATAATTTGAGATACAGCCATCACAGGATTAAATTATACCGTAATAACTTGAGATACGAGCATAATTCGTTCCAGGATCAAGCTCGTAACTCAAATTGCTTGTATCTCAAATATTTTTTTCCCAAAAGAAATAACAGGGGAAAAAAAAAATTATCTGTTCCGGCCCTCTAAAAAGCTCCCTTATTAGTACTAATAACAAACAAACGTGTTTTTAATTGCTATAGATCATACACACACACGCACACACAAAAATTATAGTATATAAAGATTTATGTGATAGAAAATAAAATGTGGTTTTAATTATGAGTTCTTACCTTCGAGACAGACAATAGAGTAGAGGCTAATGGCAGCATGTGCAGAACAGGAGGGAGGGATAACGTAGAAAATGCAAACACAATACGGAAGTGTAGTGTTTCTTCCTGTGTAGTGTATTGGATAGCCTCAGAACTTCATATTTATTATTATTGAACACACATAACTTGTGCTGCTTCCAGCTTAATACTAGTGAGTCACTTGTCACCCCCGATAACCTCTCGCTGTAAAACCAAGGTGGACCTCTAGTGGAGATAATATGAAATTACCCGATAAATGAGGCGGCTTGAGCTGCTCCGAGTACTCGAACACCTAACGTCGTGCTTGTATCTCAAATATTTACTTGTATCTCAAAGCAAAAATCTGCTCGAATGCTTGCTCGTATTTCGGAATACTCGTATGTTGTGATGCTCGTATTTCAAGGTATTACTGTATTTTAAAACACAATAAAACAGAAAACATTTACTTAAAATTGTATTAATATTTCACAATGGTACTGTTCTTACTGTATTTTTTAATCAAGTAAATTCAGCCTTGCTGAGCACAAGATACTTTTTTCAAAAACAAAAATCTTACCCACTCCAAACTTTTGAAGTTTCCAATCTCAGTTTTCATGTGCATGTCGTCTGATTCACTTCAAGCCTCACATGTTACAAGCTGCACAAGTGTGTACTTCAGCTACAGTCTTTTGTGGCTGGAAGAGTTCTGTTAATTAGGACTGTAAACGTTGCCTCATAACAGATGTGGCTTACTCCAGCTGGTTGATTATGTCTGAAACACAGTTCTCCCTAGACACACCATTTTAATAGTGCATTACATCAAATCATATTGCTCAGTCATTTTGGAAAATCCAAGGCACTGGTTAAAAACTCTTTATTATTACCACTTCCAGCTGTTCTTTCCATCCGAGCACGCTTGCATGTCAGCTCTGGTTTGCAGGGATTTCACAAAGTCGGAAAAAGGGCGCCACATTCTTGTTTTTTTCTGCAGCTTATTTTTCCACACTGCGTCAAAGCTAGTCGCCCAAATTGAAACACCTTAAGGCTGGTTCACACCACCACAACAAAGCATCTAAAGGGTGAACACAACCACCTCCAACTATTGGTGTGTGTTAGGACGATGTGAACGAGTGTGCTTAATAAATCGCAGTTCACCAACTCTTGTTGTCTTTTCAAAGGGAAGAGAGTTTGAAGCACTGGGAAGTCAACTGGCTTAATCGGTGAGAAGAGAAAAATATTGACTTGAAAGGGCTTTCCTCCATTTCTCCATTACAGGATCCAGGCCGGGTCTCTCCCCTAGAGTCTAAGAGCAGTCTAACCTCAGAACTTCCCCTCTATCCTCTTTACCACTATGAGCAATCGGCATGCCACCAAAGAGGCTTTGGAATATATGAATAAAGCCGCAATTCCCAGTGTGTTCCCTAGTTCCCTCAAATACACATGCATGACACACCCTGTCCAACCTTGCTGAACTCATCTATGTTCTTATTACGTATTTCCATAAGCTTTTAATGTAGGATTTCTAATATCCCATTGGAGAGTCTGAGATGCCTTCCTTATGCTAAACTGTTTTCTTGATTTCCATTCAAATTGCATGTTAATAAAAAGCGTATTTCCGCCCTCTTGCTCTTTTGAATGATGGTGTGCTGTAACCTGAAACCAACCATATCCTTAATTCTCCACAGTTAAACTCTTTGTCATTCTTTTTCAATGATGCTGAAGTAATTGTATGTGCCTCCTTTTATCATTGGCATATTCAAGAGCTGTTTTTAATAGTATGTCATTTTTTAGTTTGATTTGTGATTTGTTCATGTATTTTTCTGTTACAGACATGGAGAAGACATGATAGTTACACCATTTGCACAGGTTAGTAGTAGAGTGGGTCATGAAAATGAAAAGCTTGCATAGTCTGACATTAATAGGCAATTAGAGACTACTTGCGTCATGTGGTTTCAGATAACCACTCTTTTAAGGAACATGGCAGTTTGACTCTACACCCCCTATATTTTAAAGAGATATTAATCTCCTAATATTCAGTAGTGACTGTTTTTTTGTGTAAGTGGAGTGTGCTGCCTTTGGCATTGGCGGGAACAGCCCTTCCGTTCTTATGCAGCTTGCTTTACGTGGGATTTGCGTCACCACTGTACTCGGTTTACAAAACAGGCAAGGAATCCAATACCGCATTTGTCGATATGGATGCTGACAGATGAGAAATCTGCATGGCTTTGGAAATCAGATACCTTTCATGTCCTTTTGAAACTCCAAAAGAGCTGCGGAATTTAGGACAAAATATGCATTTTAAGCAAATCTTTCATTTACTAGGTCACCTCTCTATGTAACATTTATTTTCTCTCTCACTCCAAATCATTATTATCAGTGTTAATCTTTTTGAGTAATAATATCTAAACATTGGTAAAACAAGAATAATGCACTTGTGAAGCAAAACTGTTTCGATATTAAGACTTCCAAATTGGCATTTCTTGTTAAAGGAAAATATGTATTGGATAATAAAATGTATATTTATATGAATTAATAAACTGTAGCTTTTTAAATAAATATACCTTCTTTATATATATATATATATATATATATATATATATATATTAACATGTGTGTGTGTGTGTGTGTGTGTGTGTGTGTGTGTGTGTGTGTGTGTGTGTGTATTTGTGCATACGTGTATATATATATATATATATATATATATATATATATAAATAATATGTATATATGTATATATAATATGTTATGTTTGCTACATGTTTGCTTATCTATTTTGCTGGACAATAATAATACAATTAATGATAACTGAATACAGGCATCTTTGCAATGCTAAATTATGAAGCTTTAAGTAAGTTGGAGTAACTAAAAAAAGAAAGAAAGTACCTAGAATATGTTTTTGGCATGGACCTAAAATGTTGTTCTTCTCATAGGTCCTTGCCAGCTTGAGGACTGTTCGGGGCAACTTTGCCGTTTTAACCCATCAGCAAGATCGTGTCCCGAGCAAGTAAGCCCTTTTGCAGTCCCACTAAACGGTGCCATCCCTGGTCAAATGCTTTTTAAGTCATGCTTGATCTTCTACATCTCTACAGGAGGTCCACTGGAAACAACCCACCATCCATGTGCAAGACAAGCCTTCCAGGTTATACAATAAACTCTTGTGGAAAATGCAAAACAGTACATTTATTTTTATTGCATATGATGATGAACTTATTTCAGTAGTCATGAATATATGAGTTGTATTTTGCAGAGGAGCCGTTTCAGAAGCTGGCAGTGGAGACTCTGGATGAGCTGGACTGGTGTCTCGAACAGCTCGAGACTCTCAAGACACGCCACTCAGTCAGTGAGATGGCATCCAACAAGGTATGTCTTCTAAAATAAAATATGATCCCTCAGATATCCCCACTGTCACTGAGGGTCTTTCCTCAAGCACTAATAACAACCTTCACAATTCATCAACACTTTCTGATAACTGCACCCAAATATTCAACATGCCTCCTTATGAATTACACATCGGAATGGCATTCATTCAGTTTCTGAATTGCTCCCCTCCCCCTATCACATCGTGTTCTGAAAAATGTGAATGAGACTGGAGTCATGGATGAATCTGATCCCCCAACCCCCTCTATCTCTCCCTATTACTGCTGGAGGTTTCATAGCCTGTGTGACGCGTGATTAGCCCACCCACTCAGCAGCCACATGCACATGGTTACATACTCTCACACACATGCGCACATACGAATTCATGTTTGTGTGTTTTCACATCAAATAACCTGCTCTGGCCGAGGTGTATAATAACTGAGCATGCAAAAACCCTTTCACAGTTATAGGTTACAATAAAATTGCTGCATTTTATAGCTAATTTAATACTTTTTGTCATCAAAATTTGTTGTCATATTTTCACACTAGAAAGAATGGTAAGGGGTAAGAACGGCAAATCGTGGGACGAGCTAAACTGCAACATATTTAGAAATATGTATTTTCAATTATTTACTTTTTGAAAAAGTTTTCTTTAATGTAGAATAAATACTCTGTAAATAATCAAATTTCTATGTACACTTATTTTCTTTGTTATGATGAGTTAACGTTATGATAAATAATGAAGATTATTTCCGTGTTGCTGAATTACTGAATTGTATACTAACGTACAACATTTTTGGTTCAGTAAGATTTTTTTATTTTTTATTTCTTGGTTATTCTTCCTTATGCTCACCAAGGCTGCATTTATTTGCTAAAACTTTAATATAGTGAAATATTATTAGAATTTAAAATGGGTGTTTTTCATTTTAAGATCTTTTAAAATGTAATTCATTCCTGTGATGGCAAAACTGTATTTTCTGTATCAGTACAGTCTTCAGTGTCACATGATCCTTCAGAAATCATTCTAATATGATGATTTGTTTCTCTAGAATCATTTCTTATTATTATTATCATCAATGTTGAAATCAGACGTGCTGCTTAATATTTTTATGAATAGAAAGCATTTACTTGAAATAGAAATCTTTTGCAACATTATAGATCCCTTTACAGTCACTTTTGATTGGTTTAATGCATAGATCTTAATGACTCCAAACATTTGAACGTCTAATTTCAATTGACCATATAAATAATAACTGCATAATTTATAACTATTAATAAAACACCAGCAACAACATGACAGTAGATGCAAAGCATGAAGAGACGCCTAAAGCTTTTCATCTTCAAACCAAGTGCACATGGTGCAGCCCCAGCCCCCTGTATACACTCCATCCAGTCCTTGCATGTGCTGTGGAGCCGAGAGCCAATCAGATGCCTCCCCCCCGATTCAGTCTCTGTTGCAAAACTCATCTCATTGGCTGGCGAGTGACAGCGAGTAGGGAGCTACCTGCTGGGAGGGAGAGGAGGAGGCTGTTGGGAGGAGCCTGTTCTCTGTTTACACATGAATCAGGCAGAGTAGGGGAGCAGAGCATGCGGCGGTGATGCAAACTTGCTCCAGTCAGCGGCACACGCTCTCCGCCCGCCACAGGTGCAGCCCATGGCAGCTGGAGCTCCCAGTGCTGGGCTGAGCTCTGTAGTGCCACCACATGAGTTGTTGACCATTAGACTGCTGTGGAACCGGGGAGCTCGGGCAATCTGGACCGGAGCTCAGAACGTGTCTGTAGCATGTGCACCAGCCAGAGAAAGCTTCTATTTTGTTCAAGCTACATTTTGTGCTGAAATGCCAGACATCAGTTACTTGCTCTCTTTGCCGTGGATGTATGTTCAGGTAAGGCTCGTGTTGTGATACTGCATGTTCGGCTGTGCACTTTCATTTGGCAGCATCATGATGAGAAGAAGCTCCTGCACTGCTTTTTACCTGAAGTTGGGAGGGATGCTCTTGTTGACATTCCATAAATCACAGATGGTGCAGTGTTGGTGTGAGGATGTCACTATGTGTGTGTGTGTGTGTGTGTGTGTCTCCTACAGTACTACACTACATTTGACTGCCTCAGTCAGAAGTGTTTCATTCTGAAACCTTGTGTATGATTACATAATAGCACTACACGAATGAAAGGCACTCCTCCTGCTTGGTCCAGCCTCTAATCTTGAATGCATGTAGCAGCTGAATGAAAGGCTGCTACCACTCTGAATGCAGCTATATTCTGATATGAGCAAGTCATGTAATGTTCCACCCCTTAACTTTTCTTAATTAAACATGTACCACACATATGTAGAGAAAGTTTGTTGAATATAAAATGTTTTGATCAAAAAAGATTCAATCGGATTTTGAAAATGAATTGAATGGATTTATTCAAATGAAATACAGGTCGGAGATGCTGATTCTCAAAGTGAACGTGTTTTCTTGTGGTGTCTTGTTCTGCAGTTCAAAAGGATGCTGAATCGAGAACTAACCCAACTGTCAGAGACTAGCAAGTCAGGAAACCAAGTCTCAGAGTTCATCTCCAGCACCTTCTTAGGTAAAATCAACTAGACAAAATCCTTATATTTTGTATTTCTTTTCTTTTTCAGGTTATACTAAAATATTTTATATATATATATATATATATAATTTTTTTATTGTTTACTTTTTTTTGTAATTTTGTCATTTTTGTACTATTTTTTCAGATTTGTTTTTTTTTTACTTTTCCATGTAATATATCATATTTTATTTCAGCTTTATTACAATTACCAAAGACATTGTTTAATAGTTTTTAGTTAACAGTTACAACACTGCTTTAAAGACAACAAGCTGGGATGGACTGCTCAATTCCATGTTACCCAGTCTGATTTAAGAATGTCGAGAATTTGTGCATGAAGAGCATTTTGTGCATCAATGGAAGTAGAAAATTTTGACCTAAAATGGCCAATGTCACAAATTTGCCTCAGATTTGGTTAGTGACTCAAAAACATTTTACATCGTAACCTTTTTTTGTTTTAAATCTTAAAACCTTGCATTTATTTCCAGGTGTGAATTCTATATTTTCCCCCCAGGTTTTCAATGCTCATTAATTGATTGCATGTAGTTATTAAAAATAATCTGTGTTGCAGAGAAGCAACATGATATGGAGATTATGTCCCCATCAACCAAGGAGAAAGAGAAGAAAAAGCGGCCCATGTCTCAGATCAGTGGAGTAAAGAAACCCACACACAGCTCCAGTGTCGCAGCTTCCAGCATCCCACGCTTTGGCATCAGCACTGACCAGGAAGATCTGCTGGCCAAGGTGAGCTGTCGCGACCTGTAAAACACACTATCAGCAACTAAAATCACCATAGTTAACATGGAGTTTATCTGCAGTAATTATAACAAAGTTCAATACTGTTTTAATTGCATCCAACTCCCTTTTGCAGGAGTTAGAGGACTTTGACAAATGGGGTGTGGATATTTTCAAGATATCTAAGTATTCTGGCAACCGACCGCTAACGGTAGCGATGTACACAACCTTTCAGGTACAAAATGGGGAATACACATGTAGTTTTTCTCATGTAGTTTTGGTCAAACCATGCCAATAACAAGTGTCTTGAACCTGTATTCCACAGGAAAGAGACCTATTGAAATCCTTTAAAATTCCTGTAGACACGTTCATTACCTACATGATGGCATTGGAAGAGAACTATCACTCAGATGTTGCATACCATAATAGCATCCATGCAGCTGACGTGGTCCAGTCCACCAATGTCCTGCTGTCCACTCCTGCGCTGGAGGTTTGTTTCAATCAACTCCTTTTTCATCATCTGCTCGTTAGTCTCTGAAGCAAGGTGTTTCATATGCATAATTGTGTTGTGCTAGGCTGTATTCACCGACCTCGAGATCTTGGCCGCAATGTTTGCTAGTGCAATACATGATGTTGACCACCCTGGAGTGTCCAACCAGTTCCTCATCAACACAAGTGAGTGGCCACGGTGGAACAACAGCAACTTGTCATTGTGGTTGCACACTGTGTTGTTTACTAAGAGCCTAATACTTTTCTTCAGACTCAGAGTTGGCTCTTATGTACAACGATTCCTCTGTTCTGGAGAACCACCACCTGGCTGTTGGCTTCAAACTGCTGCAGGAAGAAAACTGTGACATTTTCCAGAACCTGACCAAGAAACAGAGGCAGTCTCTACGCAAAATGGTCATTGACATGGTGAGGAAATGGAGGAAATGACAAATCTGTGAGGCTACGATCTAGAAGTGCAATCCTGAGAACTACAATCAACAAGTGGTTGAACTTATTTACTATGTATTTACCTCCTTACAGGTACTAGCCACTGATATGTCAAAGCATATGAACCTGTTAGCGGATCTCAAGACCATGGTAGAGACCAAGAAGGTGACAAGTCTGGGCGTGCTACTGTTAGACAACTATTCTGATCGCATACAGGTATACTTTGAGCTTCTGTAGCGCAAAGCCATTTTATACCAATACAAATTAAAAGTCCATCATCAAAAATGTATGGTTAATCAAATGCTTAGGTTCTTCAGAACATGGTGCATTGCGCTGACCTGAGCAACCCAACAAAGCCCCTGGAGCTGTACCGTCAGTGGACCGATCGCATCATGGTGGAGTTTTTTACTCAGGGGGACCGAGAGAGAGATAAGGGTATGGAGATCAGCCCCATGTGTGATAAACACAATGCTTCTATTGAGAAATCACAGGTGAGTGAGGGAAAATGATATGCCACAAACAGTCTTTTGAGGAATAATGATAATATAATGCATGTAGTAAGAGAAGTTTGTGATGTTAAAAATTATTTCCGTTAAACGACAGTTAAGCAAGGTTGTTTTGGCAACTAAAATAAAATAGGTTGAAGTACTAAAATTAGTTTAAAACTAAATTAAAGCTAAATAGAAATATAAAAAACTACTAATAAAAATGACAAATGTAAATAAAAATGCTAAAACAAACTATAAAAATAAGGTAAAAAAATTGCATGCTATAATAATTAATAAATAATATATTAAGGAAAGGAAAAATATATATATAAGGAAAATATATATTGGAAAATAAAATGTATATTTATATGAATTAATAAACTGTAGCTTTTTAAATAAATATACCTTTTTTATATATATATATATATATATGAATATATATATGAATTATTATAGAATGCACATTTTTTTACACTACAAATTTTTTTTAAACAAAAATGTACAAAAATTGTGTACAAAATTGTACACTATATATATATATATATATATATATATATATATACATACACACACACACACACACACACACACACACACACACACACACACAATTAGTGTTAGTGAAAATCCACTTTTTGTAAAATGGCGATATAAACTCATATTTACTTTGTGTGCCTCATCCATCAGGTGGGCTTTATTGACTACATTGTGCACCCTCTGTGGGAGACCTGGGCGGATCTGGTTCACCCTGATGCCCAGGAGATTCTCGACACGCTGGAGGACAATCGTGAGTGGTACCAGAGCATGATCCCTCACAGTCCCACTTCCACTCCTGAGGACAAGGGCAGTGTGATTGGGATGGGAGCGATGGGTGGAGGCATCTCCTCAACAGGAGAGAAATTCCAATTTGAACTGACCTTGGAAGAGGAAGGGGAGTCTGACGTTGAAAGTTCGGTGGATGAAGACTTCACCACCATCGGACAGGATTCCTCCAGGACAGATCCAGAAGGCAAACATCCGTCTTCGGCTCCCCGTACACAGCACACCAACCTGACCGCCTGCTCTCCTGGCTGCAGGACAATGTCTTTTAAGATGGGTGAGCTGCCAGACAGTGATGATGAAGATAGAGAACTTGAGCAAGAAGGGAAAAGCGTATCGTGCCTGCGCCTGGGAACATAACACTAGTGCACTTTTTCATTTAGTTTTCATTTTCTTTCGTACCTCTTCTTCACCACCTCCCTATCCCTCTCCATCCCATTCTTATTTTCCCTGGGCAGAGGTGAACCAGTGCAGAAGAGCAAAGGAGAGGTAGGAAAGCTTCCGCAGGATGTTTTTTATACAGCAGGAACCTTGCACTGAAGAGAGCTCCTATTCTACAGACTGACAAACCATGAAGCTTTCTTAAAACGTTCTCAACAGTTTCATGACTTCGGGATGCCGTTTGTCTTTACTGTCATGCAGTCTCAGTGTAAACTGTCTGTGTGATATGGACTGAGAGGATATGTACTATGTCTTCCTGTGACATCCTAGGTTAAAGTTAACAAACGAGTGGACCTTTGAGAGCCGTCTGAACATATTGATTGATGAACAGGACACTTTTTATGTGGGACGTATGTGCACTAAAATGTTTTTTTAAAGACACACTGTTGACTTAAAGCTGGTCTATTAGCTGAAAAAAACAACCTAACCTTAACACAACAGAACATCTCAGGATTCAAAGAAACGATTGCTTTCATGTAGCAAACAGCTTGAGGGTACCCACATAGTGACTGCCGTCTTCCTTGAATCGCTTTAAAATCTGTAGACTGAAGTCGAGCCATGATGATTGTGATCTTTTGTATTTGTATGTGACGCCACCTAGTGCTTAATAGTGGAACTGGAGCCACATTTATAGGATTTACCACTCCAGCTGAACACCGTGGCTTTGTATTTTTGTTCCTTTGCACAGATGATACTCATTTGACTATTATAATTTTAACTTAAAACCCTTCTCACCTTTATTGCTGCTTTAATTTATGACATCCACATGGTTTACATATGCTTCTTGTTTATCTTTTGATTCTGCTTCATCCAAAGCATGAGCGTAAGCATTAATGCGTTGTATGTCGCGTTTTTAAAACAGCTTGCTTCTGATATAACAGGTGGCACTTTAGAGATATCTTTGTCATTGCCAAACGTTGCTCCATCAGTAAGGGCTGGAGTCATTATTATTGTACCGTGCAGAAGACTATGATTGGCTGTGGTCAGCAGGGTAACCAGCATGTGTACATGCCCTGCGAGGTGGTCTCTGGAAGGCTGAGATAGATCAAAAAACCCACATTAGCTGTATAGGAAGTGAGCGGTGTCCTTAAACCACATGTGTACTTTCTCTTTGTTTCTGTGCTGGTCAACGCTGGTAAATTAACATCTTTCACAAGTGTATGATGTCTAAAGAAAATAACAAAATGCTTTGTTCCAAAAAGAGAGTTGTGTGCTGCAAGAGAAATGAAGTTGTCTAACACATAAAGCCAAAGTTAGTTTTCTGTGCCAGACCTTTTGTGTTCTTTTGTTTTTGGTGATTGATCAGCGCTCTGCTCTTCACAGGGACATAGCCAATGACAGTACAAGTGCCAAGCAAGCATGATCCATGCTGTACTGTAATTTCCATTTTGCCACTGGCTAATTTCCATCAATGACATCTACTACTGTCAGTAACAGTAGTACTGTCAGATTTGATCATTCAGTTTTCTTTCTTCTTTATTCAAAACAGTTGTTTTGTCAAGTTGAAATTTTATTTAAGACTATTCATGAAAAACAGGTTTCATAAGTCTTTCTGACTCGATGTGCTCATTGTAAGTCAGATTTTTTGTGTCCTTTTTATACCATGGTATGAATTTTATTATTGGATACAGTGAATCTTTTTAAGTAAATGGAGTACAGTAAATGGGGCTTTTAATTATTGACTTAATGTCATCATCTTAATGTCAGTCTGTGCTCTTTACAGCAATGTTTCGTGTGGTGAAAGAAATGCTGAGTGGCCGTGCAAAGTTTCGACTGACTGTACATGTCACACCTCTGTTTGGTCTCTTTCTGTTGCAGATCTGACAATCCCAAAAGTACTGTTTACCATTACAACGCTGTTACTAATGTTGCTGTGATTGTTTTTCTGTTCCCAATGCCAATAAACCAAGAAATATTAGTAAGCTGGACTCTTTGTGTCATATGGAAGCCCATTTTCACCACATGACAAGAAAATCTTGTTTTGGTAAATCATAATTATGACATATGACTAAAACTCAATACTAACATAAAAAGTTACGGCATAAGAAATTACATAAAAAAAACAGATTCGACCTTTTACGTTATAACTCCGAACGGATTTATTTTTGTCATTGTAATTTTGAAATCCCATTGAAATTATGAACTAGAAAATTATGATGATATGGGCTTCCATACTATTAAAGAAAAAGTCTATAAAAACAACAAGTCTAGAAAGTCTTGTTGCTTCATGCATCTATTCTAGAACAAGGCTAAGTCGCTAAGGGGACTGAACGAGCGAGCATGTAATTGGCTCATCCACATGCCAATCATTGTTTAGCCCCGCCCTCAGCTAACTCCAGTCGAGTGACGAAAGCACGAGCGCAGGTGCACAGGCTGGGAACTGCATCCGAACCACACTAAATAAACCTCCTCTTACGGTAAGCTCTAGCAAGACTCTCGCGTTTATTTGACGAAATAGTCCAAAAAGTTGCATGGTATCTTTAGGAAATGAGTGGGTTCCGTTTAAAAGCGGAGTAACCTACATTTGACATCGCTAAACGGGGTGGCTCATGAACAGCCTCTGCTGTATTAATCCATCGCTGCATGCTAAAACATGTCAACTGGCTTTTGACACCCAGCACTTTGTTGTTAGCACTTATGATGGTTGCTGTCTATCTGATCGATGCGGAGTTAGTCACTCGCTGACCCGAATGGAAATGTGAATCGGTCCGTGTGTTAAGCGGATAGATGCGGCCGTGCAGCTGAACGCAGACTCGCTCTCACAGGCTGAACGCAGCGACAGTTTCCTGCTCTAATCTTGTACGTCAAGCCTCAACCATATGTTTGAATTAAACCCCGATCGGGTGGCCTGATTAATTACACACTCAATAGAGCAGGAATGAACATCCAAAGGTTAGTTTGAAAGAAAACCCTTTGTATTTCACCATAAAATGGGAATATTGTCATAATCATCCTCTGACAGCGTCGTGTGCTCAGTTCCTGACAGCCAGCTAAGCACAGGGTTTAGCCGGCACAAAACCTTTCAAATCCCTGGCTGCACTGACCGCCCTGCTCAATCCAGAGGGATACAGGGAGAGTGCCAGTTACACCCTCTTTTCAAGTTGAATTTGTGTTGTAATTCAGCAAACAGAGCGAATAGGAATATTTGAATAAATTAATAAAAAATTGGTTTCGCTACCTTGCCAAGGAACCGTTTATGATATCATTGTGCAATGCATTTTGAATTGTACAACATGTGAATAATCCATTGTAAATATTTATGGAGTACTTTGGTTAAGTTTATTGTAAAAGACACATTGTCCTGCAGTTATTTCTTTCTACTTTTCAGTTGTGCAAACTGTTTGGCTTTGTTTTTCTGCAATACTGAATTACTGTATTGTTTATGATTCAGAGAGAATATAAAATGGGTGTGTCGGTCTCAAGTTGGTTGCTTGACATTTTTAAAATTTTCAGATATATTTTTATTTATTGATTACAACCTCTATGCATTAGTATTGTAGAACCACCTGTTTTACTTCGTTTAACCATAGGAACTGTCTAACGTACTACTCATTTTTTATTTTTTATTATGTTTATACATCTGTTAATGGATAACTCTCTCACTAGTTCTGTAACCAGCAGAATCTCTAACTCACATTTATTTTACAGCAGAATATATAAATATCTCAGACTTATATCTGTGGAAAATTAAAGTTCCTCTCTGGTCCACCACCAGAGATAGGCTAATTAAACTGGAAGTTGGGAGCATTTAAAAAAAAAAATAATAATTGCACTTTCTTGCCCCTATAAAAACAAACAAAAGCATGCCCATTATACTTACTAAGGTACCCCCTAAAAATGATTTAGGGCCGAGACTCAGATTTGACTTTCATGCAAATAGAATAATAATTTTAAGAATTACCCTCTTCTCAGTAAATCTGTTTCGTTGTTACAGATGGCCTCAGCTAATGATGCTCGATATGGACAAAAAGAGACTACGGACCAAAACTTTGATTTCATGTTTAAGATCCTGATCATTGGTAACAGCAGTGTCGGAAAAACCAGTTTCCTGTTCCGCTATGCTGATGACTCCTTCACACCCGCTTTCGTCAGCACTGTCGGCATAGACTTCAAAGTGAAGACTATCTATCGGAACGACAAGAGGATAAAGCTCCAAATATGGGTGAGGAGTTTTATCAAAAGCATCCTATCACTTTCAGTTTTGTGTTAGAGCTGTGTTTCATTCATTTTGGTTAAGTGATGTTTTATTAATAGAACCACCAAGACCACCATTTTCACTCCAACTACTGTGTATTTCAGGACACTGCTGGGCAGGAAAGGTACAGGACCATCACCACCGCATACTATCGTGGAGCTATGGGCTTCATTCTTATGTATGACATCACCAATGAGGACTCCTTTAATGCCGTTCAGGACTGGTACGATCGTGTTTTTGTCTGCATTTCATCAAATTGACACGTTTGCAAAGATATGACCTAGTTTCTGTCAAAATGCAGGCTGTCCTTAGAGCGTACCCTATATATTTGCAACAACCTGTTGTGATGGTATTATTCCAGCCACTAGTAATTTGTCCACACAACTTGACACGATGGCAGCGAGCGTGCTAAATGTGTGACAGTTCATAGACCCCCAATGTAGACACACGGCCTACAGGCCTTGGCCACTATCAACGCCTCTTTGTCTTTTGGAATTTCAAATGGCCCTTTTGGTGAGGGGCATTTTCAAATATCTTTTATTTTCAACCCTACACAATGCCCACATCTCAAAATCCAATTAAAAAACAATGTATAGAACACAGTTCCTGTCCTACTTTTATCTTTTCTTTTAATTAATTACTCTTGGATGTACCACACAATACAGAAGAAAAGATTTGGTGTTCTGTCCATTTAGTCATGAATGGAATACGTGGAGCAGACTTTGGACCAATGAGGTTTCGGTGTAGGGGGTGCTAACTGGTCACAGAAATAGAATCAAACAGTGTTGGGGAAAGTTACTTTTAAAAGTAATGTTACAAAATTATCACTCCCTAAAAAAGTAAAATTTGCGTCTTTTCAGTAGAGGGCGCAGCTCAAACAAATGTTTCTAGATTGCAGGACAATAGGATGCAGGAGAAAAGTTGAACAAGAAAAATAAAGCATAAATGTGATGTTTAACTAAAGTAATTTTTGGATCATCGAAGGTCAGCATTGAAAACGTTCGTTAATAAAGTGAGATAAATACATAAAGTATATTTGTGTAAATTTACATTAATTATTGCAGGCTTTTATGTTTTTGTATTACACAGTTTCTGCTGATTTTGTGGAATTTTGTCATATTTTACATGCTCACATTTAGTCTAGAACTACAATAACCATGGTGTTTACACCACACACACACTCTGCGCTTACTCATGATTTCTCTCAACAGGGGGCAAGAGAGCTGTCAGTCAATAAATGGAAAAACAAAGTAACTTGCGTTACATATTTGAAAAAGCAATTCCGATATTTTGTTATAAAATTAAAAGTAACGTGTTACTTAAAAGTAATCTTTAACTTCCATTGCTTATAATGCGTTATTCCATTACAATGCTGGTTAGGATGAGAACTCATTTACTTGAAAATAGAGTTTTTATCAGTTGTTGCTTTACTTTTATGTAATAACTGGGACACAGTTACACAACGTTAAAAACATTTCTTCAAGCCTGAAGACCTCTTTCTTCTCCTCTGCTATCAGACTCCTAAACAGTTTACAATCATAAACATAACATAGACATAACTGTCAATCTACAATCTCACTTTATTGCCTTTATTGCTCTTATTTTTATTATTTACTTATTGTATGACATTTATTGTGGACGGCAAAGTAAGAATGTCATTGTGCAGGGAAACATGCTTTCTGTCTGTGCATATGACAATAAACGCATTTGAATTTAGTTTATGTTCCTTTTTAAATGTAATTTTATTTTTATTATTTATTTTTTTAAAGATCATATATGTATGTGTATATTTAATTAGATTGGATTTCATTTTGATTTAATTCCAGCAGTAATTAGGCAGGCTTTTTCCTTCATTCTCAGGTCCACACAGATTAAGACATATTCATGGGACAATGCTCAAGTGCTGCTGGTGGGAAATAAGTGTGACATGGAAGACGAGAGAGTGGTCGCTTCAGAGAGAGGAAGACAGCTGTCCGAACAATTAGGTGAGTTGTCCTAAACAGAATGTTTTTTTTTACACTCTTGCATCTAACAAGACGTTTCTTCATATGCAGGATGTTTTCCTATAACTCTTTTAATTTTGTGGCTTTTTGTATTCATCTTTGACCTCTTTTGACTGTCACAGGCTTTGAATTTTTTGAGGCCAGTGCCAAGGATAACATCAACGTGAAGCAGACGTTTGAGTGTCTGGTGGACATAATCTGTGACAGGATGTCAGAGAACCTGGAGTCTGCGGATCCGTCCGTTGTTGGAAACAAGCAGTGCCCTCAGCTTAATGAGCAGCCGCAACGCTCTACCAAGGACTGTGCTTGCTAAGGGTCGCTTTCAACCTCTCAACCATTCCCCTGCAGATTGAACAATGGACCGCACTACGAAGAAAGGCTTTGGTAAGAGCAGAGCTGATGGGATGCGGCTGAGAGCCTGTCATCTATCTCTCTCTCACTTTTGTGAGGTTAAAATCAACGCATTTGGTATCGGTAACCAATGCTCCGCTCATTTCTTAATGATTTAACCGAACCTTTATTGTATTTTTGAATTATTAGAAGTATATTTTCTGTCAAATGAATTCCAATGTGAAAAGTTTATCCATTAGTTATTTATGTATGTTTTGGGTTTAATCAAAGTCAGATTCACACAAATATCTTTAATACGTTGCCAAGAGATATTTTATTGTTTTCTAAACCAATATACAGTTGGGACCAGACTGTTGTGTGGAAGCTCATCCCAAATTGAAAGCTTGAATGTTTCGTAAAGTACTGTTTCACTCTTGTATTTATTTATTCATTTTTAAATTAAGAAGGGAAAACTGAATGAAAACACTCAGGTGGCTGCAGAAAGTTGCGGCATAAGAAATTACATTAAAAAAAAAACAGTTTCGACCTTTTACGTTATAACTCCGAACGGATATTATACAAGTGAAAATCGTATGTGTGTAGAAATAATAATAATAATTAGGAAGAAATAATTCTAATGTGCTTAATTGCTTCTTGTTTTTGTAATATAAAGGAATTTATGAATTTATGTGGTTTTTCAGTTACATGTTCTGCTTTTACTCCAGTTCCTCCACATAGTGGACTCAAACTCCACATTTTGCCATGAAGAAAAAGTGTGAGTGTCTGTGTGCGTGTTAGTATGTCATCCTAGTATAGATATTTAGTTTCTACAGGCGGAAAACACAATAAAAGCTTTAATAAAGAGAAACTTCATCAAAGAATAGCAGCTAATGTGTTTCCATGGACAATAAAGTATTTTGAAAATAATATTAAAGTAATATTAAAACAAAATGTGCTGCCATTTAGGCTTCAGAAACACTATAAAGGCTGAAAAAAGTTAGCTGAGTTAGTTTCCTCATTAAATATGCACAAGTAGTTGATCGTGTGTTTAAGCTAAATCACTAGACTGTTAATTATGTTGTTGATTTACTCCTAATTCATTGCTTATTTATGAGTGCTTTTATTTGTTTACGTGTAATGTTAGATCAAGAGAAATACTGCTATTCTTATAGAACAGGCCTGGGCCACCGAAATGTCTCTCTTTTATAAATCACAGTTTTAAACACAAAAGAGGAGTGAATATTTAAAAACCTCATGTCTGTAGAAGGACTATGTGCTGATTTTTCCCTATGCAATTCAGAAGCTTTGTTATACCAAATAGTCAATGGATATGCAAGGATGCTGTTTGAAAGGTGCATAATTTATACCCTCCGTGAATATCATATTCACAGTCCGTCCTAATCATATAGCAAACCACTGGAATTTCCTTTTTTTATACAGAGCAATTTAACACACGTTATATGTAGAGTAATCACGGTTAAAGTACAAGTCATAAAACAAAAAGCAAAAGTTTGGGTTTTGAGTTTTGTTCGTTTGTTTTGTAAATTGTACAACAGTACGGATAGGTTTTAAGTGATGTACATCAGATAATGCAGTTTTTAACCATGGGTGAGAATGGGTAGAATAAACCACTGTATTAGTAACTTATATAAGCAGGACACTCGATGTTATGAGATTTTTTTCGGGTGAAATGGCCACATGCATCCATTTGAGTTCAATAAAATGCTATGTTTGAAATCTTTTGTGACTTACTGTCATTGGTATTATTCATTATTATGCTGGACAAATGGATACACCAAGGTGTGACGTTGGTTTATTTGTAATGATCAGTTTGCTTGGATTATATTCAAATTGGATAAGAAACGACTGTCTTCAGATTAGTTAATAATGTTTTTGATGGATGAATGACAAGTAGACAGATGCTAAATAAAGAGTCTAGGGAATTAAAGTCATTCACGTGTTAACGGTACTGTATAAAATACCTTCTTTCCAAGCCTCGTCGCATAATCTAAACATTTTCTCCGGAAGATCAAAGAGCCGATGCGAACCGGACAGATTCATGGATGAACTTTTCTGTGAACTTACAAGTGAAGGCTTATATTTACATTTTACTTTGATGCATTTAGCAGACGCTTTTATCCAAAGCAACCTGCATTGCATTCAAGGAACACATTGGCGTTCTAATCTATCCTTGCTTTCCCTGGGAATCGAACTCATGACCTTGGCGTTGCATGCACCACACTCTAGTGTTTGAGCTACAGGAAAGTTTGAGCTGTACAATATGGCTGTGTTCGGCTCATGTTTTCAAAACACCTCGGACGTCTATAGCGTTTGTGATGGACAGATTTTGCTGCCATCCACCGTGGATCTTTTGCGTGATTCTTCAACCTGTATGGACGGGTGTTCTTCAGTTGTGGAGGATGGTTATACACCCTTGACTCCAACAGAAGAACCTTATGCCACAAAGAATGGACTGATACACGGAGAAAGGATTATGTTCAACAGTTCAAATACAGATCGATCCATTTATCTGCAGTCCAGAGAGATGAACACGAACATGATGAGGTTCACCTGCCAGTGGCTGGAGCGACAGTGCTGTGAGAAAACCTATTGTACAATGAAGGAGCTCATCTCTCATCTGACAGTGGAGCATGTTAGAGTGTCAGGGACATCCAGTTACATTTGTTTATGGGAAGGTTGTTCCCGTCAAAGGAATCCATTCAAGGCCAAGTACAAACTGATCAATCATTTAAGAGTCCACACGGGTGAAAAGCCGTTTCAGTGCTCCTTCGGGTGTGGAAGAGAGTTTGCACGGGCGGAAAACCTGAAAATTCATGAAAGGACACATACAGGTGACACTTTATTTGTTATTGATGCTTTTTTTTAGTTGTTGATGTTACATGAAGGGATTTTAATTTTCATAATCTTTTGTTCCAGGCGAAAAACCTTTTAGATGTTCTTTTGAGGCCTGTGAAAGGCGTTTTGCTAACAGCAGCGATAAACAAAAGCACATGCGTGTTCATGCACCTGAAAAACAATACAATTGCATGTACTGCAATAAGTCATACTCTCATGCCAGCTCCCTCAGAAAACACACAAAGGTATATTTAAATAAAATAACTTTATTTGTGTCCTAATTGTGCTGACAGAAAATGTAAAATGTACTTTGATATTCAATAAGTGACATAAATACTCTAACTCTCTGCATTTCTATTGTTTCTGTCTCTCTTTTTTGTCACTGCAGGTCCACCTGCCAGTCATGGAATCCGCTCAGAACTACAGTTATAACAACATATAGCAGCTGTGGTTGGAAAAATATTTACATCCTTACAGAACACCCTGTAAACAATAGGCACATTTTAGATTGTAAAACAATCTAAAATGTGATTTACAAGGGGGACAAACATTTGCTTTCATTTCTACTGAATTAGCAAATCCATGCTGCCACTAAAATCTATTTTGTACTTTTAACATAATCTTGCATTCACCATAATTGCACTTGTGGTAAAGGGAAAGCCACATGAAAAATCACAGGTCATCACAAATAAGGTAGATATTGATAGATATGATTAAAATCAATATATGCACGCAGTGTCATACAAATGCTAAACACATCATCATAGTAACTCAAATGACACTAAAACCAAATGTTAACAACACAAAATGTAATATAAAAACCTAATAAACATAACTGACAATGAAACGTAATTAATTAAATGGATAAACCTCAAATGTGAAGCGTCACATGGGGATTTCAGGGAATGTCAGTTTACACTTTACAGCTTTTTGCTGTAAATTATAAGAAGATTTGTTCTTTTTTTATTTCCAACATTATTTTACTGTAAAGTTACATGAAATTAAAGGTTTCTCTGTGTATAAGGGATCTAATAGCCTATATTAAAAAGAGTAGATCTTATAAGTTGCATGTCAAAATAGCATGATGTGATCAATAGATTAACCATTTGAAGGTGTAAAAAAAACCGTTTCAATAGAGAATCATCTTAACTTTGTTGTCTTGAAATGTCAACATGTTCTGTTTAAATGTATACTGCACAATTCAGTTTCTTTCAGAACAATGTTCTGGAAGAAACGGTGTGTTCTCTTCACCTAGACACATTAAATCACTCGTGCATTGATCTGATGTCTCTGATCTCAGCAGTAATTGTGTTTTTAGAACCTGCTGACAAATTACTCTAATCACAGCTAATCTCTATGGGTAAAAGTCTCCAAAACATTATTGCATTTAATTTGAACTGGACTTAAATTTCAATTCCTGTGTGTCACAATCAGTACCTAGGTTTGGGTTCTTTTTTTTCTTTCAAAATGATTGTGATTAGATCTTTCAGTGTGACTGCACACATTTACTTTTAACTGTATGATTGTGTTTTATATGAACTATTTTATAGTTATTTTATATCGGTTCAAAAAGCACATATTAAGTGCAGCTGCTACATCCGCAGGGTCGTGAGACTATATCAACATATTTTTGAGACAGGTCCCAAGTGATTCTCATTTGAAGGGTTCTCCCACTGGACTGAACAGTCAAAGCGGCACCTGTCATTTCAATGTGCAGCTGTCAGAAACACCTGCATCTCTCATTTCCAGCAATATGACGGGCCTTCAGATGCTCTAATAATATTCATCTGCCATTTGCATACTTCATTGATTGGTGTTGTTCTCTTGAGTGTTTCCTGAGTAATAAAGCTATTAAAATCAGACTCTACATCACCAGTACAGATGTTAATGTGTTCATTATATGGTTATGGTTAACAAAAGTTTGTTAGAATTCAAAGTTAGGTAGAAACTTGACTTGTAAAACTGTTGACATACAGGGAGCCACATGGTGGCATAGGTGAGACAAAGTTATTGCCATGACAGGAAGGATATTACAAACATGATTTCAAACCCTGTCCCAGAAGTAAAGCTTGTAGTACTGAACTCATATATGACTGTTAAATGTCCATACAGACATTTGAACTTTTTTCACCTAACCCTGGTCAGCCTAAACTTGGCATAAAATGTAAACTTTTCCATCGAATCTGATTGGTTGATTGGAATGTTGTTCCAGGATCAACAAAAATGGTGATCCAGGAACATGTTTCACTTGGTTAGACCATACAGTAAATGCTGTAAAACGATATGATCAATAAGTCATGACAACATATTTTTAACCTTAACTCATCAAATAAAAACTTTTTTAAAGTTATACAACATGCAACTCATTTTTTAAAGTCAGTTTGATTTAAATTGAAATTACTTATACAGCCAAGTTTATTGTACTTAAAAACGTAAAAATCTTTTTCTTTTTTTCCTTTTTTGTTGTTGTTGTTGTTATAATCAAAAAAATATTCTTAGTCAGTGCTACATAACCAAAATGTAGGAAGTCATTATTTTGCCATGTGACAAGAAAACAATAACATTATTAAAAAGGACACCTCTTTATGACTGTACCAGTGTCACAAAAAACATACTTAGACGTTTATGAAAAGTCTCTTTAAGGTCATATAGAGTAACCAAAAAAAAAACATAATAAATTCAGATTGCTCTTAACATTGATTGACCAGTCATTTTAATCGAATTGTTCGTTTTAACGTAGTAACAATTGAATACAATTTTAAACAATTACATACTTACATTTGTCATTGACCTTAATTCAGGCTAGCTTTTGGAAAAGCAACTCACTAATATAACATAACAGAGTAGATTGTTGATACAGTGTACATACTGATGTAGTCTCTAGTGAAAGGTGCTTCTGTGTGGTGACAAACCTGACAGCTGTGATAACGATCAAAAGACATAAGTAACCAGTGCAGAAGTAATTGAAAGTCTGTTTGAAGCCTCAGGCCCTCTTCTCCATACGGACATCCATTAGTGAGTTTGATTTGGTTATGGTAACAGTATCAGTCAGGGCTGCTGCACTCTCCTGATGTTGACTGATGTGTGTACGTGATGAAGAGGACTGGCAGGTGGAGGCCTCTCTGGTGAGTGTAAATCATGACGTCAGAAGCGCATCATATTGTTTGTAGGACTGTCCATAATGGCTTGCCTTCATTAGGAGGAACCTGTTCAACAGTAGATATTATGACAGTAAAAATAAATAATAACTCTTCCATCTTGGTCACATAGTAAATTACAGTATTACTTTAAGTGGCAGCTTCTGTCGAACTGGTCTAGAGGAACAATAAATAAACATTCTAAATGTCTTGTCAAGTTTGCTCAGCTTGTTGTGCTCTCAGTCCACCAAACAATTCTGCGTGGCAATTCTCCTGGGCTTTGAGGCTTTTTTTATTTCCTCAAAAGTGACCTTTGTGATAATTCACAATGATTGGGCCTCATGAGACTGGGAATTTAAAAATATGAGCTTGTTCTATAATAAAACTTCCTGGTGATTCCCTTCTTTAGGTTTTCACATGGATGTTAGAGATTGTTAGAGAAACTTGAAGTTTCTCTATTAAAGTTGACAAGAACTTTAATATTCATTCCACCCCTTGTATTTTTTTCTTAAAAGATGAAAATAAAAATGGTTGATAGGAATACATTCAGAATGACTGGAAAGTATAGAAACATAGAAGTATAATATTACAAAGAATAATTAATAAAAATTCAATCAGGCAAAGCCAGCTCAGTCAATCTCATCTGCTTTTCTGGATGTTCCATCAGCGCTCCTCTGATTCATTGCCTAGTGTACATTTTCAAAAATACATTTCATAATTTCTAAATATCATTTAATAAAAAGGGGAAGATATTTTGATTATGAGGGCACATTAAATTAAAAAAAAATTATGATTTTTTAATAAATCCTTCAAAATTCCAAATTATCCAAATCCAATTATCCATTTTGATTTCATGGTGACTTCACAAAAGTTTATGAATTCACATAATCACAAAAATATAATATCAGTGATGTCATATTGGCAACAATAACCTGCACCAAATAGACTGAAACTTGATTATCTTCCACAGATACGACCATCTTTTAATATCTAAATGAGGGACCTAATACTCATATATTCACAGCCTATTAAGATTTCAGAATTTTTAATATCTTGACAATTATTTATCTACTATACCTACACCTACTTTATCTACACCTACATTCTCACAGTAGATTAGCTGAGAAGAAGAAAAAACATCAACAACATGTAAAATATTTTATTTTACTTGTATATATGCTTACTGTATTAAAAAAAATCTAATTTGATCTATTTGATTTCATCTGTGGAACTGTAGAAGAAACACTAATTGAATTCTCAAACATTAACAAGCTCAAAAGAGCAACTTTTCAGCAATAAAAATGTTCTCTGGGCAGTTAAAATTGTGAGAGGAGGTCTTGTCATGACTCATCCTAATATATTTAGCGTTTTATGTGTTTGTAATATTCTCTCATGACTTTACTGAGGCATGAGTGATTGGAGGAGATATTCTGGGCAGTGAGGCTCTGCTCATCATCTGAATTCCTCGGTAGGTGTTGAATGAAGAGCAACCAGCCATATCAAAAGTTGCAGACTGCATGTGAGCAGTAGCCAAGACAATGAGCAGATAATGCAGTGTTGTCAAGTCTGCATTCAAATTTATATTGTGTACCCCTGAGAACCACTATGACCTTGTATCACAGTGACAATCTTCAAGTGGGATGTATTATGAGGCGAAAATGTTGCTGTGAATGTTTTTCTCATGTAAGTGACTCACATCAATTAGTAGCAATGGAGGGCAAAGGTTGGGACTCAGTGACTGACTCATATTGTAAATATCAAGAGCATGTATATTGACAAAACTCATATCCTGGCATTGAGATAAACGGCAGCAAATAGTTTATATATTGCAAATAGTCTTTACTTTTACTTTAATTTAACTATACTTTCTTACTTGCTTCTAGTGATTGGATAGACTTCTACTTCTTATACAGCCTGGGCCTACTTTCTCACAGTAGATTAGTTGAGAAGAAGAAAAAACATCAACAACATACAACATGTAAAATATTTTATATATGTGTTTATTAGCACTGCCAGGAGGACAAATGTGTTTTTAAGAGACAGCAAGAACATCTCAAATATTTATGCGAACAAACTTTAAATGTCTCTGAGGGTTTGTTGGTGTGTTTGCTTAGTCTTGAGTTGGCCATGTTGATTTAGGTGTGGAAACTGTAGCGTTCTCCGGGGTACAGCTGCATGGGAATCAGAGCTGTGAGTCTTGGTCTATTGTAGATCATTATAAAAACCTCAAAACAGCATTGTTGTCCTCTGAGACGGCATTAAATCAGTCGGAGGGTGACACAAAATATTGTTCAGCATTATTACGCAGCTCTTTGCACTACTTGATTCTGATTGGTCAATCGCGGCATTGTAACGTGAGGTTGAAATGTTCCGATGCCCAGAGAAAAGAAACACTACGTGATGTCGGAGGAAAAGATACACGAGACAAAGAGCTGGCGTATTTTCCCCGGGTTTAATGAAGGGACTTTAACGCCGTCAAACTAATTCTCACACATGAGAATCTTGAGGTAGAAAAAATATAGAAATAAACATTAAACTCAGGTCACAATTAGAAATACAGAAATAAAAGAAAAAGTAGAAAAGTCAGTAGAGCAGTTATCTCTCTTCCGTGCTCACTTCTTGACATATAACGCGCACTCTACGCGCATGCGCAGTTGTGAATACACCATGAAAAACCTTGTGAAAAAAGTGGAAAAAAAATGAAAAAAGTGACCGTTACAGCAAGCAGACAGTGACCTTTTCATTCATGGCAATGCTGTTTATCAGTCATTAATGCAGGTAACGTAAAAATATGTTTGTTCCATCAAAAAAAAAAAAAGTTTGTTGTTAAAAAAAAAAAGTTTATCACAATGTGTTTAAAACAATCAAACTGACTGTAATATAGCCTACTGAAGTTAGACAGGACTTCCTATTATGAACATTCTAATGAACAATTTTTCCATAAATATAACGGAAAGTATATTTCTGCCAGTCTCCATGGCCGACTGCCGCCCACACACACACAAAACACAACATAAGTTACATATTCAGATGCAACCCTTTATAATCGTTAACATTTTCATACGTAACTGTAATTTTATGAAGCATTTTTTCTCAGTAACTGTAACGGATTACAGTTACATTTATTTTGTAGTTAAATTACATTACGCCATTACGTGTAACTAGTTACTTCCCAACATTGCTAATAGAGATTTGTTCTTTAACATTTACCCAAACAAACAGATGGAATAAATATCCTTATAGTGGCAGGGAAACTGCAGACATCAGCATCCACATTGCTCCCTGAAGGCAACATTAACTTTTGAACACATGAGTGTATTGAATTAGCCTTCTATTGATGCAGCAACACATAATCCACTTACAATGAGACTTATGCACCACACTCTCTGTCTCTGGGCAGTCCTTTTGTGTCAATGAAAAACTGACCATATTTATTACTTTTTTTGCAGAAAAAAAATCTAAACTCTGTAATGTTTTACCGTTTAGAGCCACCACTAGTTCCATCTATACAGTATTTTTTTTTCTTTTTTTTTCTTCCTTATATTAGAGGAAATGTTTTCGGATGCCCTGAATGTTAAAAGCTTCCATTCAACAGCTAACATTTCTGGTACAAAGTAGCTATATTATAAGTAGAACAGATTAACATGACGTTTCTCATCATGTTGAGAAATCACATTTAAAAGCAACTCTCTCACAATTTAATTGCTTTTTGCCATGACATCATGTCTTGTCTGCGCGCAAGACCTTTGGTGCTTCCAACCAGCCACTTTGACTCTCTGTTTGAGGGAAGAGATGAAAGGCCATAAGCTGAATAGTGAAAACAACAACGAGAAAGGAGTTGAAATTGCCCTTGGGAGTTCAGAGTAAAACAGGCACCAGAGGCCAGTGTCCCCAGAGGCCTCCAAAAATGAGGGAAAGATTAATAGCAGACAGTTTTATAAACAACGTACGTTTTAAACTGCTTAAAGGAAACTATTTGAGAAATGTCCATGGCTTCATATGTGCTTTAAAAAAGTATAGGCTATATTGTGAAAGTGCTATTCAAATACATTGAAACGGAATTTATTTCAGTATTTTATTTGATTCTGTCTGCTGCAAGTAATATTGAATCATTCTTTTCCAGCTTGGTCTCTTTCACAACAGACGACAACATAATGTCCAATATGTTTCCCCCGCTGCTTTATAAAGGTGGTTGAATGCAATGTTATTCAACTATTGACTGTGAGCTTGCTTTAATATTCACAGAAGACAATTTATATATTACGCTGGGTTTTTCACAGGGTTAATACCTCGTCCTGATTATATGCAGTAATCTAGAGCCGTCTGAATGAATAATATAAATGTTCATGCTGTCATACTTTATATGCTTGTATCTTTTTTGTTATGTGCTTTCAGCTTAGATAATGGTTTAATGTGTTTTATGCTAATGTAGAAGCTTTTTTCCAAACAATCCATTGCAAAAATTTTGTTTACAAGTGTGTGAAAAGAGAAGAACAGAACATTTCATGTTCAAGAGAAAAAGGTGACCAAACAAATGATGGGAAAATCTGTCTCTGCCCTCAAGGGTCTCTCTCTCACCCCCCACTTTTTGCTCCTATGACCATGGACGTATCCGGCCCCCACTGTGGGTCCCTGGTGTACTTCTAGGACTATGAGAGAGGTATAAGAGGGGCGTAAAGGAAATGCACCGAGCACTCTGTCATGATCGAGAGTCAGGACGGATCTCTTAAAGCCAAACGCTAAATTTTGGAACTGATGGAGCAGCTCGGATGCCATATTCGCTAAAGGTAAAAAAGGCTTTATCTACTTTTTAAAAATGTTATTATATTTTTAACTATTACCTTCAATTAGAATATTTGATCAGAAACCAAACAGATGAGTAAGCTTGTGAGTTAACAAAGAGCATGCATTTCAAATGATGTTTTACACATAACCTCAGATAACACGTATATTAAAAGATATTTTAACCATAAAGCAGTTTCTATTGTGTGTGTGTGTGTGTGTGTGTGTGTGTGTGTGTGTGTGTGTGTGTGTGTGTGTGTGTGTGTGTGTGTGTGTGTGTGTGTGTGTGTGTGTGTGTGTGTGTGTGTGTGTGTGTGTGTGTGTGTGTGTGTGTGTGTGTGTGTGTGTGTGTGCGTGTGTATGCGTACGCTTCTATCTGGTCACATACAGAGTATTTCCAGTTACCAACCCACCACAGCACATTAAGATTCTCTGTCAATGTAAGTATAATACAATGTTATTGTTAGTCTGTCACAGTTTGAATGTATAAAAGTTCCTCCATTCATCTTGTTAACATGGCCGATCATATCATTGTAGGGAGTACAATTTGTTTTGACAACAAAACTAAAAATAAAATGAAAACAAAAACAAATATCTCTTATCGGTATGATTAATTAGAGTATTCTGATCAGCCACAACTTCCTGGGCAATAGCGGATGTCTGATAAGCATATTAAAATAGATTGAGTGATATTCAAAAGACATGAACCTTGGAATGCAATGTTGTCTGTTATTGGTTGTTGACTCCCTTGGCAGCAATCCTGCGTCTGCTTACATAATATGTGAGCAGAGCAATTTTAAATGGTAATACCGCTGAATAAATACAGAAGCAGAATTTAGTTTTATTGGCCGAGTAAGTTACACTTACCAAGAATTTGTATTGATGGGTTATTCCAGAAAAAAGGTTTTCTTTAAATCAGTTATTCATGATTCATTACATACGATATAAACATACCATATTCAATATATCAATATACTCTATAAATATGAAGTCATTTCGAATGTTCAAGCATATGCTTGCTGGAAGAAGAAGAGATCAAATCAGAAAATATACAAAATATGAAACTTTTCCCTTTGCTATGGTGAGAAAACCAGCTAGAAACATATGTTTGACCCTTTGGAGAGGTCAAAAGTTCACCCAAAAGAAGCAGCCTGATGTGTTCCCATTTTGGTACAGTTGTGGGAGCAGCTTTGACAGGGTGACCAGTCTTAATTCTCACAGTTGTACAGAAATCATCTCTACATCCTTCCGTCCGTCCGTCCGTAGTTTTTTAGTCAGTAAGTGCATTTCCCAAAACAATTGGTACAAACAGCACCACACAATGGACTAATAGCCTATAACTTACAAATGCCTGTAACTCGCTCAAAGTTCATCTCTCAAAAGTATTTATGTCAATGACATATCAGTCCTTGTGTCATTGTTCCAATACAAGATAGTTAAAATTGTCATGTTGTCAATATAACAGTCAATATAAGAGTCAAATACTCTGTAAGTATTTTCAGAAGTAAACTATACCAATGATTTTGATGACAATGATTGAAGACTGCACTTTATCTGTATATCACACATACATTGCAACAGTACAAATTTACAAATTACTCAATGTGGGATATTGATCGCAAGAGACTGGACAGGATTCAACATTAAACCTTTACTCTTAGTCTATCAATAAACTGCAATATAAAGAAAGAGACAAGACATAAGTGATCGCTAATGTAGGAAACAGCAGATAATTGTACATAATCAATTGCATGAATTTACCAAAGCATTTGTAATTTGTTCAAAACAATGAGAAAATTATCTTATTATGTAGAGGTTGAACATTTAGTTTTGAGAATTTCAGTTGTGATCTGAGAATGCATTAAAGAGACTGGGAAAAATTGTAAATACAGTAATATGATCAGAGAGACATCTGGTGTTTGTTGTAAGTATCACACCTTCCAAATGGATAAAAAACGTATTGATAAAGTGTATGAAACGTTTTAGCCATATTAACCACATGTATCCACTCTGTTCTTACAGGGCTCCTGTAGTGGTGCAGCTCTTTAGGCTGTGAAAGAGTGTGTCTACAAATCTACAAAATGGAAAACATTACTGCCAATCACAATGTGGGACTCAATCTCACATGTAACATGACCGGGCACCACAAATTCATCTTCACTCTCATCCCCATAGTCTACAGCTGCAACTTTATTTTCGGAATTGTAGGCAACAGCCTGGTAGTCGCTGTCATCTACTTCTGTTTGAAACTAAAGACTGTTGCCAACATATTTGTTTTGAACTTAGCTGTGTCAGACTTGACTTTCCTCCTAACCCTGCCCTTTTGGGCCATATCCACCGCGACAGGCTACAAGTGGCTTTTTGGAAGCTTCCTATGTAAAGCCATTGCTGGTATGGTTCTCCTTAATCTATATACTAGTATTTTTCTGCTCACTGCTCTCAGCATTGACCGGTATCTGGCGATCGTTCATCCCGTCCAGTCCAGGCGGTGCCGTACAGTGGTCTATGCACGTGTGACGTGCATTTTGGTTTGGGTAGTTGCTTTTATTCTAAGCCTGCCCACAGCCCTTGTCCGTAAAACACACTTAATCCAGAATAACAATGTCACTGTCTGTGGACTCCTAGACAGTGAAGATCTTCGTAATGTGCTGGCTGCTCTCAGTCTGATGAAAAGTGTTCTTGGGTTCCTTCTGCCTATCACCATCATCCTCACATGCTACTGCCTGATCGGTCGGGCTCTGCTCAAAGCGCGGGACATTCAGAGGAATTCGAGATCGAATGGGGACGAGGTCTTGAGCATGCTGGCTGCTGCTGTGCTGTCGTTTTTCCTTTGCTGGGCACCACATCAGATTTTCAACTTCATGGACATGCTTCTTATGCTGAAAGTGATCACCAACTGCAACGTCATAGAGATCATTGACAGCGGAATGCCGTTCACCATTTGCATTGCCTTTTTCAACAGCTGTATGAACCCAATCCTGTATGGTTTTGTTGGGAAGAACTTTCGCAGGAACTTGCTGAAGCTGTTGAGGTGTTCCTCGACTTCTGTGGCCTCTCACCCCACCCTCAGTACCAAGATGAGCTCTCTCTCATATCGAGCCACAGAATCTTTCCACCTCTCGGTCATTAAAACATCCTCGCTACCTCAAGCTACATGAGAAAATAAGCAAAACAGGAAGGGAATGAATCTCCATTGAATCATCCTCATTGATCCAGTACAGAGGATAACTCCAGTTTATTATGTTGATACTGGAATGGGAACAATGAATAGTGATAAATCTTTCTGTCTCAGTGTGTAAGTTCAGTGTAAATACACAAAAAATGTCATTATTGACATGCTGGTCTTTGTAAAATTTGTCAAAACAATATTATGATCAACTTTTCGCCTTGCCTGCCAAAGGGACCAAAACATACTGAATCTATTTATTTTTCCATCCATCAAAGCTAAAAAAAAGTGTAATTTCAAATACCTTTATGTGTCACTAATGTTATGAAATCACACACTTTGGTACTCTGGTCCCTGTGAGTCTCATAGATCTATAGATGAGTCCAGAGGTTGAGAATATGATGTTCCTTATGCTAAAATAGATCAAATGCATGTAAAGTATAAAGAACCATAATGCTGATTAATGTATTTAGAACTTATACATAAATAAAAATATAAATGTGGACATTTTTCTGGACAAGTTTCTATTAACTGTTTTTTTCTACCCACAAGTATATACTGTATACTGCAACATCAATAGTTTTATGTTTTGAATCTATTAATTCCCTATGAAACTACATTTATCAAATTACTTTAGACCAGCGTTTAGAAAGTAAAATTAAACCATAATAATCCCAAATTCTGTCATTTACATTATTTTTCTTGTCTAAACCCCAGCACTCCCTTAAAAAAAAACAAAAAAAAACTGGATTAGACTGTCATGGGTTCCAACAGGATATAGGGATTTTCTCTTTTGCTGTGCTATCATGGTTACCATCACTATTTTCCCTCCACCACATTATCATTTAGTACTCCAAAAGGCTCTAATGGTTAGTAAAATTGTTTATTCTTTTAATTAATGGTATTTTGCTACATTTTATTCTATATAATGTCCTTGAGTCTGAAAATGTGTCTTTTAACAGAAAAGCTCAATTAAATCTATGAAAATATCCTCAGTTTAATGACTATTTCAAGTCTTTGCTATCATTAGATATTATCTATCAAATTATTATTTTATTTAATGTTAATGAAGTAAATTAGACAATTCAGTATTTGGGCAGTTCCTGAACGGCATTTGAACATTAACTGAAAACATGTATCACTTTAAATCCCATATTTAAAACTAAACATTACTCGCTTGTTTTATCTTGAAAATGTGAGTTTTGCAACAACGTTTTTAACTGAAATGTGAAAAGTGGAGAGTTGTAAGTGCGGGGGGCGTGTCTGTTGTCAAGGGTCATGTGACCATGCAAATCCACGTCACTAGTATAAATCCTCTGTCAGACGTGTACTGCTTCTCTCCCAGCATTTCTAACTGTTGACTTGTAACTTGTTCGGTCTGCAGTTATAGGAATCATGGCAGGTAAGCAACATTCCGCACCGCCTGTGTCTGTATAACGAACTAAATAACGGTAGCGTTTTCGCACCTAACATACGCACAGCCCAAACCACGCGCTGCTCCGTTGCATCTTAGAGCTCAAATTTGCTTTCAGCCGTGTATACACTGCTTTGACTTGTAATATTTTGCAATACACACAGTTGGAGTCTGCGCTATTGTATGAATGGCCTAGCGGCCTCTCGTGCGCAGCAGTGCAGCCGCCGGCCTGTCGTGCAGGAGAAGCTGCAGTGGCGTTCATTGCGGCCGAATTGAGAGAGAGACCTGCACTCTTTCACTACGAAGACGGAACTAAAACGGCGTTTCAATCACTTTACCTCGCATATGCTAGTGCATGAGTTGTCTTTAAGTTAACGTAAACATTTACTTCATATTGTTGTGCAATAATAATTGATTGACGCACGCACATAATTTGATAAATTAATTTAAAAACAATTATGCATGCGTTTATGTATGTATGTACTAATATAAGTGCATTGAGAAAGGGAAAACTTGCGGTCTTTGTACAGTACATGCATCCACGCACGTCGCTGTGTTTAATTAAAAAAATGATGTCGTCATTAATCAATTTACTCTCTGTTGTTCACTGGCTCGAGACCTGTCATGACGTCATCGCCACAATCATCCAGTTCATTCCCTATGGATGCGATCAAGTCCCTCCTAAAAGCCTGTTTCCGCTACTGAATAAAAATATTTTTTATTTCGTGGCGGAAATGCGCTTCCATGCTGATGTCGCAATAATAAAGAATCGTACACTTCGTTTTATGCCGACTTTTATGTAAAACAAAGAATAATCGTTTACGTTAAACTACTTGGGCTACGATGTTTAATTTTAATACACTTAAACTAATACCAGTTTGCAACTTAAAGACTTCCTTTGTCAGACACTTCCGAGTTAAAAATGGCTGCGCCCATTCGGTTTTATTATTAGTAAATGAGAGGGGTAAAGGATATTTTGTTGTGCAATATAAATATATTACGTTACATATTTTAGACTGCTTAAGTGATGTTAATGACGGTGTGACTTTGTTTGTAAATGCAGACCAGGCTTTTGTCACCCTTGCTACAACTGACAACTATGTGAAAGGAGCAATGGTACTTGGCAAGTCCTTGAGGAGCCACAACACCTCAAGGAAACTAGTGGCCCTGATTGGCCCTCATGTCTCGGAACACTCCAGGTAGATTTTCTGCTGTGTTAATATATCTGTGCACTACCTTTTTAAAGTGACAGCAGCTTAATGTCTGTCACTGAAAGTTGATGAAACAACAAAAGGAGACATTAATTGTAAAGCATCAGGATCATAGTGTCTCTCTTTCTACAAACACGCATTACTAAAAGATTATCCAGTGTTTTACTTGTTACTTTATTCATAAGTACCTGGATACTAGTGTTAGAACTACCCAACAAATGATTTGTATTGTATTTGCTACTTTTTTCCTACTACACCTAAATTTAAATCAAGCGTTGTGTAAACTCTTAATCAACAATTACCCAATTGTAGCAACACAGATGCAATAAGTGAGCAAACATTTAGTTGAGATGAATGTAGTAAAAACAACTTTGGGGCCCTTCACTTCTGTTCTGTGTGCTACATTTCAGAGCAGTGCTTCGTAAAGTCTATGATGAGGTCAGGCTGGTGGATCTGCTGGACAGTGGGGACGTTGCACATCTGGCCATGATGAAGAGACCTGACTTGGGCGTCACCTTAACCAAACTCCATTGCTGGACTCTTACAGAATACTCCAAATGCGTTTTTATGGATGCAGATACTCTAGTGAGTGCTTCCCCCTCAGTGCTGGTGGCGATTGTTTTCATGAGGGGGTTTTAACGGAGTTTCCTCTTGTCGCCAGGTTTTGTCTAACATAGATGAGTTATTCGAGAGAGAGGAGTTCTCTGCTGCACCTGATCCTGGCTGGCCTGATTGCTTTAACTCTGGTGTATTCGTCTTCCGCCCCTCCAACGAGACTCATGAGAAGCTTCTCACTGCCTGCTCAGAGAATGGCAGCTTTGATGGCGAGTAACATGCTTTAGTCTAGTCATGTTATACTTTTTAGTGTTCCTGTACTTAAACTGAGGTTCTCACAACTGGACTGCATAATGTTTTGCAAAATATGCTTAACCATATTTTATTTAAAAAAAGGGGGAATTATTAAAAAAAAGGTCCCCTCCTTCAGCATATTTGTATTCATTTAAACCATGGGCTGTAAAATGGTTTTACAAACTTGCTAGAGCTTAACATGGCAATGACTGAGTTCTTTATCAGTCATTTATGCTGAACACAAGGTGGCTCTGTTTTTATTCCCCCTCTTTTGGGTGCACCAGTTCACCTGAGGGAGTTATTCCTAGGGTCGGTGTGGGATGAAGTCAGCAAAGGCCTCTTATATGAGCGACTCCTTGGCCCTTTTGAAATCACTTTTGCTTCGGTTTTACTCTGGAACCCTCAGAGTTTAGACCTCATGTGCAAGTGCGTTCAATCCCAATGCCTTTATGTAGCTAACAAAGATTTTTTTTTCACTTCATGGTCTCTGTGCATTGACGTCTAAACCAAATTAGTCACAAAATGACTCTACTGTGGGTTGCTTTAGCTGGAGACTTAATCTTGAACAATTGATTCTCAGAAGTTATCAGCACTTCTGTTTTGTAGATCTTTAAGGATATCGTATGCGTTTATCGCTGTGCTACTCGGCTTAAAACCCCATTGTTGCAGCACTTTTTTTTTTACTTCTATCTGTGTATATATAGCACAACATGCAGGGGGTTCTTGTAGTGTGATTGATTTAGTCTCAGTCACAAAGCCTATGGCTTATCTTTGGAAGTATTTTTGAGTTCTGACTAAGTTCACCTAAAGACAATTACAAAAAAATTCCAAACCCATATAACCTTTGAAACAAAATGTTTTTAATGAACCATAAGAGAATTGTCTCTCAATGGAAAGTCCATGTAACCAAAAGTTCATGAAGAGTTTGTAAAATGAAGAAACTGTATGAAACGAGTAGTTTAATATAAAATCTAAAAGGTCGAACATGCTTGCTTGTGTATGTATTGACGTTTATTCACAGTAAACTTTAAAGTTGAATCTGATCACTTTGTATAATGGATTAAGCCACTCGATTCATATGCATGGCATAAACTTAGGAAAAAGTTTTGATTGCAAGGATTTTAAATGGAAGGACCAAAATCTCACGTTTTATTCAATGTCTTCATTTGTTTTGCAGAGAAATGAGTTTCGAATGACGTGAGGGGATTGAACTTTCCTCTGTGTATGTTCTCTGTCATGTAGGACACCGAGTGCTCTTCATATGTAACATGGTCTCATGTTCACTGATAATCTTAGGTCAGCTGGCCTGAGGTCACTTGTCTTTGCTGACATGCCATTGAAAAACCAAGTGACGAGGTTAAGCAAACTGCAAAGCAAGTGTATCCTTAAGCAATCTTGTAATTGCTTCATCTGTTTAGGGACTATTACGACCTTCTGTAAATATTTTCCACAGTGCAGCGCCTGGAACATTGCCTATACTTGAAGACGGTGCTATTTCTTCTTTTTTTTTCATCAGGTGGGGATCAGGGTGTCCTCAACAGCTTCTTCAGTGATTGGGCAACGGCAGACATTTCAAAACACTTACCTTTCATCTACAATCTCAGCAGCATCGCCATCTACACCTACCTCCCAGCATTCAAGCAGTGAGTGAGATTTAACATGCTACGGTTTTGGAAGTTGATGTTCGTTTTTGAGGTGTTTCCTTCATTTGTTCTCAAGATTAATATGCCACGGTCAATGGAAAACTCAATTGCACAGCAACATTAAAGCAAGAGATTAAGCTAGCACCAGACATCCTTTCTGTTCCTGGCCTTGCAGATCCTCCAAATACACACTGCCCTCCAAAAATAGTGAGACTATTTTAAGGCCTTTACACAGAGCCTAAATGTCATTTTGAATAGTTTGTTACATGATCTGTTTTCCATTAGCAACACACACTGTTCTCTGGTTAGTCAGGCTCCCATTAGGGTCTAATTTATATGCACAGTTTGTACCTGTGTGCCACAAGCTGACATCTTGAACTTACTTGGGACTAACCTTTTTAGAAAGTAATTTTTAGGAATGTTTTGGGATTATTATTTTTTTTTTTTGAATCCTTGTCAATTTGCCGGTAGCAATCTGATTCTTTTTTTCCCATAGGTACGGCCATGATGCAAAGGTTGTTCATTTCCTTGGCAAAGTCAAACCGTGGGACTGCAGTTATGACGCCACAAGCAAAACGATAAAGAGACAGTCCCATGATGTTTCTGACATGCACCCCAACTATTTGATGCAATGGTGGGAGCTTTTCTGTTCTTCAGTATTGCCTCTCATGAAGGAAGAATATGGTGACCAGCCCTTCCTTTCTGGATGTACTGAGGTAAGCTTTGGTGCAGAGATGTCATATAGGCAGTTTTTGGCCAGTATTGTGGTTTTTAAATGCTTTTTTTAAATCAAGTTGGACATTTAATGAGAAATATTGATTAGAATGGAATTAATGGATTGTACAAGTGTCACTAATACCAGAATAGTTCAATTTTTAGAAGATCATATAGACTAACTTAAAGTAATGCACCAATCTTCCAAAATAAAGATAGCTACACTTTGGATGACAAACTAATTCCGTTGTCTATAGTCAATGGTGTATAAAGTTACTTTCAAACACAAGCAGCTTAATGTTGGAAACTAATTCTGAGTGGGAAAATTGCCATATGAATTTCTGTTAATTAGTGCTTACTATAGTATTTCTCCTTTGAACAATCAGTGAACAGTAAACATGAAGTCCTTAAGATCAAGACTGCTCATTAGGTTGATTTGATAGTCGCTTTAAACATCCAACTCTAAATGCCTTAAGTGAGTTCACTACCACTACATTTGCTTCTACTGTACAGGACAGAAATAATTAATCTGATTTTCATGCCTTAAAAAAAGGTAATTCTCACGTTTTAAAGTTGATTAGTTTGTTTGCTCTGTTGTGCCATCTTATTAAATTCCTTAATTTTGCATTGACTTATTATTTTTTTTGGTAGTGTTAAAATGGCTATTTTCTCCCCTCCCGCAGAGTGATATTCTCGTTGATGTGGCTGAGATGCACCTCTCCCCTCACCCCCCTCCACCTCAGATGACCTCTCAGGAGCGGAAACAGAAGTGGGAACAGGGTCAAGCTGACTACATGGGACTGGACTCTTTTGACAACATTGAGAAAAGGCTAGATTCCTTTCTAAAGTGAGAGGCACTTGGGAACATGTCATCAGATATAGTTTTGTACTGGGGTATGTACAGGACATAAAATAACATAAAAAAAATAAACTTGCATAAAAAAACCTATGATTTTTATACCAGTCCATCTATGCAGCTCAACCTCTTACACACTGTGATTGCAACAGTTATTGAAATGACACAATGTCACTTGCCTCATTTCCTGAGATGTGACAGTTTAGGCCTTGTTTCTGATCTCACTGATTCTTATTCTTATTATTCAATGTCATAAATGGTATTACAACTTTCAGGTTTTACCCCTGTGTTTGTGATTGATCAAAAACATAGAAACATACAGCAAGCAAAGCAATACCAAACTTTGTAAATTACTTATACTGTACACTACTCAACATTCAATATTAATGACCACCTTTTGCAATATTGTTTACAAGACTTGTTGCGTGCTGCCAACTCACTTAAAGTCATTTACTGGCTCTGATATACTTCAACTCTTACTGTATGAATAAAGGTCACTCCTCCTCTTACCTACTGAATCATTCCCTGTAGCAGGGATAAGGCACAAGAATTTAGCTAGACACTGTTAATGCTGTTGATGAGCTTATACCATCCCTGTAACTCCTACCCCGCCTGTAACACCCGAAATAAAAAAAACTAGCAACAAATCCCAATTTACTGTGGTTAAAATGTGTTTGTGCACAAAGAAAGTTTATTGTAACGAACTGTTTGATCAACCATAAAGAAGTTGTGTAATTCCTGTAAGGAGTGAAAACACTTTTTAACAAGTTAAAGAATTTACAAAAGTGACATCTTTATTATAGTCTACTCATCTTTTTTTGTTAACTTGGTAAAACTAAATCTCCATGAGGGTTCGGATCTCATCTATCCGTGCCTGTTTTAGGTCCTGTGTGTTCTTCACTCCGAAAGCTTTGTCCACAAGCTCCTGCTTCTTCTTCTGAATCTTCACCATGTTCTCCTCCACAGAGTCTTTCACAATAAACTAAAAATGACAGATTTTTCATGTACTGTTTTACTTGACCTTTCAAAAGATGCTCAAATGCTATGATTATGAAATGTAACCCCCTAATAGCAGGATAATCACTAGTTTTTGTAAACTAGACATTTATGTTTGGTATGTTTAATATCAAATAAACCTGAAGTTCAAAGTAAATATCACTTAATTCCTGTCAAAGTAAAAATTTAAATTTTCATAATGTGAGTCAATCCAACCTTACAATTTGGACTCCATGTACTAAACAAGCATTTAAAGTTTTATTACAATATTACACACACTTGTGAATGTGTATTAAATTGTCATATTAAACACTAATGAACATCATGACAATTACATTCTGGTCTCTGAAACTGGTTCATTTTGAATCTTATATAACAGAAAAATGACACTGTTTCATTAAAAAAATAAATTGAGAGAAGGAAATTTATTGTTTTAATTTATTAAATCAAAAAAAGTGATTGTTGTAGTCAATCTAAAGCCCTCATTAATGAAACAAGTTGTAGTCATGGAGTAATAAGGAAGACAAACATCATGTCCCATTTGTCCGCAGTGTCTATTACCACTGAAGAAACGCCAGGCATGCAATAATAGCCACTAGGATTTGCCGCTAACATTCCTTTATGTGCATACCACGGCATAAATCAAAGACTGTACCTTAGTGATCACCACATCTTTGGTCTGGCCCAATCTATGACATCTGTCAACACACTGATCTTCTGCTGCAGGATTCCAGGCCTGAACAAACAGCAGAAAAAAGACGATACAAATGAGCTCTTGAGTGTGTTCATCCCCACTATAGATGTATTAGCACAGAATCAAACCATGACATTATTGCCATCTACTGGCTGACACTATCCTGAGAGAATTCAACTCACTGGATCCATCAGAAAGACGTGGGAAGCAGCAGCTAGATTAAGCCCGACCCCTCCAGCTTTGAGTGAAAGCAACATGATGGTAGGGCTTCCTGGAGAGGAGTCTTGAAAGTCCCGAATTGCCTTTGCTCGGGTCTTCTGATTCATAGAGCCGTCCAGGCGAGTGAAAAAGAATCCATATTCTCTGCAGTCGACAGCAACAGTGTCAACACACTAAAGGCTTCTTTCAGTATGTAGTTTATAGTAGCCTCTGGAATGAAAACTGTACCTCAAAGGAACCTCTAAAAGATCCAGGAACCTGGTAAACTGAGAGACCACCAGACTCTTCACAGTGGGGTCTTCATTGCGAAGCTTCAACAGGTTGCTCATCAAAGCGTCCACCTGCATAAAGAAAAGCCCTTTTTGAAGCATGGCTGCTCAAAATGACCAACACAAAAGTCTCTTTAGACTCTGATGAAACTAAAGTGCTAATGTTTGCTCATCTTACTTAGCACTATGATTTTGACTGCTTTTCTGAAGCAATTTCTCATCATTTATTTTTTTTAACCAAAAAAGCCAAATGTTTATTCTTTGTCCAATGAATTTTTTGTTGTTTGTTTTGGGATGTATGCAGCCTTGAAAGCATGGTTAAAAAATATGAAGGTAAATTATCACACTGCTGTTCAAAAATTTGGGATTGGTAAGATTTTTTATATTTTTTAAAGAAGACTTATGCTCACCAAGGCTGTTTATTTAAAGAACATACATATGTAGTTCATATGTAGAAATATGAATATGTAGTCAAATGTAATTTATTCCTGTGAAGGAAAATGATCCTTCAGAAATCATTCAAATATGCTCATTTACTGCTCAAGAAACAGCTCTTTCATTGTTGAAAACCTTTTTTTCAGGATTCTTTGATGAATATAGCAGCCTTTATTTTAAACTGAATGGTTTGTACTTTAACTTTTGATCAATTTATCTATGTCCTTGATGAATAAAAGGAATAAATAAAAAAATAGTAATTAGATAAAATTAGATAAATTTTATTAATTAGATTAAAGTATCTGAAAACAGTTGAGTGTGTACTATACAGCAAGTATACTATACATTAACGAACATACTAATGAACACTAGCCTAAGATGCATAAACATTAAAGTTACTTTCGAACTCGACTGCCAATTCTCGCCAGTTGCTGATCGAGCCTCAACTTCCTCACCAGGATACTCCACCAGTTCTTTCGTCTTGATCGGAGCACGACATAAGGGACATCTGGCCTGGTCCTGTGAGACGGGAACAATCAGCATGCAGAAACAACATACAATAAAGAAGTCTTCAGGACACCTCTGAGATGCTGAAGTAATGCTGACCTTCTCGGAGCAGATGACCTCACAGATGCAGGGCCTGCAGTACACATGAGCGCAGTAGGTGATGACAGGCTGACGTAGGGAGTCTAGACAGATGGCGCACTCTTCGTCTGAGCCAGAGTTCAGCACCAATGTGATCTTATTGAGGAGACGCTCCCGCAGCTCACCAGGGGTCCTAGGATCACCTAACACATCCAAAACATTGGTTCCCCCAAAGACGGGGTCATCACAACACAACTGATTAGGGCGATGCTGCTGTGGCACTGATTCTCAAAGCTGAGAATATATTTAATGTTAAAATTAATATATAATAAAACTTTAATTCATTTGAATGCAATTTATTATTATTTTAATTTAATATTGGTTTAATCAATTTAAAAAAAGTAATGATTGGATTTTTTTAAATTTTACATTTAACATTAAATCTAATCTGTAATTTATACCTGCCACTGTGTATTTGCCCACAAGACTGGGGTGACAGCAGCATTGCCTCAGACGGACCAGGATGGCCAGCACGTCGGCATAGTTTGTCATGACTGTTCCCTCTTTGAAATACCTACAAAGACAAATGGTTTCTGTTTTCAAACTTTAAACCTTTATATAACATCGATGCTCTTCAAATCTGTAGCAAAAGTGTGCCCACCTGCCAACGATGTTCCTGCCCTCCCTCTTGACCTGTTCATACTCCTCCCTCTCCTCCTGAGAGAGAGTCACATGCTGCACAAACACTCTCCGTCCGGGTAACTGCACCACCGGGCGCCCAGCCAGTTTACTGTTCTTAGTGCGCCTCAGCGTGATGCCCTTTACCAGCGCTTGCAAATTCCTGATAAAATAGTTATACGATAGAGAAGTTCATTAAATTCAATACCTCCAGAGTATGTGATTAGGGACATTCTTAACATGTTTTAGCTATTGTTAACAGACTTTAGTCCAAAGCTGTCTCCCATGGTCACAGGTCTCTGAATGATTCTGTTCCACCACTCCTTCGCGTTAAAAGGCTTCAGCTTCAAAAAGGACATCAACATGAACAGATCCTTTAAGGAGTTCTGAATGGGAGTTCCTGAAGGTAAAAACACATGGTTGACATTGACTTCACAGGCATTAAGATCTGTCCTTTTTGTAATATTCACAATTAAATCATCACATAAATTAAGAAATAATCCAGGATTGAGATAATCTAAGTGAACGCACCAGACAAGATCCATCTGCGCTCAGACTGGAGCTCCAGTACAGCTTTGCTCTGATGAGCACTAGGGTTTCTGATGATGTGACCCTCATCCAGCACCACCCTCAGCCAGTTCACTTTGTGCAGAGGACTACTGGATCTATTCTGAAGGGGTGGGGGGATGGGTCAAAGTTACTTTTTTTATTTCACCATTTGTTCAAAGATTTTACAGTGTCTCCTTACACCCTTCTTGTTAGCAGAGGCTATTTACAATAACTCGACTAGCCATTGTCTAGTTAAATAAAAAGTAAAATCTTAGTAAAATCACAAAAGAAACAAAGTCAGTATCAAACTGGGACAGTGTTATTAAGAGTAAGAATGGTGGATTTAGCTTTTAATGCTTTTAAATGCTTTTTTTTCAGTCCCATAACTCGGAGCAGCTCGGAGAGGTATTTATTTTAAATAAAAGTGGAAATAAACTGGACTGGAAATGAAGTGCCTAATTTGTATTCAATAGTAGGAATAAAGTATTTAACATCTATTTAATAGGCTTATAAAATAAATTGGATGTGGTGTCATGTTGATCAAATGGATTGGTTTATTGTCTGTGATGCACATGGCTCAATTTCTGGATTTTCAAGTTTTACTGATCAGCAGATCAAATACGGAATGCTAGAATTGTAATAAAATATACATTGAAAGATTTATACCGTTTTATAATGTCCTACAATGGTGCAAATAGTATCTGCCAATATTTGCACTAAGTAACTTACCACTTCATTTACATCTAACTAATATTTCACACAATAAAAAAACTAAAATATAGAGATCTTTCCATTATTTACATAATGAAAATACAATCAAACGTAGTGCATGCAAATAGCACTCTGCCAAGCTTTTATGCCAAGTGTATAAAAAAAATGCATAGGTAAAACCTCCAGCATGGCTCAGCATATCATGCAATGACGATTTCATAGCAGCAAAATCAGCAGGATTGTTTTAAATTCACCCACCCCGAAATCTGATGCAAGCACATTATATGTTGTGAGTACCACATCTTGACCAGACAGAAGGCTGACAGATCGGCTGCGCTCAGGACCGTAGTACAAGTACACTTTTAATGTGACATCAGCGCGAATATGTTGCTCAAACTGGTCCTGGATGAAGTAAAAACAAGAGCAATGTAAATTAAAGAAAGAAAATGTCTTTAAACATTTCACACAAAAAATAAAAATCGGCAGATGTTCAACACTCACCAGCCAGTTGCTAAGAACAGACAGGGGACATACAATCAAAGTGGCTCTGGCCCCTGACCCCCCACTGGCTCCAGATGGGCCCTTACCAGTGCCTACAACCCACACAAAGCAGATGGATTCCTTTAAAACTCTCTCGTACCATCATAAACCAACTGTCATTAACGTTACACCGACCAGAACTCTTCTTGGCACTCTTTTTGGCAGGTACAGCCTGTGAGGAAGTGCACTCCAGAGCGGCAGCAAAGTCCACATCATCCAGCAGAACTGTGCCTGTGTGAGAACAGTGAGAATAGAGTCAACTGTGACTGAAAACATATCTTACAAATCTACCTTTCAGTTTACGTGAGAAATAAAGGACATGAAGAAAGGGTACCTTTCTTGGTGTTGTCAGACTTTTTAGCGGTTTTCTTTGTGGTTTTTGCTATAAGAAACAAATAAGTGTGATACAAAAACAAAATGATTGTTATTAACATTTACATTTATGTATTTGGAAGACGGTTTCATGCAAAGTGACAAACTACATTTAAAAGTTTGGGGTCAGTAAGATTTTTTTAGGAAAGACATTAAGCAAAGATGCATTAAATTGAACAAAAAACACTTACATTGTTAAAAAAAATAAAAATAAACGTTTTTACAATTTTTTTATACTTGAACCTTGGGGGGGAAAAAGTTTTCAACATTGATAATATATATTATGACATGTTACTTGAGCACCAAATCAGCATATTAGAATGAAATTGTGAAAATGAAGACTGGAGTGAACAGCTTTGCTATCATAGGAATAAATTACATTTCAAATGATAAATTGTAGTAATATTACAAAATAATTATATTTTACTGCATTTCTGATCAAATAAATGGATCCTTGTTGAGCATAAGAGACTTCTTAAGAATCTTACCAACCCCAGACATTTGTATATGGTATCAAGACTTAAAAGAGAAACCAACCTTTCTTCTGAGGTGCATCTTCATCAATGGTGTCAGCAGTGGCACTTTTAGCATGCTGTCTTTTCAATGGTTCCTGTGACTCTTCATAGTCTCCAATTGTCTCTGTAAATTAATTAGATAAAATAATCTAATAATAATAATAATCTAATAGATAAAATAATCTTGTGTTTGTCAGCATTCTACTAAAAATGTAATAACTTCACGTTGGAATGGACTGCAGTTTTAACAGTTTTTACCTTTTGAGGGTGCTTTCCTTCTGCTAGTAGAAGGCATGATTGATCTTTCCTGAAAAGTTACAATACATTAAAAGTCATAGTAATCAGTTAAATTCATTATATCATTACATCTTAATTTACACACATGCTTTATTTGTTAAAGAAATATTGTCGTCTGCATCTTACACATTGTTCCACTGGTAGAGGTTTCCCATTGTGGAAATTAGAGACTATTAAGGCAATGGTGGTGAGGGTTTTGCCCTGAAACACAGCATAAAAGTTCTGAGCACTAGTGGGACTTATATTGAGCACTAAAAGAACAAGTGTAGATCATCTCACCAGCCCCATGTCATCAGCCAAAATCCCACCAAGCACTTTCTCTGGCCTTTCCTTCACAGCAAAGTTAGTGAGAACATTAAAGTAAAGGCCACTCTTCTCCTCCCAGAACGGGGGAAGATCATTGCTGTTTTCACGAGAGGTCATCCATGACAGCGCCTGCTTTTGATGTACAAGCAGAGGAGTGCACACTGCCTGTACGGACAGACATTAACAGAGACATCTGTGAGTGACTGATGGATGAGACTGACTGTAAAAAAAACAGCTGTGTTCTTTCTGTCTGTGTTCACCTCTGCTGGCTCCATTTCTCTGGTTTTATCCTCCATCAAATCGTCAAAGAGCTTGTCAAAGGCATTTTTCAGCTGATATGAGGTCACAAAAATACAATTTTATTAACCATTTCATTGAAGTTATACAAAAAGCATCAAACATACAGACAGGTGGTTCTCAGGTGCTGTGTTGCAGCATTGTTTGATCATAAACGGCAAGGAACCATGCTAAATTAATCATAAATGAATAATAAATGCAACTATCCATATAAATGGGTATGGCTAAAACCACAAAACAAATAGACTTATTGCCCATTAAAAGGAAAGACAAAAAGCTTTCCACATTATTTGTTGTTCCCACATACTGTGTTGGCTCTCACGTCAAAAAAAAAGAAAAGGAGTTAAGAACCACTCATCTAGATTTTAACATACTAAAGCATCCTAGACAATTAACAATAATTTATTTTGATATCTTATAACCAACATCTGTCACACAAAGTTTACCTCTTGTACAGTCAAAGGAATGGAAGATATTTTTGAGGACAATCCAAGCAGATCTCTACCCAAATATGTTTGTGTAGCACCTCCTAAGAGAATAAAATAACATCAATCATACAAGCATTGTGCTCCCCAAAAAACATTAAGCAGTGATTTGAATAAACGAGTGGCATGCATGTCATGTATACACTGTCAGTTGGAAAAAACAACAACAAAATAACCTTTGACGTCAGTGCCAAGTTTGAAACCATAGCGTGTCATCTGATTATGTACAGCTTGTCGGTTTTCCTCTTTGCCCCAGAATGTGAGGATCACAGGCATTGTGAATTTATTAGTATTCCCAAAAGGCACGACCCTATTAAGAGATCAATCAATCAAACAAACGAGATCTCTTGCAATCAATTTGACAAATGACTTCCAAAATATTTGCAGAAAAGAAGAAATTACAGTACCCTTCCACCCTGGCCAAGTTGTTGTCCATAATATAGGCCATTGGGGCTGCCAGCTCTTTCTTGATGTGCCCGACTTGACTGCCATACACATTGGCAACCATCACTGCATTTCGGTCATAGGGATTCTGTGGTTCTCTAACCAAAGACACCATTTCTCCTTTATTGACCTACAGCATGTGCCACAAAAAAAAAAAAAAAAAAAAACATCACACAATTTTCCTATTATTAAAGGAGAACGAATAAGCCATAACAGAATTATTCTGTGTTCTGCTTTAGTCGAGTTTTGGCATATATACAGTATATATAAGGGTTCTAAGTGCATACATACACGCATATGAATGCATGCATGCATGTGTGTATTATATATATACACGTGTGTGTACATACATGTTTATACATACATAATATGTGCGTGTGTATGTATGCATGTATGCATGTGTGTATTATATGTGTGTGTGTGTGTACGTACGTACATGTTTATACAAACATAATATGTGCGTGTGTACTTACATGTTTATACATACATAATACATGTGTGTGTGTGTACGTATGTACTTACATGTTTATAAATATACATATATATATATATATATATATATATATATATATATATATATATATATGTATGGTTAAAAATTATATTTTATATATATATATATATATATATATATATATATATACACACACACACACACACTGTCACACGTGAAGATTCCTACCGTTCCAGTGTAGTAGCGCAGACCAACAACTGAGCCTTGAATCGATCCAATCTGAACACTCTCCTCCGCCTCCAGATCCTGTCCTGAATCTTCTGATAGATTCGCAATTTCTTGAGATATGGTCACTGTTAAACCGGTATCCATGAAATCTACAAGAGCTGGTGTTTGATGACAGGCATCATCATCATCATTATTATTAGGCGTGACAACAATTCAACACATGATCAGCAGATCTCCCAGGTTTTAGACTATAGTTTGCTGGGGATCATTATTAATCATATTCATTTCACAAATGTATTAGACATGAGCCGTTTTTCACCGTATCGTGGCGAGGCGCTGTGAGGGCGGAAGCTTGCTGATTTGTTTGATGAATGCATGTCTGCGATCACAACACAAACACGAAACTTCACCGTGTCAGGTCCTGACCTGGAAAACAACGCGCCATTCGGATGTATGGTGAAGCAGAGGCAGGACATTTAATTGCATGTGACTTTATAATAGTAATATAAATAGTAAACTGATTAATCCAACTAGAATGAATTGTTCATAACAAGCGAACACGATGTCGGGGATTAAGAGAAAATATTTAGCTGCTGTCCACGCTCACCTCCCGATTAAGACTCCAGGACGATAAAGGATTGCTGCATGTAAACTTATCCAAATGCTACATAAGCGTTTATTGTTTATCGTTACTGAACGTCGTCAATTGTTGACTACAGGTTTCGCATCAGTAGCGCGGGTGTTTTGAAACTGCACGTTTATTTACGGCGTTCCGGATTCAGACTGACGTCACTGTCACGTGATCGAAGACTGGCGACCGTCGTCACTACAAATCTTTTGAATATATTAATTTTTTATTTTTATAAAATAGGATTGGATCATTGTTTCTACAGTTAATAAATGGGTGAAAAAAAAATCTAAAAACAACAAAACATGATCTACATAATTGTATTTTGCATAAAGGAGCCTGAAATAATATAACATATGTTTGTTACTGTGGTTACTCTGGAAAAGTAACTTTGTAATGTATATGTAATTTTGTATATAACTCATAATTATATGTATGCCTATAATGTATGCACACTTTGTATTAAATTACTGAACGCATGAAATAAAAAGGACAAAACTTGTATACTTTATTTTTTTAAAGTTACATTTATCAAGTCCAGAAATGATAAGTAAAAGAAATCTAAAAGTTGACTGGAAGGAAACATTCACAGTTTACAAGTTAGGGTTAGGGCTTGGGTTAGTAGATGAGAAAATAAATGGGTAGTAAAGCTCTGATTGGACTATGGTAATATAAATACAGTTTTGATCTCTGTAAAACCCCAATGTAGGTTGAAAAGAACGTTTTGGCACGGGCAAAAGAACAACATAGCATGAGAATTCATTAAATCAATGCTGAAAATACATATGTATCAGGTAAAATGTCCATTCTCTTACTGTTAAATGAAACAAATTCAATGTAAAAGGGGGGAAAACTGACAGCAATGGTAGTTCATTCATCCTCCACTTCTTAAGTGTCATGAACAATCACAAGAAGCAAATACATACAAAGAGCAAGTGAAATATTTGTTGGGGATTGCTGCCCTGGAACAGATGTATAATTTCAAAGATAGCGCATCCTGATATTAACAATTACATTTGCTGAATTGGAGTAATGCTAATGCAAACATATTAGCATTAATATTTATGTTTAACCAAAGGATTTTTCACACTCTCCCAATGCACAGTCAACACAGTTTCATGTTGTTGCTGATGGATGACAGGATTAGATGTTAGATGCAGAGGCTCAGGTTAATGCTTTAATCAGGTACAGTTTATCTCCCTGCTCACTAGTAAAAATGGGAGCCTTTTTGTAATGCTCCACCAAATCCTCTATGGAGCTGAACTTGCGCTGGCCAATGCAGTACAGTCCGTCTTTTAGCAGCACCTTGAAATGCTTGTTCTTGTACACTGCCTTCAGAGAAATGGAGAAGTCGTTTGGCTGGAAAATAAAAAATGAAATATTGTGTTCAAAAAGCAAAATTTAAAAAAAGCACTTCAATATTCAATTTCTACCACCAGAAGAAAAGAAAAGAGGTTATGAATTTTAAAAACCACAGCTGTTTGGACACAGTTTCAATTGAATTCAATTACCGTAGACTCGCTGTCTCTGATGAGGAAGTCACCATCCGCACCCCTCTGGTTCAAGACCATCTCAGCCTGGTGCCGTGTCAGTTTCCCATAGTACCATTGTTTTCCACCAAACTTTCCGTCCATAGAGGGCTTAATGTCATAGTTTGAAGTAGGTGGTCCTGAATTCCCCAGTTCTTTAAGTGTTTTCTGTACAACTGTAACATAGTTCTTGGGCACTAAACCCACCTGGCCATTTTCCTTTCTACACTTCCACCATTCAGGGTCGTTCTCAGGTTTCTCCAGCACATCCATAAGTTCATCCTTGTTGAAATTTAGTTCCTCGACATTGGCGGAGCTGAAATGATAAAGCGCCTGTACAGTCTGCAAAGCCTGAGAGTCGTTGTTATTGTGCCCCACTGAGGCTAGTTTATCTTTGAGAGAGCTCATGGAATCGCCCCTCATTGTCCTGTCCACATCCTCCGTGACATAATTGGATGGAAACCACCCAGAAAGGCCATTATACGTTCCTCGCCACCAACCGTCACTGCACTTCTCCATGACAATGACCCTTGTGCCCTTCACCAAAGAGAGCTCATCCTCTCGCTCTGCAGCGTAGTTGAACTTCACCAGGGCGGGAAGGTTGAGGTCATACAGTAGCTCATCGCTGTCATATTTCTCTGCGCTGGAGGGCAAATCTCGCACACAGCCCTTCTGCTTCACTTTCCCAATACCTGCAGTCATAGAAAGTGTTTTTACTATTAATATGAGCATATGGGCAATGCTGTTTTTATGAAATTTACTTGACACTAGTATATTGGTGTTTTACCATTGCAAACTCAAAAAATGTATCTTTATAATGGGCCACATAGAAATGGTCCTGTTTAAACTAATATATATTCATATTCAAACAAGGCTTTTCTTGTTTCAACACATTGTAATTAAACCTGAAGCTCATATAAGTAATAAAAATATGCTACCATTTGAAGGTTTGAGGTCAGTACAATTTTATGTTTTTGAAAACAATGTTTTTACCAAGGTCGCATTCATGTGATCAGAAAAACAGTCATATTGTGAAATATTATAACCATTTTCTATTTGAATATATTTAAAAATGCAATTTATTCCTGTGATGGAATTTTCAGCATCATTACTTTAATCTTCAGTCTTCAGTGTCACGTGATCCTTCAGAAATCTTATAAGATGATTTGCTGCTCAAGAAACAATTATTGACATCCATGTTGAAACAATTGTACTGCTTTTTTATCTATTTGTTTGTTTATTTATTGGAAACATGGTAAAACAAAATCTGTATTCTCTGATGAATATAAATTTCTAAATAGTATATTTGGTTTGAAATAGAAAGCTTTTGTAATATTATAAATCTCTTTATTGTTTATCAATTTAATGCATCCTTGCAGAATAAAACTATTAATTTCTTTAAAATAAAATAAAATCTTACTAAGCCCAAAATGTTGAATGTTAATCTAATACATCAGAGTGAATATAGGTGAAGTTACGCTTAATCCCAATTATCCATGTGAATTTTTTTAATTGTTCAACTCATTACACAGCTAAAAAAAAAAAAAGTGTAGCATTTGGGTTTCAAGTTGATGATCTCTTACTAAGGGCCATGACATAACCACTGGCGGGAAAAACCTTAGGGAAAATTACATGGAGTTACATTTTGGTCATATGATATACATAAAAGTTCATTTACATATAACAATTTATGATGTGAAGTCATTTTTTCCCCCTCTGTCCCACTTTTGGTTCACTATTACAACAACCAGCTGACAGCCAAACCCTTATTCATTTGAGTGCTACAGATTTCAGATCTGCATATCATTAGACCAACTATCATCTTTTTTTCATCATGACTTGAGTATGCTAATAATGTAAGCATTGGCAAACTGACATGTTTGACAGGTTTACCATCTCGAATAAATTGTTTTACATGATTACTAAATGAAGTCAGGAAAATACACCCTGATCCCAAAAGAGAGAAATTCCAATTTAGTGATTTGGCAATGAAACGTTAGTTTTGAACAGTTTAACATACTCATTTCTGGGCCTGAATCCACTGACTACACAAATGCTAAAACACACACCCAGTGCTGTCAACATCTCTTTCATAAAAATATTTTCATAATATAGATGGAAGTGACACGGGACTCTGTATACACAGGAAGAGTAAAATACGGAGAAAAAACTATTCTACCATACTAAATGTTTGGAACCGCTTTGAAAGATTTATGCTTTTAAAAGAAACTGATAATTGTTCATCAAGGACAATTAAATTAAATGAACATATTCAGCTGAAGTTTCCTCTGCTTTCACTTCTCACGGGTATTCCCAAAGGCTTTTCAGGGACTTTGTAACTGGCTTCGCAAACGAACGGTTCCCACAACAGCATAACTTATTTAAGTTTCAGATTAAACTTTATCTGTGAAATTCTGCCTGAAGACCAGCAGCTTTTCTTCTTCACTGTTGCTGATGAAACTGATATTTAACATGTAGTTTTCAATGAAACTGCCAGCTGAGCACCAGTGAGGGGGCTGTTTCTCAAACTTGTACTTCTCATCTTGTTGTTGTGCAGCAGGGCTCTCCACTTCTCTTTGTACTGGTTGGATCCAGTTTGCTCTCTTCTTTTAAGAGAGCAGTTCACGGAAAAGTCTTCAAATGAACAATAGGCTGATGAGTTACTAGAGAAACGTGTTTCTTTGTACCAATTGTTGAAACCAAATTTCAACTGACTTCAAAAATGAGTGTATTTAAAGGGTTAGTTCACTCAAAAATGTCATTAATTCATTCATTATTCGCTCTCATGTCTTTCAAAACTTGCAACTAAGCAACAACGTCTGTTCTTGCGTCAATACAACACAAATGTGTCGTGATGATCTTGTGAACATGCTTTGGAGATTAAAGTTTTGTAAATAAATTAATGAATTGTGTGTGTGTGTGTGTGTGTATGTGTGTGTGCAAACAAAGCATTGGTGTTGCTTCTTATAAATTGGAGTCACATGGATTAAAATGATGATGTCTTTACTACCTTTCTGGGGTTTGAAAGTGGTAGTTGCCAAACTACAATGTTTTCACAATGTTTTCCATCAGTAAAAGGACTGGAAGCTCTGATTTTATCAAAAATAACTTCATTTGTGTTCTGAAGATGAATGAAATTCTTTCGGTTTGGAATGGCATGAGGGTGAGTAATTAATGACAGATTTTAATTTTTTTTGGTGAACTATTCCTTTAATATTCAAGCTATTAAATAAATTGTACTTTATACACTATAGTGTTGCACAGTAATTTTCAAAGACTGTCAAAATGAATGCCTTAATGTGATTCATTTTTCCCTTTTAACTTAAAGATTTAACGCATGCAGCATCCATTTTCCCCATCATTTCCCCATGGCTAGTGTTACACTATATGATTATTCATGCATTAATGTTATTAATCCTAATAAATGTTAAAAATCAGACATCAGTAACAGTATTTGTATTGATGATCCTGGCCTTCTATCATAAAAAGATCACATTAAACAAATATTTAAAATATAGGCTATCGTCCTATTTCTACATTTATTTGGAGATTGAGTCTGAAATTATTATAATATAAGAATATATTAAAAAGATGACCAATTACAAAAAAGTGTGATTAAATATTTCTTTTTTTAATCGATTGACAGCACTAAATTATATATGTATACATTTTAAAATCTATTTTACATTACTTTACATTTAAATTCTTTATTACATTACTACTTTAATTTGAAAATATATAAAATATACTACTGTTAGTTCCAACAGCCAAAATCATTTGATCAATTAAATGTCAGTTTGGATACTGGATGTATCTTTTTTCTTTGTTACATTTAAATATACCATAAGGATCCCAAACTGTTGAATAGGCTTTTAGATTAAACATATTGGTGGTATATATATATATATATATATGGCATTTAATGTAAACAACACAAATACTTTCCAGACACAGACCTTTATTATACTACACACTCAGTCATCAACATTATAAAAATAAACAAATAAAAGTTTGATTATTCCCTTAGAAGATCCATACATGGGAGTTGTCAACTTATTAGAATGTCCAAAAAATGGCTTAAAAAAAGATACACCCCCTCCAAATGAAAAGGAAATCTAATTTTTGCACATCCATGAACATCAACAGGAAGAGTGATAGAAGAGCTTCCTGTAAAATAAACACCAGCACAAAAAAAATGGGGAAGAGCGGGAAAGAGTGTAAAACAGCCTCGTGATCCAGTTAACTCATTTATATATATGTGGAATTACAGAGTTCATCTGCTCCATCAAAATCAAACTTTCCAAACTTATCCATAACAACCGCTGTATTCTAAATGAGCATGGAAACATAAAAGTCACACAGGCATAAAACTGAAGGGAAACAAATTGTCAGTGATAAATCACTATCATGGTCAATGTGATGCAACCGTTTCGAGAGGTAAAACTATCATGTGGATGTGTGGAAAAGCCAATGAAGTTGTAATTTTATTTCAATGGAAATTCCAGGCAACGGTATTGAAAGCAGGATCCATACAGATCTTAACTGTCTTTATGACGTGACTCAAGGACGGAGCTTGAGGTACCGTGTCCTGTCTGCTTTTGTTTCATTTCCTCTGACAGCCAGAATAACTGCAGCTCAACTTTCCAGTCAATTTCCCAGGTTTCCACATGGGGAAAAACAATTAAAATCAGAGATAAGGCAGAATTCTTCCTAAAGTAAAAACTAGAGTCATAGAGTCTTCTGTTCTTCAACCCATTCAATGAATATAAGGTTGGAAGGGGGTTGAAATGAGTTTATATACATTTGACAAAGTTTACCTGTGGCTTTTTTTTTTCCAATTTCCCCATTTTCCCATGAAACACAACCAAAGATTTTGAATTGACCTAATTTTGTTGTCATCTGCCCTCAATATTGAATGAGATCTCTCGCTCAGCCCAGGTTTTGACAAAGCTGAGTGTGATTATCAATGTAACGTGACCCGTGGCAAGCCGCTTTCTCATATCCACAACAGGAACCGAGCAAACGCAGCCAAATCACCCAGCCTTTGTTTCTGTTCGAGCTGAGCTCACCCCACCAATGACATCACAAGACAAATAGCCTCTTCGCAAACAGATGTAGCGTCCAAGAACTGTCAGCAAAGGTAGCGCCGTTAATTCTCTGAGTGACGCAATACACGCATCCACACAAATATAAACTTCAGCATGTGTTTCTGTTCACTTTTGACCTCACTCCTGCTCTGTCCTTTTCGTTCTCATTTCAACTGACAATATATTTTGTTTTGTGGTTAATTTTCTGCAACAGATTTTTAAACGCTAAATTACACAGATAACACTTTAGACATTTTCCCTTTGTGCAGGAGTCGGTCCCGCCTCCGTTTGGTATACAATAGACTCTCTGAACTTCCATGGCAGACTAATGCACAGAGAGAGAAAGAAAGGCAGACACAGAGAGCAAGAAAGAGAGCTGGCAGGAGGCCATCAGAGCAGCCTGCAATTTTTCCCCTCTTCTCCTCAATTTTCAAGTGAGCAAAGAATACAAAGTGCAAAAAAACACGAACGCAAATAAGGAGTCTCGTTTGTTGAAGTGTTCTGTCCCATTGCTACTGTTCTTTTGTCCTGCAAGATCCACTGCTTCACTCTGCCAAGTCACGACACCCCACTGTCTTGTCCACTGTAATGCGGGGAATAAAACACTCTGAATGCTGAATGTGTTACAAAGGAGAAGAAGAACATAATGAGAGAGAAAGAAACCCAGAGTCAAAGGCCTCAATTATTCATTGCCTCACATCCTTCTGTTTTGCTGCGCTAGAAATCTGCGTTGAATTAGACAGCTTCCGGCCGCCTTCACAGAGTAGCTCAAGTTGACAGTAGAGGAGGTTGAGGGGGCCTGGATGGGTTTTTTGCTTTGATTTTTGTTTTTTAAGACTGTCCAAGCTACCCTGAAGGGCCTGGTGCCATTTCCTCCCTCTCTTATAGCCAATTTTATAGAAAACAGAAAGTACTTGATGTACCTGAGTGTAGCCTAACTGCCCTGTAAAACGTATGTCAGTGAGCTTTGCAGTTTTGCGTATGACATTATATGAGTGACTCACCAAGGTTTACAACCCAGAGACACACAAAAAACCAAAAGCATATCATTGAGCACTAAACGCACAATAACTTTTTTCTTTAAATAATGGAAGAGAAACACATATTTGAAATGATCAGTCTGTGACTGAGGACAGGGATTTTTGCACATACAGTCTTTATGCGCCCACTTTCTTTTATGAACCCTTATGCGCCCACTTTCAGCTGAATGTATTGGGCAAAGAGGGTAAGACAAACACAAGGACAGTTAAAAAAGGGCTGACAACATAAGTATATAGCTTAAAAATCACATCAAGTATAAAGAAACTCGCAGAAATTGTTGTTTCTTCAGAGGTTAAGTTAATATGTCAATACATGCAAGGCAATGGCAACAACTTTAAGCAAAAGTGAGGTACTGCAATGGAAAAGATAATAAAAATGTACTCACGAAAGAAGTGTTTAAAAAGGTTGGCCATATCCATTCCCAGCTCGGCGAGCAGCCCCCCTTTCTCACACACTACCACTCTCTCTTTCTCTCTCTCTCTGTAACGAAGCAGCAGCTATTCCATGAGAACTTCCTGAAAGTCCAGAGTTATTGACAGAGTGACTCTCCACCCCACACACATGACTGTCCTTAACCAATGGCTGTCAAGAGGTCCTTTCTGTAGACTCTGTCTTGGCTGGCTGGGCCTCAAACACTTACAGGGTCTTCTGTGGAAACTCAAAGCAACTAACATGACAACATTGTTAAACATTTCCACCTATTTCAACTTAAAAACTTAACTTTAGCTGCTGCATTCAATCTTTCAAAATATAATCAAACTGTCTGTATAGTAATTTCAACTTAAATTATATTAAGTTTATAAGATTGAGTTTAATATAACATAGGTTATAATAAGTTACACTAAACACTTAATAATCATCAATATTATTCATTGGACTGCTCTTCTAGAGCTGCTGTACAGACAAAACAAACTTTGTTGCATTATTTTCCTGTTATCTCTGTAAAGCTGCTTTGAAACAATCTATAAATAAATGAGACATGACTTGAATTGCTTTAATTATTTTGACGAGTTAATGTAAAAACATGTTGTCACAACTTGAACACTTATCAAATAAATGTTTACACACAACAGCGTATTATGAGTTTACAGACCAAGGATGCTCTGGAAAATTCAAATTTTCTATGCATGCAGATAATTTTTTATTTATTATCTTCTGCTCTAGCTTGTTTCTTATTGTAGCTTTCATTGTACTCCATAAAGATATTGTTGGCTCTGTAACAAATTGCTTATATTACTCTATTGTAAGGCGCTATGGTTAAAAGCTGCTACTAAATCCATCCAAAGGAGTGATATAGACGCTTGTTTCTCCCTGCTGCTATTAGACTTTATAATCAGAGCTGCTCCCAGGGAACAAGTCACCATGATACTCACTGCTGCAATTTTTTTCACTACAATAATATGTGCAATTTGTTGTTGTTGTTTTTTTCACTACACTGTAATCCTTGATATATATATATATATATATATATATATATATATATATATATATATATATATATATATATATATATATATATGTATATATGCTGTATATTATTTATATTTGTAACATATTGTAAAAATTGCTGCTGGAACAGAGAAATTTCCCCATTGTGGGACGAATAAAGGTTTATCTTATCTTATCTTAAATTAATAGATGTAACTGAAATAAAGACATATATTCTTTGTGAACTTGTACAGATTTAGGAGACTCATAGTGAATTCATAGTATTACATTTTATCAGTACTGAAACTAAAACTATTAAAACATTTTGAAATGTGTTACAGACCGCATGTCTCATCGCACACCTGGAACTCATCTAGCCCTCATCACCAGCACTATATAGAGCACACACACTCCCACAGTCATTTCTGATCTTGTCTGATGCCTTGCAACTTACAACTGCTTCGTTCAAGTTATCTTCTTCCAGTCATGCCTTCTCTCAAAGTCTTAAACCTGTTTCCTAACCTAACAACAACCAAGTCAACAATACAAGTCTCATCTGCTAGTGATCTCAAGTATCTTCGTTTGTTTATGCACTGTGTTACTGCCAAATCTGCAAACAAACCTACTTGTTTGACTTTTACCTCAGTTTTGGCGATTGCGTCATAGCAAAAGCATAATGTAAATATTAGATTTAAAAAAATGACTTAATGAAAGTTAGATGAAATAGGTTTAAGTTGAAGCACTAAGATTACCACATAAAAATACATACATAACTAAATATTAAAAAGAGAAAACAAAAAATGACAAATTATTAAAAACATGTCATATACATATTATGAATGACTGTTGTCTACATTTGTTTAACACTTTTTTCAATACACGTTGTTCCAAATTAGTCTTATAGAAAATAAGAAAAGGTAAAGAAAAACAAATGCGAAAAAACCTACAAGAAACTACAGTAATGCCTTGATACTTGAGTATACCGACATATGAGTATTTCGAGATACGAGCAAGCCTTAGAGCAATTTTTGCTTTGAGATACAAGCAAATATTTGAGATACGATTTTCTGCCATAGTCGACTTCCATATGCATCTCCCGCGAGTCTTCTGTATTGTGGTTATAATCTACGTAATCTAATAATCCCTCCCTCCTCCTCCTCCTCCTCCTCCACACAATTTTTTTTTATTTCAAATGACTTTTAATCTTACATTTAACCCTTAACCCTGACGTGTACGACCACACCGGTGTGATTAGAATGTTCAGTGTGCGTTGGCTGATGCTGATCCAGAGACGGACGTGCTTAGAGCTGGCCTTAAATCAACTATTCAGTGTTTTCAACCTGGTACTTTTATTGTAGGTTTCAGACATTCAATTATAAATTGACTAGTTGTTTTATTCATATCGTATACACATTGTAGAGGTAACTATAAAGTTCACTCTATTCTTCTCCTTACTTCACCGGCCACTTACTGTCATGTATTTCGGGAGAAGTGACTGAAACGTGTTGTAAATCAAACAGATTAGATTCTCTGAACTTCTGAGCAAACTAACACGGAGGCACTCGTCACGCACATGCCTATATCGTCTTTCTTGAAGTTAAGAACTCTTAATTAAAACCACATTTTATTTTTTAACACAGGAACCCTTGTATTATATATAGCAAATAAAAACATGTTTCTTCCATTGTTATTAGCACTAATAAAGGAGTTTTTGTACAGGGCCGTAACAGATTTTTTCCCCCTGTTATTTCTTAAGGGGGAAAATGATTTGAGATACGAGCAACTCGAGTTACGAGCTCCGACCCTGGAATGGATTATTCTCGTATCTCATGGTAAATACTGTGCTGTAAGGGCTTTACTGCAGTTTATTGGCCGAATGTGGGTTATTTAATAGTTTGTCCCTCAATGGTTCAATAATGTGTGTAATGTGAGTAAACTACACTGAACACAAAAAAGTTCTCACAGCTCTCTCACCCCTTCGTCTCTATGAGTGCTGTCATCTGTTTACAAACCAGCAGTGCTATTGTGAAAGAGAGGCTGTCAAATGCACCTCTGGAGCACCTGGTCTAGTGGACAGAGCTGTAATTTAAGGGAATGAGGTCACAGTTACATGCAGCCGAATTACTTCCTGAGGGGTTGTGAGAAGGTTTAATGACTGAAAAAGGGACAGGCACAGCATGTAGATATGGAGATAAAGAGAAAGAGGCAGAGCTACAGAGAGTGAGAGAGAAAATAAAAAAAAATTAAATGAGAAAACTCTTCCCACAAATGGAAGCCCATTTCTAACACTTCATAAAATCAAGCATAGTGTTAGTTCTGACAGGTCACGCTAGTCAAGCTGACGTCAACTGATCCACGTCAGCTTATAAGGATAGGGACAGCATTTTATTTACACACACACACACACACACACACACACACACACACACACACACACACACACACACACACACACACACACACACACACACACACACACATATATATATATATATATACCGGTATATATATGTATATTTAAAACGTGTATAATACAGGTGTGTATAATACAGTATTTAAATTCAGACATATATATATATACACACAGTATATGAAAAAAATAACCAACCCAACCCAACCCAATCCAAACTGAATTTTAAATTGAATTGTCAATCATCTTTGACAAAAGTGGTCCTGACAGAAATAAATCCGTGCTTTGTAAAATTATAATTATGCTATAAAAAGTCACAATTATTAGATATTAGTGCCCAAAGTATCAACTTCTGGAGAGAAATAGTTCTGACACTACACAAAGACGAAACTTTCCAGTGTACATGTCTCGATCAACAGCAAATGTGTACTATCAAATGGGTTCTTTTAACCATGTTCTATCAAATGGGTTCTGTTAAATGGATTCTTTCAGATGGGTTTTATCAAATAGGTTCTATCAAATGGGTTTTTTCAAATTATGAAAAGCTTTTTTTCGTATGTGGTGAAAATGAGCTTTCATAACCACCAGCATTCAATCTATCATGATGAGAAAGCATTGAGACAATACAGCACCTGAAAATAAACCTCACTTTCACTTTATTTTTCATAACATCTTGAAAGGAAGGATAAGCCCACGTAAAAGCACACACACTTCAGTGCTTGTAACCCATCCAAAACCAACAAATGGATGGCAGCTGTTTACTACAGGATTTGCCTGCAGCTGGCCTGCGCTGGAAACAAGAGCTAACATGCTGGGCTTGTGGAGATTTTATACAACAGACAAATAAATAACAGAACAGCAAATAAACAGCCAAGCAATACAAGACATTTATTAATATATACATCCTTTATTTTGAAATCCTTATTTATATTTCGACATTTGTATTACCGGTACTATTTGCATTTCAAACACAGACTAACTGACCAAAAGAAATAGCTTTTTTAAACTCCCTAGTCATGATACTGGTGCCATTAGTAATACCTCTAGTTTTGTGTTAAACTTTAAACTAGCCCTAATTGCAACCAAGCCTCACACGGCCAGACTTTTTATGATCAGCATAAAGCCTACTGGACCAAAATGAAAAGCAACCAATAGCAGTTTATGTCAGTTAGTTGCAGGCTCATCTGATAATGCTAATATAGCAATAACTAATAGACCGATTTAGAACAACACTTTGCCGTGTCAGTCTGTGATTAGGAATTGTTCACATATGATAAATGAACATCATTTACATCAAATTAGGCTCATGAAATCAAGTCTGGTGCAATACATGTCTCAGGCTCCACCTAAATAACAACAAATGTCTTCATTTAACTGCATGGGCTATTGCATCACTTCAACTTTTGACACCAGTGAGGGAGCGCAATCTTATGAGTGTAAAGTTTCTAAATTATCAACTATCAGAAAAACAGGAACATCCAATCGATGTGGTGGGCCAAGAATAAACCAAATCATGTGTGCTCTGACTCAAACATTGTGGCTTCCTTCCTCACAACATCAGAACGTGAACGTCTGCTTTCAGAAGCAGGGTTAGACCCATAGAGACACGGGTAACAGGACATAACAGACCGAAATGAGTTCAGGAACATGAGAGCTTGGCGATATCCAAAGTTATAAAGACAAAACTGAATGAATGAGATATATGACATATGACACTTCACATCAGAACACTCTCACTTCAGGCTTACACATCCTGTTTTAGTTCTCCCTTCCTCTGCATATCATAAAGTTGCATATTCATATTCTTTTCAGGAGAATGGTATGATAAAAAAGTATTTAGCAAAGCTATTTAAATATCTTTAATGCAAGCAGTGAAAATGGGTTTAAACACATGAAAGGCTCTTTTAGAGATGTAACTGTATTCTGATTAACATGTTTTAAGGCTGTGTATTTTATTTTAGAATCAGCCAAATCGTAAAAGTAGGGAAAGAGATTTGTTGAATGTTTTTTTTGTTTTGTTGCTGTTATGCTGGTTGAAAGGCTCTTTACATCCTGATAGCATTCACTAAGTTAAGTATATTGTTTATGGAACGGTGTAGGACCATAAAATGTTTGTCCAATCATTGAATTGTCCAATCCCAGTGCAATGATACGATGTCCTACCTATTTCCATGTCTCTGTCCACCCTGCTTGCACAGACATAACACATCAGCAGTGTGTTTCGTGCTATGCAGAGCTAGACAGACCTCATTCACAGAGTACCGAAAGAGTAGCCACCTTTTACAGTTTTTCCTAATCGGTAACAACTTTTGAATTTATGCCATAACTACTGTAATTTGGAAGTGGAGTTGTTCGAATTTAGATTCGAATTTATGCTTTTCAATGGTAGCTTTTCAATGGTTTTCAAGTATCAATGGCAAAATAAATCTGCATCAGTTGGGTGGTACAGGTCAATGCTCTTTAAATAGTTTTTTGTTCATTATTATTGCAATGTTACAATGTGCTTTGAGCTTTGTGATTATATATTTTGAAGGAGGCATGGCTTTGGAGACACTCTGAAGGGTTTTGCTCGTTTTCCTATACTACCTTTAAGAATGAAACGTCCATCTGTGCGTGATATTCACTGAGCAAGAGACCACATCTGCAACTTATGAGGCCTCTGAGCAATCAGTTTTAACAGTCATAGAGCTAAACTCCAGCACACGCTCAGGTTTCAGTGAGCCAGCAGACTGCCAATATTTGAAGCGGCAGTAAGAACATTGATTGTCATAGATCCTTGTTTATTTCTCAAGGGAGGCAATAAATGTTTGCACATGATGCTTGCACATGGGATGAAATTTAGACCTGTGTTGATGATAACAGCAATGCCACAAATCTAAGCCTACAAAACATGAATGTGTTTGCTATGACAATATGCTTGCATTGAGATGATGTCATACAGTCCACAGATAAAATTACATATACTGTATACATTTTTATAACATTACATTTTTTTTCCTTCAAATTTGTACTGCCACTATTGTGTATTGGCAAAATTGTGTATTGGCTTCATTGTTACGTCTGTGACTACTCTTGGATGTGGTTGTTGTTTCTTTCTCTCTTTGTTGTTTGCTGTCTCTCCTCCTATCCTGCTTCTCATAGGTTTCCGCCCAAATTGGACGTGATGTCAGAGCGCGCTGGTTGGTTTCGGCGGAGCGGCGCCCGTTTAAAAGAGAAGCGGAAACGTGTCATCGGGAGAGGGAGAGAGTCATAGACTGATCTGTGGTTTTAGTCATGTGCAGAGTGTAAACGCAATTGTGAAATTGTGTTAGTGAAACTATTGTTGAGTTGAGCCATTGGTGTGTTCTTTATTTCATTTAAGTTACTCCCTCTCTTTGTATTATTCATTTTTTGTTACTTTAGTGGCGTGTGTGCCACTGCGGTATTTATTATTCGTTATTTATTATTAACGTTGTAGGGGCTAGGTGCTTTTTTATTTCAAAATACCTTTTCTCCTGTTTATATTTAGTTAGGGAGATAGGAAAGGCGTTGTACTTTTTTTTTTGTCCTATTTTTCTTTCGACAGGGAATTTAGTTTCTCCTGGGATTATTTAGTTAATTTTTTGTTTGTTATTTTGGCCTGGCCTAGCCCTGAAGTTATTCCTGTGTTGTGAGATTTTTCTTTGTGACTTTGTGGCAACGCTCATTCTTTTGACCTCACAAAAAAATAAAATTAGGAACCCGAGAGTTCCTTTCAAAAGGTACTATGTTTTGATATCTTTCTTTTTTTTATGTTCACCCCTGTACCCCTAGACTACAAAAGGGGTCGTAACATAAATTGGGGGCTCGTCTTTTTTTTTTTTTTTTCGGGTTGTGAGTAAAAAAGGAGAATTTGTTTAGTTGTGTACAATAAGACTATTTATTTTTTGGAGTTGTTACAGTAATTGTCGGGGTAAGAAATTGTCATCTGCTTCAACTACCTTTTTCTTGTGACTGCATGAGGGGTAAGTTCCACAATTTGTTTTTCTTTTTGTCTATCTGTTCTCATATGGTGTGGGAAAAATAAATTTGAGTGGGAAATGGATTTTGACTTGACCTCTTTTACACTGGCTCCGAATACGGAACAATTTAATCGCTGCCGCAAAGATGATTTAATTAGAATCGCTGATTTTTTTAAAATTAGTGTATCACGAAATGCGTTAAAAAAAGATCTTAAAAGCTATTTGCGTCAGGAGTTAATTTTGCAACGAATTTTACCTGAGGAGACGGGAGTGGGTAGTGCAGTAGGGAGTGCTGCTTCGTCGGTAACCGCCGATGAGAAGCCTTCATCTGTGCCACTCTCTCCCGTACCTGCCAGGTTGCCATTGTTTGCGCCACCCAGCAGCACAAGAATGTTACCACCATCAGATCCACTGCTGGCGTTAAAATTGAAGGAATTGGAATTAGAAGTAAAACGGGAGGAGACTGAGGCTAAAAGGCTAAGGCTGAGGGAGCTGGAGTTAGAGTTGGAAAAGGAACAATTTCGGAGGGATCACGGTCTGTCTCAGCCGGCTGCGGGCTCACCGATGGTTTCCTTAGCATTTCCCTCGTTTGCTCCGTTGCCCACAAGCACTGCGCCTGCCTCGTCCAGTCCTGTTGCGCAAACAGCGAATGCGCCAATGTTTGATGTGAGTAAAAATATAAATTTGGTTCCGCCGTTTAGGGAAGCGGAGGTGGATAGCTACTTCACGGCATTCGAGCGTGTGGCGGCTGCCCTGCAGTGGCCGAGAGAAATGTGGGCTCTCCTGCTGCAGTGCAAATTGACTGGCAAAGCACAAGAAGTTTGTTCCGCATTGCCAGTGGATCAGAGCTTAGTCTATGATGTTGTTAAACAAACTGTACTCCGAGCTTACGAACTTGTGCCGGAGGCATACAGGCAAAGATTTAGGACGCACAAGAAAATGGATAGACAAACGTTTGTGGAATTTGCAAGGGACAAACAAACTTTATTTGATAAATGGTGTGTTGCAAATAAAACTACGACTTTTGAAGAACTGAGAGAACTGGTTTTATTAGAAGATTTTAAGAGTTGTGTGCACGAAAACCTTGTAATACATTTAAATGAACAAAAAGTTTTGTCTCTTTCCGCAGCAGCCGTGTTAGCGGATGAATTCGTGCTAACTCACAGGACAATTTTTTCCTCTGTGGTCAAAGGTGACAGGGCTGCTGTCCAAGGTGCTGAAGGTCAAAACAGGGGGTGGACTAATGCTGCCAAAACAGGACGAGGCGGTGCTAGTTTCGGAGAGCGTAGGGCTACTCAAAACCGCTCCGGGGACGGTAGGGTGTGCTTTTATTGTCTGGATGCTGGTCATTTGATAGCCGAGTGTAATGCCTGGAAAAAGAAGAATTCATCGTTTAAACCTAAAAGTGTAGGTTTTGTACGTGCAGTTACAAACGATCTAAATTCAGGTTCAGATCAGACGTGTTACCAGCCATTTATGCTCACGGGGTGGGTATCGCCTAGTTCTGATGAAGATCCTAAATTAATAACTGTGTTGAGGGACACAGGAGCGGCCCAGTCACTGATGCTTAGCAGCACACTTCAGCTATCACCCAACTCATATACAGGCTCTGATGCCATTCTCCGAGGAGTGGGGTTAGGATGCATAAAAGTGCCTCTGCATACTATCTATCTCCGAACGGGAATAATAACGGGATCTGTTTGCGTTGGTTTGTGTTCACAACTCCCTGTGGAAGGAGTTCAGTTTATTTTGGGCAATGATTTGGCGGGTGGGAAGGTTTTTCCTCTTCCAATCGTAGGTTCCCCTGTTGTTGACACGAAAACAGATGTGTGCCCTCAGTTTTCTAAAATATTTCCTACATGTGTGGTAACAAGAGCCCAAGCACGTAAGGAAGAGACTGTTGTAGATTTATCTAATAGCTTTCTGCAAACTGTTAGTGAGGAAATTACTGAGAAGGTATGTGATGACAGGAATCCTGTGGCAAATCAAGCTGAGATACTTGGTACTTGTGAGTTCCCAGTACAATTAGGGCGCGAGCAGCTAGCTGTTGCACAAAGAAATGATCCTACACTGACTGTGTGTATCGCTGCGGCGGATAACGGAACCATTGCTGATAGTAAGGTGCAGTATTTCTGGGAAAATGATCTACTGATGCGTAAATGGGAAAATGGTGATAGTGTTCACCAAGTGGTTATTCCCGTAGGGTATCGCTCTCAGATATTGATGCTTGCACACGATCATGTTCTTTCTGGTCACTTGGGGATTAGGAAAACGTATGAGAGAATATTGAGGTATTTTTTTTGGCCCGGACTTAAGTCGGATGTTACTGCTCACTGTCGCTCTTGTCATTCATGCCAGTTAGCAGGTAAACCAAACCAAATTATACCTCCCGCGCCTTTGCGTCCAATCCCTGTGATCAATGAACCATTTGAGCGTATACTGATGGATTGTGTTGGCCCGTTGCCTAAATCTAAAGCAGGACATCAGTATATTCTCACTATCATGTGTGCGGCAACGAGGTACCCTGAGGCGATCCCGATGCGCAGTATTAAAGCAAAAGCAGTAGTGAAGGAGTTGATTAGGTTCTGCTCCGTTTTTGGGTTGCCAAAATTTATTCAGACAGATCAGGGCTCTAATTTCACATCAACCTTATTCTCACAGGTTTTGCGCGAGTTATCAGTTAAACATCAGCTATCGAGTGCTTATCACCCCGAGTCTCAAGGCGCTTTAGAGCGTTTCCACCAAACGCTTAAATCTATGCTGCGTACATTTTGTGTGGAAACGGGCAGAGACTGGGATGATGGGTTACCGTTGGTAATGTTTGCTGTTCGTGAAACTGTGCAGGAGTCTCTAGGGTTTAGCCCTGCGGAGCTGGTGTTTGGTCACACGGTCCGTGGGCCGCTAAAGCTGCTTCAAGAGCAGTTAGTGAGTAGTAGTTCTCCTCCAATTTCAGTGCCGGACTACGTGAGTAAGACACGTGAACGTTTGCATAATGCGTGCGAAATGGCGAGAGCAAATCTGGCAGTGAAACAAAAGCAAATGAAACAGCGGTTTGATAAGCGTAGTATTAGACGGAGTTTCCAAGTGGGTGACTTGGTATTAGTATTACTGCCTATCCCAGGGTCAGCATTGCAGGCACGGTTTTCTGGTCCCTATCCCGTGGAGCGAAAACTAAGTGAGACCGATTATGTTATTGGTACCATGGATCGTAGGAAGAAAACCCGCGTTTGTCATATTAACATGCTCAAGCCTTACGTACAAAAGTCAAGTGACACTCCAATCGATTCACTCCCCGTTGCGTTAGTGTCTGTGGTTGAAACTGATTGCGATGGTTGGGTTGATCGAGAAGAAGTGACCGTTCCAACTAGACTTTGTAATTCAGAAATACTGAAAGGTATTCGCGAGCATCTGTCTTACCTTGATGATTCTCATCTGCGAGATATTGTTTTGCTGTTAAGACAGTTCTCCTCACTTTTTTCTGACACACTCACTCAAACAACTGTGCTGTTTCACGATATTGACGTTGCCCAGGCATCCCCTATAAAACAACATCCGTATCGGGTCAATCCGAAAAAGAGAGAGGAAATGAGGAAAGAGGTAAATTATCTGTTGCAAAATGGTCTGGCTGTGCCTAGCTCAAGTGCGTGGAGTTCGCCCTGTCTTCTTGTGCCAAAGACAGATGGCACGTTTAGATTCTGCACAGATTATCGAAAACTTAATAATGTAACTAAACCTGACTCTTTTCCTTTACCCAGGATGGAGGATTGCATAGATCGTGTGGGTGCGGCGTCTTATGTCACCAAGTTGGACTTGCTAAAGGGGTATTGGCAAGTGCCACTTACTGCGCGTGCCTCCAATGTTTCTGCATTTGTTACGCCGGATGACTTTCTGCAATATTCTGTCATGGCTTTCGGGATGCGAAATGCTCCTGCCACATTCCAACGACTTATGCAGAGAGTCTTATCCGGCGTAAGTAATTGCGAGGCATATTTGGATGATGTGGTGGTGTACTCAAATACATGGGAGGATCACCTTAATACTTTACGTGAGGTGTTTACGCGACTGTCTAATGCTTCATTAACAGTGAATCTGGCCAAGTGTGAATTTGGCAAGGCAGTGGTTACATACTTGGGTAAACAAGTGGGACATGGCCAGGTACGTCCTATTAACGCTAAAGTAGAGGCAATTATGGAATTTCCCATACCAAGAACTAAGCGAGAGTTGCGACGTTTTCTGGGTATGATTGGGTACTACAGGGCTTTCTGTAGGAACTTTTCTACTATAGTGTCCCCCTTGACCGACCTGTTGAGCACTTCTAGAGCATTTGACTGGAACTCTGAGTGTGACTACGCTTTTGGTGCAGCTAAAGATCTTTTGTGCAGCGCGCCTGTTCTCTCTGCACCTGATTTCTCTCGTCCATTCAAACTTGAAGTAGACGCAAGTGCGCTAGGTTGTGGAGCGGTGTTAGTACAGGAAAGTGCACAGGGCGTTGAACATCCAATATGTTACTTCTCTAAGAAGTTTTTAAAAGCCCAAAGATCGTATAGCACAATTGAAAAGGAGGCCCTAGCATTACTTCTTGCCTTGCAACATTTCGAAGTATATGTGGGAGGTAGCTCTGAACCTGTTGTAGTATATACTGATCACAATCCTCTGGTGTTTTTAATGCGCATGTGTAATTCCAACCAGAGATTAATGAGATGGGCTCTTGTGGTACAAGGGTTTAATCTGGAAATACGTCACAAGAAGGGGTCTGATAACATTGTGGCAGATGCTCTTTCCCGTGCCCATGGTTGGCAGTGATAGTCAAAATGAATTTGACATTTATGGGTGGGGGTGTTACGTCTGTGACTACTCTTGGATGTGGTTGTTGTTTCTTTCTCTCTTTGTTGTTTGCTGTCTCTCCTCCTATCCTGCTTCTCATAGGTTTCCGCCCAAATTGGACGTGATGTCAGAGCGCGCTGGTTGGTTTCGGCGGAGCGGCGCCCGTTTAAAAGAGAAGCGGAAACGTGTCATCGGGAGAGGGAGAGAGTCATAGACTGATCTGTGGTTTTAGTCATGTGCAGAGTGTAAACGCAATTGTGAAATTGTGTTAGTGAAACTATTGTTGAGTTGAGCCATTGGTGTGTTCTTTATTTCATTTAAGTTACTCCCTCTCTTTGTATTATTCATTTTTTGTTACTTTAGTGGCGTGTGTGCCACTGCGGTATTTATTATTCGTTATTTATTATTAACGTTGTAGGGGCTAGGTGCTTTTTTATTTCAAAATACCTTTTCTCCTGTTTATATTTAGTTAGGGAGATAGGAAAGGCGTTGTACTTTTTTTTTTGTCCTATTTTTCTTTCGACAGGGAATTTAGTTTCTCCTGGGATTATTTAGTTAATTTTTTGTTTGTTATTTTGGCCTGGCCTAGCCCTGAAGTTATTCCTGTGTTGTGAGATTTTTCTTTGTGACTTTGTGGCAACGCTCATTCTTTTGACCTCACAAAAAAATAAAATTAGGAACCCGAGAGTTCCTTTCAAAAGGTACTATGTTTTGATATCTTTCTTTTTTTTATGTTCACCCCTGTACCCCTAGACTACAAAAGGGGTCGTAACATCATCAATTGAAATCTTTTTTAATTGAAATGTAATCAATAAAATGTAATTAAATTTAAAAATGATTTATTTTATATATTTGTTCATTATTAATGTATGCATTTTACATTTTTTAATCAATTAAAATTTAAATTCACCACTTTCATCCAATTTTTTTATTCTGTCCATTCATCCTACCTTGCAGACACTGTGGAGAATTTCGATACAACATTTAAAAAAAGGACAAACAGTTGTGCTTGAACATTTGTTTGATTTTTACAGCTTTACAAAAAGTGTTAAATGCACTCTTAAAATGAACAATGAAATTAATGCATGCTTTTTTAAAGAGAAAACAAATAGTTAAAAATTAAATCTTCTTGAAACGGTTTACTCTTATTTTTAGACACAAATATAGGGACATTCTTAGATTTAAGTTCTAAAAAAAAATTGGGTAAATTACATGATTATTATATGAACAATCCTATGTTTCATGGATCATTAATTAGATTTTTTCATCTGCAGAAAATGATGGTTCCCTTTCAAATGAGCAATGGTCCCCAACCTTTTTTGCGCCGCGGACCGGAAAACGTTTGATACCTTTTGATACCCTTTTACGTTTGTTACGTTTGATAACACACCTGCTCACCGCCACAGCTACAGTACAGCACAGGACCGGTCCGCGACTTTGTAGGCAGTGTTTAGAAGGTACCTCACAAAACTGTTTTATATAGACTGTTTTATATATAACTGTTTTGATAGACTTATGAAACAGCGTATCAGTTTAATGATCTATATCAAAACAAAGAGATCTTTGGTGAAAACATGGAATATGGAAAAATGTTGGTCAATGTATATTTCCACAAACTGACCACCAACTGAAACTTTCAGATTGCATCTTTTAAGCTCAACTGTGACAGAATGGAAAGCATGGGATTGTGGCATATCTAAGGAAGCAAATGATACATCTATGTGCTTTTTCAAAAAACATTCAGATTATCTTAGGAGACTGGAATGCTAATTTTGAACGTGCCTTGATGCCTTGATTTTTTGGACACAACCAATGAACTTGTCCAGCGACAGCCTATGATGTCCCTACTGTTGCGATTGTAAGTATATTATAAGCATACAGCAGCCATATAACCCTGTAGCCTAAGACTGGTTGCCCACTGAAGCTAAGCAGGGTTGAGCCTGGTTAGTACCTGGATGGGAGACCTCCTGGGAAAAGGTTGCTGCTAGAAGAGGTGTTAGGAGGCCAGCAGGGGGTGCTCACCCTCTGGTCTATGTGGGTCCTAACGCCCCAGTATAGTGTTGGGGACACTGTACTGCAACAAGCACTGTCCTTCGGATGAGACGTTAAACCGAGGTCCTGACTCTCTGTGGTCATAAAAAATCCCAAGGATGTCCTTCGCAAGAGTAGGGATGTAACCCCGACATCCGTGGCCAAATCTGACCGTTGGCCTTGGTCCATCACGGCCCCCTAATCACTCCCCTACACTAATTGGCTTCATTTGCTCTGTCTCCTCTCCTTAGCTGGTGTGTGGTGAGTGTTCTGGCACAGGTTATCGTCGCATCATCCAGGTGGATGCTGGACACCGGTGGTTGAGGAGACCCCTCCCCCCCCAAGCGCTTTGAGCTCTGGAAAAGCGCTATATAAATGTAACTGATTATTATTATTATTATTATAAAAGGGAAGGGAACCTGTAGAATATGTTATTCTCTTTTTTGTTTTTAGGATCTGTTTGTTTGAAGTACGTGTTAGGAGCATGTGCGTTTAGCTCTCGCAGTAGGTGAATATAAGCCTTTGTTTTCATAGCCATTCTCTATTAGGACATAGTTAGGCTTCTTCTCACTTTGAGTTTTCTCATGGTTTGTTGAGGCATCGGTCCTTGGAGCCTGAATAGGGAGTAGTGCCAAGTTGCTAGCTTTTGATGAGCCTTCTTGACTGCTTCCTTTGGGTTAGAGCAGGGGTCTCAAACTCAAATGAGCTGGGGGCCGCAGGAGGCAGAGTTTGGGTGAGGCAGGGCCGCATCAAGTATTCCACAAAAAAAAAAAAATTCTCAAAAATTATTGTCATTATTTACAGTTCTTTAACTTCAATGGGTTCTTCTATTTACTTGGACTTACTGAAGTTCAATTTTTTCGAGATACTAAGTCATTATTATGGTAAACTCTCATTATTTTGAGATAAGTCAATATTATGAAACTTTCTCATTTTTTCCAGATATTAAGTCATTATTATGAGAAATTCTCATTACTTTAAGATACTAAGTCATTACTATGATAAGCTCTCTCATTATTTCGAGATACTAAGTCATTATTATGAGAAAATTTCTCATTATTTTGAGATAAGTCATTATTATAAGAAATTCTCTCATTATTTTGAGATATTAAGTCATTATTATGAAACTTTCTAATTTTGTCCAGATACTAAGTCATTATTATGAGAAACTCTCTCGTTATTATGACTTAAATAATCCTTTTTTTCTCAACTGTGGCTGAAACGGGCTTCCATACTTTCCTGATGACATGAACATCGTAATATTTTATATGGTAGAAAATACAGATATAGGCGACTGCTACCGGCTGTTAATTATTAGCTGGGACTGTGTGACACCATTAATAAATGCATTATATACAAACATGCATTTATTAATGGTGTCCCATTATTATTATTATATACAAACAGGGGTATAGGGGGCTCTAGATAGAGGTAGTACCTTTGTTGTCTGGCAGCTTGAGTGGACAGACACACTGGTCCTCATCCATCTCCCAACTCTCACGTCTGCCTCCAAGAGGGAAATCTTTCTTGGCATACCCCGGTACACCGCTTCAGCTAGCGGGCTAAACGACGTTGAGGGGGTGATGTTAACACTGCATCACTAGGCGTATAAACTTCTACAAGAAAGTCAACGGCTAGGACGGAAGGTCTTTATAGATCAACTGCCAAGTGTTCGGGACCAGGACACACCATATGTATTAGTGGATTGCATCTGTGGCCAACCAGCTATGGACCAAATAGCAGGGAATGCAGATCTCTTTAGCCATGGTTGGTCATCTGCATAGGAGAAGGAAACTCCGATATAAAACCTACGACCTGTGGACCTCGTTGTCACCGTCCTGGCTCGCCAGGCCATGGCAAATGAAACTCAGGTTTAAAGGGTGGAGTCAGTTTGCGCAGACCGAACTTCACCTAAAATCTCCATTGCGCAGGCATGAAGGACCGTCTATTGTCTACTGTCTACTGTTTATGTGACTATCAAGCCCTGCAGCGTTGGGAAAGGGGCGAAAACGGCAGGTGAAAGATGTCACTGGAAGACGCAGTTCTAATCCTGCATGCAGGCGACTCAGGCCTTTGGTTCGTCTGATGTTGATCTGGAGACGACATCATCACCCGGCAGCAGCCTGAGTGTCCAAGCAGCCTTTTTTAGGGACAGCACTGCTTGCTCCACACGGAGAAGGGCCTAGAAAAGGTGGCTTAAACAAAGCTTGTCTCCTTACACCCCAGTTGGCCAACCGCAGCCAGCGGGCATCTTACAACGCGGTCAAAATTTAACAGAAAAAACAAGGCATGTCCCACCGGCCTTATATCGTGGGAAAAAACTAAAACTGGCTTGTTGGAACATCAGGACAATGCTAGATTCAACTGACAGCAACAGACCTGAACGACGCTCTGCCTTAATTGCACATGAACTCTCTCGCCTTGCTGTTGACATTGCTGCACTTAGCGAAGTCCGCCTTTCAGAGGAGGGAAGTTTAAGAGAACTCCAAGCTGGATACACTTTGTACTGGTCAGGAAAACCAAAAACTGAAAAACGTTTTTCAGGAGTTGGGTTCATGGTCAAGGACTCAATCACCACTAAATTATCAAACCTTCCAATTGGTCACACAGACCGCATCATGTCCATGCGTCTCTCGTTAGGAAATCAACAACATGCAACACTCTTCAGTGTATATGCTCCAACACTACAGGCAGATAAGGATAAATTCTACGCTGACCTGCGCAGACTTTTCAAGAGCGTCCCAGAGAGTGATAAAATAATCATCCTTGGAGATTTCAATGCAAGAGTGGGCCGAGATTCTGATACTTGGAAAGCAATCATTGGGAAACATGGCGTGGGTGGCTGCAATGACAATGGGCGTCTGCTTCTTGAATTTTGCGCAGAATTACAGCTCACCATCACAAACACCATATTTCAACAGAAAGACAGTCTGAAAACGACCTGGATGCATCCTAGATCAAAACACTGGCATTTAATCGATTACATCATAGTACGTCAGAGGGACCTAAAAGATGTCCTTCACACCAGAGTGATGCGTAGCGCAGAGTGCCATACAGATCACCGTCTTGTTCGATGCAAGCTAAATTTTTATTTCAAGCCCAGGTCCAAACAAGGACGTACCATAAAAAGGAAGCTCCAGATTAAAAACCTCTTGTCTGAAGACGTCAAGGCAAGTTTTCAAGATAGTCTGCACTCTAGACTTGAAAAACCAAACTTTCCACCAGACCTTCCACCGGAAGAGATGTGGAATTCCATTAAGGCTGCCATTCTGCAAACCTCAGCAGAAATTCTTGGATTTACCACTAAGAACCACAAAGACTGGTTTGACGAAAATGATCAAACAATTCAAGATCTACTTGCCAGTAAGAGATCAGCATACCAAGCCCATCTCGCACAACCATCCTGCCCACAGAAGAAAGCAGCCTTCCGCCTTATCTGCAGCTCCCTCCAGCGCAGTCTTCGATAAATACAAAATAAATGGTGGACAAAGCTTTCAGAAAGAATCCAACTATACGCTGACACTGGGGACTATAAGAAATTCTATGAAGCGCTGAAAGCAGTGTATGGTCCCTCCTTCCAAATACAGAGCCCTTTACGGAGTGTAGATGGACAAGAGCTACTTACTGACAGGGAATCTATCCTTAACCGCTGGTCAGAGCACTTCCAAACCCTCTTCAGCACTAGCCGTTCAGTCCAAAAGGCAGCTATTGATCGCATCCCACAACAGCCACCAAAGATGGAACTCGATGTGGCACCCACACTGCAAGAGACTGTAAAAGCCATTGAACATCTGAAGGCAGGGAAGGCTGTAGGAAAAGATGGTATTCCACCAGAGATATAGAAGGAAGGTGGCCTAGCATTGCACACCAAACTCCATGAGTTTTTCGTTTGCTGCTGGGAGCAAGGGAAACTTCCGCAAGACCTCCGTGATGCAATCATCATCACCTTGTATAAAAACAAGGGGGAAAAGTCTGACTGCTCAAACTACCGTGGGATAACTCTGCTCTCCACTGCAGGCAAAATCCTTGCTAGAGTACTGCTAAACAGACTAGTGCCTACCATTGCAGAAGATCATATTCCAGAGAGTCAGTGTGGTTTTAGAGCCAATAGGGGCACAACTGATATGGTGTTTGTCCTGAGACAGATCCAGGAAAAATGCAGAGAACAAAACAAAGGTATGTACATCACTTTTGTGGACCTAACGAAAGCATTTGACACGGTGAGCAGAACTGGACTGTGGAAAATCCTTGCAAAGCTCGGCTGTCCTCCCAAATTCCTTACCATGGTCATCCAACTACATGAAGACCAGCTTGGTCAGGTTAAATACAATAATGAATTGTCACAGACCTTCCCCATTGCAAATGGCGTGAAACAGGGCTGCGTTTTAGCTCCCACACTGTTTTCAATCTTCTTTAGCACGATGCTCCAAAAAGCTACAGAAGACCTTGATGACGAAGATGGCATCTATATCAGATTCCGTACTGATGGAAACCTCTTCAACTTAAGGCGACTTCAGGCTCATACAAAAACATCAGAAAAACTGATAAGAGAACTTCTTTTTGCAGACGACGCCGCCCTTGTTGCCCACACGGAAGCTGCCTTACAGCGTGTAACATCTTGCTTTGCAGAAGCTTGCCAGCTCTTTGGCCTCGAGGTAAGCCTAAAGAAAACTGAAATACTTCACCAGCCTGCCCCCAAGGAATTGTACCATCCACCGTGCATCCTCATTGACCGGACAGTGCTAAGCACAGTCCATCAGTTCACTTACTTGGGCTGCGTGATATCCTCTGATGCAAAGATCGACAAAGAAATAGACAACAGATTAGCCAAGGCAAATAGTGCCTTTGGCAGACTCTACAAACGTGTCTGGCACAATTCCAATCTCAAGAGTGTTACAAAAATCAATGTCTACAGGGCTGTAGTACTAACCACCCTCCTATATGGTGCTGAATCATGGGTTACCTACAGTCATCACCTCCGTCTCCTTGAACGCTTCCATCAGCGCTGCCTCCGCACCATCCTTAACATCCACTGGAGTGACTTTGTTACAAACATTGAAGTCCTCAAACAAGCAGGGATCATCAGCGTTGAGGCCACACTCATGAAGATACAGCTTCGCTGGGTAGGGCACGTGTCCAGGATGGACGATCGTCGCCTGCCGAAAATCACACTGTATGGTGAGCTATCATCTGGCCACCGTGATAGAGGGGCACCCCGTAAGAGATATAAAGACTCCTTGAAAAAGACCCTCACCACTTGTGGCCTCAATCACTGTCAATGGGCATTACAAGCGACTGATCGTGCAAGGTGGCGACATACAGTTCACCAAGCCGTTGACACATTTGAACAAAATAGACGTGGCATCCTGGAGGAAAAACGATGGAGAAGAAAAAACCGGGTACCATTGTCAGCATCCACCACAACCCAATCATTCCCCTGCAGTCTCTGTGGACGGACATGCCTGTCACGTATTGGGCTCATCAGCCACCAGCGTGCGTGCAATAGACATAGAAACCCCCCTTCTTAATCTTCGTAAGCGAAGTCAAGCCAACAATATACAAACAATGGGATGCAGCCACTGAGGCATTATTTACTGGGTTTTATTTTCTATATTGTAACACCGATGTCCCTTAAATCAGCCCATTTCAAATTATGGAGAAAAAAATACAATCCGCATGACGCTAAATCCAACGCCGATAACAGTAACATTCACTTCATCCAGCTCAAAGTAGAACATGCTCAATTTCAATCACAATAAGAAGTAATAATTCTATGACGGATTTGACAAATGCGATGTTACACGGGCAGCTCCACAGTTGTGGATGTTTCTCTGTTTCTCTGTCTGCATCAAGCCCGGCCGATGCCCCGCCCCTGGGAGTCATTTACTCCACTGTGATTGGCCCCTGGGAGTCATTTACTCCACTGTGATTGGCGCCCGGGAATCATATACTCCACTGTGATTGGTTGGTTTGTACAGCTCCAGCTCGCAAGAAAAAGGATCTTCCGCACACAACGCGGTAAAGCGCTATTCATTCAGCACTCGCAGGCCGCACTTATATTAAACTTTCAAATGGTCCCGCGGGCCACAAAATATCGTTTCCGCATGTTTGAGACCCCTGGGTTAGAGCGTTGATAGACTTCTCACTTGAGAGCAGTCTTCTTTGAGGTCTCCGCTCTTCAGAGCTCTTTCCGAACAGAAGTTCCAAGTAGTTAGGCTCTCTATGAGCCTCCTTGAAAGTTACATACAATTAGGCCTCCTCTTTTTCAGAGTCATCCTGTTGTAGCTTCCATTCTTTAGAAGCTCTGGTCTATGACAATATTCTTTTAAATGTGTTCTTAGGAATACCGAGCTCTTGAGCTTTGCCTGTAAGGGGTTTTTCTCATGTAACCATAGTTCCCTGAAAAGGGGAACGAGACAGTGCTCTCTTTGCCATGCTTCAGATTTTCCTGCTTTTGTCTACTTCAGAGAATAAGTGGATAATGTATTCTACAGGTGCCTTTTGTACTCATGGTACCAGTAGTAGGCTGTTGCCATCCAATGGCAAGTTCATTGTCGTGTTTATACTCGTGCTTCAGACACAGGTCATGCTGGAGAGATTCTGGAGGACACAGTGTTCTGTTCCCCTTCTCTGGAAACCATGGTTACATGCGTAACCTTATATGTTTTCAAGCCAGAGACTCTGCCTTTGTGATGTAACATACATAACTGATATCTGCTACAAAGACTATTCAACCTTTTTGGCTTAAATATGAGAATGCTACCTCCTTGCCAAAACAGATAGCGTAACACTGTTTACAATCCACACACACTTCTCTACATTTGACACAACATTCAAAATCTCTTTAGTTCCTTTGTAAACCAACACCAATCACAATGCAAAACTCTTTACATCAATTGGTAACCCCCATTCTTCACTGGTGTAACAACAGCTTGTTACAGAATTGTTCATTTAGTTATCAGAGCTTTGGTGCAATAAATAGACACAGATGAGCTCTTTTTTTGTTGGTGATGAAATTGGAAGTCAGTGTTGAAGCTTCATTGTTCCTCATTCCTAAATCTAGAGGTTTCTTTCAGCTTGCCCCTTGCACGTATACCTCTTTCTTAAGACACTGGAGAATGCATGTGGTGAAGTTGTTGCGCGGGCTTTTTGCAAAGGGATCTGCCACTCCTTTCCCTATGTTTAGCCAGGTACATCGCTTGAAGATTAGGTACTTTGACCAGAGCAAAATCTGAGGCAGGATGCAGTCTCATTTCTGTGCTGTTATATTTTGCATGTTTTTTTTTTTTTGTTTTTTTTTTACTTGTTGTGTGTTTATACTTTAAAAAAATGTTGTACAAAAACATTTAATCTTACTGAATGTTTTATTTGGTCTTTTCCTGGGTATGAAAGGGGTTACAAAAACGTTTTAGAAATACTGTTAAAGTAAAGTTTTTGTTTAAAGTTCTTGTATTGCATTTGTGTGTTTAGATATATATTACTGTTACAAGACTTTACAACCAGCTACCGGTAATACTGACAACGCAAACTGATTTAATTGTTTTTTGTTGGGCACATCAGTATTTTGTTGGTTGGTTGACAGATCTGTTCATTGTGAGTTTTTGTGTGTGTGTGTGTGTGTGTGATTTTGGTGCAAAAAATATATATTTTGGAAAGGGAAACTTTCAAACTTTCATTGAAAATGCTTTTACTAAAGATCTGTAGTGTTTTGTGTTTGTGGTTTTGTGTTTAAAGTTTTGGGGACAGGGACAAAAATTCAATAAATGTGTGTAAACAATTGAGGAAAACTATTACAATACACTGGTTAAAACTTTTCATTTCTGATTAGAACTCTTGAATGAAAAGGTGCATAACTCCAACAGTGTTTCAATATTCCTCCTTAAGCTGGAAATGATGACATCCTATGCCAACAGAAAATCTCTGGCTGACACCACTGTTTCTGGCTGACATCAGTGTTTCCAAAACAGATTTGATTTACTCAGTTAGATTTAGCCTGTGTCAAAGAGTATTGCTCCACTTCTCAGGGTCATATAACCACTAAATGCCAATAGGGGGCACTCTTTATCAAGTCAATATGGAAGATTGTGCGTATTTATGAAAGTATCCCATGTTCTCATTGCACTTTCTCTGCACAGACATTTATTAGGATGCACATAATCAAACTTGACATGATAATTACTTCATAATGGGCAATAAAAATCAATAACCTTTTTGAGCTTCACATAATACAGCAGTCAAAGACAACTTCACAATGGCACTTCATCAATAGACAAACTTCACATCGATTGTTAGTTTTTTTCAAACATTAACAATTACCTCAATCACAAGTTGGTAGCATTAATTCAAGGCCTGATAAACTCCACAAAAATATTTATAAAACAATAACTTTGTAACTGATTCACTTTATTGGTGAATCAAGGATCTCTTCATACTCCTGTCTTTTGCTCTTGCCCACCCAGTAGAGCTTTATGGCCGTCAGCACAACAACACTGATGATGATGATGACGCCCCCAATGATGTCATACACCGAAGGAACCATGTCTAGCACAATCAGTTGAAGAAGCATCGCCACAACAATTTCCATATGCTGCACGGTGCTAACCAGTGCAGGATGGAACTTGTTGAGGGCGTAATACACCCCAAGGAACGCCACGGTGGAGCAGACGCAGATGCCGATTAGATATCCCCACGTCTCTCCATCCAGTGGAATGATAGGCTCCTGCAGGATGAACATAGTTGACATTCCCCACACTGTGCCGGTCCAGCCGAAGGTGAAAAGAGCTGTCCACATGCTCACCTTCTCTTTGATGGCACGGTATATGATCATGGACAAGGCCGCCATTAAGCCTGCCATCACTGTCATGGTGTAGCCGAAAGCCTCCTTCCAGAAACCCAGAGACCTGTGCTCACCTACAATGTTGGGAATCATGACCAAGCAGAGGCCAAAGACGCTACTGACAACCGTCACCACATCTGTCATGCCCAGTCGCTCATCAATGAGTAAAAATGCCAGTATGGCGCTGAAGACTGTCGTGGTGGCTCTCCACATGATAGTGCCGTTGCTGGGTGGAACGATGGCAAAGGAGGTATACGCACACGTGATGGAGATGACATTGCACACGCCATAGAAGAAAAGACGCAGTCTGTAACCTTGGGGACCGAATGGAGGCTCCTGGTAATAAAACACCACTGCAATGGACAACACCTGGATGACTGAGCGGATGAAGAGAAGCTCCAGCGATGGCACCCTAGATTCAGCAGCTAGTCGTGTGATGAGAGCTACACAGCCGTGAGCCAGAGCCGCTCCAAACAAAGCAGCCCACGTCATACGTGAGGCGAACACAGAAGCCTCCCCAAAGCTCTGCAGTTGACCTCCGACTCCTTTGTCTTTTTGGTCCCCAGTCGGTTTGGACCGACTGTCAAGCGCACTGAAAAAAGTCCTGCCCGACTTGTTGTCAGTAAGGTTCTTTCTGTCTGAGGTCTCTTCGACGAATGAGCCAAAGTCTTCAAAAGATGGAGCATCATCATAGCCCTCATCTCCAGGCTGGGGGAAATGAGTGGCGTATTTGACCGTCACTGTATTCGGGTGGATTTTGACTCGCTTCTTTGAGCCAAGCAGATGCTTGGTTGGGGAGTCCTCCATTTTTCTTACAATACCAGCTGTTGTATAGCTCCTGAATGAAAAGAGAAGGAATTGTATGCAAATTAAATACTTCATAATTAAAATTTAAGACAAGATGTACAGCTCAGTAATTCAAGGAATGTTTATACATTTAGAAATTTCACAAAGAGTTCTCAAGCAAAGCAATGGCATACAGTATACGTCCTGGTGTTCTCTAAGTATTTTTGGATCTGGATCGAATAGTGATGTGACTTAACTTTTCCAGAGCAGGAAACCTAAGCCAAATTCTTTCTTTACATAAACTGAGATTAGTTAATATGATATGCTTTTTAATTTTACATGCAGGTAAAATATTGTGTTAATACACTTTAAATTTCTATTTTAAAATATGATTTATTCCTGTGATGGCAAAGCTGAATTTTCAGCATCATTATTCCAGTCACATGATTCTTCAGAAATAATTCTGATGTGATGATTTGGTGTAGTAATAAACATGTCTTATTATTATCAGTGTTGAAAACGGTTGTGCTTATCATTACTGCTGTGAAAACTGGGATTATAGTTTTTTTGGATTCTTTGATGAATAGAAAGTTCAAAAGAAGAGCATTAATTTTTAAATAGAAAGGTTTTATAACATTATACAGTTCATGTTTCTATTCTAAATAGAAGTATCAATGAACAGTATTGTGTGTATCAGAATATATGCTATAATATATTGCATATATACTATGGGTATATCATATCTATATGTATATATCTCAGTAACTATGGAGATGTGTTTACTCAATGGTGGTGTCAAACACCAAGCACATAACCACCGTAAATTATATTTACACTGTTTTTCGTTTGGTAAGTTTACATATGTTCTAAATGTTACATTTAAATGTAGGTATATACAGTTTATTAACAACAATATTAATTGATCAAAACAATGGTTTGTTATTTTTGTATACCCACACCCCAGAATAACAATGGCAACGAAGTTTCTATAGGGTATGCATCCACACCAGAAATAAACCTATCCTGAGAAATATGTTCTAGGGTAAAAAGTAAGAAATTACCCTGTTATGGCATGCTATTTTGAGAACATGGTCAATAATGACGCCTGCTTCGATGATGTCACATGACGCAGAAAGCAGCGGATGAAGCTGTCGTGTGTGAGTGGCATTTAGCAGAGAGGAACCGATTGCGCTCCTGATACCGATTTTATGAATGGAGCTGAAGGGACGCTGTGTCTACTACTACACAGCACTGGATGTGTTCACGCTGCTTCTGCTTTTCATACCTAACATACATTATCACTTACCTTTAATGCCTAATATACCTTTTACATGAATCAATGTGCCAATTTATAAGCAGGTGAGTCGGTTCTCCTGAAACCACCTGCGCAATGACAAAGAAAAACGGAGAGATCTTACCTGTCCTCTTAGATGCCTCTCGCGATTAAAGATCCGCGAATCAAAGTATTAAATCCAGCGATCATTGTTGTGTTTTGAGGCAATGTGTTTATTTCCCCCACATGTCTTTTTTTGTATGGAAACGCTAATAGACTTATCTAAATGAACAACAGCAGGACGCCTCCAGTCAGCTCGTAGCAGGTCTCGCAGTGACAGGATGCTTGTGACCGGATTCTGAGATCTCGGTTGAGTTGCGTGCATGGAATATAATGAGGAGCATTTGCTCTAAGCCTGCGTCATCATTCAGGAGGAGCATGCCATTGACGCAGTACAACTTCACCTGACAGCTTTTGGGTGAATTAATTAAATTTACAAACCTGATTTTTTTAGAGGTTAGAAAAGATCACATTGGGGCGTTTTCCCGGACCAAGATTAAGCCTAGTCCTAGACTAAAATGGCCATTTGAATCAGATTAACAGAAATGTGATTACTCTGTCATGGTTTAAAAAAAGTCTAAGACTTAGTCTAGTCCAGAATTTAATAGGCTATTTTCCCGGAGAAAGACTAGAGCAACTTCAGGACTAAAGCTGGGCTTAAATTAAACCTACCTATTGAGTACAAAACCATGATTGACACCTCCATCCAGAATAACTGTAGCGATTAACTGGTAAAAAGAAATCATATGAACCTATGGTATCCACTAATATGTTGTAATAACATATTCACGGTCCTATGACATAGCTATAGCTACATAGCTATAGATTTCTGTAATATACATTGCTGAAATATAGTAAGAATGACAGCCATGGTACAATATTCACTTTATATATATGGAATATGGAAATATATATATATGTATTGTGTATATGTGAAAAAAATGAAAAAAAGATGCTGGGAATGGTAACTGTGACTGCCTCCCTTTTTGTTCCATTGAAGAAAGAAAGACATAGAGGTTTGAAACAACATAAAGGTGACAGATTGTCACACTTCTGTAGTATAGAAAAGGAAAACTGTACTGCCGTTTTCATCCATTTAAAAACATGCTTTCCAAACATGACCAGGAGTCAACAACGACATCATTCATATTTCATGATATGATATGACCCCTGTGACTTGTGTTACTATAATGAGGGGAGATCTCAGCATGTTTTGACCTTCCATCAGCTGGCTGATTATCTGGCACAGCCTTATTTTAAAATGAAAGGTTCATAAATGCCATTTATAACCATTCCAAGAATTGTTATTATTTTTTATTGCTAATGGGTTTTTTCCTATCTTTTTACTCTAATAGTATGCCAAAGACCAATTGATATTTCTTAGCATTTTTTTAATCTTAATGAAGCATTTAAAAATAAAATGTTTCAAATTAGACTCGGGCAGCTTTTAATGTTTATAAGATAACAAGGGTGTGTGAAAATAGCAAGGCCCTGTTTCCATAGTAACTACAGAGTTCACCAGAACATGCAGAGGACCAACCATTTATCTTAAAGTGTTTATTTTAGGGCTGACTGTGAAGCTCCCTGAAAAAACAACATGTGTCCTTTTCTACATGCTATCAACATGTCATCGAGACACTAATTCCAACTCTCCTCCTGCTGTCATGCTAAGTTAATGAGGCTTTCTTGAGTCAGACAGGAAGCAACATCATATACACACCTACTGGGCAGCATTCAGTTCTTATCAATTTCACAGATTTTTGGAGCGGATTAGAAAAATGCTGCATTTAGTCTCTAATTTTACATCTAATTATAAATGCAAAAGGAAGATGTCTGAAAGCTCTGTTTGTCATCGACTATCTTACTGCCATTGTGACAGATTTATGAGTGCTAGAAACCTCTAAAGTCTTTTCATATCTGTAATGGTGTGGAGAATGATGGATGAAACTCATTCTACAGACACAGAGAACAAATTCAAGGCATCAGGGCCATATTCACCGCATCACAGTGAAGGTTCTTTGGTGCCGTTTGAAGACACATTATTGGTCTAGTATTCATTTACAAAACGGATACATTTTCTTTCTTTAAACTTAAAGTCATATGGAAGTCAATGGGGCCCATCAACTTTCCTGTAGCTCAGTCACTAGTTAGTTAAAATAAACTGGAATTATTTTGTTCCTACACTTAGGTTCATCAGAGGGGAGTTAAAATCAGGTTTTATTTGAGGTGGACATAATAAATAGACTGCACTTTCTCGCTGTTATCTTAAAAGCATTAAGTACATCAACTCACTACACACCATTCGACTAAAGGGAATATAGCAATTTATTCTTTCATCCATTCCTATTTAGTCCTTATTTAAAACACTGATGTAAAAATCATTCTCTGTTGTATGTTTATTATCATAAGACAACAAGAGGAAAATTAAACTAAATTGAACAGCAAGGTGATGTCAATAAGTCATATCCTCAATTAATATAATCAACAAACAGTGTTTTATTAAAGTTTGGGAGGAGCATGTTCAAATAATTAACCTAATTAACATGGGAGGAGGACATTCAGTTAATTGACTCACTTCTATTCCCATCCCAAACTGGGTTTGGGTCAAATTCCAAACTCGGAGCCCTCACACCTGACAATCCCCTTGGACAGCACGCCAAATACCCATAACCTTTACTCTATTTAATTATATGTATGTGTGAACTTGTGAAACAACTAAAAACAAATTACATATATAAAAAACTTAAAAGAGCTTAGATAGAAATAGAAATACATTCTAGTATACATATTCAACAAATAGGTCATGATATACATGCAAATTGGCATGCTAACAAAGAGGATGGTCCATTCACCCTGCACAAAAGGAACAGGTGTTATTATAATTTCAGAAGCTGCAGAATCACACTATTTTGTTGAATGAGGATGCTGAATAACAGGCTGCATTTGATCATTTATAGTGTTACATCTATTCAGTCACAAGTGAGGTTATAAGTTGTCTTCTCAGATTTTTGCAGATGTTTTTGTATAAAATCTTAGTTGCCATGGTTGAGTTCAAGCTGAATAGCATTCATACACAACTCAAATACTGAAATATGAGCTCCTGCCTGCAGTGGTAAATAAATACAGCTGTTCTCTAGTGTGCCAGCATGAAGGCTTTTCATCAAGTCTGTTGTGGAACTCTTGAAAGAAACTTGCACGTATCCATATCTAACTTCAGACTTAGTTATCTTGTCAGTTTTCAAAAATAGTACAGAAGCCTAAAAAAAACAACTAAGACAATGAACTGTTGTTCAGGACATTGGCATCATTCTCTTATTGATATAGCAATTATACAAATGGCTAAGGTTTTTTGAATATTTTGAGATGTGAAAGTATTTATTTTCTTGGAGCTGAGAATGTCAGTACCACTTTCTCTCAACCTCGCTCCAGGTGCAACCCATCTTTTTGCATTCCACCTCAAGGTCTTGGAGTCAGGATTTTTTTTGCCCTTTCTCTTTTCCTTTATCAAGCATTCTGGGTCAGGGCTTTCCTAGTGACGTTTGATGTTGGTTTCCAGAGAGTGTGACCTATCCAGTACCAGCGCCTCTTTGTGATTTTGTCCTGGACTGGGAGCTGTGATGCTCTGTGCCACAGGTCCCTGTTACTGATGGTAGTTTCCAGCTGATTTGGAGGATTTTTCTTAGAAAGGTGCTGATGAAGGTCTGGACTTTGCTAATAATGTTCACATTTATCCTCCAACTCTCAGCTCCAAGACAGAAGAATATCAGTGCAATGAATTAATCCATCCTGTTTAATCGGATACATATATATACCTTAATGTGTCATCAAAACGTTCTGAATATGTCCTTCCAAAACATTCCACTGGAAAAAACAATCGGAAAAATAGGCATTTAAATGCACTGCAACCCATTTTCATAAGCCTCATTTTCATAAGTAATATCTTTGTGGCGACCAGGACGAGGTTGAGGAGTGTGAGGACCAGACCTGGAATTTATGTTGTTTTTGTGTGTGGGTGGTAGTCGTCTGGTAGGGGCTGCCACCATTACTTTATTTTGTTTGTTTATTTCGTGAATAAAATGTTAATTGTTTGACAGTTCCCGCCTCCTTCTTCACTGAACAACATATTTTATTCAATCTTGAATATGGTTTATTTTCTTAACTGATAGACAGATGTGTTTGAATGTGATTTTACTGTAGATTTAGACGAGTGATCTCATTGGACTGACTTTCAGACCAGATGATGAATGATAAAAACATTGACAGGCAATTAAAATCTAGCTTGAGCATTTCAAGCATCAGAGGACATAACTACATTGCATGCTTATAATAAACAGAAAAGCATTGTGTGTTGTGTGGTGGATGTGGGGTGGCACACTGCAAGTCCTCCAAGAGAGATGGTTCCCCCATACTCAGTCCCATTTTTCCCACGAATTGTGACGCCTGTGCGGAAGCTAATATATCATTATAGTTAATGTTCTTGGTGGAACAGGCTTTTAAGGTCTAGGGAAGTTTCTGAGGATCCTATTTTCGACCTGCCTCTTGAGAAAATACATCACACATCAAGTCCCAAGCAATTAATGTGAAGTGCTCTTTGATAACGTGCTTGTATGGCTGGATGATGATTGATAGAGCTTGAGTGCTCGGTTTGACCAGCCTGTGATTGGCCTTCATAATTTGACCATGAGTGTATATGGAGTGTTCCCAACCTCATCTATTTTTTATTTATTAAAGAGAGCGCAGACAGGCGAAAGATCTGCTACAGCTCAGAGCAAGGTTACTGTGCTGTAAAAATAGAGCTAAGCTGCTGGACATGGATGGTTGCTGTTAGCTGTCCTTGTTTCAAAGACATTTGCTGGACATTTGCTGTGTGATTAAGGCTAAGGGAGTGACAGTGTGTTGACAGCATCATGCTGAATTGTTTTTGCATACGCCAGCTTTTTTCTTATAGTGATGATGGCCTTGCAGAATTTATAAACACAAAAACTGTAATCATAGATGTACATTTTTGGACAGGTAAAGCAATAAATCCTTTCAGAGGCAGTGGCATTAACCCCTTGACATTATGTCAGTTGTGCATATATATGAAACAGCAAAGAAAAGCACAATATTTTTAATCCATACAGCTGTGAAAAGTGGTAAGGATGAAAAACTGCTTCAGAAACTGTTACTACAACAATACGTCTTCAGCTATTAGCTGTTCAGAGAAAAAGCTTCAAAGATTTATTGAGAGCAGAGACGTGTGCGACTTGCAGATGTTAAAATGATCAAACACTCAGATAATTGTGCCTGTTAACTGCTTTCCGATCATTCTGCTTCAGTGATTATGTCCTGATCTGCCTGTTCAAGATGTCAGAAAGCATGCATGATTAACCATTAAAAAGTATTAAAATTGATTGAGCAATCAGGCGGTTAGTCATGGCAATAAGTAATGACAATAACTGGGAAATAACGAGGTCCTAACCCTGAACCTACCACTAAGCTTATGTGTATGCATATATATATAATTTTTTTCTTTCTAAAGAAAGTGTTCCTTCAACATTCAATGGACTTGTGCTACATTCTGAATCACAGTGTGAGAATTACTCACTTATGACAGCATATCCTAAAAATACGATTTTAATAGCTCATCACTGACCTGTGACTCAGGTAAAATTGTTATGTTTCATTCCACCTATGTGGCTCCCTCCTACTGATTTTTGTCCCAGAGGAAAGGAAACTGGAGATAAGCCATCTTCAAGGACTTTTGGCCAGGGTAATTACATCCCTTATGTCAAGTTGCTATGGAGACAAAGAGGAGAGCAGCAATCAGAGCAAACATTTACTGTTTTTGCTAAGAATGGCTTTGTTTGAACTTACTGTATTATCTGATTGTATCTGAGAAACAAATAATTAGCTTTGAAACATCTTTATTTAAAATTGTATGATGATTTAGCATGGATGAATTGTTTACATACAGCAATGAAATGTCTGTTAAGCTGTAAATCATGACGTAAAATGAGAGAAAAATAAAACGGTTTGAATGGCTCTTGTTTTAAAATTTTCTGTGATTTATTTCAATAATATTAGGATGCTATGTATGAAATACTTTCAGTTTGTAGGCACAACATATAAAGTTAATCACCTACCTTTTACAATTTGTGCTGTGCAAAATATTTTTTCATAGCTACAGTATATATGTAAGGAATATAAATGAAAATTACATAAAATAAATATAACAGAATACAAAATAAAGTAACAGAAAACTTTTATGACTTGTACAATTACTAACTTAACTTCCCTACTGGCACTTGCTGCAACCAAGAGTCTCTTTGTTCCTCTCTGTCTCTAAAAAGGAGGAAGGTGACTGTGATGTATTTATCTCATTTGAGCATGTGGCATGTTTGCAGGGTTAGTGCTCAGTGGAAAGACTGTGATAGTGGAGTACATTGATTGCTGTTTAAACTTCAGAGAGACATAGACATTATGACAGAAGAGGGAGCAAAGCCCAACGAATGAGTCACCACTAAATAGCCTGTATCATCTTTGAAGACACATGATATAAAAATTTGAGTTTTTTGCTTTTAGTCTATGTCTTGTCTATTAGTTGTGAGGCAAAACATTGTTAGGAAGATCTCAAATACACTCAACACTAAAGCATGAGATCTATATATACATATATAAAGTGGCTTAGATAAATAGTGGTCTTCAGCGACAGAAGCCATGTGTGCCACCAGCTCTGTTCTCATCAATGACTCACTCTTTCCACCAGTGGTCTCATTTCCATTTCCATTTCTATCATTCTTCTCTTGGGAGAAGAATGAGACCTAGTAAATTCTCTTTTGTCCTGCTCATAAATCTAGAGTCAGCTAATTGGGTTAGAGCATCTCGAATCCATCAGCATACTGACAAAAGCCACCTCTGGGGAGAGATGCTATAGTGTACAGAAACAACATTGGGTTTAATTTGATGATAAAACCAGTTGGGGGAGGGAACACGAGGCCTTAAACAGGAAATACAAATGGAAAAAGTGTGCATGTAGATAGGTAAAAAAGTGCTCTCTTTGGTCTGGTGTGTTTGTGAGGAGAATAATAAGCTGGCCAGGTATTCATCAGCCTCACAAATGATTTTGTTCTGCAGCTTATATCCAGTATTGTTTGATCTCCAGATAGTCTTTATCATCTGTTGTGTAAACAGTGTGAAACAGAAAAGAGACAAACAGAGTGAGTTGGTTATTCACAGCTTTAGCCCAGTGTTGGATATCACTGCAGTGTGAGGTCTGCATTGTGAGATTTATCTCTTAGATTAGGATCTGTTCACACAGAGCTTGTGACACTGGTGCAGCCTTTAACATCTCCTAAGAGAAACTGCTGCGCTCACCAGCGACCAGGCGAGGTGAAACACATTACCTTTTAATGTCTGAGCAGGGGAGAACCAGGGAGATGAGGCATGAAGGGGAAATACAAAAAAAACTTGAAAGCAGCATGTTAGCACCGCTCCCAGCGAGCTCTCACTGACTTGAAGTGATTCAGATAAATCATGAAACCAGTAGACATACACCATCTGACTATCTATCTATCTATCTATCTATCTATCTATCTATCTATCTATCTATCTATCTATCTATCTATCTATCTATCTATCTATCTATCTATCTATCTATCTATCTATCTATCTATCTATCTATCTATCTATCTATCTATCTATCTATCTATCTATCTATCTATCAGGATGCACCATATATCACTACTGTATTGTTTATCAGTCAATATTACTGATTTCTTTAATTAATTATGGATAATATTGGATATGCTAATTTTAAATACTTTTACATTTAAATGACATTTAAAAAACTTTTGTCAATTTTGTCACTTTTTAAACAATGTTCAAAAACCCTAAACGTTTAATAACAAATTTAAATGTAATCAATTGCTAGTCTTATCTATTTTGTATGGTGCACTTTATTATGTGATGCCTACATTGGCTGGTAGGATGTAAAATTATTGATTTTACTTTATTATAGGCCAGGGGTCGGGAGCCATACGTGGCTCTTTTGATGGCTGCATATGGCTCGCTGACAAAAAAGTTTGATTACAAAAAAAACAACGGACTACAGGACTATCGCTCCGCTACCCGGAAGACAGGTCTATCACTTATTGCGTCTTGACTGGCTGCGTGCTTTCATGAGTTCTCATTGGCTGCGTGTTTATGTCATGTTCTGAGCACATGGCTTCTCATGTGCTATTCTAGAGCCATGTGCTCTCCTGTCATTGTGTAACCCCGCCCGTCTTGTTAACTCATTATTGGTGTGATTTGCCCCACCTTTCCTCCCACATTACCTGCCCTGTTTGTTCCCTATTTACCGGTACTTGTCATTGTGTTTCAAGTTAAGTCTTCCACTATGGGATAGTTTTGTTTGTGTTTTTGTTTTTGTTTTATTTTTATTAAATAAAGCCCTTCCTCATTGCATCCTTGAGTCGTCGCATTTCCCTTCACCCCAAACCCTCACACCTATTGTTATAATATTATAAAAATTGTTTGTCTCTATCAAATGTACCCAGATTTGATCCAGATTTAGCATATTTCTATCTAATATTTTTTATGACTAAATAAAAGTTTAGTACTTTAGTACTACAAAGTCTCTTAAAATCATTCAGACAAACCACACTAAATATTTTTTTAATGAAAACCTTCTAAAATTAGAGTATTGTGCCTATTGCACTATAAAACATTTGAAAATAAATGTTGTTTTTTTTTAATGATTGTTTCACACCCATAACATTGTATATTTGATGTGTCCATTTTGTGTTGGCAAAAGAAACAGCAGATCAAGAAAGTTACGTTTCATCCCATTTTTGGCACAGCATCTGTGGTGGTCTGATAGGTTGTTTTCATTGTGATTCAGGCCTTTCTCCCTAATTTTGAATGACTCATCAGCCCGGCAACCAGAGGAGAGGCGAATGTGAACCAGACCACAGCCATCTCAGTATGAAGACCACCCACATACATTACACTCAGATCTCCTAGTGCAATTACACAAAGGTCACTACAGATTTGTCAATTACTGAAGACTGAGAGCTTTAATATAGTTTTTTTTTTTCATAAATGAAATGTGCAGAAGAGCAAAAAAAAGCCAACCAATGACATTCAATTATATTCTTCAATCTGAAATAAAGGGAGAAATAAAAAAGGACGTAAAAATATGATCATCATGATAAAACAACTGATCAATCACTGGGTTTGCATGCTATACTATTGGAAACAAATTTATTTAGAAAGTTAACAGGAATATCAATCGTAATAATACATATTAAAATGATTTGATTCAATTCAAACAAAATTCAGAGAGTTTACAATTTACAGAGCTCCTGAAACATCAATCACACAATGAAATATGCTATTACATTATACTATACATATATTGTCGACCAGTTCTATAGTTTAAACGTCAATAGTCACGAATAAATCCTCGTTCATAAGAAGAAACACTGCAGCAATAAATTGGTGCTAATTTAGCGTGTAAACTGCAGACATGCTTGTCCTGGTTCTTCTGAGGGTCTCTCCTCCTCCCTGCCGCCCGCTGAGGCGCGGCTGTTCTCGGCTGTGTCCGCCAGAGGGCGCTCGGGCTCCGATGTCAACACGCGCCATTCGATTGTGGAAAATGCCACCAGATGGCGGTTTAGGATTGCTGCTCTTCTGAAAGGCGCGGTTCCTTCTCCTGGTCCAATTTTCAATTAAAAAATCCATTTTTAGCAAAACTTTTATCGAATTTCGAATAGCGGGAACGCCAACCTTTACGACCATGAGCACCACAGGTGAGTCGTACGCGTTTTTGTGCCGTTAGTGGTGTGTGAAAGGTAGCGGGTCTGGAGATTAAAGATGGAGGACAGCGGGGCTGGTGGGGGATGGGCGGCTTCTCCTCTGCTCTCACACTGACTGCATCTCCTCAGGCCACATCCACACACCCGCAGCCGAGCTTTAGCTGCTCGTCCGCGGCTCTCTGAGCGCACACGGCTCGGTCATGAACACACGGGCTTATTTTCTTAAGTGTAATTGGGCTCTTTAGTGTCTGCAGAGCTGTCGCCGACAGTGAGCTGCTCTCGTTATATAATGATCAGTTTATTGCACTGATCGCTGCGGGCTCGAGTAGATGCTGGTTTGTTTCTCTAGTTTCCTCCCCCCTTATGATATAATGAAGGTCCCGTTATTTAATGTCAAAGCCAAGAAATTGTTGCAGACTTGTCAACAGCAGGCTTAAAATGTAATATGTTGTGCTTGAGTCATGATTACATGATTAATCCCAGTGTAAGAGACGGTGTGAGGAGAGAAGGAGCCAGGCAGGTGTAGTACTGTTACTATAATAGAGGAATATAATGTGAGAGACTTTAAATGTGTGTGAGTAAGGGGGGAGGGGTTGAGTTTTCACCTTTGTTTTCTTCTGTACTTTCTCAGACTGAAGGAAGATCACACTTGTAGTGAAACTTCACAGTCAGCCCACACATCACCTGAGTTATTAGTTATTTCTGTTTGAGGTTTTCAGCATGTCAACTTAATTTTGAATGAAGGCCCTTTGGTAAATGTGTGGCTGAAATGCAATATTTGGGGGCAGTTATTCCCAGGAAAGTTCAGCTTTATCTCAGGAAGGCAGGAATCCTCACAAATCTTTTGTTCAACATGCTTGTATCCTCTTGTTTATCCTTTATCTTGTACACAGCAATTCCAGGATTTTCTTTTCTTTTTTCTTATTTATTTATTTATTTGCAGAGAAAGGTTTCTGTAGTGTAATGCAGTTGTTAAAACAGTTGCAATACTTTAAACGAAGCCAAAATAAAAGAAAAAATGAAATCGAATAAGTTTAGGTATTAAAGTTAATAAACCTAAAATAAAAATAAATAAAGCCAAATAGAAGTATTAAAAATAAAGATGGCAAATGTCAAAACTACTAAAATTAAAAACTAAATTTAATATAATAAGAAATACTATATTATTATATAATAATATATAATATATATATTATGTGTATTATATTATACAATACTAAAATAATACTGAAGAATTTAATTTTTTTTAAACACTTACAAATTTATGGAAAGTTAATAAAATCTTAATTCATTGAAAAGTCATAGAAGTTTATAAACTTACAAACATGAACAGACAAGTCATTGAGATTTTTGGAAAGTAATATTTTGTTTTGATACTTTATTGTTTCTTATGTTCAGCTTTAAAATATGAAATTTTTCACATTTGATATAAATATACATTTTTATGAATGGCTTAAAAAGGTGTGGGAGTCTTGAGTGTTATTCTGGAAGAGCTGTTTGAGACCTAAATACAAAGTATTGAATTGTAGGCCTATATTTAGCTTGAAAACCTCATTGTCTGGTAATTATTCACCTGTGATCATCCAAACAACTTATCTCTCTCTTTCTTACATTAAATCATGTGAATTTTAAGATTGCATGCAGTATTCACTGAACTGTAATGTTAGGATCTTATGCTGTGGCCTCTCTTCAGTCTTAAATATCAATAACTGTAATACTGCAAGTGTGTTTCCCGTTGCAGTTCGAGACAAGCAGCAACCAAGAAAACCACTAGCTGACTTTTTCTGTGATGTGCAAATAATGTAACCCTTTTTGTGCAGAATGAGCACATCAAAGTGTGGTTTGTGGTTCAAAGTGTGGGCAATAAAAAAAAAACATCTGGAGAAAACTGACTCCAGTTCAGTGTATGAAATGTTTAATCTACCTGACTGAAAAGAGACTTTTAAAACAAGCCAACCGTGTACTTGCTTTCCTGCTTTGCATTTGCTTTTCCTAATGCATTGAAAACAAAATCCTGCTATGTAAAAGCGAAAGGCGTTGAGTACCCCGTTAAGTTCAGTTGGTGATCTCAGGACGCATCAGTGAGAACAAGAGCTGTGATGTCTTGTGTAGAAACGTTAAACTGTGGCTCACTTGCTCCGTTTGTTCACCATTACTCCTCATAACAATTATAATGACGTCTCCCTCTCTATGAGTCAGTCAGAAGGCGTGCGAGTACTTGTTCAGAATGATCTGTTTAATGTCAGCAGGGTTTACTTCAGTGCCAGACATGCAGAAATAAACCAGCTCTGCCTGTTAGTTTTATCTACATTTACATTTATGCATTTTGGTAGAGGCTTTTTTTCCAAAGCGACTTAAATTGCATTCAAGAAACACAATAAGATTCTAATCAGTTCTTGCTTTCCCTGGGAATCGAACCCATGACCTTGGTGTTGTAAGCGCCATGTTCTACTGTTTGAGCTACTAGATGAATATAAATAATTTCTAAATCCTGCTCTTACTGTAATGATTTCAGTGGACGTTTTGTTCATAGCTTTTTTGCATCAGTACTGGGCATTTGACTGGATCCATAAGATTGCATTGCTTATGATGATGATGCTGGATGATTGCTGTACATTGGGCTTTTTTTCCATACACAAAAATGTTTTTATTTCCTAAATGAACTGAAATATGCAACAGTGAGGTCATGTGACAATATAGCACATATGGTACTGTTTGAAATGTATATCTTTTCTCTCTGGACTTTTAGAAAATAAATTATTTTAATAAACTCTTTTGTACACTCTCAGTAGTTTATTTATTTTGTCTAATAACATTGTCCAACAGGGAACATACATAATGCATTACAGGAGGATTCTGCTGCTGTAATTTCCACCACATCTCAAGCTGTACATTGGGTGGAATAAAACACTGCAGTGGAAATGATAGTGATGGAGATGACATTTTAAATTTCACTTTTCATCTCTTTTTTTGGTAAACAGGTACACTAACCTTTTAAAATTATGGTGGAAAAGCTGATGGATTGTCATAAATTATTAATATGAATTTTACTAAATAAATATAGAAAAGGCATTTGTTTATTTGATTTTATTTACATTATCATAGTAATATGTAATCATTTTCATAATGTTTGCCAGTGTGAAATATTGACATTTAAACATAAAAGTTAAGATTATGATGAAGGCATTGTAAAAGTTTCGACGATAGTTTTAATAAAGCCAATATAGCAGAAAAGAAAACCGTTGAATATTAGTTTGAATAAAGTTCAATACTGAGTCATAGTCGAAGAACCACCCTCGTATTGGCAGTAACTGCGCTTCTCCCGTCGGCCGGGGGTCTGTAGCAGATCTGTGAGTTTAGCAATTATTTCACCTGACATCTTCAGTTTGTCAGCACACTGCACAGATGAGAGTCTGAGAGTACAGATATGTGATTATCTTCCTTGCCGACGCTACCCTCAAAAAAGACGTGAATGGGTCCTTTGTATTCAGTGAAATATGTGATTGACGCTTGTTAATGTGCAGCAGCTCTGAGAGTAAGATGGCTCCATGCTGAGTCTCTCCTCCCTCTCCTGCAGTCTCCATTTTGTGAGTGCTTGCAGCGGGGCGGCCATGACCGCTGCTGCACTCACACCAACACAAAAGCTCTCTGCTTGTCCCTTTCAACTGCTTATGACCAGCACAGACTCACTGCTATGGGAATGCAAGGGCTTTTGTTGCTTTTTAGGTTGTTTTTTTTGTTGTTGAGGGATTTAATGGTATTGTCTTCTGGTGAAGCACATTTGCTGGCCTCTAGTGAAGCTCCCAGTGGATCTGTCTCATCAGTTATTACTGTAGTTTCTCACACGTTCAGCACCAGCTGCTGGTGTATGTGTGCGTGTAACCTCAGTGAATGCAAAATGTCTTTCTCAGTCTTCAGGATCAGGTCTTTTTCACAGTTAACGCTTGCTTTGTGTCTCTGCTGAACAAACCCTCCAGAATAAAAGCAGGAAGTCAGCACAATGCCATGCCTCAAAGCCACATTCACACACACCCCACCTAGTAATGTGATTTTACACTAACAGTCTGTCTTTGTTTGTCAGGTTATGCGTTAATTTTATGTTGATCAGGATTTGGTTTATGGATGGGTGTCAGCAGGGAAATCCAGATCACTACATTTTATATTAAATTATAATTATAGGCCTGAATGAAAATATTCTAACAGTGCAAGTGGCTAGTCCCTACCACTGGCAAATTATATTATGGTTAAGGCTTCTATAAGTCTAATTTTTATAAACATAACAAAACATAAAACACTAACCTAAACACTATATACAGCCAAAACAATATATGCACAACTTCACAAAGAAATTGCCATCATTTTATAACAAAAATGAGTTGCATTCCCTAACCCACTTAAAGTGGCTCTATTATACCATTTTAAAAGTTCTTAAATTTGTTTCCTACAACAGTTTTATGTCAAAGTAATAAAAAAAAACATACATTTTCTCATAATACATTACACATCACACATTTTCAATGATTCTAAGCAGACTTTTCCAAAGACAAGTCATTCTCTCTAAATCCCTCCTTTCCACAAGCCTACTTTGCTCTGATTGGTCAGATGGCCCAGTCTGTTGTGACTGGTCTACAGCTTACAAAATGAGTTGGAAAATAAATGCCCATTTACTATTACTGCATTTCAGCTGCGGAGGCTTCCTAAAGCTCAGTGATTGTACACACTGTAAAGACAGTAACTATGGCTCCATTTTACCATATCAATCTGAGCGCAAGTCCGATGATGAAACATTGAAAAATTCCGATCAACCCCAAGTCGCAAGGACGAGTTTCTCAGTGATGTGCTATTCAGTTTGATGTACATTGAGTTTTCTCAACGGTTTGTAGAACATTATTCTAACGTTCTCAGAATGTAACCTCATTACCCGCTGTGTCAGTTATCATTTTGTAAGTATTTGACTGTTACAGTGCACCAAGCAGTCATTCTTGCGAATACATTCATACATACTTTTGATACTTGCGAATGTTTGAGTCTGAGCAGCTACATGTGAGCTCGAAACCTGCTGCAATTAGTACAATTATGTGCAATACTAGCGCTATTTAACCGGAGTGGGTGTGTGTCACTTGGCCGTCGGAGAGAAGAGAGCGAGAACATTCATCTGACGTTCGATCGGTGCATCTCCAAATGTTAGAGCTCTGTATAGGTCATTACACAAAAACATCTACAACGATTTAATTGTTAGTTTACATGCAAATAATAACCTGAAAAATAATCATTATCTAATGGGAAAAGTTCCCATTAGGGAACGCTCTGTTATTTTGGGGTTATTTATAAATAACCACCTCGCAACGTTCGAGGAATGTTATTTTGTAAAAAAAAAAACTAAAAAGAACTTTCTTTGAATGTGATTTAGATCTAAAAAAAACAAACATAAAAAAAAAAACAAATAGGAACCAAATTACTAACATTAAGGGAATATTCTGTGTTTGCTGGTGTAGCATAAAGGTTTTACATCATCAATACTACAATAGAATATAATCTGCATTAATGGACACAGTTTTAGGTAATAGTGGGCCCACAGTTAGCCGGAGATCTACACAATATAAAACACAAAACTATGTAGTTTGAACACCCAATAGAAAAATTTACATATAATTAATCATACTTGCACAGGTTGTGATTCTGAGGAGCAAGTTGGTCCAAATAAAGTGGGCTCTATCATTTTATACTTCACAGAGATTTGAAAAGAAATCGTCAAAGGGTTATTTTTGGTGTTTACAAAGAAACTTTGCTTTTGTCGATTTGAAAACAATGTTTTCTCAACATATACACAACACAAAACCAGCTACTGTGTTTGAGGGCGGGTTAAAGTAAACGTTGTTCACGGGCAGCCAATGATGACCATAGATTGACATAATCAAATGTATCACCGCGTTATGTATGCAGGTCACAGAAGTGAGACTGGAATTCCTAACGACTCTTTAGACAGTTCAGAGGAAATTCTTGACAGTAATGATTTTTGGAGACAATTTATTTATTTATAACGATTTATTGCGCACTTTTGACTTTACAACTTTGAAGACTTTCACGGACAGCTATGTTATTAACTGGTTTAAAGGTAATAATCAAAAAGCATAAAAGCATTCAGTTTTCACTGAAAACATAAAGTTTGGTTAATTGAACTCTGTGTCATGTTCTCATGTGATTAATTTAAACTATCTTGGTAAAGTTATTTGGCAATGAGTCACTGAAAAATTTACGTATTGTTACTCTAGCTTCATGTTTGGGCAACTGCATCCACAAGGCTTGACATGAAATGGATGCGGACGGGTAAAACGCATTATCAGAGAGGAAGCACAGTGTCATTGTTTCTTAATTACTTAATAATGGAATTGAGTCATATAGGACCTTCAAAATGAAGATAAGAACAGTTTAAGAACCAAAATCTAAAAAGGATATCAAGAAATATTTAATACAACTTGAGTGTATTACCAGAGTGTAACAGTGTTACTTGAACTGTTACCATCTGGCATATAATGCAACAAAAATTGTTAAAGTCAACAGATTTCACAAATAGACCCACCAACCCTGTGTAAAAAATATCAAATCACATTATGTACATTTCTACATAATTCCCCCTAACAAATTTGAGCAGAAATTCTGTGAAATGGGGTTTATTTGACATGGAATGACCCATGCTTGTACACTATTGTTTGTACTTGATCTTGGGCCTGCAGCAATTCAGATTTTGGAGAACCCATAGGACACACTGACACACTTGTAGTATTCTTTAACAGAGAGTGATGAAGGAAGATTATAGCAAGCCCAGCGTTCAGGGTTAATCCTGTAGAAAAATCCCTTATGATTAAGGGCTTCTCACATCTCCTGGGTCAGTCATCTGCTGTTTTGAGTACCTTATCTCATTAGTGTGCAGTATTGTGTCTGTGAGATTTAGATGTTACACAGAGTTGCTGCTAGACAGCGCTCCTTTATAATTACATAGTGCATTAAAATATAAAAAAATGTGTGAATGTCTATGTATTAGACTTGAAACCAAGTTGCTTCTGCAAACAAATTATCTTGGACCTTTTTACAGCAACTAACTTCACCTTTTTGAGTAAATTGGATTCAGTTATGCCTATTTCTTATAGTGCAAGTGCAAAAATCAGGATTCCAAATGAGAAGTAGCCAATATCTGAATATACAATATTCCTAAAACAGTACCCAGATGACCTGCTGCTTCCATTGAGACTTTTCTCTGTTATGGGAAATGGCACAGAACAACAAAACCGCTTGAACGCAGGAGAAAAAATTTAACACTCACTTCACCAATAATAACAAGAAATCTAAAGTGTTTTTTGCTGATGGTTTTACTGACTCATCAATGGTCAGCAGCAAGACATTGGTCAATAAAATGTTTAAATGCATACAAATATTTGTTTTATTGAACAGATTTAATTTTAGGAGGTTTGCATAGTATTCTGATTTTGTATTTTATTCATTTTTATTTATTCATTATTCTTTTTTGTGCAAGATTACTAAAATGCTCACATTTTATTTAGTCTAGAACTACAATAATCATCATGTTCAGACACAACAACTCCCAATTTTACTAGTTACTTGAAAAAGTAATCCGATTACGTAACTCGAGTAGAGCTGCAGCTAACGTTTATTTTGTTTGGTCGATTAATCTGCCGATTATTTTTCCGGTTGGTCGACTAATCTAACAATTATTTTTCCAATTAATCTAATGGGGGTTATTTTAATATCAGATTAATCCTTTGGCATCTTTCCAAGAAGTAAGTACATTTGTATTTTTAACTTTTATTGCATTTATTTTCTAAAAACAAACTGGTTCAACACAAACACAATTTTAGATCATGTACCATTAATTAATACATTAATACAACACAAATTCTGCCTAGCATTGTGCAAAAAATAGTAAGCAAAGTCCAACATAAATTCTACCTAATAAGTCCCCGTGGGGTGTGCAAAAAGTGATAAAGACTCCCAGAACTCACTATAACACTTACAGCTGGCTCGTCGCGTTGAGGTTTTTTCAGAGTGATTAAAGCAACCTTTATTTTTTCGTCCCCTTTCGCCCTAAAGTATTCCCAGACTGATGATCGTGGTCTAGCTTTATGTGGCAGATTCATGCCTGGGAGCAGAAGTCGCCGTTAGTCTAAATTAACGTAAATAATGCAGCGCTTCTACGCATTTTCATAAACGATGACGTTGATGCGTCGCTGCAGCTCTAAACTTTGTACCAATGTTTATACATACACTGACTACGATTGCCTGTAATGCAGTTAATGTCTTGATTGGTTTTGCCTAGTAATATCTAGTTGTAGACGGACATATTGAGCATGGTTATTTGAATAGTTACGTAAAATCATAAAATAAATTTTCATTACTTGGAAAAAAAGAGAATAAAAAAACAATTGATAACATCTCGATACTAAAATAACACTGATATTGAGCAAGAGGGCTATTTCAACTCTTGCTGATTCCTATTTTCGTCTTTGGCTCTTCTGTTTCTGTCCTTCTGTGTGCTTAAGATTGCAGTTGTTAAAATGTCTCTCTGCTCAGCCATCATCTCTTCACCTGACATTCCTCTCCCGCAGGTGAATGGCCTCTTTGTAGGGTACGTCCCAGAGCCGCGGTCGTGACGATGCCTTGTCTCAACAAAGCACTTTTGTTAACACTGACTGCACTTGGCTGGTTATGTGCAGATTAAGGCTTTTACTTCGTGTTCCGTATGTTCTGTATGCTCTGGGCTCTTTCCCGTGGATGAGATGGGGTTCTGAAATATGTGTGATTTAAGGAGAGCAGATGGAATTACAGACTGTGGTGAACAAATCAACAGAGAACTCAAGCTGCTGCCTTACACAGATCTGGTTTCATTAATGTGTTTTGTCATGTAATGTAGTTCTCCTGCTCCGTAAGTCCAAAAGTGTCCAATTATCCATTTAATCGCATCATGAGTTTGGCTGAAAATGTTGCTTTTTGCAAATGCACCTTTTTACATGTTAAACCTCAGAATCATGCTTTGTCATTATCTTGTTTTTCTCCCCTAGCAGGACAGATGGGAATTTTAGTAATCATGAAAATAAATGTAATTTACGTGCCACTAGCAAACAGCATTGCAGCTCATCTGTTTCAGTATGTTTTTTGAAATGCCAATATTAGTCTTCATTTAATTTGCATGATTCTGTCTGGTAATGGTGAACCAACCATCTGCAAGACAATCTTTCATCTGTAGTTTGTCAAGGACAAAGAAAGCAAAAAAAACTAAATGTGCGATTGCACATCTTTGAAAAAATCCTTATTTCTCATCAGAGACATGTTTTTGCTGCCCAGACTGTCATTTCACCCTCTTATTCTGCCCTGTGTCACATTAAGAAGCGATCAGTTTAGCCTGTTCACCAGTCTCCCATCAGCCTCCATTGATTTACTCTTAATAGGGTTTCTGCCCTTGACCAAATGGAGGGAGAGTCATTCAGCTAATGCCTTCACATTTTTGAACGTGGCTGCCACGTCTAGATTTCAAAGTGCCTACTAAAGCTTTTGTTCTTTAGTGAAAAATGTATTAAAGTTAAAATGAATACTCATTTTACTGTGATTGTAAATGTTGTGCTTACTGTAAATTTATTCTTCATTTCAACTGTATTCTCACAAAAAAGGATCACGCAAAGAGAAAGTAATTATTTCTGTGACTTTAAAGGCAGATGTATGTTTTAGTACTTATTAATTTTCCCTCTAAAGATTTAATAAGCATTACATTAATTATTAACTGCGATTAAACCTACAAACCTAATGGACTCTTTCCGGGCTTATCGGAAGCAGAAGTTTTCTAAATGTCTGTAGTGGTGAATAGATGACTGGAAATAAAATATTTGTATTCCCATTTTGCTCCAATAGCAAATGAAACATTCTTTGCGTTTCCATGACTCTTAAAGAGGAAAAATATATATTGAGAGATTGTTTACAGCAGTCAGAAGGGAGAATGTTGTGAAATTTCCTGTCACTTACCTCAGCTTTTGAAAATGAAACGGCCTCGCAGCAGCGTTAATTAGTCTTTATAATTAACTGCTAGATAATGTAACAAAGTATAGTGTTATAAATCTATACTAAATTTGTTAAAAATGGGTTTAGGTAGGGGTGTAACAGTACATATATTTATTCCGAACCGTAGTTTGGTGCATGCAGTCACATAAAAAATGCATAAAAAGAAGATATGCCCGATCGATATGTTTACATCTCTCAAGTTCAACCAGTGTTTTAACTGCGGAAAGATGTCAATAAAACGGCTTCAATAAAATAAACATTATGTATATGCCCTATATTTAATGTATGCTTAAATAAATTTGTCATGACAAGAACTCATGACAGCCGCTGTGTAAATGATCATATTTCAAAAACGAATTGGAGTAGAAAGTTAACTTTATGATTAGATTTAGAAGTTAATGCAAAACCTGTCCTATGTGCAGTTACATGTTGATTATTATATCTAAAAAGAATATGAAACGGAATTCAATAATCTGGGCTCTGTTTTTCATTGTAACCTTTTATATTATAGTAATGTGTAAGTAAGGGCTCCCTATATAGTTTAAAGTATTAGTTAGCTAAGATAGATTTTTGTTTATCCTTTAGAAAATCTTAATTATAATGGAATTTATGTAAACACATTTGTTAAAAAACAACCCAATTTTTTTGTTTTCTCTCCCTTGCTAAACCGAATCCATGACTTCAAAACCGAGGTATATACCGAACCGTCATATTTGTTTACCATTACACCCCTACTAGATTTGCAGGGTTGATAACTGTGGAAACGCATCATCACAGTCCATGAAAGGGTCCATAACCCAGATGGTTTTTGGGGCACATGTCACAGCAGGCCATCCACCCTGTTTTACAGCTCTGCTGATGTACTGTTGGGCTTCATCCCAATATGTTTTCTTTTAAGAGCTGATGTTTTTCTTCCAGTGCATTCTAGCTACATTTGACAAGTGCACCTTCTTGATAATTTAACAGCTGTAAGATACAGCGCAAAAAAGCTGCTCTAAATCAGGCAATACATTAATAGAGAAATATCTTCTGTCTTTTACTTTTCTAACTATAATATAAACGTACAGGTCTCTAAATATTATTATTTATTTTTTTCTAATGTGATAGCATTTTCTATTATAAATTTTTCGAAACGTCTTTTATGTCTCAGTTTTTCTTTAAGCGCAGCAGCATCTCCACAAATCTGTCAAACCTAAAGATAATGTTTCTCAGCAGTTGATCCGAACAGCATCTTTTTCATCACCAATTTTTAAGGATGTTTAATTTTGGATTTTTGTCATTATCAAATTTTGGCCGTTGCAGATACTTTTATGCATATTTGTTTTTTATTTGTATAGAAACAACACAAAGTCTCTCCTGTATAGGAATTATAAATTTAATTATTTTTCATTTATTAAAAAAAAGTATGATTTTTTTTTTTTTTGTTCCGGTTCTGAAGTTTATTTTCCAAAATGTTACTTGTTGGAACTAAATAAGTGTTAAGAAATTACTTTTTTTTAATCCACAATGGGATGTGTGGTAGGCCAGTTAACGCGATCTTAAGGGATAGGGGCAAAAGGCAAAAGGCATTTCCAGACAGTCCAGTCCTATCTTCTTGAATCGGGAAGTTTTAAAATCTCAAAAACGTTTGCATAAAATTTTTCAAATCGGAAAAAAAATCTGACATTGTCTCATAAATATCGTTTCTTGTGCTCAAATAGCGTTACAATATGTATTTTTCATATATTTGATGGGTTCTTTGTCTCTTTTATTTAGAAGGCCGGATTTAATCCACAATGTTACTCGTTGCACTTTTTCCCATTTATGAGTAATATGAGTGCACCATCATTGTATATCTAAAGTCTTTGGTATTGGACACCAGACTTGCCCAGTGTGATGATTATATTTTAAGCCTTTATCAGCCGATTGTTTTTTTCTTCTGATAATCTTGTGCATTTCTACAAATGTTATTTGATTAGTGACCTAGAAATAGTGCAGAATCGTAAATGCCTCTTTTTCATTTGACTTCATAACATTTTTGTTGTTATACTGTAGATTTTTCAAAATCCTTAAACCAGTTTATTCCAGATTTTCAATGCTGTGCTTTAGTGTAACCACACTACCTAGTGTTTAGTCTTGGATCTGGGTTGTGTGGTAGGCCAGTTAACGCGATCTTCTCATGCTGTGCAACCTTGATGTACAGCTGTATAATGTTTAAATTTCATGGGTTCACTGTGAAAAGCGTCCTTGTGCGATCCACCTTCTCAAAGACTGTAGTAAGAGTGACTGAATTAACTTCTCTCTCTGGGTGCATCACATTACATTTAAGTTGACTGTAAGTGGATGTTATTTAATTAATTTTGTAAAGTAATTCTTCCTGTATCGGTCGATATTTGTAAACGCACGCCCACTCTCTCTCTCTCTCTCTCTCTCTCTCTCTCTCTCTCAAGTGTGTGTCGTTTGTGGCTGGTGGACTAATAGCTCCGTTGTTTGTGTGTGTGTGTGTGTGCACGCACGTGTGTGAGTGAGAGGTTCAGTAGTAGTTGCCAGGGATGTGAACGTGCTCCACGCATGCGTCTGTTGCTTTTACTGTAAAGCACTTAACATGCATGACATGTATTCCAGAAGGCAGGCATTACCATGGCAACCCTTGTAGGTCATAAGCTGCAGGTTTGATTTGATTGGCTGAATGAAGCAAGCGCACACAGGAGAGATCAGTCAGTGGCAAGGACTGTTTATCTACAGGATGTCCTTTTGGATCTGCTCTACAAGTCTGATTTCTATCTTCAGCTATTTTATCTTTACAACCAATAAGAATTGTTCTGGCTTTCCGTATTAAAACATGCTCCACGTTTCATATTTATTTTGAGAACTGGGATTGCCTTTGAAGTGTCTGAACTTTAGTACTGGATGTTGTTGTAGTTTGTGTGTTTGTGCACAGTCAGATAAGACTATCTTCCAATTTTTCATATGTCTGTGTTATTTGCTGTTCTCATCACAATAGGGGTGGGTGACATGACCAATATGTTATATCACAGTATGATGAGTCTTTTATTTCACGTTAACGGTCTATGACAACATCACTGTTTGTTTGTTTGTTTATTTATGATAATCCAGTGAATTATGTACAATTGAAAGGTTTTTTGTATTGTTTAAATTATTCATAAAGTTTACATTGTTACAAAAAGATTTCTCTTACAAATAAATGTTTTCTATTCATCAAAGAACCCTGAAATTTTTTTTATCAATGAAATGTTTCTTGAGCAGCAAATCAGCATATTAGAATGATTTCTGAAGGATCACATAAAAAAACTGATGACTGGAGTAATAATGCTAAAAATACAACTGTGCCATCACAGGAAAGAATTGTAATACTTATTGTAATAATATTTTACAAGATTACTATCTTGCTATATTGTTTATTAAACAGCTGTAGCCTTGGTGAGCTTCTTTTTGAAAATCTTACTGTTTTTTTAATTATTAATATATGACACATTACCAGCAGACTCTGTTGAAGATGTGACAATGCATGCTTGTTTTTTGCATGCAGCCTGCAAGGATAACTCAATAGAAAGACTTTACATTTAATAATTTACAACTTGTGTGAAATATGAATTATTTTGTGCTGTAGATTCAGCAGTGGTAGCCAAGGTGCAGAAAACACTGTGCAGTGATTGACTTACTAATAAAAGATAGTTAAGCTACATTGGCAACTGTAAACAACTAATCTCTTTTTGCAATGTGCGTAACAAACACCCCTCATTCATAACAATACCATTGACGGATTTCTACTGTCACATGGCACATCTGACACCCACTCTGTTTTTATATCACAGTATGAGAATGGAAAATTGGTGCCGTGTTGGATTTAGTTAAAAAATAAAATTTCGTGAACAATCTCTCCTCTTGATGAAAAATGTCTTTTGTAATTCAGTGGATAAATCTAACATGATGACTAAATTATTGCATTCACAATTTTTGAATGCATTAATCTATTTAAGTTCTATTAAACATCACTGCAAATAATGAATCCTTGCATCTAAGATAAAAAAATATTGACTTCTCCGTATCAACTCCGATATTGCCATTCTTTGCCAGATCGGGTATCGGACACAGGACTGATCCAAATCCGTCCCTATCCAAATATTGTGCGTATACTATTCTATACTATAGTACTGTTATTGAAAAGCCCCACAAAATGCACAATTAAAAGTTTCTGTGCACTATTATAAGTCTTCTGAAGCCATTCCATAGTTTAATGTGAGGTAGCCAATGAACATTTAAGTTGTATACTTAGATTAAGCTGTACTTTTAAAATAAATGTTGTTTAATATAAAACTGTATATCGGTGCACCCTTAATATAAATGTTTACTTGATTTTCATGATTTTTCACTAAATGTTTAGATTTTATATCATTATTGTGTGCTCATGATTTTTCTAGAGTAGCTTTTGTTGCTGAATTGTCCACTAATCTAATTTATAATAGCATAATTTATAAATAATTTATAATTTTGTCATTGATTTTATATTTAAAAAATTAATTTATATTTATATTATTAAATAATTTTATTATTTATTTGTATTTTTTCAACTTAATGTAATGTTGTTTATTTAGTCGGTTCTGTTTAACACACAAAAGAGTGATTATGAGTTCAACACACAATCGGTATAGAAATTCTACATTGATTAAAACCAAATTGGGCTGGTATTGGATCAGTATCGTTATTGGCGGATACTCAATTTATTTTACTATATTATTTGAAGCTTCCACTTTTCATACACGCACTGTGAGGGCCCATTTCCAAAGTTGTCACGTACAAAATATGTTGTCAGCCTGAGGAGTGAAGACAGGGCATGTGGGTAGTTTATGCATAATGTTCTTTTTTTATCACCAAGATTTTAGGTTAAAATGTATAAAGAAAAAAAAGTGTAAATGTTGGGCCCTGTAACAGTCAGAAGGCTGTTAATTGAGCTCCCAAATGATTTTGTGAAGAACTTGTGGTTAAGGATAAATGCTTCTGTGGTGCTTCACTCCACATTTCTAAACATGGCTTAATGCAAAAATACTCTTTCACGTTAAAATAATCACTTTATTTTAACATTCATATATTTTTACGGGGTTGGTCTGCATGTAAGTGTGAATAACGTCGGACACAACAACACAATATTTTATCACAAAGATTATATAATATAAAGTAACAAATCATTATATAATTAGTTGTTGTGAATAGAAAGTAGAATAAAACTAAAGAGGGTTAAAAAAACAATAATTATTTTAAATACTTTATATTTGATTTCATAATAAAATATTTAAATATTCATTATCCACACTACCCCATTTACAATATTTGTTCACACTGTTCAGTGTGAATTCATGTAGGTGTATATTTGAATGCTGATGCTCACACAAGACCGATTTCAGCTTTCAGTTATTTTAAAGCGTACATATCATTTTGATGACTTAAGCTGAACTCTGGCAGTGATAGATGTCCCATTTATGTCATTTTAAGTGCTGCTTGACTTTTCACAGCTGGAAGGTTTCTGCTAATGAAACAAGTGTGCAGCTTGAAAAGAACCGATATTGGAAAAGCTTGTGGAAATTCAGCATCTTGAAAAAACATCATCTGTGAACAGCAAACATGTTCCCACCTCCTAAAATCAGACCGTTAGGAGTGCAGTGGTGTTAGTGGTTATGACATAATGTTGTTATATTTAATAATTTGCATTTTGTCACGGTCGGTGCTTAATGTAATTTTTAAAAAGCTTGTTTTGCATTTGTCTTTTTAAAGCTTAAATGCTGCTTAATATATCCACTGCTGTTTTTGTTTAATTCTAAATCATCTGAAAGTGGAAAATGATCAAGAGCAGAAAATGTTCTTGCTCTAATTACTGCTGTTTTGTCATCTTTGTCAGATATATTTTTAAACGGATCCATTTCCTGGAGCCGTGTAACAGCCGTTCTCAGGTTGTGCAGCTTTATTGGACACCAGACCAGTCCGATACAGTTGTTTGACTCAAAACACACAGTTTTACACTGCTTGATGTGTCTTTTAGAGGCTTGTTTTTGGCCAGTGCATTTGTTACAGGCCATTATGGATTAAAACACAGCCGATAGTCAATAATATTATCTCGGCTCAGTTTGGCAGCCGTCCTGGATTGGATTGGCTGCCTGTAACTGAAGAGCAAACAGTAACACATTGCAAAACTCGGACATAATTTATTTGCATCCCTTTGAGAATGGTGCATAATTTCTGCTCTGCCCTCAAACCACTAGTGTAATTTAATAATAATCTGTGTGAATAATAAGCAATTATAATGTGCCCTGGCAAGACTTACTTAACAGTTCACATGCTTAAAGATAAAAAAACAGCACTGATGATATTACACAACGCTCATCAGTTAACAACTCTTTTCTTGATCAGTGTTTTGTTTTGTTTTGTTTAAACAGAAAATGTTAGACATTCGTAACATCATATATTTACTTGAAGTGCTTAATAAACTAGTTTGCAGGGAATATAACAAGAGTGAACAAGAACGAGAATTTCCGGATCACATGGATTCCTATTAAAATGACAAAAATCAACTTTATTTCAGAATACATTTTTATAGTAAGTTGTTCTTCTTTAATTTTTATCCCATCATAACTCACTAAGTAGATCATATCTGAATTATTCTTTGAATTAAGCCATCAAAATGGGACTAAAATCACGATGGGTTGTCCTGTATTTGTGACTGGCTCATGTATATGATTGTCTGAGTGACACAATAACCTGTGCACCTCCAATCGATTGGTTTTAGATTGGAATTGGCCGATAAACACTTTCTATGACTTGATCAGGAGTCATTAAATTTGGCCGATCTCACAAACTGATCACAATTTAATGACATAAATCCATAAAATGTTGCCACCGATGCTCGTCTAAGCAGTATACAGATGAGGTTTTTGTGCCGTCTTCTGCTTTGTATCTTTGTAACACGTCAGTAAACCATAGTAAATCACATCTTTATTTAGAGCAAGTTCTCTCGACTCAAACGAGCCCAAACACACACGACATGATGGGTTAGAGCTTGAGAAAATCATCACAATCACCATTAAATGCTGTTTTGCTAAAGCTATAGGGCTGAAAACTGGATCTTGGGATTGATGAGTAGGGACTGGATTGGATTGGATTGATCGCTCCGATTGTAAGGTCTTCATCAAAACCAAACTTGATTTTACATATGCTTCACATACAACAAAATAAATAACTTTCTCTGGGGTTTTCTCAAACATTGTTAAAATTTGAAAGGTTTTCAATCAAGTGAGACCATGGTACCTTGTATTTTTTTGTAGTTACTAAAAGTAAGCCACGTGAAATCAGGGTATAACGGGTTAAAAGTGACAGAGAGCCACTTATATCCACTTATTACTATAATAAAGCTTGAATGATCAGGATGACTGTTGTCTGATCAAGAAATCGGTAGTCGATATCAGCTGAATAAATCCTGCAAAAAAATCATGCCACTGCTCTGTTTGTTTTTGGTTAATTAATTTGACCAACTTATCAGTCTGTTTCATCAAAGCTTTCAGCTTAAATTTACCACCCTTCAAAACTAACAGGGTAGAAGGTTGAGTGATTTTTGTCGGTGTTGTTGTTTAAATAAAATACGTATTTTACGGTTTATTAGGTTGAGGGAGGAAGGGAAGGATTGCTCGGAAGTCTGAGAGAGCTGTGAAACAAAGGTGATTATATCATAGTAGACAGATTCCTTGTAAGAAATAAAAAAAACTGTATTTTTCCTCACAGCAGTGCTCATTAATCATATCTCCACACCACTGGAGAATAAGAGAGAGAGAAACTATGTAGAAGCAAACTACATTACCTGCTAAATCCTTTTTCTTTTTTTGAAGGCCTTTCATACTTTATGCCAAAAAAGCCATTCATTCTCTAAAATCCTTCCACTGAAACACATTACAGTGAATAAATAAGGACACAATGCACATTTTTGGGCGAACCCTCCCTTTAATAAAGGCATTGTTTATGTACAGTTCATTTATAGATGCCGCTTTTCGTCTGTTAATCGCTATATATTTACCAGCTGCGCGTTTTTACTCTGTTTTCTCAACTACGGTGAATTAACACATACTCCTCTCACTCACTCGTCTCATTCACTCTGGTTAAACAGTGCCAATATTGCACATCATTTTTAGTTGTTCCCGCAGGTTTCTATGGCGAGTGCAACTCTCATAAAGCCGCCTTTCAAACAGCTCATGACAGAAAAATGTTGTGGTTTATTACACTTTAAATGGTCAAATATGTGCAAAATGCCCATCTTGGCGAGTATTCAGGAAAAGGCAGGCAGTTTTGGAATGTAAATACTCTGAATGTTAATAGGCATGTTGTGTAATAAATTGAATCCGTGCATAAACTCTTAAAGTGTCAGTAGCCCAATAAATCTGCTACTGTCTGTCGTTTTAATCAAAGAATAAAAGATAAAGAAAGTCACTCGCTGCTCCTTGACTGAATAGGTTTTATTACTTTAATTGTAAGTATTAATCTGTATTTAATTTTTACAATGAATACTATTCAGTGTTATTTTACATTTGATTACTTTTATTTCTGTAGTATTTCTTACCTGAATAATAACTTGGTTAAGACCCACCTAAAAAAAAAACGTAAAGCTCTGTTTATTTAATTTGTCTCTTGATTCTATTGTACTCGTTTGTGCTATCGTTAGCAATTTGTTCTGATTTTATTACTGGCTAGATACTTGTCTTTTTTTGTAAATGTAGTTAATGTGTAAATTCTCCATGTAATGCATATTACAACTATTACAAAAAAAATGATCAAAATAAACTGACATAAATTTGAAGTTTTCCCTATGGTTTTAAAAAAGGGTATTGAATATTGATTTTTTTCAAGTTACCGTATCAAAGCTTCAGTGTCGTGACAACACTACTGTGTGATGTGTTAGTTTTTTCTAAAACGGTTCTGTTCATTCATGTTCTCTGCTTGTCTTGCTCTGTTCTATTTTCTGTTATTGTTTTGGCAATAGATAGCAGTTTTGCTTTGCCAATAATTTTATGCCAATAAAGTGCTAGAGAGAGAGAGAGAGAGAGAGAGAGAGAGAGAGGGAGCTTATTTCTTTTTTTTCCCGTCAAGAAATTCTCATGTTGTAGATGTATAAAGATTTTATTTTAATCCAAACACTCTAAACGCACACATTTTTTAGATGTTATTTATATATGTTTGTGTACACTGAATTCAAAACTTGAGTCAGTACACATCACCCGAATAAAATTGTCAACAGACTCACTGAGGCCACGTCCACACGAAGCTGGTGCATTCCTTATCCAATCTTTTTTTTTTCCTCGTTCTAAAAAGAAAAATCCGTAAACACTGCGTCGTCTCAAGAAATATCAGCATCCACACGAAACCACTAAAACCGATTGAAAACTGTGTAGTATATATGCCAGACCAGTATGGGGCGCTGTAATTCTGCCACAGATATACACTATACACGGAGAAGAAGACTTTGAGCATGCTCATAACCTTGCGCGCTGTATACGAACCAAGAAGAAGAAGACTTATGACGCAGCCGACACGTGATGTGATGACATCATCGTTTCACAAAATATACGGATTGGCTGTCCACACGAGACCGCAAGAGTTTCGTTTTCAGATTTATCCACTTTAGGACCCGGTTTTAAAAAAATAGCGGTTTCAGTCTCCCAAAATGCCGATACGATAAAATATGTATACGAAAAAATATGTATAAAAAATGTATACGTGATGCGCGTATAAATTTTTTTACAGTGATGCGTGTCTCCGTGTGGACGGGCCCTGAATCACTTGCAGAAACAACACAGATAAGCTCTTCAACACCTTTATTTAAACTTTAATCACTCACCCCTCTACACAGATGTCTCAAACCGAAGACAAGATCTGGAATATAGCTATTTGATCATTGCTCATTTTTATGATTAGTGTATTGATGGTGTTTGTCAGTTGATACACTTAACATTTGAGCGATACCAGCATAATGAACGACTTTCAACATGTTGATAATAACATGCGCATTTCAGTATAAGAAATCATTCTTCTGTGGAACACATGAAATGTCTTTTTTTCTATACAATTGAAATCAATAGTCTCCAATATTATTTGGTTCCCAACATTTCAAAAGATCTTCAAATTAATTTTCTTTTTAGATGAACTATTTTTTTAAATTAAGGAGTAGTGATGACTGTTTTGGTCAATTTGTCCAAATCATCCTAGTTACTGAGTCTATACATTTATAAACGCACACCAATTTTGTGTAAACGAAAATGAAATGTACACTTTTACCCTTTTGCCAAGTTTTTCTCTGGACTTAAAGGCCTTTATTGATCGTTTTGGTGTGGACATCTTCATCATTGCCTTGTTTTTTCCCACTCTTTTTAAGATTTTTAAGATGGCATTAAAAAAGTTTAAGATCAAGCTGCACAATTAATTGTTGAAAGGTCGCAATTTTCGATTCAAACCTCTGATACTATAACAGTGAATCACAGTTTTAGTCGAAAAACAGTGTTGTGTCCCAAAGACAGTGGATTTTAACCAGCAGGCAATTCCAAAACTCCATGAAGGGCTGCTTTTTTCTAAATTTATAGAACTTTAGTTTTATTTACATAATTAAAATGCTAACAAGTACATTTACATTTATGCATTTGGAAGACGCTTTTTGCATTGCATTCAAGGAACACATTAAGTTCTTGCTTTCCCTGGGATCGAACCCATGACCTTGATGTTGCAAGCACCAATGCTCTACTGGTTGAGCTATATAAGCAGCTCTACTGGTTGAGCCTGTAACACATTAAAAATATAGCTTTACAAATTTTTAAGTCTGTTTTTATTACCACAGACAAGATATTCTCAGTTAAACCATCTCTGAAAAATTGAAGTGAGAGCAGTAAAATTGTTGCATTTTTCTTTTGTGTGTGTGTTTGTGTGTGTGTATTTATACTGGATTACGATCCGTGTTCCACGTTTTAAAGTATGTGATCATGATGAATCATTGCTGTCTTTTTCAATTACACTATATATGCAATATAACTTTATGGTGGCATGTGTTTTTCTACAACATTTCTATTAAGCCAACAACTAGAATTGAATACTGGGAAATATATCCAATGTTACATAACAGATTAAAAAAGGAGGAATCAACTACAGGGTTTAAAAACAATAAGTGGTGCTTTCTCAATGCCGTGTGCGTGTTGCAGTTTTGTCAGTGGTGCGGTGGTGTCAGCGAGGTGTAATGTGGCCGTGTGGGGAGCGTTTAGCGGCAGTGGGGGAGGGGAGGTCATATATAGATGTGTTCAGGACGGCACAGAGGACCAGGTTACAGGGTCAGAAATGAACCAGATAGACTCTTTTACTCTTTTCCCTACACTCTTTTACTTGCATATATGCTGCTTATTTCTTGTTAAAGCTCACATAATGCCTCTCTACACAAGAGTTTTTGTCCTTGTGTCCTGACAGTTACTCAGTTTAACTTCACTGCAGACTCGCACCTGTAAAACCAAGTCCTCCAGGACACCTACAGCGTACAGCCATCTAGTGGCAGTCTAAAGAGGGTAATATTCACCTCATCTTTACACCACTTTACGCTCGCACTCCCATCCTGTAGTGCATGCCTCATTTCATTGACTCTTCATTTCCCATATCGTAATGGTCAGGATGAATAACTTTTGATTTATGCAATTGCACTTTTCGATTATGACCTATTTCTTTCTTAGAACACATATTTCACTTGAAATCACTGGCATGGCCTGGTTTTGCTTTTGGGTCACCGTGAGAGTTTTCTGCATTAAAGGGAGAGAGATATAGCAAAAGAAAGGGAGTGTTATGTTGTGATTCAAACTTGTGTCATCTAAGCATTAGTGAAGAACATTTTAATGAAAACTTTCTTAGCCTGCCCCCTACTGTTGCCCAAGAAGTGCTTTACATCCTCTGGAGTTCAGCATTGTTTTAGTGAGAGAAAACTCACTCTAAAAGTGTGTTTATGGTCAGAACCGTTTCTTAGAGCCTAATTAACATTAATAAAAAATTTAGTACATTTGAAAGTTCTCCAAAAACACATTTTGTTATGCCATCAAAGAATCATTAAAGGTCAAGTACTTTATGGTTCATACTGCCCCTAGTGGCGATAGCTAACTTTAGTCAGAATAATATAAACAATCACATTAAGATGTAATATTTTACTATTTAACTGATGTTCCAAGTCAAACGCTTAATGTGTTTGTCCCTGTGTTGTACTCGCAATCAAACAGACCCTTTTAGCCTCCTGTTGCTTTTTTGAGGTGAAGGCTTCATGCTAAATACATTAGTTTAATTTACCAGTAAGTGCCACAGATTCTTTTAATGTTTAATCCTTAAGAAAGTCAAGCTGTTAATTTTATGAATAGAAAATGCAGTTATCCGATCTTAAAGAAATAAAGCATCCAGATATTTTTCTCAATTATGTCACATATGGATTTGATTTGTTAAAAAAATAAAATAAAGCAGAATACCTGTGTATCTCTTTCCTGAGACGGTGTAGATTGACACGTTTGTTAATGATGTTCTGCTGCAGTTCATGAAATGACCAGTTGGTGTCGCTGTTTAGCCATTCAATTTTACTGCATGTTCATATGCGTTTTGCAAGGTTGCAGATCCTGAACAATGTATCAATTTCATGGCTTCGACATCAATTAAAAATGTTTATGTAGCATTGTTCGCAGTATTTCAGGTTTCTATGGAAATCAATCAGTCCATTTTAAATGAGAAACACTTGCTTTGTGTAAAGTCCTTAATTATGGAATCTAGATCTTGTAAGTGACATAATATTTCATAAATAAATGGCATGGTTTTGTGGTGCCTGAAGCTTTTTTGTAAACAAATGTTTGAGGCATTTTCTCTTCTTTCTCCTGCAGGCTCAGAGTTGCAGTGTTAATACTGTCATCAGCACTTAAATTACACCAGAGGACTACACACACACACCAGAACTGTAACACACCGGACCTGCCCCTCCATCGTCATGATCACCTCAGAGCTGCCAGTGCTACAGTGAGTCCCTGCTTCATTTCCACTTCAGCTACAACTAAAGTACACGTTCAACGACAATGTCATGTTTTCTTTTTCTCAAAAGTGATTATAGGACATTTCTGAATTTGTCAGACCAACAACATTTTAAGTGTTAATAAATTGTGATATGCCATCTAAAACTCTATAAATAGCGTAATGAGCCCAGTAAAAATGCATATGTATTATAATATAAAAATATACCAGCATGAAGGGCTATAATAAAAAAAAGTTGATATACATTTTTAATTAGTTATTAGAATTAAGCTTGCGAAACACTTAATAGCAGAATTTTGTGTTTATTTCACTTGGCTATGGACACACATACTATTTAATTTCAGGAGCTCATGGTGTGTTTTTCTCATAGGGACACCAGTGAGTCGGTTCAGGACACAGTGAGTCTCAGTATGAGCATGAGTGAGCTGGACGACCCTGCAGATGGAAAGACCAAGAAAAAGAGAGGAAGGCCTGGCAGACCACCTGTACGCCTCGCACGTTTTCTTGACTTACCACAGAAGCAAAAAATATATATACATGTTGTGTTGTTCATGGTTTAACTTAACTCCAGGCACCCAATAAGAAGCCTCGGAAGTCACCATCAGAAAAGGGCTTAATGGGAGCCCCGCGGGGGCGGAAGGCCAATGGAATGGCTCAGCAAAATGGAGAGGGGGATCCCGTGACTCTGTTTGAAGTGGTCAAACAGGGAAAGAGCGCTATGCAGGTATAAAACTAAAACCTAAAATCATAAGAGAAAACTGATCAACATGCAAATTAGCTTAAACTTGTTTTAGGCGCCTCATATCTAATAAGTTATAATTGCATTTTACCACACAAATAACGCAAATGACTTTTTATTAAATTCCCCATCTGGGTTTTAATATTTGTAAATTATATGCAAAAGAAAACGTTTTTTATTTATTTACTGAGTAAAGCATGCTCTGTGCTCGGGATTTGATCAATTTTAGTCAGTTTATAGAAATCACACAGAACAGAATGAATTATACTGCCAAATTGAATAACTTTGCTAACCATGTTAAATAACAATTGTGTTAAACCTGTACCTTGCTATTCAGTATTTTGGGGTTAGTAAGATATATATTTTTAAAGATATTACAAAATTTATTCAGCAAAGCCATAATCATTTGATAAAGTTACAGCGAAGACATTTGTAATGTTACAAGATTAATTTTTTTCAAATAAAGTGTGTTCCTTGTGTTTTCTATTTATCCAAGAAAAGAATCATTAAAATGTATTATGTTTCCACAAAATATTAAGCAACTTAAACTGTTTAAACATTCGTAAGGATAATTCATGTTTTGATTGATTTCTAAAGGAGTAATGATGCTGAAAATACAGCTTTGCCATAACAGGAATAAATTACATTTCTTAGTATATTTAAATAGAAAACAGTTATTTGAAGTTGCGTAAAAGACCCAAATTTCAAACAGTAGTGTATAATTAATTGCATATATTAACCGATTAATTTAACAGCTCTTACTGTAAAGTATTATAAAATAACATTGTGTATTTTTTCAGTGTTAACTGAAGAGTGAAATGTATAGCCGGTCTCCAAATGTTTCAGATCAGGAGGAGATGCTGGATATGTAACAGCTGGATGTGTGCAGTTAACATTATCCATGTCAAACTCACTTTACATGTAGATTTGTGCATTTAGCAGATGCTTTTATCCAAATAAACTTACATTGCATTCAATATACACATTAATATTCTAATCAGTTCTAATCCCTTATAAGCCAGATTATTTATAATAATATAAGTGTTGTGCAGCTTGTCCGCTGTTTTTATGTAAATAAAAAGCTGTCCCTAAATCTTTCAGTCGGTCGTTGATGATTGGATCGAGTCGTACAAGCAGGACAGAGATATAGCACTTTTGGACCTTATCAATTTCTTCATCCAGTGTTCTGGCTGTAAAGGTACAAATAACTTGCCCATAAATGTTTGTCTGTATTATTAATCAATAATAATAATAATATATGATCCATTCATAATAGTAATGATTAATGAGCATCCTTAATTTCAGGCACTGTTAGGATCGAAATGTTTCGCAACATGCAGAATGCTGAAATCATCCGCAAAATGACAGAAGAGTTTGACGAGGTACACTTTCTGCTAGATTTACAGAAGCTAGTTTAGTCAAACGACCTTTGAACTAATTTGTTTGGGTTTTAATGCAGGACAGTGGTGATTACCCCTTGACCATTTCTGGCCCTTTGTGGAAGAAGTTTCGCTACAATTTCTGTGAGTTCATCTGTGTCCTGATCCGTCAGTGTCAGTACAGCATCATCTACGATGAGTACATGATGGACACAGTCATTTCTCTGCTCACGGGTCTGTCGGACTCACAGGTCCGAGCCTTCAGACACACCAGCACTCTAGCAGGTAAACCCAAAGAATGAGAAACTAAACAAATGAGAAGAAAAAGTTTTTTGCATTTCTGCCAAAATAAAGTTTGCACACCTGTCCTTTATTCCTGTTCCTCAGCCATGAAGCTCATGACAGCTCTGGTGAATGTGGCACTGAACCTGAGCATTAACCAGGATAACACACAGAGACAGTACGAAGCTGAACGCAATAAAATGGTGGGGAAGAGAGCCACTGAAAAGCTTGAACTCCTACTCCATAAGAGGAAAGAGGTATTACATCTTAAGCTCTCCTGTCATTTAATTTGTAGACCCTTATTATATTAAAAACTTAAAAAAAGTCCACATGAAATGAAATGCACAGAACTTCAGCGAAAGATCTGCAGATATAAACACCTGTAAAGTCCTACACATATTACACAGACACGAAATTCAGATTGTGTCAGTATACAGTAATTCATCTGCGAGCGAGATGAATGATGAGGGGCGGGGGGGGGGGGGGGGGATTAAACACACTTCCTCATCGCCAAAGCAGCAGCGTCACAGCCGCTTGTAGGCGCTCACGGACCGGTCCGCGAATTCGATCCGCGGCCAGGTAGCATTTCATCCACGGACCGGTCCGCGAAATCGTTCCACGGCCCGGTATGAGATGAGAAGAGCACGCCCTCGTGGCAACACAGCCAATCATGTGTTCTTGCATGATTGACAGGTCAGACAGCCTATCAGTGCCAGCTGTCAGAGTGATAGTACAAGGGCCAGAGACAACAACCCTCACAAGAAAGAAAAACAGAAAGAAAATGCAGAAAAAACCCTTACGTCCTTAGGGATGTAACAAATATATTGAATTATTATTACATTTTGTTGTATAGCCCACACCCTTATATAACCCGCACCCCGCGGGCTTTGTAAAATCTGGTATAACTCGCGGATTATATGCAGGAAAATACGGTATACTGCTGATCATTTACTCCATATGAACAAACTTTCTCACCAGCTTCAAGAAAACCAAGATGAAATCGAAAACATGATGAACTCAATCTTCAAGGGAATCTTTGTTCATCGTTACAGGTGATCAAAGTTGTATCTTCTCGCAATAATAGCTTAGATGTAGCTGTAAATGTCTGATCTCATATTCTGTGTGACTGGCAGAGATGCAATAGCTGAAATCAGAGCGATTTGTATAGAGGAGATTGGTGTGTGGATGAAAATGTACAGTGATGCCTTCCTGAATGACAGCTACCTGAAGTACGTGGGCTGGACGTTACACGACCGGGTACGCCATATCTGAAATACACCAAGAGCAGCACTTTTGCCTCTGTTTCATTTTCAGTGTATTAATATCAGCATTCTCCATTTCAAGCAAGGTGAAGTACGCTTGAAGTGTTTAAAAGCCTTACAAAACCTCTACACAAACCGTGAACTGTTTCCAAAACTCGAGCTCTTCACAAACCGCTTCAAGGTAAGAACGCAGTTCAGGAAATGTATTCCAATTTTCGGAATGTCTTTATGACCATACAATCTCCTCGCAGGATCGAATCGTGTCTATGACGCTGGACAAAGAGTATGATGTGGCTGTGGAGGCTATCAGACTGGTCACGCTAATCCTTCAGTGAGTGAAGCTCAAATGCTGAACATAACTGCAGTCTGGATGCTTTCCTCCATCAAATGTTCCTCATTTGTTCAGGGGTAGTGAGGACGCGCTGTCTAATGAAGACTGTGAGAATGTCTATCATCTGGTGTACTCTGCTCACAGACCTGTGGCAGTGGCTGCTGGGGATTTTCTACATCGAAAGTGAGTCAGCTTGCATGCTTTTGTCTGATTATTTATTGTTTTGTTTTATTTTTATTTATTATTTAATTACATTGTGTCCGCTTTCTATGCTGCGTCATGTGTAGGTTATTCAGCAGACATGATCCTCAGGCGGAAGAGGCTCTGGCCAAACGCAGGGGCAGGAGCAGCCCAAACGGAAACCTCATCCGCATGCTGGTGCTCTTCTTTCTGGAGAGTGAGGTAGGGCCACAACTGCTGCTTACGATGAATTATGATCTATCTGGTCATTTATATTGGTCAGAGTTCACATTGTGTAAATGTGTTTGTGTTTTCAGCTGCATGAACATGCTGCTTATCTAGTGGACAGTTTGTGGGAGAGCTCTCAGGAGCTGTTGAAGGACTGGGAGTGCATGACCGAACTTCTGTTGGAGGAGCCAGTGCAGGGCGAGGAGGGTACGGGCACCCTGAGAGGGGATTCACTGCCGCCCATAGTAGATCAAAGTAGATAGAAAACATACTAGAAAGCAAGTTAGTTGTACTGTTCGAAATGATTGTTTTTTTACGTTGATTTTTAAAGCCAGTTTGTCATTATTAGTTTTTTTATATTCCATAATTGGTTCACTGTTTAAATTTAAACATCTATTAATTATAGGCTTTATAGATAATGACACATTCCTTTATGAGGATGACTTGCACTATGTAGAATGACAACATGTTTCTACATGTTTCGTGAACTGTAGTAAATGAGAAGCCAACATGTTATGATATACAATACCTTTTAAAGGTTTGGGGTCAGTAAGATTACATTTTTTGAAAGAAATTAACATTTTTATTCAGCAAGGATGCATTAAACTGAACTTTCTATTCAAAGAATCCTAAAAAAATTTCATGGTTTCCAGAGAAATATTAAGCAGCTCAACTTTTTTTGACATTGATAATAAGATATGTTTCTTAAGCAAAGAATCTGCGTATTAGAATGACTTTTGAAGGATAATGTGACACTAAAGACTGGACTAATGATGCTGAAAATTCAGCTTTGCCATAATATTTTGAAATATATTAAAATTGCTTTATGTTCAATTGTATTTTACTGTAGTTGATCCTTGGTGGACATAAGAGGGAACTTTTACAAAATATAAAAACATCTTACAGACTTAAATTGTTAGAATTGTAGTATATTTTAATGCAAAATATGACTTTGAAAAATAAACTCACTCACCCTGAGAAATATACAGTGAAGTAAAGGGTACTCGCATACCATATGATCTCCTATCTGTGAGCCAAATTTCATGCCACACTTGTATTCTCCTAAATGGTCAAATATGTGCATATATTGTGTATCTCTGACTCTCTGTTTGTCTTCAGTGTTGTCAGACAGGCAGGAGGGTTCTCTGATCGAGCTGACTGTCTGTACTATTCGTCAGGCTGCTGAGGCCCACCCTCCTGTGGGGAGAGGGACTGGGAAAAGGGTAAGACCTTTGACTGACAAGCATTTTATTATAAAACAAAACAAAAATTCCCATCAGTATTTAGTTTATTCTGTCGTTTATTCTTGTGTAGGTCTTGACTGCGAAGGAAAGGAAGACACAGATTGATGACAAAAATAAATTAACGGAGCACTTCATCATGGCTCTTCCCATGTTACTCTCAAAAGTAGGATGAAAAAGTCTAATGGTTCCATGCTCTCATACATCATAAATGGCTCATTTGTTTGCTGATAAACACGTTTTCCACTCATAGTACCAGACAGATGCTGAGAAAGTCGCCAACCTCCTACAGATCCCGCAATACTTTGACCTGGATGTGTACAGTGCTGGGAGAATGGAGAAGGTAAGCAGTTTCTCCAGCTGAATCTCAATTCGTGTTTTTTCATTCATGTTAGCTGATAGACTGAATTTGAAATGTTCCAGCACTTGGACGCGTTGCTCAAGCAGATAAAGTTTGTGGTGGAGAAGCACACGGACACAGAGGTGCTGGAAGCCTGCAGTAAGACCTACAGCATCCTGTGCAGTGAGGAGTACACCATCATGAACCGCGTTGATATCGCCCGCAGTCAGCTCATCGACGAACTAACCGACCGCTTCAACCACTCGGTAGAGGAGCTGCTGCAGGCGGTGAGGGCTCCATGGGGGTGACGGACAGATTTAGTCAGTTAGATCAGTTACAAAAGATATTCAGAAAAATTACAAATCTGAAAGTTAATAAGCCTCATGTCATCTCAAACATTTAATTTATTTAATTTTTTTAGCTTTTCCATACAATGGTTCATAGTGTAGTGACGACAGCTGAAAGTGCGTAAAAAATGTGTCATAAGCAATATGATAGCTTTGTGTGAGGAACAAACTGACATTTTGTGTCATTATTCACAGATTATTCACTGCAACCAAATGAGTGATTAAATGAGCTGTTGTTTTTTGAGCTGGTTCTGATCCAGTTCACAATTTGGACTGAATGATTCTTTTGCCAATTGGACCTACCAACTCCAGTTTCATGTATGGCTTGCATACATTTTTGGTTTCTTATATTTGCGCTATTTTTGGTGGTTAAAACCACAGTTTAGTTTTTGTTTGAAATATCCCTGGAACTTATTCATCATTTCTTCTTTTAAAAACTCTGAGGCTGTTATTAGCTACAGTAGAGTTGGTGAAGGACCCTGTATGATTGTTAGATTTGTGTCAGTGTTGCTGATCAAACATTTCTTAATGTTTGCCTCATTTACAGGGGGAAGAGGCAGATGATGACGATATCTACAATGTTCTCTCCACTCTTAAGAGACTCACAGCCTTTCACAAGTACGCTGTTCTCTTGTTAAATTACTGTGCAAAATGTGCAAGTTACCTCTGACCACTTGGAGTCATTGAGTGCTAATGAACAAGCAATGTGTCCATCTCTCCTCTCCATCAGTGCTCATGACTTGACCAGATGGGATTTGTTTGGGAACTGCTACAGGTTGCTAAGGACGGGAATAGAACAGGGCTCTATGCCAGAGCAGGTGCGTCTTGTTCAGATATGAGATGGAGGAATCTCAGGAAGCCTGTCAAGAACATGTCACATTTCAACCTGATTAATTGCTGTAAAACATTCAAAGGTGGCAAGCAATTCACGTCTTTATTGGACAAAGAAAGAAAAACAGAAAATAAACTTTGTAGGGTACACTGTCTCGGTCAACACTTCGATATGTAGCATATACAGTGGATACGGAAAGTATTCAGACCCCCTTATATTTTCCACTCTTTGTTATATTGCAGCCTTTTGCTAAAATCATTTAAGTTCATTTTTTTCCTCATTAATGTACAAACAGCACTCCATATGGACAGAAAAACACAGAATTGTTGACATTTTTGCTGATTTATTAAAAAAGAAAAGCTGAAATATCAAATGCTCATTAGTATTCAGACCCTTTGCTGTGACACTCATATATTTAACTCAGGTGCTGTCCATTTCTTCTGATCATCCTTGAGATGGTTCCACACCTTCATTTGAGTCCAGCTGTGTTTGATTACACTGATTGGACTTGTTTAGGAAAGCCACACACCTGTCTATATAAGACCTTACAGCTCACAGTGCATGTCAGAGCAAATGAGAATCATGATGTCAAAGGAACTGTCTGAAGAGCTCAGAGACAGGGTATTTAGGTAGTATTTAGTATTTAGGGGGTCTAAATATTCTCTGCACCCACTGTATGTCTCTCTCTCTCTCTCTCTCTGTCTCTCTCCCATTCAACGTGTGCGGTCCAGGTGTTCAGGTATCATTCCCTTGACCTCCTTGTCACTGCTCGTCTCCGCACTCGTTGCAGACTCTGTTACAACGCCCCCCTTGACACAATTGCATTATGAAATAATTTTTCTGACAGTTCTTAGTATTTTAATAAAAAAGAATTATTTAAATGACTTATCTATACATCGTATTTAGTATTTCTACATAGTGGAAGTTGTTGTTGCCCATAATTTACAAAACTTTCCAAAGCAATCTTCAAAATGGATGACTTTCACTGCAACCAAATGAGTGATTCAATGAGCTGTTGTTTTTTGAGCTGGTTCTGATCCAGTTCACAATTTGGACTGAATGATTATTTTGTCAATTGGACCTACCAACTCCAGTTTCATGTATGGCTTGCATACATTTTTGGTTTTATTTTTATACATATATATATTTTTTTTTCCTATTTAATTTAATTGTTGATTTAGTTTTTTTGTTTTTCCTCTCTGTGAGATTCATTCAGTTATTGAAAATGTTCAGGTGACTAATGCAGATTTCATGTAGATCATGTTATGTGCTGAAGCTGAGTGTGTTTCATTGTGTGGTTTGTAGATAGCAGTGCAGGCTCTTCAGTGTTCTCATTACTCTATACTGTGGCAGCTGGTGAAAATCACAGAGGGATCTCCATCCAAGGTCTGTAAGGCATCTATTTAATGCCTTATTATTTAGCAGGTGGTTTTGAATATACTGCAAACTTTTCATTAGCAGCACTGAACCATTCATCCATTGTTTTTATATCCAGAATTGATCTCATCTTTTATTGAATATGACCAGACCGAACAAGCAATAAAGGTGCGTTCATCAACTGATTATTGCAACTTTCAACCAAAAGACAATTTTTCTGTTTGATTTCAGGATGATCTTCTAGCACTACGGAGGGTTGTTAAGTCTTTTTTAGCTGTGTGCCAGCAGTGTTTATCAAACGTTAACACACCGGTTAAAGAGCAGGTAAGGTAAAGACCTTGACACTTTCATTCAGGAGCGACGTGCCTATGCAAGAGTCACTCATGCTGCGATCGCGCCACCTTCCCATTCCTTCATCCAGGCGTTCATGCTGTTGTGCGACCTGCTCATGATCTTCAGTCACCAGCTCACCGCAGGAGCCAGAGAGGGTCTACAACCTCTGGTCTTCAATCCAGACAGCACCCTACAGAACGAGCTGCTCAACTTCATCCTAGACCATGTGTTTATTGACCAGGATGATGAGAATCAGAGCATAGGTGAGCCTTCAGACAGTATCAAATTATATGTATGTATCGTACAGTTTGTGAATGGGAATCAGTGAAAGAGATGCATGTATCCAATGGTATACTGAGCAGATGTGTAGGGGTTTTTAACAGGCTTTTCAATAATGTTTTGAAATTAGAGGGTGATGAGGAAGATGAAGCTAACAAGATTGAGGCCTTACACAAAAGGAGGAACCTTCTAGCTGCCTTCAGCAAGCTCATCATTTATGATATAATAGACATGCCAGCTGCGGCAGATATCTTCAAACACTACATGAAGGTAAGAAAGACGGTCATCACCTTACCTGATATGTCCACTGGAGTCAAAGAAATCTGGTATGATTGTCTTTTATTTCTGAATCACCAAAGTTTACATATACTTTTGGCCAACCACAATGAAAGCATTCAAAATTTGACTTAAACTGACTGTACTATTTTGCTGCTGTCTAGTGCTTTAGTGTTAAGTTGTGTTCAGATGTTCTTGACCCAACCCTACCGCTGTTCTCTTCTCCAATTATATTACTCAAATTGATACACCACCAAACTCCTTGCTTTTACTACTTGTAAACTACTTGCAGTACTACAATGATTATGGAGACATCATCAAGGAGACTTTAAGTAAGACCAGACAGACGGACAAAATACTGTGTGCCAAGACACTCATCCTGAGCTTACAACAGGTGAGATGACAAGCCTCCATTTTGAGGGCATAAGCGGAATATGATATGATAACATGACAATCCTGTTATTATTTCGGTTCTTCAGCTCTTTAATGAGCTTATCCAGGATCAGGGGCCTAACTTAGACAGAACCTCATCTCATGTGAGCGGCATTAAGGAATTGGCTCGTCGCTTTGCCCTCACCTTTGGCTTGGACCAGATCAAAACCAGAGAAGCTGTGGCCACACTGCACAAGTAACTTTTGTTTCATGTCGGAATTATTACTCTTCCACCAAATGGACCTCTTCTTTATTTTACCTCTCGTTAATGTTTGTGTTGTATTCAGAGATGGGATTGAGTTCGCCTTTAAGTATCAGAATCCTAAAGGACCAGAGTATCCCCCTCCCAATCTTGCCTTCCTGGAGGTTCTCTGTGAATTTTCCTCAAAACTACTTCGCCAAGACAAGAAAACAGTGTAAGTTGGTCCGAAGAGCACTTTCTTTAATGTTTATTTTTCAATGATCATGCGTTGATTTAGTAAGAGACTCTGATGCCAGGTTCACACGTACTCCATTTGCAGTGCGTATTCGTTTTTCCTGTATTATATACATTTATATGATTGCTCATTATAGATGTTTTTATAATGATATTTTTCTTGTATTGCATTATGTTGGTACCATTGTGTTTTCTCTTTTGACTATACAGGCACTCATACCTTGAAAAGTTCATGACAGAGCAGATGATGGAGAGACGAGAGGACATCTGGCTGCCGCTCATCTCCTACAGGAACTCTCTGTTGACGGGGGGAGATGAAGATCGCATGTCCATCACCAGTGGCAGCAGCAGCAGCAAAGCTGGATCCATACGAAGCAAGAAGGGCCGTCCACCCCTGCACAAGAAACGCATCGAGGGTGAGGACGGCAGTAGATGTAATCATACTAATATCAGACGAGAGGACTGTGGGTTGGTTCAGTTGATTAAGATGCCTAAAAGTAAGCAGTCATGGGCTGTTTTGTCTGTGTTGTCGTGGTTCTGCAGAGGAGAGTGTGGAGGGCTCATGGATGATGAGGAACGACACCCTACAGACCCCTGGAGCCCTGCAGACACCCCAGCTCACCTCCACCGTGCTCCGAGAGAACCCACGGCAAGCTGCTGAACACCTCCCTGATCAGGACTCTGAGCCCGGGTCGGAATCCGACTATGTTCATAAGTACGTGCCTAATCTTAAAATACACTACGTGGATAAAAGAATGCAGTCACTTCAGCGACGCACCCATTTCATTTCAAAACCATGGGAGGTTACTGTGAATTCAGTGTTGTTTTTAGTTCTTTTCGTATTATTTATACACAGTAATACCTCGGTTTACGAGTTTAATCGTTCCAAGAGCGAGCTCGTAACCCAAAATTCTCGTACACCAAAACAATGTTCCCCATAAGAATGCACTAAAAATCACTTGATTCGTTCCACACGACCATAAATGCCCATTTTAAATATTTTTTTGGTTTTAACCTATTAATTACATTTAAAATTATAACCATTAAGATCTCATATAAATACTAATTAATAATTGACAAACTCTAAAAATACTTGACAATTTACTGTAACACGCACTTTACCTGTCGCTGCTGGCGTGATGGAGAGGGGAGGGGAGAGGGGTAATTTCGTAAGAAGTAATTAAAGTAATTTCGTACCTTCTTTCTATATGCTGTACTGTACGTATATATTTCACTACATTGTAGCGTTGCTACTTTTAATAACCAGACAGGTTCCTTCTCATTCAGAGATTTTATTGAGAACTAACGAATTGCTGTTCTGGCCACAACCCACGCCGTACATAACAGAAGAATCAAAACTATATCTCTGCTTCCGAGCCCTCTCTCTCTCTAATCCCTCACAACTCAACTCTCTCTAGCCCCCCTGAAACCCCGCCCTCTTAAAGTGACAAGACTGTTAACTTAACACTTATTGAACACATCAGATTAACTAGTAATATTACAACGTGAATAGCGATCACAATTAATGCAACAACACGGGGTAAAACTGCTGTAACTATGCTATAATATGTTGTTCTCTAAAAGTGTATGGCCCTTTAAGAACGTCATTACCCCCTGGGTGCTGGACTGAGAACACACGAGCCTCATTAGTATGCAATGTGTCGTGTTGGTAACACATGCTCCGTTAATAAAGCTTCATCATATTCACATGTAACAGTCATTGTAGTGATTAACGGAATGAACAACAACTTATAAAATAATGCACTGTGGTGAATGATGCAACTAAACCGAGCAACACTGAGAGAATGGGGTTAAGGGGTGATAAAGGGGTTTGAACAGCGTGACTGTTTTATGAGAGGCTGTCGTTTGGATATTTCCAGTGTAAATCCGTGCAACGATGCTGAGCGTCAGGACTTTTCCACACAAAAATGCGCGTGGAATATTTTTCTTGCACACCGATACAATGTTCGTACACCGATTTGACTTTCCATGCTCGTACACCGATTTGTAATACCGTAAACCAAGGTATTACCGTACTAAGTATTACATTTTTATTATATATTTTCAGTTTTAAGTGTTTTAGATTTGAATGTAAGTTTGTCTTTTTTTTATGTACTTTTGTCGTTTTTATTATTTTATTAATATTTACATTTTTATTTTGTTTTAGTCATTTTAGTACTTAGCTGCCAAAGCAATATTTCTCATTTTTGTTTGCTTTTCCTCTAATATTTATATTTTATTTCTATGAACATATTTTTTAGGTTTTAGTTGTAGTTGCGCAACAACAACACTGGCTGGTTTATATCACCTAGTTATGTACACAGTATCAGTATTGTATTTCCTCTCGATCAGTCCTCAGATGCAGATGTCCTGGCTCGGCCAGCAGAAGATGGACGAAGTGAACAGGAAAGAACGCACAGCCATGAACTACATGAAGGCCCGTAGCGGAGGAGTACGACAGACTGTGTATGTGGAAAAACTTGCGTGGAATGTTTCACAAATGAGGAAAGAGCTGTAGTTAATGTTTCTTCTCTGATCTAGACGTGGTCTCATGGAGGACGACGCAGAGCCCATCTTTGAGGATGTCATGATGTCGTCTCGAGGACAGCTGGAAGACATGAGTGAGGAATTTGAGGACACCATGGTCATTGATCTGGTAAGGTCCAAGCTGGCGACGCCACAATGACACACAAACAGGCACACACAGTTCCCAAACCCTTTACAGGAGACTTTTCTAAGGGAAACATTTGCTTCATACTTATAAGAGCCCTCTAAAAAATTAGACACTGGTGAAATATCTTTTTTACTATGAGATTTTAGCAATTTGTGTGTTGCTCACAAATGACTGTCAATGGTAATAATGGTGTAGTTACAAAATTGGCCAGCATTTGTCAGATGATACTACTAAATATAAGTGTCAGAATACTTGTGTAGTTAAAAAAATCTAAATATTATCTTAAATCCTGTGCAGCCTCCATCTAGGAACCGGCGGGAGAGAGCAGAGCTGAGACCAGACTTCTTTGACTCTGCAGCCATGATTGAGGATGAGTCGGTAAGAATGAGTCACTAAGACTTTAACTCATTATATACATGTATTATTACTCAAAATAAAACCAAACACTGTTGTATGGCTTAGTGTGGTTTATCAAATCGCAAAAGCTGCGATTCAATTAAGTAAAAATGACAATAATGATATTTATTATTTTGAATTAGCAAAAATATTATTTATTAGTATTAAAATATAGTCAAACTGATAATCTCAACATTTAGAAAAGTCAGTGAAATTTGTCTCCTCTAATAATTCATAAATTATCATCTGACCTTTTACCGTTGTTTTGCAGGGTTTCACAATGCCCATGTTCTGAGGTGCCGCAACAGCTGGAAAAAGAATTAATGAAATTGATATATGCCAGGGCTGAAGAGACATTCACAAAGGAGCGGAAGCACTGGTGTTGAGATTGAGCGATTCTGGAGCAAACTCTCCACAAACCCTCTTTTATCAGATGCCACAGAAGAGCTTTTATTCATCCAGAGAATATTTTAAGAGTCCAATCATGTCACATATGGTGAATTGTTCTGTCAAACAGGTTCTTCATCAGCTCATCTGAATCGCACTGGATGGGATTTACATCATGGTAGAGATTTTATCATGTAAGAATGTACGGTCGCATATGTTCAAGATGTACATATTTTGTGTTTATCCATCCTACTATGTAGATGCCCTGTACAGTTAGATTATGAAGTTGCTTTTAATGTCAGGCCAACAAACTGATTCTTCTCCCCAAAACAAGCAGTATTAAGTGTTGGTCTAAACATTCAAACCAGTCTAAATTTACATATAAAATAATACTTATGTTTTCAATAGTCATAATTATGGTACCGTAAATGATAAAGGAAGGTGAGAAAGTTTGGTCAGTGTTAAAAATGCAGTTAATATTGTCCGAGAGCCAAAACTCTGTGCGTGTGTGTGTGACACAGTTGTCCTGAAGGGGGCATTACATGTTGTGTGTTTTGGCTTGCAGAAACATTTGAATGGTCAGTATTTTATTTCCAGTAGATTTAGGTGAGGTTTATTTGTGTGAAATATCTATACAGCAGGGTTTTCATCGGTTACTCTTGTCCGGATCAAACAGCAGAGGTTGTTGTGCCGTGTGTTGAGTGAGGCCAGTTCAAGTATCGCCTCCGTTTAAGTGCTCTATGGTCCTGTGCTCTCATAAAGTGAAATGTTATACCGTCAACAACATGAGTTTCCTCTGATTGCCATTACCCCCCTCCCTGAGCCCTGGTTAGTTTTGCTAGTGTACCTGTAAATTGTACATTTTCAATATAAAATGGGCTTCTTTTGTACAACCTAGAAATGATGTATCACTTTCCCTTTTAATGGAAAATTGTTCTAAAACTTTTCTTCAGTGAACTTATGGAAAACTCACTTTTTCAGAAAAATAAATATGTAATCATGAACCGTGGGAGTGTTTTATTGATTTGAGAATGTTTAAATAATGCATACGAGTGGGAATAAGGCACAATGAACCATGTGTAAAATGATATTCTCCAGTCTAACCACGGATATTGTTATGAACTGCTATAAAATTAGTGTTAAGAGATTTATAAGGGAATGTTAGCATGTTTTTTCCAGGGGTTGGTCTGTTTCTTGCTGGCGAGCACCTCCAGGTCTCTACAGATCCTCTTGCGTGTGGTTGAGGGCTGAATGATGTCATCCACGAATCCTGTGAAACACATTCAATATTATTTAGCAATAATACAGTAATTCAGTACCAGCAGAATAGAGCACATCTGCATGGCAGTCGGTGTAGGGCAAACAAGTTGAGTAAGAGCTGGCGTGAAGATGAATGCGTGTTGTGTGTGTTGATATAAATGATCTGTGCACCTCTGACAGCAGCGGGGAAGGGATTGGCAAACTTGTCCACATATTCAGCTTCAGCCTCGGCTTGATTCTCCTTTCCTCTGAAGATGATTTGAACTGCACCCTTAAAAATTAAATGTATTATGTAGTACATTACATAAATATCACTGGGTTTCATACTTTCTGATCAATCTATTTATCATTTGTCCAGTTATTGAGAATTAAAAAAAAAAAAGTATACCATAAATTAATATATATATGAGAGAGAACTTTTTAAATAAATGTTAAGTAAATTGCTCACCAAGGCTGGACTTATCAAAAATATATAAAAAAATGAAGTAAAAGTTATGGAATATTACAAGTTTTCTGTTGTAATGCATTTCAAAACTAATTTATTCAAAGCTGAATTTGTCAGTCACATGATCCTAGAAATCATTCCAATATGGTTTTAAAAAGAGATTAAAAACATTGTGCTGCTTAATGTTGAACAATTTCTAAAGAAAGTAGAAAACATTCCTCTTAAATTGCAATAATATTTCATAAGATTACCGTTTTTACTGTTTGATAAAATAAATGCAGCTTTGATGTGCTTAAGATACTTTTTAAAAGCATACAAAATGTCAACCTGTTCCAATCTGTTGACCAATAGTCTTTCAGTGAGCAAAATAGTGTGAAGATGCCAGTGGTCATATGTCGTAATTATGTTTCAGTGAATCATTTTCAATTTATTTGAAATAGAAATAATGTGACATTACGGTCACATTATTTTTATTTATATATATATATATATATATATATAAAACCAACTTTACTGTTGGTTTCATATATGCATGTATATTTTAATTACTATTATATGGCTAATTCATTAGCATCATTGTTGCTTGAACTTCACTAATGGACAACCGGCAGAAATATTTATAGTTTGTACTTTAAACAGTCAACATGTGATATGATCTGTGCTATCCAAACTCTAAGCCTCCAGCTTAGAAATGCAAAGAGTAGAAGGGACATTCACAAGCGCTGTAATCACCAAAGAGAGCCAAGCATAGTGATCATTGCTGCTGTAAGTGTATATCCCCTACTACTCTGCACTGGTTACAGGACAAAGAATTTCTTTTATCAAGGACTTCTGGGAAAAACTTATATTATACATTTATATTAGAGATTTAAATTTAAATCCCAGCTCACTGGCAGCCCCATAATTCACCCACAAACATTTTTTATGTAAGTGCATTGGCCATAGAATTCATTTCAGCTCAGTTTTGGGTTTTACCTTTGCACCCATCACTGCAACCTCAGCTGATGGCCAGGCATAGTTGACGTCTCCTCTCAAATGTTTGGAGCTCATCACATCATAAGCACCTCCATATGCCTGAAGACAGAATGCATAGGGTTTAGCAGACAAACTACACACACACACACACACTCAACAGTCTGTCTCCTACCTTTCTAGTGATGACAGTGATTTTTGGAACTGTGGCCTCGGCAAAAGCATACAGCAGTTTGGCTCCGTGTCTGATGATGCCTCCGTACTCTTGAGCTGTGCCTGTAGAAGCACAGAACGTTCTGTCAGTACTTTATTTAAAAAGAGGAATGCAGGTTGGCAATTCAGCCTAAAAGGATTTAGAAGGAGAAAGAAGGAAAAACAAACAAACAAACAAAAAACTTAAGGTTAGGACAATAATAAAAAAAAAAAGTACAAATCCAGACACCTGGCAGGAATCCAGGCACATCCACAAATGTGATGATGGGGATATTGAAGGCGTCACAGAAACGAACAAAGCGAGCCCCTTTAACAGATGAATTTATGTCCAAACAGCCTAAAATATACAAGAAAAAAAAAATCATATGAAACAAATATTTATGTAATATATAAGAGTATTTTACATGTGATATTCTCTACTGTTCACCAAGGCAGCATTTATTCTATCTAAAATGTAGTCAAATATTACTACAATTTCAAATAACCGCTTTCTGTTGTAATATAATTTTAAACATAATACATGTCTGTGATGACAAAGCTGTATTTACATCATCAATACTCCAGGTTTCAGTGTAAAATCATTGTAATTTGCGGACTTGCTGCTCAAGACACATATCTTACTATCAATGCTGAAAACCATAATCTTTTTTTTTTCCAGGATCCTTTTAAGAATTGAAACCGCATTCATTTCAAATATTATATTTAACATTAATGTAAAAGTCTTTATTTTTGATCAATTTAATGTGAGAAAAGTATTTAAAACTGTACTGACCCCAACGTTTTGAATGGTAATAATAGAATATAAAATAAATCACCCACCAGATGCCACTTTTGGCTGGTTTCCCACTATGCCTACAGTCCGACCATTCATCCTGGCAAATCCCACCACGATATTTTTGGCGTAGTTGGGCATAATCTCAAAGAATTCTCTCTCATCTGCTATCTGCAAGAGTAAAATGACATCCCTGATGAGCTTTTGCACGACTATTTGAATTGTTTGTTCACTATAGATGCACATACACCATGAACGATGTCCAACATGTCATAGGCTTTTGTGCTTTCAAAGGGAACGACAGTGTCCAAACCAGGAACCAGCCGGTCTCTGAGGAAAAACATTTACATGTTAATAGCAGACTAAATAATAACTCTAGATAAAATAATGGTCAAGATAAGCTGACTGATAAAAGTTCCTCACCGAGGATCATGGCACTCAATGACTGGAGCTGGATCTTTGTTGCTCAGTGGGAGAAAGTTGAAAAAGTCTCGCAAGTTCAGAAGGGCATCAACGTCATTCTCAAAGGCCCGATGAGCAACACCTGAAAGAATACAAAAAAATTCTTATATTACAAATAGATATTTAGATTAGATATCACTTTTAAATAGGGATGTGCGAGTGTAGTCGACTAGTCCCTGATTTTATTGTTCAAATGACGTTTTAATCTTACATGTAACCCTATGGCGCGCGCGATCGCACGTGGATTAGAACGATCCGTGCGTCTCGTGATCAATTGCTAAATTCAAACGCGTTTTCGCGCGTCGGCTGGCGCTGGTCGCGACTGACACGCTCCGCTCAGTGTTTGTCATATATCACAGCTATTCAGTTTTCAACCACGTACCTTTATTTTAGGTTTCAGACGTTTAAATACGCTGGACACTCACTGTCATGCATTTCGAGAGAAGGGACTGAATTTACGTGCTGTAAATCCGACGGATCAGATTCTCTGAACTGCGGCGCCTGTCGCGCATCAGCTGATCATTATAAAGGCTTTTAAGCGACAAAACGCATTCACTTCCACATATTTGAGAATTGGAATATCAGGTAATTGATATTTCACAAGTGTGGGAATATTTTGAATAAATAATCAAAACCAAATAAATGAGATACATCTGTCATCCGAGCAGAAACTAAATATTTACCGCAGATCTCCCATGCGTTTTGTTTTTATCAGTCGCGGTTTAATATTGACCACTGAAAGACGAGCGAGGTGTGGGAGTATTTTAAAGTAGGAGGAGACAGAAAAGTGTTTTATAAACTGTTATGTCAAATGATATATAATGATTCCAATGCATATAATGATTGCACTGGATCCGAGCATAACCATATTAATCACAGACATGGACATGTTTGGAGAGACGAGCCGAAACAGCCACATCATCGCATCATTTACTACAACTGTCCGTCACTGTGATCACGTTCAGCTGAAAGAAATATATATACTTTTTTATTTTTTATCCGTTTATTGAACTCATTGTCACGGGCATCACCATGGAAACCGACACACACGCCTCTCGCTACATACAGCTGCAGTTTTGAGACTTATTTCTAGCGGCATTACTTTTAGACTAGTCGACTAGTCGGTTCCAAAATTTTTGTTTAAACGACTAACAAATTAGTCGAAAAGCACATCCCTACTTTTAAAAACGGCAAAACAACATTTATAAAACACATTCTGATGCATCCACAGGCTAAATCGATACACCTACCCGACACAGCGGTGTGGGTTTTTGCTCCACCCAGCTCCTCCTGGGTAACATCCTCGTTTGTTACAGACTTCACCACATCTGGGCCTGTGATAAAAAGGTAGGAGGTATCCTGCAAACACAGGTTAAAGGTGCATGTCAGCCAACATCTAAACTTAAAATATACACAAGAAATCTGAATTCTCGAAACGTTTCTTTTCTTACCTTTACCATAAAGGTAAAGTCTGTCAGAGCAGGCGAGTACACGGCACCACCTGCACACGGGCCCATGATGAGAGAGATCTGAGGAACTACACCTGAGGCCAGCACATTCCGCTGAAGAACAAATATGATTGTCCAGAGTTATTGCTGGAATACACGTACACTACCATTCAAACATTTGAGACTTTAGGATTTTTATTTTTTTTATAACTACTTTCATTCAAACAAGGAAACATTATATTGATCAAAAGTGACAGTAAAGACATTTATGCTATAAAATAATAAACACTGTTCTTTTCTTTTCAAAGAAACCTGAAAAAAGAAATGGTTTCTGATAATAATTCTTGAACACTAAATCAGCATATTAGAATGATTTCTGAAGGATCATGGGACAATGAAGACTGGAGAAAGGATGCAGAAAATTCAGCTTTTCCATAAACCACTTTAAAATATGGAATATTCACAATTTTACTGCATTTTTAATCAAATAAATGCAGCATTGGTGAGCACTTTATAAAGTAGTATCAAGTCCAAACTTTTGAATGATAGTATATATTCAAATATATTCAGCTTACCAAGAATATGTCAGCATATCCTGCAAGGGACTCGACGCCTTCCTGAATGCGGGCTCCACCAGAGTCATTGAGACCGATTACTGGGGCTCCAACCATCATAGCCTGGTCCATGATCTATTAATTAAATTGCAGTGACTTTACAGTATTACTGTCAGAATGGATAGAGAATGGTTGCTGAGCGTTTTAACCTTTCTCACCTTGCAGATCTTCTGAGCATGAGCTCCTGATAAACTGCCTCCGAACACGGTGAAGTCCTGAGAGCAGAGGAGCATTTTAATCACACTTTAATATCAAAGATATTAAAATTAAATGTTTTAATATATTGCAAACCTATGTTCAAAAGCTAATATCATACCTGGCTGAAAACATAGACCAGCCTGCCATTGATCCTTCCCTGTCCGGTGACAACACTATCTCCTGGGTACTGAACACACACACACACACACACAGGAAAATCACTGTCATTCTTGTCCCTCATCTACAAGTGTTAAAAATAACAATGAGTGATGCTAACATTTACTGTGCTTTTATAGGCATAAATTAGGGAAATAAAAAAAATGCAATATCCGCTTTATTTTTCTTTATTAAACTGAGCTGTCACCAAATCTATTCTCCAACCTTTTTAATTTATTTCAGGTATTTTTATTAGAAATGTAATAACACGTACACCCCACTTTTTACAAGACAATATACTTAGTCTAAGAGACAATAATAAAGGCCCTCATATCCCAGCTGACCATCAGGTACTTCTGTGAGATATATATATATATATATATATATATATATATATATAGCGTACTGTCATAAATCTTATTTAAAGTGTGGAATTTTCATTTTAGAGTATTTTAATTCATATTATGGAAACAATTACATTTCAAAAATGTTGTGTCTTATTAAGAGCCACCAGGCTGAGAAACACGGATTTAAAACGCTTTATATTTAGTTAAAAATATGTTTAAAGTCTTTTAAAAATCTGTCAAACGGTTTCACAGACTGACCCAAACTGTCTAAAATGGACACAACGCACTCATTCGAGAGTAAAGACATGTAACGCTGTTGTCATTTCATAACTCGTGACATGCGAAACGGGAATATTTCTGCATTCATGTAGTTTCTTTGACTTACCTTATTATGATCTGCCTCCATGCCAAAGTCAGAGCAGCGATGCTCCACAAACATGTCGTACTCCACGAACGAGTCCTGGTCCAGCAACAGCTGCACTCTCTCGCGCGCTGTCAGTTTCCCCTGCGCACAGACATTTCGCAGGGCTTTCACTTACATCACCTGCTTTAAATCTGCTGGAAGTTTTCATGACTTACCCTTTTGTGTTGTGCAGTTATCCTCAGCTGTCCTCCTCCAACAAGCGCTGCCTTTCGCTTCTTCTCAATCCTCTCCTGCACAGACAAGTGACTGCTCGAATAGCATCTTGCATTTTGCAGTGCTTTCGATTGGGTAATTGCCCCAGCGACGGCGCCGTACGGAATCGGACCTATACTTTTTAGAGAACATTTTAGGCCATGCAATAGTCCGAGACTACTTCGCATTAACGTGTAGGTCGCCATCACTGCTAGACTAAGGACATTGAAGGCGTCTGTGTTTTCAGCCAATCGGCAACAAGCGCCTACTTTTTACAGTCAATCAGCAACAAGCCCTTACTTTTCCCAGCAAATCACTACTCGGTTCGGTAAGAGGGCGTGAATGAGCGAACCAATCACCGGAGAGATGTGTGGTGTTAGGCGAACTTGATAGATGGAGTCTATATGAATGTCAACAATGATAAACTACAGTTCCCAACTGTTACCTAACTGAATCGTTTTGTTAACTTTAGCTTCCTAACTGGATTTGTAAAGAAAAAAATTGTAGTTCAATTTAAAAGTTAAAGGTAATGGACACATTGTAAATGTCTATTTCTGTCTTATAATTTTTTTTACCCATTGCAAAAAGGAAAAACTAAAAGCAAAATGTTTATGTAAACACACTCTCTGTTGTTTTATTCGCAGTTCACTTTCTCTTTTTTTAATCCAAAAAAGTGAGAGGTGCACAGACAGAACTAGCACATAACAAATAAAAACATTGACAATATCATTCGGAAGATTAAAAAAACGAAGAGGGGTGTGTATGTGTGTGTGTGTGCGCACGCGCGTGTGACTGAGCGAGTGAGTGCGTGTTGTCTGTGTGTGTGTGTTAGTGAGAGTGAGAGTGAGAGAGAGCGAGTATAACCGCATGTGATTGACTCAGTCTGACACTAGGGGGCAGTGATCACCGGAGGCCGGGCTTAATTCCAGGCGCTCTTTTACTCTTGTTTGGTATTGTTCCTCTCAGGATGCGAAAGTTAACAGAAATAATAAGCAGCGAGAGCAAATGCATATGGATATTTAGCAAAGCAGGGACTTCAGTTGAATGCTATATAAGCGTATCGCTCAAACGTGAGACTATCGCATTAATTAACGAGAGAAAAGCTCTTATACAACCCGACTAAAAGTGCAGACTATATTAGCTCGCTAGCGAACTAGCAAGCGAGCGAACTGTGTGGTTTGTTCCGTCAAACTATAAAGAACGGCTGTTCTTGATCATAATCTTGGATTATATTTTTGTGCAACGGATTTCCCCACTATTTTTCCATTTGTTATTAGTGGACGGAGAGCTCGTGCCGCCGACTGTAGTCCTCGGGCCTGTTGTGTTTCTCTCTAAAATGCTGTTTATCGCCCAGTCCTTCATTTCTGTGTACTTTCTCACAGATGTGCAGCGCTCTTCACGCTGAGGTAATCGGGATCTGACGTTAATGGACGGCAGACCGTAGAGTCTCTGGAGGATCCAACACTGACATGTTAACAATCAGTCGACTCGGGGCCGCTCATCTGCTTGCGAGTCATGTCAAATTACACTCTTTGTTTGAGGCGTTGGGTCAAACCTGGTTGATTGTATTCTCGTCGTTATTCTGCACTTGGAGTGGCTCTCAGTAGCTGATTGTCCGGCTGTTGACTTGAGCTCGCTGAGATGAACCCGGTAAACGCCACCGCGCTGTACGTGTCGGCGTGTCGCTGTCTCCTGCAGTGCGACCCGAAGGATCCGGAGACATACAGAGGGTTATTTAACGTCCTGCCTTTCTTTAGAGACTCCCTATCCTGCCTGGTGTGTGGTGAGTGCCTTTAAAACTAAGCCATGTGTGAGAGGCCGTGCTGTTTTCAGCACATTCACTGCTAAATTGCGTTGCAGCGAAGCTGTACGTGTATGTTCACAATATTATACAGCGCAGCTTCGAGTTTATTGCTTTTATTAAAGGGTCACTACATAATAAAGTATTTAAAACACAATTTTCATGAACACGTTATTTTATTGAGCAAATTGACTCGCGTTCTTCATTAGGACTCCTAGTCCGTGGCATAACAACGTTGTAACGCTTAAAAAAAATAAAAACGAGATCTGCTGCACAGCGAAATGATGGATGTCTGTATCAACCAATCAGCATCCGGGAAAAGAACTGTCTTCCTCAATAGTATCCGCCCACTTTTTCAGCAGCTTTCCTCTGAGGCTGCTCACTGCAGAGTCATGGGTGGAGCGTGAGGTACAGCTCCCCCTTTCTGTAAGTAATTTGGGCATAATTAGATCTACAGAGGTGGGACTGGACTAAGTAAAGCGCTACCCATTACATCCAGAGAGGGGGGACTGGATGTCATTTGGCTCTGCAGAGAGCACTACTTGGTTTATTGTTTAAATGTCCTATTTTCCCATTGTGATTTTAAAGAGTCATTAAACGAACCGATAGGCTATGAGGTGAATCACAACATTACAAACTTTGATTTAAAGCAAAATTGTTTCAAGACTGGATATTTATCTTGTTTAATGAATGAAAGAACTACAATCCCATGAATCACTGCAAATGATAAAATAGAATTAAAAAACAAAGCAGAAACTTAAAGCTATTCAATTAAACCAGTCTGTGTGTATATAAAACATGTATAGAAAAAATTGTTCACAATGAGAAATCCCAAGTCTTATGGGATTTTATAAACGTATATAATGTGAATGATTTAATCGAGAAATAAAATTTTATATATGTGTGTGTGTATATAGTAGAGCATTAGTGTTTACAACGCCAAGGTCATTGGTTTGATTCCCAGGGAAAGCAAGAATTGATTAGAATTCAAGAATTCCTTGAATGCAATGTAAGTTGCTTTGGATAAAGTGTCTACAAAATGCATAAATGTATTTATATATAAATAATTATAAATATATATATTATTATAAATAATTCACATTGATACACACATATATATATAAATTATTTATATATATGTGTGTGTATATATATCTATGTATATATGTTTGTGTGTGTGTGTGTGTGTGTGTATATATATATATATATATATATATATATAGTATATGTTTTTTTTATAAAATTAAAATGTATACAAAAATATATATTTTATACATACACATGATGAATTTTTTCACAATGAATTCCAACTGTTAAACATGATTCTGTAAAAAAGAAGTTGAAACGATGTATTCTAACGGCTTCAACAAAAGCAGTTACCATTGATTAACAACCTTGTAGCTCTCAGTTGGTCTGTCTTTAATGATTTATAAATTATAAGTCAGTTTTAATTGAATGAATAATTTGAATGAATGGGATTTTACTTGCATAATCTATGGCACTTTGTAGAATATAATATATTTTTTGATGTTATTTTGCTTAATTGTACAAAATTAATCTATTGTTTGCTTTCCATCTAGGAAATTTGCTTCAGGAGCCATTTGCTCCAAAAAATTCCTCCTGCCAGCACTGTGTTTGCAAGGGTTGTAAAGGCAAGAAAATGATACTGAAGCCATCCTGCAGCTGGTGTAAAGACTATGAGCAATTTGAGGAGAATAAACAGCTCCAGATTCTGATTGACTGCTACAGGAGTCTCTGCGAGTGTGTCTCATTATGCGTCATGACAGAGCAGAGTGCCTTGGGGGTCATAGGTTGCCCTGAGGTCAAGAAGATGCTGGAAGAGGTGTTGGGGGTGAATCAGGAACAAGAAGAGTTCAGTTCGGTCAAAGACACTTTGGATGTTCATCACCTCAAAATGGAGACAGACTCAGAAAACTCTGCTGACGTCAAGCCGACTGACCCAGACAAACCTTCAGAGCAGATCCTAGCTGAAATAGAGACCCCCAAGCATGTCAGTGCTGATGAACCTCTGAAACCTAACTCAGAACTACACGTGGGCACTCTCACTGTTCACCCTGTAAAGTGTAAAGTTAGTCAAGAGACAAGTGCTGAATCCGTGCACCTTAGTGCAGAGAACACATGCGTCTTCGAGGACCTTAAATTTGACATTACGAGCGAGGAGGTGTCATGTGAACAGACTAAATCAAGAGCAGAGCTGTGTCAGAACACATTACAGTCCCAAACCAGCGGCGCCCTTGCACCAGGACACCCGCCGCAGCCTCAGACGGGCCTGACGTGCCTCGCTACAGCCCACAGAAAAGTACACCTGAGCCGAAAGCGCTCTCGCTCTGAGAGTGACCGAGAGATGCTCCAACCTCTGCCCATCACCAGCCTCATCCAGGGGCCATCGGTAGCAGCCACAGCTCCCCCGAAAACAGCATTTGAACCGAAAGCACCCTCCCCTCCTGCTGTCGTGGTCACTAACGGGGGTGTTTTAAAGGTCAACAAGGCCATGCTGGATTCAACAAAAAATATCCAGATAAACACAGACTTAGCCAATAAGAAAGTTCAGGCCAAGTCTAAAGTGGCGGTCCCGAAGGCGAAGGGCAAGGCGAAGGACAGGCTGCTCTCGGCTAACGTGTTGCCAGGCCAGCCTCCTAAAGTCGTATACAAAAAAACACAAGAGAAAAAAGGCTGCAAGTGTGGGCGAGCCACCCAAAATCCAAGTGTTCTTACCTGCAGGGGTCAAAGGTGCCCCTGCTACTCCAACAGAAAGGCCTGTTTGGACTGCATCTGCCGGGGCTGCCAGAACTCGTACATGGCCAACGGGGAGAAGAAGCTGGAGGCTTTTGCCGTGCCTGAAAAAGCTCTGGAGCAGACCAGGCTCACTCTCGGCATCAACCTCACCAGTATTTCGGTCAGAAACTCTGGCTCGAACGCCGCTGGGGTGCTCAGCCTGTCCGCGGGCTCGCCCATGGCCTCTTTTCTCACGTCCAGCCCCGATGAGGACCAGAGTTTTGAAGATGCTCTCGAGATGCATTTTGACTGTTGATAGCTGTCCTACTACTGATCTCTCTCTTAGCCGCGGGCGAGTCGAACATAAATTGTTTGCCAAAACTCTTGTCTGTAGTTTTTCCATGTTCAACCTCTACCATCAAATACACACACACACTGCTGTAATAGAAAGTTACTGTGAAGCGGAGATTTATGGCATTCTTTGTTTTTATTTTGGAGGATCTTTGTTTGCTTCTGCATGACTTTGATAGTCACAGTGAACTGAGGATCTGATAAACGTCTGTTATTTTTCTTTAGGTGTTCAATGACCCAAAACTTAAAAAGAAATTCACAGGTGTTTGTGATGCATTTATTTGCTAACGCGGATGCCTCGTTATAAACTCTCCCAAAGTTATTCAGTGACTAATATTTGTTTACACTCTCATTTTCAAATGTGTTTTTAAATCTATATAAATACAAATATATTGCATCTAAACATTCATGGATGGTAAAATTATTTACTAATGGTGGAAAATGTAGCACTTAGTCCCAATAGTGTTAATGGGATTACACCTATAGTGAGCAGTTCCTGTGTCATCCCGACTCTTTTATTGGACTGGGGTGTTCTTTCAGGATATTGATTTTTTTTTTTTTTTTTTTTTTTTGGGGGGGGGGGGGTTCAGTGGATGGTTCCTTATTTTTTGAACAGAAGCTTTAAAAGAAAGATGTTCAAGTTCCACGCGTGTCAGAGGTTTCATAAGGATGGTGAAGCACAGATACTTCATGACAGCTATTTTTCTCAAATTTCGAGAGTTGCTGATTCGTTTTATCTTCATTATTGTTCATTGTTAGTTCAAACTGAGCGGTCTGTGTCATCAGTCGAATATCTGCAAAGATTTCTGAAACAAGTGAATGTAAGTGTGTTCGGTGTGATCCCTGAGAATGTATTCATGACAGTGGTATTTTAAAAGCAATATGAGAATCAAAATGGTAGATAACCATCTTTCCCCACTCAAAGGCATCATATTTGTTTTGATGCCAACTGTAAACGTATGTACTTTAAATGTATGCCTGAGCACCTTTTAGCACCCATTGATGCCTCTACTCTGATCCCGATTAATTGTGTTTGTCTTGCAGTTGTGTTGTGATTCCTGTTTTAGGGACCAAAACTAGAAGTATGTGTTGAGAAAGGTCAGTGAACACATCTTTACTGTTACACTGCGCCGTTTAACGTCTTATATAATGAAGCAGGGTAGGCAGTGCTTCATCTGTGTCCTTAAATATGCTTGAAAACACTATCAAGTAGGGCTTTGACCAAATATTGAAAATCTTAGTTGAGTCTCGGATCTTAGTGGGATATTGTGTTGTATTTTCAAACCTTATAGTTTGGTAGCGTTGTGTTGTTATTCCCTTTGCTTTTCAATGGTCATTACTTGAACTCAGATTTTAGTTTATTGATTTTTTTTTTTTTAATTACTGGAGAAACTCTTATTATTGCTGGTTTATTCACTGCCACAATGAAAGAATGGAAATTGCAGAAAGCAACAAAAATAAATTATAGTTTTTTATTTCTTGTTTTTCAAAACAAGTGTGTTGTGTCGTGTGTTATATGTAAAGTTTTGTCTAATGCAGCACAAATGATTTTCTTTGAGTTTCCTCAGGCTTAGGGAATGGTACCTCACCATCTCAGCCGCTAGAGGGCAACATTGTTATTATACATATTCATATTTTTCAAGTTTCATATTTAAATTATGCAGCTATCCATACACCTAACATATTTTCACTCTTATAAATGTAAGAGTCAGAAGGACCTTGAATAGCACAATAATCCAAAAGGTATAGAACAACAACATATATTTGCTTTCAACAAACTTATGTCTAATGTGCTTATGATAGTTACATAAAACAATAAAACTAAAGAAACCTTTTCCTCATCATTATTCAAGAATTTGAAAATATTTTAAATGCCAAAAAAATAGCTTTCTTGAATAACTAATGCAACCAGGCAGAATATTTGTAATTTTTATTGCAGCTTCAATACATGTTTCAACTTTATTCAGTCAGTGTTTCACAGTAGAAATGATGCAATTAATTGCAAGTCTGTGGTGCGAAAGTCTAGCACAAATGCATTTAGATGTATGACATTGGTTTTGTAAGTGCAGTAGGTGGTAGTAAAGACATGCACAAAAATGTAACCACAATTTAAATCACTAGGAATCTTACAAATACATTGAAAAAACTTGTGTATATTAATGATTGGTTCAAATATTGGTTCTTAGTATGTTAGTTTAAAAAATACACTTAAATGTGTTGGTCATTATTCGAAAGACATAATACAGTTTATTGATTTACAATATAAATCCTTCGTCATGCTGCAAAATAATGCATCACAATGTGGAAATTCCTAATAGACACATTTTAATATAGTATCTTCTTGTACATTAAAGTCAAATACCTACAAATGTTCATCAAGCCAAGCAATATAATTCTGCACTGCTCTTATTCCAACAGAGAAGTAGCAGGGCCAAAAAGCAAAGCTCACGCAGCCATGGAAACCCTCTTCGTAATGGTCATTAGTAACAGAGACCCCTGCCAGCTCTAGCCTGCGGGCATACATCATCCCATCATCCCTCAAAACATCATGCTCGCCAGTCAGAATGTAAGCACGGGGCACCATACGCAAAACCTCGTCCTCCGCCAGTAACGGTGCAGCTCTGGCATCCAATAATGCAGGAACATCCTTTAAGATATTAGGAGAGCCAGTCAGCGGAAAAACAGGCTTATAATGTTTTATCACTCGTTTGGGGAGGAGATTGGTCCAGTTCAGCTTTGAACGATTCAAGGACAGCAGGCTTTGGTCTTGGGCGGTGTGTTTGTTCATTATAATGGAGTGCAGAAGCTCAGGGTCGGCGTCTAAGTACTCCAACCAGAAACGGGCCATTAGCCTGCGATACAGGATGGGAACATTCTGGTTTTGCTGATAGGAAGCTGTGTTGAAGTCTAGCGCCTGGAGCACTGGGTAAATCAAGACTTGCAGTTTGAATTTCACAGAAGTACTGTTGTCTGTTCCAATCTAGTGAGAGAAAACAAAAATGCATGTTGATTTACCGCAACCGCATCACACTGACTAAAGGTTAAGGCTCCAGCCGACTGTTACATTTAAAGGAAACCTGCTGCATTCACACCATATCGTAATTAGATGACGTTCTGAACTGTTTACAGACTCGGAATGATGCTTTTCTATGGCAATACTATCAACGGCAAAATGAATCTGCAGCAGTCAGGTGGTATAGCCTGATCATCAGCCTTTAATCGTCATCATCAAGTCAAAATGATGATGAAGCGTCAATTATGACAGTGGCCCCCAACGGATCGGATTCAAGGACCAGTCCGTGGATCAAATGTTATCGGCCCGCCCAAGGAAATTATATTATTTCAAATTTACGTAGCGGAGTTGAGTGGCTGCAAGCGGCTGTGGCGCTGTAGCTTTGGCGGTGAGGAGGTGTGTTTTGCTTCCCCATTAGAAGCTAAATTTTGCCGATATTCCCCCCCCCCCTTCCCCGTCAGTTCAGCGGAGTATCGCTCCCCCCGTCAACAATTCAGCAGAGTATTGCTTCTTCCCCCCCGTCAACAGTTCAGCGGAGTATCCCAGGTTTCAAAAGTTAAAATTATCAAACGTCAGCACTTAAAATTATTTTCCGCAGCGCAGAAAAGGTTGGGGACCACTGAATTATGAGATACTGTCAAATTTATGACATAAAAATGTTGACTTTTTATGTTATGACAAAACATTTTTTATGATGAAGGTCTGAATGAATCGTTCTTTTGAGTGGAATGTTTTCAATAGATCTCTTGATTGAGTAAATTATTTTTTCTCAATGTTCTAGTAACAGTGGTTCACAGATTAGATCATTTTCTTTTGCAAATAAAGCGCACAAGCATTATGGACCACAGTTATGATACTTTCGCTGTTTTTGTCAATTTTCTTGGCTTCAAGCTCCAGTCTCCATCCAATGTATTTGCATACAAAAAGTGACCAGAACAATTATTTATTTGCATTTCCTCTGCGTTCCATAAAGCAAGTCATAGAGGTTTGGAGCAACATGAGGGTGAGTAAACAATGACAGAATTTTCCTGTCTATTTAACAGACAATATGACCTGAAATGATAATACATGATAAGGAGTCACAGTAATTGAGAAATAAAAGTGGATGTGTACCCGCTGGGCCACTGCAGCGGCCAGGTTCCCTCCAGCACTGTCTCCACACACTGCCACTCGCTCCGGATCAACCGAGTACTGCGCCAGCACTTTTGGCCTCAGAAAGTGCTTAGCGGCCTGCACACACTCCTCATACTGCACTGGGAAGTGCACATCGGGAGCCATGCGATAACTGCAAAAAATGAGCCCTTAGTGAGATTGACCGAAACCGTAGATGATTTTTCTCTTCCTATGAATACGATTATACACTCACTCCACCGTCACAACCACGGCATCCAGATCAGCTGCCATCTGTCTGCAGAGACTGTCATATGACCCCAACTCTGGTTGGCAGACAAACAAGTCACATGAAAACACAAATTCCCCATGAATGTCAAAACAGGGGCAGAGGAATTCCTGCTTCCTGATTCATCAAGAAACGTGTATAATGATTAATAAGGGAACATTTGGACGTACTTGGAGCACCCAAGGCCCATCCACCTCCGTGGATGAACATAACTGCTCTCCTCAGCTTCTCTTCCTGTCCATGAGGGTGGTACACACGCACATGGACCCCATCAAACAGGATATCTTCAGCCTGGATCTCTTGGTTTGTGATTGGCACCATACTCTCAAAATTGACTATGGCAGAGTTGATAACATGGACACTATGGCTCAAACCAAGTGAGTGAGCAACATCTCCCTACAAAACAACAAGGTCAAAAAACAGTGAGCTCAACTAATCGTTCCCCTCATTATGGTTTTGAAATGAAGTCTGAATGATATTTTTTGGCGCAGAGACAAAGCAATGAAAAAGAGAGAAAAGTTCATGAAGATAGAGAACATTTCATCCTGCCCTTGGGTATTATCTACTGTTGTGCCAAGTTGGTCAAGGTTCATCAGAACAGGCAGATCAAGGTCATACTTTAACATGTCTCTTCAAAAACAGAAGTTCCTCTATTGATAGCAAATACTGTATGCTGTCTAAGTATTATGGTAATTATTTTCTATCATACAGTATAAAATATACATTTATACTGATATATATTTCTCAATAGCCCTGATATACTTAAAGCAAAAATTATACAGGAATAAGTGTAATGATAAAGCAAATCCAAATTTTTATTATAGTTATTTTGATTCTGTTAAAAATCTTTCCAGCCAATCAAAATGTTCCTTTAATCAATTCAACTGGTGGACTGTTTAAAATGTAATACTTACTATACTCACAACTCCTCGGAATGTGGCATCCAACACCATCAGTTTCCATTGTTCTGAGATTGCCCTGGGCAATGGGATGTAGATGTAATAGGCAACAGCAACTGCTAATAACAAGGTAATACTGCAAAGCAACTTCATCATGATGTCTCTCTTCCCTTCTCTCTGGAGCTATCAGGGGGTCAGACAATATGACACTGTGCAATTCTACAAAGATTTTTTTGATGTTACTGTTACTTCCTGTTGATACTCATATAGCATTCTGGGAAATGTAGTTTTTGTTTTAAAAACTAAAATTATTGCATACTGTGCTTACAAAGTCACTACACTATAAGTGTAAAACCTTATTCAATGCATTATCATATTCACAAAGTAGGCTTCAATTCATTTTTGGTGAGGTCTTTGAGGAAAGAATTTACCTCAAAATCTATAGCAGCATATATATGCTTCAATAGAAACTTTATTTTTGAGATGAGTAATATGGTTAGGACTATATATTTTTTTATAAATACTATAGCTGATGTGGTTCAAAGGCATTAGGTGAGGATTGGTTTTACTCCTTGGCAGTCACGTCAACCAGAGCAATTATTTCCATTTCCTGTGTTCCACAAAAGAAAGTCATTGACAATATGACCTGAAATAATATTTCACTATATGGAGTCAGAGTAATTGAGAAATAAAAGTGGATATGTACTTGCTGAGTCACTTCAGCGGCCAGGTTCCCTCCAGCTCTGTCTCCACACACTGCCACTCGCTCCGGATCGACCGAGTACTCAGTAGAAACTTTACTTATAGAGATCAGCAATCTGGCTAGGACTACATTTTTATACATGTTTAAGCTGATAATCTTCAGTGGCATGAAGGCATGGTGATGATTAATTTTACTCCTTGACCTCAGTAGTCATGTCAGATGTCCACCACTAGGGGACATTGTTGTTATGAGAAAAATCCTCAAATTGTATGTCCATTGATGGTTAAGATCATTTGTTTGACTGGACAAATATAAAAATATGAATAATTAACATTAAAACAATATGCACACAAAAAAAGATCAAATATAAAATGCGTGTGACACCACAAGGTTGATAGTTAATAGTAAAGCAGTGGAATATTGGTATCTTATGTTGGATTTCATTTCAGCTGACGAGATGGACTGTGTCACAAAAATTATATATTTAGCATATACCAAGTGAGTAAGGTCTGTGTTGAGTAGAAAACCAGACAGCTTCTAATGGTAGGTTTCATGTATACCATAATCTCTCCTCACCACAGTCCACGCATGCACTGCATGTGCGTTGAGCTCTTCTGTCCAAACCATTCCTAACCGTTCAGGATTTTTGTTACTTCTGTGCAGTGATTACTGTAATTGGAAAAAGACTGCGGCAAGCTCAGCATGGACTGCCAAGTCAGGGGGAAAAGCAGCAAGGGTTTCTGTCATACATTTGGCTCTTTGGTTTTCATAACTGTTGTTTCTACATTATCTATCATCCCTCCTCTCTTATTATGTGACAATTGAGGCTTGCAACTGTTTGCTTTTGCTGAATGACTTTGGTCAAAGTTGAATTGTAAATATCTACTGAAGAAACGTCAAAGATGGGGTGACGTTGAACCGAAGAAGCCGTTAGTCACCAGTCAATACAACTAAACCAGAAAAAGCTTGCAGTTATCTACAGTCAACTCTATGAGATCATTCATCTGACCAGTTTTCTTTGGGATAACTAACATATCTTCAGCTAGCACTGAACGTAGATTACTGTTAGCCCATGGCTCAACTATATCTATAAATCAGAGAGAAATGAAACATTGCTAAATGAAACCATCTGTTGTGTGAAAATAATTATAATGAGACCAAAAGTTTCATGACTATAGGATTATAGGAGGTGCTAAACACAAGCTCACTGCATAGGTTTCAATGGTCTCAACAGCATCATAGCACTTACTATCAAAACAAACACTGCTATTTTTCTTCATCAGAGACATTATGCAATACAATATTTATGTGTGATCATTCCTAAATCTAAAGATGGTTGGTTTAACACTCTAAAGATCGGCAGTCTGCAAATGTTTTAATCATCAGCTCTGATGAAAGAAGACGTTGTGCTTACCTCAAACCCGAAATGTCATGTGGAAATTCATCTGTTACACCTGGGCTTATTTCTTGTTGTTTGAGGTCGTTTCAGCCCACAAAAGATCATGGGAGTCACTTTTCTGAAGGTGTGGACACATACCTGTGACAAACATGGTGTTTACCCGGCTAGAAAAACCAGGTCATACAGTTTAAGGTGGTCAGGCTGGTTTTTGAACATGGAAACTCATTATAGGCCGTGGAGCCCTGCCAGGTGTTGCAGTTTAACATTTTAACATTTATGCGTTTGGCAGACGCTTTTATCCAAAGCGACTTACATTGCACTCAAGATACACATTGACATTCTAATCGTTTCTTGCTTCCCCATTGGGATTGAACCCATGACCTTGGCATTGCAAGCACCACGCTCTACTGTTAGGAAAGGTTTACCAGCTTTAACCAGGTTGAGCTTGGTTAGACTTGGTTACCAGCTAAAGCTAGAAGCTACTAGTTAGAAACCACACTTTGTGAAATCGTGCAGTTGTTATATTAAGAACAACTTCTACCCAACCAACCATAAAAAACTTGTTTTGGTATAACCTTATATATTTAGTCATGTGTGTGTTCAAAAGTAACAGACCACATTAAAAGTCTATTTTAAACCTGGAAATACCAAAAAAAGTCTAGGGTTGTGTTTAAAACAGAAAGATTAATGTAAAATGAGTAAGAAATATTTGAGATTCATTATGCCATTATTAAGTAAATGGTTGATACAGATCATGGAACTCTTTGTACAGACAGTAAGGTGTTTTTCCTTTTGTTAAAGCTCAAGATGCTCTTTTCCTCTCAAATAATTCTGAAGAACATGTGTAACACAGGGTAACACAGTAAAGACAAGGCAGAGACGTAAATGATAAAGCTGGCAGCGATGGGTCATAACAGAATAAACAGTCCAGGGTAACACACAGAGATCAGAATAAACACAAGGTAACCGTTCAGAAATGTTAGCCGGGCAAAACAAGACTTCGCACTGAGGAGATGGGAGTGCGAGAGTTTATAGTCCACAAGAGTGTTACCAGGTGGAAGGGTAATCAGAGCAAAGCAGGGGATTATGGGAAATGGAGTCCTGGGGATCAAGTATTCGGGTGAGGGAGCCCTCTGGTAGTGATCGAAGGGGACCACAGAGACCGTATTCGTGACAACATGATCATCATCATCAGGTTTGGCACAAACTTGAATTCATGACACTCAATTACTGCAAAAGAAACAAACTAAATACATTTTAATATTAATGTATCTGTCACGAAACAGGGATTGTATGTGACGTGGAACAAGGAGACGGAGGCAAGACAGGATTCGAACTAAAAACTCACTTTAATATAAACAAAAACAAAACACTTTAAATACAAAATCAAAGAAGCAAATTTGTGCATAAATTGAACAAAGCATAAACTCAGAAAGCCATGCACACACTAAGCGTCACAAAAACCAACAAAGACAAGGGAATGACGAACACCTGGGGAGACTAATGATGAAAGTGATGAACAAGACAGGTGCAGGAAGGGCACGAGGGAAAACACAGAAGGGACCTGGAAATGAAACAACACACAGGAAGTGACAAATGACATGACACACAGGAAGTGACAATAGACCTCACAGACAGGAAGTTTAACATTGACCTCAAAGGAAGTGCACAGATGACATGACAAACAGGACTAAAGGTAATGGTATCAGATATCTTTCATTTCAAATTTCATTTAAATTATTATGTTGACAATATAATTTGTAATGGAAAGGTTTGTGTTTCATTAAAACACAAGGCTTTTATACATATCTTCTACTTTGTTTGTACAGATGAAGATGAATCGGCTGAAATGTTTTACACCCTCCTCTTAAAAGGTATTCTGTTCACACATAATGGTAAATCTATTGTTGTCAGACATGTCAGTGTAAACTGGCAGTGGCATTATCTCATTGTTTAGATATACTGTATATGCAGAACCTGATTTCACCATCTGTAACATGTTCCTGGATCAGCATCTATGTTTACCTTGGAACAATATTCTTATCAACCAATCAGATTTGAGGGACAACAGTTTATATCAAGTTTAGGTCTACAACCAGGGTTAGGTGCTTCTACATCAGTGTTATTCACCAGTCATTTCCCTCTGATTTTAGAGATAAGATTAGGTTTACGTGTAGGGATATGGTTAACAACAGGAATGTTCTTCCAGGATAAACTCAGCAAAATCAGAATGTGCTACTGTATGTAGTATGTGATATGTCAGGGAGCAAAATGGACAATTTCTTTACCAAATCTCCACAGGTGTGCAGTATTATAGCTTTTGGGAGGACCTGAGGCTCCTCTATTTCAGCACCAGGTATCCCCAACTGAAACCAGAGGGGATCCTGGATGGCCGGTTCATACTATTCCTGTCCTGTCCTCAGACAGGACATTCTCATCGGTGAAAGGACAGTGACCCTCTCAGGCTGTTCTCTGGCTCCAAAATATGCTCGGTGTTGACAGACTGACTGATCAAAATCTTGTGTTAGAAAGACACAGCATATTTTGAAAGGTTAGTGTCAGGATCGCATAGATTGAAAAGCGGAGACATGACATCTCGATACACAAACAATGAAACTTGCAGTGAATTTAACTTTTTTAACTACAAATGAATGAATAATTGTCCACAAATTAAATCACATTAAAAGCCTGGAAACATGAAAGTGTATCTATTTTATTTTGTATCTGTTTTTTATACTTAGAGATATAAGGTATATTTAAAAACAACAACAATAATAATAATGATAATTCATATATATAAAATAATAATGACATAACTGTTGCATCAAAATAATACATTTAAAAGAGTCGTTACACCCTTTAATGGAGCAACACCTACACCCTATATAATATCAGTAGAAGAAACAACTGTAAAAAGACTCACACTTCCTTTATAAGCTTTGATAATGGATATTGGCAAAACCATAGAAGGCAAATCCAGGGAAACACCCAGGAGAATAGATATGAGGTAGTTTGAGAAAAAAAGAGCTTTGAATAATTCCCTTCTCATGGTGTTACTTGGATCAGTAACACTCTGTCCTCTGAACAACTTGTTGGGAAAAAAAACAGGAGGCTTATTTCTCCATATGGGGCATCTTTTATACACCCTAAACGAGAGACTCAGACTGTTTTACTCACAATGACATCATCTCTCATCATGTTCCTCTGGGCTGGAGTTGCACTGCTGGCCCTAATCAGCACAGAAACATCGGCCAACCTTCATTTACTGCTGCTCCATCTGAGAGAAGAGAGAGGACGGATGAAGTCAGAGAAAGTCCTTAAAAGTCAAAAGACTCTTTTGTACTGGCCCTCACTATACTAATCCAAAGCAGGGCGACTTTAATTAGTTTTTGAGATTAAAGCTTTTTGATACCCCTATCAACAGCAGCTTTGAGAAAGTCACCAAGCTCTCACGTCCCAAGAGGAATGAAGTTTACAATCTGAGCTCCACACAGAGGGCTATTAGGAATAGCCCCCACCACTGTTTAAAGGTATAGTTGACCCCCAAAATTAAAATTCTGTCATCATTTACTCACTCCGTGTTATTGCAAACCTGTGTGACTTTCTTTCCTCTGCAAAATTCCAAAAGAGCTTTTCAAACCCCAAAAAGGTCGCCATAAATGTATCATTAACAACTAGTCCATATATTTCCAAGTCATATAATAATCACTGAGGACTGAAACTTGAGTCATTATTCATAGAAACATTTGATCACAGTGCCACCATTCACAGTAATTGAATGAAAACAAGCAGCTTTTACATTTTCTATAATGATCTCTTTTTTTTGTTCCACATTAGAAAGAAGTTTTACATGATGAGGATAAATAAATGATTTTTTTTGGGCCATAACTTTTTGTGGAATTTATTTAAGGAGTATGAATACATTTAACTGCAGCAGTGCTGTGTTTATATCCACATGGGCAGTTGTTTGTTCACTGTACATGCAGTCAGCTAGTTTCCATAGCACCAGGGCACAATGGATTCTAGTAACAGTTTGTGGAAATTGAGGGACCATGGACTATTTGCCTGGAAATGGATTAGAACTGTAAATGAATTCTGAAAATGAATTGCAAATCTTAAAATACCACATTCAGTCATGGTTATGGATATTTAGCTCATTAAGAATGTACAAAATGTACCTACAACCTTTATGTAGCAGCTTAATTTACAAAATTCTAAAAATATAAACAGATACAGGAAGGAACAGAGCTCAGAGGATCAGCTCAAAGAAATCCGATCATGACACTGTCTTGAAAAATCTAAAAACATGCCGAAATAACCCTCAGGCGTCACAACCAAGCCACGCTAACCTGCACCTGTCTACATATGTCATGACAAACTTGTACAAACAGGCGCTTCATATTTGCATCCAGATGAATACGCATTAGCTAAAACAGATTTTTTTTAATCCTTCAGAAAATGTAAATTATTATTGCATTTATTTAAACATACACATTTGTTAAAAAACACAGTTTAATTTAAAAAAAGAACAGAAGCAATTTTATGTTTAGTTTTCTCCCCCCTGCAGTGCCGAAAATGTATCAAAACCATGACTTTCAAACCCCTATTATATAAATAAGGTAAATAGACTTTCACTTTATAGACAAAAGACACAGACATGTAAAAAAAAAAATTATATATGCTGTGTTTCACAAAAGAAAGTCATACTGGTTTAGGATGACAAAATAGTTTTTTTTTTTTTTTTGTCTCAAAAACGTCAATTTATTTCCACTGCAGTCAGTGAACTCAAATAAACTACTTTCCTAAAATGTCATTGTCGCCATAGGTTTCACAAGTTTTGCTACTTTTTTGCAGTAAATATTCTTTCTTCTTATGTTATGCCAAGGAAACACATTTGTACACTTTAAAGTAGCTCTACTGTGCACATCTGCTTTCATTTTACCAAAGAAGGTACTCCACCAAGCTTTCTACAGTAGATAAGCAGTAGGCAGAGAACACACACACATACACACACACACACATACAATTTGCTTTTGTTTTTCATCTCCGGTAAATAAAGAGGTGTGCAGTCTGACATTCCCGTCTCCAAACATCAACATGAGAAGAGTTACAACTTGTAGCTGTAAAACACACACACACAAACACACACATGTATACTAGTTGAATGTTTACATTAATGTACAGTGTCCAATTTGTATTTCTTTGAATTTAATGGGACTTGGATTAGACTCTACGTGTATGTTAGCAAGCTAAATGGTTAATAACATCTCATTTCTGACACGAGAGTCTCTTTGGTTAGTCAGGTAGGGTTAAGTGACAGGACATAAGGAGGGTACACAATGCCCTCCGTTGCACTTGGTCCTGTGCCAGGCAGTGCCACAGTTGGAAGAGTTGTGCACAAAGGATTGTTTCATGGAAGTGAAGGTACGCTTGTACAGTCATCCAGATCAGATTCCTTCAAATTCCACACTGACACTCCCCTCGGCAAGCTGCCCTTATTCCGCTCCAGATCTCTGTGTAATCAAAGGGCTGATGGAAGAAGATACAGTGTACTACAGAGAAGATCTTTTACTTCAAAGCTGTTTCTGATGTCCTCTTGTTAAACATGACATATTGATGAAACGTTGTATCCAAATATAAACTATATGGGGTTAGACATTTCATGATCGGCGCAAAGTAACTGATTTGCATTGGAATTGTATGCCTGTTATCGCTATTAGAAACATCTTGACAGTTGTGTTGTGTATAAATGGAAGGCTGTCGCAGGTTCTGACAGGATTGGAGCAGTTCTTTCTCTGCTATTGTTTTTTATCTCTAAAGAGGGATCAGAGCGATAGAATAGATAGATAAAAGTGATATTAGAGGGAGAGGACAGTGATAGTGGAAGTTGATGGAAATGATAGGGTTGGCTGATAAAAATCAGACAGGGATTCTAAGAAAAATGGACCACCAGCCGGGGGCGGTTCTGGTTTGTTCTTCACTGTTGATGCTTCAAAAGTCAGGCACTGTGATCCCTTAAGACACCTAATTTCCAGTTTGCCTCAAGGATTGTCAAAGCAGCACTAGCCTCACTCTGAACCTCCTTTGGGACATGCATGACAATAATTCCATTATTCCAGTGCTCCATTATTCCAGTGCTTCACTCTTCTGGAGGGGAGAGGAGTGATGCAAGGAGAGGGAAGAGTGTCGCCATGTGAGTTTTCTAGGCAGAATGGTGGCGCTGGTGGTGTCTGAGGACTGAGCAGGCAGCCTGCATAGTATTTATGGGTGCTGGAGCAAGAAGCAGCCTGGCTCAGAGCCTCGCACACATCACTGCAGACATTCATCAACAGCCGAGAGAACGTCACACCCTTCCTTCAGCTGACAAACGTTAGCACTGCTAGATTTCAGCGTCTTGCTTTCTGAGAAAGGAGTAATTGATGACGGGCCATTAGACTACTAGAAAAACTAGAAAAATAATGCATACCCTTGGTGTAACGACTGCGATAGGTGTGCATTATTTTTCAATAATTCAATGGCTCAAAGTCAATTATTCCGCTTGTACTACGGTTACACACCTCAACACATTGTTCAGATTATGTATTTTAAGACACTTATCAGGTTTTTGTCCTTGAAATGCTTTTGTGTGTGGGACTGATTTCTTACGCATCTTATCCCAAGCCTCCATTGCTAATTCAAAAATGTCATTTTAGAGCTAGTAATGGAGGGTTCAGCCACTGATAATGTGGTATGTTGAATAATTGACGCTACAATTATTTAAAGTGTGATATGTTGAATAATTGTAATAGCTATCCTTTTGTTTTATTTCTGTGATTTATACTTTGTTACAGGTTAAGTCTGGTGTATTTCTATGTAATTATTTTCATTATTGCTTATTCGTTATTGTTTAAAATAGTAGCTACAAATATGTTGTGTTTAGTAATAAGTTATGATTGATAGGAAGTTGCTGCCGTGGGAGTTGGATGCTTGTGATTGGTCACGTGATGTGCACTGCGTACCGTTATGGAGGGAGTTCTCGCGATTCACTTCATTCACGATAAAGCAACTGTGATAAAGCATCGCGTGTGAAACATTATTCATTTAATTTCACTCCTTTACAGGTATATAAGACAGATGCAAGAGAAAATGTTCATTGCTGATTGTTTTTAATACATATGTGAGTTAACTGTGACTTTATCGTCAGCTATAGGTAAGCACGTTGTTAGCTTAAATGTACCGGAATGGTGCACGCCCTGGTGATGCCGAAATCCATGTGGAGTGTTTGTTGTATGCGTTCTATGCTGTTCTTACATAAAACAAATGTAATGGTGGTTTTGCTCCTCTCTGTGGCCTGGCCATTTCTGAAAGACAGAGAGAGAGAGAGAGAGAGAGAGAGCATGCAGAACTACACTTACCTTTGCATAAATATTAGCAACACATTTTTATAAATAAATAAAAAAAGCTGTGAATGACCTGAGAGAAAAGGCACTGAGAGCTTTTTATGCCATTAAGAAAATTATTGAAATTGACATCCAAATCAAAAAGAAAATAGCCATTGAACAGACACAACAGCCCAACAAAGTAAATTGGAATGCTATTTGGCCCTAAACAGAAAATATAAATTAGCAGAATACCTGAGTACAGAGACCAACCCTTAACTTAGAAAAGTCCTGAGCAAAGTGACTGTCAGTGACTGTCTCGCTATAGAGAGACAGGCGGTACCATTAATGCACAGGAAATAAAGTGGAAACAGAACTGCACGTTCTAGCGCATTAATTAGGGACACTTTGCCAGGTGTTTGAGGTCCTGTCGGAACTACCTCCACACTCACTATATCCCTAGAGACACTTTTAAAAATAATACTATGTTTATTTTCAACTGTTCATATTTATTCATATTATTGTCATTTTTATGATTAATATTATCCTTTTTATTATCATTTGCTTTGGTGATTTAAAGATTCCTTTCACCATTCCAATAAAGCTATCCCAGAATCAGAATCCCAGAGAGAGAGAGGTATAACGTTAACCATAATGACAACTGTAACAATAACTATTTTAGCATCCACACCAGCTTGCTAAAGTCTTCTGTGTTTTCTGAAATTCTTGCCATCACTGTTTCCTCCTGACAAAACTTTCTTGGTATTGGTATTTCTACGCTTTATTGAATATCTTGTGGGATTTATTCCGTTCGCAGCTTATTTAATGGCTCACAGAAATACAGGGAGATGTGATTCATCAGTTGTAAATGATCCCTTTGAGGTTTGTTGGCTGAGGTATTGTCTGAGTTGCCAGGCTTCCACTAAAGAGCAGCAGCCCAAAACCATGAGATTTATGTGCTTGCATTCTAGTCTATAGTTCGGTCTCAGTGCACTTTATTTCAAAGAAGTATTTTAAAGGCTCACACAAAAGAGGTTTGCATATGTCTGTGGTCAATGGTTTGTGAACAGAGCAGCCCAAGGCCATTTTAGGTAAACCAAAAGGAGTCATACTGGGAAGTCACATAACCCACTTCCTGAAACAAGGCTCCTTTTCAGTTCATTTGTAAAAAAAGAAAACACTTCATAAGCTTACGCAGAAAAGCCATCAGTCAAACCGGCTAAAGGTGTGAATCTGACAGAGTGTAGACAGCAAGTGTTGATATGTGCTTTAGTTGTTGATGCTATTTTTGAACATATTATTATAGGACCCTTACATTTTGAGATATGATTGTTATTTTCAGCTCACAATTCCGTATATAGTTCTCAGAAAGCCAGAGAAATTACATATTACATAAACGTCATTTTGAAAAGGTCAAATAATGAAAACTGTAGCCACAAAAAGAATGTCTGTGCTCAGCTAAGGGTCCTTTCACACCAAAACTTGCATTGCATCAACATGAAAGAATGAACACATCACCCTGTGCCATTTCGCGTCCAGCTGCATTGGTGCCATTAGTCTCGACAGTAGCGCTTTCTATTTCAGGCTGCATGTTAACACTTTGCTTTTTATACTTGGGATTTGCAGACAGTTCTGAAGCATGTTGTGCAAGTATAGGCTACTGTCCACCTCATGACTGTGACCCTCCAATGAGCTCAGACTTTCCAGTACACTTCATATGACTGATACTGTCATACCAGAGGTTGGGGAAAATTTAAGAATTTATACCATCGTTTTATTAATGATATTCAAAGCCAGACTGTGGTAATGCATGAGGGAGCTACTGGAATTCAATCACTGGTACTTCACTCAACATCAGTTTTCATAAGGAAAAAATTGTGTGTGTTTTAGTTTTTGGTTTGTCTACCAGAGCTAAATGTGGCTTTAGCTTTCAGGGCCACCAAGGCATTGGATCAAGAGCCTTTGATTAGGACTGTAGTTTCTGGACTCAGCAGCTGGAAAGGCCTCTGTCATCCTGCAAACAACTAAAGCAGACACTTAATATGTTATTTTAAATCCAGCAGGTTTCTATCTATCTATATCTATCTATCTATATCTATCTATCTATCTATCTATCTATCTATCTATCTATCTATCTATCTATCTATCTATCTATCTATCTATCTATCTATCTATCTATCTATCTATCTATCTATCTATCTATCTATCTATCTATCTATCTATCTATCTATCTATCTATGAGGTTATCTCTGCTCAGTTTCAACTTCTAAGAGGTAAGAGGATGCAAACAGGTTTTACATAATTAACGCTATGAAATTCAGAGTGGAGTTCATGAAAAACATACCTTGTATCGCGTACCTTCATTAAAATAAGGTGTTTTTATCACCTAGTAGAGACACCTCAACCATACAAGATGTTGACTGGGTCTAATGCATTTTTTCTCAGTCGCTGTGGTGTATTTCTTAGATCTCAATGGAGATTCTCAAAACTGCTTGTTCAACCTCATTAAGAGAAGTTTCTCATTCTTTTTAACGAACTGCAAATGTTTTGGTACATTCATGCAATTGATTATTTACAATTATCTGCTGTTTCATACATCAGCAATCACTTATGTCATGTTAATCAAAATATATTGGTTCTCTGTTATATAGTCTTATCCCTCAAGACATCTAGGCTTTAGTTCATTGCATGAGTCATTAAATGCAAAATGGTTGAACTAGCCATCATAAACTGTCAAACATATTTTCTATACTACAGTGGAATCCGGTTATCTCGACGGCCTCAGGGAAAAAAGCATCGAGATAACCGAGGATTGAGATAACCAACAGCCAATATGGCGTTTTATTTGATGTAGCGATCGGCAGGCTATAAAAATGTACATACACGGTATATGTTTGCTAACAAGAAAAGGCATATGTGCACCAACTAACAGCAGATATTTACCAGTATACAATAAAAAACACCTTCGAATCTCCATACAAACCTTTAATTATATTCTCCAACATTGCAAACACAATGATCGCTCACAGCGTAAACACAGTCACAACACAGGTGTAAACACATTCGCTCATAACATATTTGTGAGGTCATCACGCTGTACTAGATTGCATACTTTCTTGCGTTCTGCCTGCCTAACGTGCTGTCTCAACAAATTCGGCTTCGTCCTGTCTTTTAATAACCGGCTTCTTCAATCCACAGCGGCGCTGAGCAGAGCGCACTTCAGAATAGAAGCAGGGGTGTGTGTGTTTACCTAAGCCTCATACTCATTGGTCAGTAACCGCTCGTCAATGTCAAAATATTTGAGAAAACCAATCAAATCAGAGAAGGCGGGCTTTATGTGTATGTGCAACACAACGATCCACGTGCAACGCAAACTCAGCGCATGCGCTCTGAACTAGGTGCGATCATTAGTTACGAGATAACCATGTGAAGTGGCAAATTTTTCTCTCTTTTTTGCTCGGCGACATAAAAGAATCAACATAACCGATTAGAAAATGCTAAGACAAATAGGGAGTTTGGCGTTTCCATTTCAAAAACGTCGACATAATAGGGTTGGCGAGTTAACCGTGAGTCGAGATAAGTGAACTCCACTGTATTCGGTTTTTTTAATTAATTGATGAATTGCAGAGGTGAATTTTGAATTTCACTAATGAATGGGAATGCAAAACAGTTCTGTAAAATAGCTCAGAGGTGCAACTCATGAAGCTTCATTTGGAAAGCATATGTAGGCAGAGCACAAAACAGTGTTATGAATTCTGACAATGGAAGAACAACAAGGATGTAAACAGGGTCAACAGCAGGGAAGAAGATGAGTAAGGATGCGTGGTGGAAGAGTTCAGAGACAAAACACTTGTAGAAGAGGTCAAAATTGTAGGCATGTTTCTGATTAAATTATTCTGATGTCTTGTCTTTTTCTTTACATTGCAATGACATTTGTACTGTAATTTGCTGACAGACCAACAGTAAAAGTGTAACTTTGAATCCTGTCCAGTCTCTTGCAATTAATAACCTACATATGTGTAAATTTGTACTGTTGAAATTTAAAATGGATATATGCCATACGGATAAAGTGAAGTCTTGTGCCTTTTCAGTAATTGTCATCAAAATCGTTGGTATAGTTTACATCTATACATATTGACAATATGTATAAGCATTTTGACTATCATGTATGGGAACAATGACACAAGGACTTCATAAAATGTTCCAAACGACTGAGAAAAATGTTAAAATCCACACAGTTTCAACGTTTGCTACTGTGGGTATGAGCAGGGGGTGAATGCCACATGTAAAACTGTCATTCTGAGTGTGAAGTTTTCTCTGGCTCTGAAGAGTTTGGCAACACTTGCAGTAAACACTAATTATAACATGCTTTCTGACAACTATAAACCTTGTTTAAGCAAGCAGCAGTTTCTCTTGGCCCCCCTCTGCTCCACCATTCCACTGCCCCAGCTCTGCTTATCTTCTTCTGTTGTTTTCGTCCATTATTTACTTGTGGATCAACCATAACAACAGCCTTAATTGTGTTTCTCAGAGACATAAATTTAAAATCCTCCCTCGCCTGACTTCTAGTGACCAGAGAAGTTCTGTTTTACAGTATTATAGAACTAGGAGGGTAAGAGTGTAACCACAATTCTGTGCCCATTAACAGGCAGTGAGAAGAAAGCTCATGTTCATTAGAGTCATTCTGTGTGGATTGCTGCACATTTTACTCATACAGCTTTGAGGCAGAGCAGCGGGGTCATATTTCATGGCTGGGGTCCAGCTCTCTGATGTGGAGGCCTTCATGCCTCAGTGCTGACCTCTGACATGGAAGCACAATGAGTACTGTGTTCGTTTGCCAGTAGGCAACAGCAGCCCAGTGGTCTGACTTTTACCATCTCCCATAGTGAACAATGAAGAACGGGCATTGCACCAGATTCCTGACATTTAGTCCTCTTCCTGAGTGAAAGAACTCCTTACTTCCTTTCCGTCTCAGCAGCTGACTCTCCTGTCTTTCTCCACTCTCTTTCCCACTGGCCCCTTTGGGATTTAATTGAATCCTGATGGTGGTTTTGCTCCTCTCTGTGGCCTGGCCAGTTCTGATATATATTCCCATCCCCTTGTTGATATTCCGTTCCAGCTGTAGGCTGACTGTAGACGTAGAGCACAGACAGCTGTGACTAAAGAGGAGGGGCTAGAGTAATTCAGTGAAAACGGATCTGGGACATTGAACAGTCCTAGGGAAACAAACCTTGTCAATAGGAAAGTTAACATACATTTGTATAGAGGACAAATACATTCACCTAAAGGATTATTACTAATACTAATACTGTGTTTGACCCCCTTTCGCCTTCAGAACTGCCTTAATTCTATGTGCCTACGTGTTTAATTCTACCTGATTCAACAAGGTGCTAAAAGCATTCTTTAGAAATGTTGGCCCATATTGATAGGAAAGCATCTTGCAGTTGATGGAGATTTGTGGGATGCACATCCAGGGCACGAAGCTCCCGTTTCACCACATCCCAAAGATGCTCTATTGGGTTGAGATCTGGTGACTGTCGGGGCCATTTTAGTACAGTGAACTCATTGTTATGTTCAAGAAACCAATTTGAAATGATTTGAGCTTTGTGACATGGTGCATTATCCTTCTGGAAGTAGCCATCAGAGGATGAGTACATGGTGGTCATAAAGGGACGGACATGGTAAGAAACAATGCTGAGGTAGGCCGTGGCATTTAAACGATGCCCAATTGGCACTAAGGGGCCTAAAGTGAGCCAAAAAAACATCCCCCACACCATTACACCACCACCACCATCCTGCACAGTGGTAACAAGGCATGATTTATCCATGTTCTCATTCTGTTTACGCCAAATTCTGACTCTACCATCTGAATGTCTCAACAGAAATCGAGACTCATCAGACCAGGCAACATTTTTCCAGTCTTCAACTGTCCAATTTTGGTAAGCTTGTGCAAATTGTAGCCTCTTTTTCCTATTTGTAGTGGAGATGAGTGGTAACCGGTGGGGTTTTCTGCTATTGTAACCCATCCGCCTCAAGGTTGTGCGTGTTGTGGCTTCACAAATGCTTCGCTGCATACCCCGGTTGTAACGAGTGGTTATTTAAGTTTAATTAAAGTTGGTTTAATTTAAGGTTAGTTAAAGTTGCTCTTCTATCAGCTTGAATCAGTCGGCCCATTCTCCTCTGACCTCTAGCATCAACAAGGCATTTTCACCCACAGGACTTGCGAATATTGGATGTTTTTCCCTTTTCACACCATTTTCTGTAAACCCTAGAAATGGTTGTGCATGAAAATCCCAGTAACTGAGCAGATTGTGAAATACTCAGACCGGCCCGTCTGGCACCAACAACCATACCACACTCAAAATTGCTTAAATCATCTTTCTTTCCCATTCTGAAATTCAGTTTGGAGTTCAGGAGATTGTCTTGACCAGGACCACACCCCTAAATGCATTGAAGCGACTGGTTGATTAGATAATTACATTAATGAGAAATTGAACAGGTGTTCCTAATAATCCTTTCGGTGAGTGTAAATCTATCCAGTTTATTAGCCTAACTGCTACCCTATGCAAGCATTTTTTTTTGAGGGGGGAATTCTGTGTACTGACTGTGGTGGTATATTTCAGCAATGGAAAACAGAATATTTCATAAATGACAAACATATTGTGCCTGTCACTTCACACTGACATCACCTATCACCTCACCATTCATGCTAACTTTCACCTGAAGAAATCTATTGCAATCTCAACATAAAAGTGCTTTTCTGGGATGGAAATTGCTTTTGTTTTGTTATTCTCATTTGAATAAAGGCACCTGCTAAACGAACAACTGTAATGTAAAATGCCTTATCAGTGTCATTCAAATGGGGTTCTCAGAATCAAAAGGCTCCTGTCTCCTGCTGCAAATGTTGATTTTGAGGGAGGGACTGACCTTGCGGCTTGGCTTACTGCTTTTAACCTTTTCCAAAGCCTTCTCTCGGGTCAGAATGACCCGAGACTCACACCTGGAGTCCCTTTTAGGATTTTGTTTGCTAATTATTTAAAAAAAAGACCCAAGAAAACATGCATAAGAATCAGTATTGCAGTTCAGAAATGTTTATAAGAAGGTTGTGAAATGGCTGTCTTCAGGAACAGATTGTGCAATATAGTCCATTTGGAAAGCAGAGAGTGCTGTTTAACAAGCTGTGTCACAAACGATGGTGAAGATTCTTCAATCAGCCATCGGAGGTCTCTCACATGAGTACTAGCATTTCGTAATGTACTACAATTCCCAAGAGCTTACATACCTGGACTGATTACGCTACACCTGCTCCTCGTCACTCAGACTATTTAAACTCCTTGTGTATGATGATTTATTATGAAGTCTTATTTGCTCTGGCTAGATTTCTGAATGTTATCACTGCCTGTGTTTGCTACTGCTGCCTTGGATTACCTTGTATGACTCTTTGCTGCCTGGCTATCAATTGTATTTGTCTGGACTGCTGCTCTTGGTGTTTGATGCCTGCTACTATCTTCTATCGGTTATGACCACATTTCCTGCTATGTCTTTGATATTGTTGTTTAACCTGGTGTTTTGACCCACGCCTGTGTGACCCATGCCTGTAACTGTAACTGAAACCACACATGGATAATTTAGCTTGAGCCCTCATTACAGAAGACTTTGCCACCTACTGATCCAGTGGTCCTCATGAATCTGTCCAGCAAACTCTTTCCAAGCGAACCCACTAGTGGCTCAACAACAACAGCTAGGGTGACTCCCCAAGCTACCGGATGAGTTGGGGAAATCCGTACTGAGTCTCCATTGGCATGCAACCGAATTAATTTCCCCAGTGCCTCAAGTCAGTCGGATACAGTTGTAATTTTGTAGTACAATGACTTTTAATCAATCAGCCCAACCAAATGTAAAGGCTTTCTCAAAGGCTGTAAAGGCAAAGAAAGCACTATATAAATAAATGTGACTTGACTATGGACGAGGGCAAGGTACGGGCAGTTATAAACTCTCTTCAACCCACTACAATAAAGGAACTGCAATGATTCTTAGGATTTGCTAACTTTTCTACTGACGATTTATCAAAGTTCAGTACCGTCACCACTCCACTCCCTGACATGTTAAAGAGAGGAACCACCAAGATTTGCTGGTCTGCTGCAATACATCCAAACCGTCAGTGAACTAAAGAATCGCTTCACCTCTGCTCTCATTGTGCATCATCCCAAAATACCTTTCATAGATGAAGCAGACTCATACAGCACTAGATAGTAACACCCTCTCTCAATACCAAGGTAATCCAAGCTTTTGCCCCGTGCTTACAACTCTCAAAATCTCCTTTGCTGACTCACTATCCCATCAATATGACTCCACTCTACAGAACCCCTCTCCAGCACCCATCACTTAATCTCTGATTCGAGCTCCTGTCCAGTGGGACATCATGACGGAAATCCCCGAGGCCCATGCACAAAACCTGCCAACTCAGAATGCCCACCCAACCCAATCCCAATCCACTTGGTGCTCTTCTCCACAAGTTCTGGCCATCCAGGCATTACTACCACAGTACGATTGCTAAGAAAACTGTTCTGGTGGAAAACTTTATAGGCGGACCACAGCACATTTGTGAACTTTCGACACCACCGCTACAGAAACCCCCCCCCCCAGAAACTACTGGCAGGACTGTTACAATCTCTACCCACACCACATTACCATTGATTTTGTTACTGATCTTCAGCCTGTCAAGGTAACAACAACCATATCAACTGTCATTGATTGTATTTCTAAAGCATGTTGATTGACACCCCAGTCAAAGCTTCCACCAGCTTTCGACACTGCTGAACACCTCTTCCATTATGTGTTCCACCAGTTAAATATAATTTCTCCCACTTTCCCTATCTAAAATCTGCCAGTGATGCGATAGTGGAAGATGTGACTCAGGCCCCCCACCCATAATCATGGATTGAAATGAGGCATTTCAAGTGCAAGATTTCCTTGATTCCAGACGTTGGGGGCTCTGTCACGAATTTTGGTGACGATTCCACAATCGGCCACCAGAGGGCTCACTCACCTGAGTACAAGCATTTTAGTATTTGACTACAATTCCTACGAGCTCACATTTCAACCCACCTGTCTGTACTCTGAACTTGCTTTCTTTTAATAAACCGCACATGGATCCCATTCATCCTGAATCGTTGTTACACTGACATATCTAGAATACAGCAATTATATATGCACTTTACTGTCTAAAGATTGTGCTAGGCCTGCAATACACCAAAATATTCTCGCCCCGAAACAAAGAGGGAATGAATGCACAATTTATATGCGTTTTATCCTTTCACTGGAGTCATAAAAAACTGCATTTTTTTATTTTCCCAAATTACTCTCTACCTCTAGAATATTTATTCCTTTCTTTATGTAAGTTGCATCTGACAGAATTTGTATCAAAGACTCTTTGTGGTGACCTGTTTTTGGGAAGTATTATTGTTCATCTTAGTGTTTCCAAAATAGACACTGAATTCATGCCCAAATCTTTCCTTAAGACAAATTAGTCCCTGTCTAGCTGTCTTTGAGGGTCATGACATTGCCGCTACTCTATGACATGAAGTGAAGCTGTGTATGGGAGAAAAGCACTTGCTTTGGGGTATAGCCTTTAAGTTAGGATGGTTCTGGGGTGAGAAATGAAGTTGATGGTGACTCTGACAGTTGAATACTAAGAAGGGTGTTGAGAGATGAGGGGTCTATACCTTCATCAAGACTATGGGCCATAGAATTTCAGGCATGACTGGGACCAAAACCCCCCATGTCTTCTCCGGTAACTGATGCCTGAAGGCTAAGCAGACTCCGCTGAACTTAACAGGCCTATTAGCTTTAAATAGACCTGCACACCTTGTCAGGTGCCTGTATTCGGAATGCTCTTTGTCATCTGTCTGGAGAGACGAAAAAAGACAGCCAGAGGACACAGAGATTACCATAAGTGGGTAGTTGCATAAGTGTGTCTTCCTCATTAGTAAAGTGGTTTAATCTGTTATTCATTAAAACTTCACAGCTAAGCTGAACTTAGTTCCTCTTCAATGGATTGAATCCATACTTGATGGGAAAATGGTAACAAAAAATCGAAAATAAAAAAGTCTACAGCAGGCGGTCTCAGAGTTTGTAATGAGTTACAGGCAAGCCTTACATACATGAAAAATGATTGGTGAGTCATGGCAGTGGCTGTAATTGCAATTATTTCTCACCCCTGAACTGATACAATGGTCCATATATAACCTTATATTTATTTGTATGTTTTCATTCTAGAGCTTAAATTCATCATTGGATATGAAATGCCATAGATCCCAATCTGAGTGTAAAACACTTCTGAGAGGTTCCTACTCTTCATGCAACTTACAGAATGAGTTTCTGGTTACTGGGAATGGGCATTTGTCTGTGAACCCTCATAAGTACTAGTGGCCAGACTTCCTTCTAATGCAATCAAATCCCTGCAACTGATCCAGAACTCCAGGTTGTCTGATCTTCAACGAACCCAAAAGGACCACGTCACACCACTCTTTAGCTCTCTGCACTGGCTCAAACTTGCAGCTCACATGACATTTAAAGTACTGACACTTTCTTACAGAACTAACACAGGCTCAGCACCCTCATATTTCCACTTGCTACTACAAATCTACACACCTACCAGAAACCTTTGATTGATCAATGAGCGACGACTTGTGATGCCTTCACAGAGAGGCAAAAAATCACTCTCAAGAACATTTTCGTTCACCTTTCCTTACTGGTGGAATGATCTCCTTGCCCTCACCCAGAATGCAGAATCCATGTCAATATTCAAAAGACAGCTGAAAACTCATCTCTTCCGTGAGCACCTAACACGTAACACGACACACATGCACATACCACCTCAACCACATTTATATTGAAAAAACATCTTCCTCTTAGTCCCTCTGTTCTCCAGGCTTATACTACTTGTATATGTAATGTTCGAAACTGTATTGTAAGCACTCTTGTGTGCTTTTGCATCTTCAGGATGAATCGCTTTCTGTACTTCTCAAATTGTAAGTCGCTTTGGATAAAAGCATCTGCTAAATTGATAAATGTAAATGTAAAATGTAAGTACTTGTACTGTGCTCATTACTATTACACAAGTAATCAAAAGGTTTCCACACTGTCAAATTCCTTTTCATTTGTAACTTAATGTTACCATGCACTTTTAGATATAATGCCACATCTAAACACTGAATAAGCTTTACAAGAAATTTATGTTACCTGGCGTCATGCTCTTCAGCCATCTGTATGAATTATTTTCAGAATGCAGATTTTAAGTGCGCTAAGGAAATCTATTCAGACCAAGCAAGCAATCTCTCCTGGATTCTGCAAACAAGGTATGTTATAACACAGTGCATATTATAATAACATACTGGAGGTATCTAGATAATTTAACTATTATTTAACTCGTTTTATTAAATTCAGAAAATTCTAATAAAAAAGTTGTTTTTTCTATTATGTCACTCAAATATTGGTTCAAACATTTATCAATATTTAACAAATCTAGTATTTATGCCTAGGCTATAAATTAATTGACAATGAATTTATATTCATATGTATATATATATATATATATATATATATATATATATATATATATATATATATATATATATATATATATATATATATATATATATATATATAAGCGTATACATGACTTGACTTATTTTTATATATTTGGTAAATAGGCTATTGGCCTATAAAAGGGAGCACACAGCTGTGAAACCTTTTAAAAGAGGAAGGTTTTTAAATGCTGTCATGTTTTTTCTTTGAATTATTATAATAACATCTATCTATCTATCTATCTATCTATCTATCTATCTATCTATCTATCTATCTATCTATCTATCTATCTATCTATCTATCTATCTATCTATCTATCTATCTATCTATCTATCTATCTATCTATCTATCTATCTATCTATCTATCTATCTATCTATCTATCTATCTATCTATCTATCTATCTATCTATTTTTCTGTCTGTGAAGCGTCCTATCTGGTTCCTAGGTAACCTGTTTTTGGTAAGCGTGTACAGTGTCACCGTTTCTCCATTCCCGCCCCAATGTGTCTGTGAGGAACTGCCCTGTCCGCGCGCTGTAGGTCTGCTCATTCTGCACTGGCTGCTGTCAGCACGCAGAGTCTGAACGGCTAGGCGGAACGCTGTTAAAAAGAAAACCCCGTGTGTTGACACGCTTGTCATGAAACTATCTCTTTGGATACCGGACTGTCTTAAAACCACAGCTGACAAGCCTTAACCCGGAGCTTAAACGGTGAGTGTTTGTTGATATATCGAGTGCTTACCGCTCGTGATACTTACCCGTACGTTTAAGCAGAAGTTACAGTACGCGTGGTTGTCAAATAAAATGTCTCCGTGACTTCAAGGTAAGCACTGAAGTTCAAATAGACTTTATTATCGAAGTTGGGCGTTGAGGAAAGTCACAGTAGGTTGTTTTTGAGACGATATCGTATAGCGTTGTGATCGTGTAGTGATTTTACCGCATCGGCTGTGTATGAAACTCACGCGCGCTGTAAACACGCCTGCTTTTGTTTGTACTCAATAGACACATTAAATGAGTTGTTTGCAGGTTCACTTTTGTACTATGTAATGCCAGTCACTTCCACTTCACTAATGTTAGCAGACATACCGTATATTTATCCTCCTCTTTGCATTCGTTAGGCAGAAGATGTAGAACTGTAAGCTGAATATGTGGCTTTCGTTTCTTCCATCACGCTACATACATTGAATACAATTCATAAACCGTTTTGTAGTTTACTATTACCAGGGGTTAAGTTTTTTTTTCTTTCACACTGTTCGGACTCCAATGCTTAGTTTGGCTGAGGTGCTGTTTAACTCATTCTTGAGCAGTAGGAACTGGCACAGTGCTTATGTCCTGAGCATCTTGGAAAGATCAGATCTCTGTCATGCTGTCTTTATAAATATCCCGGTGGGGTCTCTCTGCTGTGGGTGTAATTGGGCATCCCGCCTGCACTAAATGCATGCCTGTCCTGCTCGAGTGCAACCTTGAGATGTGCTCTGTTCTTTGTCACTAGCCTGATAACTTGACAGATACTGAGACGGCTGGCCAGTCTCAAAATCGTTTCCTCTCTAATTAGCTCAAAATAGCTTTGGATCACAGCTATGTGCTCCTTTGCATTAATCACTTCCTAAGTGCCGGAATTGATCGTTCTGGGTCAATCACAGCCTGTTGTCCTAGCACAATATTTTTTCCTCACTCACAAGAATGAGTTATTCAGTGGCACAATATGTAGAAAATTTGCTTCCTTGCTGGCATCCTGAGAATGAAGTCATTTTGTACCTGATTCGATTCCTCTCCACACATTCAGCTTGGTTGGCTGCCAGTGAGCCACAGCGGAGTGCATTAGTGAGGTTTTGATCAGCTGTGGTTTGCTGCTCTTCCTATTGTACCCCATCCCGCCTCTGCTCGCTTTTGACCAAGCTCATTAAACGCCACATGAAGGCCACAGCTGAACCACTGACCCTACAATGAGCCTTTTTTTGGGCACCTCCTACAGTACATGTGTGTGGTCTTGCATCTTGCACAGAGGACTGTTCTCAGGCCCACAAGGCTGCAAGGCTATATAGACAAATACAATGTGAAGTGATGTGTGCAGAGAGATAGATAGATATGTAAGTCAGTGGTCTTTTGCAGTGCATGCTTGGCACTCACGCTCACTCACAAAGGCTTGCACATAGCAATTTTTGAGGCTTGCAATTATGTTGCTTTCATAGTCAGTCTACTTCCTCTCATTCTTGTTTTTAGTATAGCAAAGCCTCGTAATTTTTAGAAACATTTGCTGGACTGTAAAGTCTATTTCTGGGTTTTCTACTTGCCTTTGTGCACTTTAAGAGCTCAAATTAGATCAGATTAGACAATGTTTAAGTAGAGGGAGGTCAGACTGTTAGATCTATGAAACTCTTTTTGTATGTCAACAGCTTTGTGCCTCGGAAGTAAACAGTCACTGGAGGAGAGCTCTACTGTACGCTTTCATGTTAGCAGATATACCATGAAATGACAGGAAATGACAGCTGCTGAAGTTAAGGGACATTCATGGAGGCCACACATGGAAGATCCTCAGGATGAGCAGACAGCATTGCCTCAAACTTCTCAAACTCAACAGCTTTTTCCAGCAGAGAAATAGTCTATTTGCTCCTACCACATATGGAGAGCATCAAAGATACAACAGTGAACAAAATAATTGGACAATGATTGCATGTCTGGTTTTGATGGTTTGTAGCTGAACTTTTACATAATTTTTTTTTTTTTTTTTTTTTTTTACAATATTTGAATAAGATAACGTTTAGATGCATTGTTTGAGTTATTTTTCCAGCGTTAACAGGTGTATTGCTCATTCATTATTGTTTCCAAAAGCTCTCTTAAACCAGCACATCCATTCTGAGCATGACATCTGTAATGACATGTTAGGATTACAACACAGCTTGTGTTTATAAACCAAAATAGCTTTGTAAGCAGCATGTTTGCGTTGGTGAAAGACACTGTGTCAGGTTTGTCCCTTCTGTGAGCTTCTCTCAGTTTAAACCCTTTACTGTATGTGCGTTGATTAAAACGGATCTCCTCTGGAAGGTTTATGTAGATACTGGCCGCAATCTCAGGTGCAGCATTAAGAAAACCCTCAGGCGAGTAGTCAAGACTCTACATTTGCCCTTGCACGTGTTTACTTCCATTCAGTTCACAAGATTTTCCATGCCACAGCCATTAGACATATTATTCAGAAAACAAGTTTTCCTTCGGGGGACAGCTTCCCAAGAAGGCTCCTGATTCTGAATATAGTTCAATTTAGATGCAAAAAAAGCTCTAGCTGTGTGAGGCCCTGCTCCTTTTGCTGTTATTTCCATGTAGCACAGACAAAACACTGCTGTCTGTGCTCTGAATAAAACTAGCGGCTCGCGACTAGAGTGTGTGTGTGGCACCAACTCGCATGCTATGGGAGATCTGAGGCTTGTGGAATAAGATGTGACAGCTTTCTGGTGATGCCCGGTGGAATTGTAGGGTTATGATCAAAATCTTTCAGAAACCATAACAACAGATCTCAGAAAAGCTCTAACATTATTGCAGTTTCTGCTGAGATCTGGCAGTTTGTAGTGTGGGAATGTAGGTAGAATGTGGCAGACGGAGATTTGGGAATGTATTCCCTGGTGTCGAGCGAGTGTTTCTGAGGGTCAAGGTCCCTTTCCCTCAGTTCTTTATAGACTTGCGTCTTTCCACAGATGCATGTGGCGCCATGCAGAAGAGGGAAAAACGCTGGTTAGGTTTGTGTACTGGTTGGTCTGAGGGTAGAGTGTTTAGATTGGATTTTTTCCATAATTTCGGCCTCTGCAAGGGAGGCTGAAAGGCCTGCTTGAGAAAATGCACAGTCCAGTGTGATCCTCAATGAATCATGTATAACACACATTGTGTGATACCATTGAAGTAACCCCTGATGATAGTAACCACAAAATACAGAAGTAAACATAGCATATCACAGTCCATTTAGTTTTTTTTTGTCCTGCACTCTTGCAATGAGATTAACCAAGTCTCATGCTATGTTACAACAATGTGATTATTTATTATTTATGGCCCTTTTTTATTTAGAATGTACTCACTTAAGATTTTTGGCACACAAGTATTCCTCAGCTTCTTTTGCAGGATGTGGAAACTCCCGCTCATAACTCATATCAGGCCTTATCTATTCAATCAGATGTGGTTTGGAAAGTGTGAGTGCAGAGTTTGACTGGAAGCATTCAAATCGCATGGAGGTGAGGGAAAAATCTGAAAACTGCTCTCTGCAACTTATTTAAAACTCAGGCATTGCCATAGTAACTGCTTATCTGTTCAAACCCAGCGAACATCTATAAGTGGAGAGAGGTTTTTCCTGTGATTCAGATGATCCTTTTGAGGTAATGCAGGATGCTCATGAGGCATGAGGAACCTGAAATGCAAAAGCCTGTGCCTTAGGTTTAAATGCAGCTAATGAGGAGGTGAGTCTTTCATAATGAGAGAAGGCTTTCATGAACTGTAATGGATATAATCTGAGCTGGTGAATGACGGACATCTATTCGGTGCTGCAGAATTTTATGACAAATGACAGTCTGTCTTGATTACTAGCTTGATTACTGTTATGTACAGATCAGTACAAGGCTAAGCTCTTGTCTCTTGGGAACCTTTTGGCTGGTTTAGTAAGTTGCTGACATCTAATGACTTTATCTTCGTTGCAAAACCAAGCCGTCATGGACACACACCTGACACGAAGGCTTTGCCAAAAGTGGACCTCCGAAAATAACTTTTGACCAAATTTTAAGGCTACATTGCATGCATCACAGCATGTATTCATTGTGATCATGGCAATTTCAGAGGGAAGTTGAGCAGAAAATCTAAGGTCTAAGGCTGCGTCCTAAATTGCATACTTTACTATATAGCAGGTGAAAAACAGTATGTGAACAATATGTTCAAAGTATTCATAAAATGTGAAAAGTACTCGGATGACCCTCTATTTCTGGCATGATTCTGGCATTGAAGCGTGCATCTGATATCCCATGAGGCCACAGGAGAGAAATTTTGAATATCAGAGAAGCAACACAACTGAAGACAATGACAACATGACAAATGTAGTATGTTCGTATTGCATTCTTACTATATAGGACATACATTTTTATTAAAAAGAAGTAACAATTAAGAGCGTACAGTAATCCACTGTAAATAGCTTTAATAGCTTTAATAGTTCAAGTTTCTCAGTGCATCGCAGATTTTTCAGAAATATTAATCGGAAAATTTTTTTTTTAAATATCGCCATATCGGCAGCCGTATTGCGGAAAGCAACGTTGTTTCATCGTGATGCGAGAGAGACGGTTTCTCAGGATGCCAGACAACGAGAGAAACTCTCTCAGAGGCTTTGTACACACCCACGGGCACTCAGACAAGACACGTGATTGGTTTCCAGTACGAGATCGACGAATGAGAGCACGAGTGGAGTGGGAGCCTCTTCGCCTCTCTCAGAAGCAAATGTTGACGATCTAGCGCCGATATCTGACGATGACTGGAGTCAAGTCTCAAGATACTACTGTCATTGATGAATGTAGATCACCATAATGCCTATCGTATGGGAGAGAGAGAGTAAATGTATAATATTAAGGCTTTATAATTAAAATATATATATATATATATATATATATATATATATATTTAACATATAAATATACATATTTAAACATTCTGGTACCTACACACACATATACGGAAATTCCTAGGGGGGCCAATCCTACTTTGCGGATTTTCACCTATCGCGGGGGGTTCCGGTCCACATTAACCGCAATAAACGAGGGATCACTGTATACTTTATCGAGTGCGCAATCCTATTATGCATCGCAATAACAAGAGCACTACTGATGAACACTCAACAGTTAGTTGCTAGAGAATACTCATGCCCAAAATGAATGAATTCAGGTTGGCCAACATTAGCAACATGTTAATATCAGACTCTATCCTTTTTCTGGGTCCAAGTGTCTACTCATTTCAATTATGAAAACTCAACAGCGATTTATGAGCACTATCTAAGCTTTTAAAAACTCATGGTGTGTACGCTACAGACTCTGGACTCACTGAGTGCTCTAAAGAAGTCACTTATGGGGTTCAATCTCTGAATGGACGTTGATCGAAGGCAGCTCACTATATTTTAGAGTGGAGCTATTATGCATGTTTGCGCAGAAATCTCACAATAAATGATTAAGATGTAATGGATGAATAAGTATGTCCTGTGTCCCTTGAGATAGCACAGGTTTACTCGATTGTTAATCATACAGTAGAGATCACAGTTTTTTCTGTGGTTTCTGCGCTGAATTATCCATCTTGATTTAATCAAGATGCACAGTGTGCTGGTGGCCGTTTCCACAAGACCACCAAGTGTTTGATGAAAATGACATATTCTTTTTGAAACTCAGAAATTTGTATTCCTTTCAATGACTTCTACAGTAATCTAATCCTCAGCCTTGTTTAGTTTTAAAACAATACCAAACAAGGGCTTGTGGCATGTTTGCAGGGTTCCCAGCGACAGGTCTTTCTCATAAACTCTACAATATGCACATTTCTGGAGCAGAGCCCATTGCCGGAGCTCCTTCACACTCACAGCAGGATGTGTTTCTTTGGGGCAGTGCGGGTGTCATTTCAGGCCTGTAGCGTGTGGAATGCAGCGGGATGAGTAAATGTCCATGTGCCGAGCGGCCAATTGCTGTCCGCCACTCTAACACTGCACTCTTTTGTGTGCTTCACTCAGCCATGGAGGCAAAGACATTCTTCCAGTGCCAGGAGCGCTGCCAAGAGTTCCACAGGAAAATTATAAAGGAAGAAGGGCAAATGGAAAGAGAACGAGAACAAAGCTATTGTGTAGCTTTAGTTACATGCTTCTCTTATTGCTCTATTTGAATGGCAGTGAACCTTTTAGTTTTTTTGATCCATAAGGCTGTGTTAAATGTTTTATGGAAGGTGTTGCCTCTAAGAGTTGGAATCATTCTCCTCTGGCACAATCTTGTTGTGGTTCGGATGCTAAATTGGGATCTTTGAACTTTAAAATGACTTTGAAAACTCATTATTTTTTTCTTTTTATATTATGGAAAAACCTACACTGGCTTGAGTCCATGTGAACAGCGAGCATGTGGAATAGTAATATTGGAGGGTTGCTGCCCCACTTCCTTGTTTATTTATGCTCACACAATGACCGGTGGATACTGAGCTATTTAGCACAGGCATGAGATTGCAGGGGTATTGTAGTTAACTAAAACTAAAATATTTAATTTTTACATGGTAGAAAATAAATAAATATACTAAAACTAAAGCTTATTTTACTTCAGCTTGTTGCCAAGGGAACGTTTCTCATATTTATTTAGTGGATGTACTAAAATAGCTAAATATGTCCTTTTCTATCACCTCGTTGACCACAATACTTTATAATTATGCTTGTGTTGGAAGCAAACAAATTCTAGGATTCCCCATGTCACTTGGGGATTTATTTTTTCTAGTGTCATTGGCCCACCTGGAAAGAGGTGAAGACATGTGAAAGTGTTGTTGTTTCGAGTCCTGGACAGGGGGTTTTAACGGTCGCCCCTTCTCATCATGTCAGTGGGAACGTGTTCTCATTGCATTCGTTTGCTCTTTCTCCACCCCAATAGCTCCATCGCTCTGTGGGGGGAAACAGAGATCATAAATCAGATCTGTCCCTAAGGGAAAGTTGAAAACCAGCATAAAAACTTTCAGTACATTCCATAAATGTGGGCCGTGTCGGCTGCTGTGTTGTTTATGAACGCTACTTCCCTCACACACTGATGGGTCTGATACCATGATGGCTTCTACTCAGTTGTAGCCTATTGATTGCTGAATAAGTGTGGATGTTATCCCTCAGACTGGGGCCGTTCTGAGGTGGTCCGTAGGCGTTGAGATGGAGCACAGGGTGGCTGTTATCTGTTCTGACTTGCAATTCCAGTACATGTACAAGCAGTAATGACATCCCTATGGACCATAGGAGAGCGACATGGACAGATGCGTGAAATGTGAAAAATAATAAGCCTAGCTCTGACATTCCAGGGCTCAGAAGCTACAATGTTATGGCAAAGTTATAATCTGGTTAAACACTCCAAATGTCTTTGCAATTGGAATTGGGAATGCTAATTTGGCTGCTGGACTTTTTTGATTTGCATATTTGTATATTGTTTATTTAGATTTGTTTACGTTTACGATGAAAGATTTTAAGGCCTCATGGCAAATTTTTTGATGAATATCTAGCTTTATATGGAAAAGTTGTCATTTTCCCCCAAAACAGCTATTTATAAAAATTCATCAGGGATCAGCTAAACCTCGGGGACGGCTGTTGAATGCTGATGCTTTTTCTGTGAAAGTCAATGCAGTATTTTCTTGAAATGTAAATGCGAAATACTCATTACTGTGAGACTATTGAGCAGAAAGCTGACGTTTGTTTGTCTGCAGGCAATAAACTTTGCTCTCAGACTTCTTTTTTGGAATGATTGTTCTTTGGAAAACGCCCTGATTATGGGTGGGTTCCTGGGGAACGAACACACTGTAACATAGTGAAGGTTGCGACATGTCTGTAATCTCAATGCTGGGCTGCTAATGAGGGGAAAAAGTATTATGCTATATAAGGCTGTGTTTATGTTACCTTATGTCTTGCACTATCAAAGCCTCTGGGTTTTGTGATCTATTCAAAAGACCTTTTGGCTACATGTGGCCAGACCTGATTAGTATTTAGCTGCTTGTGTTCTTATTTTCACCCTATTTATTCTGGTGCATTACTAAAACACAATGACACACTTCCTTCAGGCTGCGTTTAAGTAGTTTCCATGGCTACAAACGCTCTTGCAGCTGGATGGGCAAAACGAGCAGAGAGCATGGACGGTAATGTACTTCCAAAGACCCCTCCTTCACTCTTTCTCCGATCTCTCCCTAAAGGTCTTGATTTGGCACAGAAGGGAGGGATTTTTGGGAAGCTTATTGCTGTAGTTAGGAGTAGAGGAAGTTTGATTGCACAGATGTTGCACCCCATCACAGGTGTGGCCTAAATTGAGCAGAATGGAGAAGCTGAAAGTGAAGAGATGAATGGATAGAAACACATCTACAGGCATAGGGAGCAAGCGAAAGCCAGGTAGAGAAGGTTGGTTAGTGAAAAGATCTAAGTTGGGAGATTCCCAGATGAAGCTTGGTTGGGAAGCCTTTGGTGAAAACATCAAGCTCCTGTCACATTCATTTGATAAGGTATGTATTTTCTCTGCATTTCATCTTACACCAAAGATCATCATGAAACAACAGAGACATTCTTTTGGCTGGGATGCGAGGACAGACGAACAAAGTAACGACAGAGACCCTGATTTCACTCGTTTGAAATGTGAAGCTTAAAAGTATAAAGACAAAGAGAAGCTTTAAGTGTCTTATACTTATCTATTGTACCCTTTTAGTAGACAGACTTAAAAAAGAAGAGTTTTTCATCATTTTCCTTTGTTGTTCTAAACCTTATGTGAGATTTTTCTCATGTGAGACACAAAGGAGATATTAATATATAGATATACTGTATAGTTTGAAAAATCTCTGTCCTCTGAATCTGCTTTAATTAGATATTTTCAATCTAATTCAATTTCTTAAAATAAACGAATTCTCTTCTCCAGGCCTAATAAGTATGGAAAAAGAATTCATTTTAAGAATGTTAATTAAAAAGTTTGATTCCTTAGCCTCGCATTCAAATAGAAAACAGCCCAGGCCAGTAATCTCTCTAAAATGAAAAGTCCTTGTCCAGTAATTACAAACGACTGGAAAGGTCATGGGAAAAAAAATATTGAAACATTGCGGGTAAATACATTGGTAAAAAAGAGTGGGGAAAACTCTATGCTGTCAAACTCTTAAAAATGAACAAATTTTATAATGCAACACATTTGCGTTATAAAAATAGTCCATATGACTCATTCTGTTTTTGATGCTCTAATACCAAATGGGCTTCTTTCACTTCAGACATCTAAATATGCAGTATTTGTTATGGATTCACACCCAGTCTTTAAAATTAATGATACAGTCAGTACTCATATGGTTCCTCCCTGGGTGGGTCACTAATGGCTGTAAATAGTAATTGTTTTGTAACCATTCTTTCAGGACGTTAAAGGAACTTTCCTGTAATGGCTTGTTTTGAAGCGTGTAAAATGGATTGGGACTCATGATCCTTTTTTTAGTTATTGAACGTGGCAGGTGAGACTCTAAATGTTATGACTTGTGTGTGAGTCAAGCTTCTCATGGGCAAAATAACTCTGTATTTCCTCCACATGTGCTTTTTATCCTTGTTTTGACATGTTTTTTTGTTTAGTTTTTTTGCTAGTATTACTGTGAGCTATTATATCACACGTATCTGCCAAACTAGGTCCAATCACACAGTGTTTAAAATGGGAAAGGGTTATATTTGCATCTTTACTTTGAGGTCAGGTCAACACTGATCTCATCTGAAGGTTTCCAAAAATATAGACCTGAAATAGTCCCAACCTCTCAGAGGTTGCAAGTTCAGTAGCTGCTCTGATAGATTGTTTATTAGAAACATGTAGTAAACATTTGGCTTACTCTTGTGAAAACTTATATTTCATCCCTTTTTCAGATCTTAAAAATAGACTTTAACTTGGACTTATGTAAACTCACTTAATTCTCATGTCTGCAATGTGTTAATGTTAAAATGTTAATCATAAATGAATTTCTTTTACAGCTCTAAATGTAGGTGGATTTAAATAGTTTATTATATTAGTTTTTTTTTTACTTCACTGGAAATTGCACAATCCAAAAATATTTTAATTTAGGCTAATTTATTTCCTTTTTTTAAACATTCAGGGAAAGATGTAGATTTGGTCAGTGTGTTAACAGAGATAAACAAACCAAAGGCAGAGAAAATAGTCCTCCACATTTCTGGGATTTATGACCCTGACAAGAAAAATATATCATGGGCCATAGAAGTTTGCAACTACTCAATCAGGTTTTTGTGGCACTGATTCAGGGGGCGAGCTGTGACCTTTGTCATTCCTTAATACAGATGTCTATTGAAACTTGCTAAGTTTGGGAAGTCGGTATACTCAAACAGCTAAATATGTCAGTGTGGCATAAGCTAATGCTTATGTGTCACTGTGTTGAGTTCTGGAGTATGGGAGTAAGTTCTTCCAAGTACCACTGACTACTTCCTTTTAGACTATTTTTATAAACGCATCCACCCAGTCTGGGTGCGCAGAAAGAATGATTCTGCAATTGTGATTTCATGTGACGTGTGTCTTAATGATGTGGTGAATCATTTTGTGATTTATCGCTCAGTGTTACAGTGAGGGAAGTTCTGTAATGATGGAAATGGTCACGGCAAAACCGCAGTTGAACTAATATGACATTGCGCGGCGTTTACGACTCGTCGGCTGATAGCATCTGAAATGGATTTTTAATTACGTAGGCATTTGGAATCCTATTATTTGCTGAGTAAAGGATGGCAGATCGAAAGATTTTAAGGGAAACTAACATAAGAACACATTTCTGGTTTTCCATGAAATTGGAAAATGTCTGAGTCAAGTTGGCCACTAGTCCAGTGATCACATTGCAAACTGATTCCAGTGGTTCATTTAAGACTTTAATGCAATAGACTGTTTTGTGCTCTGCTGTTTTATGGTGTCATGTAGCGCTGCACTGTGGGTTGAATTAGTCATTTTTAAGGGAAAAGTTGTCTTCATACAGTCTTAAGTGTACCGTTTGATTATTCTCTTAACATGGAGCAGACAGTTAGGGGAGGGGAAACTGGTTTAAATCTTTTATTTAAACAGTTAGCCTTTTTTTCTCTTGTGAAAATGTTTAGTTGTTTTGAGCATTAAAATCACCTGTTGAACTTATTCAGTTTTGTGCTCATTACTCCACAGGTAGGAGAATGAATCTTCTCTGGAATGCGAGAGCTGCGCTGTGCTAGAGCTGGACTCAAAATAAGCAGGTATGAATCCAAAGAGAAGGTAGCTAAAACTAAACCCATCTGATTGTTGACAGATGGTGCTTGTATGGTTTCCTGCCTAATGTAACTCGGAAGTATGTGGTATTGTTTTTTTAATAATATTCTTTATTAAACTGGAGTTCTGCAATCGTAATGCCTGGAGAAAGAATAGTGATTACCTCTACACCACTGAGCCCTAAAGGCATTATACATTATAAAAATGCTGAGATAAATACAACCATTTCTGGGGTATTTTGCAACCCAGCACTGGATAAATATTGGACAGAATACATGCTGGGTTATTTGGCCCCTGGTCATTGTTTTTTTATACTTTAACCCATTTGCTGGGTTGTTTTTTGACAGTGCTGGGTCAATTAACCTAATATTGGTTATATATAATATATATAATAAAGATAAGGTAGGGCAGGATTATTTCATATGCAATATTTTGTCAGTAAAAAGTCAGCAATAATTTGTCAGTAAATAAGTCAGTCTTTTACAGTCATAAAATACTCAAAACATTTAGTAAATGTTGTGTTACAGCCCTGATCATCCATTCCTTTGGCTGGAGATGAAACTTCCATAGTGGCACTAGCATGTCATTCACTTGGAGTTTCCGATGTATGCTGCTTTTGTAGAAGCGCCCCAAGCAGATGTTAGCTGTGTCTTTGACGTTTTATACAGTAATAATGTGATGGGTATACAATGTAATACTAACCTTAATTTCATTCAGGTAGTTTCCCCTCAGTAGCTTATGTTTTCTCTCAGAACAGAACACAAAACAACAGTTGACAAATGGTTTGGCACAGACTATCCAACATTGGATTATATTGATTCAGCACTGGGTAGGCACTGCGTATCATAAGAAAATAATACAAATAAAATGACACCACAGTCTGAACCCTGCATTTGGGTTAAAAAATAGAGTGTAACATTTCTGACAGGGGGCTTTTTACATGCCATTGAGTAAACTGAAACATGGCAGTAATGATACAGCCTTGCTCTTGCTCCAGGAAGCGTGTTCCAGTCCGATGAAAAGAGAAATCTCCAAAGACATTGAAATTGCAGCCGTAACCTGCAAATGAAAGCGGCTTTGTAGAAACCTCTGCGTGGTCCAGTTTAGTGTAGACCATTGCTCAGAAACATACTTGAGTCACGCTTACTGCGGCGGTATAACAACCTCACAATCTGGCCTCAGTCTCTCGGGACATTCTTAAGGAGTGAGGTAAGACCGACCCAGGAAACCTCCCAGCATTTTATTCTTTGGATTATTTCTCTTTATGGGAAAATACTGTCACCACTCCCTTTTAGTGTTGTTGCAGAGAGAGTATTCAGAGAAAGTACTAAATTAAATTCTGACTTTCAGACAAATTAAATCTGCACACAACTTCTGAACAGATAGAAAGAAAAAAACAAACAAAAAAATAAATGTGCTTGTTTTTAGGGCTGCAAATTTTGGCCCAAAATGTTATACTTGTATATTAATATGACTAATAATAATTATTATGATTTTTATTATTATTATTATTGCTAAATAAAAATATTCAACAAAATTAGATGTATTGCTGTATAATATATAGTTATATTGAGATATAACACTTTCATTATTAAAAATATTCATATACATTTCATATATTTTATCATATACATTTCTTTAGAGAGTATTATTTTATTTATTATTTTTCCTTTTTTTTTATTTTCTCTTACCCAAAATAAGATGGTGAACATTTCATTCACGCTGGAAGCCAGAGGGTGACCTTGCGAAGAAATTCCAAATGTGCTTCACAGAAGTAATGATGTTAGGAAGTTCCTAAAATGAAGACAATAAACACGACTGGTGTAATGTATGGTGTATTTGAGTTGTATTGTAATAATGCAATGCTAATCAATATAGCCTTTATCACTATAAAATATATAAAAACTATAAAATAAAACTGTACAATAATATCTTATCTACATCGTTCTATGATAAGAAGAAGCCACATCAACTCACAAAAGGAAGTAATTTCAAGATTTCGACTGACGTTATGAAGTGAGTTCTGACAAAAAAATGCTGTTAAACATTGTCATTTGTTGGACAACAAATTTATGAACGTGTTGCATTACAAGTTTGGGAAGATGTTTGACACGTTGCAATATTTTTCCAGTATTTCATTACATAAATGTACAGTATGTATAATACTGTACATTTATGTAATGAAATAATGGAAAAATCACAACCTTATGACAAATAGTATTTCTGTTTAAATTCGATTAATCGTACAGCCCTAATAGAAATCTTTAGGTACACATAGATAGAAATTTATAACTAGGGGATGGATGGATGGATAGACAGATGTATAGACAACAAATAGACCGATGGATGGACAGATAGATAGATATGAAATGGATGGAGATAGAAATTGAAAGATGAAGATATATAGACAGACTAGGTTTTCATTTTTGTAATGAACAGGAAAGACTTCAGGCTTGTTGATACGTTTGATGATTTATGTATTTAAAATGTCTGATTCAAAGTTGTTGTTTTTTTCTTCAGCACTTTTTGTCAGTCAGTCGATGTGTAGAATCTTCATTATGTGGTCAGCAAGTATTTAAGCAAAGGGATCCTCTTAGAGGCTTTCTTATCCTGAAATATCAGGTCGATTCTGCTTTAACTGATTTATAAATATTCCTCTGCTCTTTTCTACGTAAGCCTGTTCCTGCCTCAGCATTGTAGCTCACAATGTGACTATTTTACATTTTTATCTCTATTAGGGTTTTTATTTTTGCTATTAAAAATATACCATATTCATGAGTTATTTCCTGGTCAAATGAGTCTCATCAAAAGACAGTGAATGTCAGATAATTACAGAATTTATCCCTTTACAAGCTAAGAAATGTCTTAATGGCATTATTTTATTGCAATATGCGGATCATTTGTCATAAATCACCATTGGTGGCTTTGATAAACCGCATATGGAGTTGTGTTTGTCATACTGGTTTAAAGTCAGGTTTGCAGCGAGGCTCGGTTTTAATGTTGGGTAAGGGCACTTTGGTTGAAATATTGAGAACATGGATCATGTGAAAACAGTGCCAGCTGAAAGGCAACTTTTCTTTTAATGAAAGACTTCACAGGAAATTTATATGTATCTGACTTGCAGCCATAGACACATTTCTTAGAGTAAAAAATCCAAGTGTTTTCACTCAGACCTGTCTAGACCTAAAGCCGTGTTTCTCTTTTTTTCGAGCAAAAGTAAGTCCCAAGGTCTCTGCTCTGTGTAATATATTGTGCAATCATGCATGATGGGAGTAAACCCAATGTAAGGATTGAGTTTGTGAAGCTTGAGTGAAAACACAAGCATGTGGTTGGAAACTGACTATGTATGTCATTTTTGATTGAGTCAAGTATGAGCAGCCCACAGAGATGTGCCTAAGGCACGTCTCCATGTGGTCCCATGGGTTTTGCGGGATAGTAACGGTAATATTTTTCCCTGAAACATAGTTGGCGGAATACATTGTTCTTGCATTTAATGGTTTTATGTAACCATTGCAAAGGCCAATTAGCATCATTTTTTTTTGCATGGTAAATGACAGATGTCACATTTTCTGACTATTTTGACCTTCACAGTTGTTTATTTTTATTTTTTTAATTGATTAAGAGCTTACATGTAACACAGGTGTTGGGGGTGATTGGGGGCTGTCAGACTAATAAATTGGACTCCGCACAGAGTGAACGTCATGCTCTGCCTCATTTCCCCTCTCCCTAAATCAGCTCCAGAACAAATATACTGTACAAGTTATCTGAGTGACTCCAACTCCAGATGCTCTCAGCCAACCAAGTGCAGACTGACCCAATCCTACAGATTTGACCGGCTCTCACTATTTTTGAGTCTTCCTTCCCAACTTCCTTTAGTTGTTGGGGAAACAACTAAATGTAGCGACATTACTAGCTTGACTACATTTTTTGTTGCATGACAGTAGCTTAGCTGTTTTCAAAACAAAATAGCTTTTTCAGTAACAAGCTGTGTATCCAACAAGTATTAGTATTTATTGTAGTGATTCATTTTGTTTAAAGAGATTGTCAATTGATTTATTTGAGTCAGTGCATAGTTTGTTTGTCTTTATTAATTTCTGTGACGGCATATTCAGTTAAATGCTGCTGTTCATGTCTTCAACTTTTATTGGTTGAATTTAGTGTAAATATGTGTTAGTTCTGTTTAATTCTTTCGATAGATGGATAGTTGCAAATTGATGTTTTTATTTTTAACTTTACTATATTTTCATATACATAATTATTCATTGGTGTTTTCCAATTTGATTGGTTGTATTTAGCATAAATGTATGTGTTTTGTTTAATGGGTAGATAGATGGGATAAAACCAACAGTTGCAGTTGATGGGCATCTGTTGGTGTCGTATGAAATATTGCTTTTAATATTTGGGATTACAAATGGAAAATAGAAAATACTTGAGGATTATTCAAAGTTGCTTTCCCAACACTGATCATGTGAGCCAGCTCCATCTAACCGTACAACATTACAACGACGCTCTGCCAGTTCTTCATTTGACTTTGAGGTTTGAGTAGTGGCAGCTCTTGAATTTACTGAAGGCAAACCACACTTCTCTGTTACAAAGTGCACTTTAAAACCGAGCTGTCTTCTCCAAGTGTGGCTTGTGACGTTAGGGAAGTGGAGCCACCCTGTCTCTGTCAGACAGCTGAGGATGGATGTGTGAAGGCTGTGTGCTCTCTCCTTCATGGCACGACCTCGGCTCTCCAGACCTGATCTGAGGATCACATGCACCGAGACAAAACTAAGAATAGATTACAAATATTTTGCCTTTCGTTAAGTAGTTTCATTAAGGATGGAGCTAAGTTTTTTTTTCTTCTCTGTTGGCCAATGGTATAAATAATTAATTAAACAATAGTATCTTGAGCTCTTCAGTCTCAAATGGACATATTTTGTATTATGTGCGATGACACTGAACTAATAAAATTCATACTGCTATGGCTGTATAAGGTTCCTGTCTTATCTGAAATTAAGGAGCTTAAAGGGCTTCATTGACTTTCATTATGAGCAGAAAAATTGTTGAAATATTCAAATGTATTTTTTTAATGCTTCACAGAAATAAGGAAGTTATACAGATTTTGAAGAACACAATGATGATGGCGGGTATAATGTCCTTTTAAATCCAAGAGTCAAAACTGAAAATGTGGTAGATGCATAGAATATCTCTTTATCTCCTTTCTTTAATTTCTTTCAAGACTATTATAGGAATATTTTATTGCTCACAGATTGCGCTTTTTAAGCTCAGGAGACAGTTGTGATTCTCAAATGTCTCTCATTTTAGTATCACCAGTGTCTCAGATGTTTTTCCTACAGTTAAAGTAGGCACAACTGAGGCATGAGAAATTTCTGAGAGAAAAAGTCCAAAATGAGAACGGGCTGTATGAAACATGGGAGATCTCTTTATTGTCTTGCTACTATTAAAGTGTGAGAATTAAACTGTGTACGTCAATGAAAGCGTGCAGCTTTCTTTGACAAACCATTAGCGCAACCACTGCTCATCACTTGCGAACAATTTACTGATTGACAGCTTACAGCTTGTTCTGATGTACATAGTTAATGCTTTCAATTTCTGAGATAATCAGCCAAGTATACAGAGATCTATAAAACATAACTCAGTTAATGCATACAGTCACGTCATGTTTACTCTCCAAAATTTTACAAGAACTTAACATCACACACATCACTCTCCTTGGCTAGAAAATATAGAGCTCTCACATTTTGTTTCTGAAAGTTTAGAAGAGACCTCAACAATGTTTCAAACTGTACACCAAGTTAAGTTCTTGAAAGGCACTAAAGTAAAAAAACAATCTGTACGTTTTCTTTAAGAGTTTATGTCTATGAAGAGTGAAGTTATGCAGAAATAAGGTTAACATTACTCTTAGTTACCGATACACAATAAGAGAGTAGAGCTGTACAGTTAATGTGCATAGGCCACATCATTTATTTTTGGAAAAAGTAAAATACCCGATGTCTTTATCAAAAGTCATAACTCAGGAGCTTTCTTTGCTGAAAGGCACATTAAAAGTGCTGTCTTGTGCGTGTACTAAGAAACCTATCATAATATTTGTATTTTAATTCAAACATACCTGTAATTTTGTAAAAAACACACTGTTTCAAATGGACTGTAAAAAATGTAAGTGTTAGATGTTGTTGAGATCTCATCTAAACTTCAGAGGAGACCATTGTGAGAGTACATCCATGCCCAAATGTATTGAGAATTACACATATTCATTTTCACAAAGTCTGCTGCCTCAGTCTCTATGATGGCAATTTGCACACACTCCAGAATGTTATGAAGAGTGATCTGATGAATTGCAATTAATTGCAAAGTCTCTCTTTGCCATGAAAATTAACTTAATCCCCAAAAAACCATTTCCTCTGCAATTCAACCCTGCCACAAAAGGACCAGCTGACATGTCAGCGATTCTCTAGTTAACACAGGCTGGAGATCACTCTGTCATGCTGATTAAGTTAAAATAACAGCCTGGAAGCTTTAAAAGGAGAATGGTGCTTGAAATCATTGTTCTTCCTCTGTTAACCATGGTTACTTGCTAGGAAACGCGTACAGTCATCATTGCTTTGCACAAAAAGGGATTCACAGGCAAGGATATTGCTACCAGTAAGATTGCACCTAAATCAACCATTTATTGGATCAGCAACAACTTCAAGAAGAGAGGTTCAGTTGTTGTAAAGAAGGCTTCAGGGCACCCAAAAAAGTACATCAAGCGCTAAGACTGTCTTATAAAGATAGAGAACATCAGTGACAGACTGGTATTCTTTAAAAGGTACAGGCATTGAACTGCTGAGGACTAGGGTAAAGTCATGTTTTCTGATGAATCCCCTTTCTGATTGTTTGGTGCATCTGTAAAAAAGCTTGTCCAGAGATGAAAAGGTGAGTGCTACCATCCGCCCTGTGTCATGCCAACAGCAAAGAATCCTGAGACCGTTCATATTTTTGCCTGATAACACAGCCGTGAATAAAGAATGATACAAAAACATCCTCCGAGAGCAACAGTTGCATGATGGAGCACCTTGCCATGAGGCAAAAGTTATAAGTAATTGGTTTGAGGAACAAAACATTGTAATTTTTGGTCCATGGCCAGGAAACTCCCCAGACCTTAATCCCATCAAGAACTTGTAGTCAATTCAAGAGGCGGGTGGACAAGCAAAACCCCACAAATTGTGCCAAACTCCAAGCATTGGTAATCCAAGAAAGGCATTGGCCCAGAAGTTGATTGACAGCATTCCAGTACAAATTGCAGAGGTCTTGAAAAACAAGGGTCAGCAATGCAAATATTGACTCTTTGCATAATCTCAATGTAATTGTCAATGAAAGCCTTTGACACTTATGAAATGCTTGTGATTATACTTCAGTAGACCAAAGTAACATCTGACAAAATGATCTAAAAACACTGAAGCAGCAGACTTTGTGAAAATAAATATTTGTGTAATTCTCAAAATGTTTGACCACAGCTATATTCGAGCCTGAGAAGCAGGAAACTGAGAAGCAGAAGTCTCTATTTGATATTAAAGTAACCTAGTTTCTGCAATGTTGTTGTCTTGTAATCTTAAAGAAATCTCATTTGATTTTTCTTTGCTCTGGGCAGACCTGAGGAGCCAGTATTAACAAATAAACCATACATAACAGCCCTTTCAGATTTAGCTTTATAGTTAAAAAGTAGTTGTTCCACATGCAGACAAGCTTGTAAAAAAAAAAGAGAAGAAGCTCCGCCCAATATCGTCAGCATTGGATAGCTATTAGGCACACATTCCAACAGTGTCGAGTCTCATAATAAAACATAACACCAGCTCCACATCACAGCCCCTGTGTGAGAGTGCTGTGACCCACATATGTTGCCATTTTATATGATTGTTTTCCTCAGTTCATTAGGACCCTCAGCATACAGCAACCAATGGAAACTCTCCCAATAATGTGTCACACAGCACAACCTTACATGAACAAATTTTTAGCTTGATCACAGCTTCTGTTCAGTCTGAGAATGAGGACACAACTTTTTCAAAGGGCAAAAATCTGATTAAATATACTTGCTGTATATTTGATAATGGCTAAATGGTTTAGTGATGATATATTCTCATTAGGTGAAAGGAGCTTTACACAGGGACTTGACAGTAATGAGTCCTGTGATGAAGACATATGTCTCTCATAAATTCAGGGAAGTGCTTTCCAGGAATAGAACGGTTTATGGCTCCATCAGAATTAAAGTATCAGTGAATACTTGGGTACCCGAGATCTCCTCTGAGAACCCCAGAAGAAAATTATAATCAGCCAGCTGCCTTAAACGGATATATGAGGCCTTTTACTCTCTTACAGTCCAGTTGAGACAGTGTTTTTTTCACACAATTATGTCTTAATTAAAATACAAATATTATGATGGGTTTCTGAGTGCACTCACAATACATTTCACAAAATGTCTGCTCATATCATAGCAATTTTATCAGCCCAGTTTAATTGAATTTGAGTATAGACCGTACTACGGTTTTTTTTTTTTAACTTAGAATATAATAATATCATATACAAGTCAAGTAATATTTGTTTGTAGAGCATTTTTCACAAAACACATCAGTTTCAATTCAGCTTTAGATTTTAACATTAATATATAGCTTTAAATAATAATATTTTCAAATCTCTTTAAAGTCCCTATTGAACGCTTAATCAAAACTGTGGCGAGCAGGGTGGGGTCGAGGGACCGTGAGAGCGTCATGAGAGCCGGTGGCGTGATTGGGAATGAGCGTCACCTGCGAGCCACCGGTGTCTCGAGTCTCACGGAGGAGCGACGACAGTGAAAGCGAGAGAGGACCAGGCCTGGACTTTATGTTGTGTTTTGTGTGGGCGGCAGTCGTCCGCGAGGGACTGCCGCCATTATGTTTATTTTGTATTTATGTTTCATTTCATCATTAAAAGTGTGTTAAACGTTCGCCGGTTCCCGCCTCCTTTCTCCCTGAACGTTGAACATTGTTACAAAAACGTTCATTGAAAATCATGCCAAAATGTAAAATTGTCCCGACTATGAACAATCCAAATGCGACTGGCAGTAGGGGAACCAGTTATTCCTGGCCATATAAAGTGGAAAACGTTACTGTTAGTCAGCTTCAACACACTCATCAAAATTAAAAATTGTTTTACATTTGTGGTGAAATTGTATGAAATTTAAAATATTAATGCTATAATAGTATACAAATAGTTACTGTTTGATTTAACCGTAAAAATAAAACTCTCTAAAGTCCATCCTGGATTGACTGAGGAGTCAAGTTTTACATAAACTGTTTTTAGTTCAACTTGATTTTGTCAGTGTCATCCAGCTTATTATTTTAGCATACCCATTATCAGCACAGCCCTTCTTCTGTCACCATTCCTGGTTTGCAGTGATATTTAGATGTGCTAATGGAAGAAGTGCTTTAACCATAAGTGCAGCACATGGTAAACCCTCTATCTGACATTACCTCATTAAATGGCCAACCTCACAGAACAGAATACCAGAATATATCCCATCCATAGCAGCTCTCTGCAAATACAGCTGGGGCTGTCAAATCTCTGATGCTCAGATGGTTTATTCATTTTTTTTGGATGCACCATGGCCCTTAATGGAGCATCTTAGTACAGGACATCCTGTCTAGTGTCTTTGTTTACACCATATGTCTGGCCTGTTCCAGATGAAGACTGGACTGAAGATTCCACTTTCCCACGTCCAACAATTTTTTTCAACTTTTATTTTTTTGTGTACTGTATTTAAGTATGTGCTTTTGATACATTAACATAGATGCTGGGCCAGCTGTAGCACGGCAGGGATGATCAGATGATCTGGAGCAAACACAGCTGTCACAAACCCAGCCTGGTGTCACACGCTCCCTTCCACACAATCCGCTCATCTTGACCACAAGAGATGATTATCTGCTAATTACACTTATCAACTTCTCAGTCATTGATGATTGGCGTCTTGCTCCTGAAAGTCTGCCTGAAGTCTCATGATGTTTTGAGTTGCACCTGTGTTTTATTTATGAAAGTTTATGAAGCATGAGCAGGGCTAATCATATTGCTGAGGTTAGCAAAACAGACGCCTTCTTTAACTGAACCTCAGCTGTGGATCAGAGGCAAGAAATATGAGAGAACTGTGTCTCATTACTCACATTTGTAGCATCTGGAGTAAGCGTTGCTGGTTAGTACAATAATATTTGGACTATGGACTACGCCCATGGCATATTCGTCAGACGGCAGAAGTAAGGTAATGACTGCCGGTCTACAGAAGATAAATGGCTGTGAGACATGACATCTGTGGAAAGCTGCTAATTCACTGTTTTGAGAGATCCTCCAAGACCAGAAAAAGAAAATAAAGCAGATGTATGGGATGTCATGACAGACCCATCAGTGTGTTTTAGAGCAGATGCTTCCTGGCTTCTAGCAGTCCCTCCCTCCTTCCTTCTGGAGTGGCACATGGGTTTAATACTTCTGTTTTGCCTGTAATGGAAACCCATTTTTCATACCTACGGTTAATGGCTTGTTGAGAAGTATTTTTTGCTTATTTGGCAGTAAAACAGGTGAAAAAGCTCCTAAAATTTACATTAAAGAAGGGAGTGGATCCATATATTGGGACCAGAATACTACTGAGACTTGGAGATAAGCTCTTTTTACTTCAGCAACATAAGCAAGGCCTAAAGAGATAGTTTATCCAAAAATGAAAATTCTGTTATCATTTACTCTTCATTAGTTGTTCCAGACCTATATGAATTTCTTTATTTCTCTGGCAAATGAATGTGTGAGCTACAATTAGTCAGATGAATGTTAGGATGCATTATTTACTCTTCATCTCTATTGCTGTCATGTTGTTTTCAGATCAGCCAGGGTGGAGTCTCCTGATGTCGAAAGTTTGTTTTTTGATTGTATGATGACCTCATTAAATAAACTGATATCAGGCCTGGGAAAACACTGGAAAGTGTTGACTAAAGTTCAGTTCTTATGTAGATGATGTTGACGTGCCAATGCGAGTCAGTTGAGAGCAACTGGGCAGTGTGATAAGGCTTATCAGAGCAAGTTGGTGGGATAACTGATGTTTCATGTGTGTTTTTACTGTTCTTATGCAACTATCTCAAGCTGTTAAGATCTATCAGGCAATGGTCCCAGCTCCCAGAAAAACCCAGTGTGCAATAATGGTCGTCCAGCTTTGCCCAGAATTCCTGGGGCTGTGGTGATAATTGATCTCTAATAACGCTCACGGTCACACACTTATGTTGCCATAAATAAAGCAGCCTCTTTAAGATGTTTTTCGAGCGTTGTCTCTTCTTGTAAATGGCACCAAGATCTATTATAGATAATTATGGATTTATCGATGTCACTAAAAAAGATCAGTTTCTTCAAAGACGGTGAAAAGCAGCAGTAATGGCTACTTAAGGACAGATCTTCTTTAAGTGTGTGATATTTTCACCCTACCTTTTATGTTTAGTAATCACTTATTTGATTTTTGCACTAAGGATGCATTTTTAGGTTTTAGAGAGTGGCATCGATAATTTACAAGAGCCGCTGCACTTTATACAAGATTCTTGTTGTTTTTCTTGAAATCTGCAGCGTGGAGGATGTGAAAGGCCCTCTTCATGTTCAGAAAAGTAAATCTGACAGTGAAAGGCCATCATGGATGGCCATCTCTTTGAATGAGGAGATGAAAGGCGACACCTACTTTTTATGTATTCCTGTGAAACTAGTGTCAGTTTCTGGAGGGGAATTCCTGGAGCTGATTTGACTCCTTTACACATTTTAGCTCTTCATGAGTTCTCAACTTATATTGTTCTCAACAATATATATATATATATATATACAATAAGCATAATTAGCCCAGCACACAGTATTGTTTTGGAAATGTATGGGTTTTTTTGTCGGGACCAAATGAACCAAGAAAACCGAACTACAAGTATGTACACACCATATGTTTAAATCTCAGGTAATTGGCTCTAAAACAAGAGAGTGCTGCAGGAATGAGTCCTAAAACTTGGAGCTGAGTTGTTGGAAGCTTCGTGATGGTGACATTTGAGTCATACACTGTAGCTCCTTTATAGACTAACTTTTGCTTTTTACTTATGTCAATTGGATTTAGGCTTCAAAGTTTGTGTTTAAATTTGTTGTAAAAGTTGTGTTCATTTGTGTAGCTTTTCTTGATGAACGTTTGTCAACATGTTAGCTCGCAGAGCTTATTTTCTGCAATAAATTCCTTTTTGTCAAGGGAACCAGAGTGATGCAAATTTCCAGGTCAACCCTGCAGGACTCTATTGTGTCCAGAACTGTGTGCTTATGAGGTGCCAGCTTTACACCAGCCGAGCAATTGCTGCTGAAACAATTGACAAACAAGAGTGCTAATAGAGGTCTCTCTCCAGTTAACATAGACCTCCTTGTTTTTGACCCATCTTTATTTGTAGGGTGGAAGATAGATGACAAGAAATCAGGAAATAATGTAGGGAAAGTTCAGTGCATTAGAGCTTGAGCTCTAACCGATATAGACACATTGCACATTATGTTTCTTAAACTTTCTTTGCAACTTTAAGACTCTAAGAGAGGGTAGCCTCTTGTTAATCTTGGGATTTTCAAACAGCCTGAGGTTCAGTTCAGAGGTAGGTTACAGACAACGCCATTAGTTCCTGTTGCTGATCCAGAATCTACAGACTGTGCAGAGGAGGACAAGGAAGAGATGATCAGCTTGCACAGTCTCAGCCACTTGTCTTTAATCTTTTCCTACAATTTTCAGCACATTATCAGTCTTTTCAGATTTTCAGTTCATAGTAGAAGAACATTTTGTTCCATGATAAACAAAAGTTTGTGCTATCAAAGCTTTTCCCATTTAAGCACAGTTTTTACAGTAATGTAAAAACATTGAATTTGGGAAGTTGTTTGTGCAAAATATTGTATTTTAACATTTGGGCTCATAAAAAACTAAAATTTGATTATTTGAAGGAAGTATAACAATAAAACGCATAACTGTGAGTTTAATTTGCATGCTTAGGATTTATCATGGATTCATGGCATTTACAGCCAGCAAATCAATGTGTATCAAAATTTAAAGTATTTTTACTTTATAGTATTTTTTTTCTCCAAATAATTATTACAGATAATATTACAGAATATTTGTGCACACCCTTAACTGCAAGTAATAACCCCAGTTTTCTTGTATAAACATTCAATGAGTAGTGTGTGTGTGGTTCAGTGATGTTATGTGTCTAAAGAAAACAATTGGAAAATGGGTAAGGTATTTAAAGGCTGAAGTGTGCAGGTAATGAAGAGGTCAAGGGTTGCACATTTGCTGCAGCTATGGAGCAATGCAGACAAATTCAGGTCAGCTATCAGACATGGTTACTCTTTAGAGTGGAAAAGGGATCCAGGATGCAGGGTATTTCTACTCTCTGCGTACATACACTTGCATAGATCTCTTCTCTCTCTCTCTCTCTCTCCCTCTCTCTCTCTTGCTTTTAATCACTGTCACACCAGTCCTTACACTTCTGTCTGGACAACGTTACTTCCCCCATTGACTTTGATACAGAGTGCAGCCAGGTTTCAGAAGTAAAAAATCCATTGATTTTTCTCCATAGAGAAATAGATTTTTTTTTTAACAATATGAAGTACCTTTTTAAGACCGGCTTTTTGCAGAATCCACAAGTCTGTGCAATTTCCTCTTTAAAAAGTTTAATTGCTGAGTTGCCAGGGTAAAATAACACTATCAGTAATGCTGAATATCCATCAATGTTACCGTGGAAACGGGAATTGCAGCAAAACTGCTCACAAATGGCCATCTTCTTCCATGAAGTATTGCAAATAATGTATTCAAGCGAGTCTACATGTTTAAACAAGCTCTTTATGATTTATTGCAGTAAATGTGAAAAAGAGGGTTGTTTTACTGTCAAAATTTTTGATTTGATTTTGATTACAGACAATCTTGCCCTTTTTTTTAAATACTAAGATGGTTGTAAAAAAAAAAGATGTTTTTTTTGTGCTGTATTTTATGTACATCTATATACAGGAATATATGTCTGTGTAGTAAAAATATAGTGTGGTATTTCTGTCATCTCTCTTATTGTTATGCCTTCCCTGTATCATAAAGTCAGGAGATGGCTGGGAGAGACAGTCTTTAGGTCCCTTTATTATTCTGGTGCAAGTAAGTACTGAGCTGTAACATCTGCTTATGTGAAAACAGTCTCTTACTGAAGACTAAGAGTACCTCCGTTTCATTTACGGGATCAGTGACCTGAAAGAATGGGTCATAGTGTTCATGCGAATGAACAGATTTAGCTCATGCACTGTTCTCCTAACCAAAAGAATGACTTGAGTAAAACTGGCTGATTCTCATTAGTTTGATGTAGCAGAACAATTCTGCACTGGGTTATTTGAACACTGATGTAAGTGTCCTGTCATGAGCAAATGAAATGATGGTGTATCACATAAAAACACCTATCTGTGTGTTACTCAAATTGATGTAAATGTATTCAGATCCTTTGCTCGATATTTAGTAGAAGCACCCTTTTGCTCTGAGTTTTTCACACCTGGATTTGGGGATCTTCTGCCATTCCTCCTTGCAGATCCTCTCCAGTTCTGTCAGGTTGGATGGTAACGTTGGTGGACTGCCATTTTTTTTGCCGCTTAGAATTAAGGCCAAAAAGTTCTATCTTGGTCTCATCAGACCAGATAATCTTATTTCTCACCATCTTGGAGTCCTTCAGTTGTTTTTTAGAAAACTCCATGCAGGCTTTCATGTGTCTTGCACTGAGGAGAGGCTTCTGTCGGGCCACTCTGCCATAAAGCCCCGACTGGTGGAGGGCTGCAGTGATGGCTGACTTTCTACAACTTTCTCTCATCTCTCGACTGCATCTCTGGAGCTCAGCCACAGTGATCTTTGGGTTCTTCTTTCTCTCTCACCAAAACTGTTCTCCCCGATAGCTCAGTTTGGCTGGACGGCCAGCTCTAGGAAGGGTTCTGGTCATGCCAAACGTCTTCCATTTAAGGATTATGGAGGCCACTGTAAGAGCTGTAAGGTCTTATATAGACAGGTGTGTGGCTTTCCTAATCAAGTCCAATCAGTATAATCAAACACAGCTGGACTCAAATGAAGGTGTAAACCATCTCAAGGATGATCAGAAGAAATGGACAGCACCTGAGTTAAATATATGAGTGTCACAGCAAAGGGTCTTGATACTTACGACCATGTGATATTTCAGTTTTTCTTTTTATTATAAATCTGCAAAAATGTCAACAATTCTGTGTTTTTCTGTAAATATGGAGTGCTGTGTGCATATTGAGGAAAAAAAATTAACTTGATTTTAGTAAATGGCTGCAATATAACAAAGAGTGAAAAATTGAAGGGGGTCTGAATACTTTTCCGTACCCACTGTGTGTATGCGCATGTATGTATTTGTGTGTGTGTGTGTATATATATGTGTGTGTGTGTGTGTGTGTGTATATATATATATATATATATACATACATACATACACACACATACAGTGGGTATGGAAAGTATTTTATATATATATATAATATTATATATATATTATACAAACATAATATATACTTCATTCAATCTTGTTTGTGACAGCTTATAAAAAGAATTTTTTTTTGCCATATTTGACCTGTTTGTCCACGTGGCTTTGATGCTGTTTTATTGTAATTTGCCCAAATTCAGAATTGTGTACATTTTCTTTTTAGTGTTATTCCTACAGTGGCAAATCAAATCACAACAGTGAATTCAGAGAATCATAGTCTTCTGTAGTTGGTAGTTGATGGTTCAGTCCAATTGTTCTGGACAGTGTTTATTGTATCTGCGGTTTGTAACTTGACCTAGCTGAATTTTGGCATCTTTGTTATTTTAGCAGGGACATTTGGATTGCTGAACAAAGCAGCTTTGAAGTGTCAGACGGTCTTTCTGCACTGACACAAACCGAAAAAAGGCCTGTGTTGACATGACCCCAAAGAGAGTGATTATTTATTTAGGCTGTGCATGGTGGAGAAAGGAAAAGAAGCCTTCTCAGCCTTATAAGGCCCAGCTCTTCTAAAACGTCAGGAAGTGCTGGATAAGAAAAGGCATGACTCATTGTTTCTCGTTTTGAACATGCCAAAGAAAATTTACCTTTATTTTTTTATATTGTTCTTAGCAGATGAAGTATTTTATGCTTCTGTAGCCTGTTGTCTGTTTCTTTTTATGGCTAACATGTTTGAGCAGGTCCACACTGAATCTGTGTGTTTTTCATATCTACTGCCCCTTTCATTTATTAAATATAATTTAGCCAATTTTGTCATTTGTTGTCATCCACTTTGCGCCATCATCTCTCTTTTTTGTCTGCTTTCTTGCTCTCTCATTAATCCCAATTCTGTTGTGTGATTTACCTTTCCCTTTTGTGTTTTTCCATACCACACAATTTGGTCCTTAATAGGCTGAGTTGGCTTCAACTGTGTTGTCTCCAAATATATGCCTCTGCTTCATGCAATGAGTGAAAATAAGTGAGTGATTCAGTATCAAAATATAGCCCATGGATGCTTTCTTTAGGAGGCCTTAGAACTGAAACCAGTGACATCATAAAAAAAAAAAATCACCTTGTGGTCAAACTGATCTGACTATCTATAAAATGTTCAACATTCTGTCACGTGTGAGGAAGATACAAGGACTCAATATTGCAGTGATGGGGATTTTATTATAATAAAACAACAAAAAACACCCTGAGGGGGGAAAACAAGACTTAACTGACTTGACCAGGGAACAGACAGAACAGGAACAAGACGGCAAACACGGAGGGATTAAATAGGGAGCACATGATGAGGATAATGATCAGGACACAGCTGGGAAAAATCAAAGTTAAACAGGGGAACAAGGTAGGCGGGGCACACAATGACAAGACACGAATACGCAGCTAATGTGAACACACATCACCGCGTGTTCACATTAAACAAGGACATCGTGTAGCTGGTAAAAACCAAACTGCGCGCGAAACGAAAAACACAACATGAAAGCATGCGGCCGATGTAAACACGAACTGCGCGCTTACAACATTACACACAGACTGTTATGAAAATGAGCTCCATGCTCCCCTCTCTGGCCACCGGAGGGAGCTCACATGTATACGGACGCACACATGCTATATTTCCCAGAAACCCAGACATTGGACTGATTGTCACACCAGCTGGACTCCATTACATGAACTATAAAAGACTCACATGCATGCTCACACATCGCGAGGTCTTGAATTACTATGGTTATCATTCTGAGCGTTTATATCACTGTCTGTTTTCCTGTTGCTGATTCTGCTGTTACCCGTGTTTGATCCTGTTCTGCCTGCCCCGACCTGTGCCTGGATTATCACTCGTGAATGTTATCTGCCTGTCTTGACTTTCCCGCTTTGATTATCGTACCTGATTCTGTCTGCCTGCCTTTCTGACTCTTGCCTGGATTATTGTTCACGTATGATCTCTGTTTGTCCTGACCATCTGCCTGTACGACCACTCTTAATAAAGACAAGCAATTGGATCTCTGCCTGTGACTCCCCTGTGTTACACAGATGATAGAGACCGTGGCTCGCGCAAAGCTCGAAACCGTGCCCACTCACAAGACGTAGAGCGCGCAAGAATGAATGTCTGAACCCTGACACAAAACCAAAACTGAAAAAGACCAGTCTCGGGATCAAACATCAATAACCCGCATATAACCCGACATTACACAGACAAGAGCGCCCGACTCCAGACACTCGAAGCCGGACGCACATGAGACATTACGGTAGTGTCAGAGCTCTTGTTAATGACTAGACAGAATGTGGCAGAACCCTGACACATTCAGACAATGTCACTTTTTCCTAACCTTTCTTTTCCTTAGTACATGGAAAGTTCATTAAAAAGGCAAGTGACTTTTAACTTCTTTCATCCTATTCCGGATTTTTCACAAACTTTCTGAAAACCTATTTGTGTTATTTAGGTTCTGACTTTAGATTACTGAGGGTAAAAAAAGTTCTTGATTGCTAGTGAGAAGAAATTTTGGTCCTGAGCAAATGGTCTTTCCAACCATGCCTTATATAATGCACCACTTCACAATGATGTTAAATGGACTGTCAGACAGTACAGATGAATGAGGAAAATCTTGAATAGTTAAATAAAGATCAGTATACCATTTGGGTTTTAAATCCGGAAAGAGATGTTGGTCTGGAATATGAAACCTAGCTGATCAAAAACTGAAAGGCCGCATGTGAAATGGGCTTTTGTTCCTTTGCTTCTATCCTAATTTTTTCACTCCCCTCGCTCTCATTTTTCTGTTTACATTCTCATTCTCTCTATCTCTCACCTCTATCTGCTAATCCCTTTTCAAGTGCAAATACACCAGTGTCGACCAGCATTGGCTTGACTGCTGCTGAGCTGACATGCCTGTCACTGAGGTATAGAGACATCTAATGAGAATCAAACACAACTGTCACCAGGATCAGGACTCAAAGTTTACTTTCATATATATTACTGTTTAAGGGCCCATCCACACGGAGACGCGTATCATTGTATCTGCATCCATTTTTTATCGGATTGGCGTTCCGTCCACACGGATCCGGCGTTTTGGAAGACTGAATCCGCTCTCTTTTGAGGCCGGGTCCTAAAGTGGATAAATCTGAGAACGACACCCTTGTGGTATCGTGTGGACGGCCAATCCGTATATTTTTTGTGAACCGATGATGTCATCACATCACGTGTCGGCTGCGTCACACGTAACAGCAACAGTGTTGCCAGATTGGACTGAAGATTTCCAGCCCAACTACAGCTTAAATCCCGCCCATTTTAAAAAATACCAGCCCAAAGTGCGTACTCTTATAAATAATGAAAAATGTTGAGCGATTTTTATGCATCAAAAACCATCCCAAATTTTATCAACCAGGCCAATGCATTTTTCCCCCGATCGGATGTGACCAAAAGGAGCCCAATTGGGCGGGAACCTACCCAATCTGGCAACACTGAACGGCAACAACAATGCATGCTCAAAGTCTTCTTCTCTGTGTATAGTGTATATCTGTGGCAGAATTACAGCGCCCCATACTGGTCTGGCATATATACTACACCATTTTCAGTCGGTTTTAGTGGTTTCGTGTGGACGCTGATATTTCTTGCGCCGACGCCGTGTTTATGATCGGATAGGGAATGCACCAGTGTGGACGTGGCCTATGTAAAACTAATGCTGTTCTTTTGAACTTTCTATTCATCAAAGAATCCTGAAAAAAAAATCACATTTTCCTGAACAATATTTAGGAGCACAACAACAATTTCTCTTGAGCTCCTCATGGATTTCTCATGGATCATGTGTTTGAAAGTTTGCCATTACATAAATATTACATTTTAAGATTCAAGATACATTTTTTTTTTGAATTTTTGCATAAGACACTTCTTTAAAGAACAAAAAAATCTACAGAGCCCAATTTTTTTAACCATAGTGTATGTACTTCGCCATTACCCTAGTTTTATAAAATGTTTAACTATGAGGTAATGTTTTTTCATTAGCCACTATTCATTCACTTTCAATCTCATTACCAGATGTTTAATTTCATAAATTCATAAATGTGAATGTAAAAATGAAAGTCATCTTTGCTTTTCTATTTACCAAATGTAATGCACTCAATGTTTGGATGTTTATATGTGAATAAAATTAATTAACTCCTAATTAACCTAATTAACTCAGTTTGTCATATAAAGTGATCAGATACATTCACAAGACAGGGATAAACTGCTTGATTCGTATTATGATTTCTTTATTAATTTTTGGGATCTTTGCAGTTTTGGTCACCTTGTTATTAAGTGGAGGGACAGAAACCTCTCAGGTGTCAATAAAGATGTCTTAATTTGTGTTTCGAGGATTAACCAATGTCTTATTGGTTTGGAATGATATGAGGGTGAGTAAATAATGTCAGAAATTTCATTTTTGATTAAACTATCCTCCTAAGAATACCTCATTTAATCTTTAAAGTGAAATTTGAGAATTTAACTCAGCGGATCAAAATCTGGAACGTGCAGGATGTAGAAAACATGCGCTGTACGTCCTATGAAGTGGCCCTTTTTCTCAGGAGTTGAGTCACCATGAATAATTGTGAAAGTCTCTGGACAGCTGGAGAACTAACACCTGCCCGCAATCGCTGCTTCTCGCCCTCCAGCCTGTGGGAAAACCAGCAGTGGTCTTCCTCTAGCCTGCTAGAGGGTGCCTCGTCGTCTATTTGATAAGGGGTGTGGTTGTGGTGACCAGCAGAAAGCACCTATGTGGTATGAGCTTGAGTGTGAGTCAGCATTGCTCTGCTTTCCCGGACCCGGACACTGATGTGTCTATCCTGGTGGGCTGTGTCATCAGTATGCCGTTCTCCTGTGGCTGTCTATCATCTCTGTTGGATGGCCATACTACACTGTCACCAAAGTGGCGAGGTGCTGCGGTTCAAGGAGCCAGGCTCGAGTTACTTGCTTCTGTGCGGCAGTCTGTGTTAGGGTCTTCTCTTCAATCCCCATCCAATTGTTTATTAAATATATGAATATACAGTTGCTTTGTGCCCAAATTGCATTTGGACACTTAAGCCACACTTAAAATGTCTAAAGTATGTCGTTATATGGATAAGGGAAGGATAAAATGGCATTATAGAGCTTTACTCAAAACTAACTTTTTTGAGTCACTATGCTATTACTTTTAAGGAACTGACATCACAATGATTTGTATTAGATATATGATGTAGGAATGCACTGATACAAAAATTCTGGCTGATGGAATAAGCCAATAATTAATTATGATAAACAATAATATAATAATGTGGACAACAAAAATAGTATAAAATTGTAGTAATCATCCGTAACATGAACATGCAATGGATATTAATGGCCGATTTAATTACTGTTTGTTAGAAGATAAATGAAAAATGGATTTTCATTTTGAATTTTGCTAAAGATTTAACAGTGTTTAATACTTAACCGTATTTAACACTTAACTATGTTATTAAATCATTAGTGTTTTTGAAGATTAGATGGTAGCTATGGCGATCTAAATTTGTACAACCACAAAGTGCCCAAATGTACTACAATTCAAATGTTTGGGGTCAGTAAGGTGTGTGTGTGTGTGATTTAAAACAAATCAATACTTTGAGAACGTTCGGCAAAATGATCAAAAGTGACAGTTAAGACATTTCTAAAGTTGCAAAGGATATATTTTAAAAATCATATAAATGTCCTTTTGAAATTTTATCATTTTGTCATTGAATCCTGAAAAAAAAATGTCACTGTTTCCTCAAAATATTAAGTAGCGCCTGTTTCAACATTGTCAATAAAAATGGAACAAATATTTATTGAGCATCTGAAGGATCATGTGTCACTGAAGACTGGAGTAATGTTGCTGAAAATATATATTTACCAAAGGAATAAATTAAAATGGAAAACAATAAAGATGGAAAACTTATTTCAAGCTGTACGGTAATTTAAATCTTACTGTATTAGTGTATTTTTGGTCAAGTAAATACAGATTTGTTGAACATAAGCGACTTCTTTCATAAAAAAGGAAATATAGATCCTAAATTTTTTTATCAATATGTATTTGTCTTGCTCTGTTGTTTTTATGTTTAAAATTTAACAAACACATTTTAAATTATTTAATTTTTATTATTTTCTTGAAGTGTTTTTGTGTAGTCTTAAAATAAATGCTACTTGGTTTGATATTTTGCAGTACAGTGATGAAGCAATGACTTCATACAATTTCAACGGTGTCTTAAGAGTTCAAATACTTTTTAGGACCACTGTGTACAAGTACTGCAGGGCTCCAAATAAGAATGCAACAATGAGCAAGTCATGTGTTCTAAATCTCTAGATATAAAACTGCCTAAAAATCATTCATGCACCTAATGCAGTTTATTGATAGATGGCATCTGATGGAGCTTTGTAAGAGCTAACTATAGAGACTGACTTCATTTTCAGTCCACTCACGTAGTAAATGTGGAGATATATCAGCACTAGTTTTGACTTCATAAGCTCTGAAGGCTTTTTACATTTATAATGCGCTCACCAAGGCTCAGAGGTGTAGAATGTTTGATCCTCAGACTTAAATTATTCTTCTCTGGACTATACTAGGAAAACTATACCTGTCTAGCTCATGCCCATGTCTAGCTTATTCTCACTTAGGCTGCATTTATTTGATTAAAAATACAGAAATTTTACCATATTCCTCTGATGCCTTTTGCTTGTTGTTGTGACTTGCGTTCACTGTACTGTCACTCACTTTTTGGTTGGTGTCTCTTCTGGAAGCTTTCGGTTCTTTTTATGCTGTTCTTTTTCTACTATGTGTGTTCCTTAAATGCACATTGAGTCACCAAATGCATAATGTAAATGTCTGCTTGGGTCAATGGGTCTGTTCCCATGCTGTTTTGTGTTCCCTGTCAAAAACCTCTGCTCACCATATCTAAATCCTGTTGGAGGCCTCAGGAAGGTTGAGTAAAGAAAGAGAGTAAGTGCAAAAGAGCAGGAATGGAATACAATGAAAAGATGAACAAGCGACATGATACATCTGCTGTAGAGAGTGAGGCTGGGGTCATCCTGGTCCCTTACTTGGAAACTGAAAATATGGCTTTTGCTGGATTGCAGAAAATGAATTACACGTATCTCCTCTTCTTTCCTTTTCCTTTTATTTTTGTTGTTGTTGTGTGATCTCTAATCAGTGAGAAAGTAAATTGCAGTGGATGGAGTCATTTCAGCTGTTTTATTTTTAGCATTATTATCAGTGCAGAGTGTCTCAGAGTGTCTCCTTCCCAACCAGGGTGTCTTTCTTAGCAGAGGGCCTTTGTTGATTAGCTGTTTTTTGTCGGTCAGCCATTCATTCTCTTGTGACGTCTTCATACGAGTGTGATTAGTTCGCTTCATTGTTCTGTCTGATTGATGCTGTTTCAAAACAATAAACGCTAATTAAGATTTAATTACTAACTGCTGGTTTCCTTCTGCTGTACAAAGGTTTTAAGTACAAATTTACAATCTCTCTGTCTCTCTTTTGGGCTGTATTAGTGCTCGCAAAGAGTGTTTATGAGCTTTGGAAAATATTTGTTATGGTTTGTTATGGAAAATGTAAATGGTTGTTTCGTTGTACACGTATTGTAAGAAATTAAAAATAACAAGTGTGAAATTGTTAATGTTAAGTGTGGGTTTTTTACTATTCTCAAGTAGGAGATTGGCTGTTTTTCTTTCTTTCTATTTATAATACCATTCGAATTTTTTTTTTTTTTGAAAGGTGTTAGCCATGATTCATTAAATTGATCAAAGTGACTATAAAGACATTTAAAAAAAATTCTAATAGGTACTCTTTCTATTCATTAAAGAACCCCAAATATTTTTTCCAAAAAATAGTAAGCAGCACAACTATTTTAAACATTAATAATAACAAGAAATAATAAGAAAATCAGCATATTAGAATGATTTCTGAAGGATCCAACCTGTTATTAAAATTTCATTCCTGTGCCTCCTTGCCTTCATACACCTCTACATACCATCCTGACAACTATATGGTATATCTGCCAAAGAAGCTTTATTTGTCTCTTAACTATTAACAACACTTAAAATTAGAGTGAAATTGATAAGAACTCTGTTAAGAACTAACCCAAAAATCTAATTACTTATGAGGAATGATTTGATGTCCTACTGAAATCATACAATTTTATAATGCTTTTGTAGCTTGGCTTGTTTTTTTGTGTGTGTGTTTATTTTGTTGTTTGATTTCGTTTCAAAAGAAAACCAGGCAATTTGAATAATAATCATTGTGATAATGAAATTGATTCAGACTTTTTCTCTTTGATAATTGTATGCTGCACTCCATTACTTTCCTAATCTCTCTCTGAATATTAATTAACCTCTTTGTGTCACATTTTGCAACACACTTTTAAACCATCCGTATTTCTCCTCCTTTATGTGATATCCTTCCCCCTTGCGGATCTGAAGGGTTAAATGTGCATCCTGGTCACTGTGTGAAGGAGTTGGTAGCCATTGAGCATGTAATCCATCCTTTATTAATGTTTTGTTGTCACTGGGGTCAGGTTCTCTCTTGCAGCGACAGCTTTTAAAAGTCATTACTCAAGCTGAGACAAACAGATCCCACGGCAGGCCCCCCTTCTTCAGCTTGTGCAGAGTGACAAGACTGGGCCTGACCACTAACAAGAGAGGGCTTACAGAAACTCCCAATTTACCTTCCAAAGGGAAAAGTTTTCAGTGATTCCTTAATGAGCTCTACTGTACTGTATATCGGTTCTTTGTCCCTCCACTCATAATTGGTCCAAATATAACCAGCACGTTTTGATTTATTGCTTTACCTGGCAAAAATAACAAGAAAATCTATTTTCTTTTTGAGGGTAGTATGTTGGGCTGTTATTTCTAGGAAGATGTTCTAAAGCTGACAACATAGTATAGCCCAGAATCTTGACACTAAATTGAAAAGCACTCGCAGATGTGACAGGACACGGGTGTGACTTCTCTCAGCTTGAGTGCTACAGTGTAATTAAACATGGAACAAATGTATGCCATGAAAGCAGAGAGGAGAAAGATAATGAGGCCGTTGCATCCTCGTTCCTCCTGCTCCTGCCAGTCTCAAAAATGTGGGTGGATGTTGTCTTGCTCTCCAAACAGTGTGTTTGCGTTTCACGCTCTGCTTTCTCCATAACAATCACTGCATGCTAATTACAACATTAAGCTGAGATAAAGACTGTTGTCTGACAATTAAAGCGTAATCTTCTAGGAACATTCATCTCAATTTTCATACTACACTAGCCATCCCAAAGCAGCTAACCAGGGAGGACCTATGCAGTAAGAAGACTCCATCAGACATATTAGATGTTTGTATGGGTGTCTGCACTGACTGGATGGTTTGAAGGTGTGAAGGCTTCTACTTTAACCCCCACCGGCCTGGAAATAGAAACGACTGGCAAATTATAGAGACCAGGATCATGTGTTGATCAGCCCATTAAATTGTCATTTAAAAAGCCGTCTCTTTGCAACGTACGGTATACACTCTTCCTCTCACATTGAGTTCAGTCCAACCTGACAACCAGCTACGTCAAAGCCCACTTTGAATGCAGTCTGTTATTGAGAGGGTTTGTTTGGGGACACTGAAGCTTGAGAGTGTTATCCTCCATGATAAACAACTTCAGTGTGTCTGTACTGAGCATTAACCATGTAAAGTCAACAGTGCCCATGGGAAACAGAAACATGTATGACTGTAAGCTTGGTATTTAACAAAGAAGTTCCTGTTATGTACCTGTTACCTGATAAATTGTGTTCAGAATCAGTATAGGGGAGGCATGGTAAGATAAGGTAAGATATTTATTAGGGTGTTGATATTGTAAAATAATTAATAATGCTTAATTTTGTAATTCCAGAAGATAAAAAATATTCAGATTCTGTGTGTTCTTCAATAAAAAAAACAATGATTCAGAACTGATTCATTTATATTTTTATATTACATTTTTATAAATAAATCTGAACACTCAAAGTATTAATTAATTTAGCTTTGTGAACACTTTTAAGATTTCCATTGCTGCCTGTAGTTCATGCCAATTTCAGGAAATACAATTTCCTCTCAAAGAAGTACATATTAAAAAGGGGACAACTGTACATTTCATGTACGTTTCATGAACCCCAGAAGTAAATCCTGGCATCCTGAAAGCTGGCTGACTGTTGTTTATGTGTTATGTGTACACTGAAATTCTTAGTTTTTTTGTAAATACTGTCATTGTATGGTTCTCGCTTCCAGCGCCAGCTTTTTGAGTAACTGGTTGGGCAAGCAGGATCACTCCATTGTTAACAGTGTGGGTTGTCCCTGTAAATCTCACTCTGAATGTTTTTTCCAGGTGCCACCTATCTGTAATGAATCCATAGTGAAAAGCATTAATCAGAGACCACAGTTCCAATATTGTGAGGAAATACAGAAGTGTAATGCATTTACAAAGCTATATTGTGGATACAGATTAGACTGCTTTAAACGTCATGCATGGTAATGTTCAGAGTTTATATGAGGTGAGGTTGTGGTGGACATCTTGGAGACTCGTTTTTGTCACAAATACGGTCTCTGTGGTCCCCTCTGATCACCACCAGAGGGCCCCCTCACCCGAATACTAACCCTCAGGACTCCATTGCCCATAAACCCTTGCTGGACTCTGATTACCCTTCCACCTGAAATCACTCTTACAAGCTATAAACTCTCACTCTCCCATCTCCTCAGTGCGAAGTTTTGTTCTGCCTTGTCTGACATCTCTGAGCGTTTATCCTGTGATTACTCTGATTCTTGTGCATTACCTCGGACTGTTTATATCGTTTATGACCCCTTGCTGCCTGCCCTGAATTCTGCCTGCCTTATCGTTTTCGTCTCTGCCTTGTCTCTGATCTTCTGTTGCTGGTGCTTGACCCCTGCCTGTCTGACTACGATTATTCTTAATAAAGAGCTGCAAATGGATCCTACTGCCTCCGACCCTGCGTTACAGAAAACTTCGCCACCAGTGTCACACCTGTAGTGTCCACCGCAAGCCCGCGACTCGCTTTCCCGGAGAAGTATGACGGCTCCCCCTCGAAGTGTAAGGGATTTCTGCTACAGTGCTCTCTATTCGTGTCTCAACAGCCTACCCTTTATCCCACCGAGGAGAGTCGTATATCATTTGTTTGTTCCCTGCTGACTGGTAAAGCTCTGGAATGGGCAACCGCGGTCTGGAAGGATGGGCAACCGATGGTTGCAACATTCAGTGGCTTCCTGAAGAGGTTTCGGGAGATTTTTGAGCATGCCGAGGGCGGAAAGGATGCTGGAGAACAACTATTAGCACTTCGTCAAGGAGGTCAAACCGCCGCTGACTATGCTCTCTCCTTCCGCACTCTCGCGGCCCAAACAGTGTGGGTAGAGGATACCCTTAAGCTACTGTTTCGAAAGGGACTGAACACCGAATTACAGTCCGAACTCGCCTGCCGCGATGATGGGAAGGATTTGGAACAGTTCATTGAACTTGCCATTCGGGTTGACAACCTGATTCGCTCAAGACGGCCGAACCGGAACCCCCGGACCCCATTTTCCGCAGTTTCAACGTCATCTGAGCCTGAGCCCATGCAGATCGGATACACTCATCTACCTGCAGAGGAGAGGGAACGACGAATTCGACAAAGATTATGTTTGTATTGTGGCCAACCAGGTCATATGAGAGCAACATGCCCAATTCGGCCCACGTCTAAAGACCCTACTGCGGTGAGTGTCCCAAGTCCTTCTTCCTCCAGTACTGTTATTCCTGTAATGCTGTCTTTCAACCAGAACTGTATTGAATCCGAAGCCATGATAGACTCTGGGGCAGCAGACAACTTCATTGATTCAGAGTTTGTAAAAGTACACAGGATTCCTCTGATCCCATGTCAATCTGTGTTAACAGTGGCAGCGCTCGACGGGCGCCCCCTAGGGACCGGCAAGGTTCACTTCAGTACCAGGAAGGTGTCCTTGCAAATTGGGGCATTACACACGGAAACCACCCAGTTCTTTGTCATTAAGACACCACAACATCCCATCATTCTCGGATTGCCCTGGCTTCGCTTGCATAACCCACACATCTCCTGGGAAGGGAATCAAATCGTGCATTGGTCAGAGTCATGTAAAATAAACTGCCTCCCTGTGTCCCCAGTCAAGAAAACCGCTCCTTCTTCATCACAGACTCCATCTTCATCACACACATCTGCTAACATCAAGACCTCAATACCGCCTGAATACCAAGATCTCCATGAGGCTTTCAGCAAGTCCAGGGCTGCTCAATTACCTCCTCATCGTTCCAGTGATTGTGCAATCAACCTACTCCCAGGTACTACTCCCCCTAAAGGCAGAATTTTTCCCTTATCGCAACCAGAGTCTGAAGCCATGAAAGATTATATAGAGGAGGAATTATCCAAGGGATTTATCCAACCATCCACGTCCCCGGCTTCTGCAGGATTCTTCTTTGTGAAGAAGAAAGATGGCGGCTTACGTCCTTGCATAGACTACCGGGGCCTGAATGAAATCACAGTGAAATTCCGGTACCCTCTGCCTTTAGTACCCTCAGCTCTTGAACAATTACGCTCAGCAAAATATTTCACAAAATTGGACCTAAGAAGTGCTTACAATCTCATCCGTATCCGAGAGGGGGACGAGTGGAAGACGGCCTTCTCCACCACTACCGGGCACTACGAATACAGGGTCATGCCATTCGGATTGGCTAACAGTCCATCAGTCTTTCAAGCTTTTGTCAACGACATCTTCCGAGATCTGCTCAACAATGGAGTCATCGTATACATAGATGACATTCTCGTTTACTCTACAACCCGGGAGGAGCACATCACCCACGTTCGCACCATTCTGAAGAGACTTATCGATCACCATCTCTATGCTAAGGCAGAAAAATGTGAGTTCCATCAAACATCCATCTCATTCTTGGGTTACATCATCAGCTCCGAGGGGGTCGCCATGGATGACACTAAGGTACAGGCAGTACTACACTGGCCTCAACCATCATCCATCAAGGAATTACAAAGATTTTTGGGGTTTGCAAACTTCTATAGACGTTTCATCAGGAATTTCAGTACCATTGCATCACCGCTGACTTCCATGCTCAAGAAGGGAGGCGGTCGACTATCCTGGTCTGCTGCTGCCGAGCGGGCCTTCCAAAACTTAAAGGAACAATTCACCACTGCTCCCATCTTGCATCATCCCGATCCTGGAAAGGAGTTTGTCGTTGAGGTGGATGCTTCTAACACGGGCATTGGAGCAGTGCTATCCCAGAGACACGGCACCCCGCCTAAGCTCTTTCCGTGTGCATATTACTCAAGGAAACTCACCGCTGCTGAACAGAACTATGATGTTGGGGACCGAGAGCTCCTTGCCATGAAGGCAGCTTTTGAACAATGGCGCCATTGGCTGGAGGGAAGTCAACAACCATTTCTGGTTCTAACTGACCATCGGAATCTGGAATATCTGCGATCTGCCAAGAGACTCAATCCACGACAGGCAAGATGGGCACTCTTCTTTACCAGATTTCAGTTCACCGTGTCCTATCGACCCGGTTCGAAGAATGTCAAAGCGGATGCTCTCTCACGTCAACATGAATCCTCCCAGTTGCCACCCACTAACGAACCCATTCTCCCTTCGACACTCATTCTAGCTCCCATACAATGGGACATCATGACAGAAATCTCAAATGCTCAGAATTCAGAACCAACACCACCCGAGTGTCCTCCAGATCGCATTTATGTACCAACAACCTTGCGTAAGAGAGTAATTCAACTGGTCCATGAATTTCAAAGCTCAGGTCATCCTGGAATCGCAGCGACCAACCAACTTGTCTGCAACAGGTTCTGGTGGCCTTCCATGCTCACCGACGTCATCACCTTCATACACGCCTGCACCGTCTGTCAGACATCCAAAGCCTCTCATCAAGTTCCTGCCGGTCTACTCCAGCCCCTTCCCATACCTCAACGACCGTGGTCACACATTGCCATAGACTTTATCACAGATCTTCCCAGCTCTCAAGGTAATACCACCATACTGACCGTGGTTGATCGGTTTTCAAAGGCCTGTCGCTTCATTCCTCTACCCAAATTACCCACAGCCTTGGAGACAGCGGAATGTTTATGCAATTGGGTATTCCGGCTTTACGGTCTTCCAGAGGATATAGTCTCAGACCGTGGTCCACAGTTCACCTCGCGCTTATGGAAAGCCTTCTTCCAACATCTCAACGTCAACGTCAGCCTTACGTCAGGTTACCACCCCCAAGCCAATGGACAGGTGGAGCGTCTCAACCAAGAACTTACTCGCTACCTCAGGTCATACTGCCATAAAAACCAGACAGATTGGAGTCGTTTCTTGTTCTGGGCTGAGTACGCCCAAAACTCTCTACGCAAGCCCTCTACTACACTAACTCCATTCCAATGTGTGCTGGGATACCAACCCCCTCTATTTCCCTGGTCGGGCGACCCATCAGAACTACCCTCTGTTAATGACTGGCTCCAGAGGAGTGAGAATGTGTGGGATGAGGCACATGTGCACCTTCAAAGAGCTGTTCGACGTCAGAAGGTACAAGCAGATCGCCGTCGTCGCCCTCATCCGGATTACCAATCGGGTCAATGGGTCTGGCTATCAACTCGAGATCTCCGACTTCATCTCCCCTGCAAAAAGCTCAGTCCTAGGTACGTGGGTCCCTTCCAGATTGTTAGACAGATAACCCCTGTGTCCTATCGTTTGGCCCTTCCTTCTAACTACCGTATCTCACCCACTTTCCATGTGTCTCTGCTTAAGCCCGCAGGTGGTTCGAGAGGAGGGGAGAACCAGGACGAGACCGGTGACCATAGACCCCCTCCCCTGATCATCGAGGGCGAGGAGGCTTATCGAGTACACAAGCTTCTGGACTCCAGACGCCGGGGTAGAATGCTACAATACTTGGTGGACTGGGAGGGGTATGGTCCAGAAGAACGATCATGGGTCAATGCGGAGGATATCCTCGACCCGAATCTCCTCAATGACTTTCACCAAGCTCACCCTGAGAGACCAGCCCCTCGTCCACGTGGTAGACCCCGGCGTCGACTACATCCTCGCTTCAGGAGCCGCTCGCAGGGAGGGGGCTCTGTCACAAATACGGTCTCTGTGGTCCCCTCTGATCACCACCAGAGGGCCCCCTCACCCGAATACTAACCCTCAGGACTCCATTGCCCATAAACCCTTGCTGGACTCTGATTACCCTTCCACCTGAAATCACTCTTACAAGCTATAAACTCTCACTCTCCCATCTCCTCAGTGCGAAGTTTTGTTCTGCCTTGTCTGACATCTCTGAGCGTTTATCCTGTGATTACTCTGATTCTTGTGCATTACCTCGGACTGTTTATATCGTTTATGACCCCTTGCTGCCTGCCCTGAATTCTGCCTGCCTTATCGTTTTCGTCTCTGCCTTGTCTCTGATCTTCTGTTGCTGGTGCTTGACCCCTGCCTGTCTGACTACGATTATTCTTAATAAAGAGCTGCAAATGGATCCTACTGCCTCCGACCCTGCGTTACAGTTTTCTGCTGTTACTTTGCGGAGACACAGAAAAGACAAGACTTTAATGAGGCCTGCTGTGAGAAGAAGAAAAAATGAAAGAAAAACAAAAGAGCCAGAAGGAGTGAGAAAGTCGATAGAAAAATAAAATAAATTTGAGAAGGAGCATATTGCTTTGGCCATGGAGAACAGTTTTGATTGAGACATGCTAATACAGTAGAACCCCGACTTACGAAATTAATCCGTTCCGAGGCTGGTTTCGTATGTCGGTCAGGCTTTTACATGTTAATTGCCTAATCCGTTCCAAGCTCTACAAAAACACCATATTCAGCAAAGGATGAAGCGCATCCCAGCTTCATACTTCTCAGCAATCTCCCTTTTCGGCTCAATGAAAAGCACCCTCTTCTTCCCTTTGACTTCAGCAACAATCTTCACATCCATGGTTACTGATTAGAAAAAAGTTTATGCTAACAGAAGAGGCTGGTGGGAGCGATGCTGACCAATAGGAGAGCAGGATTGTAAAAAGTGTTCCCCTTCTTACATGGACTATTCCAGCCATCCCTGTCATTCAGTGCAAAATGGACTATTCCAAACTTTCCCTCGGAGTTCAGGAAGTGTCGTGACAGAAGAGAGTTGATGGATGATTAAAGAGATCGGCTGAAGATTGCATATAGTTTATTGAGGTTTTATCGATCTATGCACCTTTAATAAATACCAGTTTTGGATCATTCCCTGAGTGAGACATCATTGTTCTGACCGGACAAACTGTAGTCTTCATCCAACCCGAACCAAAATCAGTGAGAATATCAAAACAAAACTCGGAAATTGTCGCCTCGCCGAGATTTCGTTTTTCGCATCTCGATCATTTTGTCGTAACTCGGGCGGAAAAAAACCCGAAATCTTTTATCGTATGTCGAACTTTTCATACGTAGAGCGTTTCGTAAGTCGGGGTTCTACTGTAATGAGCTCACTCTCTTATATGTATAAAATAAATAAATATATCTTCAGCCTTAAAATGACTCATCTGCGTACATAATAATTATTACAGAGAAGGAGAGTTGGCAATAGAGACATGAAATTATTTATGTCACTCCATATTGATATGATGTCATTTTTCAATGGACTGCAGGAGAAGTTTGAGAATGAGAACTGTATCTGTTAAAGGGATGGACTAAATATTTTGTGTTAAAAGTTGCTTTAGTACAGTTTTTACAGGATTTTAGTAGCTCATACAAGCAGGAAGACTTCTCTTGTGTATAGGTTGTTGTTGGTTAGTGCTGGAAAGATTGCTTCTTTTCTAAGGAATGATTCAGTATTAAACCTAAGCTATTAGTACAACTGTTCAATTATGGTATTTGTGTATTTGATCGGCTCTCCCTTGAGTAAACACACTTTTATAGGCAAGGGAGGCAGAGCATGGTGTGTTTTCAAAGAATACTAATAGAGTGTCTGTGTACTTTCATCACAAGCTCTTTAACAGCTTCAACTGGTGTGGCCCCTTTGAAGATGGCTTAAGAACTACATTTGATAACACAAGAGACCTAAAATGCCTGAGGCTTAGGTATTTTTTTATAACCACATACCAGCATTAGAGTACTTCACTTTATTTTTTGGTTCATACTTGTTTGATAGTTTGTGGTTTGCTTGAACACTCTTATGCACTTTGTAGTTTTCAGCATTTTGTGTGATTTAGTTGTACCTAAGAAAAATGTAAAGGCCAACAAATATAGATGTTAAACAAATTAACCAAGGACAATTAAATCTTCACAGTGATCGTTTTTAAAAGAAACAACATTTAAGAGACTGCCTCACTTTTGCTGTCAGGACTGTGCATCATTCTTTTCCTTTTTTGACCACTTCAGTGATAGAATAATTTGTTCAATTAATTGTTTGTTGTTGTTACCATTTTGTCTTAAAAAATACTGTTTCCATATAAAACAGTATAGCATGGTACTAGCAACACTAAGGTTATGGAGTGGATTACCAAGCAATACATGAATTAAAAAATGTAGTTTGAATGCAATGGAAGTGGCTGTGGTCTGCCAAATGCATAAATGTAAATATAATTTTATACAATTTTATCAAATATAATATACTTCACTCTGAAGCAGAAACAACCTTCTATCATTCTCCTTGTGTTCTCTGAAGAAGAGAAACATGTATGTGGTTATTTACTACTTGCATAGTTAGTCAGGCCGTTAGTGCCATGTTGTTTATAGCTTACACAATCAGCCCAAGGATGCAGTGGCATAACCTAGCGCCTCATAGAGGGTCTTATCTGTATTTTGATTGATCTAAACACGTGCCTTCTCTCTCCCCCTATCCCACTTTTGTCTTTTTACTCACAGGTGTCTTTCACATTGGACTCTCAAACATCTGATTCAGGCCAGTAAAGCAAGACAAAGAAAGAGAGCAAAGGTTGAACATCTGCTCAACACATCAGTGGAAGGCTGTCACCAGGTGGGCTGTATGTTGTGGCTTTGGAGAGGGAGCCAGAGGACTTCTTCATGCCCACAGGCCTCGGCTGTTCACAGGAGGGATGATCTGGAGCACTGCACACAGGCCTATCATTAGGCCATTGGGGCCCATGCTAAGGAATGGATAGTTTTGCTAAATGCTAAATGTTATAGTGCAACTTCCCTTTAACTATGGGGCACCATTGAAGGAATGGTATGGAAATCCTTTTTTTCCTTTGAATCAGCTCAAGCAGCAGTTGAGACTAAGAAAAGCACCTTTTATTTGCTTTTTAGAACTGATGTACTTTGACATTTTATATAAATGTGTCTTTATAGCATTTATTGTTTTTAAGTGGCTAACATTATATCACAAAACAGACTTTCAGAGTAAACAAAGACCATGGCGGCTACCTATCGCATAGTGGTCAGTAGCATAAACTGTTATAACAGCGTTGTGATTGACCGTCGTGTCCAGCACACTGTACACTACTGTAATGGACCCTGTGGTGCACTAAAACATGGACTGAACTGCACTGTGGCTCACCGCAGCACTTGTGCAGAACTTTTTGATTCCCACATATCCAGAAACCGTTCTGACCGTCCCATCACTATTCTTGAATCTAAAACATTGGAGAACAGCAACACCGGGTCTGGGGGCTTCTGTGACGACTACCACCAGGTCGTCCCCAAAATCAAGAAAGGATCTGCAATCCAAAGCTCAGCAAGCCTCAAGGATATTACAGGGGAAGCCATTAACCTTGCCAGCGGGAAAATAAAGGAATTTTCATTTGAGAAAATCAAATACTCCACCAGTCATGTGACTTTCAGAAAGGGCCGTAAAGTTCGACCAGACTCCTTCAGCAGGAGATCCACTGATCTAGACATCATCTACGGCCAGTTCACAGGCAATGACGAGAACTGTCCTCCATTTGGCCTGTTTCAGAAATCTGTACTCGAAGAGCATAAGCTAAGTCGCAGCGCATCCCTGGAGCAGAACCTAAACAATGTAGCCACGCTCTATCTGAACAGCCTCACCGAGGAGAATCTGATTACCCGCATACTTGAGAAGACCAAGGCTGATAGCAGTGCATCAGGAGAGGACATTAAAGCCTGTTTGGACATTCTCCTCAAGTGCTCTGAAGATCTGAAGAAGTGCACAGACATCATCAAACAGTGCATCAAAAGAAAGTCAATGGGTGGAAACAGTGACGACTCTGGGAATCCTGAAGTCATTTATAAAAATGTAATGGCTCGTCTCTCCAACTATCTCAAGAGGCTTCCTCTTGAGCTGGAACAGGGGCAAAGTGTAAGGCAGGAGCACAGCGAGCTTGCTGAACTAGTTAACAGCATACACGGACTGCAGCAAATCCCCTTCTCCCCTATCTTTGGCAATGAGCAACCTCCGAGATATGAGGACGTTGTTCAGTCTCCTCCGCCCACGAAGCCTCGGACTAAACCCTCCCAGCCAGAACCTCCAGATAGCTCTAGGGATCTTGCAGGCAACGTGAAAGCCATTCAGAGCCTCACTGGTTTGTCAGCACGTTCACCTTCATCAACTAATGGGTTCCCACATTTCCCTTCAGCTTCCAGTAGTGGATCAACACCTTATAACTGCCACCACACAGTCTCAACCAGCCGACCGGACACATTCTCTTCCACAAACTCTCTCTTGTCTAGCAGTAGCGAAAGTCTTTGTAAGGATGCCATGGAGGCTCTGTATATTGAGGAGGAGGATTTAGATGTGGGAAGGATACCTGACAGGGCAGTTAGAGGGGATGGGAAGCACAGCTGTAGCCTTTCGGAGCCCAGATCTTACTCCAAAAGAACCACTGGCTACTCTGAGCCTAGTGGTGGTGTTTCAGATAAACTCCATGAGCTTAGCAGAAATGGTACTGTGTTCAAGCCTAAAAACGACTCAACTGTCAACCAGATGTACTTGCCAAAAAACACAGATTCCAGATTGTTCTCAAGGTCAGTCTCACACATTAATAAAGGGGGAGCTGATGACATTGATAAACTTTTGATGGACCTGGAGTGCCTTTCCCAGAACATGCAAAAGGAGCCTCCACTGCCCCCTAAACTTAAAAACTGTGCCCAGCAGACAGGTTCTCCCCAACATTTAATTGGTAACTCAGTGGCTAAAGATCTACCTGTGGCAGGTTTATCTGGACCCTCGGTCAAGTCACCTGAGCCAGGGGGTGAGACTGCTGAAGAGGATGATGGAGCTCTGCTACTCAGGATTCTTGAGAGCATTGAGAGTTTTGCTCAGGAGCTGGTGGAGAGTGGAGCTGGGAGAGGAACTCAGTCTAAGGAGCGAGAGGTCATGCGTCTTCTCCAGGACACGCTGGCCAGCACTAAAGCAGAGGTGACTCCACTTCCACCTCCTGTACCTTCATCTGAGACTGCACCTACACCAACACCATTAAGTGCACTTGCTGCCATACAATCACCTGTTTCTGCTGTGAGGGACACAGGCTCAACACTTCTCATTCAACAGACGCCTGAAGTCATCAGGGTGAGTTCATCAAAACTAGGTCTATGAAAGGTTTTTTAATTAACAACTCTTGCAGAATCTGTGCAATGTGTGCCTTTTTAAAAAGAAATACATATAAAAATGAGAAGAAATAACAGTAATAACTATAATTTATATGAAACATCGATGTTGCCTGTTTGAGCATAGCTGAATTTCAACCTCATTGAGCTACTTTGGGGATGAAGAAAAATGCAGAGCATGCTAGGACTTTCAGTAAGCAGCTTCAAGGCAAACCAGAGACTTATACACAACTAGAATTACTACGAACAGTATTTGATACTCAAGAAGGCAAAACATAATATTATAATATTAAGAACCGAGGACATGTATAGTTGTTCAGGATAATTTTGTTAAATTCAGATTTTTCTTTTTTTAATGGAAGACAAAAAAAAAAACTTTCCTTTTCTCCAATGGGTATTTATAATATAACCAATGAGCAGAACTGTGTATAGCTTATAGAAATAATGGAAGTGGAAAATCCATTTTACCATTAGCTGAAGCACAAAATTATAGCTTGCATAAACAGTAACCATTAAATCAAATTTCCTCTCTGAAATGCTGTGGCATGTGCATGAACTGGGGAAAAAGCTTTTTTTAGGGAAAGTGAAATTTGTCATCATAAGCAGTGATGAGGCTTTCATTTTGCAGTTTAGTCCATTGATCATGTGTTTTATTATAATTTAATTTTAAATCTTAGTAATTTCCCAGGTTGATGTCCAAACTATATGGTATATATTTTTGTTAAAAGTATCTGATAGTCTTATCCTCTCACCCCTGAGAAATGTAGCAGGCTGCATAAAAGCTTGTTGCAGTAAATGTGAGGTCGGTACAATGTCTATTTTGGAGCTGGCTGTCAACTTTAGTCCTTTTTACTTGTAGATCAATCATGTTAGGGAGAAGAAAGCATAGTCTGATATACTCTAGTTTAGGGTTCTTGGGTGAGACCCTGGCACATACTAAAAGTACTTCAGCTCTCAACACCATTTGAAATACCGGTATGTGTAAAAAGGTGTGAAAGCTGCATGGAGTTGAATGACAATTCTAAATTCTCCCAAGAAGCCTTAAGTGTCATGTAGTGCAAGTCTCAAGACTGCATTTTAGTGCTTCAAGTCTCAGCTCTCTATAGGGTTGTCCTGGTGTCCTGTGTTCTACCTCTCTCCCACCCTTTTTCTCTTTTTCTCTCACTGTTAAATCTTCTCTTGTTTATTTTCCTGGCTTTGTAAACCAATACCAAGATCAGGTTCTATCTCGGGCCTGCTATTTATGACGTTGCCATGACATGTGTCAAGAGTGGAACCCCCTTAATAATGGGGCTCCTCCTCCAATTCTATTTCTGTACTTGCTCAACGCATAACTAAGAACCCTTAAGGTTGGATGAGTCGCATACTTGCGCATAAACACACACGTACACACCCTAAACCTATAGAAAAATGTCCGGATGGCTGATGATTTAGGTTTTGTAGACATGGGTCAGATAAACTAGCACATTTATACTTCCCCCAAGACATTAGAGGTTTTATCTTGAACAAGGTTGAATTAGTGCACATTTAAAGTATGCATGTCATTCTTTAAACATTAGCTTAGGTTCAAAGATACGATTGTGAGATGTTTAGTAAGAAAACATACATGTTTTCAAAAAATGCACGTTTCCCAGTAACTGTCTCTCATTGGTCCATATGTTATTTTGGGACTGAGTTGTGATACTGTAGCCATGCAGTTGGTGTGGAGGACACGTAGTCCTTTTTCGAGAGCACTGATAGGTCATAGCAAGAGCAGGCAGCAGGGATTTTGGCACAGACACTGTTAATGGTGTTGATTTGCCTAGGGCACTTCTCCTCCTCCTTGTCATCCACAGACAAAGGTGTCAAGAAGACTAAATCAGCTTACTCCCCGCCTACTAGTTCATTCCGCTAAGAGACTGGCTGTCGCCAGAAGGAAAACGGACCCAGTGTTGCCGTGGGGGTCACGGCTAAGTTTGGGAATAGCTTTCTGCTAACCCGATCACCTCTCTGGCACCCGAGGGAGCAATAAAAATAAGAGCGCTACGCCAGGAGCCCTGCCCATTGCTCCATTTAAACACAAAGCTGCCAATCACAGAGATAAACAAGGCAGCGGAAACATTAGACCCATGCATTCTCCCTCTAAGCAGTTGTGTCATACCTGTTTGCTGTTTACGATGGGAATCTAGGGTCTTGTTTTTAACAGTGCACCTGCAGTGTGCTTTGCTCGTTTCATCTCATTTAGTTCCTGCGTGTGTCATCACGAACACAAAAGCACTGAATGGATAAAGATGTGGCTCATCTGTCAACATCTCAGCATCTAGGGAACAAGCTCCAGATCTAACAGTTGCTGTTGTGCATTGCTACAGGACCTGAGTGTGGTCTTTTTGTTTGTGTCTTTTTCTGTCTCATGGCTCATTACTAGACCAAACAGCAGGTGAGGTTGAAAGTGGACGCTCAAACGGGTTTGGGCCTCCTTGCCTCTGTCTCAGAGCTGACAGGATAATCTGTAGCTCTGGATGCTCGGGCTAATACTTCTCTCTTGAGATTGCTTATTTACTGCCTCTCTGTGTTTCTTAGTTTCACATGCGCATAAATGCTTAATGCAGGCGATTGTGAAGATAATTTTTAGTTTTCAGTGGCTTATGAAATTAGTTGTAGCCACTAGCCTTTGCACATACTTTGTTATATTTGGTGACCAAAAACCTTTAAAAATTATGAAAATCAGAAAACACCCCCACCTCCAAAAAAACCCCAATGCATTTGAATAAAATTTTAAATTTTCAAAAAAAGACAAAATAATGTGAAATTTTAATATCGGGCATGTTTGTGTGAGAATAACAATGAAATATTAATGGTGCGGTGCTATTTCAGCACTCTTAGTGCCTTAGCTTAACCTAATCACATATGGTTTTGTACTGCAATTCCATGTTCAAATTTCAAAACTTCCCTCTATTTGCCTAGAGACAGCTCTCTCCATGTTGGACTGTAGACCTTGGACCACATGGTGCAGACAAGGCAATATGTCCTTCACTGCACCTGTCAGGAAGTGCTGTTAATCTCCATGGTGACAGGGAACACCCTGCTTGGCAATAAGAGTGTTACAGTCAATATAAATCAGAAGGATCTCTTCCTTGAGCTCAGGCCAACTAGTCATACTCAGAGCCACAGACACACCACATTGGGTCACCACTGGCCAGGTCGCATTTGAGAGCGAGTCGACGTGACACTACTGTTTTATGAAGTTTAGAGAAGCTACGGAGTGCCCTCATGTTTTTCTGGAATTGAGCATTTAGAAAACAAGAACTGACTTCTGAGTGAGTGTGTGAGAGCGACACTCAATCAAGGCATCACCAAAACATTGTTCTGAGCCAGCTGTTTGTTATTTATATACTATTGTAACATTCATATTTTACATTAGCTGTACATTTACATTTATGCATTTGGCAGACACTTTTATTCAATGCGACTTACATTGACTTACATTCAAGGAACACATTGAATCAGTTCTTTCTTTCCCTGGGATTGAACCCATGGCCTTGGTAATGTAAACACCAATGCTCTACTGATTGAGCAACAGGAACGCTCTTTTATAAATATATTTTCAGTTTTTAAGTGACGTTTTAGTCATTTTGTGCTTTTGCCATTTAAAAAAAAATTTTTTTTTAGTTTTGATGTTCTTCTGTTAGTTTGTAAGTTTTTCATCCTATCTCGCTTTATATACCCCACTTTTTGATCGTCCTGTAAAGTTCTGGTTATGTTAAAATGTCTTTGACAGCTGACTTTTCACAGGTAATTCTAATTCTATAATTATATTATGATATTTCCTATCAAGGACACAATCCTACAAACTCTATTTCTTACTGTACTGTAATTAAAAACATGTTACTGGTTTAGCCATCTCAGTATTTTGCACCATTGAAACCCAACCCATATTAAATCCTCATCTTCATTCAAACGCTTAACATCGTTAACATCGACAGATAGCTGAAACTTTATGAATTCTCATAAACATGGTTAAAATGACTATAGAGCAGAGCTTTGGTCATGCACAGTGAATTGTTGATGATTTTTCCTTCTTTTTTTTCGAGAGAGAATGAGCAAACTACTGAAATTAACTCACCTGCATTGAACCAAGAGCAACAGGAGACTGATAAACAAGGAACAGGTTGAAAAAGTGAGTGAGTGACAAACCAAGGGAAAACATCTGTATGTTAATGATAATTAGAATTTTTTTCCCACAGTTCACTTTGCATACCTCTAAACTTGGTTTATACACCTTGTAGTCAATTAGTTTTTCAAAGTATATTTCAGTCTATCACAGTCCGAATTGCTCAAGTTTTTAACACAAATGACAGTGCTTTTTGTTGTTGTTGTTGTTTTTGCTCACTAACTCATGGACGGAATTAAAAAAATTGAGTGAGTGAGTGAGGGTGCTTGTACGTTTTTTGTGTCCTCGTTATTTGCTCAGATTGTTTGCATAGGGTCAGCAGGGAATTACATCACCCGTATAGCTATCCTGCACTGAGAGGAAATTAAGTCACAGCTAAGGTTTGAGCCAAGAAACCCCCTTATGTGCAACATCCTCCTGTGAATCGCTGCCTGTTGCTATTTGTGAACGGTTTCCAATACAAAAAGACAAAACGTAATGGAAGAATCTATAGCTCTGGTACAAGACAACATAAAAGTTTATGGCAACAAGACAACAAACTCTTCAAACAGCAGTGTGTATCAGTCAAAGCACTGATAGAGACCTCCAAGTGATGACAAAACTTTTGTCCCGGCCCTTGGGATTTTTTTTCCCAGGGTTTAGGATGTCTGAGGAGATGTGCTAATATGGTACTTAAGCCTCCATTTGTGTTGGGGGCTGCTCAAGTCCTTGAGCTGCCATGGGGATTTGACAGATGAAAAACAGGAGCTCTGTGTTACTTCCTGTACCATGACCGTCAGCACTGAACAGAGGCTTCCTATTTTTTCAACAATGAAACTGTTGCTCATTCATAGTCTCAAGATATTTTGTTTTCTAATGGTCTGATGGGATGGATTTTAATCAACCAGGTTTCTTGTGACTTTTACAGCTATTTGTCAGATAGTTTTGTGAGATCTTTTACAGGAAGACCAGAGTGCTGTCTGTGTGTTGTGTGAGATATATATATACAGTATCTATGAGTTTACATTTACATCACTATTTGTTTAAAAAAATATTAAGACACAAGTGGTTCATTTTGTGTTTGATTAATTATGTATTGAGTTCATTAAAATGAGATGGCTTTTGTCAGAGAATTTAATTGAATCACGTCTTCAGCCATCTTAAGCAGCTTTTCTGTGAATCTATGAAACTAAACCCTCAGGCTAATTTATAATTCTGACTGCACTGAAATATCTCTGGAAATTGGATGGCACATTGTTGTGAAATTGTTCAGAAATACTTCAGGCAAATGCACTATTTGCCTGAATAAAAATAAAATGAATTAATAACTCACGGATGTGATGAAAGCCAAAAATACGTACATGCAAAAGGTTTGGGGTTATTATTTTTTATTGCAAGAAATTAATACCTTTATTCAGCAAGGATCCATTAAATTGATCACAAATATAAAGGCATTTATAATGTTACATGATTTCTATTTCAAGCATTTTATTCATCAAAGGATCCTAAACAAAATGTATTATGGTTTTCATGGTACATACAGACTGTATATGGTTACATAAGTGCCTTTTTTTGTTCTGGCAGACTGTCATGAGGGTGTCCAGTAGTCAGGCAGAGCCCTTCACTTTAACATGCTGTCTGGAAGTTGTTATCCATGAGATTACCCATTATCCCGTGAACTGCGTGAAACGCAAAAATCTAATTTATCATGGAGTTACGAAACCTTCCAGACAACTCATGTGCCTTGTATTTGAGTAATCAAGAGCAATGTTTCTTTTAATGCCCAAAGCTTAGCACAAGTGCTTATTAAGAGACAATGAACACAGGCTTGCTGAATTCAGAAACTGCATTTGTCATTGAGCAGTGTTAATGGATGATTTTATCAGCTCGCTGAGTGCTGAAGGGAGCAGTGTTTTAATGGACTCTCATCTCATAATGGACCTTGTCTTGTCATAGCCACGGTCACATTAACCTGCTTAGATGCCCACAGAATTTGTTGTGATGCATAAAATCAGTGGTGCACATATGGTTTATTTGAGGGTCATCTATGTTTATTTGAAATTAGCCTGTGTATTTTTAGAACAAGTAAAAACATTCTCTTCCATAGTTTGTGCTAGAGATCTCCTCTTCACGGCACCTGGAACGTTTACGGCTATCCAAAAAAGGAAAGTGTTTATATTGAAGGAAAACCTTTGATTTTGGCAGTCGTTGGTCTCTGTGATTTAGTGTTTTAGCAAGATCCATGTCACTGAGTTCTGATGGTGGTGGGTATTTTTGCAGCTGGTGGGAGTGAGTAGAAGGGAACAAGAGAAGAGCACAAGACAAAAGGGGAATGGAAAGTCTCAGTAAGCACTACAACTAGATAATCTGAGCAGAGAGTGCTTGCAATAAGGTGGCAACAACAGACACAAGGACTCATGTTCCCATGCATTAAATTCTCAGATAATCACTAGCCAGACCTGAAGAGAGTGAGTGAAATATTCATTTATAATTTACTATGACTTCTCTTTGGAAGTTTGTGTGTATGTATGTGTGTGTGTGTGTCCATGGTCTCCAGTAACCACACTATTTTTTATGTAAATTTTAGTCGTTGAATGATCCACATGCATTAAGTCTACTTCAAAAAGACTGTTCTTTGGTGAGAGCTTTCTGGTGTTATTCAAGAAGCATAGTCTGCCATCTAGTGTGTTACAGAGAGCTCACAACATAAACATAGCTTGTACACAGCATGTCATGTGTGGAAAAAGACAAATGTTTCCCTGGCATCACAAGGTCCTTTATCAATAACCCGCATTTGTTGCTGTTACTCACTCCTGACTCTATTTTCCACGTGTAGTCCAGGGAATTTGGGAAGTGTTGGCCAATGAAAGCTTTATCCTCGTCAGAAATTCCATCTCACTTTTCAAAGGCCATATTGCTCTTATTAGACCGTATTCCCTGTCTAAGAGAGGAGATGAGAGTGACGATGCATTTTATGTTGAAACTCTCTGATCCTTTATCCACATAAAACGAGGTGCATGAAGTTCCTGAATTATTTTAAATGAGTTGGCAAATACAGTGAAATGATAAATGGACAGGGTGTGGGGTTGATGAGACATTTTGGAATTCCAGGCTTTGTGACCTTGTGTCTCCTGGGTGGTAAATGGCATAGCTTAAAATGGTTTTAACAAGTCTAACATCCGCTTTAAATGTGGCACTAATGACTGTGAGGTGAGAGAGAAGCATCATATTTCAAAGCCTCTGTATTCAATCCGGGTATTATGCTTGACATTCACATGGTTTGATTGATAGTAGGAATATCTTGATTGAACTGTTGTCAGATTATTTATGTATTAACCTGTATAAATGTTGTGTTGTGCAAGTAACAGTTAAACTTAAATTATGAATTCCAACATTTTCCCTATGAATATAAATCAATATGCCATTTTTTGTAAATGGTTAGAAATACAAAAAAAAAAGACTCACCCTCATGTTCTTCCAAACCTGTGAGATCATTTTTATAGAATTGTTCAGTTTTCAACATATATTCAAAAGACAAAAGTCAGTCATACAGGTTTGGTAAATGTCTGAGTAAAGTGAGTAAATGTCTGAATACCCTTTAACTTTAACATACGTATGTACATATATACATGCATACATGCATACATATAAGCTCATACCTCCATCTGCTGGTGAGAACTATAAGTGCAGTAGGTTTCGGCTAATAGCAGTTCATATTTAGCTTAGTTTTAATGTGTGTGTCTTTATTGTTTATTTCCACTAGTAAATAGTTTTAAAAGACAGGCAGTTATACTTTCTGTTGCACTTGCAGATTTGAAAGATACAAAGAAAAATGGCTAGAATTCAAAATTCAGACATTATATATAATACATAATGAGCTATGTTTGATTAGTCCACTCTGTGAATCAGATATATATATATATATATATATATATATATATATATATATATATATATATATATATATATATATATATATGATATACTAAACACAGCTAGTCTGATGTAAAAAAGGTGGCATACATTTATTTATACAATAATCACAATCATGAGAAACGTGTAGTACTATGTCAAGTGATATAGGTACCAAACAAGTTGTTCTCCATTGTTTAATTGCATTTGATTAACTAAATCCAATTAGATTGTTTTGCTGTTGTTAGTACCGCACTTTACTTTACGACATCATAAATGTGCAAGTACATGCTGTATATACAGAATAGCTACAGAACATACTAATTTCTTGCTCGAGTATATGCCATGAAAGTTTAGGAATTCTGACACTGTTAAGATATATAATGATTGTTATGACAGCCGTAACATTTGTGGTGGCTCATGCTGCATTTCATCTATATAGAAACAAAGCTGCATCCATATAGTCAACTTATTTTAGTATGGCTTTATGTGCATTTTTGCAAAAAGTTTTTCAAGATTAAAAACTTCTTAATTTCTTAATGTAAAGACCCTTACAGTTTCTCTGCTCCCATGCATTTTGTTTTCATGCTCTCTGCTTATTTGGTTGTAAAAACGTGAGCAGGGCCTTTGGCCAGCACCTTCAGGCTTCTCTGACCTGCCCTGAAATAGATGGCACCCAAGTGGTAAACAACAGCATGTGGAGATTACATTGAGCAAGAGCCACAAAACACAAGACCACTACAAATCACCTGCAACAATATCGCGTGTTCATGTCACCTCAGTCAATTACCAGGTTTTCTTCCAAGCTTGGAGCTTCCAAGCCACACGTTAATCTGTCCTGACAGATTATTCACATTACTAACAACGCATGCACTTTTTATTACTTTCTTTTGATAATGTATCCAAGTAATTCAAGTGCATTTTTCGAGAAAATTAATGTCTAATAATTGATGTAATGAAATAAACATTCACAGGCCACTACTGAAAATGCTTCTATTTTGTATTCTTTTCTAATTTATACAACACTTTTCATTACTAACTCTTGTCAGCAACAAAGTTAAACAGTTCAAATAACCAATTAGCTTCAAATTAGTGACCTAGAAATAATACAAATTAAATAAATCAAATACATCAGTTATTTAAAACAATTACAAGTTTCCAATAAAGAAATAAAAGCATTTAATATTGGAAGAGGAATTCTTTGAAGCTCATTCCATTCTTTAGTTGCAAAATAAGAAAAACCTGATTTGCCAAACTCCAACCGTCCTAAGTAAATATTAGAGCAAAATAATAAAATCACAAATATATTGAGGTAATTCCCTAACATTGGCTTCATTATGACACAAAATAAATGTTTTCCTTCTCACATATAACTATGACCATCCTAAAGAATTCTATAAAATACAATGACGAGTGAGAGCCTTTATTGCTCACAAATCCTAGAAAGGCACAAGTGTTTTTTTTTTTAATAGATAAGTGTGCATGTATGTAAATTACATCAACGTAATCAAACACTGAAATTTTAAAGGGGTTGATTTAATATGTCCTGTCTGGCACCGAGTGCAAATACCCGAAGTGGTGTCTCTAAATTAAGTTCATTTAGAATATTCTGGCTTTTGAAAGGTCATCCCTTCCTCCATGGGCCCAGCCTGTGAGCTGTAATTTTAATGGCACTTCTTTCAGTGGTCTCACTGTGTTGCTTTTCATAGAGGAAATCCAGCTCGGAATAGAATAGGCCCTCATAAAATCCACTTCCTCAATTCAACTCTCTGCTGAGTGTATGTGAGGAAATAAGGCCCCTTTCATGCCCCCACATTCCTCAGAGGCTCTCAGAAGTCCAGGTAAAGGGTTATCACTATGGTGATGGCATTTGGCACTTCTATTTTTCAAATGCTCAGATTCAAACAGTGTTGTGTGTGTGATGGGGGTAGGGTATTTGTATGTGTTTCTAAAGTCTGCCCAGTGCCTGCTGCAGAAATAAACTGCAAATTAGAAGCTTTATCTTTGGGGATCATTTTACACACATGGCAGTCGCTCCTGCGTCAGAGCAAGCGAGGGGAGGTGGGGGTGAGGATGAGATGGGCTGTCCAGCCCTGGTGCTGTCTTTCTGCACTGCAGTGGAGGGAGATAGATGGCCTCTGCCATCTGCCCCCAGTCACTCCAACTGTTTGGGTTCAACATGATATAACAGAGTTAAATGTGTAGAGACAGACTTATGTGCTATGAACACCAGTTTGCTTTAATACTGTGTGGATATTAACTGATTAACTGATTGTTATTATATAAATCAGAAGAGATCAGGATACTTTTGTATACGGTACTACTTTAAAACAAATACCTGAAAGATTAGCATGATGTCACAGCAGTCAATGAGTTTCATTGCAGCTCAAGTACTGACATTGTGAAGTCTCTTTGAACAGGCCTCATCTGAAACTCGTAGAGTTGTAGATTACAGTCTATAAGATCTTGTAGCATCCTCTATTTGGACTTTGTTAGATTTTTCCTAGCATCTTGTGTTAACTTTAGAAAGAATATATTTTTGGAAAATATTGATGTTTAGTGCTAATTCAGTTTAGCTAATAAAGTAGTTTCTTTTTTTCAATCCATGCCCATAATGCATAACTCGTCAATGTATTTAGAAATAAACAAATCCCTGACAGAATAGAGAATGGCTTATGATAAATGATATAGAATTACAACATGCAATATTGACTTTGTTAAAACTAAATATGATGGCTTTGAATTATCTTTATCTTGGGCATTTGGATCTGGTTTCTCTGCAAATGTTGAGACAATGTTATTTAATTGTTTAAATGGATTAATCAATCAACATATATGTTTTTACAATATGGAACATATGCATTTTTTTGTTACAATTTACAATTAAACAATTTGACATTTGTTTTTAATCAGTTGTCAAGATCTTATAACAATGTATTGAAAAGGTGTGAGTCACTGTTTAATTACAGACTGGATTCTAAGTGGTGCCAGTGTTCTGGTGTTTAATGTCAGCATGAAATGGAAATAGTCTTTTAGTCACTGTTGTGAGGTATATCCAAGTAAAAAAGCTTCTCGAACAAGAAAAAATATAGGATGGGAAGTGATTTTGTCCACTGGGAATTGATTGGATGGTTGTGGTTTGATGTGATCTCAGGTTGTCCTGCCCTTGCGCCAGTAAACATCCATCCATCCATCCATGAAATGCAGGCATATTTGTCCTGTCCTCTTCTTACTGTTACCTCGTCTCTTCACTTTCAGTAAGGATCTAATATAACTGCACCTCCTCGGTGCCCCATCCTCCTCCGGTCTCAGAGGCCTGTGCTGCACTTGCTGTGTCATAAATCAAAACCGTAAGCATAGCTTTGAAAGCTGAAATTAAACTCTGAATAACTGCTTTCAAGCAGCTATGCACTTTTTCTTAGAATTTGGAGTGATGAGCACCTTCTGATCATTCCAAGGTACCCAGCACTGTCACAGAGCCAGTGGCAAACCCACAATGTTACATTATAATGCTAGTAGTGTGCAGGAGAAGATGGGTATACCAGGCTTCAGCTGGCAATGGCATCCCAACACTGCGCAACTGAGACCTGCTGAAAATTAATGGAATGAAAACATTATTATTCCCACAAATGCAACAAATGTTGCTGGATTCTCCGGTTATTCGACTAAACGTGTGTGAATAAGACCATTGCTCCATAAGTATTTACAAATCCTAGAAAGCCAATGCTCTTGTAGTGGAAATCTGTATTTTAAAGGTTAAGAAGATAATTTTGATAGATCATGACAGTGGACGGATGACACCCGTACAGCACTCTGATACCTCTGGAATCCCACAGAGCGGATTTGCTGTTAATTGAAGACTCAGCGTGTTGCTGGAGTGTCTGGGATGATGGTAAGGAGACAGGTGTGACGAGCCTGTCAGTGCAAGAACATACTCAGCACCTGCAGAGCCATCGAGAGGCCCAGGCACTGTTACAGCACGTCCTAGAACAAGCTGGCTGGCATAAGTTGGCAGACAGGTGTGACTCTGAAGTTGAAGCGGAGGACTGTGGAAGTATTAACTCTCCTTGCTCATAGGATTTCCCAGCGTTGCTCAGCTCTGCTGGTGTTTCACAATGTAGTCTATATTGATATTATTATATTGATAGTCTATAAAATATTAGAATTTACTTATATTGTTTATATTGAAGTAAATTAAGCTTTATCACAATTACGACCTTGGAGAGCATAAGAGACTTTACGCATTAAAAAATATTTTCCACCCCAAACCTTTGAACAGTAGCGTATGTGTATTTGCGGTATTATATGTATTATTGTCTGCAGTCTGGAATAGACTACCTAAACTAAAATTGAATGTTCACTGCCACTGAAATATTCCTGCTGTTCTGTTAGTATTAATTCTCAGCTACAGTTGCACTGTACAAGGCATGGAGGGAAGGAGACTGCAATATAAGAATTAGTTATGCCAACAGTGAAGGGGGAAACTCATTGATGGTCTTAAGAATGTAACCCTGGGTCAAGAGCAAGTGCCACTGGTTCCACAGGCAGCCATCAGGCACCTGACACTCTTGTATTTATATTGTTCTGCAACTGAGCCCAGCAAAGTCCTAGCCTGCCCTAGTGTTTCTAGGAATTCTGCTATGATTGGTCAGGCATCATGAATTGTAATAATAAATAAAAAAATACTCAAGCCCTAAGATTCTTCATACGATGTGCGCTTGATCCTCTTTTTGTAGGTCACATTGTTTGGCCTGTTATGTGGAACATTTGCTGGAAAACTTCTATGGTCAATTATGACAATTTTTTATCTCCCATAAAAATAAAATTAATCTAAGAATAAATAGTTTATTGTTATCGTTAAAGGTCACCGTGAAACCAATTTTATCCGGAAAGAATTGGTCGGTGAAAAGAAGCATCTGATATGATACCATGCGATAGCTTGTGTGGAACCAGAACGTTTATCAAACGCTTGTTTTATAAGCAATCTGATTTGCTTTCATTTAACGATCAAGGAAATTGACCATAGATGTCAAGAAACTGCAAAAACTGGTCCTGCGTATGAATGCGATCGCTTTTTTCAAAGCTTTTTGCTTTGACTAAAGAGATAGTACAGTGTCACCAGAAAGCTGAACATAATGAAACATTGCTGAACCTTACATTTGATTTACTGAAGACAAAAGGCCACACCAGTTTATATAATTCAGCTAAAATAGAGTTTAAAGAACTGAGATCAAATATGAAAACCAAGATGAAAGATAAAAGGAGGATAACAATGAAGAGCAAAAATAAAGGAGCTAATCACAGGACAAACATGCAATACAGTTTATTCATGATAATAGATCTTTGATCCGAATAATATCGTTTGGTAATATTATAATAATGGTGAGATTGAAAAGATCTGAAAAGCTCAATCATGCAATGTGTTGGCAAAGGTGAACAGTCTGCCAGGCCTTGTCCCTGACTGAACTTCACTTTTTAAAAAAAGAAGGAGGACTAGAATTCCTCCGTAGCTTCAGCCCTGGCCGTGGTGCAGCCATACTGCACATGCTCACTTGCGCCTTAATGGACATAGTGCTCCCGTGGGGATGCTGGTTCGAGTTCGGCCTGTCATTTTGATATAGTAGGTCCCTAGTGTGCTAGAATACAGTGAGTCAGAAGCATGCTAACTATAATCTGGTTCTGAAGTTACTTGTTTCATGGAAGATAACTTCATTAATGTTCTATTTTCAGCAGGTTTGTTTTTCGGGCTAAGAATTGGCCAACACAAGAATAAGTATTTCATTACATGCGCTTGGAACTGTGCATGCATCTCTCCTCCTTCTCCAATGGCTAATGGCGTTAGCGGCAGGCAGGCCTCTTTATGTCACTCTGCCCTGCCCCCAGAGGAATCTTGATGCGTTTGATTTTCTCCTAACAGCTGCCGGAGACAGATCGGGGAATGCTGGGATTGCTATGTACAGCTGAAATGTCAGGAGGCCTCTTGTACAGAGGGTGTTATTTATAAGGCTTAAAGGAAAGCAGAGAAGATCTGTTGGGCGTTAGAGCTTAGTTACGCAAAGAGATCAGCTCCATTACCTCTGCTTTTTTTTCTACTTAAAAGTTCTTTGGTTTATTTGTGAAGATAAAATGTAAACATGGCACTGATTAACTCAGCTGTCTGTCAATATAAACCACACAGCACGATGTGAGAATTTCTGGAAAGATACCTGTTAGATAATTTTATAAACGCAGACACTAGGTGTCACTATACTTACTTACCGGTAGTTCTCTGTTTTGTAGTTCACACAGGTTTAGTGGATGGTAGACTAGCCATTAAAATGTTTACACAAATGTGGGCTTGATCCCAGAGAAGAGCAGTGTGGGAAGTAATGAGTATGATATTGTTTCTCATGATCATTGTCCTTAAAGTAGACGTTTGTTTACTGCTGATATTAATAGTTATAATAATAATATGTATATCCATCCCTTATCCAGTACATCACGAAAAGCAGGAAAGATGATGGGTCCAGTTGGGTTTTGACTGCCTCGTGTATGAAGTTCATTTGTCGGTTAGTTTGACACTTTGTAGCGCAGAGAGGAAGCTATGTGCACTCCAGACATTAGTGTTATTATGCTGTGGGTGCTGTGCCCTGAAACGTTTTTTGACTCGCCCTATTACTCCACTCCCGAGGTGCACCCCATGAACTCTCGGGAGCTGTATATTGCCCCCTCTCTCTCTCTGCCTTCCTCTGCACGTAAACAAAGTCTTGATCGAGCAATTTGAACTTCATCTGTGCTCTGGCTAACTTTAGCCTTTCTGTTTCGGGGTGGGAGGGGGCTTCCATTCCCATAATACAACTTGCTCACCCATACAGACATTTGACACAGCTGATCCCCCTCCCCTCCGTATCTGTGCGTTCAGCCCCCCTGCTCATCAGGACAGGACGGGCTCAGAGAGAGAGAGAAAGAGAGAGAGGGGACTGGTCCGGGAGGCAGAACCCAGAGCGGCTCATGTTTCGCAGGGCTGGGAACCCGTTGGCTATGGACAGGAGTTGAGATTTTGTGTTTTGTAGTTTCGAAAGGCAATCGAGAGGCTGGCGGCCTGGCCTCTTTGGTACAATGCTCCTGGATTGCAGCTGTAACAGTAGCAGGCACGATTCTATGAATTGTTCAGTGCGCCTAGACACATCCACCTTGCATCCCTGGACAAAGCCTTGCAAATGAGAGTTTTGAAGTGAGGAGAACGAGCGTACGAGTGACACTGGCTAGAGCGGAGTTCTCTGCAAGCTCCTGAACGGAAGCTGATCCTCCTGAGGATCTGATTTTAGGAGTAGCTTGTCCAATTTCCTTCTTTTGAGGGTTTTTTCCTCATTTCTCACTTTTTGAATCCTTTGACATTGCCAATATGATGATCAAGGAGGCCTCGTTGAGGGAGGATCCCGACTTGCGGGGTGAACTGGCCTTTTTGGCCAGAGGCTGTGACTTTGTCCTTCCATCACGGTTCAAGAAAAGGCTCAAGTCTTTCCAGCAAGCCCAGGTCAGTAGGCAACCTCTGTAGTTCAGCAAAAAATGCCATAGCTAACTCTCACATGCCAGACAAGACAAACTATTCACAGGCAGATACCAACGTGTTTATTAATAGGATAGTGTAAGGGGGTGAGGCAGGACAGGAATACAGTGTTCAAGTGTTGCGTACAGGAGCCTCGAGGAGGGGGGAGGGAGCAGAGCGGACGGTACGGGCCGGGCTCGAGCCACAGCTGTTCTCTTCAATACATCCATTCGGTTCTGTCCTGCTTGCAGTAGAATTCTCCAAAATTCAGTCGCACTTCAACATCTTCGTTTTGGTTTGATTGACAGTAAAACTGTGCCACTATGACTCTAGGGTTTTTCCCAGGGACCAGAATAAGAACAGTATGTCAAGACTATGTATAGAATGTGTTGGACATTTCCACAGCTTGTTATTAGAAGTTTAACCTTGGAACCACAATCTACTGTCTGAAAAGAATGAAGTGAACTGACATCAGCTGTTAGTGTCGGGCCTTTGAATAAGATTGGGTGCATGCGGTGTTTTGGAGCATCATGCAACATGCTCCAATCATTTATCCAGTCCACAAAGAGTTTAGCCCCGATACTCTACTTCATCATATCAATGCAGATGGAAATAAAAGTAATGTTATAATACCCCATAAAATGAAGTCTTTGGCTTGTTTTGGTGAGGACAGGCAGATTAGATGGAAAATATCTGTCTTGTTTTTGCTCAGGAGTTCTTGTCATCACATCGGTAGGAAAGTTGATGAGGTCGAAGTTGATTGATCACCGTGAATATACAGAACGAGAGGCATGCACTGGGAGAATATTTTACACAAACTTTTCCAAAAGATTGCTACCGATTTAATTAGACATGTTTAACGTCATAGAAGACTTTAAATGCATTATTTACTAGTTTGTTTTATACCATAAATACAAATCATCTGTAGAGCTTGGATATGAGATTGAAGAAAATGCTTATGAGATGTGCACTAAATATTCAAAATATGTGCTGTTTTGATGTCTTCTCAATATTGGTTGAAGTTATTCCTGAAAGAATTTTTCTTTGTCATGCAAAGGTGAACATGGTGTGTTCGTAAATATATATTTGTGTGTATATATATATATATATATTATATACACACACACACACTATATTATTATGGTGTTCAAAATAAGCATTTTCTTTTCATTGGTCATATATATCAGCTTCAGCTGAATTGTAGCTTGTGTTAGATCTGTTGTGGAATGTCATTCATATTAAGCTGAATTTCTTTGAGGCCTTGTGAAGCAAATATACAACTTGGCCCTAAACGGTTGTCGCTCCCATGGAGATCCTTAGTCTTTCTCTTATTGTCTCTCTCTCTCTCCATCTCATTAGATCCAGCCTGAGAAGAAACCTGGAACACCTCCTCCAGCTCTAACACCTGCACCCTCCTCGCCAACCCCACGGCCACCCAGTCCTCTGCCAGCCAAAGTGGTGGCCACGCCCCCACCCTCCTCCATAAACATTCCACGCTTCTACTTCCCCAAAGGCCTTCCAAACTGTGCAGCCAACTATGACGAGGCCATTGCCAAAATTGAGGCAGCCTTCACAGAGTTTGAAGAGGAGAAAGCTGATATTTATGAATTGGGGAAGATAGCGAAGGTGCATATGAATTGTTTTGCTTAATATGAGTCTCTGAACCATTCTCAATATACTTAGATTGACAGATTTGAACATGTAAGCTTACACTTGTTTTAAGTCTTTGCCCGCAGATCTGCTTGCCAAATTGTATTGCCACAGCATGCCGTCTCATAACAACATCCTATTTTATTTTCTCACAATTTGATTAAATATGAACAATAGCATATAATGAAGAAATATAAACAGAATAATCCATCCTGACTATTTGGACCCTTAAAAAGGATCAGTCTTATAATTAACATAAATATATATTTTTTTGTTTTTACATACAGTAAGTAATATTTATATGTAGTTAAAATATTTTATCAGCTTTTATTTCCTTCTGACAAAACATGATAGTGATTAGGGCTTTGTTTTTGTCAATGGCATATAAAATGCAATGAAAACAAAAAATTCATGCATTTCATTTCACAGGCATGCGGATGTCCCCTCTATTGGAAAGCACCAATGTTCGTTTGTGCTGGTGGAGAGCGAACCGGTTTTGTTTCTGTTCACTCATTCATTGCAACATGGAGAAAGTAAGTGTCAGCACACGCATCACGTTTCACTAAAAAATTGCTTTGAACATTTGATTGAGACTTTTTGCCTTTATTCTTTACAGGTTATTGCACAGCTGCTATGATGATGCATCCAAGTTTGTTTACTTGCTGGCCAAACCAGGCTGCAATTACCTGGAACAAGAAGATTTTATCCCTCTATTACAGGTTGGAACATTGCTCTCGTAAATGCATTATTGTTTTTTACCGTCCATACAGCTGTGAATAATAAACATGTTGGTAGCACCTGTATTTCTACATCAGTGATTAATAACAGTAGATATTAAATAGAACTCTTATGTAAAGGTTGAGCATAATCGTAAATTCACATTGCACAAAAATATTCGACCAATAGAGGATCTAAATGGTGTAGAACTTATTTATTTTTGTTAAAAAATGCCATATTGTGAAGAAACTAAATTATTTGTTTTCCTGCTCTATATTATATTAACCAAACTAACTGTCCTGTGTTTGATCCCGTGAATATATAATTTTTTGTGGTTTACTTGTTTTATAAATAATGTTACATTGAATAAAATAATCACATATGCAATCAAAAGGAGCTTTGTAGATTTACACTGTTGCATTAGGACAGTCGTCTCATTTCTTGTTTTGTTATTTTTTATTAGGACATTGTGGACACTCATCCAGGCCTGACATTTTTGAAAGATGCTCCTGAATTTCATTCCCGGTACATCACAACAGTAAGCATCTTCATGAAGGTCTGAATGACAAAGGCAGGAGATTTCTCATGGGGATAAAATTACAGGAATGGTGATTTTCTTGTTATAGGACCAGGATGTAAACTTCTTTTATTTATTTTTTTAAACATCTTTCCACAACTTTTTTTGAGTGTCAGCGTCTGTCACCAGGAACATGACTTTGCTTTGTCTTGGGCTAATTAGTTTGGCACCTGTAATCTCTATCTGTAGCGTTGCTCCAATATTTCAGTTTTTAGCTTGTTAGCTTATTTAAGTGTTTACAGTGAATCAGATCCTGCTATATGAGCTGAGATCCTCTCTGAGAGCAGAGAGACATAGAGTGCGCCTGTCTGTCTGTGGGACAGCTGCAACACGTGCTGCGAAGGGGGTGGGAAGGGCAATGGCGTCAAAGTGGCCTGACATCACGGAAACACGAATGCCACCAACAGGCCACTGACCCTGGTCCTGCACAATCCCATATTTAGATGCTTCCTTCCACTGGTGCAGTGGCTGACACACCCCGGTACCAATTTCTCCTATGAGGGCTGATCTACCAGTACATGCATGTTAATCCACACTGATGTCACTGTTTCTCTCGGAGCCTGAAGCATGGGGCCTTTGTCACCACAGGGCTAGATATAACCCAGTATGTCTCCATTTAACCAGCCACTTGACAACTGTACCTACAGGCAGAAGGAACCTCTGGGTGGACTGTTAATACTTTAAGAAATAGTTGATTAAAAATGTAAAATTCTGTCATTGTTTACTCATCGTGTCATTCTCTACATGTATGACTTGAGATTTCAGAGCTGTGATGGATGGAAAGTTTCAGTAAATAATGTCCTCACACAAAGCTACATACAGCTTCAGAGAACTTAGAATATAGCAAACCTGTTATGTGAGCAACCTTTATGGTGCTTTTTTGTCTTTTGGAGATTGATGACTTAAATCCCTGTACACTTTCAAAATAAAATCTGACATTTTTGTGTTCCACAAAAGAAAGCTAGTCATACAGGTTTTAAACAACTTGAAGTTGAGTAAATGAAGACAAAATGTTTCTTTTTGGGTGAACTATCCCTGTATGTCTAATATTTCTTATATAAGAACTTTTTTGATATTCTCAACTTCATGTCCTCTCTCTACTCTCCAGGTGATTCAAAGAATATTTTACACAGTTAATCGCTCTTGGACAGGCAAGATCAACATGACAGAGCTCAGAAGAAGCAACTTCCTCCAGGTAAACGCTATTAAATGGCACCGTAACTGTTTGTTGAATTAAATTTTCACCACATGAAGGGACTTTTTCATCAAAAAGCACTCTCACTGTCTCACTAGACTCTCGCCCTGCTGGAAGAAGAGGACGACATCAATCAAATTACAGATTATTTCTCGTATGAGCACTTCTATGTCATTTACTGTAAGTTCTGGGAGCTGGACACAGACCATGACCTCTTCATTGACCCCAAGGACCTGGCCAGGTACAATGACCATGGTAAGTACACAGTGAACTTGTGTTTGCTCATGATGAGCATCATTTTATTGGCTTTTAACACTATTTAAAAGTATAATTCACCCAGTAATGTGTGTTCTGTTATCATTTACTAATTTCTGGATAAACTATTCTTTCCAAGTACTTGTGAGTCTCATTCAGGTTCCAAACAGACTTGTTGACTGTGTTGTGCTGAGAAATGACTTTTGACATGTCTCTGCTCTGTTCTTCTTTACAAAGCTTCGTCAAGCAGAATCATTGAGAGGCTGTTCTCAGGAGCTGTCACAAGGTAGGACCTGTTGAGGAAAAATAAGGTTGTATCTGAGATTTTTTTTATGGTATACATGTGGCTTATGATACAAGTTTGTTTGTTCTTCAAGGGGAAACTCAGTGCAGAGAGAAGGACGAATGAGCTACGCTGAATTTGTTTGGTTCCTCATTTCAGAAGAGGACAAAAAGAACCCCACAAGGTAACGACACAGATATCACAAATATGATAGAGTTACAAATTCTAGATCAGTTTTAAGAACAAGTGTTGTTATAGTTTTTGATATTTTAAATGAATCTGAAATAAAACATAACTGTGGGCACATTTACTCTTGCTTGACGAAATGCAGTCATTTTAAAAGAAATCTGTGTGATCGGGAGTTTCACGTGCCAAAATGTTGTTCAAATGAATTTGCCATGGTGACCAAATAAAAGCTGCTTGGTTTAAAAGGGACTTCTGTGTTAGCTTGTGAAATTTCACTGAACTATCACTAATGTGACTGTACCTTTAAACTTAACTTTAAGCTTAAATTTGCGTTGAAGTTCTAAAATGACTAACACTGAAATAAAAATAAATTAAAGGTATAAATAAATTGCTTAAACTAAAATGAAAAAGAATGTAAATTTCAAAATAAAATCCATTTCAAAATATTTATAAATATGATAATATAGTATAAATAATAATGTGAATAATATAAATAATGGTAAAATGTTGAGAACTTTTGTATGATTGATTGATAAATAAACTATATAAATGAATCATCCAGTCTATCTTTTCTGGAACATGAATAAAGATTGTTGACCCAAATGGTATTAGACATGACTTAAATGTACTAATATATTAGCATTTTTAAAAGAAAGGTGCCTAATAGAAGAAAATGCCTAAAAGGGTTCGAATACGTTCTGGTGTCACTTTAATAACAAGCTTATATCTTCTCTGCTTTACTAAAATAACGATTTCTCTCTCTCTCTGTTCAGTGTAGAGTACTGGTTCCGCTGTATGGATATGGATGGAGACGGTGTTCTGTCCATGTTTGAACTGGAGTTTTTCTATGAGGAGCAGTGTGAACGCATGGAGGGGATGGGCATTGAACCATTGCCCTTCCAGGATCTCCTGTGCCAGATGCTGGACTTAGTTAAGCCAGAATGTCCAGGTAAAAATCCTCTCAAACCTAGAGCTCCATCTCACCCATATGATAATCAAATCAATCAAAATATGAAGAACATAAGGCTACGTCTAAAGTAGACCGTATCCATTCCTTTCTCTTTCCTGTCATTCTAGAGTTTCATATCAGTTAAACGCCCATAAATGACAATAAAAAGCTCTACCATGAATTTACTGAAAGTAGCTTTGAATAAATGTGTCTGCCAAATGTAAAAATGTCTATGCAAGAGACTGATAAATTGTATAGCTTGAATGCCTGTTCAGTGAATAAATGTACAGTATATGTAATGTAAAACATTGATGATGTCTCTTGGCAGGTAAAATTACTCTTCGAGATTTGAAGCGCTGCAGGATGGCACATATATTCTACGACACATTCTTCAATCTGGAGAAGTACCTGGACCATGAACAAAGAGATCCCTTTGCAGTGCAGAAGGTAAGAGTTTAATGGGTTACATTTATGTTCAGATCCACTGTGCTGAATGTTATTTATGTTATGTTAGGTTTATCTCACTTATTTTATTCCACATCTCTTATTTTTTACTTGATTTTTTTTAAATAATTCTACATATGTATATATATAGCACCTTATTCTATTTCTATTTTATAATTTCTTGTGTTTTTTTGGTAATTGTTATTTGCACTGTCCATGGAGCGGACCTGTTCACGTTTCACTGCCAGTTGTATATTCTGTATATAACTGTGTATGTGACAAATAAAACTCTTGAATCTTGAATCTTGTTAGTGCTCTGAGCATTCCGTAAGTGTGTGTGTGTGTGTGTGTGTGTCAGGATTTGGATAGTGACGGTCCAGAGCCCTCAGACTGGGACAAGTATGCTTCCGAAGAGTATGAGATTCTTGTGGCAGAGGAGACGGCCAATGAGCAGCTACGAGAGGGGTGAGTCAATGTGCTCCGTAATGGAATGAATTCGCTACAGAGTTCGTTACATTGCATAGGGATGAGATACCAACTATATGCAGTTGGAGTATGAAGCGTAACTGTTGCATGCTTGCTTTCGCAGATCTTTCGACGACGATTATGAGTCCGATGAGCTCACGGTCTCCTCAGACATTGGAAGTAAAATGGATAAGCTGGTCATATCTGATTTATCGGCATAAGTCACCATTTTTGTCTACACACCACGACGTTGAACGGATAATCACCGCGCCATATTTTCCCTGACGTGTCAGAAAGGGAAAAATGTTTTTCTACATTTCATTAAGGACATTTGTGTGTGTGTGTGTGCATGCGTGCAATAGAACTACATCTAAAACCAAAAGGCTTCAGACAACCACAAAAAGGCTTTATGTGCAATATGTCTTAACATGTAAATGTAAACGCAATGTTTTTCACTTTCTTACTGATAATTACATAAACTCCCAAACTAAACTGCCGGCTGGTTCCATCTACCCTTCACAGAGACTTTGATGTGAAAAAAAGACTTTTTAGTAACTAGAATGAGTTAAGAATGTGCTTTAATGTGAGTGAAACTGTATGTAATGCTGCCATATATTTTTAAAGGGTGGGGAGGGAAAAACTAGAGAGACTTTATACTTGTGTGGCACGTAGCTTACGGAAACTAGTCCTCTCAGACTAAACCAGACATTTAAGTCATGAAATCGGCACATATCTTGTGCTGTGCTGTGTTGCACATTATGTTTAAGGGACGTGGCAAAGGTGCAAACGTGTTGCTCCCAGTGGTCACTGATGGTATTGCATGTTGTTGCTTAAAGAAAAGACTGAAAGTTGTGACTTTTTAAGTGTTTGAACTTAATTACAGACAGAAAACCTCCTATTACATATTTCCAGATGAACTGACCAGGACAATCTTAGACTTGAAAGTGCTTTTTGGAAATGTCCTTTCTCAGCTATATGATGTTTTTATCTTGAAATGGTCACATCTTTTTCAAGAAATGTGAACATGAAATATATATATAGAGATTTGTCCTATAGCATTTTGTGTATGTATTTAATTTCACCTGTAATCATGTAAAGAGAGCTGTCACATACTATTTATTTGGCGTTAACTTGGTTAATCTGACCCCTGACCCCTTGCTTGACCACTCAATCAAGTCACACAAGGAATGAAGTGCTTATGTATGAGTTTCCACATTTAAAGTAAATCATATTCTGTATTTGAATTGGAATTGCAAAAATAACCATTGGCCATTGGTCGGTCACACAATTAGTCCCGCCCTGAACGCTCGCCGTTGGGTTAAAAGAAGTGTCACAGAGCCACAATGTTTACAGAGAAATCAACCTACGCTTGCTTATAGTTCTCTGTTTGTTAAACTGGGATTGGAGAAAGTATTTTATGATCCAAATTGACACATCTCAGCATTTCTCTTAGTGCTGGCCTGCCAGATCAGTGTTTTAAAAATGTCTTGTCTGTGTGCTTGATGGACAAACCTCCCTGCACCCCATCACACCCTTTGGCTTATGTAATTAGTGTAATATATTTATATATGTGAAGTGGGCTTGTTTGTTTGTTTGGCCAGCCATTTTCATGGTTTACCAGTAGCTTTTCCTTGTACTGTAGTGTAGCTCTTTTTTTTTGACCTAGGACATTTATTTTATATAGCCACTGTAAATGTCTTTGTATTTTATTTTTCCCATGTCATTGACTGCCACTGAGTGGTAGGGGACGTTTAAATTATGATATATCTCTAACTGCCAGTGTTATATAATGTGCATTAAGCTGAGTGGACAGGGGCTTTATGAAGGAATTCAATATGAAATTGCTGACAGGTGACAATCAACTGGACGTGTTTCTGCGATTCATGACATGCAAGTAGCACTTCTTAACCAGAGCAATACAACTGCTGTAGTGCGTTACACTTTTATCAGGACGATTAGACATTAAAACACATCGCTGAAACTAAACTTGACTAATGCTACAATCCTTGTTCATCATTTTTATCACTAGCATATTGAGCGCTATGCAAATCCGATCTTCTGGACAGCTATTGGCAGCTACAGAAGCTGTAAACAACAAAACTTGTAAGTGTGCAACTTTTTTCTTCTTTTTTGAGTTTTATATCTTTCCACGTGTTTTTTTTCTCTCTCTCTCTCTTTTGAATCTAATATGCCTTGCTTGTAAAAGACAGGACTTGAGTAGCGTGATCTCTTAAGTGCTCTGATGAGATGGCTCTGGTGTTCGCATGAAATTTCCCCTTTTTTTTCTTTTGGAAAATTATGAAAATAAATAAAAATGTTAATTCATGCAATGCCTACAGGCTTTTCTTTCATGATGGTAGTTGTGAGGTACATGTGCCAAAGCTGGCCTTACTAAATTGCTGACAATCCTTTCCTATGCTCTAATGATAAACCCTTATATTATATGTACAGTAGGTACATGCATCCACATATAAATTTACTCAGGGTGTTGCTGTGGTCCACAAGAGACTCATCAAAGAGTCGGCACACCAGGAAGCTGCTTTGACTCCATTACTTGTATAAAAAAAGAAAAAAGGAATTCATACTGATTATGTTGCATGTACAGCGGTGGCCAAAAGTAATGTCTGGTCTATGAAACATTTCTTCAAAATTTTAACATTGCTAAAGATATTTTAAGCATATTGCATAGTTGTGTTTGAATTCAATTGTTAAGAATTGTGAAGAAACATAACTGTGCGGACATCATTTTTGGCCAGACTGTCATACAAAGAAATTTTGAGTTCATGGAAATTTTTAACTATAACTACTGTTATTAAAAAAAACTAATGTTTTTTGTTTTCTTTGCATAGTAAAATAAAACTAGCTGTGGTTTCCCCTTTTTGCCAAATAATGTTTTGAGAAAAATAAATACCTTAAACAAGTTTAGTGTTTTGTTCTTTCCTCATATTTAAAATATATGGAATATTTCACTTATATTTTGATATTATATTTTGATATTTTGAACTTGTAAGGTAATTAAAAGCAAGTATCTCTTCCAGAAATCGTTTTTTGGCCACTACAACATATATTCATATTTCATAGCATCGCATCACCATTTTATAATTAGCGACGCGATTAAATTTATAAAGTACAGTAGAGTTAATTTATCTTGAGTCATGGTAAACTCGCCAATCCTATTATGTCAAACTCCCTATTTGTCTTAGTATTTTCAATTCTTTAATGTCGATTCGTTAATGTTGTTAATCTCGAGCACAAAAAAGGGACAAATTCACCACTTCACATGATTATTTTGTGACTAATTTGCGTACCTAGTTCACTGCGCATGCGCTGAGTTTGCCTTGCACGTGGATCGTGGTCCGCTCACGGTTCACTCCCTGTTGTTGATCTCATCTGAGGGATGACACGCTGTAGAATACCGCACGTTTTTTGTGATTTTGTGAGCAATCTTTGTGTTTGTATTGTTGGAGAATATAATTAAAGGTTTGTATCAAGAATCGAAGGTGGTTTTTACTGTGGTGGTTTTACATGCCTTTTGTTGTTAGCAAACATATACACAGTAGGCCTACAGTGTATGTACAATTTTTTAGATGAATGCTGATCGCTTCATCAAACAAATCGCGGCAACACTGTTGTGTAAAAAGACACCCAAATCTCGAGCATGTACATTCTCATTTAATAACTCACATCACGTACATCAATACATTTTCATTTTTCTTTCTTGCGAGGGTTGTTATCTTTGGCTCTCTGACAGCTGGCTGCGCTTCCACTATCACTCTGACAGCTGGCGCTGATAGGCTGTCTGGCCTGTCAATCATGGAAGACGACGTGATTGGCTGTGCTGCCATGAGAGCGGGCTCTTCTCATCTCATCCAACGCTTCTTAAAGGGATGAGCAGCTGCTGCGCAGCGAGAGAGACTGCCTTGTCTTTTTCTTCTGATTCTGACTTTAGTTCATTTTTTTATTGTGTGAATTTCTCGCACAAGCACTGTGTACCGCGCCTGAACAGTTATGGATAATTGAAGTCATGCGAGCAACATTTGAAATTCGAAATGTGATCTTACACAAAAAAGTTCATCGATCTATGGGTGTGGGTTATGCCAACGATTTTTTTACACAAAACCCAAAACCCGCTGGCTATATGAGTGTGCGGATTATCTGCGTCTGCAGGTTACATGTGGGAAAATATAAGTTAATATATGTTATATGGGTTATCTCAATGCTTTTTTACAACCCCTGAGGCCGTCGACATAACCGAACTCCACTGTATTATAATTATACAAAAATAAATGAATTAAATATGGGTCAGACTGCATTTTGAAAGCACTCTTCATCACTTTCTCTTCTGTTATCTGTTATGCAGTGGGTTCTAGCCATACATCGTGTTATGCACTTTATACCAGTGGTCCCCAACCTTTTTTGTGCCGCGGACCGGTAAACGTGTGATAATTTTGCTTATTTGTTAACATTTTACGAAATCGTTCTGCGGCCCGGTACCATTTAGTCCACGGACCGGTACCGGGCCACTGCTTTATACGACTGCTTTGTGTTTTAGTACATGTGCCCATGGAACCTGTCAGGAAGTAGGATCCTAGATCTTACATTCTATGCAAGAAACACATACATTTATATTAAATTACAGCTTTCCTGTATAGCTCAACCAGTAGAATGTGGTGCTTGCAACGCCAAGGTCATGGGTTAAATTCCCAGGGAAAGCAAGAACTGATTAGAATGTCAATGTGTGCCTTGAATACAATGTAAGTCGCTTTGGATAAAAGTGTCTGCCAATGCATGAATGTAAAAATTTAAATTGACCAATCAGGCAATTCAATTATCCAGCTGTGCTTTTGAAATTCCCTTGCAAGATTGAAATGTTCTTTTCAGAATGAAAAAAAAAGAAGAGTTTAACAATAAAAAAGTAAAGTAATCCCCTTTGGCCGAGGGCATAAAAAGACCAATGTGTATCTAATGTGTCTTATTGAACACAAACCTTCCGGCAAATTCTTTTCATCTGATGTAGTGGAGTCTGAGGAGAAAATTAAGCAGCATTTCAGAATGATTTCTGAATTCTGGGCAGGAACTCAAGCAGTGAACTCCTGTAAATCCCAGCCATCTTGAATCTGTCCTCTGTTTTTCACTGTGTGCAATTCATTTTTCCGCTATGTTGGTCTCCGGAGAGAAGTCTCACTGAAGAATGTCTTCGGTTTTCATTCCATCTGCTCTTCCAGGTGTATTCCACGTATAGGAAAAAGTTCATGTTTGTCCTGTTAATGACAAACTACAGTGGGAAATACATTATCTGATCAATATAGCTAAACGCTTGTGTCTATCTCTTTCCGTTTGTGCGTGTCATGAATTATCATCGCTTTCCATCTGCCTCTTTTCTGGCAAACATGAGAAGATTGCATTACCCTAGTGTAAATGCAGAGTAGAAACACATGTTCTAGCTGTTGATGGGAATGTTTTCAGTTTGATTTTATACATTCCACTTTTTCCATACTGGTCCAACCCTATATCACAAGAAAATGTATTATCACTCATTCAAAAACCTATGATTTGTAGAAAAAAATCATGAAGGGAAAAAAAAAGCCCTAAACCTAACCATCAGTAGGGTGTACGCAGATTGTACAAAAACATACGAATGGATTGTGTGAATTTATGCAAATTAGCTACCAATTCTACAGAACATCATATAGTTATGAATTATCATGAGACTGTGTTGCAATATATGTAGTAAATGACAAATTATGTCAGCTACCCAAATAAATATGCAGTTATATATTTTAGATGAGATGCTAAGATGTCTAACTCAACCTAACTTTTGACTTTTGGATCATTGATGTTTCTGCTGTTCTGAAGGAACTTTCACAATGGACGTTCTGAATATATAGTACGCAGAATAGCCAAAATGGTGCATTCACTAGCCAAACACTGACATTTCAACTGGACACAGACTTGTTTTTAATAAGCAACAATATACATGAGCTATGATTGTATGGTACTGCATGTGGAATTTATTCTGCTTCAACATATATTTTAATGATGAAATATGCAGTCGTCATGGTTTGCTTGGTACGTGCCTTGTGTTTAATATTTCATCTACACAGACTGCTTTACCAGACCAACGCTGACAGAGAGAGGAGGAAGGAGGGAGGAGGGGGGCTTGTGCTCCACACCCTTGAAAGCCCTTTCATGTCAGAATCAGTGTACAGACAACTCTTCCTGTTCCAGGCTGACACCTCTGACACTAGGGACCTTCAATCGGAGGGAACACCCTATCCTGTATCAGCCAGAAGCCGTCTGTGATTAAGAGCAGCGCATATCCGTTACCGGCCCTTATTCACTCAGAATCTTCATCTTCAGGAAATCCCCTGACCATTCAGTCTCCATGACACCAACATTATTTCACACTCTCACAGAACACCTGGACTCTGTATGATCCACATTTGCACCACTTTATATTTAATTACATTTATAAATAAAATATTTCTGGTTCACTCATTCTCTGCTTCCTTCATTAATATGATTGCAATTAAGGCTCAAAGCAATGCATTTAACGTACCAAAACTGTGTGGTAGGTGAAGAAAAAAGTACATCAAAATGGACAAATCTTATTTTGCTATTAAATATTGCAGTGTGCACTATAAATAATTTATCTGATCACATCAAAAAAAAATGTATGTGCACTCATAGTCTTTAAGAAAATGAACTACAAATTACCCCCATGCATCAATACACCTTCTCTTCTCTGATGATGTGTTTACTGGCACGAGGGCGGGACAACTTGTCACTCACACACACACACACACACACACACACACACACACACACACACACACACACTCACTCACAGATTCACACCCTATGTTTTTTCTTGTTAAAAGACTCGACATACGTCACAAAAGAAAGTAGAATAGAAAATACTATTGTAACTTCTGTTTCAACTTTAAAGGGCATAAATATCCTAAATAATTTACATTAAAAAGTTATATTTTGTTTCTCACAGTGCCATCATATGGTTTCATATGGTCCTTTATGTTGCACAATTTCAGAAAATTAGCATCCATAATGAATCATTGTAGAAACTAACTACCTAGATGTTTCACAAAACCTGCAGGTTTGTAACGAAATGGGTGTGAGTAAATGATGACAGAATTAATAATAATAGTGTTTTCAAACTTGAACTTAAACTTAAGTGTTGATTTAAAGCCAAATCTGCTGTCAATAGTAAGTATATAGTAAAAATTTTTGCACTTATCAGATATTTGAAGGCTCGAGATTTGGCTCGAGATTTATGCAAAATATTTTCTTAGAGTGAGGTCATTTCATTTTATTCCCATGAAAGAAATGTCCAAGAATTCACTAAACCAAATGTTTTCATTGTATGTGAAGGTTATTGTTAAAAGAAGGCAAACCTCTTTGAAAAAAAGTGTGGGGTCTGTAAGTCTTGGGCTCAATAAAATAAAATTTTTTGTAATTGATCCAATGTGAAGGGAGATCAATAGGCACAATCATATCACGTTACAATATGACCTCTTAATAAATAGCGGCATAAATAGCATGCTACAGTAGCCTAAATCTGAAATCAGTAGCCCTGCCCTGCCTTGGACTGTCCTGCTGGTGGCAGCAGACACATTTACACCGTGTGATTGACCCGCCACTATCAATGAAGTGAAATGTAGGACAAGGGGCATTGGGTTTGTTCAGCTGTGCTCCTCTGATTTTGAGATTTAAAAAGTATTTTCAGCCACCTACATAATTATGCCATGACTCACGAGCACACAGGGGACTTAAAATAGTTTGCATACAAGAATGACAGTTTAATGATCCATCTAATTTTCCAAATCTGTCTTGTGATGACAGACTAGCAAGATTACAGACAAGCCTGCAAACCTGCAAAATGATACAAACGCGGGATGGAGCAGCAAACAGTGACCCACAATATAATGACATTCAGGAGAAATTGCAAGGATGAAATCACTTATTCACATTTCAGGGGGTCTAAAATGGAAGGATTCAACAATTGGAAAACATTGTGATCAATGAGCAAAATTTGGTGAGCTCTTTTTACATTAAGGTCCCATTAGTTCACATTACTTAATGCATTAACAATGAACAAGACATTTCTCACAGTATTTTTGGGCTAATATTCTATTACATTAAATAATATTACCTGATTCAACTTTGAATAATGTATTAGAAAATGTTGAAATTAACATTGAGCTGAAAGTAGCTCAGATAGTAGAGCGTGATGTTTGCAACACCAAGGTCATGGGTTGAATTCCAAGGGGAAGGCAAGAACTGATTAGAATGTCAGTGTGTATCTTGAATGCAATGTAAGTCGCTTTGGATTAAAGCGTATGCCAAATGCATAAATGTAAATGTGAAACTAAGATATACTAACTAAAATTTTTGAATGTTTCAATATTTTCAAATGGAACCCTATTGTAAAGTTTTGCAGAAACATCAAAGCACAGGAGACAGCGAATAAAAACCAACTACACCACACTGTAGTGCTGGGAGTATTATTTTTGTTTACAAATTACAAGAAAAAAAATCAGTAACATAGTATAATAATCACAGTCACACACATTGTATTATCTTGACAACAAAACAAACGCTTGGGATTAAGTGTTACTTTACATGTCTTAATAAAAATCAAATCAGTAATAATAATTAAAAAAAACTAAAATAGTTGTGAGCTGGTAAAGTTTTCTAACTAACTAGTCAATTTTAATATTTTATAATGACATTAAGGTAAGAATTGAATATCATTTTATATTTTTCCATGCGTCTCCATGAAAGTCATTTAACCTATGCATATTTTAAAATGTAAATCAGGAAATGAACCAATGTTTTGCCATTGTATATGATAAATATGAGATGTTAAATTTCTTATGATCTTGTTAAAATGTTTGATGGCCTTCGTAAAGGATGAAATCATATGTCTAGCTGTATGCTTGTACATATGTTCTGTATTCAGTGGTGAAATGAATGTTCAATAAAGGAAATAAAGGTTTTAAATGTAAGCTTTTATGGTTTATTGAAAATAAAAACATTTCATGACAACATAAACTATTGAAAAGTAAAGATAACTTGATTTGACTGCATAGAATACACACGATCCAAGCAAGTATCTAAAATAAAAGAATAATATAAAGGCAACATGACTGATTTATGCTAGGTTAACTTAAATAGAGCATGTACATGTTACTTCATTGAAATACATCTGATTAACACAAAACTATTACACAGAAACTATGTGAAAGTGCAGGATACTGTGAACCCAAAAAATGATGTGGAACAAGTGTCCATATTTCAATTGAGTAAATCCAATGCATTTTTTTCTTTTCTTCGGTGATAAATCCTGTATAAATCCATAAAACCACCTATAATCTGTTTGGACTATTGCACCAAACAGTAGTGCTTTTGTCGCTTTAGGTTAAATCGTTTCTTTCGGCTCTGAAGTTCGTTTATATGGTAGGTTACGGTAAAGTGGGCAGGATCGAGCTCACATGTGCTGTGGGACATAATTGACATGGCCGCGGGATCTCCCCCCTGACTGAGCGCTGGTGGAGCAGACTGGAGCAAGGATTGCCAAAGTTGTGTCTGGGGTGAAAGCGGAGCTCTGGAGTTTCTTTCAAGATCATTTTATTGCAGCGAGGTAAGTTTTTCTTATCGTTTACTAGCTCTGTCTTTGCCTACACTTCGCGTCTGTGTGCCTTTTCCCAATAAAACGAAGAAAATATGTTCATAACGGAAGGTTGCGTGCATTTTTGCGTGTGGATGGCGGTGACGCCGGGAGTCTGGGTTAGTCGGCCAACCAGGAGGAGAGACGGAAAACTTCATTACTCCACAAGAAAACAAGCACGGATTCATTTTTAAGAAACCGTTACTTACTCGAAGATGCTCAAAACTGCTCTACTGCAACTTTGTAATGACTCACGAGAAAATTCAAGGGTTGACGTCTTCGTCGTTTAATTCCAACTTTGGAATTTTTTATTATTTTTATTCAGCGCTTGCTGTGACGTTATAAAAAAAGTTATGCTTCAGCTTTATTAAAAGATGTTTTATTATATCCGTGAGTGATAACTCAAATGTTGCGGTGAAATTTAGAAGGGATGCTGAATTTCTTTCCATAGCGATTACTGTGTTGCTGGAATGATGTCGAATACTGTTTCGCAAAAATATGAAGATGAATGATGAAGGTGGTCACTCCATCATGCCCTAGTATTCCAGACAGCCTATTCTTCAACAGCTGTCTGTTTCTGGAGGCAAACATTAGCTGCTGTTGTCCTTATGTCCTATATTGTGCAGAAAATATCTCGACTTATCAATACTTGACTTTTCGTTTTTTCTTTGTTTTTATTGGTTTGGTTTAATGCAACGCCGTGCATAGTTTTTCCGAACGTCTTTCGCACTGGGAATTGAGGCGCACTAGATTTCAGCTCTGGAAAAATACTTTTAATGGTCGCTTTTAATCTCTTGGATGATGTTGTTGGGAATAGAAGTGACGCTTCAAGATAGTTTGTACCGTAAGGATTACTCCTGCCTGGATCCAGAGGGCTTATTGGAGATGATATCTGTGAGAGGAGAAATATGAGCTGCAGAAAATGACGTCAGGTTTGCATTCTCCATCTGTGGAGTGTGGGATTTCATAATTTTTTTTTAATGATACATTTTTGCACTGGATCATGAAAAGTTGCAAAAAATAAAAACGTTTTGTTTTTATATATAAAAATAAAATAGCTGTAGGGAATTAAGATATATTTTTAGCATTCCTCAGCTCCTAATTTGACTTTCAACAAACCAGTGGTTCTCAACCAGGGGCCAGGACCCAATAGTTGACACTTCCATGTCTCTCTCTCTCACTCTCACTAGTTTTGTTTATGGTATAGAATAGAGGTATGTGTGGACTGAACCTCCCCCCCCCCCCCCCCCCCCCTTTTCCCATTGGACATTTTGTTAAATGCACACAAAAGTGAAACAGTTTAAAAAGACAAATGAAATGTAATTTTTTTTTAATTGCTTGCATTAGGCAACACTCCGGAATGCTTGATTCTGATTGGTGAGTCAGAGCATTTAACACTCATATTCCTGAATAATTCCAATCACCCATGGCTACAACGTCTCCAGATACCTATACTTTTCAAGCAGCCAGAGATGTTGAGATGCTTTCAAAACTAAGTAGCTTTATCATTTTTTTGGTCTACATCTGATGGATTGGTCTAGATTATGCGGGGAGATAGCTGACATAAGGAGATGCACTTCATGATTGGGCATAGCTGCAGGAATGTGCTCTTCCTGGGAGGTCATGGGGTTGTACCTGGTGAGCTGGAGGTCTGTTTCCCAGGGGCTACACACACCCTCCCCCTACAGTTCTCCATCATTCTGGGAACAGCTCCGTGCTTTGATGTCTGCTGATGTTATGCAGTGTAGCGTGATAAAATCTGTTCTGATTGTTCCTAATTGCAGTGGAGAGTCCACCTTTTTGAGGACATTTCCTGATTCTCTGAGAATGGTCTCTTAAGTCACACTTAGTGCTCCGCAGATGTTGTAAAATTTGATTTATACCACCTTGTGTAGGTTTAGATGGTTCTGCTCGCAATGCCTCATTACAGTTGTCTCTGTAACGTCCAGTGGCATTTATCTGCCTTGTTTTAAAAGAGTAGATGATGAGTAGAAAAGGAGTAATGGCTTTGGTCAGCGAAGTCACATCATCTTATCATTTGACTCTTTTCCCTTGACCTCGTTAGGCAGAGAAAGTCAGCGTCTCTCCGACTGTTAAGCAAGACAGAACAAGTTCGTATCTGTGCTTTAACCATTAGTTCATGGGAAATATGCATGCGGCGATGAAGTGGCTGTCAGCTGGTCCATGAATCAGGATCATGCTGCTCATAGAATCAGCCAATCAAGGCCACATGTAGTGGCATTCAGAGAAGCTAAAAGTAGTGTTATGCATAACTGTAATCACTGTAGGTTTTTTTTCCCACAGTGTCGGCACTCACACGTACCGTTTGCACTCTAGCATCTTGTCCTGGTGAATGTAATGAATGTTTGTTTGCCACATTGCTGCTATGTTTGCATATTAGGCTTTTCTGTCTTCTTGGTGATTTACACTATTGTTGACAGTTGATTTATATGAAGATGAAACGGGCCTTTCAACTCCCTTTCCCACCGTCGCTCGAGACAGTCGCTTCTCCACTTAACTCCACTTCGAGGTTAGCATGCTTTTCAAATTGCGCGACAATGGGCTGAACGTCTTGAAAAAATGAATACAAATATTCTGGTCGTCAAAATTTTGAAGAATGTTCAACTTTCGGTAAAACGCAGTGCTCATCACTGTCACTTTTTACCCAGCCATCCAATCACAGTGGCGAAGGGGCGAGACGAATACCACACCGAAAAACCATATTCTGCCTGAACAATGATAACAAATGGCAACAAGCACATCTTTTCATCCAAAATGAGTGCCAGAGCAAGTACGTTATATTGTCAACATTTTTACATTTAGAAACCATTTTTGCGAAATCGGGTACTATTAACAGTTTTGCGAATATACCATATCTTTAGCACATATAGCGTCTCAACTGAAAAAAAACAAAACCCTGATGTAAGCGCTCTCAAGGTGTTTGTTTATTTTTGGCTGACAGTGTATATTATGATAATAATTTTTAGATTTTGAAGCCAATTACTGATCAGTTGACTGAAATTAGAATAATTTTGTGAGAACGATTACAAGACATTGTTTATACACTTACAGTGGGTACGGAAAGTATTCAGACCCCCTTAAATTGTTATATTGCAGCCATTTGCTAAAATCATTTAAGTTCATCCCTTTTTTTCCTCATTAATGTACACACGGCACTCCATATTGACAGAAAATCACAGAATTGTTGACATTTTTGCAGATTTATTAAAAAAGATATATCACATGGTCCTAAGTATTAAGTACAGTAATGCCTCAGTTTACGAATTTAATTCGTTCCAAGAGCTAGCTCGTCACTCAAAATTCTCGTACACCCAAACATTTTTTCACTCTATTTGTTCCACATGACCATAAATGCCCATTTAAAATATTTTTTTGATTTTACCCTATTAATTACAGTTAAAATTATAACCATTAACATCTGTAATGTGAATTGTCGTGAGGATATTTCCAGTAAAAATGCGTACGAAGATGCTGAGTGTTAGGACTTTTCCACCAAAAATTGTGCGTGGCAGAGAGAGAATTTTTCTCGCACTCCGATACAATGCTCGTACACCGATTTGCTGTATTGTAAAACAGATTGACTTCATTCCATTGCGCTACTTTTATCAGTTTCGGAATGTGGCTTAGTCTGTATCTTTTTAGCAGTTTGTGGAGAGAGTGAGATGCTGCAACTCACTCCGTCACTCTGGTTCCTGGCATGCATCCACTCTGTCATGCCAATGCATTATTCAAATGGCCAGGACTGCGCATTTAGCAAAAAGCAGAGCGGAAAAACACTCAGTGTTTGGTCAGGTGGCCAATGGTGTAAGTTCGTGCTTCCATTAGCATTCAGAATGCAGAGACGGACCGTTGTTAGCTGGATGATGGAAAATTCAGATGCGATAGCAGCTCATTAATGATGCTTTTATTTGACTGGAGACCATTTTAGCCACCGTGCATGTGCAATGAGAGCCTGGCATCAGATGCTGCATTTATATTGTTGCATTTATTGCGCCCTTCAGTCTGCTGTAAATCACACAATGGCCTCTTATGGTGTACGCTCTGTCCGGTCCCCTCTCAAGCTACTCTTCTTAAACATATGTCAGCAGTGTCACTGTGCATATATTCATAGTCCCAGACTTCCTGTTTTCCTATGCCCACCCCCCTACCAGCAGGACCTTAGACCAACACCTCCCACAATCCCTCACCGGGTCTTGTTAACCCATCCCCCTCTTCAAGCACTCCCTCTTGTAGTGTGTGAAATCTGGAGGCCTGATGGAAGATGAGGAATTTCACCCTTTGACCTCTAAGAGCCGGGAGGGGTAGATGGGCAGGGGGTGGGGGCTATCCATTCTTACTGCCCAAATTTGTTTCATTCTGGTGAATTTTCATTGGATTAATATTATTCTTTTGGTTTAGTTTCTCTCATCTGTCTTTGGTCAATAGCCATGTTTTGGATGTGTGAAGATACCAAAGTAACGTGAACAGAGAGGTCATGGGAATGTCAGCCATTGCTGCGGGGGCAGTGGCATCCCAGGTGGCACTGGAGGAATGTGTCAATGTTGAATTTTCACTTTCTACAGCATTCCAGAGTCAACATGGGGTGAAAAGGCTGCTCCTTAACATTCCTTTTAGGGACTGAGTAATTTAGCAGTAATTGATTTAAAAAAAAAACAAATTTAAGTTCCTGTTTCTCACACTAAATCACAAATGTATTTATTGTTAATTGTGTTTGGTTGTTTAGTATGTTCACTCATTATCGTGAAGATATTAAAATTGTGGACGATAATTCTTTTCACGTAATGGCTGATTGCTGATATAAAAATTCTGTATTGTCTAAATAAATTGAAAACACAACGAATAATTCTAAATGCTGTATTTACATATATTTATTGCTGAATATTTTTACTTGTACTTAAGATATGATATTTAAAATTGTTTTTTTATTTTTATAGAGACATTTAGATTTATATATTCAAATATTTCACCTGAAGATTTTACACTCCAATATTATATTGCTCTTTGGTAATAAAATGATAGTGTAATGAGTGTACCATAGTTACTTAATTTTTTACATAATAGAAGTTTTACATAATCTATTTGTTTTAATTTATTTAATATACTATTTATTTAAAACGCCAATAAATTAAACCCCCTCTCTGATATCAGATGCTAATTATGGTATTTCACGCATTCCTAATTCATAGATATTCTTAGAAGGAACTAATGAGTATAGCTAATGTCAGTACCTTTCAGTGACTAACAGTTTTCTAGACCAAATGACCAGCTATAATACCTATTCAGATGCTGAGTGTAATGCAACAGTGTTGTGTGTGTGAAGTGGAGTTGAAGAAGCAGGGCCATGTTTGAGTTTTTCCAGGGCGTCTGCAGACGCTGAGCCACACAGGACCGGCTGTGTTTTGGCGGCTAACTGTTCTTTCCCCCAAATGACCCGGCGAGGAGCGATGGACGGGTTTCTGTTTAAAGGCTTTGTGTGCAGTGAGGAGGAAGTGGTTGTGTTTGTTTAAACTGAGCTGCCCTCTTTGAGCGTGCTCAGCCATGTGGGACAAATGAGCAAAATATGTCCCCCAATTTCAACAACCCCCCCCCATTCCCTGTGTCTTCCTCCGACTGAATTCATCACACCCAATTCGGCTGGGGGATGGGGGAGCCCTGAATGTTGGCTGGGGCATAAGAGTCAGCCATACCAAAGTGTTGACTCATTCAGCATTCCAGGACTATAAAATGTTCATCCAAATCTGGACTCTTGGACGAAAACCGACCACTTCCGCATTGAAATACGACCTCGTCTTGAGGAAACCTGAGGTTTATGAGTTTATGTTTTGAAAATATTTGCTGTCATGGTAAACATCTATACCATGTTCTAAGATGTATGATTCTCCGTGGGGTCTTGGCGTTTTATTTTTGTTTACCAGGAAGACATGGATGAATGTGTTTCCTTGAGGAAGGAGCTGCTTAAAAATGGCACGTGTGAGAATTCAATCCAACCATTGTAGAAGCACTATGAAAAGTAGAGGTGATGCACAGCATGTGTCATTTTAAATATTCAATAACATAATTAGTTGTGTACTTGGACAGACAGATGAGGATTATGTGAAACCCTCTGTATGTTCTGATTGCTGTGGATTCATCATGCATTACACTGATCTCAACACTTTATTTTATTTTTTGTAAGTTCTAACAAAAAAAAAGCAAAATAGAAGGACAAATCTTGATGCACAGCCATGTGTATGGAGTGAGTCATTTTCATGTGTTTGTGGGAGTTAGACTGCTTCCTCTCAGCTTGGTCAAAACACAAGTTCAGTGTGCCAAAAAAGAAAAGGAAAAGAAAAAAAGGTCTCAGAAGAGCTGAGATCTGCGAGCTGTGTGGTGACCTGACTGTTTACACTTAGTAGTGAGGTGCATATTGGAGGTATTTTAGACATTACTGTTTTTTCCTGTTTGTGGACCGACTGAGTCACCAACAAGTCTAGACCAACCCTCTACAAGAGCCACTGGAGAAGTCTTTCAATCTTCATTCTTTAATGTCTCACACTGAACATCATTCAGTGTTTAAATGTGTTTATAAGGGGGTAAATTTGAGTCTGAAACGTCATACTTAAAGTGATAGTTCGGTTGAAAATGTCTCGCCCTCATGTTACACCAAAACTGACTTTCAATTAGTATTATTACTACATTTCTTTTACCATTTTTGGTTATTTTTGTCTAAACATTGAAAGTCAGTGTGATCCAAAGACAAGTGGACATCATTTACTTTTATTGTATTGACAGAATTGTTTTCGGAATATCATCCATCACTGTCAATCATGCTGGTTTAAGTAGATGATGACAAATGTCATACTTGGGTAAACTGTTCCTTTGCAAATAAGTTGCAAATAATAACTATTATAATACTTTTAATTATACGTTTTATTTTTATTTTATTAATAGTAATTTTCAGTTTTAAGACATTGTATTATTAAATCATAGTTTTATTATGTAACTGTAATTTACCTTTCATTTTTTGTCATTTTAGTATTTAAAGCTTAAATTTATTTTAAGGCAACATTTCTAATTTTAATTTAATATGAAATTTACAATATTCTGTAGTTTACACTTAATAACTTTTAAATGTTTTATTTAAAATAACTACAATGTACACAATTGACTTAAAAAATTTATACAAAAAAGATTTGATGTCTGATGCCCATAACCATATTCTACTATTATGAATATTTCCAAGAGATCATTATCACATTGTCATATTACGCCAAAACTGTCATATAGCAGTTTAATATCAGTGTGCTGTGCAGGCAGATGGGCAGATGTGCTTATTTTGTTCTGTGGGAAAGTGTTTCTGCAGGAGTAAGACTGCCTCTTTTCTCCTCTCTGTCCTCCTGCATTAACAGCTACGTGGCAGTCGCACGTCGGTCAGGGACTTGGAATGAATTTTACTGCCTCCTGGACTTCTGCCTAGTCTACATCCAGATGGTTGGATTAGTTTTCTGTCTCTCTCCTGCTCTTTTTGGCAATGTCAAGCCACTTTGCTCTCACTGGAGCTGAATGATAGACTGATGTTTCATCTTTTGAACTATTTTCTATTGAAACATCTCTATAGAGTTCCTGTCCTTCCTGACTCGGAAACCTTCGCTTACACAAATCCGCGACCTCTGGTTCATATGGGACTTTTCTAGTACTAGTTCATGTCGCTGGTTTAGCTTGGTATTTTGTGTTCTTTAATTGCTTTTGAAAATGGTTTAAACTTGGCAACTTGTCTTTTTAGAGCACTTGAAACATGATCACTTCAAATATGAATAAAGTGGGGGTTTTGTCTGTGCTAGTTTGCCAAAAGTTACAGTCCAAAATGTTTCAAAGTTAATTGAATAAATATGGTTAAGTGGACAAACCAAGTTTTTAAATTGTTCTTGATTATGCATAAAATTACTTAATGTGGGTGTTGATTTCAATTTAACTCAGTCCTGTTTTCGAAGCTTAACTCCACACCAGGGGTGATAACAATAGCTACCAAATTTTATAATTGTTTTAATTCTATGAGAATAGGGAAGTCCACAGCGCAACTACAATGATAGAAAAAAATAAAATAAGAATGACATCACTGGAATTACTTTCAGAATGACTCTTATCCAGCTGATGAATGATAAAAACGTTGACAGCCAATCAAAATTCCCCTGATCTTAATAAAGCGCTCGAGCATTTTAAGCAGAAGACAACATACGTGTTTATAAACGATAGCTTATAATAATCATCCGTTGGTGTTATCGTTTTTGGTGTGAACAGGCCTTAATTCAATGGTAGTCTACTAAAAACTCAAGATGAAGTAGTTTTTTGCTTGATTAGTTATAGGATCTGTTGGCAGCTGAAGATACTTGAGGAGTAGAAGTACCTAAAAAGAAATTTCTCCATCTACGTCTGTTCCCTCATTAGAGACTGGAGCTACTTTTCACCCCTGTGGTTTTCAGGAGCCTGTTTAGTTTAGTCTGTAATAGTCCGAGGTAACCATTTGTGATAATGATGCTGTACGGTTGGCAGAAAGAAGGAGAGAATGTGTACAATTGGTCCATGCCTATCTTCCTGCCAAAGTTGCCTCAAAGAATAGTTAGGCTTCTGTTCCCAAGGCCTGTCTGATTTCCCTCTGAAAGAATGGCATTGTTCAGGGCGGCCATTGCCTCATTTTCATATAATGGCTATAGGCCAGCGTTTTCCACAGGAGATTTTTCCTTTCCCATAAAGGCGAGTTGCCTGGCGCAGAAACTATAAACCATGATGTGGGTTCGTTTGGCCGAGCGTCATGGCGTGGCTTGTGTGTGAATGCTGGACTCTGTGGCCAGCTGGGCTTGCTTTCATTACTATCAATTGTGTGAGGCTCCTTGATCAGATTTACAAGTCTATAAACCTTAATGTTTGACATAGGCTAGTCAGTAATATCTGAGGGAGCTGTGATGAGTTGTGAGACCCTCAAGACCCCCAAAACTAATCCCATCTTGGATCCAGTGTAGGCTAATTTGTATGATTTCCAGGATAAACTGTAGTATGGGATGTAATGGGATTGTCTTAAAACATGGTCAACCTGGTGACACTGAACACCAGACTCGGATCTGTGCAAGAGCCTGGATTTTTTTATGACCTCAGAGGAATGTATAAGCAATTCTTACACATGAAAAATGGTGTTAAAGAGGCGTTGTGTGCAGCTTGAATCATTACGTCACAAGCTGCAAAGCTGAAGTCATTTGTATTGCTGTGTGCCAGCACTAGGCAAAGTTCTCTCTGAGGAAATTCCCTGAACAACGGACTGTTTGGAGGCAACAGGGAGATGTCGGGGGTGGGGAAACTCCTGAATGACGTGGTCTGGAGCAGGTCCTCTCCTCAACTGTCTAAAACAGAGAGAGCAGTGTTGCTGCTATCTGTACTGCCCATAAAGCCCAATGTTACGTGTTATTTATTGTTATAACCTATGTGGCTGGTGTAAGAGCATCCTTTCTTCCCCTTACATTTCCACCTAGATTTCTATCGCGCTGATTCCCAACATTAACCAGGTTAATTTGACTAGCCAATCTTGAACTCCACCTGTAGAGGAAACAGCTGACTGGACAGTTGGCAGCTGGTCTTTTCTAGCAAAATGCATTGAACTGTTGACTGAAAATGCTAAAAATGCACAGTGTATCTGGAATTTAGCATCTACTCAAATATTTCTTTCTTCTTTTTTCTCTTTAGTGTGCCTGTATTCACTTTACACGCACAATGTGGATTTTTAGAGGCAATGTAAATGTATTATTGCTGTTTTTATTCAAATATGTTCATAAGTCAAATATGTTGCTATTGTGCTGTAAAATAAGATGTTTTCTATTGCAGTATTAAGTTTTCCACCAAAATTAAAGCTTTGTCTTTTATTTTTGTTATAAAATTGTCACATTTTAGATTGGGGTTCAATTCTCACTAAGTAACTACCGTATTAACTATGAAGTTTTCTCTCAGTAAACCCCTAATTACTACTTATTAATAGTTAGTAAGGTAGTTGTTAAGTTTAGGTATTGAGTAGGAAGTGATGTAGAATATGGTCATGCAGAATAATCCATCAATGTGTGTGTTTTTTTTTTAATACAGTTAAGTACAATACACAGCCAATATCCTAGTAAAATGCATGCTAATAAGCAACTAGTTAATTGTGAGAATTGTACCCAAATTGTTTCCCTAGATTCATATTGATAAAGTATAATTGCTTTTATTTTAACCAAAAAATTAAGGCAAAAATATTACTGGTGCACTAAAAAATGAAATAACCTCATATCTTACTGTTGAACTTAAACATCAAATTATTATTATTAAGCTTGACTATTGTAAGCTATTGAATATTTCCTGTAGCTCAATCAGTAGAGCATTATTGTTTACAACGCCAAGGTCATGGGTTCGATCCTAGGGAAAGCAAGAACTGATTCAATGTGCTGCTTGAATACAATGTAAGTCGCTTTGGATAAAAGCGTCTGCCAAATGCATAAATATTTATCATCTCACTTTCACATTCAAGCCTTTTATTTTGGTGGAACAAAAGAATACTGTAATAATTGTAATATTATTTTATTAAAGAACAAATGTAATAATCCGTGTCAGGAAATAGGAACTTAAGTAAGCATCACAGTAAAAATATGAAGAAGTGAAGCATCATTCATTGGCCATTTGAGGCACATACAGCAGTTTGTCAGGACAGGGACACCTGCCCCATATAATGTCAATGTAATGTGCCACAGAGTTCAAAGTTGTTTAAGGATTGTATGATTAACTAGCGCGTGTCAGTAAGCCCTGGAGCAACTTGTCGTGGTGTTTTCAACTGTCAGCAGTGATGTAATGTAAGCAGATCTATCAGCTAATCTAATCTATCAGAATGATATAAGGTTGTTGTGTCATTCGTCAAAGTGGGATCTGACCCACTGCTAGAACGGCTTGCAGCAACTCTTGAATAAGTGAAGGTAAATGCTCTGTTTGAGAATGTTTTGCTGTACAGCTGACAAAATAGATGGCCAAACTAGACCTGAATCCTAATGTTTTTGAAGGTGTGCGTGTACGAGGTGTAACGGCAGTTCACACATTCTTCTAACATCTGCAGACTCCAGATGAGTAAGGGGGGGTTGAAACTAATGGCAAAAAAGGTAAGCCATTCTGGCTTTGCGTTACTGTAAAATGGAAATGAAGCAGTCAGTCAAGTTTACATTATTTAGTAAACTGATTGCCACTTTAATGATGATAATAATAATAATAATAATAATAATAATAATAAAAACATAAATTTAACTGACACAATAAATGTAACCATTTTAAAGAAAAAATATTTTATCACACACAGAGTATTCTGTCAAGGGGTTTGTTCGCTCCTTTGGCCAGTGAAGTATTATAAGCATTTTTATTCACTTCAAACATACACCTGTTTTGAAATGCAGGAAGACGAGCTTGAAAGAACTGTCGAGTCCATAATTAGTCAAACTGTATATGCATGTGGAATAAGTTGCAAACCCACTGGTTTGGGGTGAAGAGCAGGCCAGAAACATTATGTGGTGTTGTGTGGAAGGTGTACTCTGATTTCCACCTATCTGGAGGCTGATCACAACATCAAAGTACATCACGAGTTTGCTGTTACGTAGTACATCACAATTTGCTGTTAACAGGACGCTCTAGTTTTTCCAGACATCTTTTATGAAATATGCATTATTTAAATGTATATAAGATGTCTGAGCTGAAACCCTGGAATGTTCTGTTATTTATTTAAAGGGAAATCAATTTCCTAAATAATGTAAACTTGACTGACTGCCTCATATCCACTTTAAAATGGCTCTGTTCCAGCTCATAACAATGTCTGTCATAGAAGTCGGACGTAATGAGAATAAGGTGGTAAGGCGGCATGCTCTGTCAGATGGTTGTGAGATCAGCGCTGAGGACTGTGCATTGGGATTCTGTGCATAGCATCTGCTCTGCTTGTTTACCGGAAGAAATGTAGAGTGGAACCTTCTCTGCTGAAGTTCCAAAACAGCTGGTTGTGCTGGCCCTCCCAACAAAAACGCCATTAAATCTTTGTGTGAGTGTGGGTGTGGAATTGCTGCACATCGAATGCCCAAGAGGATCGTGTAGTTTTCCTGATTTCTCTAATATGAGTCTGAATCAGTGCCCAGACTTGTTGCAAGCTCACTTTACCAACCATTGCCATGGGAGCGAGCTGAGCTCCAACAAGACCTTTGCAACGATGCAGCCCGGTCCAGACACACTGACTCCCCTATCACATGGGAAATGATGCAGGTCAAGCCAACTCGATGACCACTTTCCCACAAAACTGACATTCAATGGCTTGATCTCAGATGCCCATTGCCCCATTGGACATTGCGACTGGATTATGTGTGGAAGTGTTGTGCACTTCACTGACAAGGGTGTAAATAATGCCCTGGCGCTGTCTCAATCCTGTAATGGCTTTCAAAGCAGCTGCCGAATTCTCTCATTCACTGTTACATGCCAACCTCACCCTTCAACACATGAAAAACTCCTCTCTCACTCACCTTACTTAATGGAATATTCTGGGTTTAATAGAAGTTCAGTCATTTACATCATTTTCTGTGTGTGTGTGTGTGTGTGTGAACATACAATGGGAGTCAATCCCGTATTCTTTTATCAGTAACCATAGTAGGACTGGAACTAATTATTTTATTTTCTGAATAGTGGATTAAGCCTTTGGTTAATTTACCAATAAATAATAACTGTTACTAATCTATGTATGAACTTTTACCTAATGAAACTATGACAAAGGATATGGTTTATGCAGTGTAGACGTTCACTTTTTGGGATTTACAGCAGCAATTGCTTACAATTTTGAATCCTGAAATATTTTATTTCTCAATGAAGGAGATTGAAACCGTAATACCAAGAGCGAGCTCGTAACTCAAAATTCTCGTACACCAAAACAACTTTTCCCTTAAGAAGGCAATAAAAAACACTTGATTCGTTCCACATGACCATAAATGCCCATTTTAAGAATTTTTTTTTTTTGGTTTTACCCTATTAAAGTTAAAATTATAACCATTAAGATCTCATATAAATACTAATTCATAATTAACAAACTCTAAAAGTACTTGACAGTTTACTGTAACGCGCACTTTAGCTTTGATTAGCGTCGCTGCTGGCGTGATTGAGACGTGAGGAGGGTTTTACTGCTTACAGGGAGAATTTCATACCTTCTTTCTTACTCATCTTGAGGTCATTGTCTATATGCTGTACTGTATGTATATATTTCACTACGTGAACAATAGCGATCACAATGTTAACTACATGAGGTAAAACCGCTGTAAATCACTTATAAAAGTATCACTGTGGTGAGTGATGCAACCAAACCGAGCGACGCGGAGAGAATGAACGAGTTAAGCGGTGATGGGCTTTGTGAGAGGCTGTCTTTAGGATATTTCCAGTAAAAATGTGTGCGAAGATGCTGAGCGATAGGACTTTTCCACAAAAAAATGTACGTGGGCGAGGGAAAAATTCTCGCATACCGATTTGCTCGTATACAAAGTCACTCGTAAACCGAGATATTACTGTAGCTGCTTAAATGTAGTCATTGAACTGTTTGCACAACCAAAGCGACAGTATCAAACAAATTGATTGTCAAAACGACTTTACAATTATTTTTCAATAGATATTTTAAATAACCAACACCCACTGCAGTTCGTATAAAATTGAGTAAAATGGTTCAAGAGCACCAGTTTATTTGGTCTGTTTTACAAATCCCCACATTTAAGATCGAGCTTGATATGTGTCTAACAACCGCTGATTTTCAGCATGCCTAAAAGTTGGACAACGGCACTAAATGATTGGTTGAAGTCCAGTAATAACCTTTTGATTAAACATCACGGGGTCAAAAAAATTAAAAATACATGTATATAATTTAAAAATATATATATATATATGTATTTTTCTGTCAGTTCTAGCTGTTTAAATGCTTTCTCTCTCATTGGTCCTGGAAGCACTATTGGAAAAACTGACGATTGTGTATTGCTTGGGACATTGGCTTCTCATACTTGAGACTGGGTCCTCTGACAACATCCCCCCCCCCCCCCCCCCCCCCCCCCTTTTTTTTTCTTCCCATAAGCAAACCACAGCTGTCATCATTTTGGCCTATTTAATGGATTGAAGTCAGTGGACCTCTAGAAATGTAGATCCACCTACTCAGAAGAAGCCACAGCTCCTTTTGGTGTTGTTTTCCTGAACCACTTGCTTAGGCCGGAAGCTGGTGCCAGCTGATGTTCCAGCAGTGTGGAGGAGAGCACGTTCTATCCAAAAAATATGCCTTTGAAAACTGGAACATCGGGAACATTGGCTTTGTTGCCTTGGAGTCTGGAGGAATTTTTCTTCTGCTTCAGTGTGGTTGATTTGGAATGTGAATGTTTTTGATTATGGCTAAAAAAGGGTCTGATATTTTGTTTTGAAACGATGACTTTAAACTGTGTATTCATTGTCGTACAATAAAACTTTTCGACGTAGAAGAACAAAATGACAGAAAATGCTGAGGCTGCTATTTTTCAAGGTCAGGTCTGGACATGTCAGAACCTCAAGAACTCTGGAAATTTTTCTGCAAATGACTGGTATTTGCTAGAAGCCAGGTGAGCGACTGTAAGGTGTTGCTGTGGAATGAGAAGGTCTTTCTTTGAAATCGTCTTGTGCCAATTTGCTTGCATGCTGCTGCTGCACTCTTTGTTCTTATTAAGGGCTTTTGAGGTGCTCTTGTGTTCAATCAGCCTTCTAAAAACGCTTGTGTCCCAGGCTGGCTCCATGCACAGGGAAGCCTTTGTTCCTGACAACTCCCCAGTGCAACAAGCTGAGTCTGTCAGACAGACCTCCTCTCTTCAGGTTTACGAGTCAAGTGTCCTTCTGTCTTGTTCTGAAGTGGCATATGTGCTGCTAGCACTGTCAAAACAGTGAGATGAGGTCTCGGGTAATTATTGACCGAACACAACTTCAACTGTTGTTTGATTAGCCTTAGAAAGAGGACATTTTAAAAATGTTTACTAAATCGCAGAGAGAAAGTCAAATAACGCTTGAGGCTGAATGAACTCTCGTTGCAGGGACATCTGCGAGGGGCTCTCAATTTAACGATGCATGCAGTAGGTCAGTGGTGTAAACCTAATCAAATAATATATAAATATATTAGTTTATGTGTGTATAGGTCATTATATGTAAAAATTGCAACTTTATTATAAAGATAAATTTAATAATAGCAAAATTTGCAAAAAGGATCCAGTTGCAGTTGGGTCTCCTACTCCAGGAAGCTTTCCGTTCTTCCTTTTCTTTCAGGTGAAAAGCTTCTTTTTGTCACACCCTGGCCATAAAAACAAGGATGATAAATGTGAACTGTGAGCGTCCTTGAACCCCCCTCTTTTAAGTGTGAATATAAAAATCTTCTACATCCTCTCCGCCTTGCCTCTCCTCCCCCACGCATCCCATTTCTAGCAAAACCTTGCCCTGGGGCTGCAGCTTTTCCAGCAGGGAGACTGGTCGAGACATGACTTGGCAGCAGGGGAAGGTCTTTTTATTTTTTTTGTAGTGCAGAGAAGTTTTAGAGCAGAGAAATTCCTGTCCTGCCAATGCTTCTCTGCATAAACGGCATGTCATTACTTCAATTACAGGGAGCGGGTCGACTCCACTTCACTCCGCTCTGTGTGGGCCGCCCTAAAATAAACCCTCTCATAGTCTCTCTTTGTCACTCTCTCTTTTTGTCTCGTATGAAGTAAACCGTTCGTAGCACACACAGAAGTAGAGTTTAAGTGGGCAGGTAGGCACGCTGAGTGCGTACCACTCTTTGCATTTATGCAGGTATGCACGTGTCCGCCCTCAGCGTCTGAACCTGTTGAACTCACTGGCTCAGTCTGAATGGGCGCACTCATTTAGATCAGCCCTGCTCCGGAGAGACCTTATTACACATCTCCATCGCTTCTCAACTGAGCCTCTGTGTAAAAGCTAACAGAAGTCTCCTGCATTCCTCCCAACCCCCTAAACCCGCCCTCGCCCCACCTCACTCAGAGCTGCCTGCACAAAGGTGCTCTACTCTGGGGCCAGGATTTCTGCTCCCCTCTTTTCAATACCTATTGTTGGGTGCAGGGCGCTTAATGGGAGACGTGCGAGAGCCGGTTTCCCACCAAATTTGAGTACCCTCCTGAATGCCAGAAGATACGTGGTCAGGCTAAGGTTGAGCTGGGGGAAGGTTCTTTCAGGTGCCTCCTTCATTGAGCTTTTGGCTATTTTAGGATGTGATGTTTTAATATTAATAGTTTAATGGAGTTCAGTTAGAGAGGCTTTCCGTACAAAATGCCTATTTCATGGGTTAGATTCCCAGGGAAAGCAAGAACTAATAAGAATGTCAATTTGTATCTTGAATGCAATGTAAGTTTCTCTGCCAAATGCATAATTTAAAAAAAAGTTGAGAGAACAGAAATGACAATTGAAAATGAATAAGAAGTATCCAATGTGAATCATAAAAAATGTAACAATTCCAGGTCTGTAACAGTTCCATCAACTGTTCTTTTATTTCTCTTAAGAATAAATATTCATAGAAATTGATTTCAGTACTGAATGAGGTCATAAAAAAGAGGTATATTTTTGCAGAAGAACAGGCTTTAAACCTTTGTTTTATAATGTATTAATTCACATTGTTAGGCTGTGGTGTTTATATGGATGATGCAGATTTGCTCTGATTTTGCTCTTTGTCTGACTCGGCTTAAAAGTGGTCCCCTCAAAAAAAGAGCATTATTATTCTGTATTTCTTCTACAAAGTAAGTTCTTACCTGCCTTTTTGCCAGCACACATTAACCAGCAGTGTAGTCATTTAAAATCTGTTCTGATTTGAATTGTCTCTACAGAATATTCCCCAGGGTCCAGCTTTCATTGTATGGTGAGCGGTGACACCTGAGAATATTCCTGTATGGATGTTGGGAAAGAAACCATTTCACAATAGTGACCGCATAAATCATTTAGTAGACCAATGATATGCAGATATCACAATCTTAGTGCACTTTACATCTGAAAGTGTTCTTGCATTCCTCATTTGTAAGTCATTGGACAAAAGCATCTGCTGAATGATTAAATGCAAAAGTTTTAAAGGGCCTCCAGGCTGTCTCTATCATGCAAACTGTCACCTCCATCTATGGGTCAAGTGTGGGGCAGGTAGTTTAATGAGATGCAGCTCTGTGCTTTAGGATGCAGGAGATTTGAGGACTTTCTGGATTCTAGTATGTGTGTGTGTGTGCACCCCAAACATACTTGTGATCAGCAGCTGAACTTCCTGTTTGTGCAGTTCCATTTTCCTTTTGTGAGCCTTAAAAAGCACCACTTTTCATGATTTTTCTAAAATATTTATTGAAAAAAAAATAATTCAAAAATACCGCCGTATTGCGGAAAGCAGCGTTTGTTTTATCGTGATGCGCGAGAGAAACGCTTTCCCAGGATGCCAGACAAAGGGAGAAACTCTCTGAGGCTTTGCACATTCCCGGTGCGAGATCGACGAATGAGAGCATGAGTGGATGTATCCCGCGAGCTGATTGGCTGATCCTACTTCGTGGATTTTCACCTATCGCGGGGGGTTCCGGTCCAAATTAACCGCGATAAACGAGGGATCACTGTACTTGTTATAGCCACCTTAACATGGTACTCCAAGACAAGATTCTTTCTTGATTGGATTTATGATTAATGGCTGCACAGCAACAAACAGCTGCTAGGTTACACATTTGTCTTATTATTGATCTTGGCGGTTTATTATTTATTCATATGCATGGGGGTCCTTAGATATAGTGGCATCTTTGATTTGTTGGCAAACATTTGCTGCCTGTGTTGGTAATATGATTGTCATCGTCCAGCTGTGACAAAGTGTGACTCTGGGCTCCAAAATCAGATTAGTCCTCAGTTCATCTTTCAATATCATCCTTGGCCCAATATCAACTTAATTTTGCTCTCTCTTTCAGTCTGTTCTCAGTTGCTTTTGAAAATGGGTATTTCAAAATGGATGGAGCCATTGGAAATGGTACTTTGAACCACAAAAGGCCAAATGCATAATTCCCCAGATCCAGAACACCCAAACACAGCACAGCACAGCGCAGCTGGACGCTGAACTTCTGAGTACATCTACTTATTCCAGGTCAAATTATAGCCCTCTCTCTACCATTATGCAGATTTCAACCCATGAAGCCCATTAAAGGGAACACTACACAGTTTCATGGTTGAAGAGATGATATGAATCATCTTTATGGTTGCTTTATCTATTTCTTTTTATAAAAGAGCTCTTGTTTGCATTTAAACATCTTTTTACAAGATTATACTGATTATACTATATTATATATTTTGTTGTTATTGAAGCATTTCAGTTTAATGAAAATAAATATTGTTCAAATGCTGAGCAGGTATGAACAGAAATCCATGTGATCCAAAGAAAAATACTCTTCTGATGTTTCATACCATAGAACCTGAATGACAATCTTAATCGCACATAAAATGTTTAATTTGTTTTAATGTAATTTATACTAGGGGTGTACCAGTAATTTTTTGCATTTGAAAGCTGATAACAGATACAGTAATACCTCGGTTTACGAGTTTAATTCGTTCCAAGAGTGAGCTCGTAAACCAAAATGCTCGTACACCAAAAAAAATTTCCCCATAAGAATGCACTAAAAATCAATTAGTTCCCCATGACCATAAATGCCCATTTTAAATATTTTTGTTAGTTTTTACCCTATTAATTGCAGTTAAAATTATAACCATTAAGATCTCATATAAATACTAATTAATAATTGACAATTAAACTCTAAAAATACTTGACAATTTACTGTAATGCACTTCAGCTTTGAGCAGCTTGTGTGGAAGAGACGAGAGGAGGGGGGATCGGGGAAAGCAAGGGAAAACACAAAACCCGGATTCAAGTGCAAATGAGTGAATTTATTGTAGTAGTGCAGAAAACAAACAAAGTGATAATCCAGAGTGAAGGTCATGGAACATGGAGAAGGGGAGCGGCGAACGAACGACTTGTAAACTAAATAGGCAGATGATATGAGAATCAGGTGTGTCAGTGCTCAGTGACCACGGCCCCTTACACACACACACACACACACACACACACACACTAGGAGAACTAGGAGACAATGAATTCATGAACCGTGACAGTTACTGCTTAGAGGTACTGTAGGTGTATATTTCACTACGTGAACAATAGCGATCACAATTAATTAATGTTAACATGTAAATCACTTACCGTATTTTCGCCATATAAGACGCTCCGGAACATAAGACGCACCCAATTTTAAAGGAGGAAAGTCTAGAAATAAAAGATTGTGAACCAAATACTGTAGTAAAATATTTGATATGAACTGTATAAAGTTAACAGCAGTTTAGGAACAATTTTATGCCAACCATGTAACATATTAAGAACTATCTTTACTCTCATTAACAGTCAGTAAAAAGTGAAAGTAACAAAAATAAGGGTGTAATGTTTTTATTCGAACCCCAATAATTCCTCTTCTTCGCTGCTATCAGAAATGAGTAAGGACAGATCCACGCAGTCATTGTCATCACTTTCTTCCTCACTGGTGTCAAATAAGACGTTGTCTTCTGTTCCATCCAAGGCATTACTAAAAGTCGTTGTTTACTTCATTGTGTAAGCTTGTTTTAATGGAATTTATATGCATTTTAATATGAAATTTGGGCGGGTTTTTCGTGAGTGCGTGAGCGCCGAACGCGCATGTTTTGGTTAGTGTTTTTGTTCAAGTGTGAGGAAATAAGAGCTCATGATTCTCAGCATGCTGACCCTGCCTCCTCCTTTTTCCCTCTTTCTTTCGGGTATCGGCAGCAGTGTGGTAATGTTCTTTTGTCACAGGGAAAGAAGGAAAAACAACAACCAAAACATGCGCGTTCGGTGCTCACGCTTCACTCTCTGTGAGTCACGCGTCTTTCTCTCTGTTTCGTTTCACTTCTCTGTTGCACTCGTGAGCCTTGCGTTCTCTGCTTCTGTGGTGACCGCTCGTCTGAATGAACGAGTTAAGAATGAACGAGTTAAGGGGTGATTAAGGGGTTGGAACTGCATGACTGAGTTATGAGAGGCTGTGTTTAGGATATTTCCAGTAAAAATGCGCGCGATGATGCTGAGCGTTAGGACTTTTTCACACAAAAATGCGCATGGGTGAGGGGAAAAATTTTCTCGCACACCGATACAATGCTCGTACACCGATTTGACCCTCCATGCTCATACACCGATTTGCTCGTAAACCGAGGTATTACTGTGTGTATATATATATATATATACACATACATGCATGCATACACGCTTATATGTACACACAAAATAAATATTACAATTTACAAATGCACAAAAGGCTGCGAATGCACAAGCAAACTTAGTCATGAAGGTGTAACTCTGTTGTGGATACGCCTTTCCCGTAATGATGTAAATTCATTACATTCTTTTGTAGTTGTGTTTTCATCTTAATTATATGTAGCCTATTTGACAGATTTGCACGTACCTGCATGCAATTCCGTTTTGAAGTGATTTTAATCCTATTTCAAGCAATTCAAAACCATCATGGCAAACAGTGTACATCTGAAATATCTCAGCTGAAGGAAACAATGCATACATTATGTATTGGCTTTAAAATATCGGCCAAATGTTCTTATTTAATTGATGATAACATTAAAAATAAACACATGCCGATACCAATATATCATTATAAAAATGTATAATTTTTGTGTAAAATATATTAGATATTTAATAGAAAAACACACACTAATGGTAATATAGTATTGAAGTCCCATCTAAAAAAATCTAACCAGTATTACCATGGTGCTCTTTTGGTAAGTGTGGAGGTTTGTTTCTGACGCTTTGCAGCATCGGCATTCCTCTCAGTTCTGCCTGTCTTCTTTCCCTGCGATTACTTCTGCCTGCAGGAGCCAGACAGCTACTGAGGATCTTATTAATTGCTTGTGTGTGTCTGAAAGTGTAATTGGTATTCTCTGAGGCTGTTGGTCCGACGTGGCTTTGTGCAGTCTGTGATTAAACAGAGCTAATAAGCAGATATCAGACAGCCCTGGCAAACGCTCCTATCTTCAGCCAGCTGGGCGCATACCTACAGGTAGAGCTCACGTCTCCGTCGCTCATTTTCATCCCCCCCCCCCACCCCTCCGTTTCTCTCACTGTCCTCATTTTCCTCTCCTCCTCCTTTGGATGCACACTGTTGGATTATTGGCTGACGGTGTCGGTTTCTAAATCTTGTTAGACCTTTTTGTGGTGTATTGTTGAGATGCTCTAGTTTTCTTGTGAGCTGGTTTTAGGGCTTATCTTGGCCTTTTAACAGAAGAGTAAAAACAAGGTAGTGGAAATAGGAGGCCCTTGGTTATCTGTTTACCATAGCACTGAAACTAACAAAACAACCCAGGTTTCCGTGACTATGGGCCCTCTCACATTTCTACTCTGCGTGTTAAGATTTGCCCTAATCAAAAAACCACCTCACTAGAGCTTTTAAAATGCTCTTAAAGGGTCATGAAACCATAAAACACATTTTTGAGATGTTAATAGATGTCTACAGGTTGCACATCATTGAAAAAAACAATAGCACTCATCGTTTATTATTAAGGGAAAGTGGTCTCTCTTTTTTCTTTCTAAGCCATTTCATTCTTCATCCAGAAAAATCAAGGTACAGGAATATACCTAAAAGACTACAAATAGTTTGTCGCTCCAACCTTAGCAATATACAGTAATCCTTCGCCACTTCGCGGTCCAAGTTTCGTGGCCTTTCAAAAATATTCATAGAAAAATAAAAATTCAAAAATACCGCCATATCGGCAGCTGTATTGCGGAAAGAAGCGTTGTTTCATCGTGATGCGAGAGAGACGGTTTCCCAGGATGCCAGACAAAGATAGAAACTCTCTCAGAGACTTTGTACACACCCACGGCACTCAGACAAGACACGTGATTGGTTCCCGGCGCGAGATCGACGAATGAGAGCACAAGTGGAGTAGGAGCCTCTTCGGCTCTCTCAGAAGCAAATGTTGACGAACCAGCACCGAAATCTGATGATGAGGCGCTTCCCGAACTGATTTAAAGGCCTCATTATACCAGTGCAGTAACACCAACATCATCATTCATGGAACCGCACAGGTCTGTCATCGTCGTCATTACTGAAGTCGCAAGATACTACTGTCATTGATGAGTTTAGAACACCATAATGCGTATCGTATGAGAGAGAGAGAGAAAATGTATAAAGTATAAATATACTTTTATATTAATTAAAATGTATTTAAAGCATTAATATACATATTTTAAACATTCTGGTACCTACACACACACATATGGAAATTCCTAGGGGGGCCAATCCTACTTTGCAAATTTTCACCTATCACTGGGGGTTCTGGCCCCCATTAACCGCGATAAACGAGGGATCACTGTGCCGCTAAACAAAACATTTATGCACCCCCAGTGATAGAACTGTACCTATGTGTGTGTATGAATGCATGCATGTATTTATATTTGGTTAGCGCTGGTTCCTTCGAGATTTTCCTATAGGGAAAAGTCTTCCAGGTTCTGACGTCATACCTTCAGTACTCTATACAGAAGCTGTTCTAGGCAGTGGAGTCACAGTAAGTCTTCTGTCTGTGCACACAGAATGATCATCTTTAGGTCTTTCTATTGCATAATTGTTGAATCATCCTGCTGTTGAATGTCCTCTTCAACAAGCATGCTGAGCATGAGGGGAAGACAGACATTGTTCATTATTTCCTCATTTCACCCACACCCTCCAGAGAGTTTCGGTCAGACCCAATGACAGAACATCCCTTTTTATGAGTATTTTTCGACCTGTTAGCATACAACCTTTTACCTAAGAAACAGCTGAGTGAAAATTCCCTTATAACCAAGCATAGCTAAGGATTGATGGGTGTGTTGAAGCCAGGCTCAGAAATCCAGCATAGCACATCTCTTAAAAAATATAATGCTGAGATCTTTTTCAGAAAATTCACTTTAGTTTGTTTGAAACCATCAATAGTAAATAGATGATTTTCAATTCATATTTCAATGCAAATATTGGAATATTGCACCATGCACCATGATGGAAATGCATTTTTTTTAAATGTGCATAAAGAATACTTCTATTTGATTTTATGAACCATAAACTTGTGACTTTGCCTCAAGTCATGTGACTACATGATTGACACCCACAACTCTAGTACATTAAGTTCTTTAGAACATTTTCTAATTTATGATGAAAGATGAACTTGAGTTAAAATATGGCTATTGAATACACTTAACTCACAGAGTTTGTTTTTCTAACTCTAAACATCATAGAAAAATGTGTTGACTGAAATTTGGTGCTCTTCCTCATCAAAGTCACCACTACATACTTTGGAAGTAGACAAATTTAGATGCAGTCCATGAGTTTTCAAAGGGACCATGTCTATTGCGCTGGACAAGGCTGGAACAGTTTGTTGCTCGCAGTTTGACCCGTTTCCTAAGCATTAGTTTTCTCTTTTGTTCCTTTTTTCTTGTGCCCATATAGACTACGGAAGCTGGCTGGCATGTGACAGGAGGTACTGGACAAGAGTGAGAGAGACAGGCAGACAGAGACTGGCTGTACTGCACGCCTCACTGCCCAGACTGCCCAGGATTTAATTAGTCTATGTGATATTTATGTATAAATAAAAGTGGGAGCTGCCATTTTTTTCCTCAGTCTTGCAACCCACAAATCTCTTGCCTTGTGACAGCCTTCCTAAAGCTACAGACAGACAGAAGACCATCAAAAGTTACCAGGGACTTCTTCGTCACTTGCTCTAAATCACAGCATCGCTGCAGATCATTGCCGTTCATTGATGCCATCAGGAACCTTAAGCATTTGTCTTGATGCCTATGCTTGAGTCGTGCTGTGCTGTGGGAGAGGAATGTTGTGGATGTGGCTAGCCCACATCTCTTGCCATGTGATCAGGGTGTTAGTGAGTTGTTGTCCCGGAATAACATTTGGATGCGTTGTCTTGGCGAAATGCATGGTATATGAATTAAGAGTGTGAGTTGTTTGTGAAAGGATCTAACTTTATTAGGCTCCAGATGAGTTTTTTTTTCGCAAGCTTGTGCAATCATGACCCACAGCTGGCCCTTTCCGCCAGGCTGACAGGAAACAGGAAAGTCAGGGTGTGCATGACCAATTTTTTATTTTTTGCAGTGAAAGGTCTGGACTGAGGCGCTGTGGCAAATCACCCACCATGTGAATGGGCTGAGCGGAGTGTGTGCACGCATGTGTATATGCGACCATACTGTACTTCCTTCATTGTTTTGCACAATGTTAAATATACGGTCTGTTGAACAGGATGTGGCTCAGTGTGTGGTGTTCTCAATGGGAGACAGACAGTGATATTCATCTCCGGTTAGGCAAAGCACGGCCTGTCATTCAAAAATCCCCTGCGCCTTCATTCAGAAACGCCTTTCCTTTTGTGTTTCCCAAGACCTGTGCAATTCAGCACAAGATCTGGAGAACTGGTCTTTGCTCCACAGGGGGACTCTAGCAGGGAAGGAAAGGCATTGCTAGACACGGCAAAACACAACTCAACAGTCCAGTGAAGCCCTTAGCAACCGCGCTAATCTGTTACACATACCTTACCGAGGACTCTTGATGGATTTGAGGAAGAAATGAGCAGTATAACATTTCAAACAAGGAAAAATAAAACATTTATATGCCACTTGTGGCTTTTGATGCTGGTGGTATGGGACCACCAACATTACAAGTTGCCCTCGGCTAGAAGGTTCCTCGCTTCCATCAAAGCACAAACCTTCTCGTAGCCACAAATGCACACTTTAAAAGCTACTTGAAATTAAAATCTAAGCAATTATTTTAAATGATTAATTCTGAATACAACTTGAATGCAATGATTCATCCATGCATATTTAATTTTTAAAAGTTATTTCTAGATCGTTTCTTACACAATCAGTCATATCAGAAATTTAGCATCTTTAGCTTAAAGATTTATGGATCATTGAAATTCTATGCTGCTAGTTTTCACGATGTGGCAGATATCAGACAGCCCTGGCAAACAAATTACAGATATTAACTGATAAAATCTAAATTGCTTTATTAAAAAAAAGATTAAAACACACAAATTAAACGATTGTTTGCACAGCTTTGCATCATTACATGTACCCAGCTGCATCTGGAAATATCGATAAGATGATCCAGGCACATTCAGTTAACATCTTCAAGGCAAAAAAAAGAAAAAAAGTGATGCCTCATAGATGACTGGCTCTTTTAACTGAACGGTAGGACTTAAGTTTTCATTTATCTTTATCTGATTCTCCTCATGCTGTCTCTTCTGTTGTTGATTCTTTCAAGATACAAGTTTGAAAGGTATGCTTGCATCTCTTGCTATGATGTCCCAAGGCATACGCAGGCTGTTTTCATCTAAAGTACCGCTAATCTAAATGCCAATTAGAAAGCTGTGTGTTGTGAAAGCTGCAGAGGAAGCAGATTAAACAAGCGTACATGCTTATGGATTCAATCAGCCCTTGTTTCTCAAGTCTAATAGGGTTTGGTATTACTCAAGCTGGCTTCATTCATTTCATTTATAAAAATAAAAAATAAACTTCAGAGAAAGAAAAGGTGGAGGAGCCTGTGTGGCAGACTGCACAACAAAGCGAGTGCTGCAAACAGAGCTGCTTTTTGTTTCTCAAATTGTGGAGGGCAATTGCTGTGAAAATGATGTAATGAACAGAGTAGCCAGAAGGCCAGAGTTTCTTTTATACATCCAATCGTAAGATTGCTGTGTCTGTGTAGATACAGAAATTGTGTGCTCAGACTTTGTGTATATAGGAGATATTTTATTTATTTTATCACTCAACTTTATTTTTGCATGTACAACTGTTGACTTCTTGGTATGTGAAGGTCAGATGTGAATGTGGTGGAGGTCAGACAGCTGAATGGAAAGGTTTCTCAAATTCGGGGCCTTGGGTTTAAGCTCACCTGGGCCTCTTTGGTCCCGACTGTCAGATGAGGTGACACCTCAGTGAATTATCGCCTTTTACGTCCTCTGTTAAAAGGCAGTCCTCATTTTTCGCTTCCAGCAGCAAGCCTGGCTTCTTCACACAGGGCTGTCTCTCATCCCACCACTTCCCTCAGCCCTGGAAAACAAGTGCCCAATTGTTGCGACCTATCCTTGAAGGAATTTTTCAATTTAACTTTTTTATCGTCTTTTGGAATCGACACCTTATTAATCAGACATTCTTTCGAAGAGGAGGAAACCTCAAGGATTTCACTGTTGGAGCAGCCTTTGCAATGAAAATCCATGGCCGTAACTACAGTCATACCAGCCTGAGAACACGGCAAGATATTTCAAACAAAGAGATAAAAATGCTACAAATTTTTATGAAATATTAGTCCGGAATTTATCTAAACGCAGCCATTAAGCTATCAGAACCCATATCCCTCTCATTGCAAGTTTCCACTGTAAGTTGTACAAATCCTAAAATAAATGTAGGCTTCAGTTTCAATTGATTCCTAATTATAGCTTTTGCTGGGTGAGAGGCTGAGGCTTAGCATAGGCCCCATTAGCCGTTAAAGCAGGAGGGATCCAGGCATCAAAGCAGCTCAGCACGGGCCGCTCAACTGAACTAATCTCAGCCTAACCGGCCAACACTTTAATCTGTCGCCTGAGACCACGACTGCATCAGGACCACTCTTCATGGTCGACAGCTGAATTTACTCCGATGGCATTTGTTTAGTCTTTTAAACGCATTTTCATTTCTTTCTCTCTCTCTTTTCTTACTGTTTTATCTCTCTCACTCTTACTCTCACTCTCAGACTCTTTCCTTCAGCTCTCTGGGACTGTGGCTTGGCGGCTCTTAAAAGGTCATTAATTATTTCTGGTTAGCTGTAGGTTTTTTTTCGCTGTGTGTGGCCGTCTCTTGGCCTGTCTATCTCCTCCTCCCTCATTTCATGTACGATGGTGTTTTTCACAGGGATTCTGTCTGTTTATAGTTCTGACACATTAAGAAGCCAACTTTCCTATTCTTCCATTTTAACCTGCTGTCTCCAACAATAGCAAGTTTTTATTTTATTTCTTATTGTCAATTTCTGTTTTATGCTGAACCCTTAGTATGCCCAGCAGTTCCTTCTCCGCTGACAATAATTATATTAATCTAATTTCATCTTATCATAACATTTTCCTGCTTAATCAGTTTTTTTTATTTATTATTGTGATATATTTATTGTACAAAAAGTACTGTTCAAGCATTGTTGATTTGGCATTGATGTTGAAAGCATTTGTGCTGCTTCTTGTGGAAACCATGATTATATTTTTTTTTTCTCATGATTCTTGAATCAAAAGTCCAAAATCATATTTAAAAAAAATTATTTTTTGACATCTTTACTGTCACATCAATTTAATTTCTTTTTCAAAATTTAAATGACAATCTTAATGAGCCCAAGTGTGTGCGTGTGTGTTCTGTTTGTTTAGTTGGTTCGTATTTCCTGTCTATTGCCTTTTAATGACAGCTCAAGATGGATCTTAGAGAGGGATTTTGGACTGTGTGTGCACTGTCATCAGCCAATGGGTGTTTTCAGCCAATCAGGAGATCATTTTCCTGTGGCTTCACAGTAATTCGTCACATTGAGTTGAAAGGGCACGCAGAATGCTGTAGGACTGAGTATCGGATGGTGAAGTCTGTTTTGTTGTGTAGGTCCGTCTGGCTCTCTGGACATTACTGGTAGCCCCCACTCTACTAGAATATCAGATGCAAGATGAATCATTCCAGGTGGATCTTCCTTCCTTTCCAGTCCAGAGCCACATTCTGTTCTCCTCACTGCAATTAGAGACATGTGTCCGTGAGACGGCATCATCAGGAAAGGCTGGGATCGTGACTGGGTCTAAAGGAGGTCACCATCTGTTTAATCTGTTTACTTTTGTTTTCCCATGTCAATCTTACCTGATGCACTGCATAAACACGGAGTATGAGGAGTGGGCAAAAGGTAATGAAGGACGGATGGAAGGTCAAACAGAATAGAGAGAAGAATGCAGATACAATGAGTGTGTGGGTGGACCACATTATCACACACAGAACTGATGAGATTTTTGCTGTTCTGGTGTGCATAAATATTTATAGTGTGTTTAGTTGGGTTTGCACCTCATTTGAAGGGAACCGACTGCTGACAATTAACTGTAGATTTATGTCTCTGCTTTTGTGGGTCACAACTAAACATCAGTGGAAAGAACAGAATGAAGAGTAATATGGGACATAGTGTGCTGTCTGTATCCAAGAAGGACATTTTATTGGTTCTTGCTGAGAAAAAAAACAACAACCAAAAAGCTATTTCTGTTAGAGATTTTGAGTCATTTTTTTCTAGTTTTTTTATTTTATTTTTATTTTTTATATACATATATGGGGACATGCAAAAGTTTGGGGTCGTGAGGTTTTTGTTGTTGTTGCGTTTGTTTGATCAAAAATGCAGTTATCCATTTTATTATATTTATGGTGGCAAAGCTGAATTTTCTGTCTTCAGAAATTATTTGAATATGCTGATTTGCTGCGATTTATCAATTTTTTAGTTTTTAGGATTCTTTGATTTAATAGAAATGAGCCCGAGTAAGATCTTGTCACCATTTTTGGGTGAACTATCTCTTTAAAAAATGGAGGGAGGTATTGAGACATTGAGTGTTGCATTCTGGTCCTGTGGGCTTTGCCACGTTTTGCCTCTTAAAGTGGTGGTACTGTTTACGTGAGTTTTTTTTATTGATGGATGGCCTTGCATCAAAAATAAAGAATTTGTGCATCTGTTTCTTTGCTTCACCCTTCATTGACTCGGTCACCTTTTTATTCGCTAAACCATTTCCTCTCTCCTCCATTAGACCACAGCCACACTGTACAAAACCGGTGGATCATAACCAACTTGCGCAAATGCTGTTTTATCAAAACAGATAAATTCATTATCAGTGGTGAAATCACTCAATAACACAATACATGTTTCAAAACTCAAACTCTAGGGGGTGGGAGTCCACTTTCATGTCAGTTGCACACTTTTCTCATTTAGGAGATCTTCCCTCGGGCCGTCCAGCTCACAATGACTGCTGTGCTTCACGGTTGGCTTCAGTTGGCTGCTGAGTCACTGCGGTGCAACTCTACATCTTCCTTCAATTTATGCTTTAGCCTAGTCACTTGAATGTCAGCAACCAACCAACGATTGTGAAATCATCTCAAATAAATGAACACGTCCATCTTCCTCACAGCACAAAAGCAGGGTAGCTAAAGAGGGAGTGTCGTATGACATTATTTTGCAGCTCTTATTCTTTATTAGTTTTGTGACAGTTTGTTTCTCTCTGTCGTCTTCTAGAAAGGCAGTCCAGGAAATTTCTCCATGAATGTACGTCACAATGATGATGACAGACCAGATTCCGCTGGACCTTCCGCCGCCACTATTGAACGGGGAGGTGGCTATGATGCCGCACATGATTAATGTAAATGGGGATGGATCGCAGCAGGTGAGAGTTACCTAGAGTTACGGACTGTGCATGAACTGTTAATGTATACCTTGAATGCAATTTATGCAAAGTTGGCTCTGCCAGACGCATACATATAAATGCAAATGTAAGCTTAACATTCATATACCATGAATTTTTATACCTGTCAATTTCCAACTATGTAAAAATAATCTACTAATTTCCAGTATTAACTGAATTCTGAATTGTCATTGCACTGGATCCAAAAAAAATATAATCTGGAAAATATTTTTTTTATAATGAACATCTCTATTACCCTACATCCACTATTGGAGTAATTGTAAGTGTATAATCCAGATTTGAAACATTTTAAATGTTGTTTTAATATTTCAAAAATTATTTTAAAGCAACATTAGAAATGGTGAGAAGAAACAATTGCAAACGTTTTCCAAAGGATTTTTCAGATGATTTTTATTTTATGAACAATTATATATAAAGCTTCTTTTTTTTTTTTTTTTTTTTTTACTATATGCAGGGATATTTTATTTGTTGCTGTTAAAATGTGGTTTGTCAATTAATTTAATGATTTAAATTATAATTCATTAGAGAAAAGATACCGTATTACCTTAAATTAATTTTTCCATATAATAAACTTCAGTCACATTCACTTTACACTGACAATATTTTAACCATTTATTTAACTCTTCTTCAAAATGGTTTAATGCAACAGCGCTGACTCAACCAATGGCAGGAGTTTGGGATTGGATTGTCTGACCAATAACAGACGTCCAACTGTGTTCGTTATAGTTTCAGGTCTGTTTGGTGTCACTGGTACATAAATTCACTCTTTTTAAAGAGGAACATTGCAAAAAGCAGGTTTCTATGGTTTTATGCTGTGCTGACAGAAAGTTCATAAGTAGTTTCAGAGTTGGAAGTGAAAAGTTGACTAGCTTTGTGGCTTTCAGCCTAAATTACCCTAAAATCTCTCGTTAAATTATTATTTTTTTACACTCATTTCTGATGTGAAAGAAAGCCATTCAGAACTTTGGTCAGTATTTTGGTCAATGAGGAATGTTGTAGTCATCTTAAATTAGACATTCAAGGAGGACAGTGAGCCCTCAGGCATGCCTCACATTTCCCTCGCACATCTCTCTGTAGATCTGCGCTATCAGAGCGGATCAGTCTGTTCTGATCTCTTCTCCAGGTGCTGCAGATACAGTGCCCCGGCCGTGTTTCCTCCGGCCAGAGCAGAAAGAAAATCAGACCCTTGAGAGATAAGGAAAAGGGCGTCTGCAGCAGATAGTGAAGGTTAAGTGCTTTGGATTCAGCAACATCCATGTTTCTCTGCAACACTGAAAAGAAAAAAAGATGGCACAACCTTCCCTATCACGACGAAGTTGTCAGTATCCACCCCACACCCTTGATTAATTATTACATTCGACTACCCACACGATCCGATGTTGGCCTGATATGCAAAGGTGCATTGTTCGTGTAAGTTTGTGCCAGTGTTCATTTGCATTCTGGTGACGTTGTGCATCAGGAGTCAGGAGAGTCCTTTATCTGCATTAGGTGTGTGCTGGGAAAGGGAGGGGGATTGAACACTAGGTTTTCCTCTGGAAAGCCGGCTTGTCTCTTTAGTGCATGCCGTCGTTCCCATAGCAACAGCAGCAGAAGCAGACAGTGTGTGTATGTGTGTGGAGGCAGGAAGTAGGTGCCCAGATCTCCAGGGCTGGAGCAGGGAGATGGGAGGTCCGCCTGACACTCGACCATCAGGGCTGTGAAGAAACCCTAGGCTCGTGCGACATGGCAGACCAACTTTTTCACATCTACAGACACGTTTGCACTCTCAACAACCTGTGTGCCGAAAACATGATGGTAAGCAGCCTGGAGCAAAACATGGCATGACGACTGGACCGTTTTGAGGGGGTTTCGCATCTGGATTCAGAACATCTGGTTGCATCATATTTGCTTTCTTGGCAGTTGCGTTGACCGTAGTTCGTGAAATGTTCCATGGATCATTTTAAAGTTATGGATTAATGCATTTTAAGGATTTGCAACTTTCTCGGATTGTGTTTGCAGATAAAACTTTGGCCTTGTGTCAGAAGTTTTATGTCACATGCTTGCCTGATTTCCACTTGTTTTCACAGGTGATCCTTGTGCAAGTCAACCCTGGAGAGACCTTCACCATCAGAGCAGAGGATGGATCCCTGCAATGCATTCAAGGTATGTTGTGCTTCCTGTCTTATGCAACAGGTTCCTTCTCCCTGCAGTCTCTGGAGCTAGTTTCTGGAATTGATGCTAGTTTGCATATATGCCATGCGTTTGAGGATGTGGCATTGTTCCCTTTGTTTCTGTTTGCATGGTGTTTTTCTAGCTAATCGAAACCATGACTGGTGTGTTATTGGATTTTGGGGCTGGTGTAAACCAATGAGAGGGTGGGCACAGGGCCACGGCTGGCATGCTTCTGAGGATATAACAGGCAGAGTATTCAATGGTAGATTACAAAGCCTCTTTGTCTCTTTACCCATCTTTTTTAACATTCGATATCTTTGTAGCTAATCAATGATGGACAAGATGGATTGTTTGCACAAACTGCTGTTGAGTTCTCTGAACAGCTGTGCAGATAAGGACCACTCCCTGTGGGGAACGTTAGTTTAAGAAGTTGTAGAAGGTTCTTGTTTGTTACTGCCTTAAAATGCCAGAAGGAAATGTTGCAGTAGAATTTTCTGTTAAAAAGGCTCTAGTGAGACCAATCAGTACCCCATTTTGGGGTCATGGAATTTTTAAAATGGTAATTAATTAATACTTTTATATAGCAAGGATGCATGAAATTGATCGCAAGTGACCAGTAAAAACATTTATAATGTCACAAAAGATTTCCATTTCAAATGCTGTTCTTTTGAACTTCATCAAAGTAGCGTGAACTTTTTTTCAACATTGACTATAATAAGAAATGTTTCTTGAGCAGCAAATCATCATATTAGAATGATTTTTGAAGACTGCTGAAAATACAGCTGTGCCATCAAAACAAATTACATTTCTATCATTTAAAAGATCCATTTTCTATTTGAATAAAATATATTTATATTTAGAGGCTCCATAAGAGAGCATGCTGGCAGACTTTGATTATTATGAAAACTGTATGATTATTGCTTTTATACCACCGTTCTGTACAAAAAAGTTAATCAATAATGATATATTTTCGACATTGGCAAATAAGTTTACGGTTTTGTTTTTCACTCCTTAAAGCTTCAGTAGAAGCCATAACATTAAGCATTAGGTATCGTGTTGCAAAGAAAGAAGCACAAAGAAATCCAGTCCGGATTTTCAGTTAAACCTGAAAACACATCCACTCTGACTTTCAACAACCTGCTTCTTGCTGCAGGCGAAATCACAGTCCCATAAGAAAACACTGTCACTTAAGGTAACGTAATATCGATTTCCTTGCTCAGAAGCGATATTCAGGCATAAATGAGGGGAGAACTAGCTAGATAAGCCGTTGTCTGGCCCTAAAGGGCAAACTGTTGTGATAAGGGGCAGAAACAGGACCCTGTAGTGCTTGGCAGCAACATGTATTGACACAAGAATAAAACAACAGATCGCAGGCCATAGCACTGGCCCTGCTAACTTTCACAATGTGGCTTTGTGTGTTCATCAACTTTAAGTCTTCACCTGTGATTCCCCAATAGCTCTTTCTTGTGGCATCAATGCATTAACTTTCATCCATTGAAGTCTCAGCCAGATTGAGTGTCTCTTGCTGCATTTTTGTCAAACCAGTTCCTCCTATAAGAAAAGCATCAATGCTGTAATTAATGACCGTACTCTGCTTTAACCTCTCCCTGTTAAAGGTTAAAAACAAGGAGGAAGTGCTTATGTCAAGCCTTTCAGGTCATGCCATTGTGTTGGACCGAAGCACACTAGCACATCCGACGCTTGGTGAAAAGGCACGGCTTATAGCATCGCGGCATTGAAAAAAAGCAAGGAAAAACAACCCGGCGAAACAACGAGGACAAGGTGTGGCGCACGGAGGAGAGGGGCATTTCAAACGCACATGTTTACAGAAAAGGTCACCGGGTTTAATTAGAAGTGTCGACTGAAGCAGAGGCTCTGAAGTAGCTGCTTTTTACAGAGAGGCTTCTTTGTCATTATGCAAACCTCAGAGCAGAAGCCTAGATTTAGGATTTTTATATAAAGTAACCACTGTTTAGCCTGTGGACCGCTGGCAACACGGAACGCACAGTGAAAATGTTTTGAAGAAGCTTGAGACTAAATCGCATTTGGAGTGAAAGGGTTTAATTTGGAGAGATAATTCACCTAAAAATCATTATCATTCTGTCATCCTTTACTCAGCCTCATGCTGATCTAAACCGCTATAACTTGACAAAAGAAGAATCTGAGAAATGTTTGAACTGAATTTGTCTAAATTATGAAAGTAAATGTGGTACAAAACCATAATAACATTGCACCTCATTGACGGTTATTGTTTTGCTGAAAACACTCGATATTTTTCTAAATATCTGTACAGAACGGCCGGTAAATAAATTATTGAATTTACATTTTTATTCTCTTAAATATTAAAGTTTGTGTCTTAGTCATGTAATTGACTCTAGACCTCTGAAAAACTGAAGTAGGATAGTGGAAAGTGGATAGAGGAGGCTGTTGGGTAAGAATTTTATTATTAAGGATTCTCTTTTTTTATTGGTCGCTTTCCGTCCTCCCTCATTATCATCTTTCGCTGCAAAAACAGCACATATTCCTCTCTTCCCACATGGCGATCCCACTCGCTTCCTATTTTTGACACTTAGATGAATGTTTTGCTTTTATTTTTAGCATGTTTAACCTCAACTTTTTAACTCAACTTTGTTAATCTTAACCCTTTGCTTGGCTGTAGAAGGTTTTGCAGGTCATTACGGAGTCCTATGTTTACTGGAGCTCCAACCCGCTCCTATCGCTGCTAATTAGAGTAGAAGAGGTTGAACTGTAATCTTTGTCTTGTTTAAATAGGGTGACCTTTTTCTTTTTCCAGGGTACCGCTTAACAACTCGCAGTCCTTTCTCGGCAGTAAGGCTGCTTCGTGCTGCTTTCCCACACTTTTGCAAATGGAAGGCGGTCCTGTTGTTGAGTTCAGTCTGACCTGGGTTGGTCGTTGTCTGTTTTGTGTTTGTGTTTGTGCCCCTTTTTTTGGTTTATTCCAAGGTCGGGGCAGTGTGTGAATGCCTTATCTCCAGCATTTGTTGTGTTTTGACTAACTTAGTGGAGAGATGTTTATGAAGGCCTAGTGGGCCATGGGCAAATAAAGTGAGATTTTGGGGGTTTACTGGGGACATTAGTTCTATTTGAAGTAGTGAACCATCCATTTGTGAGCACTTACTGTTTGTAAACTTATGATTTTGGACAGACATTAACCATTCACATTTTCCTTCATTCTTTAGTGTTTACTGATAAGCCCCCCCACCCCTTCAAATGTATATGCATTTTAAACGCATTATGTTCTTTGTCCACGCAATAAATGCCCCTGAAGGAGTGCCGTTTTGTAGTGTTTTTAATTCTACTGCTCTGGTAATGATAATGGTTTGTACCATTTCAGGGGTGGCCAGAATTACAATTTAAAGTGTATCATAAAATGAAAGTTGTTTTATAGGTGTAGAAAGTTGTACATGTTGTTTGCTTGTCACCAAAACAACCTTTTTCCATAACCTGCTCACTCGCTCTCCCAAACAAGTGTTTATAACGTCTTGTGATTTTTCCATATTGTTGAACATGGGACAAATTATAGTAAATTGGATATTTAATGAATGTCATTAAATGTGAACATAAAATCCCAAGTATACATTGATTTTGCAGTGCCTTCTTGGCAATTGAATTACAATTTCACTGTTGAATAAGCTTGTAAGTCCTCTTCAAACTTGATGAAATTACTTAAAAAGACCCTGTGTCTGTACTACGAGTATGTTTGTGTAATTGTGTTTTATTGTTTCTGCTCTGAAGAGCCATGTTGAAACGCTTCTCTGGTGTAATTACAGCTTTTGCTGAGAGCACATTATTCTCATCTGCACACTGTATTTTAGCAATGATGCACAGCAAAAGCGTTGTAGTCAGCAAGCGCTGAATCTGATTTTCTGCACAACACACACCAAAAAGATTTCATTTATGCTCAGGAAAGCATATTAAAAACATGCTAAATTATTTTTTCAGGAGCCCATGGGAGTCAATATTGTCCAGAAAAAGATAAACAAAAATGAGCAAGAAAGACACATTGCATTCTCTGACCGAAAGGGGACAAAAGTGTTCTTGTCCTTTCCATCGGACTGTATCTACAGTGACTGAAGGTCATTAGCTATCTTTAGAAAAGCCCCATGAATGCCTATTGTGGCATGAAGTGAGTGACTTTCTCAGCTTACCGTACTCCCACAAAGCACCAAGACAGAGAGGCAGACATTTCATGCCACAGGCTCCACTGAGTAGGAATGGTACCTGGGTAACAGCAAAGTGCTTGGTTGATTTACAATGTCTGTTGAGTACACCAGCAGAAGTTTTTAAAATGCACATCTCTTTAGTTCTCGGCCTTGTGCATGTCACATATGAGCAATCACTATTCCCGCTTACTTCAACTGCTGTCATTTCATAACCTTGTAAGTACATGTGCTTATAATCGCACTCTCCTAAAACAAATCTTAATGGGCAGATACAATACAGAATCCATACAGTAGTCCTGAAAGCAGCTTTCCTGTCTCCTACAGAGGTTTTACAGAGGTGAATGTTACAGTTTCTCCATTAGGATTTATTTATCCATGTCCGCAAAGCAGCTTCTATTTATGTTTGGGTGCCTCGTCGCCTGAGCGACAGGTCTAGTGTTAGATAATGGGATCAGCTGGAGAAGACACTCAGGTGCTATTCTACAGCATGTGTTGAAGTATAACTCCCTGAAGGAACCCAAAAGAAGAGTTGATTCTGAAGGAATAATCCAGGTTTAATACTCTAACATATCTGTATATGTATTTTACTTCCATTTTAAGGGTGTTACTGTAACTGCATCTTAGAAAGGAACCAGTTGAACCCAGAACAGTCCTTCTAAAGCAGATGGAAGCAAGTCAGGACGTTTCGTTTATAGGTTACTAAAGGATAAATCTCCCCTGGAGCTACCTGGGTTAAGTGCTTTGCTTAAGGGCACAATGATGATCACTCCTTGTGGATGTCGAACAGCTACCTTTTCGTTACCAGCCGCGAGCTTTTGAATGGTTTTAAAAAGTAATTTTAAAACATTAAAATCACTTGCAGTGAGAAATGGCTCATCTCAGTGGGAGCTGTAAAATACGGGAATGTTTTACAGAAGGCAAAAGTTAATGTGCATATTTGTTAGAATGTGAGTTTCCTTCGCCGGATGGTCACCACCAGACCTCCACCAGATACCTTATCAACATTTTACAATGTTCTATATTAATGTTAACATTAGATGCTGCAAGTGGAAGCAAGATCATTTGTTAATTGTAGTTGTATACATTTTAATGTTACATTTATGTTAATGTTCGTTTTAAGTGAAAATTAACATTATTTCATGAATTAACATATATTAACAGTGAACAATAGTATTTTTTTGTTAAATTAGAATAATTAATACTCTAAAGAAGTTTAAGATTGTCTTCTGAAGAACGTGTTTATTTTATTATAAGATCCAGGATAAGCACAGACAAACTTTTTGGTAAAATCGTTGTACTTGATGACTTCATTTTCCGCCCAAAAATGTTTGTGTGGTGCTGGCTCATGGAGAAAAGCAGATTCCCTGAGAAAGGTCAAGGTCAGAAGAATCAAGAGAATTCCTCCTGTCTACTGGCGCAAGCTCAAGCGAGGAGAGTGGTGTGGGGTGAGAGGGTTCATTTGGACAGGGCCCGGTGACTGTGGCCAGAGAGGCACGGCCCAAGACGATTTGCCCGGCTTATTCCAGATGTGCCTTACAGGCTTGGCAGAAGATTAAAGCGCCGCTGCCCATTCCTCAGACACACCCTCTCAGCGCTGAGTGAGCGAGAAGGGAAAGAGTGTGAACACATCAGGTCCATGGCCTCTTTAGATCTTTGCAGTTTCAGCACAATGTAACCTAAAAATATTCTTTGCAGACCATTCCAATATCATAACCAAATATTGGAGTACTGGAGTCCAGGACCAAAACCTGACATGGAAACTAGATTTCATCAGGAAGGAATGTGAGGTCCAGTGAGCTTTTAGCTGTGTCTCTTGATTATAGCATCAGGGTAGTTAGTGTGATGAGGATCAGAATGCAAGAAATAAGGATTTCATCATCTGGAAGCATCTTCCTTTGCTTGCTTTTAGGTCCTTTGAGGAAGGTCCATTTGATGGATAGGAATTTGTAAGATCTCTTTTGAGAGTATGGGAAAAGCTGGGTTTAGTTTAAAACTTTGGTGGGTTTTGGTGGAAAAATAGCATTTTTGTTGATGGGAATGCAAAATTAATTGTGCAAATGCAAATATTGAGACATTTTTATGTAATTTAAACATTAATCAATGGTTCTAAATGTAACCATTTGCTAAAATATTACAAGTACTCCATTGTACTACAATACTGTAAGTTCGTTATGCTTTAGTTATTAAAATAATTTCTTTACCGAGCATACGTACAACATAACTTGCTCATTCTGACTAGCATGTAGCTCTTTGTTAAAGTTCGTTTGTGCATTGTGTTAAATGTTTCTGTTGTGTGGATATCGGTTTAATTTAATATGTGCAGTATGTTGGGTTTCCTGGGTGTGTTTTTCTCTCATCAACAATATGCTTGTAGTTAAAATTGTTTAATTTGCATGATGTACCTTTTATAGTTCTCTTTTGTCAATGAATGTCTGTCAGAGGGATTTGCAGCAACTGCTACCTTTTTTCTCTCTCAAATTGCGGTCGCATGTCAGTGCATCATTTGTGCAAACCCTTGTTTCTTTTCTCTTTTTGATAGAATCTTGTTTGCGTAGTGCTCTTTGACACCCTCTGTGTAATGCCGTCCAGGTTTTCAGTGAAGGCTTAGTCAGTTTTTTAACATGATTTTGGATGTCAAATGTCTTGAAACAACATATCTTTTCTTATAAACTTTCTCCTTCTCAGGAACTTGAGGTCTGTCTAAAAGCTCTTTCAAGAATGATTGCTAATGTTCCTTTAGAAAAAAAGGGGTTTTACGGAACTGGGTTGGGTGTTGACTTCTGGGTTAACTTCTCCATGCCCCACCTTTTCCTCTGCTCTCTCCTCCCCTCGGCTTCCCCTCAGCCAGACGCTTGCGTCCCATCTTCTGTTTTTAATCTCTCCTCATGTCTTTCTGCATTCTCCCTGTCTTACCGAGAGTCTGCTCTCTCTCTCTCTCTCTCTCTCTCTCTCTCTCTCTCTCTCTCTCTCTCTCTCTCTCTCTCTCTCTAAAGGCAGTGTGCTCTAGACAGCTTGAGTGCGACCTGGCAGCTGTTTTGTTTCCTGCTGACGTGGCTCTGGTATATCAGAGCTGCTGAAATCCCTCTCGGTCTACCTCCCTCTATCTCCTTTGCTTCCTGCTTCATTGGCTGGCAGTCTGTACTTTGCTCTCACAAAAGAAAGTCCCACAGGTGATAGGCCTTTAATACTGATCTTTCATTTGGGTCTCATTTGTTTCTCCGCGGTGTGGTATATGAGTTGAGCATGGATGGTGTGGTGGTGTGCCATGTCTGTCCTGAGGAGTCTGTGGTCTGTACCAGATCCAACGATCCAACGAAAAATTCTGCTGATGTGGAGACAGGCGGTTTTAAAGGGATAGTTCACCCAAAAATGAAAATTCTTACATAATCTGCTCGAACTAATATTGTTTTTAGTTGTTGTTGTTTCCTCAGAAATGTTTAGCACAAATCGAGTACTGCATGACTTTTGTATTGGGGATGCACAATGTGGATGGTGAAATATTGGTTATTTGGGTGATATTACAACATTTCTTAATTTATCGGTATCCCTGAATATAACATCTTTATTTGTGCATTTCCCCTATTTTTACAGTTTAGAATCTTTAAAAACACTATTCTAATAACTGTTAAATGTAAACTAAACCAAATCTCATAATTTATATATTTTCATATTCTACATTGTAATGTTGTTGCCTAAATTCACTTGTGGCATTTTTTTTAAGTTTAATCTTAATATTAGCTATTTAGCAGCTTTATTGTGAAAATGATTATCAGTATCAGCCATTTGCATTAAAGTGAAGTTATGGTTCTCCATTGAGTCGCCATCTGCATTTACATTTATGCATTTGGCAGACGCTTTTATCCAAATCGACTTGCATTGCATTCAAGACTCATTGACATTTTAATCAGTTCCTGGGAGTAGAACCCATGACCTTTGCATTGCAATCACCATGCTGTACTGTTTGAGCTACAGGAAAGCATCTAAATTTATTTTAGTGATATTATGCAAAAATGACTCATCACTGAATGTGATATCACACTTTTAACCCCTGCTCTCTTTCGGGTGTTCAAAATACTTTGAATTTTAGATGAACTACACCTTTAAGTAGCTTTATGTGGGCTCTCGCCTTGTGGATTTGGTAAAAGAGGACAAGAGCTCTGCAGGAGCTTTTCCTCTAGGTCTTGTAGGACTTCATACTTGTAGCTAAAGGTAAAAATGGTTAGAGAGTGGGACATTATCTCCTTGTATGCTCCGTAACATATGGGCAGGTCAGAATAGTACAAGTGAAGATGTTTACACACTTCACACTGTCCCTGTGTGTCTTTGATCAGTGGTTGAGCACTTCATATGAATCTCTCTATTGTCTATTGATGAGCGAAATGACTTTTACGCGTCTAATTTCAACACATACCTTATGCTAGTGTCAAAATGCTGTTGTATTTAATGAGGCTAAAAGCTCATAAAACAGAATAGGATGCCTGAGGTATAGCACACCATGTTCATAGTCTTTCCCTTGAAATATCCCCTCTAATCGTTCCCTAGAGCCTCAGGTTCCAACCTAACAGTTTCTCTCATGTTAATGAAACCCATTAACTTGGTAGCTGGAGTCAGTAACGTGAGTGTGTGTGTGTGCACCAGTGGTCCAGGTAAACCCTACGTTATGAGGACAAAATGTCCCCACAAATATGCCAATATCTGAAATCCTTTAGGTCCCCATGAGGAAAACGGCTTATAAATCAGACAAAATGGTTTTTTGAAAATGTAAAAGTGCAACATGTTTTCTATGATGGATAGGTTTAGGGTTAAGGGATAGAATATATTTTGTATAGTATAAAAATCATTGTGTCTATGGACAGTCCCCATAAAACATGAAAACGTGTATGCGTTTTGTTTTAAAGGAATGGCTGTTTTTGGTATGGCCAAAATAAGTGTGCGGAATATAAAAGTTGGCGTCAGGCATCCAGTGTTTTTTTTTTTTTTTAGTTTTAAACCCTAGTAAGTTGCAATCTACTGTCATTTGCACTTTCTATCATAGCATGCTAACTGAAACGGAGCCGTGTAATCACAGTGATCTCACATTGAGGACTGGTTGAGGACTGAATGCTAGTGTGTCCAAGAATCAGACCAAGATTTTTTTTTCTTTTACTACTCTCTTTACTTACTCTTTATGTCATTCCTCATGCTTCTGTCTCCTTTTCTCTCGCCTTGTCTGTCAACCCTCAGGTGGCCCCAGGTGAAGAGGGAGGAGGGGGGGGGAGGGTGAGCTGGATGATGATGATGATGATGATTGATAACATGATTAACCCTTTCGCATGTACTATCACACCGGTGTGATCAGTCTTGGCTGGGCCCTGGAGGGTACGATCACACCGGTGTGATTAGAACGTTCGTGTGTCACGTCATACATCAACTGCTAAATTCAAACGTGTTTTTGCGCGTCATCTGGCGCCAATTCAGAGATGGACGCGCTCAGAGCTTGTCATATATCACAACTACTCAACCACAAGGTTTATTTTCGGTTTCAGACATTTAAATACTCATATGTACTTGCAAAACAATACATCTATAGTTTGAAAAATGCACACTGACGTCCATAAAAGCAGAAATGGCAATCGTTCAATTATAAATTGATCAGATAAATCAGATACACATTGCATAGGCCAGGGGTTTTCAAAGTGTGGGGCACGCCTCCCCTGGGGGGCGCCAGAGCATGCCAGGGGAGGCGCGGATAGTTTTAAAAAAATGTCAACAACCCGTCAACTATCGCGCATCGCGTCCACCAACCCCCACCCCCCCCGGTCAACAATCGTGTCGCGTTTTTTTTGGAGGGGGGGCGGCTTTGGTTGAGTTGTGTCAAAAGGGAGGCCCACTGTCTCAGGCTTTGAAAACCTCTGGCATAGGCAACTATAAAGTTCACTGTATTCTTCTCTCACTTCACCGGTCACTTACTGTCATGTTTTTCGGGAGAAGCGACTGAATTTGCTTTATAAATCAGACCAATCAGATTCTCCGAACTGCGGCGCAAACAAACATGGCGGCGCCCTTCGCGCTTCATAGATCAGCTAACATGATCATTATAAAAGTTTTTAAACGACAAAACACATTCACTTCCACATATTTGAGAATTGAAATATCAGGTAGTTGATAACATAGCCAACAAGTGTGTGAATATTTTGAATAAATAAAATGTACACTAAATAAATGCAATGCACTTGTCATTCAGCGCTTTTGAGGCTGCGGTGTGTCAACGTGACAAGCATGGCGCGACGCCATGGGAATAATAAGGTAAACAATCTAAAATAACGGTCGCCTAAAAAAAAAACTCATGCTGGGGGGTCCGAGAGAATATTTAGAACTTACGTGCGAAAGGATTAATAGTGAGCGACACCTGTGTGTTGCACCGGCCTCATGTCTTGCGGAGGGGTGGAAGCATAACAGGAGGAGCAACGCCAGTGGCGCACGAGAGAGGACCAGGCCTGGAATTTACTTTGTGTTTGTGTGGGCGGCAGACCCTCACGGACGACTGCCTACACAAATACAAAGTAAATTGCCTTCTTTATTTATTTGTAATTAAAATGTTGAAGGTTCGCAGGTTCCTGCCTCCTCTTTGACAAACAACAAACTTTGCTACAGTCAGTGTTTGATACTTTTCTCTTTAGTTGTCCAATATGGTCACTGTTCTTCTCTACACACATTGAATGTTCCAGCATGCTCTGCTTTGCTAAAGGGTTTGTTTCTTTTATCTGGTTCTTCTGACTGGAGATAGCAGATTAGAGAGAAGAATGTGAGGCCTTATTCTGATAGCACCATGAGGCACTGTGAATTTCAGCTATGGGAAGCATGGGCTTATCCTCACTCTTAAGCCTGGAAGGCATTCAGGAATTCTTTCCTTTGTCCTTTTCACAAAAAGTTCAGCTAAACTTTTAGCCTAATGAGGCCAGGTTCAGGATAGATATGCTGCTCACACGTTTGGTCTTGAGTCTTCAATGGGGTGGACTGTTAGCTTGCTGATCTGTCAGATTTGATTATTGTTGGTATGTGTTGTTATTGATGTCGGTCGTATTTCCATTTATTTTTGTTTGTGTTCCATCAGTGTTTGTGCTCATTCTTAATTTGAGAGTAATTTACCATCCACCATGATGAGCCTGTCAATCAGGCATCTTTCATGCCAGTGTCAAGATGAAAGAGGAAAGCATAATTGTGTTTTTCTTCTGTATTTCTTCTTTCAAATACTCATTTAGTCTGCCATTTTTTTTAGGTGCTCAGGAATGGCTGGATGGAGCTGTTTGTTCACTAATGTCTGGGTTTGTAAAGCTTGCGGGGCTTGGCTGATGTAAAAGACTGAGTGAGGTGAAGGTGCTGTGGGGGAAACCGAGCTGGATGCATGACTCTTTGAGATTCAAAGGATAAGGAGCTTGTGTGAGTTTCCACAAAAGCCCTTCGCCAGACGTACATACCTGGGGCTGAACCGCTTTGCACATGGTGAGAAGAGGATGAAGGAGGGAAGATGAAGGAAGCGATAGCCACAGAGCACATGGTGCTCATTTACTCCAGCAGAAATGTTGCATTCTGATGCAAGGGGCCAGACTTGTCAGCACTTGGGAGTTCAGTTATTTGTCCTGCAATCACTCAGCTGAGATGAAAATATCTATCCAGAACAGTGTTACTATAAGTGAGATGTTGTAGTGGTGTTTCTGTGAAGGGGTCTGGGAAGAGCTGTGCAGGTTTAGTGCATCTGTTGTATGTCCTGCCATGGGTGCCAATGGTTTGTCAACCTCTCAGAGTTTAAAAAGGGATACATTTATGTAATCGTTCAGCCCAAAATATTCTCCTTACCCACTGTGTGTGTAAGTGGTAAACAGTTTTCTTTTGCTCTCCACTGACACTCATTGCATGGAAAAAAAAAAAAAAAAAGGAGTTTGGTTATGTCGACGGCTTCTGGGGTTGCAAAAAAGCATCGAGATAACCCATAGAACATATATTACAGATTTTCCCACATATAACCCCCAGAAGCAGATAATCCGCACACTCATATAGCCCGCGAGTTTTTGGTTTTGTGTAAAAAAAACAAAACAAAAGAAACAAAAATTCCTTGGCATAACCCGCACCCATAGGTTGAACTTGTGTGTAAGATCACATTTCGAATTTCAAGTGTTTCTCGCATGACGTCAATTATCCATAACTGTTCTGGCTCGGTACACAGTGCTTGTGCGCAAAATTCACACTATAAGAAAACAAACAAGTCAGAATCAGAAGAAAAAGAAAATGCAGTCTCTCCCGCTGCGCTCGTCCCTTTAAGAAGTGTGTTGTGTTGATCATCGGATGAGATGAGAAGAGCCCGCCCTCATGGCAGCACAGCCAATCACGTCATCTTGCATGATTGACCGGTCAGACAGCCTATCAGCACCAGCTGTCAGAGTGATAGTGGAAGTGCCAGATGTCAGAGTGATATTGCAAGCGCCAAAGACAACAACCCTCGCAAGAACGAAAAATGAACATTTATTGATGTACATTATTACATTATGTAAGTTATTAAATGAGAATGCTTTTGTTTTTGGTGTCTTTTTACACAACAGTGTTGCCACGATTTGTTTGAAGCGAGCGGACCGCGATCCACGTGCAAGGCAAACCAGTGACCTAGGTACGCAAATTAGTCACCAAATAACCATGTGAAGTGGCGAATTTGTCCCTTTTTTTTGTGCTCGAGATATTCGATTTCGGCAACATAACAGAATCGACATAACCCACAAGAAAATGCTAAGACAAATAGGGAGTTTGGCGGTTCCACTTCAAAAAACGTTGACAAAATAGTATTGGCGAGTTAACAGTGAGTCGAGATAAGTGAACTTTTTTTTTCATTTTAAATATTAAAAGCTTTGTTTTAAATAACAAACGTCTGTTTGAAAATTGTACCGATCTCAAGCTTTTAAACCGTAATGCTCCAGAAATTGTAAAATGCATTGAAAGCTGAAATCCACCGGTCCACTGCCATTCTAGCTTTGTTTCAGCATCAGACACCAAGAGCTCTCTCGCTGCAAGAGCACTTGAGCTTGTTTTCTCTATTGGCTGCATTTTTAAAGTCCAGTTCTCAAAGCCAAAATTAACAAAAACCTTCCTGGACACCGTAGTTCTGTTTTGTTTACAGGATATGGGGGGTACAGTATCCAAGGGAACTAATGAGGAGAAGTGTGAGAGTGGACTATTTTCAGATGGCTTATCTGAAGGGCAGAGAAGGACAAAGTGTAGTCTCTACCCCTCCATTCCTGTCAAGATCTCAGACTGCATCCTCCACCTCCAAACACCCATTATTACTGAATACACTTACAGGAGACACCGAGAGGATGCAGCTTATGTGTGTGCGTGATATTTAAACGTCATCACTGGCTCCAGGTGTGTAACTGGAGCAATGAATGTGTAGAGAGTGAGACAGCTGCAGTAAACACAGCTGTTGAAACACACAGCGTTAGCTGGCCTTCTCTTCCCACAGTCCAGCTCTCACTATCTCAACATAGACCTTTATAAGACTAGTTTACAGTGCTTCTCTTGACCGTAGGATCGTTACCCTTTTGGCTCAATGATTCCAGTTTCTTAGTGAACCTTAATGGTTCTTAATTTGATCATTTGGGGGAAATTAATTAATTTGAAAGTAATTCAGATTGTATTTAGCAGAAGTTTTCAAAACATAAGTGGCATCATTAATCATGATTACAGCTTGTAGTGGCAATCAATCCCACCTGTGATTCATCTGCAAGCAACAGTATATAAATAAGTGATCATAATGCATCCATTAGCTTTATACATTTACATTTATGCATTTGGCAGACACTTATCCAAAGCGACTTACAGTGCATTCAAGAAACACATTGAATCAGTTCTCACTTTCCCTAGGATCGAACCCATGACCTTGGCGTTGTAAGCACCAATGCTCTACTGATGGGAAAGTAGGAAAGTATTTGTGTTAGTTATCTATTTACACTGTACATTTATAATGTTGACTTCTTGTAACATTTTAAATGACTGATTTTAGTTTTTAATGTTTTACCATGAATTCATTTAGACAGTCATATAGAATATAATCACTTTCTTTCCATGTGAGATATGAGTGTGTCATCTTCACATAACTATCCCACAAATAACTTTAGTGTTATGCTTGGATAACTTTAAGAATTCCTTCACATGTGCATTAGAATTTTTCTCCATTTGTTTGTCAAACATTTTAACCAGTACTATCGAACAAATAATTCAATGGCGTGTGTTAGTTGGTAAACCATGATTTTTAAATTATTTTTTTAATAATGTTACTAGTATTATTGTTTGTGATTATTAGTTGTCATTATTGTTAATAATAAATAAAAATTTCAATTTCTCAGTACCTTCACATATACAGTACCTACTGTATGTACATTTCCATACATGAGCTCATCAATTTTCTTTTATTGCAAGACAAATTTTTAACCAGTAACATCACTCAAATTTTTAACTGGTGTTTGATTTTTTTTTTTTTTTTTTATTTTTTTATTAAGCATCTACGTTCCTAGAACTGACATTTTCTAGTGCGGGTGAATACATTTTCAACCTTTTCGGCTATAAATTAGCTGATAATCCTGCCATTACAACTGTTTGACCATGTGAGAGGTTTCCAAGCATTAGAAGAGAAGGTTACGGTGTTTAAGGTTTTCGTATTCTGGCAATTCTGGAGCCTTTTCCGGTAGCCATAGAGAAACATAGTGTGTGTGTTTATAGAGAGCAGAACGTCTTGCAGAGCGTCAGTGGAGTAGTACAGTGCTGGCCAGAAGAGCTGGCTGCATACTCTAGTCATCTGTATACCATCTGAGCCACACACATTCACACCTGTGGAGCAGGTAATGTTTACAGATGTGGAGATTAGGGTGAAGTCATGTTCTCGTGAGTCGCTTCTCTTTGAAGCACATCAAAGCCGTTAAACATGGCATCACACACCCATATGCATGCCGTACCCTCCTCCCTCTCATCGCCCCAGTCCTCATCCTCCTCCTAGGAGTTATGAGCTTATAAAAACATTGCACTTGCTAAAATGATCCCCAAAGGAGGCTTTGAAAGATGTTTTAAACAAGTGTTCCCTCTTCAACTTTGACGTGTGCTCTCTTCTGAACTTAACTTGTAAAAACACAGTTTGGCTTTTAAAGTGTCGCTGCAGTGATCTGATCAGATGATGAAGTAGTACAGGTGGTTAGACACCATTACATGCTCCTTTACTGGGCTCAACACAGTAAAGGAGCATTTTTTTTCACAGTAAAGGAGAACACTTTTTTTTGCCCTGCCAACATATTCTCTGGCTCTTCCACAAAAGTGTTATTGTAGTATTATTTATATACTATTATATTTATTAATACAGTAAAACCCCGGTTTACGAGTGACTTTGTATACAAGCAAATCAGTGTACGAGCATTGTATCAGAGTGCGAGAATTTTTCCCTCGCCCACACGCATTTCTTTTTGTGGAAAGTCCTAACGCTCAGCATCATCATGTGCATTTTTACTGGAAATATCCTAAAGACAGTCTCTCACAAAGCCTATCACCCCTTAACTTGTTCATTCTCTCAGCGTCGCTCGGTTTGGTTGCATCATTCACCACAGTGATACTTTTATAAGTGATTTACAGTGGTTTTACCTTGTGTTGTTAACATTAATTGTGATCACTATTGTTCATGTAGTAAAATATATACGTACAGTAAAGCATATAGGTAATGGCCCCCAAGATGAAAAGGTACAAAATTCTCCCTGTAAGCAGTAAAACCCCCTCCTCTCGTCTCCATCACGCTAGCAGCGACGCTACTCAAAGCTGAAGTGCGCCTTACAGTAAATTGTCAAGTATTTTTAGTGTTTAATTGTCAATTATTAATTAGGTATTTATAATTTTAACTTATTAATAGGGTAAAACTAAAAAAATATTTAAAATGGGCATTTATGGTCATGTGGAACGAATCGAGTGATTTTTATTGCATAAAAGTTGCTTTTTGTTTTTTAACACCAAAAACTTAGTTAGGTTTTCAGTCGGTTTTGAAAATGTGTACCTTTTAGCAAGGTAGATGATTTTCTCAGGTTTACAGCATCTTACTACAGAGATGGACTTAGCGCTGAATAGACCACTTTCCTTCTACTTCCCTTTGATTGTAGGAGGGATGAAAGGCTGTTGTGAGGAAGGAAGGAAAGAGGGAGGGATGGAGGGAAAACCATTTATCTGGACACAACTTAAGAACAGACAATGGTGATTGTAGACACAAGGAGTCAAAGGAAATATACACACATTGAGGAGAGATGAAATTGATCTCAATGGGTCTCAATTTGGAAGCCAATCTCCCTCTCTCATGTAAAAACAACCTTCTATGCTGGAAACCTTCCACAGGCTAACCTATATTAAAGTGAATTGATTTCATCCTGCCACATTTAGGTCTGTTATGTGGTGCTCGATTTCAGGAATTTGTCGTCTGCTTGAAAGATTTGGTGTGAAGTTCTTTGCTTTGTTTTCTTTGACTCATGAAGAGTTGTTTGTAAAACTTTGTGCTATCATGGGCTCATTTTATTAACTGTTATCTGCTCACCCTGTCCTGATCTTGTTTTGTGGTATGTTAAATATTTGCTTCAGTGAAAAGAGGTTTGAAGGCGCTCCAACAGTTTACAGGAAGTCTCGTAGATTAAAGTTAAAGCGGGTCTTGTGTATCGCAACGAGGTGCGAGACGCTCATCGTCACAGGCTGTTTACACGCGCTGTCTGTCCCTCTTCCTTGATCCCAGGAGTCAAAGAGTTCAGCTTCTTGTTCATGCTCTCTCTTCCTCCCTTTCTCTCATTTTTCAAAATTGAACTTTATACGATTTTTTTAAGTAGTGTTGCCGAAACATCAGAATACACACTAAAAATCAGTTATTTTTAACTAGCAAAACAAAACGCCAACATGGCAAAACAATCGTATAAAATTTAATTCTGAAAATAAACGAGAGAAAAAAAGCGAGAGCATAAACAAAAAATACATATATACATATATACACACACGCATATATACATAAATATATGCATAATGTTTTACTTTGTTTTACTTAATGTTTTGTTCAGAATGCACTAGTGAAGTTGAGAGCTGCTGTTATTGTGCGCTGTATAAATATAATTTTCCATGTGACAAAAACATGACTGCTCTCACCCAGTAACACCTGCATTTGATGTCTTTCCGCTTTTTTATTTCGCTTAAGGTGTCTGAATCAGCAAAGCATTGTTGGCATGACTGTAAAGGATTGACGGTATTACACAAAGCTTGCATGTGCTTACAAAGTCCAGGTGTTGTGCATAAAGGAAATACAATAAATAGAATAAAATGGCATGTTGTCATGTTTGACATGGGCTTTAACATCAGTTTAACATAACTAATGTGGTCAACATTTCCAGTCCTTTCGTTCTTGATATTTTGTAGGAATATTCCAGTTATTTAGTTGATTTTTGTTTTGTTTAAAAAAGCCAGACATCAAAAAGGTTTAGTAATTTCCTTTAAAAAAATTGGCATTAGGACAATAAGGACTATATTGTTCTGATTTGAGAAATAACTTTTTATGTTGGCCTAGCTAGACGCATGGTTGATTTTAAAATAAATGAATAAATAAAGATCTGCATCCCTGCTGTGTACACGTACACACGCACAATTGCTTCTAGTTCTAAGCCAACTCTCTCTTTTTTTTCTCTCTTTCGGAAAACCTTTGTTGGTGAGACTTCAGCCAATAACAACAAAGAATTTTAAACAAAGAAAGAAAATGAATGATTAGGTATGTAAACTCCTAAATGATGAAAGGGAGCAGAGTCACGATTACATAGATGAAGAGATTTAGAAGAGAAACTGCTCTTTTTCTGTCTTTGCCACTTGATGATAGGGGACTTGAGTTTATTTCTTAAAGAGTCTGCCAAACACAGGGAGAGGGAAGGTTATTAAGTCTGTTTACACCAGTAATTAAGATCTGTCTCTGATAGAGACGAGTTGTTTATATCTGGTAGTAATACGTCTTAAATGAGTCTTCTGTTTTTGTGACCTACAGTGTGATCCCCGTTTACACATGTTTAATGATGGGCATTTGTGACTGGGTTAATACCAGGTGTAAACAGGATCTCTGCTGTTCTCCAGCACTTCTGATGTCCAAAGCCTTGTATTTCTGTGCTGTTCTTGAGTGCTGGGTGATTTAATCCAGGTGTTTGTGTAAGCATAAATTGAAAAGTGTGTGTGGGGGGAGGGTTCGGCCTCCGCTATAAACCTTGGATTGCAGACTGGCCTCACTTTCACTTTGAAACAGGAAGTCATCTGCTGTCGGTCTTGTATTTCATTTCCCTGGACCTGTTTACACACTCCCAGCTGTGACACCTCTCTATGAGAAAGAGAGAGAAAGTGTGTGTGTGTGTGTGTGTGTGTGTGTGTGTGTGTGTGTGTGTGTGTGTGTGCCTGCTGGGAACAATGAGTCATCAGGTTCAGGGTTAATAGACCGCAACAAAATACCTTCCCATAATTAAAACGAATCATTTTGTACCTAAATTCTCCTGGTCTATTTTTCCAAACGTGTGTATTTGTCTACATCTGTTCACACACATAAGAGAAATGTCCCAATATTATGTGAATTAAGGATGTCAATTGCCATAATCGATAGTTGTTTAAATGTACGATCAATTCGCCAGTTAATCGTAAACCATAACCTCTTAAATATGAAGCTGGGGTGCCAAGTTATCATATTACATAACAACCACTTGCTTAACCAACATAAAGTTGTTTTTCCATTTTATAGTGTGAAAAAATAACTGCTTTACAATTTGTGATCTGTAAAATCATAGTACATAACAGATAGACTTGTCATATATACAGGAATCCCTCGCCACTTCGCGGTTCAAGTTTCGCGGTCTCAGTGCATCGCGGATTTTTCAAAAATATTTTTCGAAAAATAAAAATTCAAAAATACAGCCAAATCGGCAATCCTACTTCGTGGATTTTCACCTATCATGGGGGGTTCCGGTTGTAGTTGAAAATCTCTTAGTTATAACTAACTGGTTATAACATGCATATTTGTTTTAGTTAGAAACCAAACTATACCAAGTATTTGTATGAAAAAGCATCGTTTTCAGAGCAGGTGGTCTCAAATGAGCTCAAACTCAAAATAAGACAATGTGTAGATCACAGAGGGACATGACATGCTGCTTGGCTAAAGCTAAAGGACTTCCGAGATCTGATTGTTTCTTGATCATGACGTAGTGTTTTTGAATGTTATTTGAAAAGTCTAATCTTGGATTTCAAATGTTTCTAATTAACCGGAATAAACTTTAAGCTGATAATTAAAATGAATCGAGACCTCCGTTTGGTCTCCAGAGCTGTGAAAGAGTAGATGTGTTGGTTTCCTTCATAGGCTAGACACTGAATGCACATCTCGCACCGTCATCTTGGTGATTTACTTTTAGCGGCAATGTGATCGTTGTTTGTATGCCTCTTTCTGCTCTCCACCCTTCGACAGGGTGAGTGGGAAACAAAGGCAGGCCTGCTGGCTCAGGAGACATGACGTTAGCTCTGGCTCTCTGGAGCTCCTCCAGACTCAGAAATAGGTCAGGTTAGTAAAAATAGGACCTAACAAGAGAGGGTCTGCTGCTAACTCTCACTGCCCCACCATGCCTTTGTTTGTCAGTGTCGACTGGCCCTAAACCCTCCGCAAAGTTCAAATATACCTGTATGGAAATTGAGGTGATGGCTGATCTTTTTTGTCCTCAGACTATAGAGGTACCTCTTGAGCACTTCCTAATCTTTGTGACTGTGTTCTTGAAAAGAGTCTGTTAAGAAGTCCACAACTTTCCACTCGGAAGTTTATGTATTTTTTACTGAGGCAGATAAGACCATTTCCTCCTGATAACTACACAAACACGTTCACACAGTCAATTTGTTTATCTGCACCCCTCACCCCCCATCAAGTGAGAATATAAATATTGAGGTCAGAGGAACAGTCTTGACTCAGCATTGTTTTCCCCTCCTCTCCTTTCATTATTCCCAGAGGAAATGATCATTTCACAGGAGGCTTCATGAAGTTCACACTTGAGGTTCATTGAAGTGTTAACTTTATTGTAGATGTTGCTTCAAAATGGAAACAAATGTGATTATTGTTGTCCTAGAGTAAGAGTCGAAATGCCACGGATGGCGTAGCTTTAACTTTGATAAGTCTTTGAAGAATTTGATGAGAAATATTTAAGAAATAATATCTGGTATCTTGACTGCACTTTAAGAATCCAGAGGAGACTCATTTGAGATGCAAGAAAAATTCTCCATTTAGCTCCATTTATTCTTATTGATGGCTTGAAGAAACAACTAAAATTAAAGATAAAAAAAGTCTTCCTTATTTCTTTTTTTTATTATATACAAACATCTAATGGAATCTCAGTTGTTTGTTTATTTGACCTCTTTTTCCTACACAAGTCTGTATTTACTCGCCATTTACCATCATTGCTGCCTAAGAGACAATTTTAATAATGAGATTTTATTTGTTGTTTACACAGTTCTTATGGAAGTCTCTATTTGTTATTATTATTTACTATAATTGCTACATTAAATCGGTAACAAAAGTAAACCAAGATATTAAAAATATTTTTCTTCTTTCACACTCTAAAAAATAATTCAGGAGACTTGGTTGCAAGTTAAACTAAATGCAAACATAACTTTATTTTTTATTTTTAGGTATCATTACCTTAACTTAAAATGTGAGTAATTAAATCTCAAAAATCTGTTATTTGTTTATTAATGAAAGTAAAGACCTGTTAATGTATAATGCTGAGTTTCTGTATAATGTTGGAAGTTACCATTGTGCTGAAGAGTAGATGCATGAAGGTAAAGACTACATTGACTATATAAGCAGACTCTGACTGCGCTAATGCCACTGACAAGTAATATCTACAGTAATCCCTCGCCACTTCGCGGTTCAAGTTTGGCGGCCTCAGTGCATCGCAAATTTTTCAAAAATATTCATAAAAAAATAAAAATATATCGGCAGCTGTATTGCGGAAAAGCAGCGTTGTTTTATCGTGATGCAGTTTCCCAGGATTCCAGACAAAGAGAGAAACTCTCTCAGAGTCTTTGTACACACCCACGGACATGGATCTCGGCGCGAGATCGACGAATGAGAGCACGAGTGGATGTATCCCGTGAGCTGATTGGCTGATCCTACTTTGCGTATTTTCACTTACCGCGGGGGATTCCGGTCCACATTAACCGCAATAAACGGGGGATTACTGTATATTGTTCACTAAGTTTACATGCTTAAGTTTCACATAAGCTCCTCCTCTCCTTAGGAGAACTGTTTTTTCCTGATACATCTCCATCCTCTCCCATGATTTTCTCAGTGCTGCGAAATCGTTCTCTATATAACAAAACACCCCCATCCACCTCGGACTCACGGTAGCTTATCAGACTCTGATGGAACAAGATAAGAGCAGGAACTGTTGCCAGGCAACTGTGGTTACAATAAAAAAGACAGTGTTTAGCAGAGACAACTGACACACTTATTCAGTCTCTTGAAAGCTTCCCTCAGAGCCCTGCTGCTCCATGTGGTCTGCTGGAGAAGAGATGACCTGTAATTATGGATAAACACTGATGATTTGCTGAAGAATGTCAATCACAAGGTTGAAGGAGGTTGCCATATCTACATAAAGAAATACTTCTGGATACTTTAATATGAAAATAGTGCCCTCCAATAATAATATTATAATTGTGCTTTCATAGCTTAGGAGGTTTGCGTGGAAAACTTTTTTGCGTTTTGAAGTACCACCATTTTCTCCAGTGTTTCTCCTGACATTTCTTTTGTAAAATCAGTTTATTTTAATTGACAATAAGGTACCAGACGTATTACTGTAAATTGTTTGGATGTGGGCTAACGCAAATATGAACAGCAGGGCCAGGCATAGAGCGAGAGCAGCAGTCACCAAATGTCCCACAGGTATAAGTGAAGGACCAGAACAGGATGACTGGGTGTTTGATTCATTGTTTATCCCACACAAGCCGACAACCACAGAGCCAAAAATATAGCACATCTTCTGAACACTGGGCTAAAGTCATAATCTACACTAAAGCCTGTTTGGTTTATGACTAAGGTCTTTTGTGATGGCTTGTAGTGCAAAACTCTTCTCAGAGCTGGTTTGTTTATCTCTAGACAAAAAAAACACTAATTTTTCATTAGTCCTTCCATTTTGCTGAAGATCATTGCTCATTTTTGTTCTGTATTCATGCATCTCCCTGTTAGATTATCAGAAAATATCAATGGGATCTCAAACTTGCAAAGATCTCAAAGTCTGTAATTAAAAGCCTGAGATTTCAAATTTTATAAATTTTCTTCTACTGATTCTTGTCATCTTTTCTTATGCAAGAGAGGACTTAACTGAGAACTAAGGATTCACTGATATGAATTCAATCTGATTCCAATCTAATTCAATCTAATTCACAAACTCAAAATCAATCATTTTAAATGTATAGATTAAAGATTAACTTTAAGAGGGTGTTAATGATAACAATAGTTCCTCAAGGCTAGCTAGTGACGGGATGGATCTGATCTTGTTGTTTTTTTTGTCCTCTCTTTCTTTGAGAAAATGTGTAGATCGCTCATGTCTGCCAGAAACATTTAAAAAACCCAAATGGGGTTGGCAGTTGATGTGCATTTTGTACTAGTATGTCTGAGTTTTGTTGTGTGCACCAGTAAATCTGGCTCAGGCTTTGCTCTGTCTGACTCGCCGCTATTTCGGCCGTTTGTCCTGTCTCAGTTAGTTCCTGCTCTCCCTCTCTTTTTCAGTGTTCTCATGTGGAACAGTGCTGCTCTCTGAGTGACTGGCAACAACAGGCTAACAACCATAACAGACATACTTTTGATGCCCACTTCCTTCTCTCTGTCTCGATCACCCTCTAAAATAAAATACTTAAAAATATTAAAAATTAAAATTGAAAAAGATAAAAATTAAAAAGTTTATATGGATGGATGGATGAAATTACTCAACTGTATAACCATCCAATGAAATATTTGATTGAATTTGAATACTACTACAACTAATAGTAGTTTCCCAATATGGATTAAATGGCAATTTAATAAAATTACTTTGGATGTTAAAATGTGCTCAAGCTCATAACACTCGTAAACAAAGAACATTAATGTGCTGTTTATTTGTGGTCTTGTAACAGTCAGTTGCGTCATCATTTGACTTTCAAGATGGTGCAAACTAGCTCCGGTTGTGGGACAATAACAAGTACTGTTTTGGTTGAAAAGAGGTGTCTGATTGGTCAAGCACCAGTTTAGACCCGTTCTCCTCTCTCCTAATGGTGACTGGGATGTTTTCCTCTCTCCATTTCGCCCCTGTATGTAGGTCAGCACCCAAAACAAAGCATCACTGATGTGATGTAGCTCCACCGCAGCAGAGCGTTGCCGTTTCCTCTCAATGTGGTCACCACATGTGCGGCTTTTCTTGAGGCAAATGAGAGGGAGCGAGAGGCGCATGAAGAAAGTGTTAAATCCACATGTAGTTCTCAGGCAGTTGTTTTCGTGTTATAACTAAGTTTGTCTGTTCTTTCAGACGCGTCATTATCCCCACCCTAAAAGAATGACAATAAAAAGAGGTGGGGTTTTCAGAGCTCCCTCTCATTTTTCACCAGAGAACATGACGCATCTCAGCAGATGTCAGTCTATGTTGTGATGTGCATGAGGTGGGGAGAGGCTCTGAGATGCAGATATTGTAAGAAAGATGACTGATTGGGACTCCAGGCATGGAGAGGAGACGGAACTGTAACTCTAGAGATGGATTAGACATCCGATCCATACATGGTGCCTCACTGGGAGATGGTCACATGGACGTCTTCCGGAAGGAGCAGGTGCGATTGGCTGGATGTTGTGACAGATGCGTCCTTCAGCACTGCTGAAATGATCATCAGCTGGTCAACTGTAGTGATTGATCGTTTCAGATGAATCAACTGATATTGTCATTTTCAGATTTTCTTTGATTGAGAACTGTACCAATTACAAAATGTGCTGATACTCTGCTAGAGGAAAGCGGTTGTTCAAATAGGTTTGCCCTATCCCTATATTTATTTAATATATTTTAATTACAGCACACGCTAGAAACTTACTTCATTTTATACACACGTGGACAAAATTGTTGGTACCCTTCGGTCAATGAAAGAAAAACAAACACATTGTCACAGAGATAAACTTTAATCTGACAAGAGTAATAATAAATAAAGATTCTATGAATGTTAACCAATGAAAGTTGGACATTGCTTTTCAACCATGCTTCTATGTAATTATTAAAAAATAATACTAATAAAAAGGACCCATGGAACAGGCCTAGACAAAAATGATGGTACCTCTAACTTAATATTTTGTTGCACAACCTTTTGAGGCAATCAGACGATTCCTGTAACTGTCAATGAAACTTCTGCACCTCTCAGCAGGTATTTTGGCCCACTCCTCATGAGCAAACTGCTCCAGTTGTTTCCGGTTTGAAGAGTGTCTTTTCCAGATGGCATGTTTCAGCTCCTTCCAAAGATGCTCAATAGGATTGAGGTCAGGGCTCATAGATGGCCACTTTAGAATAGTCCAATGTTTTCCTCTTAGCCATTCTTGGGTGTTTTTAGCTGTGTGTTTTGGGTCATTGTCCTGTTGCAAGACCCATGACCTGCGACTGAGACCAAGCTTTCTGACACTGGCCAGCACATTTCTCTCTAGAATCCCTTGATGGTCTTCAGATTTCACTCTACCCTGCACAGATTCAAGACACCCTGTGCCGGATGCAGCAAAGCAGCCCCAGAACATAACAAAGCTTCCTCCATGTTTCTCCGTTGGGACAGTGTTCTTTTCTTGATATGCTTCATTTCTCCATCTGTGAACATAGAGCTGATGTGCTTTGGCAAAAAAATGTTTTGTCTTATCTGTCCATAGGACATTCTCCCAGAAGCTTTGTGGCTTGTCAACTAGTAGTTTGGCATATACCAGTCTAGATTTTTTGTGTTTTGTTTTCAACAATGGTGTCCTTCTTAGTCATATCCACTTTGCCTCAAACAACGACGGATGGTGCGATCTGACACCTGACGTTCCTTGAGCATGGAGTTCACCTTTGATCTCTTTAGAAGTCTTTCTGTGCTCTTTTGTTACATTTCGCATTCAGTCTCTTTGATTTGTCATCAATTTTACTCCCGCGGCCACGTCCAGAGAGGTTGGCTACAGTCCCATGGATCTTAAATTTCTGAATAATATGTGCAAGCAACTGTAGTCACAGGAACATCTAGCTGCTCGGAGATGGTCTTATAGCTTTTACCTTTACCATGCTTGTCTATAATTTTCTTTCTAATCTCCTGAGACAACTCTTTCCTTCGCTTCCTCTGGTCCATGTTGAGTGTGGTACACACCATGTCACTAGACAACACAGTGACTACCTGGAACCCTATATATAGGGTTCCCACTGACTGATTACAAGATTGTACACACCTGTGATGCTAATTAGTGGACACATCTTGAATTAACATGTCCCTTTGGTCACATTATTTACGGTCTTTTCTAGGGGTACCATCAATTTAGTCTAGGCCTGTTCCATGATTTTATTTTTTTTAAATAATTCCATAGAAGCATGGTTGAAGAGCAATGTATGACTTTCATTAGTTAACATTCATAGAATTTTTATTCATTATTAAAGTTTTTTCTGTGACCATTATGAGTTTTTCTTTCATTGACCGAAGGGTACCAACAATTTTGTCCATGTGTGTATTACATTACTATATAAAACAGATTTTCTTTTTCAGCTGCTGAACATTTTTTACCACGTTTAACCAGCCGTCATCAGCATTAACAAGTGGAAACAAGTTAACATGGAAATTCATGCTAGTTGCAGCAGGGAGTTGCCACTGAGTGTCATTTAGGAGACAAATAGAGGATGAGAGATATTAAGGCTCCTGGTGATAAATGTTTCTCCCCTCTGAGTGCCTGTTTTCACCACAACCGATATAAATCTGGAAATTGCTCTTGATTTGGGTGTCTGCCTCAGTTGGACTGTCTATTGCCTCTGTAGTGTTTACAGGACATGAAGTGTGTGTTTCTGTGGCCCTGCTGAGGTCCATATATCACCCCAAGGCTCTCTGGGAGATCTTTCTCTTTTGGTGTGGCGTATGTACCAGGCTAATGGATGGAGGACGAGCATGGCCCCAGAGGTCCTGTTGGTTTACGTTGTGTTGGAGGAGTTTTATTGGAAGGGTGAAGGACCACCCATGTGCTGGGCTCTCTCTTTCAGTCCTCCCTGCTCATCCGCACACGGACAGGAATATACACAGACTTCAGCTTCACACAGGCATCCCCGAGAGATCCTCGGTCTTTGGGTTCAGAACCCTTCACACACACATACAACATCTAAACATCATGGACTCATGAGTGTACACACATGCGATTTATGATTAGTAAGTTTACAGATCTGTATGTTGAGGCACCTGCATGTATACACACCATTAACCTTATGGACATTTTTCCAAGACGAGCAACGTGTCCGGTTAAGGGGGAACGTTTGTAAGCAGTAAAAGTTTGAGGGTTTGTACGATTTTATTTAATTTTTATGGAGTCTCTTATGCTCACCAAAACTGTATGGAGTTGATGATGAAATATTTATACAATTTCACATGTCCTATTAGTATGGTTTAAAATAAACAAAACAAGACTTAATAACCCCAAATTTTTTTAAATACTACATTAATAACAGCTGTTGTTAATGCAATTATTGTCCAAGCAAAAAATATTATTATTGGAATATTATGTACAAGGTTGTTGCTGGTGCAAGCTTTGGTCAGATATATGTAATTAGTGGTCAAAAGTTTGGAGACTTATGTTTTGCATTGAATGTCTGGCGCTGTACTACTTTATGTAGCCTGAAATAAATGTCCAGGAGAGAGCTGTTTGAAGAGGTTATAACTTCATGATTTCACATCACTTCATAAAACGCACTTCACTGTTTTGTCCACGTGCATGTGCTTTACAAAAAAAAAAATTATTGCATTTTCTTTGGGTGAGATAAAAAATGAGCTTTCTGTGTAAATATACAAAAAAAGCCTGAGTAAGTCAGGAGGGGCGTGTGTTCTCAGGGGGGATCAGTCTCGGTTCAGGGGCTTTCCTTTCCCACAAAGGCCTACTATACAGGGGAGCGATCCCAGGGGAAGGGTAATAGAAAACTGAGCTGGCAAGGAAGACTTGGGGCTGGGCCTCACTGAGAGAACAAGTCCTCCTCAGGGCACTGTGCTCTCAAAGGTTTACATGCTCCCAAGGTTTCAACTTTACGAGGCCTTTTACCTATACAGCTGTTTGACCTTCCTGTGAGTGAGGATGAGTGTGCATACCTCACTGCGCTCTTTCATAGGGTAGAGGCAGGGTTCTGTGTTGATGAGGTCATTGTAGAGGACACTGGCAGGTAGTATTGGACAAAGAGGATTCAATTCTCTGACTCGTGTTGATTCTGTAGATATACACTCCTGCCAGCTGCACTTTCTACTGTGGGTTTTTGATAAAAATTGACCTGCAAATGTGTTAAATGGAGGAATGCAGCTTCAGCTTTTGATGTCTGTTCAGCCTTTTGAATGGCAAGAGCTTAATTTATATTTTAGTTGTTTTTTGAAATAGACAATTTAGTTGTTTATTTAAAAATAAGTTACAATAGACGCTGTTCTTTTAAAGATTCTGTCCACTAAAGAATCCTGAAAAGTCAGCAATTTCAACAAAATATTCAGCAGCACAACTGTTTTCAAGATTGGTAATCATAAGAAATGTTTCTTGAACAGCAAATTATCATATTAGAATGACTTCTGAAGGATCATGTGGCACCGAAGACTGGAGTAATGACCACCATCACAAGAATAAATGCCATTTTTATTAAGTATTAAAATAGAAAACAGTTAAAATTGTAAGTTCACAACCTATTTTTACTGTATTTGACTAAATCAATGCCGTTTTAGTGAACATAAGAAAAACAAATTCAATACAATGAGTTCAACAAGAGTGTTCAGTCTATGCTATTTTTTGTTTTGCGGTCCATTACTAATTTTTGCGGTTTGATTGCTAAAATTAGCACCAGTAGTACAAGCTGCATGGTTTAAGGTATCTTTTCTTTCTGTAGCACAAATGGTGTTGAAATGCCTAACCCAGAGTTTGAGTAATTATAGTGATGCTTACCTTAGTTTATTAACAAGAAAAATACAGCCATACCTCGGTTTACGAGTTTAATTCGTAATAACTCATATAAATACTAACTAATAACTGACAATTAAACTCTAAAAGTACTTGACAGTTTACTGTAACGCGCACTTTACCTTTGAGTAGCGTCGCTGCTGGCGTGATGGAGAGGAGGGTTTTACTGCTTACAAGGAGAATTTCGTACCTTCTTTCTTACTCCTCTTGAGGGCCATTGTCTATATGCTGTACTGCACGTATATATTTCACTACGTGAACAATAGCGATTAATGTTAACAACACGAGGTAAAACTGCTGTAAATCACTTATAAAAGTATCACTATGGTGAATGATGCAACCAAACAGAGCGACGCTGAGAGAATGAATGAGTTAAGGGGTGATGGGCTTTGTGAGAGGCTGTCTTTAGGATATTTCCAGTAAAAATGCGCGCGAAGATGCTGAGCGTTAGGACTTTTCCACAAAAAAATGCGCAATGGAAAAATGTTCTCACACTCCGATAAAATGTTCCTACACCGATTTGACTTTCCATGCTCGTACACCGATTTGCTCGTATACAAAGTCACTCGTAAAACAAGGTATTACTGTACTCATAAAAGTTTTAGCAGACATGCAAGCGAGAATAATACGTGTCCTCATTAGGGTATTAGATACTTGGCTACTGAGTTGGGTGGAGACCTGCAGCATTCAGCTGGAGCTGCCAGAGTTTAAAAGGACAGATGTGTAGGAGTACACCCAGCACATGGCCCATGCTGCACACACTCTTCGTGACTGGGAGCCATGTTTGACAGTGTTTTCAGGAAACGCAGCGTTTGCCTATTTCTATAGCAGGAGCAAGCAGCTGCACAGCGTCTGCTCCTGCAGGGCATGTGTGCTTTTGAGTGAGAACGACTGAGAGAAGAAGAAAATTTGACAAATTGAGGATTTATATCTAGGGGGAAGATGGTATGTCATCTTGATAAAAATGTACTGGTGTGTAAGCACGTTTGTGTTGACATGGGTTTGAATATTCTGATACTGCATACATCTGCCATTGTCTCTGTGGTGTTGGTTTGTAGTAGGCCTACACAATTTGGGGAAATATTTTTATTTATTTTAAAAATACATTTTTGTTTTATTTTAATCTCCATGTTTTTATTTACATATCATTGATTAAAATAAATAATGCATAAAAATATTAAGTTAAATAATTGTTATTATAATATTTCACTGTACAAGAGTATTCAAGAAAAATATAATACATTTAAATTTAAATTTAAATATAAATTTTACAGCCCTATTTACTAGTTAAATTTAGCCTATTTACTAGCTGTATGACAACGTCTCCATACCTGATGCAATGATAAAGTGACCAGCAATAAAAGCTATCGCTTCCATACCAACCTGAGTTCCTAACCAGCCATAATTTTTTCAAAATCCCTTATACAACAACCAACTATTTGACCAACCTCTCCCATCTTTATCTGCACTTTGAGTGCAGTCTCTGCTTTTCAGACACCTGATAAAATTCTTATAGGCTTCACACAGATTGTGACAGAAGGACATCCTATGTTTAACAGGTAGCAAAAAAGCCTTGGGGTTGTTAAGTGATTTTAACCTATGACCTCTTTGTCAGAGGTCAAACCCTTTTTTCTTTGTATTGATACAGCTGTTCTTTATTTGGACTTGTTTGATGTTTTAAGTGTTTGCAAGTAGGAAAGTGTCTGAGGAAGCTTAGACGTGCACAATTAGATGTGACGGATAGCATGTGGTCTTTGTCTTGATCCTGCCCTGCTTGTGGCAGTTTGCACGTCTGCCATTCATTAAATAGATATATCTGTGCAATATTGTTTAACAGCTTTCACCTCTGTTTCAACCTCTTTGCTACTCCATCTTTTGCTTTTGCATCTCTTTGCTACTTTTATAAAGCCTTCGGACCTCAAAACACATCATTATAAATGACGTTACTGCTCTTTTCCTTTTGGTTTCACTAAGTAGCCTGGTAGATAAGACTTCAAATCCATCTGAATCTGCAAGAGATACTGGGATATTATGATACAGAACTCTGATTGGTTCCAGAAATCTCTTAGGAAAATGTTTGAGTGACATCGCCTAATCCCAAGTTATGCTTAGTTTAGTTTAGCTAGGTCCAGATACTCATCAGTTGGTCTAATAATACACTTGATGAGATTCTAATGGTGCTGGTGATTAATCGAGTCTGAGATCCTGCCAGGAAGAGATGATGAGCGCAGCTCTTTACTGGATTTCTAAATCACACTCTTTTATGGGCCCATTTCTCTCCTTAAAGGGCCTAACTACATTCGTACTCCTCTTATGTGACAGATGAGCAGCTTTTAAAGCACCATGTGGTATGCGAATGGAGTTTTCTAATGAGAGAGAGGGAGAGAGAGAATGTTCCCTATAGACTGAAGCATGTCTTCAGCTCTTTTTACAATCGACCACAGCAGTAAACACGACACTGAGAGTGTCTAACGCTCTCCGTCTGCGTTGTGCAACAGCAAATGTATTCCATCAAGTTGATTAATGCAACATCATGCTAATACATTCAGTATTAATTCAATTTCGAAACTATTCAATTGTGCATGCTTTTTTTATGATTACCGAACCAAATACAGTATAGCTTTTTAAGAGCAACCTGTAGAAAAAGCATCTAATCAGAATTTTTGGGGGATATGTCAGTGGTTACTTCCCTATAGGTTGTAATACAAACTTTTTGCAAGATACATCCATCGTAGCTGCTTTGCTAACAACTCTGCTGCCTTAGAAAACAAGCTAGTGTGTGTTCGCGTCATGTTTGATTTATTGAAATGACCTGTTTTTGAGTAGTACATTTAAATTTTGATGATGATATGAACATTTTTCTTTTCCAAGTTTGTAACTATGCGTTGTTTTCAAAACAAGCTCCAAAAAAAAATGGGGGGTAGTGTTAACAGTTAAAGGTTATTGACACTTTTTTTTTCTGGTTGAACAAGGAAGATGCGTTAATATGATTTAGTATTGGATTTTTTTTGGATAATTTTTTTTTTTGCCATGAACTACAAAGCTTCATGTAACCCATGTTATTAATTAATTTATTAAGTTGTTATTAAGTAATTTTTTTATTATTATTAATATTAGTTTATTATTTCTAACAAAAAAAAAGCAGTATGTATGTAACATAATATTATAAATTAAAATTTAATTAAAAGAAATGGGCCAAAGGGAGTTTGGCTTGAGTGGGGTTGGAGGTTCGTCACGCACTGAAAAATGTGTTCGGAAGTGCGCGTAGAAATGGAGCGAGAGTAGTTGAGAGTGTAACCAAGAGAAGAAAATTAACAATTGTGTTCATTTGTTTTCTTAGTTTCCAAAAGAGAATTTAGATCTAGATCTGGATTATTTTAGTGAATGACAGAAAGAGGGAGCCGAAACGAACAGAAGTTTATACACACAAATGAGAAAAGGAAATCGTTTGGATCCATGCCAAAACTTATTTTCTTCTTTCGTCTTGTATTTTCCTTGGTGAGTAATATTTTCGCTATATGTTTTAAGAAGTTTTGAAATATAGAATGTTATTACTATTTGTGTTGTTCGTCCATCGGTTTCGATGAGGACCTTGACATTTAGATTGTTATTATATACGATGTGTCCGCAAGTGGCTGATAAGGCCGATTTGAGCACGGAAGTTTCTGCCACATATCAGGCAGACATGCGTCGACGGCTCTGTTGGTGCACTGGCAGCCCTGGATTTTCGTATGGTGCGCTTCTGTTTGGCAACAGTCGTTCGTCTCTCTTCAAATGCCTGACAGCCATTGTAGATCATTGTGCGCCATACACTTCGGTTTTGTGCCAGGGATTCCCAGGATGATGTATCAATGTCCAGAGACTTGAGTGACGCTTTCAGCGTGTCCTTAAAACGCTTTCTCTGGCCCCCTTGTGAACGTTTTCCCTGAGACAGCTCACCATAGAATAGCTGTTTCGGTATGCGATTATCTGCCATCCTGACAACATGACCTGACGAGACAGTGTACTACCCAGATAAGTGAACTGATCCACAGCTTGTAGCTTTTGTCCCTTCACTATGATTTCTGGCTCTTTGTGTTGGGCTTTTGGAGCTGGCTGATGCATTACTTCCGTTTTATTTGTATTAATGATTAGACCGAAGTTATCGCAGGACACCGAAAATCTCTCCATGCCTGCCTGCATGTCGTGCTCTGAACTGGCATTCACGGCACAATCATCAGCAAATAAAAATTCCCGTAACACAGTCTCCTTGACCTTGGTGACAGCTTGGAGTCTTCGTAGATTAAAGAGTTTTCCATCGGTTCTGTACTTTAGACCAATTCCCACAGGACAGTCTCTGAAGGCGTCTGATAGCATGGCTGAGAACATCATGCTAAATAACGTCGGCGCAAGTACACACCCCTGCTTGACGCCGTTGGTGACTGGAAAGTCCGCAGAGGCTTCGCCATCATCAAGAACTCTCGCCATCATACCATCATGGAATTGGCGTACCATCAATATGAGTCTATCAGGGCAACCAAATTTGGACATGATCCTCCACAGGCCTTCACGACTGACCGTATCAAAGGCCTTGGTGAGGTCAACGAATCATCATGAGGTCATTACTATTTGTAATGTGAAATGGTGATCTAATCTGTTTTTTTTTTTTCCAGAAGGGTACAAATGTGGAAATTGTTCAAAATGTATTTAAGTTATTTTATTAAGAAAAAATGCATTGCATGTGACGCTAGCTTTGCTAGCTGTTTCAATGTCAAAGGAGTGATCATGTGGCTGATAAGCATGTATGTTAAGTGTAAATGAACGAAACTGATGTTTTGCATTTTAAATTCTTGAAATTGAGTTATCTAAGAGTCTGAGTTGTCGTTTTTAATTACCTGTTATTTCATTATACTCCAGTGAGTCAAACCCGTCTTTTGTGTTCTATATTCAGTTATAATTCCCCAACTAGATACCAACGTTACTACGATTAACACTGGGTAGTTGCGGGTTAAATTCATATAGATCCATTTTGTGTAGAGTGTTGCCATAGAACGAATCATTTCAGAGTCCAACATTTCAGATGTTAGCAGGTCAGAGTACTATTTTTGAGTTGCAATAATCCAGACATGCAAACCCAGCATTAATCGCTGACATTAATCTGTCTGTCAGACAAAACATACCTTTGCAAAACCCAACCAAAGCAGAGCGATAAACTTTACCCTGCTCGTCTGTTGCAAGTTCATCAAGTGTTTTCCATTTGATCATGTCAGATTTTAATGATGTATGTTTTGTTTTTGTTTTTTTCATTGATGCCTTGGGGACTTGTTTTCTAATCAAATGTGATTGTCTGTCACTTACACCCTCATTATAAGTGTAAATTTTATGTCCAGACTGGAATTAATTGGTCTCTGCTGTATAATAACTGGTCAGTGACTGTTGGTCAAACACATTAAATTCTTATCCAATCATAACAAACACTGTCAGACTGCACTAACCTTGTTTGTGGATATTGGCATGCTCCAAATTGATCTTCCACGTTAAGATTAGGTCATTTGGCTTTTTAGACCTTTTTAGTAAGTCAATTGCCAAGATTAAAATATCAAGGATTTTTTTGGGCAAGGTTCTTAAGGTTTTCACCATCTCATCATCATAATGCCCTTTGAATCCTCTGCATAATATACTCATTGGTCTGACTTACTATAAATAATATAGCGCTAATGACTCACTGAAAGACTGAATACACTGATGACCGATTAACTGACTGACTAACCAAATATAATGCTCACTGGCTGACCGAATTTAGCAGTGACCCATCAACTGATTGATTGAAATATTGCTGTCTGGGGGATACATTTCAGGCTAATTTAGGCCTGCTGAGTGACATAATAACATAATTCAGTCCCCAAATTCCACCTAGTGGGATGGATGGTTTAGGATAGGGCTCCTGCATGGATTTCTACAGCCTCTTGACTAGGCTGGATGTCTGTGACAGGAATTTCAGTGTTTTCTATGCCAAATAAAATATGGTTTTATAGATTCTACCTCCAACAGGGGCTTGTTGAAATGTCATAAAAATTACATTGAAGTCCTCAGGACTGCTGTGAAAATAAACAAATATCCCACAAAATCTCTCTTTATTGTTGGAAAATTGATGCATTTGCTCAATAAATAATGAATGTTCAAGGATATGACTTTGCCAATTGAAGGTCTTGGATGGAAAATATTCTCTCTAGATATAAGGAAGAAAGTTGACCAGTGTTTTCTCTCTTTCTTTCTCTTGCTCTAATTATAGTCTGGTTAAACTGAATTAATTGGAATACTGCAATATGTAGTGATTGTTCCATGTTGCTAAATATGTACATTTTAATACGGTATTTATAATCAAAGGTTTGATTTCATTGGAAAAATCACTGTAAAAGTAGAATGTCTGAAAGGGATGCTTTTACATGTTTAATGTAGGAAAAAACTCAAGATAAATTAGATGAATTATTGAATTTTTATGGGTAGCTAAGACTGTGTAGTACTGTTGTACAATTTGTCAGTAAAAAAAAGTAGTAAAGATGCATTAAATTGGTCAGAAGTGTCAGTAAAGACTTTTACATGTTACAAGTTATTTCTATGTCAAATAAATGCTGTTCTTTTAAATTTTCTATTGATCAAAGAATCTTGAAAAAAGTATCATTTCCTTAAAAATATTAACACCGCATTTTCAGAATTGGTAACAATGAGAAATGTTAGTTGAGCAACAAATCACCTTATTAGAATGATTTCTTAAGGATCGTGTGACACTAAAGACTGTGTCATCAGAGGAATATACCGTATTTATTAGAGTATAACGCGCAAAATTTTCTACCAAATAAATAAATAAAAGTTAGGGTGCGCGTTATACACAAGGGCTGGGCTGGGCCGGTCCTTTGAGGGCGCCAGTGAATTGTGAGTTCGCGCTGCGCATTTTACGGGTTGCAGCCACTCACTGTATGCGAGGGCGAAGAAAAAAATATACTCATAACGGTATAATTATTAGTTCGTTCGAGGCTCCCGCGAATTCGTTCGTTCATCCGCGGCTCCCCGTCTCACGACTTTCACTCTGGATTATCACTTCATTTGTTTTCTGCACTATTATAATAAATTCACTCATTTGCACTTGAATCCTTGCTTTCCCCGCTCCCCCTCCTACCTCCTCTCTCCTCAGCTGAAGTGCATTACAGTAAATTGTCAAGTGTTTTTAGAGTTTAATTGTCAATTATTAATTAGTATTTATATGAGCTCTTAATGGTTATAATTTTAACTGCAATTAATAGGGTAAAACCCCAAAAATAATTAAAATGGGCATTTGTGGTGGTGTGGAACGAATAAATTGATTTTTAGTGCATTCCTATGGGGACATTTGTTTTGGTGTACAAGCATTTTGGATTACGAGCTCGCTCTTGGAACGAATTAAACTCGTAAACAGAGGTATTACTGTATAAGTATATGTTATACAATAAATAAATGTTTTTTTTTATCATGGCTGCACGTGTTCAACAACATTTTTTGTCAATTACAATGCTTGGTGTGAAACAAAATTTTATACCGATTTTTAATCGAAACACGTGCGCGTTATACTCGAATAAATACGGTACATTTTAAAATGTATATTAGAAAAGGACCAGGTGTTGCCATGGAGGTAAGGCTGAGGGACTTTACTTTTCCTCACTGGGTTCTTGTTGCGCTATAGTGTGTGTGTGTCCATTGGCTGTAGAGCTGCAGGAATGCTGGTGTTTGCTAAGTGGAGAGAACTACAGAGACTGTCCAAATACACGTCTGTTTGCCAACTGGGAGCATATTGCTGTCTCTGTGCTGGGAGCCTCACTGGTCCCTGAATGGAGACTCTTGTGCGGAGAGAGAGGAGAGCTGGCCAATGATATTGGAAAGACAACATCGCTTAGTGCCACTGCCCTCTCCAGTATTCTGGAAGTGCTACAAGAAGATGCTGTTGCCCCATTTGAAAACCAGTTATCAGTGCTGCAGCCTTCCAATTCTGCTCATACTCTTGTAGATTTTTCTAGTGCATGTTGGGTTTTAGTTATGTTTTTGAATGAGGATACTTTGCTGTTCCCGATCTTTACCAGACAAAGTGATTTGACACCTTGTAAAGACATTTCTTTTTCAGAAATTTAATCCACCTGATGTACCTAAATTAATAGTCACGTTTCAAATTGTCTGCTTTCCATGTACCCGTATCCCTGCCTCATGCAATCTGTAAAATACTGTCCCCGTATACTTACCTCTTGCAGAATCCTTTATAACCTGAATACAGTGCATTCGTTTTGAGGTTCAGTTCAAACTCAACTTTTCACTGTCATGCTCAAAAGAATACACACCCCGTGGAGATTCTTTATAAGCAACAGAAGATATGTGCATGTTTCCCAGAAGACAGATTAAGGACAATTTTCCTTTATCTTCAGCTCTTAATGCATTGTTTCTCCTTATATACCGTCAAGGAATCTTTGAGTTGAACTGCTCAGGACAAAGGAAAAACAAGGATCTCCAAGAACAAAAAACAAACAAAAAAAAACATTTGTGGATTATCCAGGTAATGGCACACACTATTAAGTGTATGTAAACTATTGAACTTGGTCATTTTTATACGTTCATCGGCTTTTTGTCTCGTGTGCTAATATGTGATCTAGTAAAATCTTATTCAGGATAGTACTAAATAAAAAATTATATGGATTTTGTGTGATCTTATTTTGTTAAAATTAACGTTTTGCAGAATCTCCAAGGGGTATGTAAACTTTTGAGCACGACAGTGCATGTTGTTTTCTAAGCTCAATGTAAAGTTGAGTTTGCATTGAACCTCTAAACTAATGCACTGTGTCCAGGTTCTACAGTTTATGATACAAAAACTGAAGACCCTTTACTAGGGTCTAGGTACTACCCTTTACCTTTACTTAATTTGCTGGCATGCAACACTACCAGTCGAAAGTTTAGAATTACGTGTTTTTATTTTTACGTTTTTGGTCTCTTATGTCTAACAAGGCTGCATTTACTTGATGATGATTTTTACAAATTTACCTTGTAAAATATTATTACAATGTTATTTCTTTTGATTTTCAGGAGACATTACATAAGTCTTACATGCCCTTTTGGTGTCTTTATGTGTATATTGAGTTTTATTTTTGTTCTTGGCTTACATTTGAAACATTTTGTTTGAGATTGTATCAATCAAGAACACCAAGTGGTTATAATTTTATTTATTTATTTGGTTATAATTAGATCATTAAAGCTGTTTGAGCAAAGAAAAACAAAACAAAAAGTGATTTAGCAAATAAAAATTTGTATGAGCTCTCTGAACAAATCGATTCACTTTGAATGCATCTAAATGCTTCACATTGTCACTACTAATTAGTAAGGCTAATCATGTTGCTCTGCCGCATTGGTGTAAGGCCCAGGTTAAGAGCCAAAAGCCCCTATATACTTCCCTAGGCCTTTTTGACAGGTTCTTATGTCCTTTTGAAGATCCCATATGAAAACCTAGTGTGACATCCATAATGCGTCTATCTGCTCAAGCAAGTAGTACTTGACCAGCACTGGAGTGTACTTCTGAGATGGAGTGTGCTTCAAAGGCAATGAATGTGTTTGCTATGATAATATAAGAGTATAGTTCAGATTTGTGGCATGCTTCTGGACACTCATATGGGAGAGGAGATTAGTTTTGTTGCATTGGTTGCATCCTCAACATGCGCACCAACTCACACTCCACCAGGTTTTGACCTTGGCTCCAGGCAGCTCTAGGCTTTAAGCTGAACGCTTCATCAAAGAGGACTGACTCCTCGAGGCACACATGTGTTCCCTGTGCTCCATTGTTGAAGAAGGGATGAATAATGTATTTTGCAATAAAGGATAGAGCCTTTCTCGTCCTTTCTGCATAGTCATGTGCCAGACACTCATGGACTCTGAATAGGGCCCTCATATTATACATACTTCCTGCTTCTAGTCTCTACTTCTGACACACCGGTACAAAGAAAAAGTATTCTGGCAGTACTAGAGTCAGGAGCGTAAAATGTATAATGAATGCACTTGTCTCACAGAAACAATCTTTCTGTCAACTTCGTAATAGCTTAGTACTTAATTACCATATTCGTGTACTATGGTACTTTTAATATGTCTGTGTGGCGATAAGCTTTCACATACAGTTCACATGTCAATGAATATATCTCATCTGTTGACAGTTTTGGCATTACCACTTCTGGTAAGGTTTAATAGCCAAGCCTGAAGAAATAAACCCTCCTCAGCACTATTTGATATTTTTTCCACGATTAGTTGCCTAATTTTTCTTTGCCATGGCTTACAAATAGAGAAAATTATATCATTTATTACATCTTTCAAAGACATCATTTATTAATTTGTTCAAGATGTTCAAGATCCCCACACACAGTTGGATTGAGCGCAAAATCCGTTTCCTTTACGTCAGCAGGAATAATCTGATGAAGCCACAGTTCTCCCTGTATGTCTGCTGATTCTCTTATTTAACTTATTTATCATGATCCTAGTACTTTTGTGTGAGCTGTGTTTATGTAAATACTTGTGTGGGTAGGTGTACACAGGACAGACCTTGATTTCTTGGACTAGTTAACTAAAGATGGCTAAACACACTACTTGCATCCACTGTAAACCAACCAATGTGCACTCTTTCATATACGCAAACACCCTGACTGGCAAACACCCACTCATTCGACTTTGCTCTGACTGACAAGCTGTTTGTGCTTATCATCATAGACTAATTTGTTCTACAAGGATTTGTTCTGCTAGCAAGGTCACTGTCTAGGGCCACTCACACAGAGGGTCCCTGTTGAGCAGCACTCATACACGTACACACACACACTTCCAGTAAGGACTCCTCCTCTGTTCTCACCAGTTAACCAAAAAGGGTCCTTTGAAGTCAGCTGGAGTCTAGCTGTTACTGGAAAAACAGCTTCTGAAAAACCCTTTACCCCTCCTGATATGCTGTTGCCTTGTGAAATTTTGTGATACGTCACCAGTTTTGCCTCAATGAGTCTTAAGATCATCTCACATTTTGAAACGGTAGCTTTACAAACTACAGACTCATGATTTTCAACTACATTCATTCTCTAGTTTAAAAATGTAGTTCGCTGCAAGCGACTAGCGATTAAGTGGCTTGCTGCTGTTTTGAAAAATTTGCTATTATCAGTTAATACCTGGCTACAGTCAGGCTACTTTTTAGAAAATGTTGTTAGCTACAATCTATTTGTTTATTCACATTTTTACAATTTAAGTAATTAAATTGTAGAGCTTAAGGAAACACTACAGACTACATCATTTGCAATGCTGGATATGGGCGAGCGCTAAAGAATTATTTCGCCTGTTTTTTTTTGCTTGTTTCGGATCCCTGATTGGTGGGTGTTAACGTTTTTTAGTTGTTTTTTTACATCCACTGTAGCTGCTTTGCTAACAACTCTGTTGCATGAAAAAAACAAGCTAGCATATGCTTGCATCATGTTGGATATTTTTTTTAAATGACCTACTTTTTAGTAGCAAGTTACGATTTTGATGATGATATGAGTATCATTTTTATTTATTTTTTGCTTTGTACTTAGCTAGCCATGTTAAAACTATAACTAATATCTCTGAATATATGACTTGAATATACAAAATAACTGATCCACTGATTTCTCACAGCTTTACTGAATGAATTCCAGCTGAAGGTCTGATAGTGTTACCCTCATTATGTTGTTTATAGGAAACATTTTTGCACTTTACATGTGTAACATAATTTGAGATAAGTTTCATCCCTCTTAACGCCGCTATTATAGCACTGTTTTATGAAAAATGTTCCAGTTAAGCAGTTCTGGAATGTTTCTTCAGGATATGACACCGTATTGACTAGCAATGTTGTTGTGAACAGGCTTTGGCAGCTAATGAAGAATGAACTGTAGAATTCATTACAGTCCATCCTGTGATTTATACTGGCCTAAGCATTGCAGCGCTGACTGCTGCTGTCTCAGGGGGGGACGATGTCTTTACCAGGTTTTGCCAGACCTCCGCTACTGTGAGCAGAGAGACACCGCAGTGGAAAAGTCAACAACACAATTTGGGTTTGCCTTGGATTTGAATATATTTGTTCCAGTGGATCTAAAAATGGCTAATGGAGGATTTGGGTCTGGTTTACTTTAGATTAACGAGTGGTACTTTTATCTTAGAGGTTTTAGTTCAAACTGCTGACTCATTCTTTAAAAACTGTACAGTATAATTAGAAGCATCATTATTTTTATAATGCCATTATGCTGTTAAAATAAAATTTTCTGAACAGTAAAGTCTCACGGTGAGGCTGTAGTTTGTAATTGTTCAGACAGGTGCGTGGCTTGTGCTGAACGGTGATCCCATCAGTTATACAATCAAAGTCAGCAAGGGCTCTGGAGAATGAGTGTGCAGTAAATCAGGCCTGATGAGAGGCACTCCGAGGGATGGGAGAGTTTCTATGCTGCTTGAGTCCTTTCCAGTCCTCCATAATGCTCTGTCTGGACTGCTCTAGTTTCATTACCCAGCTCTCGGTGCTGTGCCAAGTGGGTTGGCCTTTATTAGCTTCTTTGCTTTGTTTGATTGTATGTTTTATTCCTTGCTGGTTGGTATCTAGTATTTAAATCTAGTTGCAAAATTCCAATATCCCATTGGCTAGTTGCCAATGAGGATGGAATGATATGATATCTATTTATAATAATGTCCAGCAATGCATAGTTTGGTGCTTCTCTGCAGGCCCATACAAAATCTGCAAGTTTTTGGATTTAAACATGGCGGAATGTGTTAAATGGAATCCAATGCTGCACTCTATAAGCATAGATCAGGTCAGCCAAGATGTTTAATAACTGAACATGCAATGGCTAGAGCTGAATGAATAATAACATGCTTTCCAGTTCTATGGAACTCTGTGGGGGGGGGGGGGGGGTTTCTGCAGAAGTTTGGGCCTGCTGATCAGATGCCAAACTTCAAAATGTTTCTACTTGGTTTCAATCAAAAGCAACATAGCAGACCAAGACAACATTTATTTACAAATGAAATGTAGTAACCATCTTATAGGTGTCTTCAAGTAGGAATGTTTAGCATACATTATAACCTACTGAGGTGAATTTTAATATTTGACCATTTGTTTCTTCTTCTGTATGCACAGGGCCTGCAGAGGTCCCGATGATGTCACCCAATGGATCCATCCCACCCATCCATGTGCCTCCTGGCTACATCTCCCAGGTAAGTGCAAACTTTGGTTTGGGAAAGGGTGAAAGAAAGAAAAAAAATATATATATTCCCACCACAATTATTTTGACTCTTCCCTCAGTCTCTGAAAACCATAATAGACTCACAATGGATGCCAAGAACAGCATGCCACATGAGCTGGAACAATCATTGTACTCTTTGTTTAAATGACCCCCACGCAAATAACAAATTAGTAGAGTTGTTACTTGAGAGTGTGCTTGTGTGACAGCTTTCCTCTCACATTCCCATCCACTTACCTCTGTAAGTGACACCTGTGGTATCTCCAGGGCTCTTACATCTATATTATGATCCATTAGGCCTTATACAAGAATCTGTCATCGTTCCAAACTGCATGGTGATTCCTATCTGGCAGTTGCGAGGAGTAATCAATATGTAGCAAGTGCTGATCTAGAATGAGCTCTCCAAACCGTAATTCTTATCTTGCTCGTGATCGGCCAGACATGAAAGCAGACCCCTGACCAGTAGCTGGTGGAGAGATGCAATCAGCACGACAACGGCTCTGGGCCTGGAGCCTAGTGGTTACATTACATCTTCATTTATAGTTCAGCAGACCTCACCTCAACATCTACCCACAAGACACGCTGGTGTTAGAAAAGACTATTAAGAATATTTGCTTTGACTATTGATTTTGATTAAAAAAAGTTGATTTCCTTATTAAGATTTTAGACTTTTTGCTCTTAACCTCTAAGCTAAGAATAATAGAAAATGAGTTGTAGTGGGTCTTGTTTTCATGACCTTCCCATAGTGTTTCTATTGATGGTGCCATGCACTTATTGCAAGGAGATTATTCCTCAAGGAGGCAATGGTAATTGCTCATGTCACCCTTAACCACTCATGCAAATGCCAGCTATAATGTCATAGAGGGCAAAGCAGAGAGTAAATACATGTTAAAATGTCATGGAGGGCCAAGCGGAGAGTAAATGCATGTTAAAATGTCATGGAAGGCCAAGCAAAGTTGGGGAGATATTCCCCACCTGACCTTGTAACCAATGTTGAGTAAGAGTGGTTATCTAGTGATGGCGTTTACAAGAAAGGCTGCTAAGAGCTCAAACAGATTAGGTTTCTGTTTAATTCTAGTGGGTTTTCTGTACTCTGTACTCTGAGTAGGAGAACAGAAAGGCGTCATGCACCGATTTTCTTTTTGAGGGTTGACAGTGGCAATGCTTGCCAACTTAATTGTCTGGGTGAGATAAGACAGAGCCAAAGGGGGAAATAATACAGTAAACGTATACAAGTATAATATAAATTTAGTTTTGATTTTCTTTTTTTAACTTTTTTTAACTATTCCCTCTTAGTTTTAATGGGCATGACTCTTCACTCCTCGTGTGGCAGTTGAAGGAATGTGCAAATTGTCCAAAGGTCACTGTATTTGTTTAATTTAGGCCAGTGCCAGCTATGAGCGGGAAACGCCATCAGAGCTGTGGGCATCTAACGAGAGGAGACGATAATTTTTTGAGAGAGTTTTCAGACTGATTCATCCTTATTGTTCAGTGCAGCTGTCCAAACTGAGGGCCAGCTGAGATCACCTCTGTTGAATAATATGAAATTTAGATATTTAGCAGTCATATTGTCGACCTTGAACTTGCGCCATCTGGCAATGTCATTGCACTCTCCGCCATAATTTTTTTTTCTAGTACTACAGTGGGGCTGAACAGTTGTTTTATAATGATTAACATTGTAAAGTGCAAAGTGAAATATTTTCATATCCATAAAATTACGTGCAAAAATGTAGGTCATAGACCATTTTTGGAGATCCAGAAGACGGTAATTACAATGTAAATTACATTGTAAAAATAAATGTTAATAAATATTTGCACATATTAATAATACAGTAATACCTTGAGATACGAGCAAGCCTTCTGGTAGATTTTTGCTTCTAGATTAGAGTAAATATGTGAGATACGAGCACGCGTACTGACACCGACACATTCACTTCACGTGTTTGCTGATTTCTGTACACATCGCCCACGAGTAGTTGATTTTTCTCTCTATTTTGTGCATTATTCTTCATAATAGCGATGAGTTCTAAGAAAGTGAGTGGTAAGGATGGTAGTGAGAAGAAGAAACGCATGATGACCATGGAAATGAAGCGTGAAATTGTGGATAAATATGAGCGTGGTGCCCGCGTGACTGATCTAGCACGCATGTATGATCGCAGTACATTCACAATATGTACCATCCTAAAGCTGAAGGATGCTATCAAGAAAGTAAATCCTCCTTGTTTCATGTGATGTTTCACTTTTTCTTTTTTTAATCTGCAAAAATGTCTGTTTTTCTGTCAATATGTGGTGCTGTGTGTACATTAATGTGGGAAAAAAATGAACTTAAATGATTTTAGCAAATGAATCATTAAAATCAAATAAATGACTCAATGGCTGAAATATAACAAAGAATGAAAAATTTAAGGGGATAAATTTGAATACTGAATACTTTCCATACCCACTGTGATATATATATATATATATATATATATATATATATATATATATATATATATATATATATATATATATATATATATATATATATATATATATATATATTGTGTGTGTGTGTTTTTTTAATTTTTTTTGCACGTTTGTCACTTTTGCATTTGATCTAAAATGTTTCAGATCATCATTATTTATATAAATAAATAAATGAAAACTAATTCAAAATATGTATCTCAAAATTTGACCCATTCTCAGCTCACATTCCTCATTCTCAGTCAGTCTGATGTCTCTCATAGACAAGCGTAACGAAACAGTGTCTCTCACTATGTGCTCAACATCTGAATCCACTTACTTGATCTAAGCTTTGCTGATCACTCTTGACACCCTCTTTCTCACACTGCTGTCTGCTTATTGATAGGCCTGTCAAAACAGGCTGTCATACACACACACACACGTAAACACGCTCTCAGGGGCAGCAGGTCGGACAGTTGGTGTAGTGTTCAAGTATTGAAGAGGATTTTACAATATAATACATTATTTTTCTGACAATTAGTATTATGAAATACTAATGATCATTCATGTTCATTATGAATGATTGTTGCATTGATGTTTCAGGTCCTTTTGTTTTGTACTTAAAATTCCCAGACATTTTAAGCTTAATTCTCCTTTAAAGTATCTGATTTTCAATTTCATTAAAATGAAAAAACGTTTTTCTTTCTCACTAAAGGTGCTGGAAGACAACACAGGGGTCCGGAGAGTGGTTGTCACACCTCAGTCTCCAGAATGTTATCCCCCCAGCTATTCTCCAGCCATCTCTCCAACTCATCACTTACCTCCATACATGGCCCCACCACCCTTTATTCCCAACTCACACACCGCCTTCTACCCACCCGTCAGCCCTGGGGACATTCCCCCCCACCAGTACTACCATCATCATATCCCGCCAATGTACAATGAAGGTAGGTGTGCATTGATCACGGTTTACTCTTATTCTGGTATTGTCATAATACCTAGTGAAATCTCAGTTCTATTACCAAAACGGATAACCTTTTGTCCACACTCACAAAAATCGTACTGTGTGTTACCTTTTTACAAAGCCTCTACAAGCAGTCTCTAGCCCTCTATGTCCATTTTCTTGTAGAGTTTTGCTGTAACCCTGATCATACTCGTATGCCTATAACTTTCTAGTAATCCTGAAGGTCTTGATCAGGTGTGTTTGATTAGGTTTGGAGCTGAAGTGGACATCGCAGGCAAGAGTTCCCCTAAAGAGATGGTGGTTAAAAAATGAGATTGGATGAAATATTATATTTTAGTGCTTTGTATTTTTCTCACTTCTCGCAAAAACTTTGCACTCCACGTACAAACTTTGCGTTCTCTTTCAAAACTTTATTATATTTTTCAAACAGATATTTCATTGCTGTTTTGCACTTTTTGGGGGGGAATCCAATTCTTTTGCTAGATACTGCAAATGCTTTGAAATATAATTTTTCCTCCAATCTCTTTTTTTTCTCCCCATCATCATGTACCTTTTTAATGTTTTTGTAATGCTGTATTCCATTTACCTTGGAAGTGGTATTTCGGAGATGGTAATGTCACACCTGACCACATTATAATACAAAAAGGTCAAATAAACAAGATGGCTGTGTCCAAGCAAACCTTTGTTGTGCTTGCTTTTTCTGAATACAAAAGCATAATTATTATTTTGCATAGTATTAACCACAAATAGAGGTTAATACTGTGTGTGACACATGCTAATAAACGCTATATTACTACTGTATTTCTGGCATTCCAATTAAGTTTCTTACTGTGGTCTAGGAATTTCCCATTTCCGAGGACTAATGGAATGCACCATAATTTATCCTATTCCCAACTTATATGGCAGTTTCATGGTTGAACGATTTTGTTGCCGCAGAGATAATTCCTGTGTATGGCATGAACTACCTTGGGCGAGATGAGCCATATAAACCGCCACCAAAGAAGATGAAGGATAGACTGGAGCGTCAGAATCGTCTCAACAGCCCTCCCTCCATCTATAAGAGCAACGTGGGCTGCAACAACATGTACAATGGCTATAGCAAGGTCCACGGAAATCTTGGGGGTGGAGGTGGTGGAGGAAGCAGTCCTGGGGCTAAAAAACCCACCCGTGGGGCACGAAGTAGCCCCAGATCCAGCGAGCCAGAAGGTAGGAACTTTTGCAGTAGTCAAGTCAACAGGTAATTTTTCTATTTATGAAAATAGTACTTAGTAATGGTGTGTATATATATATATATATATATATATATATATATATATATATATATATATATATATATATATATATATATATATATATATATATATATATATATATATATATAAAGAAAATGTATCGAAAGTGACAGTCAAGATATTACAAAACATTTCTACTTCAAATGCTGTTCTTTTGAACTTTCTATTCATCAAGCAGAGTGAGATGCTTATGTTCTGCTTTGTGCCAAAAATTCGCGGCAACATTTACACAAGACATTATAGATGTTATTTTGGTTACATTAAATCATCTTCTACATGGCTAGAATATTTAGCCTCTGATGTTTCACGGCTTCCAATAGACCTCTGTATTGCATCTTTCCCTCCATGTGCCCTCAAAGTTTTTTCTCTCTTCTCTTAAAAAAGAAAAAGATAAGTGTATCAATAGAGGTAAAGGGGGTCGTCATGCCACGGAAACTGCATAGCTGGGAATCGCCAAGGTGCTATCATTTTTCCAGAACCCACAATGTGGCCCTTGTATCTCAGGTTGGGCCTCTGCTGAAAGGCAGCCCACATACCTGTGGAGTCACATTCTCTCAATGAAGGGGTCCTTTGAGCATGGCCACCGATCCTCACCAATTCCACATGTGCCTTATCAGGCCCCCTGCAGTGCCGATTGGAGAAGAGCTTCATTTAAGATGTTCACATGCCGTTTTTCTGCTCTCAACATTTTCTTACATTAACATTTTTCAGAGCATACATTCATAGCTGTTTTTAATTATTCAAACATATGCCTCATTGTTGTTGTTTTCTGCACTTTCTTCTGCCATTTTTTTTCTTTTTTTGCTCTCTCTGCCTTTGGTGTCCTTGAAGTTTTAGCTATATGAATGTGCCAGTGACCCCAGGTGTTTTGTCAATGCAGTGATATTTGCAAGTGCTGACAATTGGGGCAAAGGGAATAACCCCTTTAATTATTTGATCTGCCAAAAAACTAAAACAATTCCACTTTGAATAATTTGTCTGTGTGTGTGTATGTTAAAGGCAGAACATGTAGCATTATGTGCAGGTGTTGTAAGACTTGACTCATTGCGCACTGACATCATGGAAACGTTATATTTCTGCTGCAACCCGTCCTTTGATTAGCTCATGATACGCCTTTACATTCTAACAAGCTAAGGAAGTGCACGTACATCCATATGGTGTATGTTTTACTCACGCTTGGAGTATCTTCAGGATCAAAAGCGACAATTTCCTGCAGATACGACTATTTGTGAAGCTATTACTCAATAACTTTAGCTGCTGTCTCACTTCATACATGATAGTTAGATGCTTCTCTTTGTGATGATTATTTTGTCTCACATATTTTAAAATCATTAAGTTTTAATCCAGTTTTGACGTCAAAATACAATTCAAAATGAATGTAACTCATAACGAAATTGTAACAACGAGCAAAAATTTGTGATCAGGAAATGCAAGTTATTGTTCAGCTAAAAGTGATCACTGAGTTTGATACGCACCAAACATCTCTAGTGTGGTATGAATAAAATATAAATGCAACACGGACCAAAGACATGTAAACATACCAAAACCAGGACATGATGTCACAAGATGCTGCTCTGAAAAAGACAGAATGCTGAACATACCTGTTTTTTCTCATCATAGTCACGATAAGTTGCCCATCACCATTCAATATAGGCATCAGAACCTAGTCTCCTCGCAGCAGATATTCTTTTGCCTTGAGTTTATTGCCGCCATGGAGCTCTTCCATGGAGAAGCTCTTCATGAGTTGTGAATATACGCCATCATATACGCAGATAGTGAGTGCATTTAGCCCAACACACAGCATTGTTTTGGATGTTTGAAAGGTTAAGGAAAAAGGACTAAAAGAACCAAAAAACAGGGTGACTGTATCTTGACTCACCCGCATGTTGTTCCAAACCTGTATTTATTACTTTGTTTGCGGAACACAAAAAGTATATATGTATTAAATCCAGTGTTGTTTTTTTTAACTAAATGGGACTTTTTTCCATTTTTTTCTGACCTTATAAGTCAACCAGTCTGACAAATAATTGAACATTCAATGTCTTCAAACAAATGTCATTTGTAATAACATGAGGGTGAATAAATGATCTCAGACTTCTTATTTTTGGGTGAACTATCCCTTTAAAGCATGCAAACGATCTTATTTTTGGGTTATCAAGCATAATCTGGTGTAAAATCCTGCATGTAAATGCACTCGTGTAGGCCAAGCAGAGCGTTGTGGAGATCACTAGAAGCAAGGCGCTAGGGTCAAGTCTCAAGAGTCTGCAGCTTGCGGCTTTCCTCTGTGGAGTCAACTGAATGGTTGATGAAGTATAGAAAACAAACTTGAGGGTTCTAGTTCACATCACATACTGAGGGCTACAGCCATCTGGACCTCACTCCAGCCTTGCTCCTAGGCATAAATCATCTTGACCACATATGCAGACTGCTTGGCTCCCCAGATCATGCTGGAGATCAGGTTAAGATTTTTTTCTATTTGAGAGGAAGCTGTAATATTATGATCAAACTCTCAAGACTCAAAAAGAACAAAAAAAAGAGAAATGGAGGGAATGAGAGAGAGAGAGCAACAACAAAAGGGCAGACATTCCAGCTGTTGAAAATACTTTGTTGTTGGCATAGCAGCTTGAAGATCCAGGCCTGGCTACCAGACACGGCTGGAGCTGTGAAAACAACTCGACTTGTTCTCTCTCAGCACCTCGTCTGAACGGTCTTTGCTCAGATCACCCCGTGGGCACAAACATGCTCACCTCCGCTCATGAAGCAGCAGGAAACCATAATCTCCTTGGTTCCTAAGCTGCAAGGATATTTGTGCTCTTTACTGCTCCACCCTAATTAACTAGATCAGGCTGGGGCTAAGCCTGTGTGCAAAGGAAGACTAGACTCTAGATTAACCTTCTCAAAGTCTCAATCTTGCAGCACTTCAACCCTAACTCCTTTCTATCTCCAGCTATCCTTGTGTCTTTGCATGGACTCAAGCAGAAACAGATGTTCACTTCTGCTCCTCTTTGGCACTGTGCATTTCCTCTAGCCACGTGCTTTCACTCCGTCATTATCGACCAGAAGCAACAGATGTTAGTTAATCTTGGCTTTGTGTCTTTGCCACAATGGTAACAGTTTCCCACATTCAATCTCCCACAACATATGAGTCACTGAGAAAGGTTGTGCCCCGAGGTCACTTCGATAACAGCACGCAATGGAGCAATGATGGGTGACGCAACATGGGGAAACTGAATCAGATGAGAAGGTCGAGGGCAGTCAAGACCTGGTAACCAGATCCTAGCTCTTCAACTAATTAAACATGACCTTTCTATTATCTGCCGGTACTTATTTGGTCATTTACAGTTGGCACGCCAGAACTTTCACCTATCAAGAGATTCTTACGATTCTGGGTAGGCAGCTTTTCAAGAAGTTGCCATAGAGGCCACTGAGAAATTGGCCAGATTCGACATTTGTGTTTTTCTGAGAATTCCCTCTCACAGCTGTTACGTTAACACAATGCACAAACTAAGTCTGTTTCTCTGGAAGTTTTTGTCTGTGACAGGGTTATTAGTGGTGTCTATTGCTAAATATGACTGTGAAGACAACTCCAAGATATCTCAAGATCTAATGTATCATAACTGTATCTGTATCAAATCAACTTATCATTACTCCATGTACACACACACACACAGGAAATACAAGATCAACACAGATAATATTCTGAGGCAATGTAGCAGTGGCTCAAAAGTTCAAGTTTGGTCAACTAACCCGAACCTCACATGGTCCAAAATCAGTGGGTCATTTTTTTGAGAGCCCTTTTGCACATGATGCACATCGGAAAGAAAAAAAAAGAGCTAGAATATTGGAGACATTTAAATATAGGGCCTATTATGCAAAATTCAGTTTTGCATGGTGTTTTAACACATAAATGTGTGTCAGCAGTGTGTACACAGCCACCTATAATGGTAAAAATCCAACCACTCCTCTTTTTTAATCCCCATAAATCATAAACCTCATCTCAGAACAAGCCGTTTGTAGATCAGCAGTGTCAAACGTACGGCCCGCGGGTCAGATCCGGCCCGCCAGGGGGTTCTATGCGGCCCAGGAGATAAATCTGCAATATGAAAAAAAAAATAAATTCATTTTCGGCGGAACTAACAGCAGATGGCAGCACTGAGCTTTAGGGTCTGAGTGGCGTTTAGTTCTATCAGTTTATGCGCTTTCCTGCTGGCCCTGACACCCTCATTATCGAAATTTATTTGTCAAAAAAGAGAAAAGTGGACACAAAGTGTCGAGTTTAAGAAAAATTTACCTCTTCCTGTATGTTCACGGATGGAATGGGAAACCCTTGTGCTGGTGTGCATGCAGCAAATTTCAGTACTTAAGGAATAAAATATTCGTGCCACTATAAAACTCGAAATCACAGAGTTTAGGTGCCTATATTAAAAAAACACTAAATAAGCAATAGGGACTTAAAGATAATCATACATGGTCAAGGAATGCAACAAAACTGTTTTAACCCAACATCTACACGGGATAATTGGCAGCTATAGCAGATAATGCTGCTGCAAACGTCATCGTTTCGTTTCGATTTCGGAACACAAACTCGTGAGGTTGGATGGAAATAGGATGCGTGACGTGCCAAACTGTGTTTTAAGTTCGCGTTTGGCACGCATCCACATTTTCTCGACGTTGTTCATGTGGATCTCCCTGTCGTTCGGATCTACAAAGTTGTGCTGAGGAACCACAGCGTCGTGAGTGTTGATTCCTTGGTGTAAATTGGAAAGATTTGCATTTGCCGCCCAGCCGTCTGAAATTACGCGATCCGTGGCTATTTGAATATAGGCACCTAAACTCCATGATTACCATGAAACTCAGCACGGCGAGAATTACAACAGCTTGCACGGAGAACTGAGAATAGAGAAGGTAAATGAAATGTTGGTGGGTCTGAGGAAACAGCGATCTGTCAACTGGAGAGGCCAGTGATGCTGCAGTGAGAGCAAGCGTTAATCCTGACGCGAGACAGTACAAAGACAAGATTTCAAGGTTGCTGAGGGAGTTTGAGAAACTATTTCAGGTCTTTAGCGAACTCTAATTGCAAATTGCAGTTTTCGCAAATTGATAAAGTTAAGCAAATTTTTCAAACTATTTTCTTTTTAAAACAGCTGCTACTTAAGATTTTAAGTGTGTGAAGTCAATTCATGTGTTCAGAATTGCTTCCCAGAGTTGGAAAATGAATTTTAAATAAGTGTTTTTTTGAAATTGCACATACTACGTAGGTTGTTCATAATATATTTTGTAAATGGACAATTCATTTAATTTAAAGATTTTTATAATTTTATATAATATATAATATAATTTATAACACTAATACAAAAAAGCGGACTTATTGTTAGTTCTATTTAATTTTGCCATGAGTTTACTGGTCTGGCCCCTTTGACATCAGATTAAGCTGTATGCGGCCCCCCGACCCAAAATGAGTTTGACTCCCCTGTTGTAGATTGTATCTTTTGTGACATCACAAATGCTTAGGCCCCACCCATGAGTGCCAACGGGCTCTGTCCTATTAGCATAGGCCCTGCCCTGAATGAACTATATACAGTTCATGTTTATATCCTCTCCATGTTTATCTACAGCATTTAACAGCAGCATGCAAGTATGACATTTTTTATTAAAGCTACTAAGGTATTTAATCAAGATAATCCAAACCAAGCAGATGTTTTGTTTTTCAGCTGTACAGTCATTTTTCTGGAAAACGCTTGGAGTAGCAGCTCATTCACATTTAAAGATGCATGTGTGAAAACATACTAAATAATAATAATAATTAAAAAAAAGAAAAAAGAATGTACTTTTTTCAGCTTTGTGTACTAGTTCACGTTCAAAAACGAGGCACAAAGTTAACACAAAAATAGACTGGAACCTGTAGAGATTGTGGCACTGGGCATTTAGAGCAGGTCACCCAGGTTCAGTTGCTCTGCAGCTCTCAGCAGTCTCGTTCTCTCCACCTCCCTCTTTTCCCCTCTATCCCTACTTTCTAGCATCTGCCAACTTTCTCCATTCTTTCCAGTTCCCTTCCAGGAAGCGCTGGCGTATCCTTGTGTCCCTTGGCAGTAGTGAGGCCATGCATCTCTGCTGTGAGCGAATGCCACTGAGAGTCCCTCTGGAGATAGCTAGACACATGGGGCTAGTACAGTGAAGGCAAGAGACTGATGCCAGCTTGGCAGTTGTAGAAAAACATGCATCCATTTTATTGGTGAGGCTGAAACAATAGTGTATCAGATGTTTACACACCTACAGTGTCTATCCTACCTACTCTTTTTATAGAAAAATAAAGAGCTGGTAATGTTTTGAGCCGTCTTCTTGTCCTCATTTTAACATCTCCAAGGTAGGCTGACCTGTTTAGTCTGGTGATATATGATGTACGAGGCAGTGTACTGGTGGTGTTTAAAATATTCAATCAATATTTTGCTCATGCAGTATGATTTTGATGGGCTGAAATGCAAATGGCTAACAGATTTGATCGACTGTCTAGAGTCTAGACAGATAGGTATACTTATAGAAAGACAAACTGATCTATATAGATTGAAAGACATACAGATATGCGTGTAGACAGATAGAAAGACAAGAATGCAGATAGTCTGAGAGACTATTTAGACAGATGTGTGTGCAGATAAACAGACAGGCACAGAGATAGGTACACTGATGTCAGTCTATAGATTGATATCCATGTCTAACTTTCTGTGATGGACGGACAGATTGTGAGTGTTTATTTTACACCGTTCATTTGTTTTGAATGCATATGATTGATTTCGTTGCACTGTGTTTGTGACGGTGTGAGAGGGAGGGTATCGTGGCAGTGGTTCTCAGGGAGGCAAAGGTTTGTGTGAGAGAGGGATTAGACAGCCAGCTGTTGAACAGATGGAATGTGTGCTATGCAAAGATGAGAATGATTGGGACTCTTTCTCTCTCTTCCTCCCATACTCCCTCCTCCCTCACAACCAGTTATTAGTATTTTTTTTCTGAAGCACTGTTAATGATGAAGAGTTTCTTTGAGTTTTATTTGATCACTTGGCAATCTACTGTATAATTAAAACATATATTGCTGTTGTTCCTTAAAAGCAATATCAGTTTTAATATAATGCAGTCTGTATTACAAAGTGCTTAAAAAGAAAATACCAAATTTGTTTTCCTGGCAGTTTAGTCATCTTGACTGTGTTCTGTTTTCATTGTCACAACCTCAGTTTGTCTTTCCTATTGACTTTCAAGATTTTCGACTAAGCATTGCTCTGTCATTTTTCTGTTTGGGCTCTCTGGTCCTGTAGGCTGTGTGACTTTTTGTCTAACTCCACCAGGGGGCAGAAATGAGTGTCAATGGAGTCAACAAAAGAACTCTTTATTTTCTGTGTGAAATGCATGAAAAATTCCAGGAGGTTTTAATCTAAAAGCAAACAAAGCGACCCCACTAACAGAATTTGGGACTTTGAAACTTGTTTATGTCTGGCTGATCAGCGTTCCTGATAGTGGCCGTTGAGTTTCTCTGTCTGTAGCCCTAATTCAGGATGCTAGTTAGAGGATGTGAGCTGTTTTTAAGTGCCTGTAGCGGCTCTACGGTGTTCCAGTACTCGCACACATTCACAAACGCACGCGCCGACATGTGGGTGTAGTTACTGGCCTGACCGTTTGGCGTCTGCAGCTCTGTGGGTGTTCTTGGAGAATTTTTTCCCAATAGTCTGCAAATTCAGTTTTGGATCTTTACCTAGCACCTCCTTATATACACATGCAAGCTCAAACACCCAAACACTCCACTCACACTGTAGCTCTAGACCCCTGTCAGTCTTCTTTTTTAAATAATGCCTACTGATGCCTCCAGAGAGAGATTTCCATGTTGGTTTAAAGAGTGTTGTTGGGTCAAGTGTGAGCGTAGCCTTTATAACCGATGACCTTCAGCTTATTACTAGGGACCAACCAAATTCACGATTTCACGGCCGTGACATTTTCCGTGAAATCGGCCACTTTCCGTGAAAACACCCAACAAGCGTGAAATAGTGAAATTTTTATTGAAGATAAATATTTTTACTGATAAAGAGTATACCAGGAGCAGATGATCGTAGCGTCTTAGCCGATTTTGCAGTCTACAAAACAGCAGCAAAAGAAGTTCAGCCGGATACGAGTATAACACCATTCTGGCGTTTGCACAGCAGTCAGTTTCCTCTGCTGAGCCGGCTGCATTACGCTACCTTTCTGTACCAACGAACAGCGTTGACGCGGAGAGAAGTGTCAGCCAGTACACAAGCGTCAATGCACTGCAGCGACAGAATATGTCAGCAACCACATTGGTCGGCCAAATTTTGGCCACGAAAAACTGTAAACTATTTCATTAATGTCACGTGGCATTGCCGAGTGTGTGGCTACGTGCGTTGTAGTCGTATTTTGTTTCCTTTTTGTTTTTTAATACAGGTGAACAGTCGAAAAGTGGTATTTTAGAAAACAAAACAGCGGGTGTGACAGCAGATGGACTGATTGCAGTGATTGGTGCCTAGTAAAAATTGTACCCGTGAATTTTCCGTGAAATCGAATGTTTTTTAAAAAACCTTCCGTGAAATTGCGAATTTTTTGCATGTGATTTTGGTTGGTCCCTACTTATTACCCATGTGCACGGTCTCTGGGCGATGCTGTACATTTGCTAAGGTGTTCAGAATGTTTTGGCATGTTTCTATTTGGTTGCTTGGGGATTATCAGGGTTGCAAGATTTGGCTGGTTAGTTGGTCAGACGATTAAAAAAAACCACGGCTGATTATAGCATCTCTTCTCATCAAGTAGTCGCTACACACCAAAGTTGGGCTTTGGCAACTGTTTCTCTTTCCCTCTCTATCACTCCCCCTTTTTCTCTTGTCCCATCTTAGACTTTGGCCTATAATTGGAGGCAGAAACTCCACCGAGATGTCCAGAGTGACACAAAAAAGAAAGAAGGAAATTGGCTTATTTAGCATGCTGCAGCAGAACAGCTCTACTTTTAAAATGAAGTGTTTGTTTCTTTCCTCCTCTTCTATCATCTTCACTTCCTCTATTTATTTTTCATGTATGTATTGTGATGCAGCAGTGATTCAGAACGTGGCAGGAGGGCGAGACAGAGAGTGAGCAGTTAGCCTCAACCGTCCATTCCCTATGGAGTCCACATGCGTGAGAAACAGACATGAAGCTTTGGGAAGTCAAGTGTTGTGCTTGGAAGCTGTAAAACAGAAAGAGATTCCCTAAGAGGGCAGGAGCAGAAGGAGAGGAGAGGATGGACGCACTGGAAGTCAGCAGAGTTTACTTGCAGACCCAATCAAACTGCTATGCGAGTTTCTTTCTCGGGTTGATGTATTCCGTTTTGAAATGAGAATGGTGGAGCAAAAGGATAAAAGGAGTGAAGGATGTGAAGGATGTCCAGTGAAGGATGAAAGAGGTCCAGGCCTGGACATTTTAGTAATGTGTTGTTTGTGTGCGACTAGCAGACATTTGTGAAGGGATTTGTTACTTTTTTCTTGTTGTTTTATTTTAAATTGAAAGTTGTTTGTACATTTGCCAGTTCCTGTCTCCATCTTCCCCGAACTTCATTCTGCGTTACAAGGACATTTTCACATTTTTCACATAAAAGTTACAAAACACCAATCTTACTACATGGACTGTGTTTCTGCAATGTTGACTGATGGATTTAAATAAGTTCTCTATTAATGCCAAGAGCAAGGCGTCAACATTCTTCCACGTCTGCACAATTACTTATCACTTTTCAGTAATAACTCCATTTGTCACCCACACACACTCACACAGCATTAGTAAGGGAAGCCTGTGTTCCCTGTGCCTACCTCCTGGGGTCATGTTAAGGTGATTGTGTGTATGACGTCACTGTTGCCATGACTCATGAAGGCCCAGAGGCGCTGTAAACTCCCAGCATGCCTTCTACTCTAGTAATAAATACAGACATCAATCATACACATGTAGTGTATTTTGGTGGCTGACAAATAATGTTTATGAACCTGTTGTTTTAGCATATGTGCTATTCTAATTCATTTAAAGAATAATAAGAAGGCAGTTTTTCAATAAATCCAAAATGTAAATGTTACGGCTATCAAGCGATTTAAAACTTTTATCTACCGATAATCAAATTTGGCTAATAAATTTCCCCCAAAAGATACTTTAGAGTAATTTATTGTGTAAAGCATTAAATAGACAAGAAATACTTTTGGGTTAACTATACATTATAACGTTTTTTTTAAAATATGGAATTATATTTCTTAAATGTGCAAACTGATGAGCCAAAAAATTATGACTAGTCACAGATGAAGCAAATATAATTGATATACATATGTATATACATACATTTATTCAATTAGCTGATGCTTTACAATTCTTAGCGACTTACAATTTGAGCAATACACAAAGCGATTCATCCTGAAGATGCAAAAGTACACAAGAGTGCTTACAATACAAAGTTTCAAACATTACACATACAAGTAGTACAAGTCTGGGGAATAGAGGACTTTTTTCTTCTTCTATGTGGTCAAGGTGGTGTGTGTGTGTGTGTGTGTCATGTTAGGTGCTCATGAAAAAGTTGAGTTTTTAGCAGTGTTTTGAATATTGCCAAGGATTCTGCATTCCGGATGAAGGCAGGGAAGATCGTTCCACCAGAAAGGAATGGTAAACGAAAAAAATTGTTAAAATTAAAAAAAAAAAACTCTGTGAAGGTACCATGAGTCGTCGCTCATTGATTGATAGATGGTTTCTGTATACATACATAAATATACATATCCGTATATGCATGTATGTGTGTGTGCACCAAGATACCAAGGGGAGGTCACACACGCAAACTCCCCTGTATGCACAGATTTATTTACAATGCTAACATCCAGAGAGTGAAATCGAACCAGAAGAGAAGAATCTGCTCAGTTTGAGGCTCATGCAGATCCTCTGTGTTTTTTGGTTTACTGTGGAAATGATAAATCAGTGGTTAGTGAGCAGTTGTGTGTGTGTGTGTGTGTGTGTGTGTGTGTAATCACACAGGCCAATAAAGATTTAAAGGTATTCTGTCAGACTGTCTGTCGCAGATGATCTGGTAGATTAAGTGAGGTAATCCAGCCTGAGAACATGAGGTAATTGAGCATTTTTTTCCATGTGCAGATTTCAAATTGGCATGGGAGTTGCATACGAATTATGGACGTGGTTCAGTAGGGAGACATAGAAATGCAAGATCCCGACTGCTCATGGATCTGCTTAGGCAGCGTTTTGCTTTTTTCAGGAGGGTCTATGGTTATGAAATATTTATTTTTCAGTGCCTTGTTGTGCAAAAAGTATTGACAGAAAGTGAAAAACACCTTCTGTTTCTCCTCAACTTCATATTCTATTTTCAAACACAATTTTGTTTTCTCTTCAAATGCTTTTCCCCCCTTTGGTTTCAGAGCAGTCCATTACCTGAAAAGATTATTAGTGGTTACAGGAACAGTTCACCCAAAAATGAAAATGAAGTGTGGAAAAGAAAGAAATTGGGGGGTTCGAAACTAAATGAATGAATGATGGCAGAATATTCTTTATTTTTGGATGTAATGTCCTTTTAAAACTTGATGCTTTTATCTCCTGCTCAGTTTCTGACATAAACCTGACCCCTGTTGATTCATAACGGAATAACACTTTTTGTTTTTCTGTCTCTTCTCCTCTTCCTCCCACCTGCAGATCATGATTCAGAAGCAAAGAGAGTTCAAGATGTTCTCTCGGGAATGGAAAAACCACAGGTGGGTCTGGAATATGAGTTAAAAACCTCACAAGTAAAGAATACTAATGGCTCTAATGTTGTCGGATAAGCACAATGTCCTTTTATGGCTAACAAAAAGTACAGGCTGTAAATACAAGTGGGCATAAAACATGACAAATCTCATGTCATGGTTAAATACATTTATATGTCATAAGGAGACAAAGTATTCAGTAAAGGTCACATCTTTTCACATTTGTTTACAATTTCAGACTATTCCCGTTGCAGCCACACGGGGGCAGCATTTTGTTTTGTTTTTATGTTTCGTCAAGCAATTGTCAAGCAATTGAGGACTGGCTAAACATTTCCATCAAAACAAATGTTTTCTGACCAATGTGTTTTCTCTGTTCTTTTCCCATCTGTTCACTCAGCCTGCTGCTCTCTGTTGTTTAGTTCAGGAGTATCTAATGACACCCCGTCACTTTAAGTGATAATCCATAAGTGAAACTAACCCGTAGTCATCAATCATCTGTTCTGTTTTAGTTTGCATGTATTTGTTAATGTGTGTGATATTTGAACAGCTGTCTCATTCACTCCCTCAGTGTAAGATTAATCCCTCATTATCATATTAGTGGCATTAAGACAGTAAACAAGTTAAAATCAGTTTAACACTGCAAATAAAACAAATAGTCCACACAGACGGATCATATTTTGTATTATATTATTATAAAGCTGTCTACCTGTCTGTGTCTGAAAACATCATTATTTTCTGTCTGTATATTACATATTGTCAAATGTCAGTTTTGCTAGAGTGGTAGTAGTACGTTCTGCAGTACTTTTCCTCTCCTACTATGTTTATAGTACATAAAAATGTCATTATATACACTACTGTTCAAATGTGTGGGATCAGTAATTGTATTTAATAGAAATTGATGCTTTTATTCAGCAAAAATTAATCCTCAAACGTTTCAAATCTTTTGTGTTGCAAAAAGTTATTTTAAATATATATTCATAAAAAATCCTGAAGAAAATGCACAAAAATATTAGGTTGCACAATGTTGATTTTAATGAGAAATCCTTTTGAGCAGAAAATCAGGATATTAGAATGATTATTGAAGGATAATGTCAGCTTTGTCTATACAGGATTAATTCGCATTTTATAACACATAAAACAACCTATTTAATTTTGATAATTTTCCACAATATTAATTGTGAATTAACAATTTTTGGGTCAAATGAATGCAGCCTTTGTAAGCATAAGAGACTTCTTTCAGAAATATTTCTAAATCGTTTTGACCACAGTTTTGAATGATAGTGCATACTTGCAAAATACCCACTGCTCCATGAATGGGAGAAAAGGTAATATAGCCTGATGGATGCAGTCAGGTTGGTTGGACAACATCTGTTGTCTAATACGTCCAAAGACGAGGCATTCTGGACAGGTGTGCAAGTTTGGATGTAATTGACTTCAATTTGCCCTCATTCTCATTTGTGCCTTTCTGTTCAGTTTCTTCATGAACTTAAAATTGAGTGTGTCACAAAGTAGAATCTTATTGGATACTACAGACTGGGGCCACGTCCTTTGTATGGCTGAGGTTTAATGGCAAGTGGTGTTGTCAACGTCGCAAGCTCTCTACCATTTAATTGGTCAAAAGTGACATTTAAAGACATTATATAAATTATAATGTTACAAAACCTTTTATTTGTCATCAAAGAATCCTGTATCTATTCAGGAATCCATATCTATTCATTAAAGAATTCAACCCCAAACTAGTGGACGGTATAGGTCTCTGAGCTTTTCACTTTGGTTAAATTATCTTTGTGAGAAAGCTGGGACTGACGGGGAAGATATTGCTGTAGTGCCAGTGGTAATGCTAGCTGTGCACATCTGAGAGCAACAACCATAGCTTTTCCACAAAAAAACTTTCACATGCCGTTTACTCTTGCCGCAGAACAGATTGCATTTGAGAGAGGATTGGTGAAATGTTTGGTTCTGGCATTAGATTGCTTCTGTCTGACTCAGGTCGGCGTTATTACATTGAATGACCTGTTAACAGAGGAGTTATAGCCGCTCTGCCTCTCTGTTTATACCTTCATTTCTGTGTTTGACATATAAATAGTTGTTTTTGCAGAGCTGGAGTGGTTCAGATTGCAGGCCTAAATACGGATGAGAATTCATAGTACCCATTTGTTCCCTTTTTTTTTTTTTTTGAGAAGAGTACATTTAGATTTACGGATTAGATAAAGTCTGTGGTTAAAAGTTGACTAAACCTTTTTTTTAATGCTTTTCCAGCATAAATTAGTCGCATTAAAGTGAGTCATTTGCGAGTCATTTCTTACCCAGCCATGTTTTTTTTCTTTTGTTTATTGGTTGACACTCCTTTTTTGTTGACCCTCTATGGGGTTGACATGAATTTGTTTTGATAGCTGGATGTCCTACAATACTATGATCATATAAATTGAGAGACAATTAAGAGATATTTGTACTTTAAATATATTTGTATATACATATATAATATTTTTAAAAGCAAAAAATTATGGAATAATTGCCAAATTTGTCGCCTATTCATCACCTATTCAAAGATACTTGGTATGCTTGGTATCATAAATAATATTGTTTCTGGTTCTACAGTAGATCTCTTTGTTCTGTGTTTGCTGTACAGGTTCTTAATATTCAGGCCCGGACAGCTCGACTGACTTGGGCTCCACCAGCAGGCCTTCAGAACAGAGACAGGCACAGTAACGGACACCCTTTTACCTGCAGCTACGAGGTCACTCTCTCAGACAAGGGTCGTAACGGCCAGTACCGTGTCATCTATAGGTAAGATAGACTGGAGTATATAATCACAGAGGAGCTGTGTAATCTGCTCCGAATCCTTGAAAAGTCTTTATGTTCTCATAAATTAAATTGTTATCCACAAGGGAGCAAGTTAGACATGAATACATCATCCGCTGAGCAGAAAGAATCACTAGATGCAGCCTGTTCTCCCACCAGGATGTGTATGATTTAATTTCCAGAGAGCAGATGGGAAAGATAATCAGACCCCTCACACCCTGTCATCATCCCTTAAAGCATGACTCTAGACTAACGTGTGAGAGCAGTGGTGCTGGTGAAAATTTTAGGGCATAGTATATTACATTATATTATAAAGTAGTTCAAACGTAGTTTGGGATCAGTATGAATCTTTTTTTCTTTCTTTTTTTAAAAGAAATTTATACTAATCTGTTCCAGGACTGAGCTCGTAACTTGAATTACTTGTATCTCAAATCACTTTTTCCCATAAGAAATAACAGGAACAAAATGAGTCCGTTCCGGCCCTCTAAAAAACCTCCTTATTAGTGCTAATAACAATGGAAAAAACATGTTTTTATTTGCTGTAGAGACATACACACAATAAATTATAGTATATAAGGATTCCTGTGATTAAAATAAAATGTGATTTTAAGACAGGAGATAAAGTAACGTCTTGTGTGGAGGAGGAGGAGGAGGGGGGGATTACGTAGATAACGCAAACACAATACGGAAGTGTAGTGCTTTTTTCCCCATGTAGCGTATTGGATAGAGTGTAATGTATGCCTCAGAACTTCAGATTTATTATTATTGAACATGCATAACTCGTACTGCTCCCAGTACTATTCCCAATACTTGTGAATCCCTCGTCGCCCTCAGTAAACCCCGCTGTAAAACCAAGGTGGCCCTCTAGTGGATATCATATGCAAATACCCCATAAATGTTCATAACATACACCACAGGAAGACTCGCGGGAGATGCGTACGGAAGTCAACGAACACGTGAAGTGGAGTGAGGCGGCGTGAGCTGCTACGAGTGCTGGAACGCCTAGCGTCGGCGTCGGTAAACGTGCTCGTATCTCAAAGCTTTACTCGTATTTCAAAGCAAAAAATTGCTTGAAGGGTTGCTCGTATCTCAAGGTATTACTGTAATAAATGATTTGAATAATTGATTTCAAATAGATTGAACTCTCTATTTATCAAAGAATACAGAAAAAAGGCACAACTGTTTTCTTGAGCATTAAATCTGATTTCTGGAGGATCATGTGACACTGAACAGGAATAAATTACATATTAAAATAGAAAACAGTTATTATGAATTTTATTGTATTTCTGATTAAATAAAAAGGTGTATATTCTTTCAAATGCATAAAAATAAATCTTACTGATCCCAAACTTTTTAAACTTAAATTGTAAATCAGTAAAACAGTAAATCCATGGATAGAAATTGTTGCGCTATATCTCTTTTCCTCACCGTTGCTGTTTATCATCGATGTTTAGTATGCTTTCAAATGCTCTTCCAATAGAGGTTTATTTAATAGATGTCCGGTAGCGCTGGTCCGGCCCACTTTTGAGTGATTGCCTTTGTTCGTTTCTCACACGTAAAAAGAAAATGACAGTGCATAATTTAAAAGAATAGGGCAATTGGAGTTGCACCAATGCGACCTCTAACAAAGTATAGTGGACCAGCAGAACAAATGGTCACAGGAAACCCTAAAATGCATCAAGGCAAAACCACTCACAGTTTTTTCCCTTGAGCAGTTGTGCTCGATAATAACAGTATCCCTTATGAAAGTCAATTTTGTGCTTTGAACAACACAACTCTATTGCTGGTATCCGTTAAGGTCAGTAACCATCATGTGTGCCTGTCTTTTCAGTGGAGAGGAGTTGGAATGCAATTTAAAAGATCTCAGACCAGCAACAGACTACCACGTAAAGTAAGTGCATCGCTCAACTTTATTTCTTGCAATCTGACATGTGCATGCTTGCTTAGAATAGTGTAGACTATTGCTGTTATTACAGCCCATTGTCCCATACATTTATGCTATATGATCAGTATTGTCTACTTTTTTCTTTTTTTACGTAATTGAAATTAACATTCTTGGAATATTACTCATCATTTTTAACTTCTACATTTGTTTAATGAGCTCAGCTTTACCTTAATCTCCCTCTAATGGTCTGCCTGTTATTAATTGAGCCAAAAGCGTTGGAAAGGTCAAGCTTAAACATGATGCATGTACTGGTCCTCAAAGAAACTTTGAAGCCCATATCTCATGTAACTTTGCAGTCAGGGATAGCCAGTGCTAGCCTGTTCTGTCACCTGGAGCTCTTGTTAGTGGAGAATCGAGTGCCGGGGGTTGGTTGGTCTGGATCCTCATTAAAACGCATTAAAATTCTGAATATATGTTCTGATTAAGGGATAGTGGGAGACTCTCTGTCTCTGCACTGCAGTCAGATGTGACCCTGAATGTTCCATTTACCCTCAAGAGTGATTATTTTTACACTCTTTATAAATCTGAGCGACCTGTTGGGAAATGTCATGTGTGGCCAGATAAATTTTGAACCACGTTTTCCAGCACAGGAATAAGGATTTTCTCTCTTTTTTTTTTTAAAGCAATTTCCTAGAATTGTAAAAGCAATGTGCAGTCAATCAGAAAATACATTGAACTTCATGCATTGAACAAGGCGCAGCTGTGCTTTTGTTCCTTTAACTTAGTGGTTAACTGGTGCTAGAAGGTCATGAGTTTGATTACTGATAAAATGTACACCTCAAAGTTTCTTCTATGGAAAAAACAAAAAGGTTGATTTTTCCCTTGCAGTTTCAGCTATACATTTTTAAATGAATTATGTTTTCTAAATGTATGTGTGTTTGTATTTCTCAGAGTGCATGCTGTGTGCAATTCTGTGAAGGGCTCATGCTCTGAGGTGGGGGCCTTCACCACCCACAGCAGTACCCCAGACTGCCCGCTGCCCCCTAAACTATCCCACCGCACAAAGAGCACGCTCACCCTGCAGTGGAAGGTGAGACTGCTGTTTATCCCATACTGGCATGGAAGTTAAAGCCATGGCCATATCGTTTCCCAGGTATCAAACATATAAGACTAATTCTGTTAATTCTTCACTGAAGGTACATTTTAGTACAAGTTTGTGAAGTTTTATTACTGGGGAGATTTAAAGCCTACGGTAATGAGCCTGGTAGATTTAAAGGAGGTGTTCCATCCTCTTGAGGTATCAAATATATAGTTCCCCTAGAAATGAAACTTCAACCGTCATTTACTGACCCTCATGTTGTTCCAAACCTGTGTGACTTCCTTTCTTCTCTGGAACATAAGAGGAGGGAAAGAAAAAAAGATGTTTACACTGCCCTTTTCTATCCAATGAAAGTGAATGGTGAAAAGATAACAAAAAGCACTATACAATAGCCATATGACTCATGCACTATTTCAAGTTTTCTTGTCCTCAGCAAGGCTACATTTTGTAAAATATTGTAAAATATTATTACAATTTAAAATAACTGAGTTCTGTTTTGATACATTTTAAAACTTAATTTATTCCTGTGACGGTAAAGCTCACCATTTCTCCAGTGTCACATGATCCTTCAGAAATCATTCTTGTATGCTGATTTTAATTATTTTCTTCTTATTATTATTATTATATCTTATTATAATATATTCTTATTATACTATTATATCATAGTTCTAAACAGTTGAAACTGCAGAGAACAAGATTTATTTGAAACAGTAATCTTTTGTAACATTATTATGAATGACAGTATGTCTCTACTGTCACTTTTGATCACTTTCTGAATATATAACACAAGTCAAATGGACATGGTTATGGTGTGGTTCTTTTTTTTAGAGCTTGACAGTTCCTAATCATCACTTATGTTCGTTGACAAAGAGAATCATCAATGTTCTGCCATCTTCTTTTGTGTTCAGGATAAAGAAAGTCAAAGGTTTTGGGAAAACATGAGTGTGAGTAAATGATTGGTTAAACGACTTCGATTTTTATGATCCAGTACACAGATAGTACTTCTTGTTGCACAACTAATTTTATCAGGAAATAAGGTTTTCTTCCAGTTTTCCTTGTTTTTGTGTACCATACTACTAATTTGTTTCTTTTCTTTTTTTTCTCTCCTCTCTCAGGCACCAGTTGATAATGGATCGAAAATCACCAGTTACCTTTTAGAGTGGGATGAGGTATTACAATATCTTTTGTTCTGTTTTCTTTTGATAAATAGACTTTACCACGTTTTTTTATTTATTTATTATCATCATTCAGTTTCTACTCACATTTTTACTAAAAGGGCCTTCTGAACATCGCTTTTTTTCTGAACTTTTTTGAACATTTTCAGCACGAATGATGCCTTTGACATCAGTGCTGCTCACATTCACTCTATTTAAAGATTCATATCTGACTGATGTCTCTGCATTCTTCAAAGACTACAGCAGACTGTTATCACTTATACATTCCTCACTCCAGCCATCATTACAGGGGTTTTAAGAAGCTGAATGGCTTCAGTGAGTATATGTAATATAGTGACTGAAATGTATTTGTTATTCTACTTTATCCATTAGGGCAAAAAGAACAACAATTTCAGAGAATGTTACTTCGGAAGCCAAAGGCACTACAAACTCACTCATCTGTGTCCAGCTATGGCCTACACATTTCGGGTGGCTGCACGCAACGACATAGGAATGAGGTATCGCTGCAGAATCACATTGACTAATGCTTATTTTCACACCAGCACACCCGGGTTTGATTGACGTCAGAGTTCGATTTGTTTGGATGATGTGAACGCTGTTTTCCGAGCACAGATGCACACCTGTGAACCGTACCCAAGTTCGCGTAATACGGGTGGCCTGGGTTACGGTTCATGTGAACTCCTCGATACTTCTTGTTGCATATTATGAATTGAACTGAAGTGAAACTGCTATTGATGATGTATGATTTGCTGTTGATGACGTGTGACACACTGCAAGCAGATAGACCTTTGTTCTTTAGAATATTTGCAGTATATTCGCGGCAGAAAGATGCAAGTACCAAAACTAAACGCTATGTATTTTGCCCCCTTCTCTTTGGTTGTTTTTTTCCAACAACAAGGTTAAATGGCTATTGCTTTGCAAACACACCGCGGTTCGGACCTAAATTATATAATATGAACACAGTCCACCGGGTGCAGGTAACTCTGTTTTGCACCAGGCATTTGAAGTGTGAAAGCACCCTTAAATGAATACGCAGACACACTTTTGCTGAAACCCAATTTACATACTCCCACTACACACTAAAACACATCAATGTGTGTCTTGCATATTTAGTGTGTGTTGTGTGCAAGTTGTTATACAGCCAAAGATTCAAACATTGTTTGACCAACTATTATTTGAGCTTTGAATTAGAAGGTAATATTAGCTGTCGTACGGGATGCATACTAAACTCTGTGTGTGACAAAACAATCCCATTATCCCTCTATAATCTGATCATATCACCATCCCTCAAGTCTTAATGGAGGAGGAGAGCCATAAAGTCACCTTGATGCAGAAGAACAGACGGCCAATGGAGCGTTCACTCAATTTCCCCTGTCTCTCTCTATATTTCTACATTTTAACCCCTCTATATATCTTTTTAACACGTAGAATATATACATTTATATTTGCATTTTAATAGTATTGTTTATTTTAATTTTGTATATAATATTCTTTAAAAAAAAGAGCCTAAATCTATACAATATATCTATAAAATAAGTAATGTTTGGTCTAGTGGGCAGAAATGCTGAGAGAAGACTGTCTTCACCATAAATACAGCACCATCTCTCATCTCCAACATCTCCTGACATTAATACCATAGGCGCATTCAGAGAGTGAAGCAACGCTGCTGAAATATGAGACTCCACCTCCAGCAAACCACCTTTCACACAGTCTAAAGGAACTTTTTTTTATTACTTCCTTAAGTGAAAGAAGCTCATTTAACATCTAATTTTTCAAGTGGCAGTTATAGTCAGTCTCACACAGTAAATATGGAAGGCTCTAGTAAACTTGTCACATCCAGTTAATTGGAAGAAACTAGATTTAAAGCCGCTATCAAGAGGAGAGGAAAACTTTTCAAATTCAGTAAGTCAGCCTGGAAGTAATTCAGATTGGAGCGGTTTAAAATTAAACTCAAAGTCTCCACCCTGTGAGGGATGCGAATGAATACTACTGAGTAATACTACACATTGAGGCTTTGCATATATATATATATATATATATATATATATAAATATATATATATATATATATATATATATATATATATATATATATATATATATATATATATATATATATAAATATATATATATATATATAAATATATATATATATATATATATATATATATATATATATATATATATATATATATATATATATATATATATATATATATATATATATATATATATATATATATATATATATATAATAAATATAAATATAAATAATTTTCTGTCTCCTCTTTTGTTTGTCAGTGGCTCTAGTCCTGAGGTCGTCTTCTACACGACTGGAAGTCTGCCCCACTTGCCCCATGCTCCTCGGCTGGTGCGTGCCGGCATCACATGGATCATGCTGGAGTGGAGCAGGCCAGATGGCTGTACTGCTGAGGAGCCCGTCACATACACGCTGGAGATCCAGGAAGAAAACATTGTACGTCATTTAGATGGCAGTAGTGTCATCAGTTGTAGCAGGACTAACACATACTCAAGTTGAACATACTTGAATCCCATGCCATTTCATTGTGTTGGCAATGGGGGGTTAATGGTTAAAAGAGTGTAGCGCAAAATGATGAAGCAAAGTTTTTTGTTCTCATTTCTGCAGGGAACAGAGTTTCACCCAAAGTACACTGGAGAAAACTTGACATGTACTGTAGAGGGCCTGAAGAGAAGCACACAGTATAAATTCAGGGTAAGTGAATGCAGTTTTTTTTTCTCCTTATCACAATATCACAAATAACAACATTGTGTGATTTACAGAGTTCATAGATTACACACCCCTATCTATAGTGAAAAAAATCAGCAATCACAATTTATTTTTTTATTATTTCATATAATACTGTTGATTCCCCAACAAAGCTTAATCACAGCATCATTGTGGAATCAGTCACAGATTGTAGGTCAGTCATTTCGGGCATCCAAGACTTTAGACTTGACTGGGTGATTCTTTAAATCTCAAGAACTGCTGGCCGAACTAATAATTAAATAACATTTAAATTCAGCTACACTGTCTGACATGAACTGATCCATAAAAAGCTTGCCCAGCCATTGCGCATGTGCAGTCCTAAGAGCGTCTTTAAAATATTCATATGTTCAAAAATAGCAAAGAGGTGCATTTGTCAGTTTTGAGTAGAATAATGCTTTCTCTAAACTAAAGTACTGGTCAAATATGAATTGCCAAGTCGTAGTGAGCTAATTTTTTGGTGACGTGCTTTTGCACTAATTATTAGCCAGTAGTGCGCGGTGTTTGACACACGCTCTTCAAAGGAACACAGTGTTTTTTTTTGTTTCACTGTGTGGTTGAGTAACTACCGTACATGTGCATTCCTGCGTGTTTGTGTTACAGGAACATCTGACAAGTTATGGCTAGAGTTACCGTTTTAACCTTTCTCTGTGCTCCACTGACTCATAGCACATTGGTTTTTTTTAATAATCATCCCAAATATTTTCTTCTGTCACGTTCATATTGAGAACTCTCCTATCCAATTATGAGTGAACCACCACCCACATCAAGTGCTGCTGTAATGCAGTGAGTGGGTCTGGCTTAAGTGCGCTCATAATTAATAGTAATTCCTCTGAATGGCGCACACATCATAGAGTTTTTGTGAAGGCATCCATTAAAGCTGCAGGTGCAAATAATAGGAGTGTGTAAATGTATTATGTAATTACCTCTGCATTTGTGATCTATTGTTTGCGCTCAAAAGCTCTTCAGTAGGCTGTATGTAAAGGATGCTATTTTTGGAAAATCATAATATTTTTTTTTATCTTTATTACGTTTTATATGCATGAAGATGAGTCAAAATCAATCATTAATAAAAAAGCTGCCAGATTTCTTTGTGTTTCTATGTGTTTTATGTATCATGCATGTCTCTTATTTGCCATTTTTGTTGGTAAGGATTCACTGACAAAACAACCTTCCTACACCAGTTTTTCTTTGTTTTTACTGTAAGAAATAGGGATGGATTCAAATACCCAAATACTTGAAATTTATGATGATCATGAAAATACAATAATCGTCACAAATTGCATCATTTGGGATTTGCCATTTTGGGACTGGTTAGAAAAAATACATATTTTGAATATCACTATTGACCCTTTTCCCTATGCATTTCCACAGTTATCAACATCTCAAATCTAGTAGTGTCTTAAAAAAAATGTCATACACATTTATAATGCTATATATATACTCTCTCTATAATTTTTCCCTCTTTTGGTCAGGAAAACTCCTTATTACTTTTTTTTTTTTTTGATGGGAATACAAAAAATATATTTGTCATTTTCTCCTGTTCACCGCTTTACTATGATGACCACTTCTGAGAACACCAGAAAAAAGGGTCCATTGCTCATAGATTTGAATCAACCCATGAATTAATGGAATCTCAAACTATGAAATTCAACAAAAGTTGTGCTAGTTGCGCTTTTTACGTGCTTAAAAAAACAAAAAGGGCAAAAAAGTCATTACTGTACAGAATTAAGCCTCTTCTGTCTTGTTTTTTTTAATGTCTTGCAGCTTATAGCCTCTAACTTGGAGGGCAGAAGCAGTCCCAGTGAGGTGCTGGTGTGTAACACCAGCCCGGACAAACCCGGACCCCCCTCCAGGCCCTGCATCAAGGGCCCTATCAGACCCTACGGCTTCAGTGTCAAATGGGGTATGGCTTTTTGTATGAGTTTTTGCATTTGCTGAATTGGTCTCTGGCTGAGAGGGAAATTGGAAATCTCATTTGTTGCAATCTGTTTTGCATTTAAGCTCGATCTTTTGCTTTTGAGCTTGATCTTTCAAGCTCAAGTGATCTTTAATCATGGAAATCAAGAATAAATATCTCAAAATATTTAACATTAAAAATAAAGTTGTAAGATTTGTATTTGCAAACGTGTATATAAACGATGTAATATCCTTTAGTACTGGTATTGCTTCATCTCTATCTGATGTGTCACATTACTCCTCATTTTGATGTCTTCCTTTGTTTGGGTTGTGCTGCTTTCCAGTTTAGTTCTTTGTTTGCAAAGGACAGTAGGATGAGGTCAATGGTTGTGTTGTGCTCTCAGCGTGATAAATCCCAATTTGTTTGGTAATGAACCAAATGGTAGATTTCTGACAGCTGCAATAAAGTTCAAGGGCAAATGGCTAAAATTTAGTTTAAACTCAATGCAAAAGGATACAACAGCCTAATATAAATCTAGTATGAATTCTTATGTAAATTTGTAATATCTTGTCTATATTGTCGCACTACAGATCCTCCTCAAGACAATGGAGGCTCAGAAATCTTGAAATACCTCTTAGAGATTTCAGAAGGAAATTCTGATGGTATGTATTGTGTCCCTTTGTGCTTCATTGTCACTCGCCATCTATGTGTTTTATCTTCCAATGGATTAATTAATCTTTGGGAACAGTTAAGGGTTTACATGGATAACTGATTGACTGACTAACTCTTTGAAATTTCCCTGCAATTGTTTAACTCTTTGACGCCTTGTATTCGGTAGCCAATCAGTGGGACATTGCTTACAGCGGGCCTGCCACAGAGTGTGAGTGTGACGACTTGAAACCCGGGACGATGTACAGACTGCGCACCTGCAGCATCAGCACGGGGGGCCACAGCCAGGTAACTCGCATCTGTTACAACAGCTGGACGCAACATCTGTTCAAATGGACACATCAGAAAGAAATGCATTTAGAAAGGATGAGAGACATTTACAGGAAAATAGTATGTGGGTTTCACGATAATAGAGAAACAGACGGGAACACACAGAGTATTCATTTTTCCTGAACGCACCATATAAACATTCAAAGTGCAGGGTGGGAAAAGTATGGATTTTAATAACCCTCCTTTGACAGCATTAACTTCTATAACCTTTTCTAATGTAACTGCGGTGCGCAAAGTTCAGTAGAAATTCTCAGCAATATTCTTGAGAAGTCTGATGTGAATTGCTCTTTTTGTTTGTTAGCAATAAAATAAATCAGAACGTATCATTGCTTGTTTGATGGTGTGACTTAAAATAAAAAAATAAAGATTGGATTACATTTTATGAGTTTGTGTAGAAATTCATTCCAAAATCTATTATGTACATTACCGTTCAAAACTTTGAGGTTGATGAGGTTATTGTTCTTGAAAGAAGTCTCTTATGCTCACAAAGGCTGTATTTAATCAAAAATAAAGGCCTTAGTATTGTATTTATTACAATTGAAAATAACCGTTTTCTATTTTAATATTATATTTTTCAGCATCAAGACTCTGGTTTTCAGTCACATGATCCTTCAGAAATCATTATATTATTCTGATGTTGTTATTTCGATGGTGTTTTACATACATTCCTTATTATCAATTATCAATATTTAAAAAAAACGGTTTTGCTACTTAATATTTTTATGGAAGCTGTAATGGATTCTTTGATGTGCAGTATTTATTTAAAATAGAAAAAGACTTTACTGTTATTGTTCAAAAAGTCAATATTCAAAAGAATATTAACAAATCAATGTGAAAAATTCAATGCTTTCATTTTCCTTTAATCCTTCCCTTTTTAACTTCTACTGAAACCTATTTTGATCACTTGTGTTCACCTGCCTCTTCACGACAAATCACTTTCTGTATTCTTCAGTTGAGTGTCGCTTTAGATAAAAGCGTCTGCTTAAAGTGTCCTTTCTGAATAAAAGTATTAATTTCTTTAAAAAAAAACCTCTGACCTCAAACTTTTGAACAGTAGTGTAAATCACATACTTTTTGCTACTGTTATAGATGATTAATTGTTATGATTGTGTCCCTGCAGTGCTCTGAGAGTCTGCCTGTGCGTACACTATCTGTAGCTCCAGGACGTTGCCAGCCTCCCAGAATTGTGGGTAAAGCCAAGCACAAAGAGGTGCACTTACAATGGGGTAAGAAGATTCTCTGAATACTTAATACTCTGTCTTTCTAATACATCACACTTCTGAAAATTTTTCATTCCTTAGCCTCCTTTTCATATTCACATTGATGCATTGTATGCTGTTGTGCAAAGCAACATACAATGTATTCAAAGTACGTTTTTAGGACATTTTCCTTGGGAATTAAACCCACAGTGTCACTAACACTTTAACTTTAACAGTTACGGTATCAAGAAACATTAAGATGGTCATTTACAATTATTTTTAATGATGTGCAATTACATTTCACCAAGTCCTTCTGTGGCGCCTTTAAATCAATGTTTCCACCATTTTTTTTCTACATTTCCTCAATGTAACATTTTCAGGTTGTTGAGTTGTGGTCAGCAGGAGTGAGTTGTGGGTCTGTTGAGCTGCTGATTCCAGGCTTTCAAAGCAAACACTTTGGATTCAGGCTTTTGAACAAGAAACTTTGAACTGAAATTGTGAGGCTTTGTAAAGCTTGCTGTTGTAAAGAAGTGGGAAAATTAGCTTTGTCTTAAAAGAACTTAAACCCTTTACGTTCATTATAAAAGATGAATTGAACCTGTAATTTCTGTTTCTGTCTCTCGTCTCAGACTGCCCCTCCTCTGAGGGGGCATGTGAGGTGAATGACTACAGTTTGGAAATGAGGGAGGGAGAGTCGGATCCCACCGAGGTCTATCACGGCTCTGATCTGGAGTGTACCGTGGGCAGTCTGCTCCCCGGCGCCACCTACAACTTTCGCCTGCGTGCTGCCAACGAGGCAGGGGTGAGTGATGCTTGTCAATTCAGTGATAAAATTAGGGTTCTTCATTTGTTTTTTTAAAGCACCGTCACTAATGATAATGCTCAAATAAAAAAAACCTATGTAAATCCATTGACCGTACTAATTGACTAGTCTGTTTGTGGACGACCATCCTGACCCATCCCTGCCATAATGCACCTCAGGTTCAGTTCTCAGTTGATCGCAGCACCTCACTCATCTTTTTATCGCATTAATCGCCTAAAATCATTATTTGAATTTATATAGAATGAGAAGAACCAGTCTAATTATTATTGTCAATTATGTCAAAACATTCAGTCAATCATGACCTGATTTTCTTTTGTCAGTTTCAGTTGAGAATGATCTAATCTCGATTTCAACTATTAATGTCATAATTTCAACTTTTTATTGTACTGTAATTCTGACTTTTTTTATCTCATAATTCAGAATTTGTAATTCATAGTTTCAAAATTGTCATTTCAAAATTTTTAATCAAATAATTGACTCGGTATGTCATATTGATGAATTTTTAATATGATAATTATGATCATTTATGTCATAATTATGATCTACCAATACATGTTTTTTTTTTCTTGTGTGGCTAATTGGTTTTCTTCTTGATTCGTCTCTCAATATGCTCCGTGTTCAGGGAGGTTCAGATCTGGCTGTCTTTTTGTTGTTGTTGTTGTTTTATTCTTTGTTTGAATTTAAGTAGTTTCTTTTTGCAGGAGTGTTCATACAGCATTCAGAGTAAGCTCTAGAGCCAGAGGACTGAATTTAATCATTTTCTCTGTTTACTTTTCATTGTTTGTGTGAGGCAAACTCCCAAAAGTGAGGAATCGATGCGTCTCGTATCAGTACTGGAAACATGCTTTGATTTCACAAAGGATGTGATGCATGATTGTCTCGGTCTTAAGTGTTTTATTAGTTTTTCACGTTGTATTCTGATAGAAAAACACCTGTGAGACATTTCATGTCATGTATTAAATATTAGTTTGGACTACTTTCTCTTTCTTCGGCTCACAGTATGGCCAGTTCTCTGAACCAACAGAAGTAACAACCGCAGCTGGTCCTCCCAGCCAATGTGCGGCGCCATCCCTCACTTTAATGTCCAATACCTGTGTGCTGGTCAGCTGGGAGGTAATGTATCATATTTGAAGCAGCCCCATCAACAATAAGACATAGAATTGTATATTAACACATTCAACAAAGAAATACTGTCAGTATTGATGGTCAGATAAGCTGAGGTACAAACAATCAGCCATTAATTGTTTCTATCTTTCAGAGTCCCGAGAGTTCAGGGGCCGACATCTCTGAGTACCGTCTGGAGTGGGGCCGAGAGGAAGAGCCCATGGAGCTGATCTACTGCGGCCCTGACACGCAGTGTGAGATCTCAGACCTGACACCTGCTACTCATTACTACTGCAGACTACAGGTATTACAGTCATTGAAGTGTTCTTTTCATTAACGCCATATTTATTGTTCAGCAGTTGTTTTAAAGTGTGGAACAATTTACTGGTGATGTGAAATGTTTTGTAGAGCCAGGCCTCTAAAGTGCACCCTTCATATTGCCTTTTAATTGTATTAGAAATGTCATGTGTTTTTGACTTGAATTGTAATTAATGACATGGCTCTACTTTTATTACTATAAGCCGCAACACGTATGCAAATCAAAATAGCTGGTTAGCAACACAATGAGCACACAATGTGATTTTATTATATTATTTAAACAAGACTCAAACCAAAATTAAAAAACTTAGACTAAATGTGGAAAGATTTTTATGCCAAACATAACATACAGTGATCCCTCGTTTTTCGTGGTTAATGTGGACCGGAACCCCCCGCGATAGGTGAAAATCCGCCCCCCCCTAGGAATTTCTGTATATGTGTGTGTAGGTACCAGAATGTTTAAACTTATAAATATGTATATTTATACTTTATATATATTTTACTTAAATCTATTTAATTATAAAACCTTAATATTACACATTTACTCTCTCTCTCATACGATACGTATTATGCTGCTCTACACTCATCAATGACAGTACTATCTTGAGACTCCAGTAATGACGACGATGACAATGAATGAGATGATGATGATGATGATGATGGTGTTACTTCGGGAAGCGAATCAGAATCGAATCGAATCATCGTCAGATATCGGCGCTGGATCAGCAACATTTGCTTCTAAGAGAGGCGAAGAGACTCCCAATCCACTCGTGCTCTCATTCGTCGATCTCGCGCCGAGAACCAATCACGTGTCTTGTCTGAGTGTCCGTGGGTGTGTACAAAGCCTCTGAGAGAGTTTCTCTCTTCGTCTGGCATCCTGGGAAACTGTTTCTCTCGCATCACGATGAAACAACGCTGCTTTCTGCAATATGGCTGCCGATATGGCGGTATTTAAAAAAAAAAATTTTTTCGAAGAATATTTTTGAAAAATACGCGATTCACTAAGGCCGCGAAACTTGAACCGCGAAGTGGCGAGGGATTACTGTATGTAGCATTTTCTCTTGGTTATTTATATGGTACACGCGGTACAGTACAATACGATTCCTGATGGTAAATTCTGACCTGGCTTGTGTTTCCACTGCCAATAGTACCCTTACTTGATAGGCGTAGTGTTTGCCGGAAAGTAGCAATGGACATCATTCTCGCACGAAGAACAAAGGGACCGTAAACAACAGAGGACATTCATCAGATCTTATTCTTGCTTCTCGGCATGTGGCTGTTTGTCACAAGTAGTATTGTCATTCCCCTTGTAGCATTCACAACTGACAGTTCTCTGTCAACCAATCAACAATCTGCTTGTACTGCTTGTACTTTTTTTTGTACTGTGCTAAGAACCCCAACGGCAGGGTTCGGTATTTTGGTACCATTCACAATTTCTGACAACAGAAATGGAAATAATTGCATATTGTAATGTAATGCTTGGTGGAATCGAGTCGTTATTACATTTAATTATGACTAGAGTAGGAAAAGTGTGACAGGAAAAGAACAATGAATGTTGCCACTTCATTAACTGTATCGTCTTGCGCACTGAAGCTGCAAAACGGTTCTTGTCATTATGCTTTAAATAAATGAGCTAGTGACAGTCATGTCAAGATGAAATTATATGGGGAAGATTAACGGCGTTATGATCACTATAATCATTTATAAGGGAATCTTGTCATGCAGCTCAAAATGCTTTACAGAAACAGTATGAGAAATGAGGGTAACGCTTTACAATAAAGTTAATGTATTAACTAACATGAATTAACAATGAGCAATACATTTGTAATCTTTTTTTAATGTTAGTTTTACAAATCCAGCAGTGTATTGTTCATGTTAGTTCACAGTGCATTAACCTTTTCATTTTTATAATGTATTAGTAAATGTTGGAATTAATATGAATAAATCCTGAAGAATTGTTTTTGGTATTGTTAATTCTTTACTAATGTTAACTAAACAAATAGGGTAATAAAGTGTAACCAAAATGATATACATACACACATACATACGGTGGGTACGGAAAGTATTCAGACCCCCTTACATTTTTTACTCTTGCATACTCATATATATTTAGAATTTGTGCTGATGAACTAAAATTTATTATTTTTTTGTGACATTTGTTTCATTATCCCATAGGGCTGTCACTGTATTCTATTGTTTAATTGTGATTAATACATTCATTATTCATAGTATTATTAATACGTTAACGTATTTAAAGGAAACACCAAGCCATCATTTATTTACTGTAATAAAACATCATAATTTTGAATTAAATGTCAAACACTTTTAAAAACTAACAGCTTTTAACACTTTTTATTTTATCATTATTATTTTTTAAAGGCAGCGAATCAAGCAGGTCCAGGACCGTACAGCGAGCACACGAGCTGTCAGACCCCCGCCACCGTTCCCGACCCGGTCTCAGTGTTGTGTGTACTTGAGCATGTCCCCACAGATAGTGGCGTCTATTCACCTTCCACATGTCTGGCTTTGAAATGGGAAGAGCCCTGCAACAATGGACTGGAGATTACGTCCTACACTCTTAAGCTGGGAGAGCAGCTCATCAGTCTGGGCGCCAGCACCTGTCATGTGCTGCAGAACCTACTGCCTGACAGCGAATACAGGTATTTAAATACACACAACCACTTCCAGTCTATCCGCTAGATCACATTTTTCTGGTGATTTACATATGCACTTCTGCGATACGAGACAACAGTCTTAAATAATAACCGGTTAGCTTTCCGGTTTCCTCTGAGCCAATTCTGTGTCCTGCAGGGAGTAGCTACGCTCCATCTCAGGTCTCATTTGCATTCAACAAAGTTGTCCATTTCAGCGACGCGTGATGCCACAACCACGTCACCCCACTGCATGTTTCCTCCCCCTGCCCAGGAGGACAGTGGTAAACAGCAGAGTGTTAATGATGCTAATAGGTAGCTAATGAAAGAAGAAGGCCAGAGCGCAGATTATGTGTTTGTACCTACGAAGTGGTGTCCATAACCAGACATCTATCCCTGCATGAGGCCTCCACTGCGCACATACAAGTGTCCCCATCAACTGGCTTACGCAACCCATGTTTTTGTCTGAGCTTTGATTTTTATAGTCTTTAAATTAGAGATATGCGTTTTAATCCTGCCTCAAATTATTGTACTGTTCAAAAGTTTGGGATCAGTAAGAATTATTTGTGGGGTTATTTGTGTTTATTTTTCAATTAGGACACATTATATTAATCAAGAGTTGCCCTAATAACATTTCTAATGATTCAAAAGGGTTTATGGTTTTCTTTCTATTCTTCAAAGAATCTTGTAAAAATGTATCATGTTTTTGTTTCCACAAAAATACTGTATTCAACATTGGTTATAATAAGAAATGTTTCTTGAGCAGCAAATCAGCATATTAAAAGGATCGTGTGACACTGGAATAATGATGGTGAAAACATAAAAATAGAAAGTTAGTATTTAAAAATGAAATATTTCACAATATTGCAGCTTTCACTGAATTTTTGATCAAATAAATGCAGCCTTGCGTATGAACATTAAGAAGCTTATCAACCCTAAACTTTTGAACAGTAGTGTAGGTCTCGTTACTGTATGACCATCTTTTCCCCCACATGTCTTAAATTTATTGTCATGAAGCTTATTCTCAATTATACAGTATTTGTTTTCTCAGCTACGCATTAGGCCCCATTCTGTTTTTGTTTTTTTCTGCTATTGTAACATAAACATCCAGTCTATCTCTTTCTTTTCCGCTTTTTGTTGTTGTTAGTCATAAATTTGCTTTTGGAGTATTTTTAAAAAATGAAACCGATGGCATGAGTCCACTCACAGATTTCATTATCTGATACCAGGCTATCTCAGTAATCTCCTGCCAGTGGTCTGAGTGACCTAATGACAGTGCAACCTCTTATTTTGAACAACTCATACGAAGACCTTCACTATATTTAATACCTAATATTCACACAAAGGGGTTAAGATAGTAATGCTTTACTTAAAACAGATTTGCTTAAGTGAATGACCTCAAATAGAGCAGAATCTCAATTATTTCTCAAATTAATTTGCATTCATTCTTCAAAGTTGCTCCAAGGGACCCACTGTCCTACAGAGTTTAGCTCCAACCCTAATCAAACGCACCTGAACCAGATAATCAAGGTCTACAGGATCTCTTGAAAATCAATAGCTGTTATGAGCTTTGCAGGGCAGTGGGATCTCCAGAAGCAGGGTTGAAGACCTTTGTTTTACGTCATAAAATGAAGATGAGATTTTAAATATCCAGTTAAGACTTTTGAACCCCATTGTGCTAGTTTTTTCGACAGACTTTGTGTGAACCAGGCTGTATTTCCATTTGATCGCTCTTAGATCGATTATGTCTTTTGTTATTAGGGGCGTACAGACTAATGAAATCTTGTGAAAGGTTAAAGTATGTTTTGTTTTCAGTTAAATGTCAACCAAACAGTCTGGTGTTGTGGGAAAGCTGCTGTTAATTCTAGTCCAGACTCCCCAACCCTCGAATTCATTATTTATTTTTTGTATCCCAGAAATTGATTTTGGTTCCATTTGATTTGATAACATGACAACGCATTATCTTTGAATGATGGGATCCTACCCAAAGCACTTTCAACCGACAAATATAAATTTGATTGAGCTTAGCAAGGGGAAAGTTATTTGCATCCTCAAGTGAGTGAGGGTTAGCATGACGTGGCTTATAACTTCTTACAGTGGCGGTGTGTGAAGAGATCGACTGCATCTCATTCCGTATTATGGTTTATTCAAATGAAACTACAAATTACTGGGTAAAACGAGCTGTTGTCTGAAAAAACACATTGTTTTGGTTTTACTTCAGTCAGCTCATGAAGTCTACTAAGTTTAAAATATTATATAAATATTTGTATTTATATAATTTCTGCCACTTTATGCACTGATTAAAGTGTGTTCTACAGAAGATGTTTGTTGTGCCATTATAATGCCATAGTGTTACACATGGTTAACAACAAAACTATGGAACATCTGTTAGCCTGTTGATAAACATAGATGAAACTCCCTGAACTTTATCCATACATATTCAGATGAAGCTGCTTATATGGGTGTCATCCACCCACGTTCTTTGTGAATGCCAACTGTAAGCGGAGGGGAATGGTGTCATTTTAACACATGCACATGAATCAATGTAGTGTAGTGACTCACACAATAGGTATGTTATAGTTATTTTTGGAGGAAATTCAGCAAAAATAACCATGTGATGGTAGTCCATTTGAAAACATTTTTTTACTTTTACATAACATAAGAAAGTCCTGCTCACTAATATCAGCACAAATATAAATACTATATCTCTAGTAGTTTTACACATTTTTGCCTTTGCACTAATTTTACAGGTGAAATTGCTCAACCCTAAAGATCACCTGATGTAAATGCTTTAAATGAGACTGTGCTTTCAGTCTGCAGATTCAGGCAGTGAATGAGATTGGTGCCGGTCCCTTCTGCCCTCCCCTGCTGGCCCGCACCAGGCCACTGCCACCTGTCCCTCCCCGACTGGAGTGCACTGCTGCGGGACCCCAGAGCCTCAAACTCAAATGGGGAGACAGCAACAATGCCAAGAGCATGCTTGGAGAAGAGATGGTCTACAACTTGCAGATGGAGGATAAGAACAGAAGGTCAGTTCATCACAACTCATAAATGGCTGCAGAGGCACCACTAAAAATAAAATTTGAATTCATTTGGAGAGCACATTGTGACCAATGATGCAATTTAGTCAAGGTGAATTGTCATTAGTTGGCAGCAATATTGTTTTTTAGAAATTAGTGCTTTGAGGTCTGATAAATGTTACAGGTCTTTAGGTCTTACTGTTAAAGGCGTAACTGTAGACCAGTCAGGTCACTACAAGGTTTAACCTACCTAAGTTTCAGCTTTGCTCACTAATTTAATTGTAACTGTTGATTGTTTTCCTTGGCAGAGTGGCGTGTTGGCAATATTTATGAGTGGGCAACAGGCTTCACAGATGGACATTTAATAGAAAATATAATGAATTCCCCAACCAACGGTGTCAAAAATCCTTTTAGTGTTAGACTGGTTAATTTACTAATTATTCTAATGATTCTCTTTAGCCAATAACAGTTTTGCTACAAAGGGAGAGGTGATACAAGCATTTATTTTTTACCTGAAATAAACCATGGATAGTTTATAACCTGGATAGTTTTTAAGTACAGTGCAGTTTAAAGGGTCAGTTCACCCAAAAGTGAAAATTGTCATTACTCACCCTCATGTCATTCCAAACCTGTTGGTTTTTGTTAATCTTTGGAGCACAACTGAAATCTGAGAGCTTTCTGTCCCTCCATTGACATCCAATGCTACTAGCAATTTCAAGCCCCAGAAAGCTAGTATAGACATCATAAAAATAATCCATGTGATGTAATGCAGCGATGCAAGTGCTTTATTTGTGTAAAACAACTTAATTTACCACTTTACTTTCATTAACCTCCAATGCATGTTCACGAGAGCACCACAACACATTTGTGTGTTGTGTTGACACGAAAGCAGTCGTTGCTTGAATGCACATTAGAGATTAATATTTTGAAAGTAAAGTAGTACATTATTTTTGTGTGCAAACACTTGCGTTGCTTCATAAAATTAAATGGAGGTAATCCACTGGTCACATGTATTACTTTAACGATGAATAGCATTTAGCTAGCTGTATATTAAATGATTTTAATGCAAGACTTGGAGGCTAAGTAGTGCCTGTCATGAAGCTAGCCATGGATTATCCTGCTTATACCATGCTCATTTGCCAGTATTGACAAGTTAAAGCTGTTATTGATGTTTGAAGTGCAGTATTGCAATATTGATCCCTTTTGGCCCAACGGTGTTGGCTATTGAGGCTTTTCTCTGACTGCTGTGCAGAGAAAGTCACAAAATGATACGTCATAGTCATAAACAGAGGACTATCAATTGGTAGAATAATGTCCCCTTGACTTTGTGCATTAGTCCTGATCAAATTATAGCAATAAGCATATTTACTAAAGACATAAGATCCAATTGCCATCATCTGTGTACATTAGAGTTTGGTAAATGTTTTTTTGCCACGTTAACACTGATTGATTCAGCTGCTCAATCAAAATTAGATGCTGACTCTTCAATCGGGGGGAAGAAATCGACTCGTAATCATTCTGCAATTACAAGTTTTGTTTCTGGTCAGATTACCATAGTAACCAGTGAGCAATCAATTGCAGGTTTTATATCAGACCACTTCTCTATGAACAATTAAAAAGGTGATTTATTACTACATTTTGGAGCTGAATATGCAGTGCTATTCCTTCTTAGGCACATAAAGAACCTAGAATCCTTGGCAGAATTATGACGATAAGTATGTAAAAGTAAGGTAACTGGTCTGTTACCTTTATGTAAATCTGGCAGGAATTTCTTGACATTGAAAGCAGTTCTCTGTTTTGACCTGAGCTGTTTGTGTATTAGATGGATGGTGTTGCTCTAGGACAGGACATTAGGATACCCAGAGCTCACACTGCCAATAGCAGAAATGTATACCTAATTTATTGTAATTGAGACCAAAAAGATTCAATGAAATGTTAAATGTCTGGGGCTGGTTTACAATGTCATTATGTCCTTTTTATCTTAGAAATACACGGGCATAAAAGGGCATTCTTTAATATTTTGTTTTATTGGCATTTAAAAAAAATACTTTATAGGATATACAATTGTCAACAAAACATCCACAACACGGTTAATTTAGAGAAGTAGTTTGGACTTTATAAGAACTGCTTTTTAGGTTGCAACAAAAAAAAAAACTCATTCAAATGATTGCTGTTCTTTTGAACTTTCTATTCATTAAAGAATCACAAAAAATATTGTAATTATATATTGTAATATTATAATAATATTGTAAATATAATAATGTTTTCACAAAAATATTAAGCAGTTTTTTTGATAAGAAATATTTCTTAAGCAGTAAATTAGGGCATTAGAATGATTTCTGAAGTTTCATGTGACACTTCAGCTTTGACATCACAAGAATAAATTTAAAATATACTAAAATAAAAAACTGTTATTTTAAATTGTAATACAATTTCACATATTACTGTTATTGTTGCACTTTTGATCGCATTAATGCAGCTTTGGTGAGTAATTTAAATTTAAAAGACTTTGGTAAATTCCACACCATTAACATCAATGAAATGTGTGTGTTTTAGGTTTGTCACAATTTACAGAGGCCCAAGCCACACGTATAAGGTACAGAGACTAAGTGAGTCGAGCAGCCATTGTCTCAGGATTCAAGCTCTGAGCGAGGCAGGAGAGGGGCTTTTTTCTGAAATACACACCTTCCATACCACCAAATCTGTTCCTCCAGCGCTCAAGGGTAAAGTATCCTTGTACAAGAACATCCACATATTGTTCAAGTACTGGATAGGTACTTCTATAGCTAAACTTGTATATTATCTTTTAGCTCCCAAAGTGGTACAGATGGAAGGGAATGTGTGTGAGGTCAGCTGGGAGAGCATTCCACCAATGAGAGGAGACCCCATCATCTACATCCTACAGGTGCTGGTGGGCAGAGAATCTGAATACAAACAGGTGAGATTCCTTTCTTCAAATCTAAATTGACTATAGATTTGGGTTATCGATTAGCCAGTGATTTATGACTTCTGTAATTCAGTTAATTTCTACAGAAACATCTTCACATTCTCTTTACTCATCTAATATGCATAAAAGTAGGTTCTATATTTGTATGATTTTAATATCGCCATATATTTTCTATATCTAACACCAACACTATGACAAATGGAAAATGCGTGAAGTTTCTTGCTGCTCTTTGCGGTGCATTTTTATTCAAGGAAAGGGAAAGAGATGGAGATGGCCAAGTCTGAGATAGGAGTGGGATGTTAGGTCTGTTTCCTCCACCTGAGACTATTAGTATTCTGCGGCTGACGCTAATGCCACTGCTGATGGCTTGATAGGGACAAACAACCAGCTCATCTGTCATACTTGATACAATTGAAGGAAATAATAGCCTGCATTTCAAAACATATTGTCTTTCTTCCTTTTGGTGTTGTTGTTTTTGACTTGAAAATGCAAATTGGTTGTGAAATGGAGAAATCCCAGTAATACAGTGAAACATCATGTATTTCTGCTCATAGATTTAATCTGATTAAACTTGAGCATAATAGGTATTTACACACAATGAGTGTACACACCTCCTTTATTCCTGAACTTGAACATCGTTACAGTTACATTTGATCATTAAAATTAAATAAATTCATATTTTATAGTTTAAAATCATATAATCATAGTTTAAAGTAGCAGTGAATGCTGCTGAATTACTATTTCACTGTGGTGACGACAAAGGAGGATAACATATACAGTCTTTTAATGGATAAACTCAAAACTTAGAACAGGATCAGTAAACTTCAATGTAAACACACTGACAAAACAATGACGAGAGTACGACAGTGATGATACTGACGGGGACAGAGAAAGACTGAGGGACAACACAGGGCATATATATATATGTATATACACAATGAGGAACGATTAGAGAGATGAGACGCAGCTGACGAGACTAACAAAGTGATAGATGACGAGACGGGTGACGACGATGATAACATGAGGAACCAGGAAATGAACAGACAAACACAATGACAGTTAAGACAGTGTCTCTGACACTACACATACGCATAAGTTACTTTATTTGATTTAATTAAAATTGATGAGTGATGCAGCTGTTTTACTTGGTCATATTAAAAATGTATTTATGTTATGACACTTGCTTTATCTGCTATGAGACACTCTAGATCACATAATCTAGATCAGTATTAGAATAGAATATTAATAAAAGCAGGTTGACTTGCATTGTTAAATGGCATGCAGTTAATTTCAAATTATATTTTACAAAAAAAGCTCTTTCTGATTAGGCTGTGTTAGCCAATTTACCAAATAGTGTTGTGTCTGAGGTTTGGTTCAAACTTTTGACTCACTGTAAATCAAGAAAACAAGAGAATCAAACAATAAGACTAACTCTGTTGAGCTATATAACAATTATTAGTTTTCGGAAGATAGGTTACCAAACAGTTGCTCACTTGTCTAATAAAATATTTAATATATTAAAGCGTCTTTATTGTTTCTATGGAAGAAAAAATCGAGGGTAATGCAGATATGACAGGCGACATGGTCGTTTACACTAGTTAAAATTGCCTGTTTCTCTGGATTTGCTTCGTTAGAAACATTTGGGATAGTGTAACAACACAAGTCAGCAAAATGTATAACATTGTTCTTGTGGTTTTTGAATATTTAATCCAAAAAGCATGCATATTGGGCCTTTAACTCTTTCCCTGCCAGCATTTTTTTCCCCATCATTTTCACAAACCTTTCATGGCTTTAGAATTTCAATGTACATGAAACGTAGCAAAAGAAAGAACAGAGACTGTTTCATAAAAAAGCTAAATTTTGAACAATAAATTTAGACAATTACTTGTTTTTTCAATACTACTGCGTATTTTCTGGAAAGACAAAAATTCCTTCAATGGTGGGGAAAGAGTTAATTTTCAACTACATCTCAATTAACTCAGAGTATTAGATTAGTGTTAGTAGAATAAGTTCAAATGTACTTGTAAAGTTGTATTCTGTTGGGAAACCATCAAAATTAAGTGTCAGCACATATTAAGCAGTCTACTAATAATCTAATGACTGGTAGTTGACGTAGTTGCAGAGTTACTTACAGCTAGTAGAAAGTCTAAATTAAACTATTGAAATGGTGTTACTCTTTGTCCTTTTTCTGGTAGTCGTGTTTGAGTCCCTGGTTTGTTGCAGAGGGAAGATTATTATCATTCACTGCACAACATTATAGCACACATTTTTTTGTCATTTCTGTTACAAATGTGCTGTCATTTTATGTTTAATGGACACATTAGTAGATCAGCAGGTGAATCTAAATCCACTTAGCCTTGAATGGCTCTGAAGGCCACGAGGTCCCTCCATGGACTTGTACATGATCGCTTCTGTCATGACCAAAGCAAGCCAATCAGATCCTTCCTTCACTCATGTGTTTCTCTGCTAGGGGCGAGATCACTGCTGCTCTGATGTCTAATGTAGCTGGCATGGTTCCTATTACTGTGCTAATGCATGCCGTGTCCTGTCGACTGTTTAAATGGATGTAAAGGGAAGTTAACGTTTAATGGCAGCAGATGCTGTGTTCTGTTTGCTCTGGTTCTGATGCATCCCTGCGAACACTGTCTTAAGGGGACTAGCAACTGGCGTAGATCTCAGTTTCACCAGCTTTTTCAGTTATTGACAGAGCAGGGTTCCAGCACAACTATACAAATAAAATTGCCATTGCCAATAAAATATTCAATATCAACTCTACATCCAGCTTTGTATTAAAAACATAGATGCTAAGTGATACAAATAATTAAATCTTCCTGTGCTGTTATATGACATGTCAGCACTCATGGGCCTCAATAAATTGGTGTGTATTTTGTTTCATTTTATTGTACTTTTTTTGTCTGCTCATGAGTAATTGGCTTGTTTTCGTCAACTTTCATTAACGGACACCATTGCCGTTTCGGTTTTACATCAAATGGCATCCGTTTCATTCCTCCCTGCAAATGGAAAAATGAAATAGTAGCTGTCAAAAAGGGTTGCCAGACACAATTTCTATTAAGTTTATCTTTTTCAGTGCATTATACTGCTGAGAGGGACTGTTTCCAAATGTATTTGCATAGCTTGTGTATATATTTGATACATAAGTGTTTTCAAAAGTCTGGTGTGGAATGGAAGCTGAAGTTCTACTTTTCCACTTAGAAATCAAATGTTTAGTCCTCTCTGATCGGTTTTTGTACACCTTTGTGCCATGCCACTTTATTCATCCATTTATCCACGAATAAACAATGAAGATCTTAATATTTCGCTTCTGTGCTGTTAGAGCTGCATGGTGATTTGAAACTCTTTTTTTTGTCAAGTGTTTTATCTTGTCAACATATGAAAGTGTGTCAGTCATCTTAGCAGTGCGTAAGGAAGGAATAAATTGTGGGTGGCTTTCCATTGAAATTGAACAGCTGTTGTTTGGCGACAAAAAGCAGCCACATGTGAAAAGCCTCATACATAGCATGCTCTGTGTTATTTCAGTTAGAATGTGCTTTTCTTCCCACACATGACCTATTCTGCATTTTAATCAGACTTCCTTGAATGTTTTGTGTTAGTAACAGCATATCATCCAATCATGCATGCAGTCTAATTGGAAGATATGTTTCCTAGTGGAAATAATCTTTTCTGTTTATTTTTTCATCTAGACTCTCTTTCCTCCCATATGTGTTTTTGTGGCATTATCAAAACTACAGGATATGAAAGCTCGCTCACATTGACCTCTATCTATCTATCTATCTATCATATTGATATAGAAAGGCTTCCCAGTGCTCTTATTTTAATAAATGTTGAAAAATCCTTTCCAAATATTACTTTTTGTGAATTATGCTTTATCCTGATAGATAGAATCACTTATATCCGAACGTTCAGATATTCATTCATTCGTTCTTCCGACATAACATGTACATTTATTTAAATGAATAATTATTCGTTTATATTAGAATTATGAAATGCTTTCATAATAATAATAGTTATTATTAGAAGGGCATGCTTTAACAAACATTTGCTTCATATTTTATGAATGCAAATTTTAGTTTATTTAAAAACAATGAAATGTATTTATATAATTGTTATATAAATACAGTATATATTAAAATTGTATAATAAAAGCTGAAATTTTCTGCTTTTAAACCATGACATAAATTATGAAAATGTGTAGCTAAGATTATTTTCGGTGATAATCAACATTATGCCACAAACGCAATAAACTGCGTTTTCAGTATTGAACCTGTAACCATGACCAGTTGGCGGTTGTGTCAGGTTGGTGAAAGGGGATGAGGAGAGGACTCAATGTTGCAGTGGATGAGGATTTTATTTTAACAAAAGGCAAACAAAACTCAACAAAAACAACCCCGAGGAGGAAAAACAAGACTTGACTTGAGAAACTAGACTGGAATCGAGACAGGAAAGCAAAGCCATGAAATGACGATGAAACAGCACATGACAAACACAGAGGAATTAAATAGACACAATAGGATGGGTAATTGAACGGGAAGCAGCTGGGACAAATCAAAGTAAAACACTAGTACAAGGTGGGTGGGGTTCTCAATGACAAGACATGAACACGTAGCCTATGCGGACGCAAATAGCCACGTGTTCACATTGAACAAAGGCAGCGCGCAGCAGGTGAAAACCAAACTGCGCGCGACATGAAAACACAACATGAAAGCACGAACCGCTTGCTTACAACACTGCACAGAGACACGAGAGGACATCGTTCAAGCAAATCCCAAAACCGCGCCCACTCACATAACGTAGAGCGCGCGAGAATGAGGAACAACTTGTCCTGCGCGCTCACGACAAGGACGAACACACGAGTCATGAATGCCCGACTCCCGAAACTGAACCAGACCTAAGTATCGGGACCGGACATCCTAACCTGCACACAAGATGCTACACAGACAAGAGTGTGCGCGACTCTACACTAACTTAATTAACTTTCTTTCTTTCTTTCAGTTATATAAGGGAGAGGACACAACCTTCCAGATCTCGGGCCTGCAAAACAACACAGACTACCGCTTCCGCGTGTACGTGTGCCGGCGGTGTCAGGACAGCACACAGGAGCTGTGCGGACCTCTCAGCCCATCCTCTCTCTTCACACTGCGGCGCACGGAGCTCGCCCTGCCCGGAGAGCTCAGCTCTGCCGAGACCCTGAAGCCTAGCGGCATGTTCGCCACGGACGAACGCTTCGCTGCGGTCTTAGTCGGCGCATTTGCCGCTCTTTCTTTCCTCATTGCTTTTGTGGTGGAATACTTCTTCATGAAGTGAAGATATATTAAAAAGTAACGCAGAACCAGCAGCCAGCCAAGAAAGAAAACATTTACGTTTTGAGTAACACACGAACACTTAAAGTGTACATCCAATGCGACGTACTGTAGGCTTAGTATGTTATACAGGCTCTCTTCTTTCATCTTCTCTTTCTCTCTCTCTTTCTGTTGCCTTCAAGCCTGCCTGTGCATCACTGTGTCACTCACTCTTTTATAGCGTGTGGTTTTTGGGGAAGCAAAACCACATCATCAAGCCTTACGAAGAGTTGAGCGACGGCCTGTTTTTGCATGCTTCGTTTTTTTGTATCCCTTTAAGTGAACGTATATGTTGGGAGAAAAATGTATTGGTATTTTCTCCACGTTCATGGCCTTACTTTGTTTTTATCCAAGTGTGCTTCACAGCCATATACAAGCTGTTGGAATCATAGCTTTATCATGGTGAAATACCCGCGCGATCAGTCTTTTTAATAATCCTAATCACGTGATGTTCACATTTCGTCACAGTATGCATCACCACAATCCTTCTCAGAAACACGACGAACAGTAAGACTGTTGCAAAGCCCCCTGCATTAAGCTGCCAAAGCAAGTTGCAATCCAAGTGTGGTTTAAGTGATGCTGCTATTGTGTGTTTGTTTTTCCTATGAATAGAATCAGTTATCTAATATATATATATAGATACAAATATAAATCTATAAAATTCTATAGAGCTATTGTAATATAAGTAATGATGAGTTTAACGTAGATCTCTCTTTCGGAGCATGTCAATACACAATCTATGGTGCTTTATCTGTGGTCAGTAGTGGTGGCGGACGAGGGTAAGGGAAGTTTGTCGTGCCACACGTTCGGTAACGACGTCATCTGCAACCACCGAAGATAACTGGCCATCCGGTCCTAAGGGGCTACTTCTCGCCTTCCGGCCCCCCCTAATGACTTGGCTAGGCTAACGTCGTCGGTCCCTCAGACTGATTTTGGGTCTGTAGATCCAGAGAGCAGCTGATGGCTTGAGTCACGATAGCCAGTGCGTAGCTGTGAAACAGAATTAGCCTAGAGTCTCCTCACTCTGTGAATGGCGTGCATTCGCCCGTTGTGTTTTCTCTGCGGCCATTGCGTCATCTTATCGAATGTGTCATCTTCTTTAAACCCGTGAAAGCCAGTTGGACATTTCTAAGGTGCTTTACCAAGGTTATTGTCAAAAGCAGCAGTGAATTCCTCCACCGGCTGCACCTGATGTTCATGCCAAAACAGCCTGATGTGCTTGTAGTGCATCTTTAGCCAAGTAAAAGGTACAAACCAGCAGTTCCCTTCAATCCAAAGAGTTTCTCCCACGTTACACTTGCAGAAGCAGTTAGGAGGTTTCTAAAAAGGAGAAATAAACTGACAGTCTGTATTGTACCTCAGGGACGTGGACTTTTCAGAGGTGAAGAAGTCAGTACTATGTTTCTGAGAGGGTGCTGCGAAACACTAAACGTTGCCGAATGATTCTGATTTTGCTATCATCCGTAGCATCATTGCGTTGTATCTGCCTCTGCCGTTTTAAATGCATTTATTTGATCTGTTTTCTCACCTAAGCTGTGCCTTGCTCCAGTTGTTCGTAAGCAAATCGTTTACTAGCTCAGAATACCTTTGCCAAAGTTAATGGGAAAGTAAGGTATCATTCTTTAGGGTTATTTATACTATCTATTGCATACAGTACTTTAAATGGCAATTAAAGTGCAATCTTCATTTATTTATTTTTCAAGAAATTAAGAGATGTAGTTATGTACTTTTCCTCTTTTCCTCTCTTGTAGCATGTTTTTTTATTTTCAGTTATTTTTTATGTATTGTAGATTAACGATAAAGGCCAGCATTCCTTTCGTTCATAATTCTGGTTACGTTTATGTCTTTCATTAATTGGGAACATGTAGCATGTACTATCAAATGTCTGTTCATCTCCTATTACAAAGTGCCGAATTCCAGTTAGTTGTCTTTTCATAGAGAACCGTAGCAAATGTTTAACCAATTTTATTTTATTTGTGTGTGTAATGGGACATACAGTACATTGCTACATTTGGCATTGCTAAAGAGTGTTATGACGCTTGTTATCTTACTGTTTGCCAAAGCAGAAGCTTGTCCACATATATGTTGCTTTTTATTTTTATTTAAAGGGTTACTTGAGAAATCCTTTGTGACACTAGAACATCGTTTCTTGAAAAGGAAATAATCATCTGTGACTACACTTTCTTTGGTAGACAAAAATTGTGCCATTTAGTTTTAATAATCCTTCTGAGGTGAATTTCACGCCAAAAGGAAAGCAAAACAATCAAACTGTTTTCAGGCAAGTAACATTTCTCATTTCCTTTTTATTTTTCAGACATGTCGTAGCGCAATAGTGAATTTATTCCAGTATTTTTTAAGGAATTCTATATAGAGATATAGAGATATAGTATGACAACTAACAGAAATGAAGCACTTTTTACAGTGAAACATTAATCTTTATTAGATTTATCTTGGTAAAACTGTATTTCCTAGTCAGTGTTGCTGTTGCTTTCAAATCGAGAGTATCATGCAGTAAGAAATGTCTGTAAATCTGGCCCTTCTCAGGCTTGAACATATTTCATTGAAAGTCTGAAAGAACATTGGGGTCCTTTTATTGTTAGTGAATACATTTTTTTTTTTTTTTATTGCCCATTATGTAAGTAGTGTCTGATTCTAACCAGTAATCTAAATTTGAGTTTTTTTATTTTCTTATTGGTCCTAGTAACATTTAAAAACAAAACACACACACACACAGAACAGTTTTGTGGCCCAAGTATATAGTTTTGTATTTTTATATTTTGTTTTATTCCATTTTATCTCTTGTTTTGTTTGTGCTCTATGAAAATGAATTTTAAAATGATTGTTTGCCGATCAATCAGCTCTCAGTCATCCCAGAGAAATGTATAGAACCGTAAGTGTATTCAACTATTTTCCAAAAATGTGTATTTTTACCTCAGAGTTAAAAAAAAAAAAAGAAGAAAATAAAAAAAGACAGAAAAGTATACAAAACATTCCAGGCTTGTTATGATCTACGTTTTTTAAAGTCATACATTTTTCTCTTATTGTAAATGTTAGACAATTTAATATGCATATATATATAAAAGAAACTGCCATATCTATGTTAATGTATAGATTTTTGCAAATACTACCCTATGTAAGACTTATCTGTATCTGTAGCGTGTATGTAATATATTTATACCCAATAAATGTTTTAATTTTTTCTCTTTCAGATTGTATTTTGTACTGGAGATGAGTTAATGATGACTGTTGTGTTGACTGAGTATTTAAAGACCCTGCATTGAGTACAAATACTGATTCTCTTGCACAGTAGCTTCACTGACTGAAAATTTTACATTTCTTACATCAGATTGTATCCTTATTCTCAAAAAATGATTGAAAGGCTGTTCTACAATTGCACTGACGTGTCTGATGTAGAAAGATGTTGATCACTGAAGCTTCTAGTCCAATTTCATCTACCACCTAAAGTCCCTTGTATGAACCTGCTGAAGCAGTTACTTATTTCTAAAGTAGGGTTAAGTCTGTGTAAAGGCTGATGTTGTGGAATTAAAAAATGAATAGCTTTATAAAGAATTGTTAACTCTTTCTCCACCATTGTACAGTAGGGGGATGCTATGACGCATCTTCTGAAAGAGTACAGAATCTCCAGAACGAAACACCGGCGGAAAAGAAGCAGAAACAAGCGATAGCTTATGTAATCATATGCATTTGTACAATGTTATTGAATGAAATGTCAACCCAGGACGAGCTATAGGACTGTGTGACATTTGATGGCCTTTATTTACTGCATCTATGTTTTGACCATCATTCTGAATTTGATCCGAATGTGGTTTTATGTAAAAACATTTCTAATTTTTTTTATTTATTTTTTATGGAACTTAATATTCAGCCCATATTCAAGTGCTGATAAAGAATTCAGGAAGCTAGAATAAAACGTGTTTTATTCAGATATTCATACAACAAAATATTCTGAGGGCCTTAAATTTTGGCAGTGGCTGGCAACGTAAAAACACTGGTGGGGAAAGAGTTTTATAAATAGCTTAAATAGCATCAGAATGCTGTAAGGATGGTTTGCCTAAAGTGGTTCAGGCTTGACTTCAGAAACAAGATGGTAGAAAACTACATTTCGTATCTATTACCACCCACTTCTACTTATACCAGTGATGGAAATAAGCAAAATATGTGGGAAAGTGTTGCTATAGTGTGATTATATAGTATTGCAATAAGTAGCACATTAATGTTAATACCAAGTCCTTTAGCAAATCATTTGTAATGAAAAGTTTAATGACAATATCTCAATATGGTTCCTTAAAATAGTTACAAAATACAGTGGTGTGATGAAGAGTTTGCCCCCTTCCTGATTTATTTTTTCTTCTTTTTTTCATGTTTGTCACACTTGAATGTTTCAGATCATCAAACTAAGGTTATTGAAATATTAGTCAAAGATAGCAAGTAAACCCAAAATGCCATTTTTAAATGAAAGTCTCGCCATCTGTTTGTGAGCTTAAGCGAACTTGAGCAGGACAATGATCCGAAACACACCAGCAAGTTCACCTCTGAATGACTGAAGAAAAGCAAAATGAAGACTTTGGTGTAGCCTAGTCAAAGTCCTGACCTGAATCCTATCGAGATGTTGTGGCATGACCTTAAAAAGGCAGTTTGTGCTCGAAAACCTCCAGTGTGACTTACAACAATTCTGCGAAGATGAGGGTGCCAAAATTCCTCCACAGCGCTGTAAAAGACTCATTCCAAGTTATCACAAACGCTTGATTGCAGTTGTTGCTGCTATGGGTGGCCCAACCAGTTATTAGGTTTAGGGGCCAAGGACTTTTTCACACTGGGTCATGTAGATTTGGATTTTGTTTTCCCTTAATAATAACAACCTTCATTTAAAAACTGCATTTTGTGTTTACTTGTGTTATTTTTGACTAATAGTTAAATGTTTTTGATGATCTGAAACGTTTACGTGACAAACATCATAAAAATCAAGAAGAGGCAAAAAAAATTCTTCCTTATTGGCATGACCAGTAACAATACGTTTATATTGCCAAAGCAGGTGTGTACGTATAGACAGTTATGCATATCTTAAACTGATGTCAGTTCTTGACTGTTTTACCAAGTGATGTCCAGTGTTGCGGAAAGTTACTTTAACCCTCTGGATTTCTTCATTTTTAGGGGTTACGTTACACTTGCAATATTCACAGTCAAAAGTGACCAAAGCCTTGAAATGTAACTAACTTTCTTTTGTTCTTGTTTTTTTACAGGAAAATCAATGCAATATATTTTTGTTCAATAATATTTTGATTAGTATTTAGAATTTTTAGTGGATTTTATGATACCATGCAATATTTATACATTTTATGAGATCTTTTTCCCCATTAAAATTAATACACAATTTGTTTCTAATATATAAATTATTTTTCAATTAATTTAGGATTCCATATTAAAAGGTATATTAGTGCATATAGTATATTAGTGGTGAACGTAAAAGAAGAAAAAGTTATGGAATGCCATGGTTTAGTTCTATTTATGCTTGTAAAATTCATGGATTTTTTTTCGTATTTCCCATTTATTTCCCATGTCAGTCATTTATGACCACATATAAGCCAAATGTGTTATTCCCAAGCCCTTCTGAATCATGTCCATGACAACTAATGTGACAAGTGTCACCAAGTGTTATGCCATTTTGATGAAGCAAAAATAATTGAAATTTCGAAGTGTAGTTTTTTTGGGTTATTTCTGACCGAATAGGCCCAGAAGTATAAAAGTGATATATTACAATATTACATTGCTCCCTAAAAAGTAACTGATTGTGTTAGTTACTTTTTATGCTAAATTAATGTTACGCTTTTGCTTTACTTTTTCTCTCCTGACCTGGGCTTGCTTGCTTGTTTTTTACTAACAAAATTCTAAAGGTTTATTTTTGACAAATGAAAATGGATAAAGACTCACGCCGAAGAAAATGCAAATTCACATCTTTACAGTAGAGGATGCAGCTCAAACAAACCTTTCAGCTGTCCTGCCTCTGATCGCAGAACAGTAGGATCAACTTGTCCCATAGGATAAAAAAAAGATGTAATTTTTGCTTATTCGTATGGTTGAATTGGATTATTCAAGGCCATGAGCGAAAACATTGGCTAATAAAGAGAGATTAAATACAAAGTACATTTTATTAATTTTGCGGAATTCTGCATTTGTTTTTGGGCAAGTGAGTAAATACATGTTTATATACCTTTTTTTTATAACCTGTCTGGTGAGAATAGGCAGAAGTAGGGTGTGTGAATGGTGGACAATCTCATTTTACAGCATCACCTATTGCCTCATGAGGAGATCTGACTGATTTATGAAACCCTTCTCTTCTGTAATCCTCTTTCTCTCCAGACTGGGCACTCTAACCTTGATTTGACATCAATAAAGCACCAACAGTCAGACTTTAACTCATGGACACAAGACATAAAAAATCAGGAATTTTAGCAAGATATCATGAAACCGATAACCATTGATGAAGCATCTCAAATGAACATTGCATCACTTTTCCCTTATTAATTATTTAAAGCCCATTATAGACAGCTGCATCTATTTTTGGGGTTATGAAAATGACCACGTCCTTGAACTACTATTCCAAGTATATTGTATCATCTATCTATCTGTCTATCGCTCTAGTTAGTATGTCTGCCTTTCGTTCTATTGTTCTGTGTCTGTCATGCCATCTGTCCGTCTATCGTTCTGTTTTATCAATTTATGCATCCAACATCCAGCATCCATGCATCATTCTATCTATCTTTAACACTGTCTATTGTCCTATCTATCCTTACATCCATTTTCTGTCTATTTTCAGAATTTAGATAGAGATAGATCTTCAGTTAGATAGATTCAGTCTTACAGGACAACTATTTTATAATATGTATTATATATATATATATATATATATATAGTTACAGTATATTCATATACATCATTAAAACATTAATACATCAAAAGAAAACACAGCAGATATCCAATTAAACATGGGTATATTTACATATTTTACAAAGTACAAATATGCAATTTCATGTACTGTACATCATTTTAGAGCACAAGACACATGCAGTTTCCACAACAGGTAGTACAGGATGTAAGAGGACTTGTTAACGCACAAATATATTGTCACGACAGTTATTGCAGTGGTTTTAAACGAAACTATTCTCAACAATTGGGTAATTCCCTACCAATAATTTATACATTTAGCACATGAAACACTGAGAACAAAAAAGCAAGCTTTTATGATGTTTGAGTGCTTTTCAATGCACCAATGCTGTTTTGACTGTCTTATGGTTTTTTTTATGACGTTTTCTCAAAAGCATTTGGATGCTGTGTATTGCTTCAGGTGTGGAGCGGGGACTTGTGAAACATGCACAGGAAGAAAGTGACACACTGGCTAAAAGAGCATGACGTGCATTCAGGCACGAGGCAAATGAACGGCATCACCTCTGCAGTCCCTGTCATCGGGTGCGTGAGGATGCTGCTGTCTCTACAGTGCTCATTTTGTCTTCCAGATTTCATTTAGATTTAAGGCAGCTGAAGTTATCTTTTTCTCACTCTATTTACAAGCATATTTTTATAAAACATCAAGTTATTTAATGAAATGTTGAGCTTAGACAATTGGCTGTTAATGACATCTTTCTAAAATACTCCCTGATCTGTCTGAAGATGTATGAGACCTTCATTGAAATCTTTTGTCTAATCGAGAGACTATCATCTTATAAAACGATGGCAGCAGCAGATGAGGTCTAAAATGGCTATTAACAGTGAAGAGAGTCTGTCACACGCTGGCAGTGGACTCGGTCCAGCATGGTGGACTCTCTCCTTTGGCCACTGATGTGCTTCTTCGTGGGTTATTACGCAGTCCGAAAAGTTTGCAAGCTGCCATCCTGTACTTTTTGGACATGATGTTGTACAGAATAGGGTTGATTGCAGCACTAAGGTAAAAGAGTACAAAGGAGATGAGATTACAGTAGTGGCTGATGACAGATATGATGGGAGAGCCCATCTCTGTGGATTTGGAGATCAGGTAGCGTCCGACATGAAAGGGAAGCCAGCAGAGCACGAAGGCAAACACCACCACAGCTGTTAGAGAGAGAGGTAAGGAAGGTAAATGAACACCGAAATAACACCTCGTTCCTCACTTTGTAGCAGAAAGCAAATATTGTCAGTAAGAAACCGTATCCGTATCCCTGAACATGTGTGTTAACAATAACAAACGTCTCACACTGTTATTCTAGGCAGTTTTCTTAGCACACAAAAATGAGTCAATGTTTTTAAAGTATAAAAACACTTCTTTTTTACAGATTTTAGTGAATATAATGTTTTTTTTAAGTTGTCATCTCTCCTTTTTGTAATTATAAACATTTTCATTAAATAACATTACCACCCTTTCACAATACAAACTTTACAATAACAAGTGTCTCGTATTTTTATCACTTTATCTTCTATTTATTTTGATTTGTTCCTAATGGACAATTTGGTTACACTTTATTTTAACACTTTATCATCCTTGTTACAAATTGCATGTAGTTACTTATGTAGTTACTTTATTACTCAACCAACAATAAATCACACTCTAATCCAAAACCTAATGCTACTGTAAGTACATTTATAGTTAGTTATTTTTACTCAGTACTTAAATATACAATAAAAATGTAGCAAGGAACACCTTAAAATAAACTGTAACTGATCATTTAAATGAGTCAACCCAGTTACTTTTACTTTGTACAGTAATGACCTTTAGGTTTCATGACTAAACATAACTTAACATGCACGCAACATTTGAATTCTTAAAGGGATTTTCGACATGGAAAGGTGTCAAATAACCCATTTTACTTGAATAAACCACATTTAATTGAGGTATTACTTCATAAAGAACATTTATAGGTTCCCTAGCAAACCCATTTTCGTGTGTGCAGGATTGCACTGCTGTTTTGTGCCACGCGCATCCCGCGCGTAATGGGTGCGCTTGTGCGTAAAGTGCGCAAAGGATAAACAACTGAATCGCGGTTACCTGAAACTGTGAGGAAACCGGGCACTTACCCAGCATTTTCACTGTCTGTCTATTGTTTTTATCACGACTCGAAGCGTTTTCTCCAATCGTCTCCCTCTTTCTCTTCCAGAGCTTTCGCCCGATGAGGCTATACAAAACAGTTAAGCAGAACACAGGCAAGAAGAAAAAGATGCTGGAGACCCAAACCATGATGGTTAAGAGCCCAGACCTAATGGCATATTCCGTCGCTTTGCATTCGTTAGTATCCCACGGGTTTGTCCCATTTTCATGCTCAACCCCGACGAGCACAAACACAGGTCCTGCACTAAAGAAGGATACCATCCAGAGGACCAAAATGACCCCTCGCACGCGACCTTTGGTCACGACAATCTTTGCCCTGAGAGGAAAACAAATCGCAAAGTATCTCTCCACGCTGAGAGCAGTGATGTTCAGAATGGTCGCGTATGTGCAACACTCGCTCACAAACTGAAAGAGTTTACAAAGTATGTTGCCGAAATTCCATGGTCGGTACTTCCAGATTCGGTACAAGTCCAGAGGCATGCAGAGAAAGATGAGTAAATCCGAAAAGGCCATGCTGGACAGGTACAGGTTAGTGGTGGTTCGCATGTCCTTGTACTTTGTCACCACCAAAATGGTCATCAGGTTCCCCGTTACACCTACAAAGAAGAAGAGGACGCAGGTGACGGTGACCCCGGTTAGCACTGGAATGGGGAAAATGTTGACCGGGGGGTCGAAGCCCCAGAATGTCGCGTTATCATCCCAACTGCAGTTGAAGGAACAGTTGGACCGGTTCGTCCAGGCAGGCATGCTGAGAGATCATGGAGCGTCTAGATTCTCCTCTGAGAGCGAGCTCGGGGAGGACAGTCTGCCCACCGACTCCCCATCGCGCTGCGCTCAGGGTTGCCCAACATTTACAATTGAACTTATACAACCATAAACCAGCTGTACCACAGGATGCGAATTATGGGGGGTTTGGAGGGTTCTGACCTCCCACGCCTTCGGAGCCCCTAAAATAGTTCAAAACAAACGTAATATATCTTCAAAACACGTTATTTTACACATATGTTTCAGCGGCGCGTCCTAACAACGTTTCCGAAACCACAAAAGTCACATTATTGTGCTAAATAAAAGCCCGCGAACAAAAGTCGCGTCAGCCTTGCGGAAGTAACCATAGCAACAGTAAGCCGCTCGAGCGCTCCGTGCCATCATTACTTTAAAATAGATTTAACCCATATATTTGTTATTTTGTTCAAACGTCTGATTAATATTTTCACTTACTCTTAGAGGCACAACTTTAGTTGCGCGCGAACATGCATCCTGCGGACAGAAATTCCTTTAAAAAGTCTACTTTCCAGAAGGTCATTCAATATTTCACACCCCGGTTGTATTCTACAGATTTGTAGTTGTCCAATAAATGTCCTCAAATGTCCCCCAACCGTTCCACATTTAAAAATGCTTTCAACTGATAGGAAAACTCTGAGGATTTAAGAATGGCACGCCAGCTTTTCTGCCAAGTTATCTGTCGACATTGGACAGGAAATCGTTAGTCTTGAAGCTATTTAAGGCATCTTTGGTGTAGGAAGAAAGATAAGTGTCGGGTCGGAGAGATGAAATCACCTCGCGGAGGATGAGAGACGCGCGTAATGGGCACTGCGTGTCACCTGTGAGCGGCGAAGGACTCCTCCGTTACTCATTGATTCTCCATTGATTAAGTGGATGCGGAATGTGGGTAGAGAGCTTCAGAAGTGGATAGAAAGTATACATCCACGTTATTTCAAGGAAACAAAGTACCGATCGTGACGAGGACGGATGTTTGTTGAACAGTGCCATCGTGTGGTCATTAGGATAGAGTGCAGTGAAACGTTCAAGTAAATTTAATTTCAGCTGGACGCTATGATAAGCTCAAAAACTCCATCAGACTGAAAACTATAGGCTTATGTTTTGAAGATAAAAATACCATGAAAATTCTAAAACGCTATCCTTGAGATACAGCTACATGTCACTTTTCTCTCAGCTGATTTGTCTATCTGTTTGGAGTCTTTGAATCAGTGTAACGTATGTTACTATAGCTAAACCTATAAATATAGCAAGTCAAAATGAACAAATTTTGTCTAACCAATTAATGTTATTATTAATAAGCATTACTATTTGATGGTAACGTTTCAAATATGTAAAATAGTTTGTCAATGCTTACAAATTAATTCAAATGTAAACAGTATTTCGTTTCACACACACAGTAGAAATACAGTTAGCATGAAGAGTCAAATAAACACAAGTGCACAAAATACCAAGTTTCAGACATTGCTAAGAGTGAAGTGTTTTTTTATGAGGTTAAGAGCTCACGAAAGACATGCGTTTTCTGTCTTTTGAATATTGTCAGGGGTTCTGCAGGTTTTTTCCCACCAGCAAAGAACAATGAATGAAAATGTTCTGGAGAGTGATTTTGTTCCTCTCTGTGATAGTACCATGAGCCATCACTCATTTACTGAGTGGATGTAGGAGGGTGATGACCCTGCTAGATCTGTAAGCAATAGCTGGTAGCCAGTGCAGAGAGATAAAGAGAAGTGTGATGTGGCCCTTTTGGGGTCATTGAAGACAAGATGTCCTACAGAGTTAAGGATCATTTGTAGAGGCTTGATTGCACTTGATGGAAGTACAACCTTAAGAACATTGCAGTAATCAAGCCTAGAAATGGCCAGGGCATGAACAAGAAGTTGTATTGCTTGCTCAGTTAGGAACGGCCTAATTTTCCAGATGTTGTGAAGTGCAAACCAGCATCACCTGCATGATGCAATGTGGTCTTTGAAGGTCAGTTGGTCCTTAAAGATTACTCCAAGATTTCTAGCCAGCCTTGATGAGGTAATTGATGATGAACCAATCTGGATGGGGAAGTCGTGCTGCAGAGACAGATTGGCAGGGAAGACAAGAAACTTTGCCAGATTGAGATACAGGTGAGGTTCTTTCATCCATACCGAGATGTCTGCCAGATAGCTTGACATTCGTCCAGCTACTGTGGGATCATCTGGTAGAAATTACAGGTAGAGCTGTGTGTCATCGGCATAGCAATAGTAGGAGAAACTGTGTGCTGTGGATCCAGTGATGTAGAGTAAATGGAGAAGAGGAGGGTTCCAAGAACTGAACCCTGAGGAACTCTAGGGACTTGTTGATGTTCTTTGGATTCCTCCCCACAACAGGCAACCCTGAAAGACCCGCCTGTGAGTTTGGATTCAAACCAGTGAAGTGTAGTTCCTGTGATGCCTAGTGATGTGATGGGTGGACCGAAGTATCTGATGATTCACAGTCTCAAAGATAGCAGATAGATCCAGAAGGACAAGAAATTATGATTTGGAAACAGCTGCCGCAATCCATAGGGCTTCAGTGACTGACAGGAATGGTCTCGGCAGAATGGCTGCTCTTGAAACCAGATTGGTAGACGTCCAGCTGGTTATTCTTTGAGAGGAAAAATGATACCTGGTTGTCTGCTAAATGTTTCTGCAACAAGAGAGACAGGTCTGTAACTATCTATAAGTGACATGTCTGATGTGGATTTTTAAGCAGTGGGTTTACCCAAACCTTCTTGAATGCGGAGAGGAAAATGTCAGTGTGGAGAGATATGTTGATGTGTTTGAGTGCTGGTAAATGTATAGAAGAGATGGTTTGTAGAAGGTGTGAGGGGATGGGATCTAAAGGGCAAGTGGTATGATAAATGTAGTGGAGAAGGTTAGATACATCAGCTAGTGAGTGGAGAGAAATAGGAGAGAAGATTTCTATCTGTAGATGTTGTTGATCTGAAATCCTTTGTGTGAAGGTGAGAACTGGGAACCTCTAATTTCTTCACTGACAAAACAACAACCATAGGAGAGAACTGAATGTTTTGAAAAGTGTGAGTGTTTGAAGCATTATTGATTTTGTTGTGGAAATGTAAAGATTTAGCAGCATGGACCTGAACAGAAAATAATGAGAGCAAGCAGGCATGCATGCACACAAACATACACACACACGCTGCTCAAAAAATTAAGGGAACACTTAATCATCACAGAATAACACCAAGTCACTGAAAGCTCAGGGATATCAATCGGTCTAATTGGGAAACTGTTACGTACTGCTCTTTGATGCAAAGGTTGAAGATCTAAATGTGATCGTGTCAGGGCAGACAGGAAGCTCATGGATTGGAGCATGTTCTGTATCGGACTCATGGGATGAAGAGCAGCGTGCGACCCAAGCACAGCAATTTTTTGTCGCTGTAACAGGCAGTGCAACTGCCAGTGGAACCACCTCAAAGGTTGCAGATCCAAATGCAGTATTTCTTGAAAGGGTAATATAACAGGCAAAAGGTCAATACAAGGTAAGTGTCCCAAAACAACAGGCAAAAATATCAGACAAACAAGGAAATCCAAGGAAAAGGGAGTGGGTCAAAACCATAAATAAGTCAAAACCTGGAAAGTGCTTAGAAATACAGTGACAAACAATGAACAAGACTAAGAAATGAGTAACTGAGCTAACGATATACATATGTATAAACAAATGAGACAGATGTAGACAATCATGAATGAGGATGGGCAATGAACTATGGGCAATGTAAGATAGTCCTTTATAGAGGGACAATAGTCTGGATTGGAGTGTCCTCTGGTGGCTTTCAAGGGCAGTCCAGCTGGTGATTGTAACAGAAACATAAATGATTGTGAATCAGTTTCACCTACTTTGGTGCAAATGAAAGTGGCAACAGGTGACAACCCCCAAGAAGGGGATGATTTTTCAGGTGGTGGTGACAGACAGCTGTTCTCTCCTTATTCTTCCTGATTTGTCTTTAGGTTTGTGATTTGTTAAGGTCTTTGTCATTACCTGTAGAATATGGCAGTACCTTCAACCCAATCAAGTTGTACCGACAGACCTGCTCCTCCAGGATGGCACATCCATTTGTGCTGTCACAAGGAGGTTTTGGGAGCATGTAGGAGATACCGGGAATACAGGCTGTTACATGAGGAGATAAGGAGGCTGAACAAGGATGTAGAAGGACCAGTATCTGCTCCTTTGTGCAAGGAGAAACAGGAGGAGCATTGCCAGAGCCCCACAAAATAACATCCAGCAGACTACTGGTAAACTACAGTTTTGTTTCTGGCAAAACTGTCAGTAAGACTTCACGAGGGTGGCATAAGGGCCCCATGTTCTCTATGGGGATCTGTGCTCAAAGCTCAGCACTGTGCAGCTTGATTGGCATTTCCCAGAGAACACAAGAATTCATGTACACCATTGGTACCGCAGACTCTTCACGGATGAGAGTAGGTTGACACTGAGTCTGGAGATGCTGTGGGGAATGCAAGCTGCCTATCTGGTGAGCCACAGACAGATTTGGGTGGGCACAGAGAGCAGCGTCAGTTTGGCTGTGAGAAGATCTAATTTTTAATTAATTAAATTTTTCTAGATTTAATTTTTAATTAATTGAGATGCAATGTGTGATTTAAGTGTTCCTTTTTCGCAGTGTTTATTAAAGATTAAATGGAAAATTATTTGGAAATTAAATGTTGTGGTTTGAAAATGTCTAAATTGTTGTTTTCATTGGTATATGTTAGATTTCATAACCTCATAATTAAAAAAATGTATTGAGCCTGGGAATGGCCCTATCTGCTACAATCATGTCGTGTCTCTTCACTTCCTGTTTCCTTCCGTGTGATCCCATTGTAATTTCCTTCATCTGTCACGTCAGCCACTCCCCTTGTTAGTCTCGCCACCTGTTCCCCATTATCCTGTGTATATAAGCCCTTTTGTGTTCTCCAGTCTTTGTCAGTTTTTAAAGCAGTGTTAGATGTGTATGAGTGTTTCTCTGTATTTCTCTATATTTCTCTTGGTCCTCCCTGGTCCTCCCTGGTCCTCCCTGGTCTCTGTTGTTATCCTCTGTTTTTGCACAAGTGTGCCATTCCTTCTTTCTTTCTTTTTCCAATGTTTACTCAGCATTTTTTCATCTCTTTTGTTAAATCAAAGATGCCAGGCATTCATTGTTATAGTTTGTGCATTTGTGTATGTACTGTGTAACTTAGTGTTTCAATGTGGCTTGAAGTGTTGTTGTTATTACAGTGGAGTTCACTTATCTCGACCTCAGGTTACGGACGTTAAGGACGTTTTTGAAGTGGAACCGCCAAACTCCCTATTTGTCTTGGCATTTTCTTATCGGTTATGTCAATTATTTTATGTCGCCGAACCCTAATATCTTGCTCACAAAAGAGGGACAAATTTGCCACTTCACAGTTATCTCGTGACTAATGATCGTACCTAGTTCACTGCGCATACGCAGAGTTGGTATTGTGGTCCGGTTGCTCTGTCAGTGACGCTTCACTCACAGTGCCGCGCAACTGTATTACTTTAGGGTTTGGTGTGGTCAACGTCTTCATCATTAGTTGCTTTCTCCCCAATCAACAGCTGTGCCATTTGCAGTAATATTGCCCCCTGTGATCCAGTGATCACATTCAACACAAAGTTTATTGCACATGAGAGCGACTCATCCTCCCTCAGCTTGAGAGGAAGTGTAGAGCTCAGACCATTATAAACACAGATAGCAAGGGTCATTCGTTGCAGGATTTGTTTTATCTAATACCCTTTAGAAAGGATTTGAGGAATGCATGACTGATAAAGCAAACATCCTTTCTTTAAGACCCATGCTTGTTTCAAAAGGACAGATATTTTTTCACATTATCCACTAGAGGGCAATAGCGCTGTACATGATATTGTTCTGATCCTTCAAGATTCAGTAAAAAACATGATTTGGAATAATGTACAGGTTATTGCATGTAATGTCAAGTCATATATTACTATAGTTAACAGTCTGTAAAAAACTAGGCTATAAAACCATTTTGTTTTTTATAGTGTGCACTATGATCCACAATGGTCTACTTAGTATGATGGCCCTGAGTTTGTTATCGTTGTTTTGTGTACAATGTAGAGTGCTCCTGTGAGTTAATGCTGTTAGTAGCAGATGGACTCATGCGACAGTAATGAAAGCCATTAAACTCTGTAACTTTTATTTTAATCTTTGTTTACCTTACATAGCACTCTCTCTTTATATTCATTCCCCCTCTCTCTTGAGTACTTGAAGGTCTGTGGTTCAGCTGATATTGTTTTGTGTGTGTGTGAGAGAGACAGAGATGTTTGCTTGCGGCTGTGATAAATGGCAATGCCTGCCATTTGAGCAAAGGTATGGCCGCTCTGGCACACCCTGCCGTGGTAATTATTACAGACTCCATAGACCAGAGGTCCTGCATCAGACAAGGCGGAAAATTGAAAATATAAATGATTTATGGTGCTCAGAAGTCTATCTTCTCCTCTGTCTTTGTTGTTGGCCACGGAACGTCACATACTCTGGGATGTCCTTTAGTGTGGCGTCTTGCTCTTGTTCTTCAGTGATTAATCCATTTAGACACAGTGGAGTGGAACTCTCCTCACCATGGAAAATAGATGGATTGTTGGAGAGGATGGGCTTCAGTTTGTTTGAGGAGCAGAACAAACTGCTCCAAGGGTAAACTATGGCCCTGACTGTTGAGCAGCCTGGAGATAAGTTGGTTTGACATTTCGACCTCCAAGTATTAGAGTCAACGTTTGTCATTTTAACATACTGTACCTGCAGCAACGTCAGAGCTCATGGATGAGAGCTCATAAACAGGACTTTACACAGCTGTCACTGTAAATTGTGATTGCGGTAAATTAATTTACTATAAAGTAAGAAATTAATACTTAATACAAATTTCAAGGATGGCTATAATGTTACATTATAATAATATAATATAATCAAACATATTTATTGCTACTAATGTAAAGCTATATTAAATTATTATTATCTGTCAATGCTAAATTTTAATCCTTTTAATGTAGCTTTAAAATAACACATTTCATTGACAGTATATTTATTGAACAAAAAATAAGTTATTTTATTTATCTAAATAAATTAAAAAAATAGTAAAAAAAAATGCTAAAGTGATTATGAACAAGTATTTACTTAGATATTATTCAAAACATATTTCTTTAGCTAAAGTATTTGTGCATTTTGGCCCATGCTGGTGAGGCCCACCTTGCCACCTCAAAACAGACCACTTTTATGATTTATATTCAAACAAAATCTGTTGCTCCATCATTGTTCAATAAACACATAGGCTATATATTAGTGAAAAGTAGTGAAAAGCATTTCTTTGCCTTTAGCATTGTATCCCAGATTGTTCCAGTTCATTAAATGACAATCGTATATTCATGTTTAAAAAGATAAATGAAAAACAGCTTTACATTGTGCCACTTCATCTGTTCGTCAAACGCAGTTGAGACGCTGCAAGTTTGTCACATGACGTAGCGTCGTGTTTCAGCGCTTGCAACTCATTCGTGTTTTATTACAGGGGGTGAAACTTGGAGGCTTCATTCGCTTTGAGTGTCGATCCTAGCGTTTCGCATTAGCTGTGGCGAACATGTAAATTTAAAAAGGCAAAATGTGAGACGTACTATAATAAAAGCTTGATTTCATTCAGGAAAGTTCCCCTCACGAAGTTTTCTCTTAAAACAGAACATAAAATGGCATATGTGTCAAGAAAAATATTAAAACCTAACCCAATAAAAATGACCCATTAGGGTGAATGTATGTATGTATTTATGTATGTATGTCTCTCTCTCTCTCTCTCTCTCTCTCTCTCTCTCTCTCTCTCTCTCTCTCTCTCTCTCTCTCTCTCTCTCTCTCTCTCTCTCTCTCTCTCTCTCTCTCTCTATATATATATATATATATATATATATATATATGTGGATCATTTTTATTGGGTTAGGCTTAAATATTTTTCTATTACAGTATATATAATTTTTCAAACCGCTTAGATTTTGGATTTAGAGCTCTTCTGAAACTAGATGAGACATGTGAGATTACTAGACTGTTAAAAAACAATATTATAAAAATCTGAATTTAAAGTCCCCATTTGATCTTTTTTAAGACTTGATTTCACTGATATATGTGAGAAACAACTGTACCAATAAAATCATTTCTTTTCCTGGGAAGATATCAGTCAGTCTAAAATGAATAAAACAGAAGAGGGGGGGAGGAACATATTTTGACTTTCTGAACCTGATTGGCTGAGCGAATGTTACTGACACTTCAGAATCCAGGATAAGCTCCGCCCCGCTCAAACACATTGGCCTATGGCTGATCTCTCCACTGCCCTCTTGTTAGACTGTTTGGAGTCACAGGAAAGGAGAGACTCTTTTAACGCTGTCTGCGAAATTATGAGTTAGTCTTTCAGTGTCGTAGGAGTCAAACAGCACAGCGGATTTATCATGTGGGAATGACGTCTACCAGGGAAGGTTAGTGAAACTTTGTGCAGTTTGTTGTTGTGTCATGCGATGCCTCCAAACTTTTTTCTAAGATTGCAGACTTAGAGGGAATGAAGACTTAGAAATTTCTAGCAACTGTTTGTGTGTGCGCGTTTAATGGACATGTGAACGTCTTTCTGGTACTGGTATGCCTTGGTTCCTGTCCTGTCACGCCCCTGTGTGAGAGGCTTTTGTATCCATAGTGGAATGTGTGACCAGTGCACAACCGAGAGGAAAGTCAACTTGTCCAAAATCTCTCTCTGGTTTGTTTTCCCCTCCATCAGTGTTAAGGGGCAGGGCTACAGTACACTTGCAATTAAATGTAAATTAGTACAACTTAATATAATAATGCTGTACACCCTTTAGTCTGGGACTGTCTCAGTTTGCCTCATTTTTTTTTCACTGACTTGTTTTAAATGACCCTCTTTGTTGTTTACTTATCTCCTATACTTGAATCATGTCATTCATTAATCAGAATGCAAGAGACCTCTGACCCTCAGCTGCTGGGAACGTTATGCTATCTCTAATATGTGTAAAAATACCTATGATAAAACAAATGTATTGCTGGTTTGTTTGGTGAACACTGTACTGTCATAAACCGCCTTCAGGTGCAAAGTGCATTTGATCTTACAACAGATATGAACAAAAATCAGGCTTATTCAACAGCAGAAACAGTCCTGCTGAACAGCACATCAGGTTGGCAAGGACATTTTAATCTTCCATGTAGACTGTCATTCTGTGACACAAAACCAATCCAAATATGAAAGATGATATGATTACTTTTGTTTGTGGCTTCATGTTTTACAATTGACCATGCAACAAAATTCCCACAATTCTTTAGTCGCATGCATGTCCCAACACGCACGAGTGACATCAGTGTCTCTTAAACTTCTAGCCAATGTGGTTGCATGATTTATCTTTTTTTTTCTTTTTTTTTTTGCTCTTCTCCCAAATGCATTGAGCCTTGTTGCCATGACAAATTACAATGGGCAGGAACTTGTTGGCAGGAAGCAACAGCTGATATCCCATCCACAGAATGCTCGCATGGACTTTTCCTCTCCCCTTACAGTATTATCTTTTTTTTATCTACTTATGTAGTTTAGAATGCAAATATACTGTTTATAATTTCTGGGTGTAATAAACTATATTGAACATTCAAGAACAACTCTTATTTTAAGACATTTTTATAATTTTTCTTGGCAATCTAGACAATATACTTGAAATGAAAGTGAGGGCAACATGTTGAAAGCTTTTATTGGTTCATATTAGCTTGGCTTGTCTAACAGCGAGCGCTCAAAGTTTTCTACATTTCACTACACGGCCAATGTCCTTTTAGATAAGTTTTGTTTCCTCTAACATCTCTCAGAGAGCTGCTGTGCAAATATGTTGTATATTAATGAACAAACTGAAGGCAATCTATTCCCTGGTTTGACTTAAATGGTTCTCCATAGTTTTAAATAATAATTTAGTGTTAAAGTATGTTTGGCTGCCTTTAAATGGAGTATGCTTTGAGTTTAGTTTGATTCCTAAATGGGTTAACTTCAAAAATAAGTAATTAGCCTAGTCTTTATCTTTGCTGTACAGCACGTGGAACTGGTTTCTCTTTTAAATCACATGTGTGTATATATATTGAAACGGTAAATATGCCCTTTTACTCAGGAATGCTAGAGCTTTGCTAGAAGATATGTAAAGAATCATAAAAATGCAATATTGTACCAATGGAGTGATAGCTGACATCTGATTCACTGCTCCTCTCTGACCTGCACATCTCTTTAAAGCTCTTTTTAAAGGTCAGTGTCCGTGTGGGAGAGACGCATGAGATACCACAGTCATAAATGTTCACCTACACAGAGAGAATGAATGAGTCCTTCCTTCCATTAGTCGCCTTTCTACCAGTACCACTGTTGTTTACACTACACACTAGATTAGACCGTCCTGTATATTTACAGTAATCATGGTCGCCATAGACAAAACTGAAATCAAATCAATCTGTTTTAATGTTGTTAGGTGTGAAATCTAGGGCTATATTTGGTTTGATCGAAGAAAATTAGAGTTCCATAGAAGAAAGTGGGTAGAGTGTGTTTAATAGGAGCATTGTAAAATAATGCCTACTGTATTTATACAAGCGAAGGAGCCAAAATGAGGTCAGCTGAAAAAGGAAGTTATTATATATTGATTTGATATTACAAAGACACACCTTCTTTCCCTTTGAAACCATTTGCAGCGATTTAAAACTTTCACAGGAAGACCAGGAATGTATACAGAGAAATTCCAGTTTCACAAGACTGAAAGAAAGTCAAAATCGATATCGTCAATGGACAGTGACACCGTAGCGAAGAATTTTCAATATAAATATTGTGAGATGATTTGAAATGTACCCGTGTTCTCTCGTTTGTTTGAATTTTAGGACTTTCTGTCTACTATGAGTCAGGATTGAAAGACTGAGTTTGTTTCTCTGAGTCAAGCAGAGGCTTCCAAAGGTAGCTGGACCGGAAAAGGTGGTGTCGTATCGAGTTCAGATGTATAGTTTCCAAAGAGCCACACCTCACTGTTAGACTTGTCTTATGTAAGATGAGAAGTTCAGACGTTTCAGCTTCTCTCTAGCTCACATTATTTGTCTTTCACGCATTTTAAATGGCCATTATGCGACCAGACTGAATAGACCAGCTAGTATCTGTACTCTGCAGCTCACTGCAACCAACCAACGAGAGGAGAAAATGTTCCATTATGTTTAATAGAAGGTTTTGTGGGGTAGTTACAGAGTGAACATGCGCTTGGCAGCAAAATTACTGCAGTCTAAAAGAAAGCAGTCAAAGTCTTAGCGAGAGAAATGGAGACAGCAGACAGCAATGTTCTTCTTTTCTCTACTAATAATAATTTTTTTTTGTTTTAAGAACACAAATGTTCACTTTATGTTGTGCGAATGGCTTGAAAAACAGTGTTAGTGGTTACATTTAGTTTCGGTGAACCTGATGATGAATTGTGGTGTTTTAGTATCAGTTCAGCATTTTCTATTATTTATTTTTTTACTTGCTTCACACAGTGTTCCTATTATTAACTGTTGCTGATGATTTTGCAGTGTTTAATGGCTTCAGTGGCTTATAATCACTGCGTTGTGGCATCAACTCACCTCCCACTTTGTTTAATTGTATTCATAGTTTTAGATGGGTCACCTTCAGAGATCTAAACTCATATTCAACCTCTCAATCATGCCATTAGCCGGCAAATTAATATTAAAGGAGTAAAAGGCATGAGCGGCGAACAGCTTCTCGGCTTTTGGATTTCTTAAAGCAATTATGACTGTGATTCTTGAACTCTTTGGGGGAATTTTCTTGGTTTTGGTCCCAGAGATATTGCAGAAAACAGGATGTGGCCTGTTTTAATAGCTGATTTTATGAGAGAATGACACTGATCGTATCTTGTGTATATTATTAGAATAATATTCACTGAACTGACCCCATGCTCCACAGGAGAATACATTTGACCTCTGACCTTTGACCCATGGAAAGAGGAAATGTTTTGGAAATGACTGTGGAAATGAGCAAATTTAAGGGGTCAAGGTTTGGCTGGTTAGCATGGATCAGTAATTCCCTGCTGGTAGACTGCACCATTTGCAAAATGTATCACCCATTCTCTCATATGACCAAAGGCTACATTTAAAACAATAATATTGTTACAATTCAAAATATATTTTCTAATGTTATTTATTACTCCAGTGCAATCTTCAGTATCAAAATGGTGAACTGGTGCTCAAGAAAAATGTCTTACTATTATCAATGTTGAAAAACAATTGTACTGGTTAAAAACATTAAACATTTTTCAGGATTTATGGCTAAAAGAACGTTTTAATTACATCATGATGTTACACAAATGTACTAAGCACAATGGAAAAATGACGCACGTTCTTTTCTGAAGATGAAAAAGACATATTGGTTGCTCAGTAATTAGATTAGAGCTGGTTTTGCTTCATGGCCCATAAGTGAAATCGAACAACAAGTGGTGACACGCAGTACTGGAGTTGAATGTAAGTATTTTTTGCACTTGGCAGGAAATGATTCGCTACACAAAACAAATTGTTGCCACAAACCAACTTTATCCTCATTGCTAGTGAATAAATATTTAATATTCAAGATTTTTAAGAATGAGTACATGTGACGCAACCTGTCTGTGATGGAATCAAACAAATTTTACTAGCGTCTACATAGTCACAGATGAATTCGATCCATAAACTAATTTTTGATTAGACGTACAACTGACATTGATTACAAAATATTTTCTCCTTCCCTTTTAGAAGTTTTGAAACATGGTTTGTAGTCATAATGATGCATGATTATTTGCTTATTAAATTTTTGAGTATATTTATATTGTTTTTATTTTCTAAAAGGGTTAAGAACCATATCTTTATATGGTTATTGACTGGACGTGTGTTTGTGTGTGTGTCCAAACAGGCAATGCTGTCCCTTCAGGCTGAAGAGTTCTGAATGTTTCAATGAGCCTATATGAAGGAACTCATTCAGATTAAAGCAGACATGAGTGACACTGTGGAGAGCCTGGACACCAGGGAACTGGGGCTGTCCGATGCTGAGGATGAACCCGAAGAGGTGGACTCGGAGTTCAACCCCTCAAGTAAGTGATTTATTATTATTTCAGTTCCAAATAATCCAATAGATGTATAAATTATGGTCTGTTTTTCTGTCATTTGATGTATAGTGTGTAGTGCATGTATTTTGGCTAATTATATTTGATTGTTTGGCCATTGAAGTAGGTTGCCACTTTTTCTGTCCCAGTTTATTGACTATTATTGATTGTAATGGTAATCGACTTCCTGTTTGAAAACTATGCCTGATGAAGGTTGGATAACTGAAACTTTGTATTAAATTAAGATTTGCAAGCTATATCAGTGTGCAGTATACTATGCATTTAGTTCAGTACAGGCAAGACTGGAGAAACGTTTTATTTTGACAGTAATTTTTCAGACAGGAAGTGGAAAAGTGTTACCTAATCAGGGATTTGAGCTGTGTGGTGCATGTGTAAAAGGGAGTGATGTGAAGACAACCGTATAAAATGACGCAGCACATCACAACAAGTATTCAGCACACACACACTGGAGCTCACATTTCCCGAAGGCATGCCTCAGTCTGCACTGTTGTTTTCCTACAGGGGCTTCCTATATCCCGTTCTCTGCCGTGTATAAGACTGTTGGCTTTAAAGAGACAGATGCGCTGGTATACCTGACTGCTGCCCCCATCACTGCCAAGATCCTAGATGTGGAACGCTTCACCAGAGCTCCGGACCGCTTCAAAATCTCCAAACACAGAGGCGTGTCCAAGGTCTGTTGAGCACACGCTAGTTAAAAAGCTGAAAGATGTCACAGATCTCACATTACTTCTGTGTCCACAGGCAATGCCGGCCGTGTTTAAGATAGAGCTCAAACATGGGAACTTCACCTGGACAGTGAAGAGAAAAGAAAAACACTTCATGGAGCTACACAGAGAGCTTCTACGATATAAGACCCTCATGAGGATCCCACTGCCCACCCGAAGGTCAGACCCTTGTCCCACAGATAAATCAACCTTTTCAACATTGATAATAATAGGAAATGTTTTATTGCGCAGCTAATCAGCATATTAGAATGATTTCTGAAGAATTATGTGACATTGAAGACTGGAGTAATGATGCTTTGCCATCATAGGGATAAATTGCATTTAAGAAAAACATATTAAAATAACAAAGTTATTTAAAATTGTAATAACATTTGACAATGCTCTTCTTTGCTGTGCAGTACATTTTACCTTGTCTTTTTATATAAAGCATGTAAAAGTAATATTTAGTTTTAAAAATTGTTTAAGAGTGTATAAAGGGCTTATATAAGACTGCTGGGAGGGTTTCTAATTGTTGGGAGGGTTTACAAAAGCTTAAATTTATAAAGATTGCGGTTTTGCGGCCATTGCGGGGGTGCCTGGAACCTAACTCCCGCGATAGCCGAGGATTTTTGTACACATGTGGCCATTTGAAACGCTCTGCATTTTATTTTTGAAAAGGTAGGCTACCTTCATAACATAAAATGATCAGCAAAAATAATCTATATTGATAATCAGGTTTTTTCATCTAATATAGTCTCTTTGTGTCTTTAATTCAAGTTTACTTCAGCTTGTGTACTGATTGTTAGTATGGCATTTAATTACATAAAAGAGAACAATGTCAACTTGAAGGGAAATAACCTTTACAAGTTTAATTTAGTTAAAATCCCAGGTATCTCAAATAAATTACCTTAGACTAAGTTAAGTCATGAGAATACTCCACTAAGGATCACATTATTTTAAATCAGTACGCTACTCTTTTACCTTATTCGGCCGAAAAAGCCCTTCCTGAAGGGATTCAGTTGCTCACTTTCATTTGGAATGACTCTTTGAGTAGCATTCTCTTCTCACTGTGCCTACTCAGTGATTACAGGAGATGCATTACAGATGCATGTTGCTACTTGTTGTAAGCAGTAATGTGTCTCAGATGGCAATATTCAGTGGCCCTAGACTGCTCTTAATACCAGGTGTAAAGAGAGCAGATCAGTTTATTCTCTTCTCAATTTTATGGAAGCATTTTTATAATTCTTAATTCTTCTCATCCCCCCTGTTGATTTTCTTTCATTTCCTATTCTTTCTGATCTCCCCTGCGCTCTTTAGTTTTTTGTTTTCTCAGATTTCATGGCTACTCGTTCTCACCATTAACTCTTTGCTGTTGTTATTCTTAGTTTTTCTCTCAGACCATGATGTCTCTGTCTTTTAGCCATACTGAGAGAAGGAAGAGCATAAAAAGGAGTGAGGTGAGGCAGATGCCTGCACTGCCTCGGGGAGGCAGAGACGAGTTGGCACGAGAGGAGCAAGTGTCTAGTCGGAGGGTGAGTCACTCCAACATGCTTACTGCATCACCGAGCCTTGATCACATGACAGGGAGCGATTACAGACAATGTTGAGCATGACGTAACCCACATCATCACAAGGCGTGTGAGTCCGATCTGTCCCACACAACGTCATTGACATGATTTAGTGGTATTTGAGCATATTTAACAATACTTGTCATATCGTAAATGTCACATGAGAATTTTCTCACAACCTACTGATGAAATTCTTAAGTGTGCAGCTGTTTAATAAATCTCCAAATTTTGAATGGACTGAGCTTTTTCTTTGTAGGAAATTCTTTAGATAAACTAATGAGTGCATAATTATCCAGCTTATTAGTCTACACCTCTTCTTTTCAATCAGTACATGGTGTACTAAGCAAACATCACTTTCATAATTAATAATCACAAGCAGCATGCTCGGCTTAATAGCATTTGTAAATTGCAGCATATAGACATCCATAAAAATTGTGACATTGTAAAAATGTAACTATCCCTAGAATATACTATATTTGTTGTTTTGCAACTACTTTTCATTAATAACATTGAGACATTATGCAATGCTTATATATGCTGTATGTTAGGTAGAGTAGATGTGTTAAATGTCATCACCATAAATTATATTTTTACTTTGAGATGTGCTTTTATCTATCAAAAGGTACAGAACTGGTGTGACCGAATCAAGCTCTTCAAAGCAACTAAGAAATGTGTTTTCCTTTTGCAGAAACAACTGGAAGACTATCTAAACAAGCTGCTGAGGATGGCAATGTACCGAAAATATTACGCCACCGTAAGCTCACTCTTGATTATAGAGTTCAGGCCCTGATGGAGCTCAAGTTGAGTTATCTTTAATGAAGCAGCAGCGTGAGGATCAATATTACAGATGGAAGCTGTGTGTCCTGAGAGTGTTAATGTGCTGCTCTTTCTCTCAGCTCAGTTCTTTTCCAACAGCTTTAATCAAGGACATCTAATTCTTTCCTTCGTTCCCTCTCTTTCCTCTTTAATACCCTCTGAGGGTCAATATCGCTGAGGATTTAGTGTAACTTCTTTTAATTGAAGCCGCGTCTCTGTCTCACTGATTTTAACCAGAATTGTTTCTCTATTCCAGATGGAGTTTATTGATGTTAGCCAGTTGTCCTTCATTCAGGACTTGGGCCCCAAAGGCTTGTGAGGACATACTCTTTTTTTTTACTTTTCAGTTCATCATTGCTTTACACTGATCATGTTTTTTAGTTTAAGGTGAAATATACTCCATAAAGTAAATTAAACTTTAAATTTTTTGTTTGTTTTTACATTGTGACACATCAGTCACAAATTCTTTAATGTGCAACAAACTACTATAATGTGTCAGGATGTTTTTCTGGATGCTTGACAAATTGCAAATGTCCCATGTTGTATAAATACCAAAGGTCATGAGAATTTGGGAGGGGAGGTCATAAAAATGTCACAATGGAATTTTTTTTAATTTTTTGCAACACAATCTGTTATCTCGTTCATTATCTGAAATGAAATTCATGGATTACATGATATTCACCTTTTACCTCACTCCTGTACAAATCTGCATCTTTCAGAGAAGGAATTGTTTATAAAAGGTCAGGAGGGCACCGTATCCCAGGCGTGAACTGCTGTGGCCGAAATGAAGTCTGCTACCGCTGGTCCAAGAGGTAATTATTCATAAACTACAAAATCTATTGCTGAATTCAAGGAAACCACAAGAGCAAATGAAATGTTGATGCAGTGAGGCTATGCTCTTCACGTTGATCTTTAACATTTGAGACACTCTTTGAAGCGGTTGTTATCTGTGAAAATACACAATTCAGAAAGAGCAGCCCCCCCCTCCACACACACACACACAGTAAAGTCTCTTTGAGTCTAGCAAGCTGTTTATCTCTGCTCCACTGATACCAGGCCACTTTCGTTCTCTGATTAAACTGACACTGTATCGCTGACTTCCACTGCTCCTGTTATAATGATACTTTTGAGAAGGATTCTTTCGTTTGGGTTTGACCTTACGGTTGTGATGAAGTCTAATGATGATGTCTTTTGCACTCTCTGTTTAGGTGGCTTGTTGTGAAGGACTCTTTTCTGCTGTACATGAAGCCAGACAGTGGTTCCATTTCATTTGTCCTGCTGGTGGACAATGAGTTCACCATCAAAATGGACTCCAAACAGACAGAGACAAAGCATGGAGTGAGCATCGAGAACCTGTCCAGGTGTGTTCACTAAATCTCAAATTTAGTGTCACCATATAAATTCCTCTCTCAGCTTGTAGACAATTTGCGTTTGTTTCTGTGTTTGTGTGCAGGAAACTAGTTCTGAAATTTCATAACTACAGACATGCACGATGGTGGGGTCAGGCCATTGAAAGCTTTGTCCGGAAACATGGCAAGCCCTTTTTAAGGACCCATCGCTTTGGATCTTTTGCCAGAGAGGAGGAGAACATACCCTCTAAATGGTATATTTAATCTAAGAGGTCACAAATAATAAAAACATAATTTACTCTCCGTCATTTCAATTCTGTATGACTTTTAGGTCACAATGTTGTTCTTTTTTGGCCCATGCAATGAAAGTTGCAAGTACAATGTTGTCATACAGTCTTACAACTGTTTAATGACATGAGGGTTATTTAAATAATTTGATTAACTTTCCATTTAAGACAAAAAATGTCATATTCAGCTTTCTATTTCCTCTACACTGTGATATACAACTAAGAAAAAAACTAATTTTGCAGGTATGTGAATGGCAAAACCTACATGGAGGATGTGGCTAACGCGCTGGAGGAAGCCAAAGAGGAGATCTTCATTACAGACTGGTGGTATGTACTCTCTGTTTACCCTCCAAGAAGCAAACATGTTCAGGCAGATAGATGGTCTCGACCCAACTCCCGCTATTTGTTGAGCCAATTTTGTAGGACAGATTGCTTCAAAAAACAGAATATTGTTTTTACAACTTCAAAATGTTTTGATAACTTGACAGTAACCCTGTTTACATTTTTTGGGGGAAATTAATTAGTATAATAAATAGTTTGTGTAGAGGTGTGTGCATATCAGTAATGACTAGAGGAAGCACATGACATGCATGTATTTGTTTAAGGGGTCTCCAGTCGCAGTTCATGCTCATTTTAGAGAGACAAATCACCTTCATAGTTCTTTGTGTATGTTTAAATTGGGATAGTCTACTGATTCAGTTTTTGTTTAGTGTGAAATGGAGAATGCAAGAAAAGAGCCACCGTTAACTGTCAAACATTGACAGAAAGCAAAGCTGGATTTATTATGATCTTCCATGGATGAAACGTATACATGTCAGTCTGGTATAAATGTTGTTTTGTGGTGATTGGTAATGCTCTGTTGTAGCGTTGCTGTGGCAGAGGTTCAGGGTCTCAGTAGGAGGTGTATATTATAGCAAGACCGGTATCTCTCACTTCACTAGTATCGCGTTTCAGCCTTCCTTAAAATAATATCACTCTTGGTCTGATCTTCTGTGTGTGTGAGGGAGTGGGTTGTTTTATGAGAAATCACTGCCGATTTAAATGTTCATGTAGTTGTAGAATATGAAACATTCAAACATTGACTTAAGTCAGCATGAAAAGCGTTTTATCTGCATTCACAGTTTGCAGTTTATTATGACTGACTATTTCATCTATTTCCTTTTTTGTTAAATATGATGGCTATTCCCAGGAATGTGTATTAAGAAAGTAAGCTGTGTCCATTTTGATTTCATTTAGACTTCAAAGGAGGTATGCTTGTGCTGCAGGATGTTGAATCTGCTATATGATTGTTTTGTAATGTGCAGGCTGAGCCCTGAGATCTTTCTGAAGAGGCCTGTGGTGGAAGGAAATCGCTGGAGGCTCGACTGCATTTTGAAACGCAAGGCTGTAAGTCCTCTTTACATTACTTGGGTGTATTTTTCCCAGGTGCTATGCTCACAATTTAACACAAATGTAAAGTGGAATACAAAGTTGTAAGGTTATAGCAACTTGTTAACTTGCAGTATTTACTTTTTTCTTTCTTTATTTACTTTTAGCAACAAGGAGTGAGGATCTTTGTCATGCTTTATAAGGAAGTGGAGCTGGCACTCGGCATCAATAGTGGATACAGCAAAAGAACACTAATGCACCTTCACCCAAACATAAAGGTTAGCTGTGTGTGACTTTTACAGTAATACCTCGGTTTACGAGTGACTTTGTATACGAGCATTGTATCGGAGTGCGAGAATTTTTCCCTCGCCCATGCACATTTTATTTGTGGAAAAGTCCTAACGCTCAGCATCTTCGCACGCATTTTTACTGGAAATATCCTGACGACAGCCTCTCACAAAGCCCATCACCGCTTAACTCGTTCATTCTCTCAGCGTCGCTCGGTTTGGTTGCCTCATTCACCACAGTGATACTTTTATAAGTGATTTAAAGTGGTTTTACCTCATGTAGTTAACATTGTAATCGCTATTGTTCACGGAGTGAAATATATACATACAGTACAGCATATAGACAATGACCCTCAAAATGAGTAAGAAAGAAGGTACAAAATTCTCCCTCTATGCAGTAAAACCCTCCTCTCGTCTCAATCACGCCAGCAGCGACGCTACTCAAAGCTAAAGTGTGTGTTACAGTAAATTGTCAAGTATTTTTAGAGTTTAATTGTCAAGTATTAATGAGTATTTATATGAGATCTTAATGGTTATAATTTACATGTAATTAATAGGGTAAAAACAAAAAAATATTTAATATGGGCATTTATGGTCATGTGGAACGAATTGAGGGATTTTTATTGCATTCTTGTTGTAGAAAATTGTTTGTACGAGAATTGAGTTATGAGCTCGCTCTTGGAACGAATTAAACTCATAAACCGAGGTATTACTGTATCTACTTTTGCATATCTTATGAGCTCTTATTGATTTCTATCTCTTCCTCCCTCTTAAAGGTAATGAGACACCCTGATCACATGTCCTCCTCTGTTTACTTATGGGCACATCACGAGAAGATTGTAGTCATCGACCAATCAGTTGCTTTTGTTGGGGGAATTGATCTAGCGTATGGCCGCTGGGATGACCGTGAGCACCGACTGACAGACGTGGGAAGTGTAACACGTTCTGTTGCTCAGGCCATCGAGCAGGTTAGAGACCGCAATCATGTCTATACAAACGTACTTTATTTGGCTGCATTATTTGTGTCGCACCCATGGATGACACACTTAACTTTTTTGGCTTTGAAGTTTGAAATGAAAAACTGTGATTAGAGGGTTCTGCTGGTTATAATGAAGGTGAATTATGTCTGTTTTGGGACTCAGGGACTAGATTCATCCACACCCAGGAAAAAAGTGTCCTCCAGTGGAAACAGCAGCCGTTCGATGGTTGTTGACTCAGTGGACCTGCCCAAACTAAAAGGCATCGGTCGCACTCGCAAGACACGTTTCAGCCTGTACCATCACATCCAACGTGGCCTTCACCATGCTGACAGCGTTAGTAGCATTGAAAGCACGAACAGTAAGGGAGTTTTCTGCGTAAAATGTAGCCACAATACAAACTGTGATTTTTGTCTGCTAATTCCTTTGTGACCTGAACAACCAAGAAAATTACTCTTAAAGGGGGAGTTCATTGAAATTATGTAATCGTTTATGCACCCTAGTGCTGCATTTCTTCACATGGGCTGTTACATTTTTTTATATTTTTTTTACCTTTTACAGTAGTTTTAATACTTGATATTGGACTTGACTGTCAATTTTGTTCCACTTCCCAATCCTTTTTAACCAAACACCTAAGCTGTAAATGCTATGTAACTATTTAATTATTCTGGAACCCAAGAAAAATATCTAAAATTAGTTAACTACTTGAATCAGTCAATTTAATAAATGTCAGTGTGGAACTTGTCTCTGTTTTTCCTCCCTGTTGGTTGTGCAGTGATGCTTATCCTCTCTGGCTGATAGTACTGTAGGTGTAGTTCTAGACACCCTGTCCTGGCTCGATCAAGTGCCCAATCATTTTCTCGGTTTAGCTCTTTCTGTTTGTTCTCCCTGCCATAGAAGACACACGTATAGATCGGTTTGCAATCTGTCTGAGAGAGGATTAAGTGTATTTGAGACTGGCTTAAGACTGGACATCAGAGATATGCTTTAACGAAATTACTTTGACCTTAGGGTAGATTTCATTTGTCACTGATTCTTACACCAAAGACACATTCACTTGCCATTAAGATTACCAATCCTTTGTTTCCTGCTAATTATTCAGTTTTAAATTGTGGTATAATCCTTTTACTGTATCTAATCTAAAATATTACTACACATAATAGTAATGCATCAGTGTCTTGGATGTTTGACATGGAAAATAATGGCATTAATGTGACGTTAATCTGATGTTTGTTTGGTCTAATGTCAAGTATTTAATTATTATGAACTAATGTTTTTTTTTTGTAGCAGTTTCTTTTGCAACATGTACATATTTCAGCATATATTAATTAATATATAAAATTATAGGCAGAAAAATAATTTATTTTTAACCTAAATGAATAAAAAAATTACTGTCTCTATTTATGAACTATTTTGTTTTTATTTACTTTTATTTTCCATACTTATTTCATAGCCTTTATTCTCATACATTTTTGCTTATTTGTGTAACCTTTGGTTTCTCTCTTAATAAAAACAAAAAAGATTTGTAGTGTAAATTATACATTTAAAAGTAACTCACATTTATTACACTTTTCTTTTTGTGATCAGTTTTGCATGTCTTGTGTGTGTGCAGAGAGTGGCTCAATGCACAGTCTTCAGACAGGAGTGGGAGAGCTTATGGGAAACACGCGCTTCTGGCATGGAAAAGATTACTGCAACTTTGTCTACAAAGACTGGGTTCAGCTGGACAAGCCTTTTGATGGTGAGCCACACGTTTACTGCCTGGCAGCTTTTGTGTTCTTCATTTCAATGATCATTAATCCGGGTTATCCAAGGTTAATTGTGTTATTAAATGCAGTCTTTTCAATGCATTTCAGATGTTTACTATCCTGCTATTTAACACTGTGCTCTACTATAGATTTTATTGACAGGTACACAACCCCCAGAATGCCCTGGCATGACATTTCCTCAGTGGTGCATGGGAAAGCAGCCAGGGATGTGGCCAGGCACTTTATACAACGCTGGAACTTTACCAAGGTGAGAGGATTAACCACCCGTGTGCTTGGGCCACGACCTGCACAATTTAAACTTTGTTTGAGCTTGACAGACTTTTGAGTTCCCTCTGTGAACTCCTTCAATGTAACTTCAACCTCTGACATTTCACTTTAACCTCAAGACTTTTTGCTCCTTTTAGATAATGAAGCCAAAGTACAGATCACTCTCCTATCCATTTCTACTGCCTAAGTCTCACAGCACAGGCAATGATCTGAAGTACCAAGTGCCAGACTCTGTCCAGACCAAAGTCCAGGTGAGAAAGCATCATTTGCTGTACCTGTATCTATTAGAGCATGACGCAGGAACACTTATATGGCTGCTGATAAAATAAAATAATAGATGCCTTGAATGAACACAAAGTAACTTGGCCATAAAATGATCCCTACATGTAAATGGTGTCTCAGGTTCTGCGGTCGGCAGCAGACTGGTCAGCGGGAATCAAGCACCATGAGGAGTCCATTCATAATGCCTATATTCAGGTCATTGCCAAGAGCAAGCACTTCATTTACATTGAGGTACACAATCTCCCACTTTCACACTGTCTGTGAGCTTTCCATGCTTCAAATGTGTTGACAGCCATTGTAGTTATGTTATAAAACACTGTTGACATTTCAGTTGCTTCATATTATTGATGAATGGCAAAATAAAGCAGCGCTTATCAGAGACAATCATGGGAGGTGCCAAGAATGATTCAGTGGAAATTCTAGAAGAACCATGTCTTGGATATTCACCTAGTAAAAACAAATAAATAAAATTTATTTGATTGAACATTTAATTTAAGAGAGCTTAAAAGAATAAATATGATATTTTAAAAAAGGACATTTTCTTTAGCTTTGTCTCTGAAGACATTTAATTTAGGAAGAACAAAATCCTAGATTCTATGTTGTGTTGGTAAATTAGATCTGATTATTTATTTCTGTTTTTGTAAAGAAAAACACTAAAGGTTGTTTAATTCAGAACTTAAAAAAAAAAATTATAAAAGAAAATTGCAGTTTATGCAATCAAAGCAAGGCAGTGCCAAGTATAAAAATGCAAGTATTCACTCTTTAACATGCCTGATAAACTGAATTGATTGTTTCCGTTTCATTGCTTTGTTTCAGAACCAGTTCTTTATCAGCTGTGCTGATAACAAACATGTTTACAACAAGATTGGTGATGCCATTATTGAGCGAATTATCAGAGCTCACAAGTAAGTGTGAGAATCCTAATGCATTAACGCTGATTGTAATTCATTACCATTCACTGGACCAGTGGAGCTTGGTAGAGATGTGCAAGTACAGAAGCGTCATCACAATTCGAACTGAACGTTCTCAGATTCTTTTTCTACCAAAACGAGTATTAATCTGGCACATTAGTTGTAACTAAAAAGTGTTTTTTACATTTTAACATGTACTTCAGTCGTGACCACTTTCTAACAAGCGTTTATTGGCATGGCACATGGAATGTACATATTATTGATTTTGATTTATGAGGATTTGTTCCAATTTAGGTCTAAATAAATAAACGCTTAAGGAAACCAGGTGCTGCAAGAAAATTAGAGAAGACTCCTAGCAGATCTCTACAGGTGGAGCTGGGGAGGAGGAGGATAAAACTAGTTTTCACAGCTCGTTGCAAAATGATCGCTGGCTAGGAAATTGTAACAAATAGTAACTTGGATTAGGAAGTACGTCGGATTGGCTACTACAATAGATTTAGAAGAATCAATCGGCACTTGGATGGTTTCATGACTGTAGAATAACTTTAAAACAAATTACAAATCATTTGCTTTAGCTTTTTCAATGCAACAAAAATAAGATGCAACATCCAGAAGCAATTATATATACAGTGGAGGTCACTTATCTCGAGTCAAGGTTAACTCGCCAATACTATAATGTCGACTTTTTGAAGTGGAACCACCAAACTCCATATTTGTCTTAGTATTTTAGATTTTTTTTATTGATTTTTTTTTTTTTTTTTTTTTTTTATGTCACCGAACACTAATATTGTGAGCAAATATCTCGGACAAATTCGCCATTTCACATTATCTCGTGAGTCATGAGCGTACCTATTTCACTTCACATGCGCTGAGTTTGCGTTGCACGTGGATCGCGGTACTGGTCGCTCAGTCAGTGACGCTATACTCTCAGCGCCGTGCAGGACTCTCTGAAGTGAAAGCACGTTCACGTTCTTACGAGAGCTGCTGTGGGTCCACCCCCATCCCAAAGCCTCATCCGCTTCTGTGTGCACATAAAGCCCGCCTTCCCTGATTTGATTGGTCTTCCCAAATATTTTGACATTGGTCAGTAACGAGCGGTAACGACCAATGAGTATGAGGCATCGATGAACACGAACACACACAAACACATCCTGCTTTTGTTCTGAAGTGAGCTCTGCTCTGTGCCGCTGCGCCAACACGGTTATTAAAAGACGGGACGAAGCCGAATTTGTTGAGAAAGCACATTAGACAGGCAGAAAGCAGGAAATAAGCAATCTAGTACAGCGTGATGACCTCACAAATATGTTATGACTGTTTACGCTGTGAACGAAATTGTGTTTGCAATGTTGGAGAATATAATTTAAAGGTTTTTTATCAAAAAATCAAAAGTGTTTTTATTGTATACTGGTAAATATCTGCCGTTAGTTGGTGCACATATTCCTTTTGTTGTTAGCAAACATATACAGTGTATGTACATTTTTATAGCGTGCCGATCGTTTCATCTAATAAATAGATGATAATAGGTTAATATAATTGGTTATCTCGCTAAACCGTTATCTCAACGCTTTTTTTCAACCCCTGTGGCCGTCGACATAACCGAACTCCACTGTATTTAAATAAAAAAGCAATTTTATTTAAACTTGTTTGAATAATCAACTACAATTGCAACTGATTTGTGTATATTTTTAGGTCTAGATCATTAAATTGCACAACCAGTTATCATCATTTATCATGTTAGTCCTGGCAACTACCGTACCGTGTGAAGTATCTGATTTACACGAGGCACGTCTCTCGCCGCTGTCACACTCAGCGGCTCAGCTGCCGAGACAGTCCTGTCTTTAATGCGCACTGACGGCTAATGTGAAGCTAGCACCTGCCACTGCACTGATGTGAACAGGACATGGGCTGTGGGAGCGCCACTCTTCATTTAGTCATTCCAGGGATTGCCCTCAATACTGAAACACTGCGCTGTTGTGTGTCTGTGTGTGTGCTGCAACAGTGTTGGCATGTGCTCTCTGGGAGAAGAGCCATTCATAATGATTTAATAATTATGGAGGCAGCAAACAGATTGAACACAAGGATATGCAAATGAGAAATGCGGTGGAAAGGAAGTCAGGCTATAGGATGTAAGAATATGTAAAAATGTGTGTTTACACGGGTGTATCGGGATTCATGTTTGCTGTAATTTGTCACAGGGAGAATAAAACGTTCCGTGTGTATGTGGTGACTCCCCTGGTGCCTGGGTTTGAGGGAGACATTACCACAGGAGGTGGAAATGCACTCCAGGCTGTTATGCATTTCAACTACAGGTAGGAATGAAATAGTTTCTGTGCATTTGTCTTTGAGCAAAGGTACGGTCAGCACAGGTCACACACGTTATATGTTGCCATTGAATTTGATCTCATCTATGGCACAGTAACAAAATTCTTATCATCCCTTAATGTTTGAACAATATATTGTAATTATTTCAGTTTATACATTTAAGACAACATGATACTGTACTTGCAACCAATTTCATTTTTGTACTGTTGCATTTCATAGTTAAAAAAGAAATGTAGGATGGGACTAGATTAGGTCATGTAATGTGAAACATCTTCTGCTATAATTCTACAATATTATTTTTCCCTGCCTATGCAGCCTTGCTTACATCAACAAACATATTTCAGAGGCTGAGAATGCTATTAAATTACATTTTGATTAAATAAAATATTTGTTTTCTTTTTCTTGAGTAACATTTACTGTCAAATCATTCACAGAACAGGGACATTTAAGAGTTCCAGCAGTAATTGTGGTTAATGTTGTCTTGAAAACCAAACGCGTCACGTACACTGACCATGACTTGACTGCCAGATGCAGTTTCTGCAGTGTCATTCACAAGTTCACAGCAATAGTTGGTTTCCCAGTGATGCTGTTAGTGAGCTCAGACACATTCTCTTCTCTCCTCCTCTGATTAAGTTTTAATGAGTCTGACAACACGCTAAGCAGCTACACCGCTTCTTTCAACTCTATCAGAGAGGAAATGCGAGCATCTACGAGACGAACCTGCTTTTATCCTGCAGTCAAGCATATTCATCATCGTCTCCATGATAACCTTCCAATCACGCTCTCTGCATATCATTTGGATGAAAGGAGGAATTTGTCAAAGAAAATTGCAAATGGCGCTGATGTGAGGATAATGACCCGAGTTAGACAGTGTGCCTTTGTTCCCAATGCCAGCTTACCAATTCATTCCATTACACACGTAAGAGGCACAGCCAAGTGTTAAATGCTTGTTTCACTCGTCAGGAAAATAAATGGAAACAGGCAGTACTTCAGTGTCACATTCAACATGGAAAACTGATGCAGGTTTAGTGACAAGTTTGTTTTTTCATTTGCTGCAGCTCTCTGACACGTTTTATGTCGGAAGGCAGGTTTACTGGTTTATTACGGTATCTTCCTTTTTGGAAGATACCATGGAAACTGAGAGAATAATGTCAAGTTATTGAGAGAACACAATGAGCTGTTATAATGTTACAATAACACCAAGTAATCATGGCTTCACTGTCTATTTTTAGGACCATGAACAGAGGAGAGTACTCCATAATCACTCAACTGAAGAAAGAAAGTAAGTCTGATTTGTTTCTGTCCCTCTTCTCCATCTGTGCTTTTCTCCTTGTGTGTGTTGGAATGTTAGAGATGGGGCAATATGATGATGTGATTTAATGTGAACCTGACTCAGGGAGTTCTCTTCTGTGGTTTTCCACAACATTGCAACATGTAAGACTGGTGAACATGTTTCGAAATTGCTAAACGGATACATAAATACAGTAAGAGGGTGACGGCAATACAACTTAGTATTGTAATTGATTGTCTGCTTGAGTTGACATTTATGTGTAGACCTCCCAGTATTCCTCTGACCTGCTTAAGATGGATTTAAAATGGCAAAACTGTCAGCTTGTTTTGTGTAGGGCTTTTTTTTTAGAGAATAAAAACAAGTAACAGAATACAGAGAGTATGTTTTGTTTATTATTCATTTTTTCTATAATGCATATTAGTAATGGTTTTTATTGGAGGACAATTCTTTTGAAGTAATTAAAAAAAGTAAACCCAAATACTTCAGTTGAATTGGAGTCTATTTCACTACATAGGTTTTCTCAAACTAGGGTTTTGAGTTAAGATCTAACAATTAATTAAATCATAAAATTAAATTGAAAGAAGCCATTTTTAAATGGAAAGAATCAAAATCAGTTTTATATAAAGACTATTTGTTTTCCTGCTTGTCATGTGATCATTAACCAACAATGAAGAATAATGAACATGCAGATGTGTTGTTAAATTCAGATATTAATTAATCTCAGGGAGGACTTAAAGTATTATTATAATAAAGTATTATTCTTAAGTAATATTTTGTGTCCAAGGGGTTCAACTGTCACTGTGAGTCCATGGCAAAAAATACTCTCTTCTAGCATGGTCTAAATCTCTCTCTCTCTCTCTCTTTTTTTCATCTTGGCTATCTGAATTTCACCTGTTTCTTTTTACCCCCCTTCAGTGGATGACCAATGGATGAACTACATCTCGATTTGTGGTCTGAGGACTCATGCAGAGCTGGAAGGCAGACTCGTGACTGAACTCATCTATGTTCATAGCAAGTTGCTCATCGCTGATGATAACACTGTCATTATTGGTAAGTTAACATTTATTACAGTTTGCTGAAACAAATAATTAGGGTGTTTGTATGTGTTGAGCAACTCCCTGAGGAAGTGTGTACTTTCTTTATGGCTAGAGCCTTGTACTCCCCCTTGTGGAACACTGGAACATTTTGAAGTATAGACAGTAAGGGTTGAGAGGCCCATAAAGTCATTGATCAGGCAGCTAAAGGCTGATTTTTGCATTTGTCCACTCATTTTTCATTTCCATAAAATAATGTTTTTGGAATGAGGTCAACATTTGTGAGTTTTAATGAGGAAAACATTGTGCTCTGTGTATTTTACACATGACTGCATGTCATAACTTTGCTTTCTTACCATGACTGAAAAAAGGGGGTTCAAATAATACTTTGTATGAGGAGCGGAAGAAACTCATAAAAGATAAGCGAGTTGTCATTTAAGATAAAGTTTTAGATTTCTGCAGAAGATACAAGAAATCCAATGAGGAAAGCCATAGATCAGGAGGAGGCAGACGGGAACATTTAGCCACATACTGAAATTGAGTTATCTCTGATTCTGTAGGTGGAAGATTTGTGTGCTATTAAATTAAATGCCTCAAGATCCAATCACTTATAAAACAATGAATCAAATTTAACCGCAGAGTATTAAAAAAATCTTGTTTTCTTCTCTGTGATTATTATTTGTCTTGATATTTTAGATTAAGCGAATCATGATCAAAAAAGTTATTGCAATTTATGATACAGGTCAGAATTGTTTTACTTTGTCTTGCTGTTAATGCTACTATGCATATTTAATAGATTTTTTTTAATGTTATTTAATCCAATATCAAACTCTAAATGTTATGTATTATTGTAAACTACTTCTCGTCAGTTTAGTTTTTTATTATTTTGTACAGGCTCTGCCAACATCAACGACCGCAGCATGTTGGGGAAGAGGGACAGCGAGGTAGCTGTGATCTATGAGGATTCTGAAACAATCCTGTCAGTGATGGACGGTCAAGAGTACCAGGCTGGCAAGTTTGCTCTGCAGCTCCGACTAGAGTGTTTCAAGTAAGATTTGATAGAATGTCAAAAATCCTTGTGTTAGCAACACAACTGAATTACAGCTAAAAGTCCTTGTCTTTCTATAAACCAGAACTATTCTTGGTGCCTTTACTGATCCGACCATTGATGTCAGTGACCCCATCAGTAACGGATTCTACAAAGACGTTTGGATGAGCATCTCGGGTCGAAACGACACCATCTATGAGAAGGTGCTTGTGATTTTCCTTGTGTCTTTCTCCACTCACTCCTGGGCATTTAATGCTATTAATGACGGCTACTTTCCGTCTACTTTTCCTATTACATGTAATATTTGAATTATGATTTAGAGGTGTAGCTTGGTCATTTGTCAGATGGGTATTGCTCTCAATCACCACTGAAGCTCTCAGGCTCTGTTGGCTGCTTGACAGCCTCATGGCAGGCCAGTAATAATGAGGCTTAATGGAATGAGGGATTGTTATTCTGAGCCACCATTGTAATGCTGGCAGTTTGAGTAAATGGCTCGCACACATCAGCCACACAACCAAATGTTTCACACATACAAATACAATTGGGAAGCTTTCCATTCCATATCAAATCAAAGTTTTAATTTATTTTGAGTTTATATCGTTTTACTAAAATCTTTTTATAGTAAAAACAGCTCTTTATCAATAAATTCCCATTATCATTTGCAGAATAAATGAATCATGATGTGCTGTATATCTGCACATTTCTACAGTGCCATCACTGTCCTAGATTTTGCTTAATAATAGACCATTGTAATAATGCAGATTTCATTTTTATTTGACTAATTTTGTTATATGCATTGTTAATAGTTGAACTTTTTAATATGAATTCAGTAATTTTAGTAATTTCAGGTAAGAAATGTTTTAATAGATTTAGTTAATACCTTTTACCTTTTGCCTAAAAAAATGTCATGACCATAATAAAAGAATTTGTCATCTGTGCTGCATCGCCAAATACAATGTGAGCAGCAAAAAACTGAGGGCCTTTGATATGGTGGTGTTGCAGGTTTTCCGCTGTCTGCCCTCCAGTTTGGTGAGGAACAAACAGGAGCTCTTGAGTTTCCAGTCCAAACCAGGTCTTGATAAAGAAGACCCTGTTAAAGCGCAGGAGCTACTCAAGAAGATTAGGGGCTTCCTGGTCCAGTTCCCACTGGATTTCCTCAGTGAGGAGAACCTCATGCCCTCAGTAGGCACCAAAGAAGCCATGGTGCCTACTGAGATCTGGACCTGATGGCACCAAAAATCCGAACCACAGAGAAGACAATCTGCTTCCTGCATGAAGGAGATACAAAACTCCACTGTGGCAGACAACTTTGTTTGTGAAACGCCACATCAACTGATATGAAGTAGCAACGGATATTAAGACAAACTGTTTCTCCTTTGTCATGGAAGAAATGGACAGCCTCGTATTGTTTTTTTACCTTCTATCAATGTTATAAATGTACATTATGATATTTTATAGCACTGTGATTATCAGCACATATTATTGGGCTTTTACTATAATGTTTAAATGAACGTTACACCTATGAGATGCCAAACAGAAGGGCTTTTAAATAAAATAACCTAATTCTAATGTAGGTTTTATTTTTATTTGTAGAGGCACTACTCAAAATGAAGGGCGAAATGGAGAGTGGAAGCCCTGTCAGATATAATTTTGTCACTGCGGCCCGTTGTTTAGCAGGGTGTCCCCAGTGGAAGCGCATCCATGACAGGCTGAGTACATTGATGAGTGTTTTCTGTCTGGTGAACCTGATCTTATGCCGGTTCTGCAGAGGCTTTTACTGTCCAGCTTCACTGCCTGTGTCTAAGTGTCAGCACTCTGGGGAGACCAGACAATCTGTCTGTGAATTAAAGTGCTGAGTAACTGAAGGAAATTGTTGCTTCTCAACACCAAACATCGACGTGTGGCGTCCCATTTTCCCCTTCACAAATGTGACACGGGTCGATTTTCACGAGTCAACGCTTATTGCCATTTTCACAATGTCTCTTGGCGTTTGAATGTAATCAAATCAGCCGTTTTCTGCTGTTACCCAAACCTTTATACGGTTATTATTTTAAAGCATACGTTTTGTGAAATTTATTTTAATGCTGTTTTTTTTTCTCTCTCGAATAACGAGTACTATATGGGAATACACTACCATTCAAATTTTGGGGTTGGTAATATTTTTGTTTTTTTATCTTAAGCTCGTCTAGGCTTAATTTATTTAATCAAAAATTGAGTACAAAAAGTGATATTGTGAAATTATTACAATTTAAAAATAAATTCTGATGGTGAAGCTGTATTTTCAGGATTGTTACTCCAGTCTTCGGTGTCACATGATCCTTTAGAAATCATTTTTATATGCTGCTCTAGAAACTTTTCTGATGTTGAAAACAGTTGTGTTGCTTAATGTTTTTGCAGAAACCATGATAAAAAGTAAGTTTTGTTTGAAATAAAAATCTTTTGTAACACTATAAATGTATTTGCGGTTACTTTTGATCAGTTTAATGTATCCCAGCTGAATAATACAAGAAAATATTACTGATTTCTATCTGTAATCCAACAATGGGCCCATTTTGATTTTATATTTCATGTTGGCAAAATTATTTAACATAATGTCTAAGAATGTAGTTCGCTCTGTTTATGTGCATGTATCACTATATCTGAAGATTCAAGTTTGCTGATCTTCTCTGAATTGTTGATCTTGCCAACAGCAAAGCCAAATCTGATATCACAAAGTTCTCAGGGAGAAACGACTCCTCTGCCACCTTTCCTAGCCTATTTTATTAACGGCATGTTGTTTCTTGTTATATTAATTGTGAATTTGGTTTTTCGCCCTGGCTTCATTTCGAGAATGTATTTATACTATAGTTTCAAATAAATCTGATAACTTTTAAGAAAAAAGTTTTGTGAGTGGTTTCCTTGGGGTGTTTTACTGCAATAGCCGATCTTAAATAATTTGCTAATGTCTTTCTTTCCATTTGAACACAGAAATCCAATCAAAACATGCCCTTTAGGCACCAGCGGTTGGGACAGAGGTTTAAATCTATAGTTGTATCCCTGTGAACATTAGTTTTACCGTTGTCATTTCACAGAGGGACCGGCTCTGATCAGTGCCAAAACCTGGACGTCTTGAAACATGGTGATTATGAAGCAATTTAAATGCAAATCTGGCCACTGGCTCATCCCCAAACAAGCCTCATTGGAGGAGACACCTGATCGAGAGCGGCCAACGTTAATGACATCCTCTGAGTGGAATCATGTTCGGAGGTATTGAAATCAAGAGTGAAAAGAGTTGATAGATTATCTTGGTGACCTTAATGGCTTTTTATCATTGATGGTCTAAAAGCCTCCAGCTACTCGACACATCCAGGCCTCGAGCATTTGTTTTTTTTTTTCAAAAGCTCTCTGCTGATGAGCTGTCGTGCCTCACTAACCACATGTGTCGTTTGAAAACAGGATCATTGTCTCAATTACGGTGTACTGTAGTTCTCTGGTATTGTCAAATGGCTCATTAAACAGATTGTCCTCTTCTGAAATGAGAAAAGCTTTCTCTGGCAAATTTGCATCGATGTTCACAAGTATGCAATGTCCATGTGTTAATAATTATGCATTTTAGCTCTGCTCATTACTCTCATAGTATAAACAAAGGCAGTATTGCTATTGAAGTCTGCGGTGAGACGGTATAAAAGTTTGTATAGTCTAAAAGCATTCGAATTCTAATTAAGTAAAATGAAACAAGCAAAAGTGGTCCCAGATCTCAATCTAACAGATGGACCACCTTAAAATGTGGTGGAACGGGAGATTTCTAAAGGTGTGTAGCCGACAAATATGCGGCAATCGTGTGATACTATCGTTTTGAAACTATGCCACGTAGAATTAAGGCAATTCTGATTAAAAAGAAAAAAAAAAGAATTAAGGCAATTCTAGAGGCAAAAGTGGGTCCAACCCTGTGTACCTAATAAAGTGGCCGGTGAATGTAAAGAAGAGAGGGAGAGATTGAGTGAAAGTGCTCCACCTTATTCCTTGCCTTTTCAAGTACCTTATTAGGTTTTTACTCTCTCTCTCATTTTGAATTATTCATATTTCTCTAAATGAATAACTTTAAAGTGTAATATTGATTTCCAATTCTTGTCAGAAGCTGGGGTTTTTAAAGGAGTTTATCCTTTCATCCATTACACAGACCAGGTCTTTTTGTGGATTATAGACCGATTCAAATTTATTTCTTTTCTATTTTTTTGATTGAATTTTTGTAAAGCATCTTTATTAGCATAGCACTGTTCAAAATGTTTTAAAAGTGAACTAAACGGATAGAGGCTTCTATCAGGTTTAAGTAAATCTTTCCTCTCAGCTGAACAAAATATCAACGGTTTTCTCTCATATTTTCTGAAATTTAAAGCTCATATTATCTTGGCTTGAGAAAAATGACAAAATCTTTAAATCCAACCACTCACTTTGTGTACATTTATGCATTTGGCAGACGCTTTTATCCAAAGCGACTTACATTGGATTACAAGGAACACATTGAATCAGTTCTTGCTTTCCCTGGGATCGAACCAATGACCTTGGCGTTGAAAACACCAATGCTCTACCAATTGAGCTGCATAATTTGCTTTTTTATTTGTTCTTAATTTATAGCTTCACACAGTCTCCCCTCAGTTGTAATTCACTGTAACATTGCAATGGTGTATCATAGTTCACAGTTACAGCCAGAGGGCAGAATGATATACCTGACAGTGGAAAAAATCTTCCCATTATTACCATAGAACCCATAGGTGGATTTCCATCTCGTTTAATGCTGCACAGCTGATAAGGAAGTATTTGTACATTTAAAAATATCGCTATAGGCTTAAATGAAACATGTTCCTGATCCTCTGCCTGATGCTTTTTGTGCTTCTCACACGAGACACATGGAATTTGCCACTCTGACCTAAATCAAGTAGCACTCAAGGGTGTTTCCATAAAAAAAAAAAAAAAAAAAAAAAAAAACATTATTACAACCTATAATTACAGTGGTGACTGTTAAGAAGTAAACAAGAATGTTATGTAATAAACTGTAATAATATTGCTTAAAATAGTCAAGCTATTTAAACGGCTCTCTTTTGTTGTTATGAAACAACATTATGATAATTATGATATGATAGTTATGATAATTACTCTCAGCAAGCTTTTTGATTCAGCTTCAAATTGATCCCTAAAACATTCAACTTTGTCTTGGTTAGTTAAAGGGATAGTTCATTTAAAATAAAACTTTTGTCATCATTTACTCACCATCACCATCAAACCACCACACCAAACTGTTATGATTTCCTTTTCAATACCGAACACACAATTGTTTAAATGTTCATACGGCTCTTTTCATTAAAACTACATTTTGAAAAGGGTAAATATCAAATATAAAAATAAATGTCAAGCTTCAAAAAGGACAAAACTCTTTACCTATCTCATTTGAACAGCCTCTTTGTGGAGAGGAATCGATCTTTAAACCAGCTGCATTTTTCTCTGTCATTAGTGACCAGTCTGAAAGAGCAGATCAAGACTGGAGCAGATTTCAGGGCTGTATCTGCCTACGGTAGATATCACCTATAGAATTGTCCCTGAGGGCCCACAGCCAAGAGCTAAGTGCTGCATACCGACGGCACTGACTGCAGTGAGCCATTGCAGCTGTAGAAGTTGGTGTAACTCTAATGGTTGTGATGCCACCACACAATGTGTGAGACAAAAAGAAGGGAATGGTGGCAAACCTGTCTCTGGTATTTCATTATTTCATCATCCAGTTCTGCCAAGGGAAGTGATTTGTGAATAGTGCATTGTTTGAAGGTGTAAAGATAGAAAATCCTGCAAATACATAAATAATAAAATCATTGCTCATGCTTGAACTAGTTACAATTTATAAATAGACCTATGTGAGAAACTATGCTAAAGTGGCTCAGTGAGAGGTCTGCCCTTGAATAATAGTTTACACACACACACACGTATGTATAGGTGTGTGTGTGTGTATATATATATATATATATATATATATATATATATAGTGGTGTGTTAAAGAGTTTGCCCCCTTCCTGATTTATTTTTTGTTTTGCATGTTTGTCACACTTAAATGTTTCAGATCATCAAGCAAATTTAAATATTAGTCAAAGATAACAGAAGTAAACATAAAATGCAGTTTTTAAGTGAAGGTCAAAATCCAAATCTACATGACCCTGTGTGAAAAAGTGATTGTCCTTAAACCTAATGACTGGTTGGGCCACCCATAGCAGCAACAACTGCAATCAAGCGTTTGCGATAACTTGCAATGAGTCTTTTACAGCGCTGTGGAGGAATTTTTGTGCACTCATCTTTGCAGAATTGTTGTAATTAAGCTACACTGGAGGGTTTTCGAGCACAAACTGCCTTTTTTAGGTCATGCCACAACATCTCGATATTCTCCTTCAGGATTTTTTGGTACACAGCACAATTCATAGTTCCATTTATCACAGTCTTCAAAGTCCTGAAGAAGCAAAACAGCACCAGACCATCACACACCACTACCATATTTTACTGTTGGGATAGCGTACGTTCGGAATTTGTTTTCCCTTAATAATTACTACCTTAATTTAAAAACTGTATTTTTGTGTCTACTGGTAATATTTTTGATTTAATATTTACATTTGTTTGATGATCTGAAACATTTATATATACAGTGGAGTTCACTTATCTCGATTCACGGTTAACTCGCCAATCCTATTATGTCGATGTTTTTTCCGCGCCACTGCGGATAGAAGAACCCGGATGTTAAAAGACGGGACGAAGCCGAATTTGTTGAGAAAGCACATTAGACAGGCAGAAGGCAAGAAAGTATGCAATCTAGTACAGCGTGATGACCTCATGAATATGTTATGACTGTTTATGCTGTGAGCGAAATTGTGTTTGCAATGTTGGAGAATATAATTAAAGGTTTGTATCGAGAATCAAAGTTGTTTTTTTATTGTATACTGGTAAATCTCTGCTGTTAGTTGGTGCACATATGCCTTTTGTTGTTAGCAAACATATACAGTGTCATCAAATCGATCGCTTCATCAAATAAATCTATCTATCTATATATATATATATATATATATATATATATACATAACGGTGTAAAATTATAATAATCATAATAAATATAAATATATACAGTATATACAAATCTTAAAAATATATAGAGTTTGTAGTGTTTGCATGGATAAGTGGGCATATTTGACAACAGCTGTTAGAAGTTGGTCATTCTTTGTTGTGCACGAATGCGTGACTACATTGAAAATGAGCCCAAAAAGTTGCAACCTGTGACTTCATCAACAAAACAAGGCCAAAATGTCTTGTATAATAAGTGGACATGGCAGTTCTGCACTGAATCAAGCTTTGAGTTGAGCTGTAGCCTCAAGAGACATGTGAATATCTTATTCCTCATTGGCTAGGATTCTTCAGACTCTCTTTTATATGAAATCTCTTTCTTCTCAAACCAGCACAAATCACTGTTCTGTGTCATCAGTGCACACATTGTATTTTGACTTTTTATGTATTACTGGCTAAAGGATTATGCACATTTGGTCGTAAAAAGCTCTTTCACTCCATCACGTGGAACTGAAAGGCTTTCTTGTTGTTCGCAGACTGACCAGTGCTTAACTTGAGCCGGATCCTGTAAAAAAAAGAAGAAAAAAAGAGTAAGGGCCTTGTTTTTAAACGGTGCGAGTGAAGCCCATCTTCAACAGGAATTAATTGAAAATGCTCACTCCGCGTCAGTGTGAACACGCAGATATATTCGGAGGTTATGTGTTAACATTGGCCCTCACTATATATATTACATCAGCTACATCAGCATTCTTAAGTTCAAAATCACCGTCAATGGTTGCTGCTCTCTGCGTATTGTGCGCAGTGAGGCATAAAGTTCGGAAGGAGTGTATATTCCTTATTAATTATTCTATTTATAGTTAGTGTAATTTATAATTAATTATTCTATTTAACAAGTTACTATCGCCAAAATGTCAGAATATTTTTATGTTCCATGAGTAAAGCTGTTGTTCCGAACATAGAACTAGTCAGGATAGCGGGAGACACAAGCAACAAGAGAATATTACTGATCAACCAAATGATTGTCTCAATGTAGCAATATTCGTGACACTAGGCTGAAACTTGCAGAATCTTGTGAACGATGCTTGTACAGTTTAGTACTGTTTTTGAGTATTTAGTCACAAATGAAGCACTGAGACTGACCCAATGTTCTTTCTATTCATTCTCGATTCTTCTATAGCAGACTGCTAATGTGTTTTTATTCTGTAACAGCCTTTGAACGTTATTGCAAAATAACAAAAGACAAACCGGTCTGCTGACTCAGGTTTAAGAGGAACGTGTATTCTACAGAAGCACTTTTGTAGCAACAAGTGAGCAACAAATAATCGCTAATTATGTTTTAAACACTTCCTGGACAGATGTGACCGAGTAACCCCCTGGAATATTCTGGAAACTTCCTTCAGATGCAAATTCAGATAATTGTTCATTAGACAAAACACATTGCCTTGGAAAGCACTTTAGCGTGACTCATTAGGGTTAACACCCCAAAGAGAGTTTTGAAGCATCTAAAATCTGCCCTTGTGTGTTACTTACAGCCCATAACCGCTAGGGGGCGACCGGACAGGCTAATCAAGTTGGTTGCCCAAGTTGGTGTACCTCTTTGTGAGTCAGTTTGCATTAAAGCATCTATAAATAGCTAAATGTAAAATGCCCCCCTGGTGCACTGAATTTGGCCTGTTTAAAGAGATAAATACAAAAGGGGGCACTCAAATATAAATGATTTGAAGATTTTGGCATTACTAAAATTACCTCTCTGCATCAAAACACAACAATGGACTCTCATTCGGCTAGTTTTACTGACATTTAAAGCAAACAGTGACCTTTAACCTTGAAACACCCACTTGATGAGCCTTGCATATAAAGTAACCTGATTGCACTTGTGTCCAGTAGTTGCTGAGCAGATGTTCTGAATGAGAAATAGTAAAAGGAATTTTAAAACAGACTTATTAGAGAAAGTCCAGAGGAACTGAATTAGGATCTGCATCTTCAAAGAGCAAAGTGCTCTATGTGGTCTTCTCAAATTATACAAGATATGTTAACTTACAAGTGTTGTGTTTGATCACTAATAGACCCTGACCACACCGTTAAGAACTAAGAATAATGTGAGTAAATAATTAGCTTTTAGCAGTTTATAAGTGGTGTTAAGCAACCTCTGCTTCATCAACAAGTCAAAATATGTGTTCTTCTGTATTTTTGATATGTGTTTTGAACAGATTTCTCTGAGAGACTGACTAAACAATAGAGAATGAATATGAATTTTCTCTTGATACGCATGTTAAGCTACTGTTGCCTCGGGGCAGTCATGTCTTGATGGTTGGGTGGATTAAATGCAGAGGAGTTCCAAGTTCTAAGTATGGGTTACAACACTTGGTCTTCACATGTCACTAAAAAGAAGTGGATGAATCTGAAATGGATTTGATTTTTGAATACACTAAGAAGTCGATACTTAAGTCCTTAAATCAACTAGCCAAAGAAACACAAATGTACGGCTGGATCATATGGTGGTTGCGACAGACTGCGGTATTTCAGATGAAAATGAGGGTAATGGAAGGGTAATTCCATTTGGTAAAATAGAAACCACAATAGATTAAAATGAGAGAACTCGACCATATTTTATTAGCAGTGTAATCTTTCACAATTAAATTGCAGACCCAAATTTTATATTTGTACAAAATTGTATGAGAAACGCATATACTGTAGAAATATAATTGATATAAAACATAGGAGGTGGGGAGGTTTTTACTGAACAATTAACAGAGTTGGTTTATTGTTAAACTTCGAATGATAATGAATTTTTTTCTTCTTTTATATCTTTATACTGGAAAACAAAGAGTTATATAACACCACAGTTCTAAACATCAAATGTCGAGGTGACTTATTTTGGATGTTATCATCATCAAGACTGCTTATTATTTCTTATTCGTTCCTGTTCAACTGTCATTGTGGTAAACTGAATATGCCTTGAAGCAATATCAGTCAGTCAGTGCCAGGTAAACATGCTTTTCAATCCTTTTAAGACTTCCAAAGAAGAGCCACGTAAGATTACTATTAACGCCCTAAATACTAGTGTGTTCCTGAGAATGTATTAAGTTTGATTTATTTGAAAAGCATGTAAGCCAACAGCATGTTTTATATAACCAGTTAATTCTTTTAAAGGTGCTTTAAAGCTGTAAGCCAATAAATTGTCAGCAAAAAGTCACCTTTAAAGCAATGAAGCAAATGTAAAAGGATAACATCTTATTTACACATGGAAATATTGTGTTTCAATGCATTTTAAAAGCTCACAAGATAACAGAAGCATTCATTGATTTAATTTTTTTTAGTAATTAGCGTGACTATTTTAGAGGATAACACATAAAGTTGTTTATAAGGACAGGCTCTGGCTCCACAGAAGTGACAAACTTGACAGGAATTTTTGCTGGTTTCGTGCAGCGGTTTGAACTTTATAGTGGATATAGTGAACCAATAAATGGGCGGGGCTAGTGACGCTGACTCCGCCCCTCTCGTAACTCCGCCCACACATCTGATTGATGCTACTCTCAAGACAAGCGGCATTGAGATTTCAGCGACTGAAAGATGTGTAGCGTCTGAAAAACATGCTGTCCTAAAAGCATGCAATGTTACTGTTTGCTGGGGTAAAAAAAAATCTAACTGAGGTCTAACGAAAGCGTCGGTGAAATCCACAGTTAAAAGGCGGATTGTACAAAAGCACGAGCGATTTGCACGCGCTGCTGTAGGAGATCAGCGGACGGCGGTCTGAGAGCTATTCAACATTTCTTTGTTTCTCCGTGTAATTCCTGTTTTCTTTCGTCTTTAATATGGCGAGCGATTCTCCGGCTCGGAGTCTGGATGAAATAGACCTGTCCGCGTTAAGGGTAAGTTGTGTGTCCTTTATTGAAGAGGCTCATTGATGTGTTTTGATGTTGCAGTTGCGCCGTAATGGCAGGTGCAACAATCACTACAATAGTGGAAAGGGGATGAAATGAAAATAACGGATTGACGAGCAGCAGTAATGCGTTGTAATTCCGAATAGAATCATTTTCCCTTTCTTGTTCAGAAGGGAAGGAGCTGTGAACGACGGATGCATTCGTTAGATCAAATAACTGTTTTGTGAAACTTGCAGATTATTGCAGAAAATGTCACGATCTGATCCGGTTGATAAAATAACATATCGCAGCGTAAGGATGTCTATATGCAGACCTTGTGTGTGGTACATGTCTGTCCTACTAAAGTAGCCCTACACGCATGCCTGGCTCTTCGATTTGTTTTATCAGGACTTTTATGAATCAACGACAAATAAGAATATCAGAGATAAGGAAAAGGGAAATTTGATTTAGAAGTGCATTGCAAAAGTGCAGTGATTGTGGATTTATTAATGTATTGAAATTTTTTAAAACGAAAATGTATTTCAATCATCAGTACTAAAATATTTTCTATGCACCTTGAGTATAGTATTAGTAAAGCATAGTCATCATATATATTATATGTTTAAATGTATATTATTATTTTAAGTAATCATGAACATAGTGTTTTGGGGAGTTAAAAAAATAATAAAAATAAACCATTTGACCTCCTGAATAAAACATGCGTTCTCATAAAAAGGTCAAAATATTCTTGTCACATGACAAAATGGCTTCCTGCATATTATTTATGGCACACTGACTTTGAAACAGTTTTGTTTAAAAATATTCATATTTGATAATACTTGTTGGGACTTTTACACCTTTTTTTTTTTACTTTAAGCCATAGAAATTTAAAATGTATTCATCTCCGTTGAGCAACTGCGTGTTTGAATTGTAATTGATAATAGTACAGTAGATAAATCTTGACCAAGAAGAGAAAAAGTAGCATGTAATTTACACACATCTGTTCTTTTGTTCCACTGTTCATCCAATGGAAACAAAATTGAACATGCTGTGTGCTGTTTTAGGATCTATCTGCGTCCAGCTGGGAAACTGGGTGCCATATGCATGGCTTGATAAACGCTCAAATCCTTCTAATGCCACCAAATTACTCGCAGCATGTTTTCCTGCGACTTCTGAGTGGATAAACTGGGTTACTTCCTAACAAGGCAACGGTTTTATGCGTCGGTGCTCGGATTATAAAAACTGTGTCAGTCTGTCTAATTAGTGTGAGCTCATATGCGTGTTTTCCTGTAGCTCAACTGGTAGAACATGCCACCAGCAAGGCCTAGGTCATGGGTTTGGTTCCTAGGGATCACGCATAGAGAGAAATGCACTGTCATTCTTATTGAACATACATGTCTGCTAAATGCATATGATTAAGGGTACGTAGACACGACAACGATGTACTGAAAACTAAAAGGGTTTTCCCTTTGCATTTTTCGCGTACAGACAATGCCATTGTCAACCATCCCCAGAATATTCGCGCCAGACCAGTAGTTGGCGATGTCACTTTGTAGAGAAACACTACATGCCTATAGACCGAACATGTTATATGCATGTGCTGGACATCAGTGTTTTTACCCATAGAGTTTTCATTGTCGTGTAAATGAATGGCTAAAACGCATACGTTTTACGCTTGTAGTTGAAAACGGTATATGACACCTTGTGTGAAAATATTCATGTTTCATGATGATTGTGTCTGATAAGTAAATTGGGCAAGATATAAGTGGATGGGCAGTTTAAGGATGCCCATATGGTGAGGCACAGTTTCACAGCAGTCATAAACCAATTACCCTCTGTGCTGTAGGATCTAATGGTCTAAAGGGATGCCTGTGAAGTGCTCTCCTTTCTCTGCTCGCGAGACTAAGTAGCGCGTGGGATGGAAAGATTACTGCAGATAGCCCTTTGAGTGCTTTTGATTTGGCTATCCATTGTGTCTGGTGCATTAGCTTCACCTACGCTGGCTTCTCACATACGGATCTGTTTGCCCGTATATTCTTTAACACTACAAATCACATGGCGCTCCAGATGTCGTCCACATTTTGAATGGGATTTAGCTGTTAATCTCTCTCTTTTTTTCTTTTTTTATACAAGCCGTGCACTCTGCCCTTCATTGAGGCAAGGTGATTGGTAGCTCCTTGCTTTTCACACCGGCCAATGGAAGAAGTGGGTTTAAAGCTCGCTCGCGTCACTTCCTGACTGTCACTGAGCAAATGCATATTGTTTTTTTTTAAAAAACACAACTGATGCTTTGTCTTGGTTTGTACAGGCATTGAGCTGCAGATGCAACCTTATTTTTGCTGCCTTTCCAGAACCATAAGTAGATGTTTGTTTATGAAATATCAGACTTGCCCCTGGAAATCAATCTTTTGCTTTTATTTTCCCGTTCATTTAGTCTGTTGTGTGCTTTCTCTGTTGAGTGTGCTTTCGCATGTTGTGTTTGAGGGAGAAGGGAAATGGGTCACCCAGAAGCGGAGCGCTTGCGTGCAGTAGTGGTGAAACGTTTCAGTGCAGCACATGCTCAGATGGGCCATTCATAAACTCTCTCTCTGGCAGAGAAGTGGAGGTCTGTGTCCCACATACATGGGAGCGATGTTTGGCATCACCTGGTCAGCCTCACCTAGTCCTGTGGGACGACATCTGAAAATGAGCTTCTGTGCTCTGACCACAAACCTTGAAATGAGATCCATGCCCTTTCTGTTTGTTTGGCCATTTTTAGCTCCAAACACAAGTAGAGAGGACCTTGGGTTGTTGAAAGGGTCGTGTGTCGCATGGCGCCTGTGTTATTAGGCTTGGTTTTGATGCGGGTCATCAGAATAACCTACGTTCACAAAAATTAATGAGGTAGTGTTTTTCTTGACAAAGACAAGGTTTATTTTATCATGGGTGTGATGGGCCTGCGGGTTTAGAAAGAGGTTCGGTTCAGTCAAGCGTATCAACACTCAAGGTTAAGGTAAATTATGGGATAAATGTGAATTTATAATTCAGTTTATACAGGGAACTTTTTGGGGGGTAAAGTAAAAAAAATGGGGGGATATAATAAGTTTTATGCAATCAAAAGAAAAGTTTGGTCTCTTTTAATAAAAAAATTAATAAAAATAAGTTATATTTATATTTAACTTGTTTTGATTTTGGAAATAAGAGGACAACTGCACAATTACAATCACTGTATGTCAAGGTCAATAACTCTAATAACGTAATTTGACCTATTTGGCAAGGTTAGTTCAGGTTGTAAAATTCCATGCATTGCCAATCTTCAGACTAATTATATTTTAAAAATGCTGAAATTTACTACTGATACACTACTTGAATAAAAATGAAATTAATACTTTTATACAGCAAGTATGTGTTACATTGAAAGTGACAGTAATACTTTTTTACATTTATAAATACATTTATAAATTTTGCATAAATGCTTTTCTTTTGAACTTTCTATTTATTAAAGAATCCTGAAAAAAATAAAATATTTGTATTACTGTTATTAATATACCCACAAATATAAATATTACTGTTTTCAACATTAATGATAAGAAGAAATTTGAATGATTTCTGAAAGATTAATGATAAGAAGAAATTTGAATGATTTCTGAAAGATTATGTGAAGAATGGAGTAATGATGCTGAAATTTCAGCTTTGTCATAACTGGAATACATCACATTTTAAAATCTTAAAATAGAAACCAGTTTTAATAGTATATGAAAATTACTGTTTTCCTGTTTTATTGTTTAAAAAAAAAAAAAAAATCATGCAAACCCAAGTTTTGAAGGGTAGTGTGTTTAAGATGTGTTCATTTGAAATTCAAAATCATTTTAAATTAACATCTCACATTTAAAAAAAAACCTCTCTCTCTCTGTTTAACTATTTTTCCTTTTCTTTGTAGAGGTCACTCTTATGTTACAGACCTATATTATGATGAAGCTGTGATGCTGTGTTTTTTTGGCTTGGAGTTAAGGGCCAGTCACACAGCAGATCACGCACGAATCACGCGCAGATTGGGTTTGTGCGTGCTTGTGCGTCGAGAAATGGACCAAAGTATTCCACGAACATTCGACGCACGAATCACTGACGGAGCGCGTCCAAACACGCACGCTTCGCGACCGTTCCACGTACAAGCACTTTCAGAATGCACTGACGGCCGACGCGTGTCCCGCGCAAAGTCACGCATACTCGACGCATAAACTACGCACGGCGACTCATGAATAACTGTTCAAAACTCAAAATCACGCACAGACCGCCTTCGACGCACATCCACTTACAATCACTGACGGCCCACGTTCTTTCCACCGACGAATTACGCATACAAAAACGAAAATCTGTGCGTAATTCCTGCGTGATTCATGCGTTTTCGCTGTGTGACTGGCCCTTTAGCCCTTTTAATTCCTGCTTTCATTCACACATCCTCTCAGTTTGAGTCTCTATGTGCTTTCCTTTCATTCAGAAGCACGGTGGGTTGAAGGAATAGTCCTGGGCCCGGCACTGTGAGGGCCAGGTGGTGCACCGTCTGCTTCCGTACACGGTGCTCTGCATGTGCAAAACTGTAGGAGAGATGCTGAGATCTTACCTGCGCTCCTCAAAGAGCAGTAGTGAAGGAAGACTCTGCGGGTGATAGTATAGAGTCTGGTGTCCACCTTGGGTGTGCTGTTTGTGTTGTTAGTCATTTGCTGTCACACCCTGGCACTCCAGCTGCATTCCATTCTATGCCATTCAGCCTGAGGATGTCTTGGATGTAATTTCTTTATATATGTGGCGCACCAAGAAAAGAAAATGCGTAGTTACTGATGACAGGCTGAGATGCTAGTTCTTGTAAAGCCACATTGAGACACTTAAACTGAGGGGTGTGGAAGAGTTGTCTCACCCCTTGCCTGGGATAGTGCTGGAGTTGAAAGTGCTTGTGGTTTTTGGGGTTTTGTGTCTGCATTTAGCCCATTCCCTGCAGCGTTAGCTGTTCTGAATCTCCCCTCCCATACTCCATCTCTCCGCCACTCTGCCCTCCAGCAGACATCCACTGACCCATTTCCTGTCTGTACACAGAAGAGCAAATGTAGACTTTAATTTAGTTTCAATTAGAATGTAGATGTATAACTAAGTAGATGAAGATGTGTGACAACTTATAATAAGGTTATACATCTAGTTATCTTTAATAGACTGGCTCATCTGTTTATAATGGCTTTTTTCACCTGGAATTAAGATTAATCTCATTTGATCGCTAGAGACTCTTTGTTTACATCTGGAAGACATAGGAGTCAATTGTGTTTACTGTAGCTGGTTGTATTTCGATCATATACTACATCATTCTGTTGTGAAAAAAGATTTTTCTGGTTTTAGTTTAACTCCTATTGGATATGCTTCTCAAGATATGTGGCACTGCGTGTTGATATCAGATATATTGAAGTATAATACATCACTTGTTTACGGTCAAGTGTTCATGGTTTCTGATACATTTCTTTACATGGTTTAAAGTAAATACAAACTGAGACTGTAACCTCTGAGTCAGTTTTGAAAGAATCTCTTGAGTGTATTAATGTGCTGTCATGAGCAAGTGTTTGTAGATTAGTAACGTGTGGTTTATTAGGGAGTTTTTCAATCAGATGTTTATATTTTAAAGGCACTTAACTGCAGTGGTGGACTAAGTGCATAAATCTAGTCCTTGAGTAAAAGTACAGATACCTTAATAAAATATTACTCAAGTAAAAGTACTATGTACTCCATTTTACTTTAATAAAGTACTTTTTTTTCTTAATCTTCTTCTGATTTACTTAAGTATTAAAAATAACCAAATGATTTATTTATTGAAGTGGGGGTGGGGTATAATATACTAGACCCACAGATAGAGCATTATGAATTTTCAAGTAGCCAGCACTAGTCAATAAGAGAGCTTGTTCAGACATGTTTAATTTTATTACCAAAACTTGAAGTTTTTTGGTAATGTAATTAAATGAAATTGGTCTGGCTTAAATTTCTGCCAGCCAGTCTGACTCATGAGTATCCACTCATGCACACAACAGCGCCAAGTGCTGCAAAATTCTACCAAGCTAACGAGATGGCCTCCAATTAATTTATTTTAATCTTAAGGTACATAAATAAGTGAGGGAATAGGACAAAGTAAGAAGTCCAAAACTTGCCACTTCCATATGGAGTGGGAGGTGGACTTTTTCCGCCACGATTGTTGACGAGGTGGGGGGAGGGGTGCGCGGCGCAATTGTTGTCGGGGGCGCGCCTACTATCTGCCAAAGCTTCAGCACCACTGCAGAATGACGTCACGACAGAATGACGTCACAGGGAAATGTAAAATGAAGTTCGGCGGGCCGGATGTGGCCCACAGAATTCTCAATATATTCATAAATGTTTTGTATTTTTATAGTAGGTAGATCATTTTGACTTGGTCATTTTATAAATAGCTCACAAACCAAAAAAAGTGTGGCATCCCCTGCCATATAGTACAGAAATGAGGACAAACGATGTGTGTTTTAACATTTTAAGAGTGCTATGCAAACATACTAGTTTCATATAATTTACAGCAGTGGGGAAGGTGCATGGGCATTAATTTGCCTTTTTGTTTTTTGAGACAAATGTGGATGTAACATTCAAGCATTTCGTGGTTAAACAGTTAGCCCTTTTACAGCACATTTAGTTCACAAACAACTGAAAGTCATGACCTAAATATGATTTGTAATTACAATAATAAATCCAAAATTTGCCATTACTTTTTTCTAAATGATCAGTCGTGAGCACTCACGCTCCGAGGATCTCCTGTTCTTGGTTCATTCTGAGTCCGTTTTAGAAGGCAAATATGTGGCGCTTAGCTGTTATGAGACTCATCAGGACAGATGCTGCGTTTAGATGCTTCTGGTAAATGTATACCTTGACAACGAGCGTTTGTTATTATGACGACATAATTTTTACATTTTAATCTAGACTATAACATGTCTTAGAAATTTATTTTAAAATGTTGTTTATTTTTGTTTGGTATCACAAATTTACATAAGGCTCCCTTAGTTAACTGAATAAAATACCTCTCAAGCACTTATTAATCTCAGTTAATTTCAACATTTAATACATCATTAAAGTTTAATCGACCTGAGCTAACAATAACAGTAGTAGTAGTAGTAGTAGTAGTAATAGTTGTATGTTTCTTAAATGACGTTAACAAATAATAACAACTTCGGTAACAAATGCAGCTATTGCGTTAACTAATGAGACCTTATTTTAAAGTGATTCCTTTTGATATTTGCAATTCTTTTGCACTTTAATCTGTTTGAAACTATTTTTTGCTTTACACTTTTTTTTGTATTTATATGTTCTTTTTGGTATGAGGGGGAAAAAAGTTATTAAAACTGTTATAGTGACAACACTTTTTTTTTTCCGCATCTGGAACAATGTGATAATACCATACACTGTGACAAAACCTTCAGCGATTAGAAAGCGTCACATGCCTAGATGTCACACACTCAAGTCAGATCCATAGCATGGAAGTATAAACGACACCAAAAAAATACATTGTGAACAATAAACACAAATAAATGCATCTGAATTCAAAATTATTATTTCAAGTAGATTGAGTTATGAGGAACTCTGCTCTTAATTTACTAATGTTAGAGTGTTGATCTGGCACTGTAGCACTCCAGACTACTTCTGCTCATTTTCATTGGGATTGGCAGCATAGGATGTTTGCACAAATAGATGCCTGCCTCCCTTGATTGGGAGCAAGCTTTGGCGATCGAGAGGGGATTTCAGAGCCAAAGATTTGTTATCACTAGTATTGATCAGCGGTTCACCGGACTTCTCTCTCTCCGGGTGCCATGTATTGATGTCGGAACCATCTTCATTTGCCTTCTACACGACTCATTGGCTTGTGCAGGCTGAAACATGGCTTGGTTCTCCTACCTCTTCACAGACAGCGTTATTTTGTGGTGTGTCAGATGCTTGGGTGCAAGAAATTACATGAGTCAAGAGGCCTGCGAGTAGGTGTCGCATGTAATCATTGATAACTTTCACATATGTGTGGAGTACATGCTTGCATAAGATTGAATTGCTTTGATTTTGAGATGTCTGATAACATTCTCTGGAATATCAGAATTTGTGCAATAGTAAATTACTGTCAATAGTAAGTTGTTGTTTTTTTTTACTCCAGAGTGAAAATTCTGATATTCAAAGCCATTGGTTTTTCCATTCATATTTGAAACACAAATTATATACATATTTCTCTGTAAGATTGAAAGTCCATCACATCAAAACTCTGATGTTGTAAATGACTTAATAGGAATCAAATGTTTTTAATTGAAGACTTTTGAAGTGAAAATAGCTCATTTTTTTTAAATAACAAACCGATTTAATTTAGGGTTTTATTCACATATAAACATTGATCAATGCATGGACCACATCATAGCGGAAGGACTGAAATCTCTCGGGTTTAATTAAAATCATTTATGTTTCGAAGGTTAACTAAAGTTTGATTATGTGTTTGGAGCAACATGAAGGTGAGTAAATGACAGAATTTTTTTAATTTTTGAGTGGACTAACCCTTTTATTAATTGGCATCCATAAAATTCTGTGTAAAAGGGAATTATTAAATTACTGTATTAGAAGGATTAAATTCACTGTATTTTTATATATATATATATATTCGGACACACGCATACAAACTCTATATTCTGCATGCATCGCATGAAATCTATGCTCTGCTCTCATGCGCCTGGGCTTCAGCTCTTTTCAGAGGCATGTCAAATATGGATGTAGACCGATAGATTTGTGTGTCTGTGTGGCAGAGGAATTCAGGCATTATGAAATGTTTGGAGCAAACAACGTCTATTCTAATTCAGAGCCAGAGTCAAGCTGACTGATCATGCAGAAAATGAAGAGGAAAAGAGAGATTGTGGATCCCTCAAATAGCTGCTCTGAATGTTTAAAATCAGCTGCAACCTATAAACTTTATTAAAGCGATATTTCACACAACAATGAGTCTTCCTGTTATTTACTCGTGCTCATTATTGTTCCAAACATGTGTGATTTGCTTTTTGTGTTTATGAAAACTGCAGGTCACTCCTTTCAAAGCAATGGGAAATGAAGCGTTCAAGCTTAAGTAAAGAAAGTGGTCTATTTATAAAAAATATTCCCTTCCACTAAGCCGTTAAACTGCAAACGTATCGTTGATTCAGTTAGTCAACTCAGAATCAGAATATCTTGATTCATATCTTGATATCAAGTTCATTTTCAGTATTTTGTGAACCAAATGATTCTTTGAAAATATCCAACAGTGAACTGAAAAGAATGATTCATTGAATATAACTTTTCTATTTTCTCATAGGAATTTTATGAATAACAGGGTTTGGAACAGCATGGCTGTGAGAGATTATGAGTTTTAATGTTTGGTTGAACTATCCATTACTATCATATTGTAAGAGTTGCAGAAGTGACAGTTACAAGGGGAAAAAGTATGTCAATTTGCATAGGCTAATAAATAACTATAGCAGTTGTACTGATGTTCCTTGAGTTGCGTCATCTGTGTACGTTAGTTTCTGTTGTGCCTTTGCCTCTATAAATAAACACTTTTTCAGGCTGTCTTTCCCTTCTACTCAGCATAGTGCTGTCAGGCAGGTCAGTGTGACGGTGGGAACCATAACATGGTGTTCTGCTCATGTTTGCTTGAACAACAGAAACCTGAGTGATGTGCAAGATTGTTAACTCCTCTCTGTCCATCACGCACTCGCTGACAGTTTGCACGCTGACCCTCACTTTCAGATGAACCAAGACGGGAAGGTATTCAGGCCGAATGTGCATCCTTCCCCTTTGAGAAGTGAGGAGAAGAAATAAAGAGCAAAACACATTTCCATAGACACGGTGACTGACATGTCTGCTGATGCAGCCGGAGAAAAGGGCCGACCTGCCAGTCTTGTCAGACAAAGCGCAGGCCCAGCATGAGATGACTGAGGTGAAGGAGAGGGGGAAAGAGCCATGAGACCACTGTAAAGAGAAGACGGGCTGAGTTTAGAAAATAGTCAAGACACCAGCTGTAGAATGAAATCACGAACCACAATAGGTTAATCGGACAGAGATGTGTTGTGGTACTCAAGTCTTAAGACCAAGACTTTTTTTTTTTTTGAAGGTCTCAAACGCATTTGTACTCTGACTTGTCTTGCTCTCAAACTAAGAGGACTCTGGATTTTATCCCAACTGCAAGGATATCACTAAATTGCCGGTGCATTGCCTGATTTATTTGTTAACATCATAAATGTACTTTGATTTAAAACTTACTGCCTAAATTGTAGATTTCGGCAACCCATTTTGTTACTAAAGGAATCAGCTGCTTTGAACAAATCGGATAAATGAGTGTTTTGATTTTCAGATTCATTTTTAAAAGTAAACCTATCATTTTATTTTCAGATTATCAGATTTCAATATTAATCTGAACATTTATGCAGCTGTAATTGTACCAATTCAGATGCAATTTCTGTGCTGCCTCTACAACTTCAACATGAACATTATTCTTAGTGATATGACAGGTTACAATTCTATAGTGTATTTTTATTCTAACTGTATTTATTTATTGATTAAATATAAGACATTTTGCAGACAGTACATACAGAACCTTTCGATGAATTTGAGGAGTTCTTGGTCTTATTTCAATACGTTTAAATAAAGCATTAACTCTTGGTCTGTCAAGTGAAGTTGTAATCTAGATTAACCAAGTCCTTTTGCAAGTCTGAGAGGTTGAATTGGGTTGGTGCTCATTGGTGTTGTGATCAGAGCTGACTTCCCTCATGCTAATGGCTCGATTTGGGATTATGGTGTTCTTAAAAGCTCTGGACAAACAGACATCTTTCAACATTGACAAAGGTTGTTGAAGCAATTTTAACCAAGCTCTTTGTGTTGAGACCACCTTGGCGTGAAATGGAGTTTGGGAAAGGCCATAAACCTGATTATTATTTTTTTGTTTTTCCTTTCCCCCAAGTCCAATGTAATGGGAGCACTCAGAATTGACGGATCCAGTTTTTACCCTGAGGGAAACTAGCTTGAATGGCTAATATTCTTTTTATTTTTTATTTAATATTGGAATTTTAAAATCCCATCTACTAATTTTGGGTTGAATCAATCAATCAGAAAGTATGCTGGCAGAACACAATTATATTAGAAAAAACTTCTATTGATGTGTTTCAAAAACAGAAAATGCAAACCGGTAACATGCCGATAAAAGTATTTTTGGGCATTTTTGCAAGTATCTGACCCCTCTTTTTCTCGCGTCTCATTGGACGTGCTGTGGCACTGATTTCCTAGTGGCCTCATAGCCTCGGTTACCAGACAGGCCAAATTTCCAATCAATTAAACATTTACTTTCACAAGTGTTGTTGTGTGGACTGTCTACAGTTGGCAGCTTGTGTGAACTAAACTGCAGCTTAAGGACAAGATATTATTCATTCCCAGAGAGCCAAACCATGTACTTGCCATCGGCTTTTTTGTAAATTATACGCTGCATTTCGATTCGCAAAATTTCTATGTGTTGTGCCTCCTACACACCAAGCAGGGGGTATGTGTAGAAATGTATTTAATTTGACAAAATGTGGGGGAAGAAAGCTGCATCAGTTATACATCGTATTTTATTATTACGTTCATAAATCATGTAAAATTGCTTGGCCTAACTTAAAGTGGTGTTCACATAAACAATATTTATTGTAAATTCCATATACAGCTCCTATGCTTTGATTTGAAAGATGGTTGAATAATGTTAAGTCGACAAATAGCAGGATATTATTGGGCAATTGGAATGTAACTGCAGTATAGGGTTGGCCATAATGGCGAATTTTGGATTCCTCTTGGCATCTTGACTGTTAAGAGCAGGGTATGTGCAGTCAAGAAAATGAATCACATTTGTGTGGAACAGGGTCACCACTCATGTATGCTAATGTGATGGTTGATTCTTGTCTGAGTTTGTAATCTCACCGTCTGTCAGTATTTTTCACTGGAGCCTTACCAACTGAAAACATCCATACACACAATGCTGGTTTTATCTTTTGAGCAATGTCATCTCTAAAGATATCACTCACTTTTCACCGTTTTATCGTAATAGCTTTCTGGCAGACAAAGATTGGTGATTATGAGCCGGCTTTTCATGTTTAGAGTTACAAACTCAACCAGGTGATGTTTGGGGGAAGAATGGTATAATAAAACGGCCTTGATTCTTTTATTTAGCGTTTCTTTATTGACGTGTTAGGTGGAGTGTTGGATTTGAATCTCACACTTGGTTGGGTGCTGGTCATGAGAGATGGTACACGGCAACAGTTGTGTGATGGAGGACACCAGGGGTTTTTGTGTTTTGTGTGAGCTGAGAAGCAATTAACTTGCTGCTGGAAACAGTGTGCTGCTGTTTATTCGAGTCAACATGGAATCACAGTTTATTTACTTGATACGCGTTTCTGTTGTTGTTGTGAATGATTCATCACTGCACATTATAAAAATCTGTCTCCATTTAAATGCTCTGCCTATGCAACAACTCTCTTTTCTGGGAGATGGCTAGTTTTTTTGACCCCTCCCCCCCCCCCCCCCCCCTTCTAAAATATAATTTACGTCCATGCCCCCCATCAGCAGTTCCCGATGGATACAATCTAGTGCTTTCCTTTTTTTTTATTAATACTTTTTTACTGTAGATGCAGCACATTTTGTAAAATGAGTTACGCAAAAGATGTCGCATATGCCTTGACTTATTTCAGAGTATTAATGCTCTCTGTATGCTTCTATTTTTGCTGACCATAATCTCTGCTCTCTTTAGGACCCTGCGGGAATATTTGAGCTGGTGGAACTAGTGGGCAATGGCACGTATGGTCAGGTGTACAAGGTAAGAAAGTTTCATGGAATTTTTTAAAAACTTTTTATTTCTCCACAGCTGCTTTTAAGCCATGGAAACCAAAAGCAAAGAGAATGTGATTGGAGGGGATGGAGAGATTCCCTTAGAGGTTCCCTTAAATGTGGGGTCCAGTGGGGATAAACTAGTTCCACTCTGCATGACGTGATCACCATTGACTTTATAGAATGGAATAGAAGAGAGCTGTATACACATTCTGCTTATCTATTTTTTTTGTTTGTTTTTTGTTCCATGAAAGAAAGTCCTACAGTTTGAGGTTGATATTTGTGGGACCCTGTATTCCAGAAATGAGCTGGGGATCTCCTGATAGAGTATTAAATAGTTCAGCCTGATCAGGTACTTGCACAGCCCACCGAAACAGCATGTGGCTGCAAAGCTGCTCCATGCTGCGGAACCAGGACATATGCTGGGGAGGTGGAGGCAAGAACGAAGAGAGGGGTGGCCATGAGATAGAGAGGAAAGCAGTGGAGGAAGAGAGATGAGAGCTGGCTCTGTGCCGGAGTTGCCAGATAGAGCCTAAAAGAAGTTATTTAGTGAGTTGAATGTGATAAGAGAGTGCCTGATGTACATGTATCTCTTTTTGCCTTGAAGCTGCAGACAGACACACACATTACAGATGATCTGTGCTCAGATGGGGGAGGTGAATCTCTTCCGCTCTGCTTCTTTCTGGTCGCTTAGTGAGTCTCCTCTGTCGTTCCATTTTGCCCTTCACGTCTCAGACGTGCACAGCAGGTCTGAGCGCACAGGTGTGTGAGGATGAACCTTGTTTGGTGCACTAAGCACACCTTATCCACTTCAGCTACACCTTTTGCACCATCATTAATATCCCTTGCTCTGGATCCATACGGCACAGGGAAATATTTTACCCAAGCTATTAAAATGTGATAGACAAGGTCTAGTCAAAAATTGGAAAATTGAAGGTCATTCAGTCCTTATGTTTATGGAGGTAACTGCAAAATGCTGTCTGGGTTTGAAATGAAGAATGGCATGATGATTCAGGGCCTGTGTGAGAGATTCCGACCGGTTCATGGAACAGTCACTTACCCAATTGAGCCGGTGCAACATTTATGTCATTGATTCAGTTTGTATTAGCTTATAGTTGTTCTTGAATGGGGGTGTCCGATCCTGCTCCTGGAGGGCCAACATCCTTCTAAGTTTGGCTCCAGTACAACTGCTTGGATGTTTCTAATAATCCTAAAGTCCTTGAGTAGGTTCAGATGTGTTTAATTTAGGTTGCAGCTGAACTCTGTAAAACCCTTCAAGAGCTGGATTGAACAACCCCTGCTCTTCAGCGAACAAAAGAGGTCATGCAAAATCTGTTTAAGCACCTTTTCAGTTTTATTTCATATTGAGTGCCAAGATATTTGTTGGAAATGTGATTTAGTAAAGCAGGGGTTGGATCCTGGATCAACCCTAATCTAACACGCCTGAACCCGCTAATCAAGGTGTTCTGAATGGCTTGAGATTAACGTGTATGTGTATTACAGCATGTTAGGAATTGAAGTCTGCTGGAAGGGAGTCCTACAAAAGCAGTGTTGTCTACCTCTGGTTTAGACACTTAATTTTAAAACTGGCAGAATTTTTCACCAGTAAATATTTATTGTAGGGCAAGTAAACATTTATTATAGAATCGCCATTGGCTAGTAATTTTTTGTTACATCTTTTTACGATGCATTCATATATGATTTGATATGAAAGTACATATTTGCGTCAATCTGTCAAGCATTTTTTTTATTATAGAGCTTAAGTAATTAGAACTAAAATGTAACCGTTATGAATTAAATTAAAATATGTGAATGCGTATTTGTCATTTTAACCGGACCGGTGGTTAAGAAAAAAAAAACCTAACAAACAACAATACTGATAAGATGCTATTACTACTATATAATAATATAATGCTATTACTATTAATTCTACTACTAATAACAGTATTAAAAAACGCACCAAGCGGTGATGAGCTGCTGGGTTAATGAATACTAATCCCGTTATCTGCATTCTTTCAAACTGATTTAGGCTGAAATCATTAGTTGCACATTAGTTCTGCCCTATACAAGAGAAATCAGCTGAAGACTACTTTATTAAAATTTTTTACTGGAAAATCTAACGGAGAATATCATTTACATGTAGTGTGTGTCAATTCTGTGTGCAATGTAAGATGCACTTGTTTACCCATTGCACATTTTCCTTCCCACTAATAGCGACAAAGCGACACTATTTCATTAATTTCAATGGAGAGCAGGCAATTTCCGGCTCTCTGTTCACACCGGCAGTGATTTTTGTCGCTGTATGTACAGTTCTGTCGCTCTGTAATCAGATAGACTGCATGAAATTAATTTATTTCTTTTTGTTGAGTCTCTTCCTATTCTATATTATTCAGGCTAAATTTGCATGAATAATTTGACATTTGTGTCCTAAAGGTAACATCATGGTATAAGATCTAAGGTTGTCTCGTTTCATGGCTTTAATGGGTGCTCACAAGCACCCTCATACCCTTTTGCAAAGCTCTCAACAGTGCTGTCTGCACAGCCCTGCTGCCTTGACCAAAGTGTGGACACAAAAGAGACCTTAAGATCAAAAGAGACTCCTCAAAATTCTCCTCCTCGGTCCTGTGCCAAGTTTGGAATAGTACTACTTTTATTGATGGAAAAGAAGCACTTTGGATAAAAAGAGATGTGGGCACTTCTGAAAGTGCATCAGTAACTGCAGGGGCTCACCTGAGAGCAGAATCCTGGAGCTCTCAATTTATTTTGGATGACATTGACCTATTTTTGGCTGTGCTGCTGCATAAAAATATCTCTTATCTAAATGTCGTCTTGTGCTGGAGAGACACCTTGTCTGAAAAGCTCTCAGCTCATCCCTTTCAAGCTCTTTTCTTTTTTTTCTGTTCTTCTTTATTTCTGTCTTTCTTTTTGTAACAAAATTTGAAAATCAGACGAATGCCTGCATGTTAAATGTGTTTGTGGTGTTGTTTGTCTAAAATCTAGTTTGAAGGAAAGTCACAAAAATGCAGTCTGAGTTCCAACTTACACTTTTTTTTTTTCTTTTCTTTCTTGCAAGTGATGGACTTTCGGTTTCGGATCTTGTTGTCTGCCTCATGTCTTTCACAGATAATCAGGGAAATGTCAAGCGGGATTTGTGTTAAACCAAGCATCAACATGTCATGCCATGTTGCATGAGAATCTCATTTACATCTATTTGTGATCAGTCTAGATAATTCTTTATTTCACCATTATAATGCAGTTTTACCAATCCCCTTTCCCCATGCACATAAGAGCCTTTGAAATAGGTTAGAATAATGCCCGTTGAAGTTGAAGAGAAAAAAAAAACATCATGTTGCATTGACTCATGGGATGTAGTCACTTCCGAGCTCAATGGCACTACTCATGCAGTCATGATCCTGGGTGGATCCACGTTACCAGAACTGAATGCTTTGGCCAAGTTGGTGTTATGCTTTGATTGTGTTTTTGTTTCTTATGGTGACTCAGCTCAGATTCTTACTGAGCTTGTATGTCTTGGTTGGTTTCGGGTCGGTCTCTACAGACGTATGCTGTAAATGTGACTGAGAGACTTTGGTTCTGATTCCACAACACTATGCTAAATTAAGGTGTACCCTTTGTTGAATAATTAGATCTGTTTAGCCCAAAAAAGAAACCAACTTTTTTTTTATTTAAAAAGCTAAATGTTAGAAGTAATCTTTTAATTTAATGACATGGATCAAGTAAACAACTCTTTCCCAAGTAAACAATTCTTCAAACCTTTATGTAATCGTTCAGGACGGTAAAGACAGCAGCAAATATCAAAAACACTAATAACAGCAATAGTGCAAATATCTGAAAAAAATAACTAAGTATTTAATCAGACCTTCAGAAATGTAAAAATATACAATCAGAGACACTATAAAACAATTATAGACCCTGTTTTTACTGAATTGGTATTACCGGTAATTTAACATATACGAATGCTGCTACAATTATTCAATCTAATCATGTTTATTTCAGAACCAAGATCATTAAAAGTCTTATTTTGCATCCAAAGATTGAATGCAAGCAAATGTAGAAATGGATTAAAACTGACATTAAGCATGTCTTTCTGTACATTGTAGTATTTGTAAGATAATTTTCATTTTATTGTATAAATCTAATTTCAATGTGGATTTTACATGGATTAAGGTGTATAGTATGTGTATTACGCTTAAACTGTAAGTGGCAAATTAAATCATTCACAGGTGACAGTTGATTGTCAGGCAAAATAACAATTGTAAGTAATGCTGATTGGACGCTTTCAGAGTTTAATTGTGAATCAGGCTTGTAATTAGCTATTACCGCTACAGTTTTGTTTTTCCTGCTAGTCAACTTTTTCAACATCCTAGTTAAAAGCTGCTGACAGACTGTCATTATTCAAGTATCGTTAGTAGTCACCCACAGGTCTCTTGATCTCATGATGCTCCGTTAACGTCAGTGTATGGTGTGTCAGCCAGTAAGTATTAGTCTGCCAAAGCTTAATTCACAAAAGTGCATGCTTCGACTTGATCAGCATTATCTAATCTTACACAAGCAATCAAATGATTGTGTAAGTCTACTTGGAGTATTAATATTTTGACTCCTCAAGAGTTTCTAAAAAATCTGTGCTGCTTAGGTATGATTCTTGATGAATCATCGATTAGGCAAACATTCACATGCTGCATTTTGAAATAAGTTGTGTTTTTTAGTTTTCAAAATTTCCCCACTTTGTGGTTATAATGACATTCCAGATATACATCAGTAATATAACAATTGCTTTGTCCTAGTCTTAATGTCCTATGATTCCCTTGATGCTTAATATGCTGCTAAAAATGGCAAAATACATTTCTCTAAAATAAGAAAACACTTAATCATCACCATATAACACCAACTTCAAGGATCTCAATCTGTCATGTTAGGAAACCTAAGTGATTGTGAATCAGTTTAACCTGCTTTGGATCTAATGAAAGTTACAACGGGTGCTCTGGAGAGGCAACAGGAAGACAACCCCAACCCCAAAAGGGAATGATTTTTGCAAATGGTGACAATTGTTCTCTTCTTCTTCCTGACTGATTTGTCTTTAGTTTAGTTTTTTGGGGGTCCTTGTCATTAGCATGAGGCAGTACCTGCAACCCAGTCAGGTTACACATCCATATGTGCCATAGCAAGGTGGTTTGTGGTCTGTCTCCCAGCATAGTTTCTAGAGCATGGAGGCGATCATGGGAGGCGACCATTACACGAGGAGAGCCAAGCAGGAATGTAGAAGATAAACAGCTCAGTAGCAGGACCGGTATCTGCTGCTTGTTGCAGCGACGAACAGGAGCAGCATTGCCAGAGCCCTGCAAAATGACCTTCAGAAGAATACTGGTGTGTGTTTCTGACCAAACTGTCAGAGAAAGACTTCACGAGGGTGGCATGAGGGCTCGGCATCCTCTAGTGGGATCTGTGCCCATAGCTCAGCACCGTTTAGTTCAATTGTTATTTGCCAGAGAAGACCAGAATTGGAAAGTCGCCATTGGTGCCCCGTTCTCCATGGACGAGAGCTGATTCACATAGAGAAAAAAAGCCGTGCATGCATGATGATGGTCAGTAATGTTCTGTGCAGGAATGTCCTTGGAGGGACATTATGTCAGAACTTATGCTGATGCATTGGCCCTGGGTTCCTCCTGGTGCATGATAATGCCTGGCCTCATGTAGTTGGAGTTTGTTGGCAGTTTTAGATGGAGGCATTGATGCTATTGTCTGTTCTTCAAGTTCCCCAGACCTAAATTCAGTTGAGAACCTCTGGGACATTATGCATCAGAGCAAAACACGCTGCAAAGTTTCACCACAGACTGTCCTGGTGCTCACTGATGCCCTGATCCATGTCTGGGAGGAGATCCCCCAGTACACCATCTGCCATCTCATCAGGAGCATGTCCAGACCTTGTCATGAGTACATGCAGTCATGTAGGGGTTTTACAGCGCGTTTTTCACAAGAACCGCGCCCTTACAGAATAGTGTGTTCTAGAGCAGTGCTTCTCAATTATTTTCTGTCACGCCCCCCTAGGAAGAGGTAAATATTTTGCGCGCCCCCCCTCCTCCATTTTGGAACTTTTGCCCCTTATTGTTTCCATGGCAACGCGTCATCCTTGTCACGGGACATAACGCAGTCACAAAAAGCGTTGTATAATAGATAATTCAAAATAGTCACAAACTTGTTGGCTCAACTTGTTGAAACCTAAAAGAAATCTTATGTGTTTGAAAACACTGAATTGTTGTGATAAATGACAAGCTCGGAGCGCGTCTTTTTTTGGATCAGTGCCAGATATCGCGTGAAAACACGTGCGAATTTAGTGGTTGATCATGTGACACCTATGAACGAATGTGATTGTAAACGTCAAAGGATGAGGGGATGGTTATCTGAATTTCATATATGCTGCTCTTGTTCAGATAAAAGAAAACCTACTCCCTGGCAAAAAAAGCTTGTACGCCAGGGTCACACGCGCCCCCCCTGGCATCGCTCCTGGGGGGGCGCGCCCCACTATTTGAGAACCACTGTTCTAGAGTACCATTATTAATGGTTGTGCATGCTTAAATTATAGCAGTTTTAGAAATGTGTGCATGGGTACAAGAAATTACACAAAGTAGAGCACTGTGAAATTGACTCGGCTCCCGCCATTTTTCTTAAACTCTACCCTACCAGTCAAACGTTTGGACAGCTTTGACTGAATTTGGGTAGCTGTGTGGCATACAATACTTCAGTGAGTTGTTCACATATCCTCTGGTGTGAATTTGATATACTCAATCTAAAATTATTTAAACAACATTTTGTTGATTTTTATTTATTCATTTATTTATTTTTATAATTACTAGGCATGCACCTTTTATATCATATCAACTGATATGGTTAGTACTTTTAAAAAACAATATCAACTACCCAATTCACGTTTCTCAGGATGTAAACTTTTGATCTGAAGGGTAGCGCTCGTTTTTAGTATTTCTATTACTTTTTGTTTTTTAAAAGTGAAAATGGTTGCAATAAAGTAGGTCAGATTTTGACTGGTAGTTTTTGTTTTTAGAAAGTCTACAATTTAAAAGTCCTGACCTATGGGATGAAACTAATGTTCCTAAAATTTGTCTTAAAGAGCTTCTAGGTGGATTTTTTTCTTTATTCCCCCCTCCACCCCCCCTCTTTGTCTAGAAGGATGTTTCACCATTAGACCACACGTTGTAGTTATATCATCATGGGGGATCAAATTGGCAGTTAGATTTATTAGCTCTGGCTTACAACCATCAATCTTGCACTTCAAGAAACCACATTTAATCTCGTTCTCATTCTGTCCTCCTCTTTGTAAGTTAATTCCCTTTATTCCACTGTTCTCAGAAGCAGAACATCTGTCGTTCTAATACATATTCCTCTTTTTCTTCCTCTGACTTAGTCCTCATGTGGTTAAACGCGCTACTACTTATAGTGATGTTGAATCGCTAAAAGTTCCAAAGATAGAAAAGATTGTTAAATCTGAATAATTTAAAGCTCTTCCTTAGAGCCTGTTGAATACTTAATGGGGCTTTTGAGTCCTTGGGTTCTGCTCTAACACACATATTTGCTTGTGTATGTTGCCTGTTGCTAAAATTCGGCTAGAGGGAATGAGCTCAAGCCTTGTTAATTACAATTCTTCCCCTTTAAATAATTCATGCCACGATAACATGGAGAAGTGGTGGAGAACCACGAGGACATGGAGGAACTGAAGAGGAGGTAGAGTCAGAATGTTGGATTGGTTTGTGTAGAATTAGTTGGAAGCATCTCCCTAGGGGGGTCAAAGGCAAATGAGGCGTTCGCGGTGTTCTAGGCAGGCCAGTGATGAGGGGTGATTAAGCTGCCGATTGCCCCACTGCTACAGTAATTAAAGCAGCTCGCTATCTCTGTTGTGCTCCGCTATTTGCCCATTCATGGAAATGCTTGACTGCAACAGGAAGTAGTAGTTTTAAACAGCCTGAACCTCTCTACCCCTCACTATCAGGTTCCTGAATGACAGATGGTGTACATCCTGCCTTTCACCCGCAATGCTCGAAGCGCTCGGGCATGAGGCAGTGCTTCTTCTTGGCATGGGAGTTCCCTTCCCCGCCTATGGGAAAACATTTTCTACTAATGAATGAAAAAAGCTCATATTTCCTTATTGGTGCCTGTAACTCATGAGTGGTATGTTAATTGACAGTAATGGTGAACTAATGCATTGTCCAGGATTTAGGCAGAAGCCTTATGGAATAAAGAATGCATGTATTTATCTTCCTTATGGAAGCGTGTACCACCTGCTCCCCCAGCATGCTTGATTATTATTTAAACTGTTAGATTGCATATCGCCCTGAAGATTAGGGGCAGATTAAAAATGGATATATAATCATTTTACCCATATGCTTCATGATTAACCGCATTCATTTGCTTCATGTGGATCAAGGAGATTGAATGCTTTTATTCCTTTGGTCTGATCTGGTAACCTTACCTGTGCCAACAAGCAGCCTGAATGTATCATTTACGTGAATCATTCGAATGATTCACGAGTGAATTGGAGCTTCCTGTCCAGCCTTTTACTTGTAAAGCTACAGTTAGTATTTTTGAAAACATTGCTGCTTTTATTTGTTGATAACACTGCTGAATGCACTGAGACAGAATTTCTGCTTTTCATGACATGGCACTTTTACTTCTCAAACCAAAGCTGAGGAGGCTAATCAAATATTTAGGAGATTCTTTGGAGATGTTTGTGTGCGTGTTATGAAGGAAAAACTAGAGAAAGGATCAGCACAAAGCCAGCCGTTTGCACTTCTCCAGTCAGAGGAGAGGAAACCATTTCCCTTCTTGGTAACTGTAGTGAGTGTTCGTCACGTGAGGTTTATTTTGTTTTTGTCACATGAGGTTTGTGGTTGCTCAAGTAGTTGGTATTGCACCAGTCCACCACAGCGCTTCCCCTGCGTACGCCATGTTAAGAGCAGTTTACCAGGAATTCATCCTGTTTGTCTCGGCCTTTCCAGAAGATAAAGAAGCTTTGTTGACTTGCTTTGAAGGGAAGATTTGCTAAACTAGCTTAATGTTCTTAATCTCTGTGTGTGTGTTGGAAGTAAACCCATCTAAACATTCTTTAAACAAGCTACATTGTTTCAGAAGCATAATTGTATGAGATATCAAATTGGCAAATAGTTTTCCTTGTTTTATGCATAAATGTAACTACATTTAGGGAGAGTTATTCTTAATTCAGACAAGAAATGACACAATTTGCACTTGCAACTTTAATTGTTTTAAGGGTGTTCATAAAAGTGTAGTTTGTGTGTTTTTCCTCACTTCTTAACATGTGTAATATGTAATTACAAACTCTTGAGTTCTTGTTCTCATGCAGTTTAATAGCTAATTAAAAAGCAAAACCACAAGCCAGACTAGACCAGAAGCAGCTGACCTTGAGGAACAGTCTGGTCAAAGTTTCTCAATGAGTGTCTTGGCTCTGTTTTGTTGTTTTTAGATGGATGCAGTGGATCACTTTTTTTTGCTGACGTTGCTATTCCCTTTTAACGTTTTTTTTTTGGTGTGTGGAAAAGTTTTCATAAAATATGGCAGAAGGACATTTGCTGACTTTGATTTTGGATTTTGGCTGACAACACAAAGGAAGAACCTTGATACTTTTTTAACAGTATGCTTTATATCCCAACTGTGGATTTAAAAGCCCTTTATGCATCATAAGGACATTGGGACTTTCTCACTTCCACACTGAAGATCTGTGTTCTTATTAAGAGTTGCTGGATTGTGACTGGAGTCTGTGCTTCAGTGAATATGGCCGTCTGGACTGTCACTCTCCCAGCTGCAGGCTCTGAAGTTGAAAGAGACGGACGTGTCTGTGGGTTTTTCCAGTAGTGATGATTTCTTTGTCAAACCTCATGAACCGTACACTCTTTTGCAGTTCCTGCAAATCATATGCTGCTGGCTGATCATTAAACAGGAAACCCACCAAATTTACACGTCAGCAGAAAAGTCACACACGTCAATACCATTCTCCCTTAATACAGAAGTGCTTAATGTCATTTACATATAGCATTATTTTGAACCATTATTATATCTTGTATAAAACTCCAAGACTAATGTTTTATACTTTTTAGCCAGGGAGTAATTAATATAAGAATTTTTTGTTTTAGTGGATTACTTTAATGTCACTTTTTAACTCTCTTTAATGCTATGCTTTAAACACTGCTTTAAGTTTTTCAGTTTAACAGTAGGTGATTATTATGCAGATAAGAAATGTTACAGAAATTAATCAAATGTAAAATAACACTGGATAGTCTTCATTGTAAAAATTAAATGCAGATTAATGCTTAAAATTATAGTGATAAAACTTATTCAGTCAAGAGCAGCGAGTAACTTTTTTTCTTTTATTAACATGACAAATTAGCTGCAGGAATGTGAGACTTCTGTCACTTTAAAAGTTTTTGAAACGTTCAGTATACTGTTACATGTGCGTTATCTTTCTCCGCTGTTTAATGTTACAAAACTGACTGTTTAACTGTGTACTCACCAAGACTGGCAAGAGACCGGCTTTCTGTATGTTTGATGTTTTGATGGTAAGAGCAAGCCTGACACAAATGTGGAACAGAAACTCATTGCAGCAATCGATATGCTTTCCCGGCCTAATCTCATTATTCATAAGTGCGTTTGTTTGAGTGCATGTGTTTGCGTGTACTGTTGAGGCGAGTCGTGACCAGGGAGAAACGCTTGACGTTATCGGCCATCAGAGCTTCTGTATTCGTTCTATGTAGAAAGATTCAAGACTTCAAAGTAAACTTTCCTCCTTTCCCCCCCCCCAAGGCCAGATGAGAGGTGTATTATAGTAGGATACCTCACGCTGCTCTCTTGCATTGCAAAGTAGAGGTACAACCCTCTTCTCTCTGATTTCCTGGCATCGCTGTGTCTCACCGACACGAGTGATTTTAATAAATTGCTATTTTAAGCTTTGGACCGTGTGCTCTTCATCATAACGCTAATCCAGGTCAAATGGATTTACATTAAAAATGTATCAGGACTGACACTCGCCTTCATTACACACATTAAGGTTATAAATTAACAGCCCTTCGTCCTGGAAGGTCAAAGAAGCAGAATGCTGTTTTGAATGTCATGCCTTTAGCCAGAGAATAAAGGGTTGTTCTGTACTGATCTTGATTGGATTAGATTTTTCTCTTTATACTCTATACTCAACCATCTCAACAAATCTGATCCTGGTTTTGTGCAAAAGACACTAGGCGCTTCTTCTCGAACCAAGGTTGGGTCAGGCTGGTGGCTATAAGTCACGGCTTGCCTGAATTGCATGATGAGTCAAACACAGATGGGCTTCTGTGCTGTATGAGGGGCTTTGTAATGTGTGATTAATGACATCTCATGACTGAGATGTACTGTAAATCCAAGCTTTTTAATGGACAGCATGTGAGAGATGACAGCCACTATTGTGTATAGCTTTCTGCTCACACTGCCTTTGAATTGCAGCATTCATGGCCAGGCATAAGGATCTGAGAGTGTGGAAATGGTAGGAGGAAACAGTTTGTGTTATGAATTTTGATGTGTGTTAGCTGCTTTTACTTGGTGGTGGAGAGCAAAAGTAAGCTTTGGGTAGAGATAAAGGGTATTGAATCAGGATATTGCAGGCAGGACATGAACCTGCTCTGTTTGCTTGAGCACTATTGCTTATGTAACCCAGGTTAATTAGATCATAGGTAATAATTTTATATTATTATTATTAGTTTATTATCATAGGTAATAATTTTATATTATTATTATTAGTTTATTAATTCCCACAAAGGAATGAAAACTGTTGTGAATTCGCGTTATATTATAAATATATCGAAAAAGAAAAAGAGAAAGAAAAAGTTTTTATTGAGTGAGGTCGGAGGTTAGCCACGCCCACAAAGTGTATTCGGCAGCGCGCAAAGAGCAGAGCGGGAGCAGAGTGAGAAAGAGCGCGAGAACGAGAGTGAGAACAAAACAGAGCGAGAGTGAGAACAGAACGAAAGTGAAACCAGAGTGAGAGTGAGAACATAGTGAGAACAGGAGAGAAAGAAACAAAGAGTAGAGAAGTAACGGCGATTGAGTGAGATCTAGTGTTTTGAGTGGGACTATCATTATTAGTTCCAACGACGGTGACTGAGGGAGAGAGCCGAGCGACCGGAGTTTTGTAGATGTGTGTGAGGGAAGAAAATAGTGCAGATTAAGATAAATAATTATTTTTTCCGTTCATCTTATTCTCCTTGGTGAGTAATGTCTTCGTGTGTTTGTCAAAAAGTTCAAAATGTACTTGATGCTGTTTTATTGAGAAATATGTTAAATGCGATGCTAACTTTGCTAGCTGTGTACATAGATTTCAATGTTAAAGTGGTGAATATGTTGTTGACTAGCTTGTATGTTAAGTGTGGATCAATCAAACTGATGTTTTGTTGTCTAAATCAGTTCATTAATTGACTGAAAATGTATTGTTTTGGCTTTGTTGTTTTACAGGGCCAGGGTTTTTTTTTGTGCTTTCTGTGTTTTCTGTTTTTTTTTCCCTATTTCCGATTGAATTGGACTGATCCTTGATCTGTCCATCCCGTGGATGATTCATCTGTGGTTTGGGCATGGCGAGCCGCCCAGCTAAGTGATTAGAGCCTAAGAAAAAACTCTTGAACTTACGAACTGGTAGGACCATACAGTGGACTGTGAACGGGTTTGTTCCATTTCTTTACGGACCCATTTCTTGAAAGTTTGAAGGACATTTGAACATTGATGGTGACCTTTACATATTGAAGTGCTAAACATTGATGTTGAATCTGTGATTCTGTTTCTGAATTGTTTACTGTGATTATATTCTATTGAGTGATATTGTGGTTTTATTTTATTTTCAATAATTTTATTTGTCAATAATTATTCATTTAATTTAATTAATAATACATTTAAGTTTTAAAATTGAGCCATTTCTGAGTTTGAGTGTTTGTGTCATTACACGTTATCAGTTCCTTTATGCTTCAGTGAGTCGAACCTACTTTTCATGATCTGGTCCAGATTCAATTAATTCCTTAACTATATCCCATCGTTATTGCAATTTAGCATTGGGTAGTCAAGGGTTACACTTACAAAAGAAAGATATTTGAATTTCCTCATATCAAATTCAAACAAGACTGAAAGTAACAATGATCTTTCAAGGATCTTTCTTGTTTTCATTTATCCCATGTCATGGAAAACCTGGAAATATCAGGAATTGCACGTTTCTTTGTTTGTTTTTGTTCATTCATTCGTTCATTTTATTTATTTGTATGCTCCGTTATAATCAAATATTTAACTGATTAGAAACTGGTTTTGTGAGTGCAATCTCTGTAACAAGAGCTTACAATTCTTATCCAGAAATCAAAAGTAGCTGGAAAAGTTGTTAAAGTCATGCAAATTCCTAGGTCAAGGGTGTGGGAACTGTAATCTGTGGATTGTAGCATAGAATTTGGATTCACACTATCAGTGTTGAATGCTCAATATAGATGCGTGTAGATGATTGGAGATGGCAGGTGTGTGTGCTGCACTAACCCACCTGGCACTGAAAGCCACATCAGATTTGATGCTCATAACCCAGTTATGTCCTGCCTCCCCTGAGGCCATTTTAACGGTCTTGCCATTCCAGCTCCCTTATCGCCAACCAAAGTTCAATTAGCAGAGCTTGATGTCAATGACCTCTATGTTTCCCTTCTCCTCCTCTTCTTCCCCCATTTTTTCCATCAGTATTCACTGTTTAAAAAGCTATTTAGGTCTGGCTCCTCCAAGCCGTCAGATAACTGTCATGCCTGCAGATTTTACCCTGATGGCACTTGCCTTTAACTTCAGTCTCTGTTAATCTTCCTCTTTGTTTGGAAGTTAACATCATAACATATCTGTTCCACAGTATTTTCAGTTTAATTGTGTTTTATGCAAGCAGTGGTTCCTGAAATCCACTAGAATGATTTGAACTGATAACTCCTGACAGCATATTTGAATTGAGATCTACTGCGGAGGTTGATCAGATAGTGCTATCAAAAATCATTGACTCACCCTCATATCATTCCAAACCTGTATTTCTTTTTTTGTGAAACAGAAAATAAGGTATTTTAAAGTGTGTTTTTTTTTCTTTTTCTTCTTCTGTACAGTGAAAGTCACTGGGGTCTAAAACACTGAACTTTAATTCTATGGGCAAAGGTTTGGAATGCTATTTTCATTTTTGTTTGACTTGTTGTTGAAAATTTCAGTTGGGTTCTCACAGTTAAAGTATAGCTTCAGAGTACTTGTAGTGCAAACGTCATTTAAATGACTTTCAGGGTGCTTGTCACTTCCTGAGATTTACAGCCAGCCTGTGAAGGCCAGTTCACACCAAGAATAACAATGTTCTATTTGTCATAAGTGTGTGTTGCAGTTTTGTTGTTTGACGCTTTAAATGCTTAAGCTCTTTAAAACTGGAAAGATTCTGATTGGCTGTTTTTAGTCCTGTCCTAGTTTTTTAGCTGTCATTCATCAGACTGATACATTGGTAGATATTTGCCATGTTTTAAATATCGGCATCGGCCAATGTGTGTGCTTTTTTTTTTTTTTTTTTGGCCGATATGTTGGAGCACCAAACTTTTATTTTGACTACGTTGAGAATCTGCTCTGAGAACAGTCTCTGTATGACCATTTTGTCTAATTCGTTACTGGATGGAACTGTTAAAAAAAGTAAACCGTATAATTTTTTTTATTTCATTAGTAACGGAAATGCAAACACTTATTTACCGTCAGCATTCAGCAAGTATGATTTTTATTTTCTCTTATTTAAATAAATCTTTGAATATCTAATGAACATTCCATTTCATTAACTTAGCACACTTAGTCAAATCCAGCAGTCAGATATTCTGAAGTGCGCATTTATGGCTTACAATAATCGTATGTATTCTGTCTCTGTGAATTGAAGGCGGACAGGAGTTCAGCTTCACTGCAAACAAAAATGTAAACCCTTGATTTACAAACTGTATTCACTGTGCTGTGTAGAATTTGTGACCATAATAATAATAATAACAAAAATAATTACCACACACAGATTTACCAGATTATTTACCAGTACCTTGTTGGTTAATGTTTACTACTTTCTATTCATAATTTTTCAAAGGATTTCTTTATTTGTGAAAAATACTATAATACGATTACGGAATCAAGAAGTTGCCATCTAAAGCAAGTCTGTTTATTTTACAGATTTGTTTTGAAAATTCATTTTCAACTTATTCATTTTTAATATATTAAATATTAATTCAAATAAATCTAAAGTGTTTGTACAGCCGTGGCCAAATGTTTTGAGAATGACACGTAATAATTTCCACAAAGTCTGCTGCTTCAGTGTTTTCAGATCTTTTTTGCAGATGTTACTATAGTCTCACTGTTGTATAATTGCAAGCATTTCATAAGTGTCAAAGGCTTTCATTGACAATTATGCAAAGAGTCAATATTCGCAGTGTTGACCCTTCATTTTCAAGACCTCTGCAATTTGCATTGGAATGCTGTCAATCAACTTCGTTGCCAATTCCTAAATGATGATGGCAACCCTTTCTTGGATTATCAATGCTTGGAGATTTTCAGAATTTGTAGAACACATTAATCTTATAGAGTTAAAATGATTATTGAAACTTTATAGTTGCTGTTATAGTTAATTTTGCGACTCAGAATACAGTATAATGGCACTGTGTGCTCGATTTCTGTGAGCAGACAGAAAAGAAAATATTTGTTTGTTTAAATATTGTTTTTGTTTTCCATCATATCGTATTTCGATTTTAAAAATCTCACAAATTGAATTTCTTTTACCATGTTGCTGTTGGTTCACTAGTGGGAAAAGAAATGCCACTTCTCTGATTTTCTCTCCTTCACTTTTCTGAGGGCAGAGTACCTCAGCTATGTAAATGTATTCCATCATTCCATTGACCTCCGAGGACTGCCGGAGCATGTCATTGCTTTTCTCAACCTGCCTCTCGCTCTCTCCCTCATCTGTCCGAGCAGGCCACCTCTCCCCACCTCCCTCTCCTCTTACCTGCAGACATCATGTTGGTTGTTTGACAGGCCTCCTGGCAGGGTATTGCACAGGAACCTCAGCTGTAACCTGTCTTCCTCAGAGGCTTCTGACATGAAGTCCAGACACAAGAGCGCATAACTAAGCAGTCACGCAGAGAAAGCTTTCCCTCTGCAAGCGCATTCATTACATATCAAGAAAGGGCACACTGCCGTGCCATTTTTGGTAGTACGGTCATGTCTGGGGTCTGTAAAGCTTGGGATAATGGAGAATTCTGTGTCCATGGCAAATCTGTCTCATCAGGAATTTCCTGTTCACTCGTCCCCTGTGTTGTTGTGCCCACCCATGCAGAATCTTCCCTGTGGTTTCCACATAGTTAAAATGCCCGCTTTCTAAGTTTGACTAAGATTTAAAAGAGTTAAACTAAAGATAAATGTGCTGTACTTAACGTTCCGTTTTAACTCAATTGAACATATCCAAATCCATTTCACATATTGTTCACTAACATCAGCGGTGAAAATGTGGCTTATGTCAGCATTTAGTTGTCTGGTACTGACCCTGCTGGTATAGAGTAGGGGAAGGTGTTTAGTTCCCAGCAGACCTTGAGTTCCTCCTGGATTAGCCAGGCTCTATGCTGTCCTCTGACCAGAAAAGAAGATTGAATTATGATGTAACTTGTAGCTAGCCTCAATGTTAATGTGTATTTCAAGTTTTTTATGTTGCTCTCTGCCATAGAAAAACAGTTTATCCTCAAAGCAGCTGTTTAATGTAAGAGGACTGAATTCAGAGAAATTCTCGATTTAATAGATTAATAGAATAAAATGTAATGTAATAAGAAATATTGGTGTCGTGTCACCATATTGGTTATAAGGTGATTATTTAATGATTTTATTATTAAAATATATGTATATGTATATGTGTGTGTGTAAAAAAAAAATTGTGATATAACCCGCACCCCCCGCAGGGTTTGTAAAATCTGGTATAACCTGCGGGTTATATACGGGAAAATATTTAGAAATATTTAAAATATTTATTATTGGTTGTATCTGACATAATTGTAACATTGGTGTGTCTCTGAAATTAAATGACCATTTTTGGTCTTTAAATAGTTATGTAGTAGTATCCATTTTACAACAACTGTATTGTGAATGAGGTCATGGCTTATGTGATTACAGGCACTCAATATTTAGCCATGTCTGTATTCACTATATACAAGAGCTTATTTTGCAACATTTACTAACATCATTTGTTCCCTCCATCTACAGTGTTGGTGTGCTTAGTGTAAATACCAAAAACATCATATTGAAGTACATCTGCTAGATGGTTGCAAATGAGCTTTCAACAGCTACTTGGGGGGCTCTCTGGGCTCTCCAGCCTCAGAGGGGCTCTAGATGATGACTGAGGGGCAGAGCATTAGCTCAGATCACTTGATATAACCTCCAACACTGCTTAAGAGGAAAAGAGCCATTTCTGGGATTGCTTATCTCCTCCTTGCTATCTACCACTTCAAGTTCCTGTGGGTCTCTCATATAGACAGTGGGTTTGGTTACTCTTGCTTGTTAGCTGTTCCAAGTCAAATCCGGCTGCTGTAAATGCTGTCTTTTGAGTGCACTTTTGTCCCCATGGATGTCCATCAGTGTGCCAAGTGAAAAATGCTCAGGTCAGCGTTCATTTCTCTGCTGTAAGATAAAAAAAAATGGAGCATCTAAAGTCACCCAAGAAGCTGATCCCATTGTAAATGTCAAGAGTTGTCAACAAGTACAGTAGAACCCCGACTTACGAAATTAAGTTTTCGAGGCTTATCTTTTCGTAAGTCGGTCAGGCTTTTACATGTAAATTGCCTAATCCGTTCCAAGCCCTACAAAAACACCACATTTAATTGTATAATAAAGCTATGCTTGTTCAGTATGGTATGACAAGCACATCCCAGCTTCATACTTCTCAATTATCTCCCTTTTTGTCTCCATGGAGAGCATCCTCTTCTTCTCTTTCACTTTCATCGTGAAATGAAATGGGAGAGGAACGCTGCTACGCAGAGGCTGGTGGGAGCGATTGCAGCATCCTGCTCTCCTATTGGTCAGCAGAGAAAGCTAACGTCCGAGCCGGGAGCAGTGTTGGGCGGGTTTCTGGCGGGTTTTAACCTGTAGTTGGACTGGAAATCTTCAGTCCAATCTGGCAACACTGGCCGGGAGACAGCCAATGGGAGAGCAGGACGATTGGTGCGAGTTTCCGGGTCAGTGGCGCGCGAATTTCAAAACATAACTCGGAAATCGTCACCTTGGCCGAGATTTCGTTTTTCACATCTCGATAATTTTGTCATTACTCGGGCGAAAAAACCCCCCCCTGAAATCTTTTATCGTACGTTGAACTTTTCATAAGTTGAGCGTTTCGTAAGTCGGGGTTCTACTGTACATCACTTGACAAACAGCATATGCAAAACAGGGTTGTCACTTCCACCTTCAAAACGTCTGTCATAAAGATTTGACCATGCGTTTCACATATCCTTAAGTCAGAATGCATGATTTGCTTGCATAATATTTAATATCCTCACAGCCAGTCAGTCCTTGTTGTACTTTAGCAGACAATGGGTAGAGCAATAAATCAATACAAACATGACTATTGCCGTGACAACCGGCTCCAACAAGTGGCTGGCATTTGGCTTGTTTATTCCTGCTGAGAACCAATTGATGTCCGATTGCGTAGGCGACTCGTTGTCTGATATGTTTGTTTAGTGACGTTCAGCAAAGCACAATGCAACTTTTATATACAGTGTGTGTGTGTGTGTGTGTGTGTGTGTGTGTGTGTGTATATCTTTTAAATAAATTTTTTCTAATATAATTTTTTTAATTTGACAATCATACTAAAGTTATATATTCATTTTTAGATTTGTTAATGATCACATTTAATAACATTTGTTATTGAATTGTCATTCCTTTTTAAAGATTGCGTTTAGACGTCAGCAAAGGTAATTTAATTGTAAATATAGCGGGATATTAGCACAAGAATTTATTGTTTTTCATTCATGTCCAGTGATATTGCTTCTGCTCTGACAAAGGTTTATAACAGCATGTTGAGAACCTTCTCTGTAATGTGGAGCGGAGGGCAGAGAGGTGTGGGGGTGATGTGGCTGTCCTCTTAACGCCGAAGCATCCATCACATAGGCATGATTTATAAATCCCATTTCTATTGATCCAGTCTCAGGGGAGGGAGAGAGAAAGGTGTGGAGAATAGAAAGCCTTAGCTGACTGAAAGCGGAGGTGAAGATCCAAACAGATGAGTCAACACAGAGAGAAAAGGGGACAGACAGTGACCCCACTGAGCAGTCATAAGCTGTTTGCGCTGCAGTTTTAATTGCCCTTTCTCTTTTTAATTAAAGCTGCTCTAGCTGGGAAAAGTGATTTATATTTCATTTGTGTCCGGCAGTTTTGCATAATTGATTTGTTTATCCACAGCGTTGTCTCTCGTTTGCTTGGGTTTCTTGTGTGTGTTTTTAGGATTCTGAATTGTGGCCAGAGAAAAATAACCTGCATATTTTGTATCTTGCAGAGCCCAGCTTTGGCTGTCTTTTATGTTGGTATGGAAACAATCTACAAAATACCTGCCATCACCTTTCCAAGCATTCCAGTTTTTAAGCCCTAAAAATATGAATTTGTTTTTGTATTTGGTTTAGGAGAGCATCCTTCTTTGATGCCATTTTACTGTTTTGAGGGAAAAAGAGAAAAGAATTTGTGACAATGAATTTAGTTGATCAAAACTGGACAGTAAATACATTTTCTAATGTTACAAAAGAAATATGTTTGAAGTAAATGCAGTTGTTTCAAACTTTCTACTCAAGAAACCTGTTTCCACAAGAATATTAATTATGCATTTTGAACAGCAATAATTTATATTTGAAGTGTATTCAAATTGAAAATATGTACTTTAGATTTACTGTTAGAGATTACTGTTTTACTGTATTTTTTAATTTAGTCTATTTTTTATCAAATAAATACAGCTTTGGTGAGCATAATAGACCTCTTTAAAAAATTACACCTACTGACCCTCAAATATTTGAACAGTAATGTATATTTTTTTAAATTGTATTTTCTAATTATATTTTATTGTTTATAAATAGTTCAATCTATTTTTTTATTCTATTTAATAAGGTCTGATTGTTGCCCATTAGCTTCATTTAGTTATAAACTAGATTTAAATACATTATTACGTGTGTCCGTAGGAAGTCCCTAAACTTTAGTTTGTATGTGTCAAGGACCGGCCTTTTGAATGACTCCAAATGCCATCACTATTTCCTCCGTGCGATTTGATTGGCTGTTCCTGACTGACAGGCTGTTTGTCAGTGGCTTCCTGTGCGGCAGCTCTGATGTGCAGTGTCACCAGGCGGATGCTCCTGCTCTGCCGGCCTCACTGTAATTACTTTGCATGCTTGACTGACTCTCTCCATTAACACCAGAACACTCTCAGCACCCACTGAATTATTCCATCGATCCTCTTTTTGTTTTTGACTTCTCTTTTCTTTTTTATTTCTTTCTTTTTTTTAATCTCCTTCTGTTTCAAGCCAAACTGTCAGAATTGAAGCGGAATAAAGCCATTATTTTAAATGGGATTATTTGCAAACCCATTATTCACAGGGTGTGAGGGAATAGTTTTGTGGTAACAGTGTTTACAGCTTTGTTTGACCTTCCTTTGAGAAAAATGTGATTTGTGTGTTAGAGGTTTTTAGTACTGTGAATTCAGTACTGTATTGTCAACAATGTCACTATGGTGGTACATGATGATCATGATATCATAATTGGATCCAAATTAAACCACTTCAAACATTGGTGTGTCATATAGAGAGTGAATATGCGTTTCAGTCTCTCGCCCAGTTATTCTTTACTCATTGCTTCTTTATTTATTTATTTATTTATATATATATATATATATATATATATATATATATATATATATATATATATATATATATATATATATATATATATATATATATATATATATATTAATTGTAGGAAATGAGTGAGTAAATCTAAAAAAGTCAATAAATTAAATGTATTAAAGTTAATGAATTAATGATACAACAAACTAAAGCTGATGAGACAATCTTATGGTCAAATATTGTTGCAATTGTATCGATTGTGGTTTGATTTATTGCTGCCCTGTTTACCAGTGACTGTTTTCTCAGTTTCCATTGATTGCTTCCCAACCATATGCATTGAACAGAGCACTTTAACCAGCTCTCGCTATAGAAACACTGCATTTCTTAAACCGTAATGGCGGGGCTGAGGACAAATACTTCATTGACTCCTTCTGGGCTCTTGCTCCCTACGTGCTCAGTTGATGGCTTAGGATTCTATGAAATTACAAATTCAGACACCGCCTCTTGCAATCCTGCATATTGTTCTGGCCAATCACATCCCTGAGTTTCATTTGTCCATGCGCTGATGTGTGCTGGCAGAACAGGGTCTAGCTGCATTGCTGTTTGCTGTACTGATTTGTGTTCCGAGATGTGCAGAGACGGGCTGATTGTGACCTTGTAACACTGTCACTGCTCACCGAGATGGTAGCGAGGCCTGCAGGCTAATCATTTCCATCTACCCTGCTGCTCTTTTCTCTGGCGTTTCATTTCACCATCTCTCCTCTTCCGTTCCCTCACTGTGGCTGTGCTTTTTGCACTCTCCTGGGAAAGTGCAAAGTATAGCCCATATTAGCAACCAATACTGTATTCACACACACATACATGCATGCAGAGACAGCCATTACCCACATTTCTCCTTCATGTAGGTCACAGGGGATGGATGTTGTGCTGGAATGAATCTCACAGAATGAGGAAACGTTTCACAGCCGTGGAGTATTGTGTATTATTAATTGTGAATTAGCCCACTTCATTGTTCAGTGTGTTTGGGAATTCTGACCATTTTGTTTTTCCACTTGTCCTTGTAAAATTTCCCTCTTGTCAGTGCTTGCCTGCTACAATATTCCCACAAGACATGAATTTGAGCTTTGAATGAATTTTCAAAGCTGCCTTTAAAATTTCAAAAACATTTTTTCGTTTGGGAGTTCAGGGGGATTAATAAATTGTCCAGTATGAGCTCTTTCGTACAAAACTTAAGATGCGCTTTGAAGAGAAAGGGAAAATTGGATTTGGATTCTTTTTGTCTTTCTCTTCTGAGTGCTCTAGATTGTTTGCGGCTCAGGAGTCAAACAGCGGTTGGAGCGGCACACAACTTAATTTGTTAAAGCATAAATTTGTCGGACTCCAATCTAAGCGGAGGCACATGGCTTTGAACACTGCAGCTCAAACACATTCTCTTCAATTGCCCCGTAGATTTAACAGAAACTGGTACTGCAAAACGGCCGCTTCTCTAAGTGGAGATGTGCCGAGAATACTTTATTTAATCTGACTTGGAAAAAGCTTGTAAAAAGTGACCATTTGGCTGAATGATAAACAAAATATTATCATTCTTTTCAGTTTTGTCTAGCACGGACACTAACCTTGTCTACAAACTGCCTGAACTTAATTTAGCTCCGAGCAAACTTTGCCAACTGGCCAACTGGCCAGCAGGGCAGCGTTCCATGAGCTCTGTTTATCAGCCTAGATGAGCGAAAGAGGAGCAATCAGCAGTTCTTATCCTCCAGTGGACTGCACTGCTTACTGTAATTGTTGCTAGGCTACTGTATGGGGAGCCGCTTGCATTTTAATGGCCCTCAATGGGCTTTGTAATTGAATTGGTATGCAGAAGAGAGACCGATCCACTGATTATAGGCTGATTGCGTGCTGGGAGAAAAAAACATTGTTTAATTATTTGCCATGGCTTTATTTCTTGGCACTCTTGGGTGATGCTTGAATCCCAGGAGGAGCTGTTTGAGGGTGACGGAAAAGAGTGATTGTATTCCCAGTGTTCATTAAAACTTGTCCAGTGAGCGTCAATGGCATTTTCAGTTCTTTTAGCTTGAATGATATCCAGAGCAATACTTAGAGACTAGAAATGACATGGTTTTATGCTAAACTGTCTCTTATTTTTAATGCTGACTCTTATATTGAATTATGATTAGCAGCTGCTGCTCAAGTGTTTACAGCTATTGTGTTTATTGAAGTGTTTAATGTCTTGCTTTTCTGTGACATTCTAATCAGTGTTTTGTTCAGCCTCTGACACCTAAAGTTTGTTTTATTTTTTTATATATACTCTGATCACACTGTGGTGTTCATTAGTATTGTACAGTTGTACTGTTTTTTTTCCTTGCTGTGAAAAGGCATATGTAATAATAAGTTATATTGATATTGACTGCTAGTTTATTACATTTGTTTATACAGCCGTAGTCTAGCCACATTCAAAGCATCTGAAAACATTTTTTGCATGATATTGATCATTTCTCAACTTTTTTGTGCTTTTTGCTTGCTGCACTGCACCATCGATCCTACAAATCCCTTGCCGCTCAACTCCCATAGAGAATGAATTTGAATATCCTACTTGGCTCCATTCACTTCTCACAGTGAACCAAAAGTCTTTGGATGTGGTGTAAGTTTCCTTTCATCGGTGTGTGACTCAGAATATTTTGGCTGGCTTTCTTCAGCCCTTATGTGGCACTTTAGTACCTTGTGGAGTGTTTTCTTGATCAGCTGCTGTGAAATGACAGATTGGAGCGGGCTGGTGTACACACACACACACACACACACACACCTCAACCGCTCAGCACTGTTGCAAACACTGAGCTTGTCAGTGTTTAAATGCTCACTGTTAGCAAAATATGAGCATACTGCTCTATTTTCGTATTGTGGCTCTTTCTTAGTATCTGTAAAATATATTTTAGCCTGAGAGGTCAAAAGTTTGCACTGGTGCGATTTGGCGGTGACAGTCGAAAGAGCGCTCAAAGAGTCAATTTAGTCTTATCAGGAACGCTCACCTTGCACTGCACTTCTGCAGCCATGCGGAGAAGCCACTAGCGAATTGGTTTCAGTGGGAATGGAGTGAGGAGAGTCACACGCTTCTCTCCTGCATCTCAAACATTTGGGCTATCTCATTAGACCCAGTTGTTTCCCTGACACTGCGGGCGATCTCTGTCATCTCAACCCTGGAGCCTTTTGTCTGTAGTGCTCTCGCTAACTCAAACATGTAATGTTGCAGACTAAGGCTGTGAGACTGTCGAACAGCAACATTCATCTGCAGATGCCTTCGCTTGTGCTGTAGGCAAATTGCAATTGGCTGTCACTGAAACCAACTGAAAATCTGACATTATGGCAGTCTCGTAATGACATTCAATATTTGGTCTGTTGCTAATTAGTGAGAATGCTAGGAGCTTGAATGTTTGATTAGTAACTTTGTCTATATTATCTCTTATGTATACTTTTCATAATTTTTGCCACAGTAGTTTGTGCTTTAGCCAATATATATATATATATATATATATTTTTTTACATTTCACAGTTTTATATATAACGTATTCTTAAGTGTAATAATTCTATTCATGTAGTATGATTTTTTTTTTTAAATTTAGATCATTGATATTAATTTAAGCATTTTCTTTTAGAATCTTAAGTTAAAGTTTATTTTATTATACATTTATTTTTTCATCAAATGTTATCTTTACAAGAATTTTAGTAAAAATAGCTGGAAAGTATACAGATATAGACAGGCTTTTATTGTCATCTGTGTGCACAGACGAAATTTCGGTGCATTTGCTCATGACAACAGTACAATTAAAACGTTTAACATTAAGATTAAAAAGAGTTCAGCAGTCTGACTGCCATGGGAAACACTTTTTAATTGTACATTCATAAATTCAGGAGCACTTTCACAAAAAAGCCACAAAAATTTGACATATGTTGTAATAATTTTCAACCCATTATTTACCAAGACCTTCACAATCGTTCTTGCAATTTTGACAACCTCATTCATGCTAATAATGTTACCTAGCTGTCCAGAAAAATTCAAAACAATTAGTAGGAGGACAATGGGGAAAAATGTAATTCACACATCAGGCAAAGCCTGTAAACACCCACTTTTTATTATTATTATTACTTACATTTTTATGGCAGCTTTTCATGTACTCAGTAAGTCTATGAGCGTAATTCTATAGCTCTGCCTTTCTCCTGTAACATTCACATTGATGCAGTTGATGTAATTTGCAAGTCAGTAATGTCATCATAATCTTAAAGTACTGTGGTGATTCAATAATGGTAATGCCATGGTACATTAATATGTTTCAGAGATCTGAATAATTATCACGTTCATATATTCAATGTTATTTCTATTGGTGTTTTGAAATGTGTGGCCTTTAAGCAAACCCCATGTGTTATGGAGCGTCACGGAATGAGTGCTGTTCATCTTTTTCTCCCTTTCATTCCTGTTCTGTTTACTCTGGCAGAGAGCGAGCGATTCTATTATTATTCCTGTTTGTAATCTAATGTTGAGCGATGCCATTAGAGTCAGAGCGCTAGAAATATACTAAAGTATACAGCATTTATAAGATATGTTTTTCAATTCAATAATCTTCATTCATGAGGGCTGTTACTGCAGATCTAGGTCACAAATACCAATGGCTGTATGGAATTGCAATTTATAAAAGCGCTGACTTCATGAAGCTCACATATAATGCAGTGCAGTGTCTGTGAGGTGAGAATATTGTGCATTAGTTGGATGAAACCAGTTCTGTCAAGAGTTTGTAGTCTCTTTGTTTGGTTGTAGACGGCGTGTTCTTGAGCTTCTGGATTAAAATCAATGGCTGAACACCTGCTGATGGTAAAGTAACTGTCCATGTTCAATTTGGAAGAATAGAGGATTGGATTTTTCTTTTGAATGACAGCTGAATCTATTCACTGAGGCCTTGAAAAGCTGCACTGTCTGGCCCATCTGCTCTCTCTGTGTGTATGTGAAGCTACAGTTATTATGCCATGGTAAAGGGACTGTACATGAGTTGAATTTTTGGCTATTAATTGGGCCTCTAAGGTGGTCATGTCATTTGCCTGACAATCTCTCTTTTGGACTTACAACAAATAGTCAAGGACATGTATCTTGTTACGCTTGGATCTTGCATCTCGGGCAAAACATGTCTACGGAGGCTATTCAGATTTCCTTTCCTTCTGACATTTAACTGTCAATGTATCTTCATCTTTGGTACCTCTGTTTACTTCCCCTAGTGCTTTGCTGTCTCCGTCTCTCTATCTGTTCATCTGGCCTCTGAAGGAAGGGTGGGGGGTTATGGCAGATAGTTGAGGCGAGATGAGGCCAGGCATTTTTTAGCAGGAAGATGGCCCATAACTGACATGGAGATTGAGGAGGACAATTTTTGACAAACTGAGATGGTCAATCAAATCAAATGAATTAGGCTTTACTGTTCACAAAAATTCCAACGTGCTGCTTTAGTATTTAATGTTTGACAAACAGGGATGGTGCAAACTACACAACTTTTTGTAATTTTTCGCCATTTTTATGTCATTTATGTGATCCATTTTGAGATTAATCTCAATATGTACCTGAAAAAAGTGTTCTACCCAACATCACTGTGATGTGAATTGTGAATGCTGACTAAGATGAGGAAGGGGACGTGGTGAGGATGAAGATGTTATGTGCCTATATTTGGGAAACCACTGCTTGGTGCTTTTTCTCTTTGTAAAAAATACTTTGTGCGTAGTGAAATCTGGGTTTAGCTGTTCCGGCACAACTTGTACTCCAGTGCACTTTGACTTAAATTCTGAACAAAACCTCCTTGTGATTCAGGAATGGGACACAACCTCACTTTTAAACCTCCACGTGGTTGTGATTTTGGAATTCTGTTGGCATATTTCACCGTTGACCTGTGATTTTAAACTAAAAAGCTTCAATGGGTGGTTTAATAATACATGAGTTGTATAACTCTTGAGTTGTTCAATAGTCCATGAGTTGCTTTAATAGTTGACTGTACTTTTGTGGTCACATTGCTCACTTCAATAGTGGTCTCTCTGCATTCATGATGGCGATTCAAAAGTGTAGAACACTTACTTGAGGGAATATTATTACATTGTTTAGCTTACTCTATTAAGGTACACTCAAAAAATTTTTTTGGGGGGGATATGTGTATAAATGTGAAATATTTAAAGTTCAATTAATATGATTTTATAACACAAAATAATCTTTAATGAATAATAAATGTACTTGAGCAGAATGATTTCTGAAGGATCATGTGACACTTAAGACAAATAATATTCAGCTTTGCTGTCAAACGGGAAACTTTGGGAAAACCGTTCTTCTAAATTTTAATATTTCATGTATTTTTGATCATATAAACTCTGCCTTTGGAGACTAATTTCAAAGATATTACTGACTCAACTTTAAACTGTGTTGTGCCTGGTACTAATGTTTATCATGTAATCAAATGATGAAGTGCTTTCATTCTTACAGACTTAGCATGCCTAAAAGTTCTTATGTTTAATTTATTTTTCAGTGCCTTTAAATAGACAGAAATCACAGCGACGGAATGAGGTGTGAATCACATTTATTTTCAGATCCAGTGATTTAAAAATAAATTAATGCATTTAAAAAAGTAAATTTGAGAGAGAGAATATTTTAATAAAACAAGTATGCTTGGCCTAGCCGTTCAAATGGCTTTATTTGTCAGAAGTAATCAAATGAGGTTTAGGTGTAACCTATGCTGTTAATGTCAACAGCCTCTCTTTTGCAGTAATTAAGTATCAATTATAGAACAGTAGTTTCTTTGTGAAGCATTTTCTCAGGGTGTGTTTGTTTGTATAATCGCAAAGTTCTGGAATTGAGGTCAACTTTTCTTGCATGATCATTAAAGATGGTGTTCACAAAAACGGCAACCTTATTTAGTATTTCATGACTTTTGCCTATATTCCAGCATAACACTCTTCTCCAAGGACATATTTTGTGTTTTTGGATTAAATTATTGCTTGTTTCTTATATCCAGAGTTGAAATGTTTGATGCTATAAATATATTCATTCAGTATTTAGGTTTAAGTTTGTAACCTTTTCCTAAGCGCATCCTGTTTTATTTCTCTGCAGGGTCGACATGTCAAAACGGGTCAATTGGCTGCTATCAAGTGCATGGATGTCACAGGGGTAAGTTTATTTTCATTATACTATCTCTAATTGTATTCTGGAGCTGTTGAGGTCTTTTACAGACAAAATGTCAAAACCTCTTGAAGAGTCCTCTGCTCAGATCTGCAGGCTTATTTGAAGTATGGTTAGTTTTCGTTTTGATGTTTTATTACATCCGTAAATTAGTTTACCCTTCATTGGTTCTCTGGATGATAAAGTGGACATCTACCTAATAACCCCCCCTCTTTATAAATACAACAGAAAAGATGAGGGTATGATGCCTTCCGTTTTTTTTATATATATATAAAGGAGTAGAGTTTCTTGAAATGCCAGTTACTGGGCTGCAGTGCTAGCGTTAGAATTGGGAATGCTGTTTTTAATTGGTCTCAGCATTTCAGTCACGCCTGTTCTTTAACGGCAGATTTTTCCAATCTTCCTTTTTATTTTTAATCTAAAGTCAATTTGGCATTTAATAAGCTGTTGTAGAATTTGAAATACCATAGCAAATTCAATTCACAAGCTGTTATGATTTCAGTGGCCGCTGTTGGTTGTATTTGTTATGGCCCATGGCTGCCCCCTGTTATTTCTGGGTGAATAACACTTGATTAGCAGGTTACACGGATCCTTGTTTTGTAGGATGAACTTCTTCCCATCGCTATTACAAAACCAAAAACACTGTCTGGGATGTACAGTAGGGTTTGAGACACATTTTATAATTCACCTTATTGCATGGACTCCGTGTAACACTGGAATTAGCAGAGAATATAGAAATAGATTTTTAGGCCTAGAAAAGGCATTGTCTTTTGTAGATCTCTAAAATATGTATTTTCTTAATAAATAAAAAATATCTAAAATATTAAAGCTACTTGTGTTATTTTTAGGCATCACAACATGTACTGTGTGAGAAATGGATGTTTGTTTTGAGTTTTGCTAAAGATTACATTTAGCATTACATGATGGTATTGGTAAATTAAACGTAAAAAAGAGGAAATAAACATGAACAATTAAATATGATCTACTATTGACAATTTCAATTAAGTGTCCAATATCAGTCAAATAAATAATAATTAAATCATTTAATGGTTTGAAATCGCTTTTGTTGTCTAATCTTCTATAAAATGATTTTAAAAAAAAAATCCTCATCCAGTAGACATAAATGCCTAGAAAAGTCATGGAAATTCATTGGTCGAGTGGGAACCGTCATCATCAGGATGGGTTGTTCTCGGAAATTACCGTTTGACCTGTAGTGAACAAGAGAACAGATGAAGAGAGTGTCATTAGCTCAAATTGCTGTTCATCAGCAGCATCCAGCATGTTCTTGAGAAGAGATCATTGAGTTGGGGTCCCAAGGGGCTCCCAAAGGGACACTCCAGTCAAGTTTTAATTATTGGGGCCAGGAGCTAATCCTGTGCTCTCTCCCTCTACTTAATGTAAAAGCACCTACATCTGTAAGTGGGCCATCAGACCTTATTATAGGTCACTAGCGTGATCCCACAGGCCTCGGGCTTTACTTTAGAGAGTGGGGAATGTGAGCTATTCCATGATCCCCTGTTGCATTTGTCTTGACAGGAGGAAGAGGAGGAAATCAAAGCTGAGATCAACATGCTGAAGAAATACTCTCACCACAGGAACATCGCCACCTACTATGGTGCCTTCATTAAAAAGAACCCTCCTGGTGTGGACGACCAGCTGTGGGTGAGTATCGTGCCACACCGTCAGAGCTCCATCAGAGCTTCACACACACACTACCCTGTGTGTACATGGTCTTTTATGGGACCATGGGGAAGAGTATGATAAATGGGCCTTGAATGAACATTGACGAACAAGAATCAAAGCACCGTTGTCTCGCCTACAGACTTGTTGTTATGGAGAGTTAATGGTGCTCTGTGCTGGGAAAAGTTAGCGACTGTGTAAAGGCAGAAAAGGCTTTAAAAAAATGTAATATTACAATAACAGAATGCCTTTATTTGTATGCACTCTTCATAGTGTTTCGTCACATTTGTGTGTTGATTGCACTTAATGGGCGCATTCCTGTAGCTCAATCAGTAGAGCATTGGTGTTTACAACATCAAGGTCATGGGTTCGATCCCAGGGAAAGCAAGAATTGATTCAATGTGTTCCTTGAATGCAATAAAAGCGTCTGCCAAATGCGTAAATGTAATGTAACAAGTGAGAGCTGATGACAAATTATTTCTATTGTTGTAATTTATTCATATATTTTAATGTTATTTATTACATTTATTCAATTTAGAATGAAACTTCTAATGACAAAAAAATAGTTGGTTTCATGGTTAATTTATTAGACAGTACAGTTTGTCTTAGAGCAGCTTAGTGATAATTACAGTAGAAAAACAAGACATCTAATTCAACCCATAACCCAATTGAGGGACTTTTAAATTGGAATGTGTCTAGAATCACTGCTTTAAATAAATTAAATGTTGCCAATGAGACGTAAATTGGAAGGGGGGGGGGGGGGGACACACACACACACACACACACACACTTATTTTACAATATTCACTGTAGTATGTGTGTGTGCATGTATCAACTACGCTCAGATTTTTCTCAACAGTAAGTCAGAGAGGCTCTTCTCTATTTCTGCTGTCTAGACTCAATCTTTCAGTCTATCTCCCACTATTGTCCTTATTTTCCACTCCTACCAACTTTTTTCCTCCTCTCCGACCACTTCCTTTCTCTTCCTCAGCTGAAAGACAGCACAGGTCTGATAGTGGCAGGTTAATTTGTGTTGTTTATCAGCGGCTGCAGGGAGAATCAGGGGCACGCAGATGAAACGCTCCTCCAATAAAGATAGACATTGCAGGAAATGAAGAGCATTTATGACGCATCTCCGCGTTGAGTGGCACCTCTTGAATGAGCAGACCTTTCAGATGAAGGGTTACATTCCCACTGCTGTAAGACTCTAGGGCCACAAACCTCTTCAATACTTTCTCTGACCTGCCAATCAAAATCAGAAAGACAGAGATTGGGAAAGAAGCTCTTGGCATGACCAAGTGGCTGAAACCCGCATTGAATTTTGGTACTGGTCATCAGGTAGTTGGCAAGGGAGTACATTCACTCTGGTACTCTGAGCTTCAGCGCTGCTCATGTATAATCACTTTCTATTTTACGATTACTCACACTGACTTGCTCTTAACAGTAGTTAACTCTGAATTAAGCTTGATACCTATAAATGACTCCTTTAGTTTTGTCCAAGTGCACAAAGATTAGTTAGCAGCACATTGCATATTCTATTCAGATTTATGAAGAGGACATGAAGGCAATACAAGCCTGCCATTTTATAAAAGACCAGCTTACACTAGCATGTAATTTCCACATTGCTCTTGGTTGATTTTTGCTGGTAAGTGCAGAACTTGCTGTTAGAGTGCCTATTTCAAAAGCAATGCTAACTAAAAATTCTTGTTGGTTAAGGTATGTAAGAACATCATCATCTTACACACTCCATGCTGTTGATCTGCAGTGCTCATCTCTTTAAAGAAATTAAACTAGATGATTATGTTTTTATAGAATTGAGAACCATGTTGCTGTGAAATGGCAACGCTACGCAGTCCTACTGTATGTACACTTCTCTGACGAGTTGGACACACGTTGGTGCTGAATCACAGTCTACAGCTGAGTGTGATAGTCTACGAAAATGAGCCTGTGTCTTAAAATAGAGAAGTTCCGTCACGCAAAACACATCCTCATCAGCAGTGCTCAATGACCTCATTCTTCCTCATTTATGTTATCCCAGACAGAAAAATAGCAAGTTTCTTATGATTCATTAAGTATTAAAAAGGTCAAGCAGAACATGATGTTTCTTTATTTGTTGATGGGGTTTTGTATATCGTAAGTGGATTGTGATTTGCGAAGACTTAGAATTAAATTGCGAAAGATTGCGATCTCTATTGAAACACCCACTCAATCTAATTCCTGAATGACAACAATTCGCCTGTCTATTAAACCTTTGACCGTTTAGATGCAGCTGAACATTCATCTGTGTTGGTGCTCCCACTAACCCAGAGATCGAGGTTATCATGCATATCATGTGTAGGCATGAAAAGGTCTTTTCAACCACATGGTGTCGTTATTTCTGTTAGAAATATTCATATTAGTCGCATAAGTACTGGGGTAAAAGTTTATAGTTTGGATACAAACGCTTAAGTCTACGGAAGCGTAAATAGCTTTTTGATGATACAGTAATCCCTTGTTTATTGCGGTTAATGTGGACTGGAACCCCCGCGATAAGTGAAAATCCGTGAAGCAGGATCATCCAATCAGCTCACGGGATACATCCATTGCGTGTAAAAAGCCTCTCAGAGAGTTTCTCTTTTTGTCTGGCATCCTGGGAAACCGTTTCTCTCGTGCCTCACGATAAAACAACGCTGCTTTCTGCAATACAGCTGCCGATATGGCGGTATTTTTGAACGGTCATTTTTCTATGAATATTTTTGAAAAATCCGCGATGCACTAAGGCCGCGAAACTTGAACCCTGAAGTGGCAAGGGATTACTGTAATTTGATGCTTTAAAAAATGACTGTATCGATTTACTTTAACAGAAACAATTTTTTTTAAACGTTTAGAAAAATGTATCGAGTCATTCAAGAGAATTGCTCAGAAATGCTGATTCATCCAGTTTAATCATTCAAACCTTTTATTGAATAAATCATTCAGAGTTATTAAACATTTTAAATACTGTAGTAATTAACATTTTGTCAGAACCTATAGTAAATTACATGTTTTTTATTGTCTGCTCAGAATCGTGAGAACCATGATCTTGCAGCTCTTCTTGGACCTCAAATTTAGGCTACTGAGCTTAACTTCAACTGTTCATACACCATGGATTTATCCTTGATTGAACTTCAAAATTCTTAATGCATACTGGCCTCAGAAGCCAATGTTTAGTTTCAGAGACCTGAATAATGTAAAGTGTTTCCTTATTTAACTGGAGGCCATTTCCCGAGGCAGCCAGCTTGAGTGGCTGCTGTGTGGTTGAGCACACATCTCTAACATGGAGTATTTGAACCTGAGGGCTGTGCTCAAGGGCTCGTGACTAGACAGGACACTTTCTGCTGAAGTGCGATTAGAGAAGCTAATTACAACAGAATAAGGCTAAATCAGAAGGTCTGAGGATCAGTTAAACTGTCTAGATCTATTTGGCAGCAATTTTCTTATCCACATCAGTTGTATTATGTTCATATGATGAGTAACAAACAGAAAGCGTCATACTAGTATTATATAGGTATTTGCTTTTGAAATATTGTTGCTGTTGGAGTAACTATCTATTATGTAGCAATTAGCCTTGTATTGTTGCTTAATAGTTAACACTTCCACCGACTGCAGCTTAACTATTTGAACTAATCAATGAGTTTTTTGTATCTTAGTTACAGTTTCATGATATATTGAGTTGTTCTGTTTTTTGTAATTGAAAGACGTAGTTTTAATGTTTTAAGCAATAAACACCCAGTTACACAACAGTCCCACATATTTAACGTTCTGTATTTTTCATTTGCGTCAAACTAAATGTAGCTAATACGCAGAGTAAGTTCCATTAGTTAGGTGTTTAAATGGAAGTGCTTCACAATGTTTCTCTAACAAATTTTCACTAGTTTCTGTAATTGAATGGTAGATTGTGGTTATTTGTCACTTGCCCTTTTCTTGAGAACAAATGTTTTTCCCTCTGTGAAAGTTCACTGCCTCCACCTGGGAAAACAAACCGGCAAAGATTAATGGGCAGTGATTAACTAACTTGCTCCTCCTGTAATATGGGCTTATTTGTATTACAGGAATATCAACTTTTGCATCCGAGGAATTAGCCATCCCCTTAGTACAAATAATTATGAAAGCTGGAAGAGATGCACTTTTACTTCAATTAAATTTCCAAGGACGTTTCAAAAACACAAATGGGGTGTGACAAACATCAACTCATCATTATTCTGTGGCGTAAAATTCTCAATTTTAAAACCGAATCACCAGGCTTTCTAGGGAGCCTCAAGCTATTCTATACATGTAAACTCAATTTCTTCTTTAATATGTCCCCATTTCAACCAACAGTCATTTTCATGTTTCCCACAATTTTCAAGCAGAAGCGTTACTAATTGAACTTTATAACTCGCGGCAATTCTTACTTTCAAATATAAATGAAATCATTTCAGTTTTAGCTCTCTTCGTTTTGTGTACACCTACTACCCACTGCTTTTTGTTGTTAGTTTGCTGTTTTGTGCAGTCAGACTAAGCATGCACTTCTAGATTCAAATGTGATTCACATCAGATATTAAAATGAAAGTCCCATCTGATCTCCTGTGCTTGCCAGCAACTTTCGTTCTTGCAGCCAAATTAGGTCCAATTAAACCTGAGTGATGCAGGTTTCGAAACGCTGCACATCCTGGATTCTAAGAGAGGAGAGGAGGGCATCAGATCTTCAGCGCATGACGATGGTGACAAGCCTTTCCTCCTCTCTCCTACATTCATCCCAGCTTCCACATGCATATTAATGGACAGCTTCCACACACTCTCTCTCTCTCAGCCTGCGGTTGAGCAGTGCTCAAAGATTTATGCCCTCCATTTGAATGTCCCTACTTGGGTGTTTGTGTTGAATGCTGCAATATTTATCATGTTATTTTAATAATCTGAGGGCCTTTCCCCTCTAAATATGTTCTTAATATATAATAAATCCACCCTGTGCTCAATGGAGCAGAATGAAAAAATAACAGGCTGATTAAAGCAGGCGATCCCTATTATGCCGTTTGCTTGTTCGGGTTTTGTTTGTGATGGTTTGCAGTTTAGGTGGGTTGTTCTAATATGTTTTTGATGAGTAGACAAAAGCAAAATGAGATTAAATGGGACAACTGCACAGATATGATGTTTAGGGAGGCTAAAAGGCATTGAAAGTGTTTCAAGACCCCTAGCATTTTCTTTCTTTACGTACATATTGAAGTTGAAGATTAATATTAGGGCGAGCGACATTCTTTTGAGCATTTGATTTTTCAAAATTCAGTGTAATTCTTGATGAGTGACCAATATTTTTTCTCTGATTCCTAGATGAGAAAGACTGTACATTTTAATCTGATTGTGCTAAAAGTGAATGAGTAGCAGTACTCTAGCATATAAACGCGGCAAAAAAAGTAATGCCACGGTTTCAGAATACTGTGTTTTAAAATAATTTAGTAAAATTCTAATATGCTTTAAAATAACTTTATTGAACATTGTTTTTCTCGTTTTTGAACATGCATCTATGGAATGGGCCTTAAAGGCTGAAGAAAATTGTCACAGTTCTAGTAATTTAGGAGATCACGGAGCGTGAAGACTCTGGAAAAACACCAAGAGAAAGATGTTCAGGGACCCACCTGTGAGATATCAAAGACATTGATGTAGGGAGACAGGAAGGGTTTGATCATTCTTTCAGTACCAAACTATTTGTAACCATAAGTTCATGTTCGAGAACTTGCAAGTGTCTCTGAGGAAGAGTTGAGTAACATCTCACAACAAAAATTGGCAAATCTGGCTCAGTCCATGAAGATGAGATTCAGGTGGCTGCACCAGATACTAACTTACTGACTTCTGTTTTTTCGTTACTGACCCCAGCTTTGTTCAGGGACTCTTTCTAACATTTCTGTTCATCAGATTATCAGTTGTTAAGTCTTTTGTGTTCATACAAATATTTACACATGTAATTTGCTGGGATAAAGCACTTGAAAGTGGGAGGATGTTTCTTTTTTGCTGAAAATATGACCTCAAAGCTATCAGAAATGGACTAAAAGCCATAATCCCCTCATTTCAATTGATTGGTCTTTGAGGGATTGTGTGAAAGATGAGAAAACTTTTGATTTGCAGGAAGTGACTGCTTGTCTCTGTTCTACAGCTGGTGATGGAGTTCTGTGGTGCGGGTTCAGTGACAGACTTGATCAAGAACACCAAGGGCAACTCGCTGAGGGAAGAATGGACCGCCTACATTAGCAGAGAGATCCTCAGGGTAACACTCAAGTCACTTTATTCACGCTCTTTCCTGCTGGAAGAATCAGCTTAAGGAATTGTAACCAGCATTTACTTGCTATTTTAGGTAGTTTAATAGTCCTAACCAACTTGTCTAATGTGTTTTACCAGGACTGCTGGCTGATCAACCACATAGACCAGCTAATTACCATAGATCAACACTTTTCACCAGAAAAAAACCTTACAGCCCCAAAAAGTGCTATCAATTAGAGCAATTTCTCCAAACAAAGGGGAGGAATAATCCAAACCTATATGCTGTAAAATGAGTTTTTGCAGAATTTATATACATAATAATGATGGAAAGCACCAAAATAGTAAATCATACATTTCATCTACTGTTTTTAAAGTGCATTTCAGCTCTCTTATTTAAATACACTACTGTTCAAAAGTTAGGGGTCATTTGAAAGGCAGTGTATATTGTAAGCATTCAAAAGACTTAATGTATATAGAGCATGAATCGTTTTCTTTTCCACAGAAAAAGAAATAACGTTGCCAGTTCTGTAGAAAAAGATTTTCTGTGAAGTGTTTGTCAACTATTCTATTAAGGTATACCTATGAATGTCATTGCAAAGGACACAGTATCAAACCAAGTGACATTTATCAAACCAGTTTCTATCACATAAAATGCTTGTTAGGTTTTAAATGTGGAACTTTACTAAAATATATTTATAATTAACAGTACTCGTTCACAACCTAATTTGTGATTTTGAAGGATTCTGCCAATCCTTTTTCTCTACTAATTCCTGTTTGTCTCTCTGCCAGGGGCTCACTCATCTCCATCAACACAAAGTCATCCACAGAGACATCAAAGGCCAGAACGTGCTACTAACAGAGAATGCTGAGGTCAAACTAGGTAAGAGCACAGCCCTGAGGCTCACAAAACTTTGCACCGCATCGCTGTGACCGTACAGAGGAGGTTTCAAAGCAAAGGAATGCGAGAGAAGCGTAGCCCCGCATTGCTAACGTGCTGTTGTTCTTTAGCAGCGCCCCCTTTTAAAACTCAGTGAGGAAATTATCATTGACTGTGAGACTAAGTAGGGTGGATCAGATGTAAATCAATTTAGCTAGTGTGATTATGCTTTAGTTCAGTGGTCACCAACCTTTTTATCGCCACGGACCGGACAACGTTTGATCATTTTACTACAGACTGGGTGGGGTGGGTTATAGGAGACAATGACACCAGAAGTGTGTTGCTTATGTCCAAATTATTCCGTTGTTTTGGTTGCTGTCACTGCAGAAAACCCCACTTCACACAGATAGGATGTCGGAAATGGCAATTGGGATTTAAGTGCTGAAACTTTCTAACGACGCCCGTTACACATTTTTGCTAATTTGTGGGGTAAATTTGAGCAAACATAATATGCACGTACACCACGCACTTTTAAATATGAGAAAGTACCGGTGAACTGAGCGATACACACCTTCTCTCCACCAAAGCTATAAACGCCACTGCCGCTTTTGGAAATACTTTGTACTTTTGTGCATGCTCGTATTGGTGCGGCTCGTGTAGCTTTGTCGTCGCCGTCTTTCAGCCGTCTTCATTTAACCTCTCATCTATGTGAGAGAGATACACCACAGTAAATAAAATGGAAATAATTTAATGTTCCTTGGGCGGCCCAGTACCATTTGATCAACGAACCGTTAACGGTCCGCGGCCTGGGAGCTGGGGGCCACTGTTTTAGTTGACAGTGCTACTCTTGCAGATTTCAGAAGGCTTAATGCTAAAAAACAAATCTTTTTGTTTTTCTGTCTCTCTCGCTGCACTGAGTACATTTGTTTTTGCCTCATTACATCTTCGCGTGCAATGTAAGGGGAGGCCAATTACTTTAAAGCTCAGGCATTCGCATGCCGCTGCACCTCTTGGTTCAATGTTGCATATCTAGTAAAGCTAGTCTCTTATGTATTCCAGGACTTTACATATTTTGACAGTATGTCAAAGTTTCAAGAAATTTGGTCAAGTGCAGTTGGTCTACTGTTTAATGTACAGATTTGGACCAATGGGATTCCACTGTGGACTCAAAGGTGTGATCACATTAGAGAAGTTTTGGTGAATTTCACACCGAACAAAATTGTGATTCGTGAAGAACTGTTAGTCAACAGAAGCAAAATGTTTTTTACCCACCTGGCAAACTTTGTGGGTTTCTTTTGAAAACACTGCGTTTTGCCAGGGAATGTGACCGCACGTTGACGCTGCAGAAATGGGTCAGAAAAGAGTCCCGCAGTAACTGATAAAAATGTCCTTTCACTTGTCAGAACAAAGATGGTTTTTAACACCTGGTTAGAGCACTGAACAGACTGGTTTCCTCTCTGTGTGTTTCTTATCTGAACCCCAGTGGACTTCGGTGTGAGTGCACAGCTGGACCGCACAGTGAGTCGCAGGAACACTTTCATCGGCACCCCTTATTGGATGGCGCCAGAGGTCATTGCGTGTGATGAGAATCCTGATGCTACATACGACTATAAGGTGAGCTTTCCTCTCTCAGACATGTATAATCTGTATCATATGATATTTTCTTGGAGTGATTGATACTCAAGTGTCTCACAATGTGAGACAACATGCATTCAAACACACAAATGCCTTGTGGACGTGTCTGTGCTGCTGCTGATGCTCTATAACAGCAAAACAACAGAATGCTCTTATTTCGAATTGGTCTGCAGTGATTTAGCCGGTAGGAGAATATTGATCACGAGTCCTCAATTTACTCAATACACATGTGAGCATATGCAATCAAAATCAAATCAACTTGCCTTGGAAACAATTTAGTTGCTATTATCCACAAATCACTCTGGCTAATACAGTGATCTGTGCCATGGCTGGCAGTGTTGATAATGTCATGGTAACAGGATAAGCAAACATTCCTCCTCTTCCCTGTCCAGACAAATATTGGACTGTTTCTTTCTAGCATTAAGCTTTAGTCCGTTTCAATGCACGTTTAAACATTTGAGCTCAAAGCTAAGACAGGTGTCAAGTAAGAAAGTGATTTTATTGCAGTGTGAAATGTCATCTGTGTGCAGTGGTTTTACTCACTACTGTATTGCATTTATATTATCATATCAAATTTCCAACATGTCAGAGACAAATCATCTGTGAAAATACTTTCAGAAAAAGTAGCTGTTTATTTAAGATTAGAATCTTGTCACTAGTATTTGTCTACAATGACATAATACACCTAAAAATTAAATCAAGACAATACAGTCAAGAGCTAAAGACCTTAAGGAACATTTTGAAATTTTATGATTAAAGCATTGAATGAGAAAGTTACAGCATTGTGTGTCTAAGACTTCACTGTTCTTTCACACCTTTGATTTCTTAAAGTGAGGCAAAACATTCAACAGGTTCCCATGTAATTCACCAGACATTCTGTACTGTACTAATACAAGTTCCAGAGATACTGGAAGGCAGCCAGACTTCCATAGAAGACAAACTACAGGTTTTCAAACAGGTTTGTTGTTTGCGCACTTGTGGGTTACATTTGCCTCCAGAGAATAACAATAAAAAAGCCAATCTAGGATGGTTGAGTCACTGTTGTTTTGAAGTGAACAAGGACTACTTAAGATTATAAAACCTATCTCAACATTTGCTTTGATGAATTAGCTGTTGTTAATAGCTTATAAACCCACACCTGTGAACAGGGTCAGGAATTAACCAGTGCACTAGACATAAAACTCTCAGTCACATTTTTTAAAACATATTTTATTTCATTCTATTTTATCTGGTTAGTTTAGTAAAGCCTTCACCAACACTATAGCTATATTCACTCAAAGTTGAGTGTAGAATGTGGAGTTAATATGAAGTGGTTTTTGGTGAGAAAGAAAGTGTCAGTTCAATGTGAAGATAAATGTAACTGAAATTGTGTTAACTACTACTGTGAAGTTATAAAGCTGCGAAATCTAAAATCTAACAGAAAACGATTGTAGTATTTTCTAGCAGATTGTTACTGTTTTGTTATGTCTTGCGAAGTGTTTTATAACAGCTCTAATTATCCAAATTGAGACTTGATGCCCCAACTTGCTGTGACTTATATTCTTAGAAAAAAGCCCTCATGAAGGTAAACAAAATTTATGACACTTCCTTTGACTGGTTAAGGTTGTTTTGCTAACAACGCAAGCTCTCATGGCTTTTTCCTGAATTTGAGAGTTTGAGAGCACTTGTATAACACATTATTAGGTTTCTGATTGACAGGCACTTATAGAAATAGCAGCAACATTTGTGGTGTTGGGTAGGTTATGTCAACTAGACATGCTACAGTACAGGAAACGTCTAACCAAACTGATTTTAAAAAGTCATTCAGTCTCATTTTAGATTTTGTCTCTTGTTCTTTTGCATTGTATTTTGCTTTTCTCTTGTAATCTAAAAACCATTTTTGGTCATTTAAAATGAGAATGATTTAAAATATTTTTAAATATTTCGAAAATGAATCAGTCGAGAAGATCAAGACCTCTTAGATTGTTTACACTGAAATTTTTTAAAAATTTTGTATCTAAAATAACTAAACTTTTTTTTGTTGTTTTTATGACATCTTGAGTTTTTTTCAGTGTCCTGTCTAACGTGAAGTTTCTTCTCTCTCTTGTTTCAGAGTGACCTCTGGTCATTAGGAATCACAGCTATTGAAATGGCCGAAGGAGCGCCACGTAAGTAAAATGTTTCACTGCTTTGTGTATATTGGGGTTTATATTATCATAGCAGTGGTAGAAGCCATGCAAAATTGCATTAAGACAGGGCAACGTAGTTTTGGAAAGCTCAAGGACTAAAGGATAAAAGCAGAATCCTCACTCGTTAAGTTTATTAGAAATCAACAAATTTTTTATTTTGTTTTATTTTACATTTTATGAAATAACCCTGAAGCAATGCAAACACTGAATTAAATACTTAAAAATAAAAGTAACTTTATTTCTTTTTTCATTTAAAACTTGATGAAGCAAGCCAATGCATATAAAAAAGTCATGTTACGTTATGGCATATGTGGATGTCATAGTCATCTTCCTTGCATCTGTTACCTATATAAGACTCGTTCCTCCGTCTGTCCTCAGCGGTCAGAGTCTGGACCAGCAGTGTGAGCTGCTCTTAGTGGAAGGCTGTCTCACAGATGGCTGAGCAGAGATGGATAGGCAATAGGCAGGCAGACTGTAGTGATCTTGTCCTGGCTGGAGAGGGGAATAATCCTGTAGGAAGGTGCCCTGGCAGGAGGTTACTGCTTTGGCCAGGGGACAGAAAGCTGCTGGGCAGTGCACTTGAGGACAGATCTGCCCTTTTTATTTTTTTTATTTTATTTAGTCCATTGGAGAGATGACTCACCGTTGTGACTGCTGACAACAAATAGAAATGTGTGTGTTTGTGCATGCGTTTTTGTTGGCACTGGCATATTGGCCCTCTGTATGTAGCTACAGATCTGTGTCCAAAAGTGACATTGCTGGTCAAACCCACTAAGCTCGACTGTCCTCTAGTTTGGAATCAGCTTGCCAACCCTGCTGCCAGGATGAAAGACATTGTACCCTCAAACCGTGACCACTCTGTGCTGGGAAGTCGCTTGCACTTCTGATTCCAGAGTTGATTTTAGCTTTGTATAATGTTGATTTGTTGACTGTTGGATTTCACAAGCATTTTGAAAAATTTAGTTTTTAACTTCTTGTTGATGATCGATATTGCTCATAAGCAGCATCCTGAAAACTGGATGTATATAATACAGCAGATATGGGAGTTTTATCTCAGATCTCAATTTCTTGAATTGACACACACACCCCTTTTTCTGACATATACTAAATGTGTGTTAAAAGTAATTTCTGTCTAGAGCAGGTCTTTATAATATGTGAGGGATGTTCAGGGACTTTAATAATAACAATATGTGCAATAATATATTGCTGCTTGTCGTGGTAATATTTTCCAATCAGAATCAAGTATTTTGGAGAGAGAAATGTTAGTACATCTCAGCATATAAGCAAACTCTCATGGATATTGTTCTGTCAGTTGGGCTGAGATGTGCTGGACAGTGTTAGTCAGCACAACGCATCCAGTGTTAATGTTCTCTCTTTCTCCACAGCCCTTTGTGACATGCACCCAATGAGAGCCCTGTTTCTGATCCCTAGAAACCCGGCTCCCAGGCTCAAGTCCAAGAAGTGGTGAGTGCCCCTTTGCTTTGTCTCCCCCCTCCCCCCAGTCCTGAGCTCCTGCGAGAGCAAACAAGATCTCCTCAAACACTCTGTCCATTCTACTATTAATCAAAAAGTCCTGAACACTTCTTCACCGTTCACTTCATGTGTCATGTGTGATCTTCATTTAACATGTCAGCTTGTTCAAGCACAAACGCCCTTAGAAAGGTTGCTTGTCATACTAGACAGACAGGTTATTTTTGCCAGATACTTGTTAGACCAACGAGGAGATGAAAATAAAGAGAGAAGATTAAGCCTGTTGCAGTCCCCTCAAGCTCTTCTTCAAATCTGCAGGTCCAAAAAGTTCCAATCATTCATCGAGGCCTGTCTGGTGAAGAACCACAACCAGAGACCCAGCACTGAGAATCTCCTCAAACATAACTTCATTCGAGAACTGTCCAATGAGAGGCACATTCGCATCCAGCTCAAGGACCACATTGATCGAACCAAGAAGAAGAGAGGCGAGAGAGGTGAGCCTTATTAGACATATTAGATATCTCACTTTGTGTGCTACTCATGTTTTCAGCACACACTTTACACTGAACACACTAAAACAAATGACCTTCTCGTACCCTGTTGGTGGAACAGGCATGTGCAGCACAGAGCTGACAAAATTCCCTCACCAGACACTTTATCTCTGCTGAGTCTGACATTTAGCATTTATCACATAACGCATGACCTCCATTCCTCATTTTCCATTTAGCTTGCTGTTAGTCCCTTATAGCCACTTAAATTGCTACTTGAAGTTATATGATATGAGTTTTAGCAATATTGCCCTTCTCCAAATGGCCATTTAGATGTCTCACACTATAGGTTGAAAATGAAGGATGTTGGGGGTGATGTTATGTTATATTGAAAGAGATCAGTTTTTTTATTGATTACAATACATTAATCAAACATTTACAAACACAACGATTATAATGTTACAAATATTTCTGTTATTTCAAATAAATACTGTTCTTTTTTGAATGTTCAATTCTGAAAAACATTATCCGTTTCCACCCGAAGCAAAATGGTCTTCAACATTGATAAGAAATGTTACTTGAGCACCAAATCATCCTAATAGAGTGATTTATGATGGATCATGTGACACTGAAGACTGGAGTGATGATGAAGTTATGGCTTTATCATCACAGAGATAAACATTTTTAAGATGTATAAAAAAAAACTACTTAGGCGTAGTATTTCACAGTATTAGTCTTTCTACTGTCTCTTTGATTGGATAAGTACTTGTGAACATAATACTTCTTTCAAAAACACTAAGTCTTACATACCACAAACTGATTGATAGTGTATACGAGACACTTTTGGACATTTAAAATGCTTAAATTTTGTACTATTAAAAACAAAATTTGAAACCAGCAATACTACAGTAAAGTTTTTAAACAAAATTATTCAGACACATTCAGAAAGGGTTCTTTTTAATAATCGGAAACTAAGTTCTGTTTGGGAAGTTTTATACTTTTTGCTATGAATGCCACTTGTCAGATATTCTGTTAAATACTGTTTATATCTGAAATGTATGGTAGCACAGCTTATGTAATTCTAAATGTCAGAGAAAAAGTGGAAAATGGTTTTTGACTGGTGCTAGAAACCTTAAACATCAAGAGTGCACTTCAGGGGAAAGCTACAAAATCATAGAATATTGGCACTTTAAAAGCGGACAGATGCTTTAAGGACACCACAGAATGTCAAGGTACCTGACAGGGATCCCATCAGGGAAGGTTTTGCATGTCTGAAATGTGACTGGAGGACATTTTCACACCTGCAGATGAGACTGAGTACGAGTACAGTGGCAGTGAAGAGGAGGAAGAGGAGCATGACATGGGAGAACCCAGGTACAATCTGCATTTGCTGTTTAGAGTTGGGTTTTTTGGTGGCCATACAATTATGAGGTAACTGAAGTATCTATGCTGGTGCATAGGACAAAACTAATCAAAACGTCCAATAATCCGTCCCCGTACAGCTCTATCATCAACATACCAGGAGAGTCCACTCTAAGGCGGGATTTCTTACGCCTTCAACTGGCCAATAAAGAACGATCAGAGGCCCTGCGCAGACAGCAGCTGGAACAACAGCAGAACGAGGGACACAAGCACCAACTACTGGCAGAGAGGCAGAAACGCATTGAGGAACAAAAAGAACAGAGACGCAGGCTAGAAGAGGTACGCTATAGGCCCAGGGTGTGTGTGTACAAGGAAAACTTGATTTTACCATAGCCGTCTGGGTTTAGTCCAGCTGTTATCTCATGGCACGGTACTCGTAGGTTAAAAAATGTCAGTTGCTCTTAGTGCATATGAATGGCACTTTTCTTAAAATAAATGTACAAATTACCTGCCCTGTGATGTAAGAGATCAATTTAAATGGCGAACATCCAGATTAACCATTAGTCACACACAAACGCAGATCAGTATTCCTCTCCTACAGGGCAGAAGAGTTAAGGAACTCATGCATTGTGGGAAGCAGGAAACGCAACATACTGATTTCTGTGAAGCCTGTTGTTGGAATAAAACTACTACCCTGGCAATATATTATTTCTATGTACAGTGGTGTGAAAAAGAGTTTGTCCCCTTCCTGATTTGCATATTTGTCTCACTTAAATGTTTCAGATCATCAAGAAAATTTTAAATATTAGTAAAATAAAACACACAAGTAAACACAAAATGCAGTTTTTAAATGTTTTTTTTATTATTAAGGGAAAATAAAATCTAGACCTACATGGCCCTGTGTGAGAGTTTCCTCCCCTCATAAACTGTAGTTTATCACACCTAAGTTCAGTTTCTCTAGCCACACCCAACTCTGATTACTGTAACACCTTTCCTCAGTTACGAAATCACTTAAATAATCACTTCAAAATCGAAAGCTATTCGATCTTCAAAAGCTAGACATCATGCTGAGATCCAAAGAAGTTCAGGAACAAATTACAAAGAAAGTAATTGAGATCTATCGGTCTGGAAAAGCTTATAAAGCCATTTCTAAAGCTTTGGGACTCCAGCAAACCACAATGAGAGTCATTATCTGTAAATGGCAAAAATATGGAACAGTGGTGAACCTTCCCAGGAGTGTTCTGTGCGACCAAAATTACCCGAAGAGCGCAACGACGACTCATCTGCGCCACATCCAAAGAACTGTAGGCCTATTTTGTCTCATTTAAGGACTCCACCATAAGAAAGAGATTGGGCAAAAATGTCCTGCATGGCAGAATTCCAAGACGAAAACCAATGCTAAGAAAAAAGAACATTAAGACTCAATTTTTTTCCAGAAATCATCTTGATGATCCCCAAGGCTTTTTGGAAAATACTCAGTGGACTGAAGAGACAAAAATGGAACTTTTTGGAAGATGTTTGTCCCATTTAATCTGCTGTAAAAGTAACACTACATTTCAGAAAAAGAACATCATGCCACCAGTAAAATATGGTGGTGGTAGTGTGATGGCTGTTTTGCTTCTTCATGACCTGGAAGTCTTGCTGTGATAAATGGAACCATGATTTCTGCTGTTTAACAAAAAATCCTGAAGGAGAATGTCTCGCCATCTGTTTGTGACCTCAAGCTTAAGCAAACTTGGGATCTTGAGCAGGAGAATGATCCAAAACACCAGATTGCAGTTGTTGCTGCTATCCAACCGGTTTAGTGGCAATCACTTTTTCACACAGGGCCATGTAGATTTTGTTTTCCCTTATTATTAATAATAATAACAACAATAGCAACAGCAACTTTCATTTAAAAACTGCATTTTGTGTTATCTTTGACTAATATTTAATTTAAAAAAAATCTGAAACATTTAAGTGGGGCAAACATTAAAAAAATAAGCAATCAGGAAGGGAGCAAACTTTGTGTGTCAGTCTGTACTGCATGTCTCTACATGCATGGCAGATGATGGATCTTTCTTTGTGTGTCTATATATTACTATATACTGTGCTATATTAGTGATTTTAATGCACTTTTGATTTAACCAATCTCAATAAGTATTTTAAGTATCTCAATATGAATAAAATTCTTAATACTACAAATTTATATATAAAAAAATTATTAGTTGCATAAACGGCATTTAAATTGGTATGTTTCATTTATTCCTGTTTAACAGTTCATGAAGCTTTAAAGAATCACTTACACCATGCACTGCATTATTGCTCAAATTTATTCACAGTTTTCCTCATTGAGAATTTTACATTTTATTAATAAATATTTTAGTAACACCGATATGAAAGTACATTTTTTTCTCTGCTGATAAAGAAACGTATGTACATTTAATTGAAAACAGTTTAGCAAAAAAAAAAGATTGTCATTTTATCTTTGGTTGAAATTGTTTCCTCTGATTGGAGGAGCTATTTCTTTTGAGCCATTTTAGACCAAGTACATAAATATTGAAATGTACGTTATCGAAGAATGTTATCGAAAGGCAAAAATCAAAAACAATATCTTTTTTTGTTGCTGTTGCTTTTTGGCTGTCACCTAGCTCTAATGTAGTGTTTGGGTAATGAAGGGCATCAGGTGGTGTGGCTGAGTTGACAATTTAAGGTCCCAATAGCATCACGCATTAAAAAAACGACACCCTTCAGTTTTACTAGAGCCTCGCAACACATAAAACCAAAGGTCATAGAAGGGAAACTACACTTGCTATGTACCGACTCAATCGGTTACTCTAATGCATGATTGTGTGTGTGTGTGTGTGTCTTACAGCAACAGCGGCGTGAGCGTGAGCTCAGGAAACTGCAGGAGAGAGAGCAGAGGCATCGCTATGAGGAGCAGGCCCGTCGAGAGGAGGAGAGAAGACAGGCCGAAAGGGAGCAGGTACATAGTTTCTCACAGCACTGCTCCAATGATACAACTGGAAACCAACGACACACTCAATTAATGAAAGTTAATTGTTGTTAAACTAACCCTGTGAATGGCTCCATAGCGGAAAGGTTCTGTGGAGAGCCAGATAAGACACAGGAAATGAGAGCACAGCTTTTCTCTTTATCTGCTCCAAGTCAATTGTCCATCTAACATCCTTAACTGAGAATGTGTGTGTGGCCATATGACCTTGAACCATTGCCCCACACGTCTCACGATGTATGAAGGGGTGGCTGAGTCACTGACTTGATAAATGGATGAGAATATCTTGGTCTTTTTCATTTGTGTGAGTGAGGGTAATTACCTTGCTGAGCTGTCTGTACGTTTCTAAGAATGGCTCTGTTAATGCCTGCTGTTTTCCAGAGCTCTGACCCACACGCTTGCTCACGCTGAAAAGGTTTTTCCATCGTCATCTCACAGTTGCTCTTGAGGACACGCCGATTACACTCTGCTCTGTCTAGTTTCACTATCAGTATTCTCTCCCACCTACTTTTGTCCACTCAGGCACACTGCTTCAAATGTGCTGATGTACAAACTCCCACTGTGCTGTTTCTTTCTCCCACACACGTAAAAATAAATGTTTTGCTAAAGTTCTATAAAGGTAGCCATATTTTGCTATCTGGGTTTACTCTACCTAGCTATTGTTCCATGTATGAGGAGAATATCACTTGAAATTGTTGGTAATATGGGTACTTTTCATATTAGGCAATATATAGGCATAGTAGGCAGGGCAAGGGCAAGGTCTAGGTCAAACTGGGCAGGGTCTATCATTTAGATGAATATGTCTTCATGGCTAACTATCTGTCATTCTTATGTTCTGTTCATCTCTCCCTTCTTCTGCGATTCTCCTGTCACACTTTCTCTTGGAATCCTGTAGAAACTGTGATAAACTCGCTCTTCTGTGTTTCCTGTCTTTCTGTTGCGTCGTGGCGGGTCTGTAGGAGTATATCCGACGTCAGTTGGAGGAGGAACAGAGACAGCTCGAGATCCTGCAGCAACAGCTCTTGCAGGAGCAGGCGCTCCTACTGGTAACAGAGAGAAGACGCTCCCCTTGCTGTAGCCCTAAACCCGTCCCTCCATCTCCCCTGAGCTGCTGCTGCACTGACCCAAATGATATCTCTTTGTTGATCTTTATTCCTTTTGTGCTTCACATTACAGTACATTTTATTTTGCATTTTTGTATTGAACTTATTGATTTGTCATTTGTTTTTTTGTTTTTTTCTGCCTATAATATGTAAGAAAAAACTGGTTTTAGAAGAACAAGAACAGCTATCTAATATGTTCTATTGGAAAAGTCAAGTCCCACCCTACATTTTTTTTCTTGTTCGAGAAGCCACCTGTGTCACTACTGTGCCACTGTTCATACAGCAAATTATACGAATCAGTTAAAGATTAGTAGTCATGTTTGCTAAGATATTTATGTACAATACATTAATGCTGGAGGTCCTTTTCATTATTACAAATTTTACTGTCTCAACAGATGCACAAGAAAACAAGCTGTAATTTGTGTATTGTGTGCAAATAATTTATCAAGTTGATGGGCAAATGACAGTAGAATATAAGAAATGAAAACAAAATGTTTTCTGTGAAATCCTAGAATGCTTTGCATTTTAAGTGAAACCGGCAGAGGTGCAGACCAGACTTTTTCTTTATTCTTTTCTGTTCTCATGGGAGTAGAGGAGGTCAGAAAGTTGCAATAGAACTTGCTTTTCATTGAAGCCACAAGGGAGACTGAGGAGAAAAGAGAATGGTAAAAGACTGCAAAACTGCGCAGAGCACTTTGTTCCAGGTAGCTCTGTTTTATAGCTTCAGATAGCTTTTTAGATGAGAGTGGCACTTGTCTTTTTTTTTCCTTTTTTTTTTTTTTGCATCATCCCAGATCTCTGCCATTAAGGCAGAATGTATGCCTGGCATTGAATGGTGGTTTACCAGGATTTTGTCTGCTCCCATTTGTCTTGAATGATTCAGCATGTGCATGTTTTTGTGTGTTTGTGTGTCAGTGTATAATAGTTTTGTTTGTAGTACTGTTTGAATCATGCCAGCCTCATCACGCAATAGTTATTTAAACTCTCATCCTCTTTCTCTCTGTGTGTCTTCAGGAGTATAAACGTAAACAGCTGGAGGAACAGAGACAGGCGGAGAGATTGCAAAGACAGCTCCAGCAGGAGAGGGCTTTCCTTGTCTCTCTCCAACATAAACAGCAGCAGCAGCAGCAGCAAGACTCCAGACCTGCAGAAAAGAAGCAACTCTACCACTACAAAGATGCTGTTAACCCCAGCGACAAACCTGCCTGGGCCAAAGAGGTGGGAAAAACAGAAATTAGACTGAATTTCTCCTTTTTTCCCCATCGCAGTGCTGCCTTACTCCAGGGATGATGTGATTTTTTTTTTTTTTTTTTTTTTTTTTTAAGGAATAAGTTCTTGTATGCAAATCTTAGTTTTCGCCCTGACCAGCTGTGACCATGACAAGCAAAAAGTACTAGGGAGTTGTACACTCCCTAGTCTAGCCCCACCCACTATGAAATCTGATTTATCCAAAATCCTGCTCTTAATGACTGCATTTAAACATCAAATATCTTCTTATTGATTTCGTCACACACCGTCTCACTTACTGTGCAGACAAACAAATTGCTTGTCATTGGAAACATATTGTGCCTGGTTAGGACACTGTGTTGCACTGCAGAAATGTTTTCCAGCACATTTTTCAGGGTCAGCAACCTGAAATTTTTTACTGAAAGTCTAAGACCACTGATGCTGATTCAGCCAAATGAAATTGGACAGATTAACTCTCTTGTTTTGTCGCAGCATATCAGCAGAATAGCCACCTCAGTCTTTTGAGAACGTTATATATAACTGAAGGAAGCGGCATTTAACGTCTTTGTGATGTAATCTGGACTCTTTTCTTTTGATCTACATTCATCACAGTGTTTGGATTCTGTCTTTGCTCTCCTAGGCCAAGCATACACTACAAGACAGAAGGTTGTTGCACAAAATAGTATTCTCGCATCTCAAAATGTGCTTTCACACAAATGTACATGCATATTAAAGTGAATGTGCATGCACTCACAAACAAATTTATTTAATTTTTAGATTACTAGTTGTCTAATAAATCTGGCGTTGTTTACTAAAATGATTATTGGCTCTTTGATGAATTCTTTGTTTCTATTTTGTAAGTCACTTTAGATAAAAGTGTCTGCTAAATGCATACATGCAAATGTAAAAGGTTTTACACAATAAAAAGAGTGATGAGATTAAAACTGTAGGCATAGTAGTTGTCAATAAAAAGCGTGGTGCGAGTCACCCCCTCGTTGTATTTTTTTGTCATGTTGAAATTACGTGATTGAGGATTTTTCCCCTCATTCACTCAAACACCCACTCATTGGCTGCAGAAGTGAAGGGAAAACGGTCTGAGGAAAGAACAATATAGACAATAAATCATATGCCGATGTCAGTAAGGGTCCATAATATGGAAAGATTTGATGGAGAATGTTTTTTTTGGCATGTTGGACAGGTAAGTGAATAAGTTGTTTAGATCGCTCTATAAAACTCACTAGTATTAGTATAATTTATATAAAGCTCAGAGACAGTCATGCTGAGCAACATTGATGGATGACAATGCAGTGTCTTACGCCATTGCTGTTTAAAGTATGTGAAGAGTAGTGACGTTAAATCTTGCTAAAGAATTACTGAATGTACTTTTAACATGTTGATTCTTAAAAAACATGATAGGAGAGATGTGACCGGTCAGTTTGAAATTCAGCATTACATCTGTAACTACTCGCAGTGCAACTCAAAAAAACTCACACTTGAGCATCTTTGCGACACATTGCGAGTTGCCGATCTGAGACTTTAAGCGATATGAGCTTCAGTCTTGTAGTATGTACTTGGCCCAGCTATTTTAGTCTTGTTTTTTGACCAACTTTACTGTGTTTAACAAAAAAACTCTTGACTCACTGTTTCAGGTCCATGGCTGGCCCCTAAAACAGATCCAGCCCATCAACCGCAAGCCTTCCTCATGTCAGCAGCACCCCCCCAACTGGATTCCCTCAACCTCAAATAATATTCTTCCCCCTATTAGCAAACAGATCATTCATCGTGTACAGCAGTGGAAGCCCAGCTCCAATGTCTCAGGCTTGCAAAAGATTCAAAAAAACATTAGCCCGCATGTGCAGCAGCCTAGGGTCCCCCAGAAGCACGGGCAGGAGGTCCGTGGACGCAAGCCCAACCCAGCAATCAAAGTGGTTAGTTCAGAAGGCATGGTCTCAGCCTCAAAACTGAACTACTCAGCTTGCCCTAGAATAAATGTAGACAATGATCTAGTCCCGAAAATTTCCATTGACCAGGACTATCTAAACGCTGTCCAGGATAGCTTGTTGTCCCAGTCAGCTCCAGAGCACTCCCTTAGAGCGATGATGGCTAAAAGTAAGCGTTCACACTCTGTCCAAGTCGAGAACCACCTGATGGTACCGCAGTGGGAGTGGGCAGTGCCTCTCGCAGAATTTAGCTCAGCTAAATCTGGTCGCATGAATCGGTCCTCCTCTGCTGTGGACCTGTCTTCATCCACATCCTTCAAGCCAATCTGGCGCTCCAATTCTTGTGAACGTGAGGGCTTTTTTAATATGCACCGCAAGAGCCCTAAAAAGCACAACATGGCTGAGCCACTCAGTGCTATTTTTCGCTGGATTGGGCTCTCCCCTAGAAACACACCCAGAGAAAGCCCAAACTCCTCTAGGTCTCCCTCCCCTAGAAACACCCCCAGAGGAAGCCCAGACTCCTCTAGGTCTGTCTCCCCAGCGGGCCGTAGCTCTCGCTCGTGCTCGCTCAGTCCCAATTCACCTGTAAGCCCTCCTTTCTCCTCTGGCGTGATGACGATCAGGGCCCCCATCAATTGAGGGAGTCCGCGATCTTTGTAAATAGATGTAAATAGCTTTTCTTGAACTGTATTATTGATTTGCTTTCTCAAAAATAAAATTAAACATACTGGCACAAGTTTTATAGTTAGTTAAAATGCATATAATGTAAATTATGCACATTAAACAGACATTTTAACCACTCGTTCAGTCAGTCACATATCTTACACCCCTCCCATTCCTATCTTACTGGCTCTTACGCAAAAGTAACATCACAAAACCCCTCTGTCATTTGATTAACCCCGATCCTGATTCTCAACCAGAATGAAATCAGATGGCCCATCACCCCCCGGATGGCCGCTGTGTTTGAGTAAGCCTTAGCATTCTGTGCCGCCCATGGCTGGGTGTATCTTGGTGCATTGCCCGTTGGTGATGGAGCTCCTCTTTTTCTCTTGCAAGGTGGCATATGGTGAACTCTGCTAATCATATAAATCAAACAACCATTGTTTTTTGTATAGTGGGATAAAGCTGAATGAAGTTTTGTTTCTATATAAGTATTTATTTCTATATCTCAAGTGCAGAGCAACAAGACCTTCTGTCAATCAAGTTTTATTTCGGTGGCATTGCGCTGGGTAGCTAGTGTCACTGTGGTTCCCTCGATAATAGGTTTTTTCCATTGACATTTGGATATGGATTATTGCACAAAATAAGCTGTTACCAACAAAAGTTTTTCTTCCACAAATTAACCACTTTTATGAATTTTATTAAGTAAAAGGCTAATTTTAGGCTATAAACAAACTACGCCACGGTTGCATGACTTCAACATCACCACCGCTAAGCTTTAAGCAAGTTTGTGTTAGAAAACGTTGTAGAAACAGGATGTAAAAGTAAACCAGTGAGTATATTTATTTTTTCCGCGAGATGACGTTATAATGTCCTCGACTTAGCATCGCTTAGCATGTTAGCATCTCTTTTTCAAGACATGCTAAGGCTTAAACCACTAATGAGGTATTACTTAAGTTTGTTTTATAATAGAATAAAACATGGAAGCTTGAGCTTGTTAAATACAGACCTTATTTCAGGCTTTTAACCTCCAAAAAAAATGTCATTGACTTCTGGACCATTGCTCTGACAATTTGTGTTCAATGGCTCTGAGGAGCACAGCTCATTCCTGCTGCATTTTACTGTATATTAAAAATGCAATGTCCTCTTATTGGCTGTGATTGAGTCAGTCCACCTGTAGTTTCATGTTCATTGGAAGCCTACAAATATATTTTTGCGTTGTGCCTAGTTAGGACACACAGTTAGATTAACAATACAAGCAAAACTGTCTTTAACCAGTGCTTTTAAAGAACATATTTATGGTCATTTAGTTGCCATTTTGAATGCCTTGTAATTAACCTGAATTATGGCTTTAGACATTTTGTAATCATATCTCTGAGCAAGCTGCCATCCTCCTTCATGCTAACCACCCCTTTCTTTTAGAATTTGACAAGCTTCTTCCCCAATAGGAATCCACATTTCTGAGATGCTAAGATTGTTAACCAATGTCTGTCTAGTTCTTTGAAAGGATCTGTTGGTGCAAACAAGAAGCCGTCAAGTTGTGAGACACTGAAAGACAAGTTCTTCACGTATTCAGACTTAGACATATTCCACATCTCATGAATGCAGACTGATTGAATGTTAATGATTTCCTTGAAGACTTTTTTAGAAACTAGATAACAGCTGAAATCTTTTCATCTAGTTGCCAAGCAGTGTCTCGTACAGTATGTCGGCTTTTTTTGTTGCCAAAGCAGATTCTTTATCCATTAAATTTCACCTTTCAAAGGTCTTCAGTCTCTCTGCTTATAGAAGGTGCTGGTTTGCTCTAACTGATTGTTGTATGAATGACCTGATCAACATGCAATGGCTAATTCAGCTTCTAGCTGAATAGATTGCTTTTCTGTTTCAGATGGTGCGACTAGTTTCTACTGATTAACTTAATGCTGGCTAGTGCATTTCTCAGATATGTCTTTTCTGAAGCATCTTTCAGTCTCTTGCTATTTTTTACTGGTTTGTTGGTGGTGGTTGGGACAAACGGTGTGGCCTGTTCTTATATGGCTTTTTATTATTCATGAAGGTTGAGGAGCGCTCTAAACTGAACCGCCAGAGCTCTCCTGCCCTGCAGCATAAAGTGGCTAACCGTGTTTCCGACCCTTCCCTTCCGCCACGCTCCGAGTCCTTCAGCAGTGGGGGTATGCAGCCGGCACGGACCCCTCCTATTCACCGCCCCGTGGAGCCTCAGGTACAACATCATTTATCTGCTTCTTTTTTAAACCTGGCAATGCACTGTATATCTGTACTATATCATTTATTTATTACTTATAAAACAAATAACTTAACACTAATGGATGTAATTTTTTGTATATTTTCATTTGATGATCATATGAAAATAATTATTAGTGTATTGTCCAGACTTTTAATATTGTACGTCCCTCATATGTGAAGTCTCATGCTCGCAAGTCAATTTAAAAACATCAGTCTGTCCATTAAGAGTCTTATTGGCAACATTTGCACATTAATAAGTGTTGCTAAATGTTATTTCTCAAAAGATTAGTACCTGACATACCCATAGAAATCCACACATAATCTCTAAATGATTTAAAAATAATAATAATCCAAATCGTCCTTTTCCAGTGATCACAAATGACTGTAAAGGTCATGGAAATTAATTGGTGAAAAAGTGTCAGAATTCAGATCTAAGCACTTAATGGTTTTTTTGCTCCTCTTAGATGGCTCATTTGGTTCCAGTGAGATCCCATAGCTCTTCTCTGTCAGCCTCTCAGTCCTTGCATGATCAATCTGCCAAGGGCGTTTCGGCGTTCCAGGAGAGCCTTGTGTCCCATCGGCCAGAGATGCCACGGCAGAACTCTGACCCAACTTCAGAGATGCCCCCTCCGGCCCCTCGCATGGCCAGTCGTGAGGAAAAACCTGATTGCAGTTCCCCCTGGCTGAGGGAAGAAGACATTCCTCCCAAGGTCAGGATTATAACTGTAATCAACTTTAAAGGTGCACTGAGGCACTTTTTGCTCTTCTCCAAGTTTCACACCTGAAGAGATAATATTTTGATGATAATTTTGGCTAGTATGCTCATTTTCTCAAAAAAGCATTTCTCATTATCAATTTTGAAAACAGTTGTGCTGCTTAATATTTATGTGTGAAGATAATCCATTGTTTTTCAGGATCCCTTGGAAATAGTTGAATATTAAGAACAATGTTTATTTGAAATCAAAATATATTTAAACGTAACATTATAAATGTTTTTACTTTCACTTTTGATAGTTTTCTGCATATTTGCTGAATAAAAGTATTCATTTTTCAAAAGAAAGAGCATTTACTGACTCCAAAGTTTTGAATGGTAATGTTTGTTTAAAGTACATTCGCATTCAACAACTTAGTGTTTCATTAAATTATTGAAAGACTATTGTTAAAATGTGCAGACCATTTATGTTTTTAAAGCAACTGTTTGAAGTAATCAAATGCTTTGATCCCTTGTCTCTGACGTTTGGTCATTTGTGTGTTTGATTAAAGTTGTGCGGTACTACCCAGGTGCCTCAGCGGACCACTTCTATCTCCCCTGCTCTGATAAGGAAGAACTCTCCAGGAAACGGAGAGTCTGGTGGAGGGGGGCGTACACCCTCTCAACTTATCCGCACCAGGTCAGTAATTGGTCAGATCACATGCTGGAGCTGTTGCTCTGTATTGTTGTATTCAAGCACTGAGTGTTTCTTGATCTCTCCAGTAATCCAGACCTGAGGAGGACGGAATTGTCTCTGGATGTGGCTCTGCAACGAACCAGCAGTAATAGCTCATCCAGCTCCAGCACACCCAGCTCTCAGGGCGGCTCCCAGCCTGGATCTAGTGAGAGGAACCAGCCAAAAGGTGAAGGTTCTCTGTTTTTCTACATGATATTTCAATTGAATGGAACCTCTTTCTGTTTTTTTTTCTTTTTTAGCTTAAGATATACCTGAAGTTTGTGTGTAGGGCTAATAAAACATAACTTTGATGCAGTTTTTAATAGGAGTATCCCTCTGGCAAAAGTCCAGGTTATTAATTCTCGATTTTCAATGATCAAACTATAAACCATCTGGATGGCAGCTTTGAGCCTTAACCCCTGCACATCACTATCCAAAAGAATTACTTTTTAAGCTTTTATTTACAGGACAGTAACGAAAGACAGGCAAGTGGGGACAGAGAGGTTTATTAGGACATGATTCAAGCCTGCGTGTCCATCATCAAACCATTTCCCCCCCCACCATTTCTGTCACCTGATAGAGTTAGGATTCCTTGCCACTATTGCCTTTGGCCTGCTAAGTTGGAGTCTAAAAGATACTTAATGTTCAGTAAAATGCATTATCAATTTGACTGCAAAGACAGTATTGGATGGGAACAAAACTAAATTGAGCTGGATGAGGACACTACTGTGTTCTGCAGAGCTGCTTTATTGCTGATTTAACTTTGGTTTCATAGTTGATGAATTTTGTGAAATCAGTACTGTTATTGAACTGCATTGAGTCAAAAATGAACTGACTCGAGCTGAATAAAGACACAATTTTCTTCAATAGAATTGCTTATATCAGAATTTAACTTGTTTAATAATTGATGAGTCGTTATTAAACCAATTCAATGCTGAACTGACTTGAGTTGAATGAGTCGATTGTCCTTTTTTCTTTTAGACCCATTTTATAGCAGAATTTGAATATCTCATATTTGAAGTTTGCATAATTGGTTTTTATTTTCCTGTTTATTACTCTGAAGCTCTTTTGAAATGTGTTTTGTATAAAGCACTATGCAAATTAAGGTGACTTCACTTTGTTGAGCCAGCACACTACTGTCTGCACTACAGCTCAGATATGCTCATTCAAATCAGAGTGATTATAGGTGAGTGGGTAGACAACTTTGAGTGGGTAGTTGGCACTCTTTCAGATGTCATCCTGGTTGTTGTTTTTGCTAGCATCCTTTTGTTACTGTTCCACTCCGCTTACCATGTCAGATGTGCAGTGCTGCACTCGTCCTCCAGAGAGTATAGTATGCCCACTTCGGATGTATAGTATGACATGCTAGTTACATTGTCTGTTTTGTGCACTTTAATTGTTTAGAGAGTCCATTATAGGTAAAACATATCTCAGTTCAGTTTTTGTATATTTCTGTTTACTATAATGGCTATGTCTCAGTGTTATCACACTGATTGAGAAAAGTTGTCTTGTAGTGTTCTTCCTCCTCAGTAATCAGAATAAGAGTCAATCAGTTTGGGTTTTTCTTAATCGTTTACATTCGATGTCTTCTAGTCTTGATCATGTGGTTACATCCCGTTATGTGTTTTCCAGGCTCTGCAAAATCAGAAGGATCTCCAGTGGCATTACAGGAGACCTCCAAGCCCATTCAAGAGGAGGGCAGAGAGGTGAACAAACCCAGTCGACCTACGGTAAGTTGCATTCCAATGGCCCTCAAGTACTATCTAGTCATAATTAATTTCATGTCTCGCTATGCACACTACTGTTTGAACTTCCTACTTTGCCTTGTTTCTGTTTTAAAATCTTGCATTTGCTTGAAGGTGCTTTTAGTTCTCTTTAAATGTAAATGTATGGCCTAAAAACAAAACTGAAGACTAAACAACTGCAGATGCTGAAACTCACAGGAGTTTCATTGTTCAGGCTGTCCTCTCTGCATGATTTCCTCTTGTCGAATGCTCAAAGTTTTGGATTAGAGATTTCTGAAATGAAAATTCTTTGAAGTTCTTTACTGAGCCAAAAGCTGATATTTACAATAAGCTTTTGCTTGCAATAACTATCATTTGTATTAATATAATGATTTTCTTCATTCAGCAGAAGATAAAAAAGACAAAAAATTATATATTTTTATACTGAGACTTTTGGCTTACAATTGTATCATCAGTTACTTGCATTTCATTTAAGATATACATTTTATTATTTGGGAATCAAACCTATGACATTGACGTTGCTCTTCTACAACTGCTTGAAGAACCAAACCTTATAGTTTATTTATTTCTTATTTCTCAATTTTATCAGACTTTTTTTGTCTTTGACTTGAGGAAACTAATGTTTGGTATATTGAAAAAGTCTCTGAGGTGTGATGAATGTTTGAACAGAGGGCTAGTGCTGTCTACATAATTAACTGACCTACAATCTGTATTAACCAGCTCCAGCGCTCTGTTTCTGCATGTCTCTTGTGTTTTCTCTCGCTCTCTCTCCCCTCACTGTTCTTTATCTGTTCTTTCACCTGGACCTCAATCAGTGCTGGAAAGCCAGAGTAAGGGTTGGTAACATTCCCATTCATCTTTCTCTCGGCCCCTATCAATCTAAAGGTTGCTTGGCAGAGAACTGTGGGAATTCTTGTCTGCTAATCTCAATAGCAACGCTGACTTGAGAAAAGCTTGTCCTCTTTCACCCTCTCAGCTTTCTCACCAAGCCGGATTGCCAGTGGCTTTATCAATGGACTCTCTGTGTGGGTGTGTGTCATTCTCCCCACTTGCCTCAGATTCTTCACCACAAAGCAAATAACCCCAGCTGTTTGTTAGGAGCCTTCCGGTTTCCATAGCAACGAAAGTTCACAAGGGTGTATTTTTATGTTGGACCTAGAGCTGGGATTACAGGTCGAATGCAGACTCAACATTGATGACCTTTGCATGAACGCTCCAAAATATTCACAAATCAATGCAGTTTGTTTTATGAATATTTTACACATTGATGGAGATTGTGAATGTGTGAGTTTTGTATAATTCTCTAGTTTAAAATTGCCTTTTAATTACATTTAATGACCTTCAACGTCAACAAGAATAGCTTGATCATGTCAAAGCTATATTATATCCACAACTTAGCTACTGTCACATTCCTGAAGTTACTAGAGTCACTAGTTATATGAATCTTTCTGTCTGTTTTTTCAGGATTTGACTGCCCTGGCTAAAGAACTGAGGGAGTTGCGAATAGATGAGATCAACCGACCACCCCTTAAACTAACCGACTACTCCTCCTCCAGTGAGGACACTGAGAGCAGTGAAGATGAGGACGGGACTGTGGGGCATGACGGCACGGTGTCAGTCAGCGACATTCCCAGGATCATGTAAGTGCACGCACCATCAGTTCTCTCTTGTTCCTCAAAATTCATTTTTCTGTCAGAGCTGTGGCCCGGCAATCAGGGCACGTGCTGAGCCAGGGTGCTTATGTGGGCACTTTGTCTTTCTTTATCACTCTTTTTCCTATCACTTATTATCTTTCTTACATCTAACAATAAAGGAGCACTGAAATAAATGCTGTTTTAATGTGAATCTGCATGTTTCCCGTATTTATCTCCCTCAGGCCTTCTGTTCAGGGAAATGAGTCTTTCACGAGCTGCCATGATGAGTCCTTCGGTGACTCCTACAATAATGATTCTAAAGATGGTACCCTGAAAATGAGAGAGGTAAGATGCCTTGCCAGTCACATTACATGTTATTTAGCTAAAAAAAAAGACTTATAGTGTCTCTCCCTTTTAAAATGTTTCACTGTCAAATTGTTTGATGATCTTTATAGACCAATGAGAGGCAACGCTTGGGCCACGGCGAGAGCAATGGTTTTGCAGGCCACGGGAACCTACCAGACCTAGTACAGCAAAGCCACTCCCCATCAGGAACTCCAACAGGCCTTAATTCCCAGGACCTGGACTCTATGGATGAGGTAGATAACATTTAAGAGGGGTAAGGATCTGATATACTTAGCCAGGCCAAGCTATTGAAGTCCTGTCCTGCCCTTGTCGCCCAATAATTTGCTGTCCAAAGGGCCTAAAAATGTGAGAAAAACAGTTTGTTGTCATAATGGCTCTTCATACTGATTCATAATCACATGTGAAAGTCTAAAATTCCCTGCTGAGTCATAACACCCAATTTTTTGACACATCTATTATCTAAACTGAGGAATTGCACGTATCTTGTATTTTTAGCCTCAAACTCAGTTTTTCTCTGAATGCCTATTAGATCATTTTACTGATATGGTAGATTTTTTTTTTTTTTTTTTTTTTTTTATCAGTTTGGTCTTGGCGGTGGTTCCAAAGCATCTTTCACTCCTTTTGTGGATCCACGTGTTTATCAAACCTCACCCACAGACGACAACGATGAGAGCTCAGCGGCCGGTAAATATACAAATCACAAACAAACATCTTATCACCGCCTGCAGCAATGAAAGGAAAAACATTTATGGAATGTGTTTATATTTGGGATAAAATGGACTTTAATAAAGCTTGATCCTTGGCATTTAAGGAGACAAGAGCTCCTGCTGGGTTTGGTTTTCGCCCAAACATCTTGTTTATGAACTAAATGCTTCCTCTTTCATATCATTTAATGCGTTTTCTTGTCTCCTTATCTCTGCAGTGTTGTTTGCTAATGAGTTGCTGCGTCAGGAGCAGGCCAAACTGAACGAGGCTCGGAAGATCTCTGTGGTCAATGTCAACCCCACCAACATCAGACCTCACAGCGACACACCAGAGATCCGCAAGTATAAAAAGCGCTTCAACTCAGAGATCCTGTGTGCTGCTCTATGGGGTACATCACACTTTCTCTAATATTTGCCTATTTTTTATGAAATGCCTTTATATTTCTCTTCTGATAATCAAATTCATGTTTGTGAATGCTCAGGTGTGAACCTCTTGGTGGGCACTGAGAACGGTCTAATGCTGCTGGACCGTAGCGGACAAGGCAAGGTGTATAACCTTATCACTCGCCGACGCTTCCAACAGATGGATGTGCTGGAGGGTCTAAACGTCCTGGTCACCATATCAGGTTTGTCTCCGTACAAAAGGGCTGGATAAAGGTCATCAAAGTTGATGGAGCTTTTTTACCCCCAAAAAACCTCTGTAAAAACAAAGCCTGATGGCAGTTCTTTGTGTCTATGGGGGGATACACATCATGATTAATTAGCTTGTCAATCTCGTCATTGATGTTTTCAGGGAAGAAAAACAAACTCCGTGTCTACTACTTGTCATGGCTGAGAAACAGGATACTGCACAATGACCCGGAGGTAGAGAAGAAACAGGGCTGGATCACTGTTGGAGAACTAGAAGGCTGCATTCACTATAAAGTTGGTAAGGGAACCACAAGTGCTATGGTTGTCACAATACATGTACAGTAGCATCTAATATCCAAATAAATCTCTTATACAGTGGTATGAAAAAGAGTTAGAGCACTTTTTCACAAAGGGACATGTCGGTTTGGATTTTGTTTTCACCTTAATAATAACAATATTCATTTGAAAACTGCATTTTGTGTTTACTTATGTTATCTTTGACTAATATTAGTTTGATCTGAAACATTTATACATAGACAGCGAGGAAAATAAGTATTTGAACACCCTGCTATTTTGCAAGTTCTCCCACTTAGAAATCATGGAGGGGTCTGAAATTGTCATCGTAGGTGCATGTCCACTGTGAGAGACATAATATAAAAGAAAAAATCTAGAAATCACAATGTAAGATTTTTTTAAACTATTTATTTGTATGATACAGCTGCAAATAAGTATTTGAACACCTGTCTATCAGCTAGAATTCTGACCCTCAAAGACCTGTTAGTCTGCCTTTAAAATATCCACCTCCGCTCCATTTATTATCCTATATTAGATCCACCTATTTGAGGTCGTTGGCTGCATAAAGACACCTGTCCACAATATACAATCAGTAAGAATCCAACTACTAACATGGCCAAGACCAAAAAGCTGTCCAAACACACTAGAGACAAAATTGTACACCTCCACAAGGCTGGAAAGGGCTACAGGGAAATTGCCAAGCAGCTTGGTGAAAAAAGGTCCACTGTTGGAGCAATCATTAGAAAATGGAAGAAGCTAAACATGACTGTCTCCCTCGAAATGGGACTCCATTCAAGATCCCACCTCGTGGGGTCTGAATGATCCTAAGAAAGGTGAGAAATCAGCCCAGAACTACTCAGGAGGAGCTGGTCAATGACCTGAAAAGAGCTTGGACCACCGTTTCCAAGGTTACTTTTGGTAATACACCAAGACGTCATGGTTTGAACCATGAAGTAGAAAGTCATGTGGTCAGATGTGACCAAAATATAACTTCTTGGTTATAATTCCACTAAACGTGTTTGGAGGAAGAAGAATGATGAGTACATCCCAAGAACACCATCCCTACTATAAAGCATGGTGGTGGTAACATCATGCTTTGGGATGTTCTGCCAATGGGACAGGGCAACTGCACTGTATTAAGGCCATGTATTGTGAGATTCCCTCAGTTAGAGCATTGAAGATGGGTCAAGACTGGGTCTTCCAACATGACAATGACCTGAAGCACACAGCCAGGATAACCAAGGAGTGGCTCTGTAAGAAGCATATCAAGGTTCTGGCGTGGCCTAGCCTGTCTCCAGACCTAAACCCAATAGAGAACTCCCCAGAAACCTGACTGATCTAAGATCTGTGTGGAGGAGTAGGCCAAAACCCCTCCTGCAGTGTATGCAAACCTGGTGGAAAAACTACAGGAAACGTTTGACCTCTGTAATTGCAAACAAAGGCTAATCTACCAAATATTAACATTTATTTTCTAAGGTGTTCAAATACTTATTTGCAGCTGTATCATACAAATAAATAGTTTTAAAAAATCATACATTGTGATTTCTGGATTTTTTCTTTTATATTATGTCTCTCACAGTGGACATGCACCTACGATGACAATTTCAGACCCCTCCATGATTTCTAAGTGAGAGAACTTGCAAAATAGCAGGGTGTTCAAATACTTATTTTCCTCGCTGAATGTATGCATTTCATATAAAGAATAGCAACATGTGAGCCTGTATTTTCTGAGAATGAGACAAGCGTCCATAATATGGGGGTCAAATGATGAAGTTCCCCTGTTAAGTTTCAGACAGAAAGTAGGCTAATCTAGATATCTGATGTTAATGGAGAAGGTTGCTATTCTGCGCACCTCCTACAGCATGGAGAGTGGCATCGGGGAACAGTCTGTTTACTTCTATGAATATGACAGACTGCCACTGTGAGCTGCAGGTAACTGAAAGAATGATTTACTTTGTTTTCAGTGAAATATGAGAGAATCAAATTCCTGGTGATTGCACTGAAGAACTCGGTAGAGATTTACGCATGGGCCCCCAAGCCATACCATAAATTCATGGCTTTCAAGGTATGATGGTGTAACAATATTTCTCTCTCTTTCCCATTCTGTGTATTTCTTTCACTCTTGCTTTTGTGCCAGTTAACCAACATTTTGTAAATTTAAAGAAAATTCTTTAAAGCATTAACTCAGTTTAGCCAGTTCCCCAGACTCAGCATCCATTTCTATGTCTGCATCTTTTTCTCACTGACAGTCATTCACAGAACTGCAGCACAGACCTCAGCTGGTGGACCTGACTGTAGAAGAGGGTCAGAGATTAAAGGTCATCTATGGATCCAGTTTGGGCTTTCACGTCATAGATGTGGATTCTGGAAACCCCTATGACATCTACATACCATCACATGTAAATTATGTTTTTGTTATTAACCCTTTTTTTAGAATGTATTCATTTTTGCAGCCAATAAATTTACAACACAATTTATAACCACAAATTAAACATGAATGCAGCTGTTTAGAACTTTGTTTTTTGTCTCACTGATACTTGGCTGTGATTTTTGTGTCTATATAAAAACAATTCAGTTGTTTCTGGGCAACATCCTCTTGATTGGTTAGAGGGTCCCTTGGCAGTGTTGCTCTTGGTTGTTTAATATTGGTGAAATAACGTGCCCCCACACGTTATGTTTCCTTTACGCCACTAGAGAGTGTGAAAATTGTTAGAAAAAGTTTCAGGAGCTTTGAGGAAGACAGAAGCTTTTTATTTACTCGAATTGTGTACAAATTGATGAAATAATGGCTGAATTTTTTTGTATATAAATATATATAAATAAATATATATAATTTATTTACGCACACATTGTATAACACTTTTATATTGTAAGCTTATCATTGAACACATGCTGAGGTCTAGTGTCTTTGCGCAATTCAACCTGAGGGTGGTGTTCTACTTTTGACTGACAGACTCTAAGTACATAACACATACATAAAATTATACTTTCATTAATCTTAACGCTGCTCCTCATATACCTTGGTAAGAAAGAACAGACTTGCCAGTAGTGCCTCTAGTTACTCTCCTGATGCAGACAAATATACACATAGCTTAAGCGAACTTGTATCATCTTTGTCTAGAGTGAGTTTTACGCAAGATGCAGTGAAAATAAGCGGTGCAGTCTTAAATCTGCCCCAATGGCCATCAATTAAGCCTCTTTCTGACTGTCAGTTCAAATCAGATTTTTGCGCATATCGGATTAACATCCAATCAGATGTAACAAGTGTGAACTGCAAAAGATCACATGAAGTGCTTCTCTTTTTTTTTTTAAACCCATTTCGAGCTACATTCATATTCAAATCTCATTTCTGGACCTCCATATCAGTCTGACTGTACTGAATGGAATTTGTGTGGTTTATGTGACTTTCTCATGCCATGGAAAATGTAAACGTTGTTATAGGAAACATGCTGAAAATGCAGGACGAGCAGAAAATGACAATATAACAAAGACAAGCCGGCTTAGAGGACGGCACTGAACAAAGCCACGCACACGCATAGCCTCCTACATTTCTGCCACAAATCCAGCCCCATGGCTACACAGTCATGTTGTAAATTTTACAACATCTGTATTGCAAACCTTTCCATGTTAAGATTGTGATTATTTGATGTATACCTACCAATGCCTAACAGAAGTCAGTGCCATAGAAACAAAGGCAGCTATTCCAGAAAATGAAAGAGAGACATTGGACACACAAATCAGATCTGAACAGTTGCGATATACACAATGTGGAAAATTTAGTCAATCATTTTAGATCAGATTCCGATTCCATCCGCAAATGATTGGATTTGCACTGGCATTGTAAACGTAGCCTCAGGTTTACGTAAAATTGCGTATCTTGTCCTATTTGCAACAAAAAAATAGTCTAGAAAATGCAAAAAATATTTGTTGCATAATGCTGAACACATTTACGATTTTAGTTCATATAGAGATCTTTCTAATGGATGTATATTTTGGCCGGCCCATATAGATGAACCATGGCTGAGTACTATACTTTATGCAATGAATAGATATAAACTGAGTATGTGGTCCTCTTAAGCACTGCAGCATGATTTGCAAATAAAAAAATGTTTTCTAAATCTCTCTCTCTTTTAGATTCAGAGCAGTGTGACCCCTCATGCCATCGTGGTGCTTCCTAAGACTGATGGCATGGAGATGCTGCTGTGTTATGAAGATGAGGGCGTTTATGTCAACACGTATGGCAGAATCACCAAGGATGTGGTCTTGCAGTGGGGAGAGATGCCCACCTCTGTTGGTGAGTTTGTTTCAATAGAAGCATACGCCAGTAACCATCCCCGCTGTACAAAAGATAAACTACCGTATTTTTCACTATAGGGCGCACCTAAAAGCCTTAAATTTTCTCAAAAATCGGCCTATGCGCCTAATAGTCTGGTGCGCCTCATGTGTGCACCGAGTTCCAAAATCTGTCAAAATGTTGTTGTGCGACTTTGGTAAGCGCTCCGCTTGATTGACTGTCGGACCATTTCCCGCTGACACAGTGTAACGGTCACTTAAGGTTTTTATGTTGTATTCACAACTGTGCATGCGCTTAATACCTTTGAGATATGTCGGGAGGTGAGATAACCGCTCTACTGACTTTTGTACTCTTCCTTTCGTTGTGACGTGGGTGAATGTTTGTTTCTGTACTTTGCATAACTCAGGACTCTGATCAATGAGAATGAGTGTGTCGGCGTTAAAGGCATTTCATTAAACCCGAGGAAAATACGCCAGCTCGTTGTCACTTGTTTCTTTTATCTGGGCATCAGAACAATTTGAATATTTTAAACCTCACGTTACAACAGTATGCGTACAATAATTATAACAATGCGTACATTACATATGCTGGCAGCGATAAACCAATCAGAGAACATTATGTAATATCTACTGTACGTACGCTGGCAGCGATAAACCATAAGTCAGATTTTGGTACAACACCGGCATGTTTGATGGTGAAATTTCCCAGCTGTTCAATTCAGACACAAAAGAGGATGACTTTGATGGATTTGGATGGATTACTTAAAACATAATGTGAGTTTATTGTTAAATAGTGGAATAAAGGTCAACTAAACTCACTGTTTTGCTTCCGTTACCTTTTTTTTTTTTTTTTGGACCGTATGATTTAGCGCACACCTTATAAACCGGTGCACCTTATGGTGCGGAAAATACGGTAGTCATATTGACCAGAGAATGACTCTTATTCAATTGAGCAAATATGTATCTTCCAAGAATACTTATTAATCAACATGGCAAAATATGTTAGGTTTTTGTCACCCTTATTCCACATTCACAGTGGCACTGAAATCCGATTGGCCTCTACCGCAGTGTCTTATGTTAGCTTGTTCTGCCAGCTCATGAGCGAAGCTTGAGGGATGTGAAGCCCGCAGAAGTGCATGAAAACAACAAAGGGCCGCCACACAATCCTCTGCCTTGTGGGAGGAGATAGAAGTAGTTCACCCAGAGTTCATAAAATTTGAACTTGACTTCAACTTCTCTCATGTTTTGAGGAGTATGAACATGATTATGTGTGTGTGAGCTGGTTTGTGTAACACATTATCTGGAGAATTTAGGGATTTTGGCATGCTTTATCATATATAATAAATTTAATGGGAAAGTGTTTGGGCAGAGCTACTCTTATTTGGCAGGCTGTTATAATTATTGGTAGTGTTCGTGGACAGAGTTATTCATTTTTAGGCCGATTCCTATGCAATGCTTGTTAATCGTCTGTGGGTTGGTGAAAAAATTGACTATAAATGGAAAGAAGTCCTGATGTTAATGTTTATAAAATCTTAATATCCTCATGCCTTAGTTGCATTTTTCAGATTAGAGTTGGGCAATTATATAGTTTACATTTTAAAATGATTTAAACAATTAAGAAATCAATTTTTATTGTACTGTATGTTTGAGTAAAATTCGATATTCTTGCTTATCCAATTTTATATAGGAAGCTGTGCCGAAATTTTTACAAATGTACAAACTGTTTTATTTAATTAAATGAAAGTTGATTGAGACCTTCAAAAAAATAAAATAATAATACGTGTTTGTGTGTGTATGTGTCTCATCCATGTAGCTTTTTTTATGTAGTTAAATCAGTAAAAGTCTAACTTGAAGCCATTGTCCCTATTCACTGTCATTATGTGGAAAAAAGCTGCTTGGTCATTCTGCATTAATGACTACTACGGTGTTTCTAATTATTAATTTATTAGTGAACTGTCCCTTTGATCTATCAATCCCCAAGAATTGAACACAATATCCCACACAAAAAACTACAACTGAGAATAATAATCACAAACAGGGTGTTTTTAATAGCTGATGATACCAAGTCTTTTTAAAAAGAAAAATAATAGTTTTTCACATTAGGAGCTAGGTTGTCAGAACTCAAAAAGTTGTTCTGTTTTGCAGCTTATATCCACTCCAACCAGATCATGGGCTGGGGAGAGAAAGCCATTGAGATCCGCTCTGTTGAAACGGGCCACCTGGATGGAGTTTTTATGCACAAGAGAGCTCAGAGACTGAAGTTTCTCTGCGAGAGGAATGACAAGGTTAGGCTCTTCAGCGTCCTCATAGTGTCGACTGGATTTGTGCTTTTATGTAATCTCCAAACATAAATGTTATTGTTTATCTAAATCATTTTGGACAGGCTAACAGTTCCCGTTTTGTTCTGCAGGTGTTCTTCGCCTCGGTCCGATCAGGAGGTAGCAGTCAGGTGTTCTTCATGACGCTGAACAGGAACTCTTTGATGAACTGGTGAAGCTTCAGCAGACCCAACACTGTGGAGCCTTTTTCCTGTCAGCATTGCATCTGTGAGCGCACGGTACATTGACACTTTGCTCCGAGAAGCATTTTTAAAACGTTTTAGAGACTCTGAGGACTCCGTCCCATTGGGAGAGCACACGGCTCATGGAGGTGCAGTGTCTGATGTCACCTGCAGTGGCGTACAGTTCCCAGTAGAGGGGCTGATTAACTTGAACTCCGTTTTAGACCTTATTTGTGGCCTCTGGTAAAGCCTGTTCTTTAGGATCCTCCCCTTTACATTCCTGTCCCTGGTTTCCCATTGGTTTTGATTGACTTTTTTCAGTTTCCAATGAATTTTAGTCAGTTGCATGATTGTAAAGAATTGGACAGCATTTAAAAGATAACAAATATGGGGTTAACATTAGTAAGCACTCAGGCTAAGACCAAGCTTTAGTCTCTTGATGTTACACTTTACGATATTGGCAAACAGTTCTGCCAGTTTCACAAATATCTGTGATGCCTGTTTTTGTCTGATTTCTCAGTAGAGAAAGACATGCTCAAAAGAATCTAATAACACTGGTGCTCATTTGTATATTGCCAACAAGATCCATAAACTGTACATTTATCAAAAGTACTGTATCAAAATATAGTTTAGTTTGTTTTATAGCTTTGAGGTTGGAAAGACGGTTGAACGGATCATGAATGAATCTTTAAGTTGCAAACCATGCTTTGAATTATTTCTTTAACTACTTTGGTCCTTTTTGGAATGTTTGAAACGTGATGAAACGGGTGCACAAAATATATGGAAGAAACTTCTCCCCCTCACTGGCTGCATGTTTGTGTAGACACTGGATCAGATGTTGTGTGACGCGTATGTCAGAGCAACGATATATCTGAGATATACAAAATAAGAAAAAGGATAAAAGCACCTGTATTTCAGTTACTATTGAGAATTGATGTTGACTCATTTAGATTTCCTTATAGTGCCTAGCACAAGTTAACCTGTGTGAAATCAACCATTAAAGACACATTGATTTTCTATCATATGCCATAATTTTTACCTCTCAGCCATCATTTGGATATATAAGGCTTTGGCATTGATGTATTAAGCTGTAGCTTCTTGCAGTTTTATTTTTCTGCAATGCTCATTTAGCCAAATAAACCTGAGGCAGAAAACATTCCAAAAAGGGAAAAGTGTCTTTTATCTGGTCTCTTGGACTAAAATATCACACATGTTGATCTAACAGATATGAACCGTAATGTATTGTCTTTTTTCAGATGATTGTTTTCCATTGTCCTCAGTTCAATGCTTTAGGTGTTCTCAAGTCACTTGATGTTTGCACACTATATAGATATTTATATTTCTTTCACATCTCTTACATAGCAAAAGAAGATATTTTAATGGAGAAGGGAATGAGAGGGTTTTTAGCAATAATGTCCTGCTGATGTATGTAACGTATGCTGTGTGAAACACTGTGTTCAGCCAGTGCTAGGAAAGAACCTCACTGAGCTCTTTTAATGAACTACTTTATTTGACACTCAAGAATGGTTACTTAATGTTTCTGTCTTAATACATTTTTAATGATCGTCATTCTTTCAGAAGCTGTAAGCAAGATTTTCAGTTATTTTACGGTGATAGAAGCACTATGTCCTCTTTTTGTTTTTTGGTTCTTATTTTATGATAAGAAAAAATAAAACAAATTACCTTCTTTGTCTTGTGTCTTTGTGTCCCCTCCCTCTGTTGAATCTTTGCTATTTTTACAGAGCTCATGAAAGCACCAGTATCTCTGAGCACTGAGAACTTTGCTCAGATAGGTGTAATACATTAACTCTTCTTGCACAAGCACATAGTCTATTCCAGCCATTTTGTTGCGCTATGCATAAAAAGCACCAATCTTGCGACGCTGACACCTGACATTCTTCGGTATTTGCACCCCAAACATTCATTAAAAATCCCTTAATAGCATGTATGTTTTTCTGTCAATCATTTTCACCACAGTTGAGAGTGAAATAAAAGTTTTTTGTTACTCGGTGGGGATATGATTTTGCTGAAGCGTCATATAAACAGGGGTGAGACATGGACATCATTAGTGGATCAGGGCAGAAGGTCTCCAGCGCAGCACACATGTGCAGCATGATCCTGCAGTGACAGGATTGATCATTTACGGAGTATTGGGAAAGCAACCGAGAACCTTGGAGCCACTATTAATGACTAAGAGCTGCTTTTCCTGGTACTTCATGCAAAATGGAGAAGGTAAATTTATTTGATCCATTTTCATGAGTTAAAAAGGATAGTAAGAATGCAGCTTTATGCGAGTCTATGATCAGTTGATCGTGCTAAATGCTTTTCTAATATAAAAAAAATATTTGTGGAATGTTTTGAATTTACTGTATGAATGAGAGCAAAATCATGAATGCAGATATTATTCATAATAGGATTGTTTCTGGATTTGTCATTGTTACTGTGATTTGACAAAATATGATAAGGAGTTGATCATTCTGTTTATATGACTGTTTAAGAAGTGCTTGGTAATGTACCTGCTCTAAACACACATTTAGCAAGGCTGCTTGTAATTGCGCATTGTTGTTACTATAGCAGATAAATGTAGCCCATAAATGTCTAACATGGACACACTGTTAAATTCACAGTTCAGTTAATATTGCTAGAGATTTTGGGTCTATAAAGAGCTGCTTTTTTTGTTTATTCGGGCTTTGCCTATGTATTTGATTGCACAATTTTATTTTATGATTGCATTTATCTACATTTCAGATATTTTATAAGCATACTTTGTTGCATTACATAATTATGCAGAGTGAAATGTTAATTCAACTTTGTCTTCATTATGCTAAAATCAAATGTTCAAGCATATTTTTACAATCTTCATTTTGGTATTCATGTAACCCTTAAATGCATGAATGTTTGTTACATATTTGTTGTCTATCTAGAATGAATGGATCTCTACCTGTTTTGATAATACAACTCTTCTGATATTGGAGTAACTATTGCAGAAGAATAAAATAATATATTAATAAAATATTTTGTTCCCTTTTGGAATTGGGACAGGTTGAGTTGATGTTTTGACAGCAGATGTTTTATACCATCCTTGTCTGTGCTCATTTCCCAGTACATTCAGCATCTGGCTCATATTCACCATCTCAAACATATTCTCAAAACTATCAATTTCAACATCTTCAAAATCAATATTTTGTTTACTGACTGCTGCTTCACCAGATCCAACATCAAGAGACTATTTGATGATGCTTCCTATTCTTTTTTGTTTTCTGCCTGCCGTAACGATGAGTGAAACATCATTTTATCATTGTGTATTAGATATTGGCACCTTCTGGAATAAAAGTGAATTGCGCTTATTCAGTTATCAAAGATTCATTTATTGTTGTGTAGAAAAAAATATACTTGCTCTACTGTTTTCTTCTTGTTATATTGTTTATAATGAATTGATTGAGGAATACTAATAAAATATTAATGAGGAGTAGGGTAATGAATGATGTCCCGGGTCACTAAATACCCGAGGCATGAGTTTAAGGGTTACATAAAAACATTTTGATTAAAACGTATGTATTATATTTTAGTTCACAAACGTTTCTCTTTCAATCAGTTCAAAACCTTAATTTTAGATTATATAAAATAAGAGTGAAACATGACTTGAAGATCATTTTACTAAGTTCGGTAGCAATAAAGACTCCTTTAGTAAATGCATTATCCAACATGAGCTAATGATGAGCAACATATTTTTACAGCATTTATTAACCATTGTTCACTGTGCATTACAAATAATTAACAAATAATGTTAAGATTCACAGTAGTTCAAATGAAATGCTGTAGAAATATTATTCATTTTATTTATTAACTAATGTTATCAAATTAAACTTTTTTATAAAGTGTTGCCCTAATTTCACTTCAACAATGAATCAATACAGTAAATGAACTTTTATATCGGCCTGTGTGTGTGTTAACGTTTCCTGATTTCCTGCCTCGCAGCAGTTAACAGGCACACTCGCTCTGGCAGTGTTCACAGCTGCACTTGGCTCTCTGCAGATGGGATACAGCCTGGGCGTCATCAATGCCCCACAGAAGGTCGGTCATCACACCATCATTTCAACCTTCACACTCCCAACTGCATTCTGATATGGATTTATCTGCTTAAGATTATATCTTGAAGAGAAAGGACTATTGTTCTGTATCTCTATTAGGATTGGATTTGTTATTGGCAGTGTGTACCTTGACTGCGACGTAAGACGCTTTGGATGAAAATGTCTGCCAATTACATACAATTTTAAATGTAGTCATTTGTGTTTGTAGGTCATTGAGAAGCACTATGCAAGATCTCTTGGCGTCTATAATGAGGAACTGGCCCGTAGTGGAGGAAACACCACAACAGCTTCTGATCCTTCTGTGATCATGTACTGGTCCTTGTCTGTGGCCTGCTTCTCCGTTGGAGGCATTGTGTCCTCCTTTCTAGTGAGCTTTGTTAGCGACTTCCGTGGAAGGTGGAGTATCTGTGAACTTTTAAAGGATTATTTGTGATAAGATAAAACAAACATTTCTCGAGGATGTAAAGTGCAAGAAATAGTTCCAGATTCCGTTATCTTAAAATATGTTCAGATACAGCAGAACGTGAGTCACGTGTGGTCTTCTCTGTATAATATTAATTTACAGGATCAAAGGCATGCTGGCAATAAATGTCCTTGCCATAACAGCTGGGCTGCTCATGGGTCTGGCTAAGATGGGCACACCTTACTTCATGGTGATAGCAGGACGTGCTATCATGGGACTGTACTGTGGTAAGACAGAACATTGCCCTTCAGAGAATCTTGAGAGAAAGGCCCATTTGAAAGGATTTTTTTTAATCATTCAACAGCTAATCGTAATTGATCCATAAGAAATAAAAATAACAATAAATGAAGAATTAAAAAATGGAGTAAACATTTATTTAAAGTATATTAAAAACAAGAAAAAACAAGTAGAACACGTAAGATAAAAAGGAGGCAGGTTTTTAATAATAACAACCTTGCTACAATAATAACAACATATATATATATATATCTTAGCATTTCTATTGATATCTGATCTATATATATATCTATATATCTATACAATATATATATATATATATATATATTGATCAGATATCAATAGAAATGCTAAGATTATCTGACACACTAGGCATTTTTTTCATGACAGATATTTACTTAAATGTATTTTACATATTTGTTTTTATTACATTGCACTGCATACATTTTGTATGTATATGCAATATGTTTTAGCTGCATATTTACGTGACATATTGTATGTGTTATAGGTCTCTCATCTGGTCTGGTGCCCCTGTACATTGGAGAGATTTCTCCAATGAAGTACAGAGGGGCTATGGGAGCGCTCCACCAACTGGCTATTGTAATTGGCATCCTTATTAGTCAAGTGAGTGCCACTTTTATAATAGATTTAATCAACAAAAACATAAAGATTCATCAGTTCATAGCTGGAAATAAATATTTAATTGAATTAAGCAAAAGAGCATGATCATACATGACCTTCCATGGAAAATCACTTTAACAATCACCAAAAACAATTGAGATAAACAAAGACAAACACAAATAGCAACGCTTTCTAGTTTGAATTTATATTAAAAGTAAAAATACTTATGTGGTCTAAGGTCACATGATCTGCTCTTGATCTTTATCACTTTCAAAAAAGGAACCTTTCATTGGAGTTATTTGATCTTTTTCAGCTGTAAGATGTGTGCAGGTGTCCTTGTTATCTACAGGTCATTGGTCTGGAGTTCCTACTGGGAAATGACGACATGTGGCACGTGCTGCTGGGTCTTTCTGGAGCTCCTGCCATCCTGCAGAGTCTGTTGCTGCTTCTGTGTCCAGAGAGTCCTCGATATCTCTACATCAAACTGGGCAAAGTGGAAGAAGCACGCAAGAGTATGTGGCAAAGCCTTCTCACTCTACTCTCAAAAACTGTATGCTTTGTGCAATGTTAAAAATAAAAACATTTGAGAATAATCTCTTAATAGGCTTAAACTTTAGTCTGAAAGTATTAAAAAATAAAGTCATTTTACCGTACATTTATGCATTTGGCAGACACTTTCATCCAAAGCGACTTAAATTGCATTCAAGGAACACATCGAATCAGTTATTTCTTTCCCTGGGATCGAACCCATGACCTTGGTGTTGTAAGCACCAATGCTCAACTGATTGAGCTACAGGAAAGCATGGATAAATTACAAGGATAAAGTTTTGTGAGACTGAAGTCACAGTATTATGAGGATAAGGAAAGTAACCTTACAGTGAAATGGAGTTGACCACTGGCTGCTATTACAGATTGCACAAAACAGACAATTTCCTGAATGTCTGTCTGGTTATTTCTCCTTCATAAATTTAATTTCCTACTGTTCATAGGCGCTGGCGGATGCTACGGAAAACTCTGTGCTGATTTGCCAAATGTATTCCTTCTTAGTAAATAATAACACATGCTAGTCAATCTAATCTCCGCATCCATTTTCTGCATTGCCTTTTCCTATAAGCAAGCCTTTTTACACACACTCGTAAATATTATTCTTATAACATTGTGACTATTCTAAAGTATTTTTTTAACGTACCATTAAAACACTGTCATAAAAAATTTGCATTTTCTACAATTTAATTAATTCTCTTCTCTCTAAAGGCCTTTTCACACCAAGAATGAATACTGTAGTGAAAATGATATTAGTCTCTTCACTAACAAATATTCTTTAAAAATAAAAGGGATTCTATAAAATATTGTTTTCTCTGTGTCATGTCATTATAGTCGTAATGTGGACTCTGCTATTCAAGTTCAAGTTTTATTTGTCACATACAAATCATACACAGTACAACATGTAGTGAAATGCTTTGACGCCTGACCAAGAGGGGTTCTCTTAGGGTTAAGCGATTTTTAAAAAGTAACAATAACTTTTATCATCATAGTTATTGTTCTTGGCACCATCAGAACTTCATTCTGAATGTCGCTAAAGATCTGACAAAATAATGATGCTCAGTTGTTGCTGTCCATTTTCCTGCTGGTAGATCTGAAAAGGCTGAAGGGAGATTATGACACCTCAAAGGATATAGCAGAGATGCAGGCAGAGAAGGAGGAGGCCATGAAAGAGGCGAAAATGTCCATCCTACGGCTGGTCCGTTCTTCTTTTTACCGCCAGCAGCTCTTTGTGGCCCTGATGATGCATTTCTCCCAGCAGTTCTCTGGAATCAACGCTGTACGCTCAATTTACCTACTCCCATTTTATTGAAAAAACATTTCGATTGAAGTTTTATGGACTCATTACCATTAGACAACAGTAATATTTGATCTTGCCTTTGTGTTTTTTTCTAGATCTTTTATTACTCTACTTCGATCTTCCAGACTGCAGGGGTCGGTCAGCCTGTGTATGCTACCATTGGAGTGGGAGTTATAAACATCATTTTCACCCTTGTGTCGGTAAACAGACACTAATTTAAAGGCAAACATCGGGTGCTGAGGAACAGGCTCTCATCTCTTAGAAACAGCAGAGTGCTGTTGCCACTTGGGTCTTAGTTTCCTTTAATGCTTTTTAACAGGAACTCAAGACTGATATTGTAGATAAATCCAACTCAGTTCAGTGCATGTTTCTTTAGACAACAGCCTGCAATTGTTACAAGCGAAAGCCAGAGCAACACTCATTAGCAGTATGCTGAAAAATGGTCAAAATTTCAGTTTAAGATTTTTGCAGATACATGTATCTTCAATCATGCTCATTTTATACATAGTATGCTACATAACATGACCCAGCAGTGAGACACCTCAGCTTGAATCTTGTGAACGGATTCTACAATAAGTTATAATAACTACTTGATCTGCAGAGGTCTGTCGGCTCATAGGGCTGGAGAGCAGGCACATGTTATCGGGACTTGGCAGTGTTTATCTCTGCTGGTTCAAGGGCAGACTGCAAGTGAAAACTGTTTTGAGTCAATAGCTACTCTAAATCAAATAATCAAATTTCAAAGCACAATGCATTAGACAGTCATTTTTTTCTTCAAAAAGGGTTTAGATCTAAAGAAATTAAGTCACTAAACATATACCATACAATGTACAATTTCAACATACAATTTTGTGAATTTATATTTAACAGTTCTGAATGTTTTAAAAAAAATATTCTCATATCAGAATTATGATTGTAGGATATAAACTTGTAGTTTTGAGTAAAAAGACAGAATTGTGAGATATAAATTCACAATTGTGGGAGAAAATCAGAGTTGTGAGATATAAATTTGTTACAGAAAGTCAGACAAAAACAGCGTAATAAAAATACATGGAACGGGTTGCCTCATGAAGGCCGCCATGTTGCGATCGCATAACCAGCCTTTTACTTTGGGGGCTGAATTGTGATTTTGATGGTGGGGAACCCCTAAAATCAGGTGGTAATGTGGAATCATAACCACTAAACTGCAAGAAAGAAAGAAAAACAAAGTAAAAATGATTAATAACAAATATTAAACAAATTAAAAATCTTAAATTCTAATAAAAAAACTAGTATCAAATGGTAGATAAATAAAATATTTTGAATAAAAATAAAAATGAATTATAATATGTACGGATAAATATACATCACTACAACTTATACAGCATGTGTTGGTTCAACGGTTTGAAACCACTAGATGTCAGTAAATGGGTCAAATAAATAAATAAATAATTGAAAAACTGAATGTACCTTCAAGAAGTATTTAAGGTGAACAGACAATCATAGATGATTCTTGTGATTCTTGACCAGTCAATTATCAATTATGTGATTGCATGTGTGTTCTGCAGGTATTCTTGGTGGACAGAACGGGCAGACGAACTCTCACTCTGGTTGGGTTGGGAGGAATGTGCGGTTGTGCAGTGGCCATGACGGTGGGCCTGGCATTTCAGGTATGATTGGCATTTTTAAATATGAAAGAAAGACTACATTTATAAAATAGGAAAAACCCTCGTTTAAATTTTAATTTGACAGAGTGGGACTTAGTTGCTGGTCTGTGTTTGTTTCATTATTCTCTTTATTCTATTTTTCAGGATGTTTACTCATGGATGAGCTACGTCAGCATGGCGGCCATATTCATGTTCGTGTCTTTCTTTGAGATCGGACCTGGACCAATCCCATGGTTCATTGTGGCGGAGCTTTTCAGTCAGGGCCCACGTCCAGCAGCCATCGCATTAGCTGGATGTTGCAACTGGACATGCAATTTTATTATTGCCATGTTTTTCCCTTATTTAGAGGTAAGAGTTTCCTGCATCTCTTACATGCCATTACTATATAAGGTCTTCAAAATAAGAAAAAATCTAATTTTGCTTTGGTCCCTAGGCTCTTTGTGGGAGCTATGTCTTCGTAATTTTTGCAGTACTCCTGTTCGGTTTCACTGTTTTTATCTACATGCGTGTACCTGAAACAAAAGGGAAGACCTTTGAGGAGATAGCAGGGTTTTTTCACCGCAAACATGGAGCCCCTCCTTCCAAACCTGAAGACGAGGCTGAGATGGTGCAGCTCAAGAGCTCGACAGACGCCTGAAAGAGGATCATTAGTGTTTGGCAACTGTGGAATGAATGTTGTTACTGTAGTCACAGTCACCTGTTATGACAGAACTGATCTGCTGTATATTCCACTGGGCCTCATGCAGAGCTCATCATGTGACAGGAAATAATTTGTCTGGATGCATATAAAGAGATTAACTAAACACAACAGTATAATTGTGAGAGATGATGCGCAATATACACATGCACTGGCCTTAGCGCAGCTGATGTTGAATTTGTTTTTTTTTGGGGGGGGGGGGGGGGGGGGGGTTTATCCACAAAGTACGTCTGTTTAAAATATTTTTTTTCCATTAGTGATATTGATGGTGGCAAATTTAAAGTTTCCTTTCAGTTTCATGTCCCTTGAGATTTGTGTGATACAAATCAACTGAAAGAAGTTTATAGAAACTATAAATATGCATTACGTAATTATATGATAGATATTTAAAATTAAACTTTAAAGGAAAATCACCTACAATTGTTTAGTGTATAAATATATTCAAAGACAAATGTAAGAACTTCTTACATTTTGTTCTAGAGTTACAACAGTTGTATTACGTTTGTTTATTTTTTAACAATTACATTCGATTTTTGCAGAGTAGAAGCAGAATCCTAGAATCTACAGAGGAAGGCCTTTGAAATACTTTTGTTGTGTCTTTAAATCTATTGCTATGGTCATTCTTCCATTTAATGTCATGCTTAATGGCGATTTGATGAGTGTCAAAGTACCTGGAAAGGTATTGCAAAGATGCAGTGAATGTTAGTTTACTGTAGTTTACAGTATTGTTAAAAACTTTGGGGTCGGCATGTCTCTTATGTACTCACCAAGGCTGCATTTATTTGATAAAAAATACAACACTTGATCAACAGTAATATTGTTTTGTGTTTTAATATAAGCAAAAACAAAATGTAATTTATTCTTGTGGTTTAAAAGCTGAATTGCCAGCCTTCAGTGTCACAAAATCCTTCAAAAATCATTATATTGATAATATTATTTATGTTAAATAAGGTGGAAAATGGAGACCCAAACTAGTCTTTAACTGGTTTTCTAACTTTTTGCTACGTGATATTACAGAACAATGAACTCCAATATAATTTCATATTTTGTAATAGCTGATGGGCAGAGCAAAAACAATAGCCAACCAACAAACATTCAAATATGTAATGAAGTTTGGGTTTAAAGAAAAAGTTTTAACTGTGCACCCAGGACAAGGGTACGTTTCAGAAATGACAGGTCAAAGCCAGTTGCCACGTGTTTCAATGATAAACTACTAAACTTTTTTTTTTTATCAATTACAACATTTTTTGCCCAAAACACTGGTTTGGTATCTGTGTACATTGACGTTTAAAGTTTTACTATATCGTGAATTTTACTTTAATTTTACTTTATGTTACGTATTTGAGTTTTTTCTGCTTAAATTTGAGCACTACGCAGCTGCAGCAGTGTCTCCTCGTGCATGAGAATCTCGTTGCCGTAAAGGTACGCGCATGCGCAGATCTTTCCGTCTTTTGTTGGAAGGGAATGACTGGCGTTTTCAATGCTCTCTGCTACAGCATCGCAACATTTTTAGGCGATTCCTCTGAATACAGTACAGTGGGTGGATACAGCTCTAAAAGAGGATTTGGCGATTCAAGACGGTGTCCTGAAGCGGTCGATTGTGTGATCAGAGCGTCTGGGTGTGGAGTTGTTTTATTTCGCATGTGTGTCACAGCTAGAAAGAACAGCATAACGGCCTGACAAAAGTTATTGATTCCGATGCTAACGTCTCTGTTTACTCGTTTATGATCGGCGTACCACGATAAGAGTTCGTCCCTAAGCAAAAGCAAGGTTTATACGTTTGTGAGCGAATAATCGTTCTTTAAATGATTCGGGCAACTCGGTAGTTCCGGTTAACTTTGCGTGCAGCTTTAAAGTGAGTCATTCATCCAGCCCAAATTCAAACGGCTGCTCTGACGGCGTTAGATTCGGCGAATTTAGCGAGGATTTACTTCACGCGATTTCTGTGGGTCTCCAGGCCGAGGTAGTTTGTAGTTCATGTTTGATACGTGTTGAATTTGTTCACGTTTATAACATGGCAATGAGTTCGCAGTCGAAAGTTACGGTCTATTAGAGCGCCTCAACGGCTCACATGCTGTTTTAGCTTTCACGTGCTAACTGTTAAGTCTCTAATATTTGCACATTAACAAACAAATGGAGATTCTATCGTTATTTCTGTAAATGTACGAATGTTTCACCACACTTAAAGGGATAGTTCACCCTAAAATGAAAAATCCCGTCATTTCCTCGCCGTCGCCTCGTGTCGACTCAAACATGCATGACTTTGCTCAGTTTAACAGAAGTTTTTGTTATCATTGATGTCTGCTGTAATATCACTTTTTCTTCTACGTTTCACAGAAGAAATGAGAATTGAGACAACTATTTTAAAAAAAATTGGTGTGAACTATCTCTTTAAAAGTACCAGACGGTAATGTTTTCGCACATGTGCTGTGGTACTACCATGGATTATTTTCAAATTAGTACTTCGATGTACCATGTAAAGTATTAGTGTCTGATACAGTCTTATTCCTTTTTCTTCCTTGCACAGAATCCTCTTCGATTAACCCATCATGGCTGATCTTGATACTGATTTCACCAGTGGAGATGCTGGAGCTTCTCTGACCTTCCCAATGCAGTGCAGTGCTCTGCGTAAGAACGGCTTTGTGGTGCTTAAGGGACGTCCATGCAAGATTGTGGAGATGTCTACTTCCAAGACTGGCAAGCATGGACACGCCAAGGTATCACATTAATAAACTTGCCAAATTTCATAATTCATGGCATGTGATTGAATCAGTGAAAGTCCTAAAAGTCCTCCTTTTCAGGTGCACATGGTTGGAATTGACATATTTACTGGAAAGAAAAATGAAGATATCTGTCCCTCCACCCACAACATGGACGTTCCTAATATCAAGAGACTGGACTATCAAGTAAGATAATCGACCTTAGGCCTCGTTTTTCAATGTTCATCCGCCATGATTAATGTGTAAGGATTGGATGGGCAACGTGATTTGTCTTCAGGAATTTGCTCTACTCAAAAAATGTCTACATCTAATCTATTCTGTGGCTTTTTGAATTAATGTGTTTTCTGCTTTTCCTTTGGCACAGCTGGTTGGCATTACCGATGGCTACCTTTCCCTGTTGAAGGATAATGGAGATTTGCGTGAGGACCTCAAGCTGCCTGATGGGGATCTGGGCAAAGAAATAGAGAGCAAATTTGAATCTGGGGATGAATTTCTGGTCTGTAGCTGTTATATGCTTTCAAAATCACATGAATTTGTATACTGTGAGCTAGGTCTCTCTTTTTTTTTTTTTTAAGATGAGGAAGATTTATTAATCAATTAAATTTAGATGGGGAGCTTCAGTCTTGCTCTGGCAAAGCAGCCCTTATTGCATGTAGAAGCTGTTCATGGTTTCACACCATGTCAGTATTATCATAATTTCAGAAAAAGCATGCATGTCCTCATAGAACTTGTGATTACAATTTTCAGAGTGCTCTGACTTGTATTGTCTGACGTTCGCAACATCATTTGAAAATGATAAATTATAGCTCTTCCCCCCCCATTAATGTTAATGATTTAATGCAAGAATAACCTAAAAAATAAGACATGCACTAGTTTAATGTTGCTAGCATCTAAATTCCCACTCCATAAACTATTCATTTACAGTAATACCTTGAGATACGAGCATAATCCTTTTCCAGAACAGAGCTCGTAACTCGAATTGCTTGTATCTAAAATAATTTTATATATTTAATAATTTAAAGCAAAAATTTGCTAGAAGTCTTGCTCATATTTCGGGATGATCGTATCTCAAGGTATTACTGTTCGTAAGGCATTTGCATAGTTGTCTGTTGATTACTCAAATTACACTGATACATTTTAGTCATGAACGCATACATCCTGAATTAAGTGTTTTCTTATGAAAACATGCATATAGTAGTATTTTAATGCATTTACATTATTCCTAAACAGCATATAAATTAAACAATTAGTGATGCGCTTGTAGCTTTATTTTAAAACTTATTTTTTTTTGTAGAAGGGGCAGGGAAACATTAGCTGAACTTTAGTCTCTTAACATTTTAGCTTATTAGTGATAACTTTAGTGTGTTTTGGTTGATACAATTTTTACATTGTTTGAAGTCAAATCATAATTGGTGAACCCCTGTTAAACCCACCTCAAGTATTTTTTTGGGAATGCTTAATTTAGTTGTCACTATTAACTAGCTGCTTATTAGCATGCATATTATTAGGATATTGACTGTTTGTTAGTACACATTAATGCCTTATTCTGCATGACCATATTCTACTTCCCTTAATCTAACCCCATACCTAAATGTTAAATGCTTTTAATAAGCAGCAATTAGCAGTTTGAGTTTGGTTGGTTAATAGTGAGATTTGGAGCAAATACTAAGGTGTGAACTGTTTAAGCCTAAATCTATTTTGCTCTTTAATCTAATGTTTGTGTTTCTTTCCATCTTGTAGGTGTCTGTGTTGGCTGCCATGGGGGAGGAGTGTCCCATTGCCATCAAGCCCATGAGCTCATAATGAACAAAGCTGACGGGCTGGTTGAGTGAGGGCCTCTAAACCACAAATATTACATTTTTAGTTCTAAAAGTCACCAAAGCCACAGCCTTCACATACCACCTAGAATCGTGTTAAACATTTCTGTTGAAACAGTAAAGATGCTGGACCTTTTGACCCGTCTCATGAGGTGTTGTTTAATCAGGATATTTCATATCACAAAGGGTTTCCTGCACGCTTTTCTTTATTATTTTCCCCTCATTCATTCCTTTTTCATTATACAGATGCACTTTTATCATTCATTATTAAAAATGGGAAGTTTTTTTTTTTTGAGCTCTACTTATTGCAGAAACCTTTTTATTCATGCCGATGGGCCTTAAACTGTTGCAGATCAGGCAGCAGATTACCTCTATGAATCTCACTGACTAGTTTGCCGGCATTTGGTACATTTACATTCGTGCCAAAGCCTGTGTCTCAGGTAGGCTAGGATTTGTCTGAATCTCTAACAGCTTGGCACTTGTTGGAGTGACTGGCAACTACCGATCCTAAGGCAGAAAACAGACTAAAAAATTTACTGACGTTTAATCCAGACCAAATATAATATAGATGATCTAAATTGCAAAACTTTTTTCTTTACGTAAATCTGTGTAGTTTTACTCCACCTGAGCTTTCCAGGTTTTCTTTAGTTTTAAGTTTACAGCATTTGTCCCTGCATAATTAACACTTATTTTGTTAGCAAAGCAATAACCCAATATCTTTGTTACATCTTTTTAGTAGTAAGGGAAGATGATTATAAGAAGGGCCTTTGAGCTTTGCACTGGTTAACCTGCTGTGATGCAGCAGTAATGAATGCCCTCTGTAACATACTCTGTTTACAGTAGCTTTGCTATACAACAAATTTTTATGCTGCATAAATTAGCTTATTTTTTGTACTTACAGACAGGCACAGTGTGCACACTAAAGGGCTTCAATATCAACATTTTCTTTAGAGTTCACACTCTATAGCATCTTACTTGCATGCACCTGGCTTGTTTACTGGTATAAAGGCTTTATTTGTTTGCCCTCCTCCCCTCACCACACACTTTTAAGGCCACAGTTTGCATTTGGCTCATAAAAAAAAAAGTTTTTGTAGTAGAAAGCATTTTTATTTACTCTGAAATTCCTTTTTTGATGTAGAAGTTAGGAACGTGGATATTGTATCTTTGCATTTGGGTTCCTCTTAGTTTTAGTTTTGACTCGATTTATTTTTTGTTAATTTGTTTACTGTAGGATGGACCAGCAAATGAGAACTCTTGGTTGGGCAGAATGTTTTTCTTAAGAGGTATTTTCAGCTTTGTCGGGTGTTATCTTCCAATGTTCTCTGTTTCAACTAGTTTTCATTATTGTTAATCTAGCTCTCGTATAAAAGGTGGCCGTAGATCTGAGAGTTCAAATAAGTGGAAAGTATTGTATGACTGTACAGTATTGAAAAGATTTCACGTTGGCATATAAAACTCAGCGAGTCTCTCAGGTTTCCAGTGTTCAGTTATTTTGCTGTTTGTAGTATTGGTCCTAAATATCCCTGTAAAATACCTCTGTCTCTATCTGCAAATCATTAGTGTTCATGCTTGTTAGTGAATTGCGCGCGCTATATATATATATATATATATATATATATATATTCATTTACATTATTGGTTCTCTTAAATTCAGCAGCTTGATTATGAGTTATAGACAGAAAGAAACATGGGTCATTAGTGCGGACTGTAAGGAGATGCTTAATCAGACAAGCAGTAGAAATAATAGTGTTCAGTGTTTTCCATATGGCTAGATGAATGATAATTGTAATAAACCATAAATTGGGATATGAGGGGAGCAATTATAATAAACTCAACTGAAAAATGCATCAGCTTTTGTGGGTTTTTTGTGTTTTTGTTCAGTTCTGGAAAGACATTTTGTGTTTTATATTTTTCTTTGTGGTTTGTTTTAAATATGTTATGCTTACCAAGATATAAAAAATGCTGTTGGCTAATATTTTCAAACATTATTATAAATTAAGTAATTTAATAAAGTAATTAATGTAGTTTAAGATAGAAAGGCAATTTCCTGTGATGGGAAAAAGAAATTCAACATCATTTAGTGATCAGTCTTTATTGTCACATGATCCTTCAGAAATCATTTTAATATACTGTTATGTTCTCAAAAACATGTATTATTATTGTTAACAATTGTGCTGCTTAAGATTTTGTAGAAATTATGATACAAATATTTTGATGAATAGAAAGCACCGAAGAAATGCATTTATTTGAATTAAATGTTAAACTCATGCAATGCTCAAAAAATTAAGGGAACACTTAATCACAGTATAACACTGTCAGTTAAACTTCAGGGATCTCATCATAAGTAATTTCCAGTGAATCAGTTTTATCTGCTTTGATGCAAATGAAATTAATAACAGGTGCATTGGAGAATGATTTCAACAGCAAGAGAATGATTTTGATAAAAGTGGAGGCCTTAAACAATTCCTGACTGATTTATCTTTAGTTTTGTTGAGGTCCTTGTCACTGTTTGTTGCCCGAGGCAGTATCTGCATCCCAATCAGGCAGTCCTGCTCCTCTAGGATAACACAGCTACAGGTGCTGGTCATATAATTAGAATATCATCAAAAAGTGAAACTTATGTTATATTCATTCATTACACACAGACTGATATATTTCAAATGTTTATTTCTTTTAATTTTGATGATTATAACTAACAACTAAGGAAAATCCCAAATTCAGTCTGAGAAAATTAGAATATTACTTAAGACCAATACATAGAAAGGATTTTTAGAAATCGTGGCCAACTGAAAAGTATGAGCATGTACAACACTCAATACTTTTTTGGGGCTCCTTGTGCCTGAATTACTGCAGCCATGCGGCGTGGCATGGAGTCGATCAGTCTGTGGCACTGCTCAGGTGTTATGAAAGTGGCCTTCAGCTCTTCTGCATTGTTGGGTCTGGCATGTCACATCTTCCTCTTCACAATACTGTACCCCATAGATTTTCTATATGGTTAAGGTCAGGCGAGTTTGCTGTACTGGTTGCTTTGGCACTGTGTGCAGGTGGCAAGTCCTGTTGGAAAATGAAATCTGCATCTCCATAAAGTTGGCCAGCAGCAGGAAGCATGAAGTGCTCTAAAACTTCTTGTAATATGGCTGCGTTGACCTTGGACCTCAGAAAACACAGTGGACCAGCAGATGACATGGCACACCAAACCATCACTGACTGTGGAAACTTTACACGGGACCTCAAACAACATGGATTGTGTGCCTCTCCTCTCTTCCTCTAGACTCTGGGATTTCCAAAGGAAATGCAAAATTTACTTTCATCAGAGAACATAACTTTGGACCTCTCAGTAGCAGTCTAGTCCTTTTTGTCCAGGCGAGACGCTTCTGACGCTGTCTTCTGTTGAGGAGTGGCTTGGCACAAGGAATGCGACAGCTAAAAGCCATGTCTTGCATATGTCTGTGCGTGGTGGCTCTTGACTCTAGCTGCATTCCACTCTTTGTGAATCTCCCCCACAATTTTAAATGGGTTTTGTTTCACAATCCTCTCCAGACTGCGGTTATCCCTATTGCTTGTACACTTTTTTTCTACCACATCTTTTCCTTCCCTTCGCCTCTATTAATGCGCTTGGTAGTGATGTGACGTTTGACACCGAGGCTTCGAAGCAAAAAACGACACATCTCACAGTGAAGCACTGTATCGGAGCGTGATTCATTTGGCCATAACCACGTGATCAGTGACGTCCGAAGCTTTGTTTTCTCTCTCAACCACGTGACTGCTTCGTAATCTGATTCAAATGTAGCGCGAACCCCTTGCGCAGGTTTTGAGTGTCATGCACTTCGGTAAAACGGTGGTGAACTGACTCGAAACAGAGGATAAGCTTTTTTGAATTTTGAGCATGTAACCAGCCAAGAAAAGAGGCCGCTCGGAAGTCTGGCAGCATTTTCGGGTTGTAACAAATAAAGTAAGCTCATTGTTGTTGTTGTTGTATGAATTCATAGGTTTAGGACCAAGGCTAAAGTTTATGTAAATAAGGCTGCATGTGTTGATCAAAGTAGATTCATAAAAATAGTTTCTATACACATTCATTTGTCCCATTTATTATTTTGTTTCATAAATTCATTAATAGGCTAATTTGTCAAAATTAATAATAATTTATAATAATTGCTAATAATCACATTAACAAATGACAAAACAATTTTTTATTGCTTTTGTGGATTTCTCAAAGTGAATTTTTACATGAAACAGTAAAAAAAAGAATGTGTCCTGGCACAAGCTGCTCTTCAAACTTTGACCACAAGATATCGGTAGTGTGCACCGTGTTGAAAAGCTTCGAGTAATGAACCTTTTTACGATACAGTTGAGGGGAAAGCCTCGGTGATTCACAAAGCTTCATTTCGCCATCACTAGCGCTTGGACACAGAGCTCTGTGAACAGCCAGCCTCTTTTGCAATGACCTTTTGTGTCTTGACCTTCTTGTGCAAGGTGTTAGAGGTCATCATTTGGCCAACTGTCAAGTCAGCAATCTTCCCCATGATTGTGTAGCTTACAGAACTAGACTGAGAGACCATTTAAAGGCAGGTGTTTTGAGTTAATTAGCTGATTAGAGTCGGGCATCAGGTGTCTTCAATATCGAACCTTTTCACAATGTTATAATTTTCTGAGATACTGAGTTTGGAATTAGTTGTCAGTTATAATCATCAAAATTAAAACAAATAAACATTTGAAATATATCAGTCTGTGTGTAATGAATGAATATAATATACAAGTTTCACTTTTTGAATGGAATTAGTGAAATCAACTTTTTGATGATATTCTAATTATATGACCAGCACCTGTATACATGGCGTCGCAAGGTGTGTTTCCCAGCACGGTTTCAAGAGTATGGAGGAGATACATGAATGAGATCCAATGTATGATTTAAGTGTTCCCTTCATTATTTCTTACTTATTATAAAATATCTAATTATATATACTGTCATTAGATTTCACCATTGAATGTACCTTGTTGAATAGAAGTTTTTATTTCTTAAAACAAAAAACTTTTGAAAGTAATTAATGTAGTGTATATACCCAATTAGATTTTCTCCCCATGTCTTTCTGAATTGGATATGGTATATTTCCTTAAAAAAAACTGTAAGATTTAACTGTAACTAAATAACTGCAGATGTGTGCCAATGTACCACAGAATGAACCATTTTCTAAAGCACTTCCTGTAGGATGTCATGTACATTTGTGGTGATTTCTTTAACTTCTGTTGTTCCACTAATAAGGTAACCGTAAAGCAGTGGGGGGAACATCACACCAAAATAAGCAATTACAGCCAAAGCTTTACATAGCTACAAATATTACATTTCATATGGATTAGCAGTATTTGTTTTCCAGTAAGGGTGACCACAATGAATGGCTGACTCATAAAGAATCCCAGTTTACCAAAAATCCTTCAAAAAGAACAATATTCCACAGAAATTACAATTGCTTACTTGTTCTGTAGCCTTTGACACTGTCTTAAACATTGTGCCCAAGCGCGCCCAACAGCATTCAGTTCTGTGGTATTTTGTTGAAATGTGCCAGCTTTGAAGGCAGAAACAAAAACGCTATTTTGCATGTCACTCTGAAGTTGGCAAGCTTCTTAGCTTTCAATAATGTGCTTCTGATCAGGTTTTTTTTTTTTTTTTTGACAGCTGACCTTCATTTTTGCAAGCCTTGAAGATGCTTTGGCAGAGGTTTCAGTCAGCAACTTTTGGGCAATTTTAAACTTCGGATTGCTGTCTTTGATACATTGCTTTATGTGTTTTACTTTCTGCACATTTTAACATATTCATCGCAAAAAGTCCTGTGATATTATAGCCGTGTATTTCCCTTTTAATCGTCGTCATGTTTATAAAATACTGTAGCCACTAGAGGTCAGTAAAGCACAGGAAAACTACCACATCTAGATTTGCCCAACCTGCTTTTGATTAAGAATCTGAGATGTGAAATTTATCTTCTTTTTTTAAAGCTTTTCTCCTGTTTACATATGAGTATTCTAATAGGAGCCCCGAGGCATTGCCAAATGGTTCCTATATAGAAATGGTGTTCTGCTATACATTTCAGAGACAGATTGGGAATTAAAGTGCTCTGTTTACATTTCCCAACTCTGAAATAAGAATGTACATTCAAGGGGCCAGAATAAGACACAGATTAAATGCAGATGTAGATGCCTTTCTGTCCATATGTTCTTATATGTATGAGAGAGAGAGAGAGAGAGAGAGAGAGAGAGAACACCACATCCATTAGTTTTAATGGTGCACAAATCCAGGGGTGATTCTTGTTGGTCCTCATTTGTACCGCTGCACATTGTTTCCAGATGGAGAAGAATCTGTCATTTATTTCTTAGTCCTTATTTCATTTTTGGAAACATGCAGAGCTTGACAGCTGTTCTCACAAGTGAAGATGATCACATTTAATATAAGAGTGTACATGCGGTTTCTTTCTTTGAAAACAAATTTGTATTATAATAGCTTGAGATGTGGCAGTTTGTATCCATTACAGCAGGGACTTCAGATCTAAGACTAAGACATATGTGTTTTATGATTAAACTGTCTGGTGCTCTAGATAGACTAAAAATGATTTAGGTTTTTAGTTTTCAACAAAACATTTTCTCAATTTTTATCTTTTTCATCAAAGGTCAAACTGTAAAATGCATTGAAAGGTGTTAACATATAATAATAATTTAATAAAATAATAAAATAAGGTTCTATAATAATTTATATTTGTATTTTTTCAAAGAAGAAGGAAAAAAAGCTTTAAACTTGAACCAGTATAAGGAGGTTTGCGTATCTCAGCTGTTTTAAACTGGTCTAGCTGATTTCACAGTCTGTTTAGCCTACTGGTCTACTAGTTTGACAAATGCCCAAAACTTTTCTAACCTGAACAATTCAAACTTATTGAATGTTTTTTTTTTTTTTTAGTTGTCTGTCTATTTAAAAAAGAAAGCTTCGCTATGACTTTAAGTGTCATTAAATTAATGGGGCATATTCCCTGATGTGTGTTCTGTTAGAGAATAATGCTGACCTTGACTCCACTCTCAAAGCCACCTGCCATCTGAAGTCTGTTTACTTATGACCCATGATTTCAACTAAAATCATGGTATTTATAAGGTATTTTGTTTTAACGGGGAAAACAAGGACAACTGAGTAAGACAACAGACCAAAGCCTTCCAGCGATAAGAAAGAAAAAAAGCCCACTTCTTCCTGTTACGGTATTTGCCTCTCTAAGGGTCACTGAATTATGAGTCATTGTGCTCCTGTGAAGTTAGAGCTAATTCATACCAGGTCCTCTTGTCACCTCACCCTGATCCCAGGCCAGTGATAACCTCACAGTAATGTAGTGCTGCTACAAATTTGGTTTGAGCCCAGATGCTTCGATTACTATCTTTGATGATGGGATTTGATTCCACCCTGAAAGCAGCCGGTTTCCCAGACAGACAGATTTCAGACTTTTAAATGTGGACTTTAACTTTTACAATTTATTGTTACTGAACAATTCCTTTTTTTCTTGAATTTGTTATTAATTTATCAAGAATTAAAATATAATAAATACATAATTATTCTTTAAAAATAATTTTAAATCTTGCAAATTGATGACTTTAAGAAACGCATAGACTATCATCTAACAGTTGCAGTAGGTCTGTCCTCAATGGTCTAAAGTTTTAATTAAAAATAAACTAAAATTAAAAACTTAGAAAATAGTTTCAGTTATGACTTTTTTATCACTTGATCTAGTCTATTTAATTTTGTATCAAAATCCAATGTTATTCTTGTTGATCGAGATCTGGTCGAGCGATTCGCGGAGAGCTTTCCCTGCGCGTGAAATCCTTCAAATTCAAACAAACCAATGAGAACGCGGGACAATGATGACGACACACAACAATAGAGCGCAAACCAATGAGAACGTGGGACAGTGATGACGACATAACGATCGAGGATCCTGTGGATCCGCTAAGTGAGCGGCAGATTTGAACTAAATTATCTTCGTTTGTCAAAATAAATGACGAATCGAAGTTAATACATACATATTACAGTACTAAAATTTTATCATAGTGTTAATGACTTGTAGCTCGGTGACATGGGAAGCCCACAGCGAACGATTTTCATTCCTTGGCTGACTGGCTTACTTTTGATAGAAACGTAAGTTAATCCCCCATAACTGACTGTTTTTTATAAACATGGGGTGCCCAATTGTGTTCCTGTAGATCTACTTATTTGCAGAGTTCAGATCCAACACACCACTTTTCAATCTTAATTGTAACTGTGTATGTTCCAATATAACTGGTCCTAAACACTTCCCTCGTCTTCAGCTGGTCGTACAAACATAGAACTCACACTAATAAATTGGTCTAATTAACAGAGACATCTACATAAATAACTTTCTTTTTTTGTACATTAAAATGAGATTAAAAATTTGAGATTAAAATGAGATTAGAAATTTACACTAACGTTCAGAAGTTTGGAGAAAGAAGAAAAAGAAATGAATTGTATACAAGGTTGCAGTAAATTGATCAAAAGTGACAGTAAAGTTTTAACATTTTTCAACAAAAATGTCTATTTTAAATAGATGCTGTTCTTTTGAACGTTGTATTCATCCTGATTCAATCAGCACAACTGTTTAAAAAAAAACTCAATAACAATAAAGTAATGTAATATGAAGTGTTTCTTGATTTCCAAAGGATCATATGACACTGAAGACTGGAGTAATGGTGCTGAAAACACAGCGTTCCTGTGGTATGTACACATTCAGTCATGTTCCTTTTCACTTGCCAGTGTCTCCTCCTATACTGCTTATGGTTTCTTTGCAAAGGACGCTGCAGATGCTCTGGTGCTTGAGTAAGCACATTTCTAGGCTTTTTGCCATACTATACAGCATAATGTAAGAGTTGGCACTTGTCTTCATATTTCACTGTGAGGAACAATAGTGTTGGGACGCGCTGACTTTCAGATCTAGTTGAGTGTAAGTGGATTTGTGTATGAGAAAATAAAACCGTGATCTCATTAGAACATGAAAATGTTTATCTGGTAGACATAATTGTTTGTTTGGGAGAATAAGCAACATACAAGTGACATCATTATCTTCTTTAGTCTTATGGATGTTGTCATTTTCTTTAAAATTTGATTATGGCTTTTCCATGAGTTCAGATGGTCTCACAATTACTTCAGCATGTCAGTTGTTCACAGATGCCCTTGCTACATGTTGTATTATAATGTTGTTAATCTGGCCTCATTTTTGGGAGTGATTTTTGTCATTTTCCTTTGCTGATCAACTCTTTTAGCAGCTTTTTCAAATAGTGACTCATCACTTTTCTCATTCTTTTAAAATTACTCTCTCACACGCACATAAAAACATGTAAGGGTCCTACACTATTAAAAATAAAGGTTCGGTTGATGGTTCCATGAAGAACCTCTAACGTCATTGAACCTTATCGTAACACAAAAACGTCTTTATAGTGAAAAAAGTTTCTTTAGATTATTAAAGTGCTCCTCACGCTAAGAAAAATGGTTTATTGAAAGGTTCTTTGGGAAACCAAAATGATTCTTTTATGGCTATTACTGCTTTTAGGATCTGTATTTTTCAAGCAAGTACTATAGAACAGTTCACCGATCCTTTTCTAATTTCCTTTCTGACTCACTTTGGTATTCACCCCCTGCCTGTCTGTTTAAGGGTCAAGAGTAGTGGGTGTATGACCAACCAAGTTGTATCAAGCTCTGGAAAGAGAAAATATGTGGGAAATGGTAGGATGAGTGGATAGATCTGTTATAGATTGGCCACTTGGTTTGCTTAGGATGTTGTTCTTTTATCTGGACTGTGTGTTTGTTTGCCCATGTGGGGGTGATGGATTACATTTCCTCTAGACTCAGACTTGACACTTCCATCACTCACTCCTTAGGCTCCCTTTGAAGTGCACTATTATGGAAGCATGAGAGGTGAAGCTCCAGATGATAAGCTTGATAGACTTTTAAAATACTTTTTTGACATTTTAAATGATGTAAAATAAAAAAGAAAGATTATCATTAATAAAATAAGTAAATTTGTGAATGACCATGTGATCTCCTTTGTAGAGACAATCAGACGGATTAGACGGACAATCAGTTCTTCTTCCATAGAATTTTTTTTCTTTGTACATTGTCAAATCATGCTGGAGAACATGATCATGGGTTTCAACACAAATTTTCCTTCCCTTCTCTCTGTTTAATCCATGTTTGGGAGGAAATGAGAGAGGCAAAACATCAATGCTCCACCCTGCCTGAGGAGGCATGGTCTCGCTCAGAGTTTTCCAAATGACATGATCGTATGAAACTGACCTACTCTTTGTTGTTGATTAGCTTCCTCAAAGTATCTATTCTGCACTCTAGAGAGGTATACAGATTAAGATATGGTGTACCTCATTTTTTTGGGAAGAGAAAAAAGGTCCACGACTAAAGGGCCATGGCTCTAATCTCTATTAAGATATTTGTTTTTCAAATGGTTTTCTGTAGAAAATGTTTTTTATTCTTCTTTTTTATTCTTGCAGTATGCTTATGTTAAAATATGGTTTTAGCCTTGTTTGATATGCTGCCCACCCAACCAAGCACAGGTAGAATTCTTAACACAATTTTCTTTTAAGATACAGCAGTTATATGAAGGTTATATCAAATCAGCTTTACATTTGAGTTGTATCTTCAAGACATTCTTTAGTTAAAATCTTTTTCCTTCTATCTGCTGTCTGAGCAGGTGTATAAACATTTCAGATGGCCAGAGGCTTTATTTGTCAGGATGTTCTGGAAAGAATGGGTTGAGAGCAGCTCAGACTGGATCTTCAGCTGTACTGTCAACAGTAGTCCAATGTGTTCTTCTTGAACTCTAGTGCAGCTCCTGTTTGAAGAAACCTCCAGGCATTTCCTGAAGAGGCATGGTTCCGCTAGTTTTCTAATCACATGATCTTGTTTAACAGACATACTCTCTGCTCTTGATTAACCTCCTCAGAGCCCTGGGGTTTTGCCCCTACTGTTATCATAATTAATTTTAAATATCCCCCCCCCCAATACATTAAAATGTTCTGTACTTAATTTTTGGACATTTTTTTCATAACATTTCCATACGTCTGGCATTGACATTATTGACATTATTCATCAGTGTGTAACGACTGGAAACCAGGAAAAAGGAAAAATCAAAAAGGGAAAATGGAAACAGTATAATAACAGCCAGCGGTAGAGCGAATGATTTACAATTTATCGGAATGAAGATCTTTTGATACTTTTTCTACTTCTTGCTATTGAAGTGGCATCACCACCACTTTAAACAGGCTTTTTCTATTGGCTCTTAACTCTCCTCACTCAAAAACAGACTCCTCCTCATGTGTGTGTTTGCGCACTCACACCAGAACAGCATGCACACAACAATGTACACCATCTTAAAGGTATATTCCCAACATAAACATAACAAAGTGGCCGTTACAAGTGTTATGTATTCACTGTATAACAGTTTTATTTTTTATTTTTAATAATTCTAATATTTCAGCACAAACGTTTTTCAATTAGTTGCAAAGGCAACATATCAGTTTTTTTGTTTCATTTGTTTAAAAAATATATTTTTAATCATATTTCAGCTTTATTTCAATTAACAATTCTTTTTTAGTATATTTTTTGTTAAACTGTTAACTTAGCATTTGTTAACATACACTTTTATGTGTAAAACTAATTTCAAAGATGAAAATTAAGGATACACCATTTATTTAGACAAAGTCTTGTACTGGCTATTTTTCATTTTCATAATGAGAAAATAATTATTGCCTGAATTACGAATTTTAATACTAGTGCATCTGTAAATATGGTCTATTTATTCTCTTTGACTGTAAGCAGTATTTCAGAAGCACTGGTATGCTTTCATAAAATGCCCTTCAAGCACATATGGCTCTGTGTTTTCCAGCGAATCAATAAGCATGGCTTCAGGGGAAGAGAGAAGTATAGACAGAAGGGGATGATGGAAGCTTGTCTGTATTGAAAACAGATGAGACAGAATTTCTTTAAAGAAGCTTAATAGCTTAAAGGAGCCTTAGGAGTGCTAGTTCGGCAACCTCACTCGGCAAGATCAGAACCGGCTTATTCTTCTCATTCTAGACAAACTGCACTTAAAAATTAGTATTTTTATTGTTCATCCTAATAAATCTGCCATAAACAGGTGCGTACCGTGTCTGTCATGTCTCTGTTTACTCTCTGGTTCATCTCATGCTCTACCAGTGTTTTTCCACCCAACTGTCATATATTCTCCTTGATATGCTTCCTCTGGGGTCGATTTTTAAGAAACACAGTATCTCCTTTCACTGCTACGCAGACAATACCCAAATCTATCTGCCCCTGGGATCCAACAGCCTGGGTTTGGATTCTCTGTTGGCTTGTCTAGCGGATGTAAAGGCTTGGATGTCCCTAAACGTTCTCCACCTCAATGAAAAAAAAAAAACTGAAATGATAATTTTTGAATCTTCAGAAGCTACTAGCTCCGTGTGTTTAAATTTCGGACACTTGTCCATTGGTATTAACCAAGCATCTTTGAACTGTCTGCAAATGGTACAAAATGCAGCTGCTCGGCTCCTCACTGGTGTGCGTGAACAAGAGCACATCACTCCTGTTTTGAAATCCCTTCATTGGCTACCAATTCGGTATAAAATTGATTTTAAAGTCCTGCTGCTTGTTTTAAAATCTTTAAATGGATTATCTCCAACATATATTTCAGATCTTTTATCCCTTCACAATCCTGGAAGGCCTTTTAGGTCATCCAACCAGAGACTGTTAAATGTTCCTCGGGCAAGATTAAAATCAAGAGGAGATTGCGCCTTTGCCGTTTCTGCACCAAAACTTTGGAACAGCTTGCCTGTTATTATTAGAACTGCCTATAAACTGCAGGAGTTTACAACTAATCTCAAAACTTATCTTTTTTGTTTGACTTTTAATTGTAGCTGGTATGTGCTGTGTCTGTTCTGTGTTGTAATCTCTGTTGTATAAAATGTTAAATGTTGACTGTACTTGATGCATGTACAGCACCTTGGTCAACGACGGTTGTTTTAATGGTGCTATGTAAATAAAGTTGAGTTGAGCTGTTTCGTCATCAATCACCTTGTTAGTCTAGTCGGATATGTCTTGTTCCCTCAATCAGCCCTTGTTTATATCTACCCTGTGTTTTCCTTCCGTCTTTGTCTGTTATCGTTGTTTGCACGCCATGTTCTCTCTTTAGAAATGTTTTTGCACTATAGTTATATTCAAGTTCTTCCTGGTCTCCTTGCCTTAATCCTGGACCACACTACAACCATGACAAGGTGGTTCTGGGGACTCATTTATAAAACTCGCATACGCAAATATTTGAACTTAGATTGTGCACACTCTAAAATTCATGGCAATGTTCATATTAATAAAAACGGGCCTTGTCAGGGTCTAAGTTGACATATACACTTTTTTAGTTTTTTTTTGTCCATTTGTTTGTTCTCTGAATCAAGAAATGGTTAAGAAATGATTGTAAGATTGAATGTAGGATGGTTTCTGCACAATATTTTGTAAATCAGGCATCTGGAGAGCAACTATACAGAGCCCATCAGCTCCTGAGAAGCGTTTGATTAATTTTGGTGTGAGAGGTCTTGTCTTTTACTAATCCTGGATCTATAAAACCCATTTCTACTGTTACTTTCATGGGCTACTACTTTAAATGATCTCTATTGAGTGATAGTCTAAGCTGTGCTTTACTCACATGATGTGGTTTAGGCTGCTGTTTTCAAAGAAGGTCAAACACAAGACAGAGTCATAGTGAAAACAATACAGCAGCACTACTCCTACGTTTAGTCGCTTTGACATGGGGAGGACAGATTTGTGCATCGAAAGAGATAAAAGCTTGTAGTTCAACAAGGTCACTTTCATCAAACACTCATGTGAAGACCATTTCTAAGATGTTAAATTGGCTAGGTGGAGTTTTTCTCCATGAGACATGTTTTCCTTTCATAATTTTTTGATTTTCATGTTTATAGAATGATGGAGTGTGTGGAGAACATCTCCTGTGAATAGCTTGGAGTAATTCTCCATCTGAGCAGAGAGAGGAAAAAAAAAGAAAGTAAAACCAAGAAAATGATTAAACTTGGAATATTTAAACGTTTTCTCAGGTAAAGCCTCTAATCTCTTTGAAGAGGGTCCAAGTTTAAACTATATCAGTAATTTATATATATATTTATATATTTGGCAGTGTTGTGAAATCCAGGTGACGAACAGCCTGTTACTTTCTAAGGGCATCTTACGTAAGACTGCTTAATGTGGTATGTAAGACTATTTTTCTACTTCAACTAGTTCGGACTGCCTTGCGGACTGTTTGGACTCAGACTGAATGAAATGTTCCTCATGGAAGCAAAATCAACTGCACATGTTATGCTCTATGCTTGTTTTAAGAGTTGAGCTGTACAGAGTTAAAAAAATAACAGCTCCGGAATACAGTACACCCAGGTTGAAGGCCGGTGTTCTCGTGGGAGTGGTTGATATTTTTGCTTGGCCTTGACAGAATGTCATCACTTTATTTGTGAAAGGTAATCGCTCTGGACGCGCCATGTTAATGGATAGTCATATACGTAATTTATGATTACAGTAACAGAATGTTCCATAATTTTCATATACTGTTGTACATTGTTACTGTACTATTAATCTTAAATGCAAACTTCACAGTGATTATAGATTTTCCCCTTGTTTAAAGTGAGTCACATTTTATTTTTTGGGATTTAGAATATAATACCTAGCTTATTTAAAGCCAAACCTGTTTCAACAGTTATTGTTGATGCTAATTTGCTTATGTTTTTTATTCTAAACAAATATGAAAATTAGATGATACTTTAAGAAATTAATTTTCTAAATTTGTGTTATTGATCATATTTTGAAGAATTACTTTCCATTTAAAGTTTTTATTTACCTCAAAATTGTCATAACTTGATCTTCTGGTGATTGTTAAATCCACCACCAGGGGGCAACCCTTTTGACTTCTGTATGTTTGCATTGTGAACTTCATTTTCCAGTGTCTTTTGCCTGTGCTCATGTTTGTTGTAATTACGTTCAGCTGTGTCTTATTATCTCATCAAACTCTCCCTATATAAGTCCAGAAAATATTACGGTGTTTTTGATGGCTATGTATGTGGGTGAAACTGGGGGAGGGATGAAGGGCCTGGTCCATGGACAGGAAACATGACTTGGAACTGGGATAGATTGAGTAGCCAGGGTGGAACCGACAGACCAGGTAGTCAGGGTGCATCAGGCAGAGCAAGTGACCAGGGCAGAGCCACGGGGGTAGCGTAAGTGGCAAGGGTGAAGCGGTCAGGACTGAAAAGCATCTTAGCTGAGCTAAAGACCACCATGGCGGTCTTTCTTGAAAATGCAGACAACTCTAATGCAAGAGCCTATTCACAACATTTCCACCGTGCCAGAGTCTTCAGCCAACATGGCCATCTTGCCAGACCCTCTTCACTTCATTGCCGCCATGCCAGAGCATCTTCAAGACTTGGCCACCAACCCAGAGCCTCTTCACGTCATGGCTCCCAAGCCAGAGCCTCTTCATGTCATGGCTCCCAAGCCGGAGCCTCTTCACGTCATGGGTCCCAAGCCGGAGCCTCTTCATGTCATGGCTCCCAAGCCAGAGCCTCTTCATGTCATGGCTCCCAAGCCGGAGCCTCTTCACGTCATGGGTCCCAAGCCAGAGCTTCTTCACGTCATGGGTCCCAAGCCAGAGCTTCTTCACGTCATGGGTCCCAAGCCGGAGCCTCTTCACGTCATGGGTCCCAAGCCAGAGCTTCTTCACGTCATGGGTCCCAAGCCAGAGCTTCTTCACGTCATTGCTCCCAAGCCAGATCCTCTTCACGTCATGGCTCCCAAGCCAGAGCTTCTTCACGTCATGGGTCCCAAGCCAGAGCTTCTTCACGTCATTGGTCCCAAGCCAGAGCTTTTTCACGTCATGGCCGCCCCTGAGCACAGTCCAGTGTCGGCTCCAGCCCCTGAGCACAGTACAGAATCCGTTCCTGTAAGATTTATCTTTGAGTCTGATGAAGCTTCTGAACCAAATCCTGAAAATATAATCTCCAAGCATATTCCAAAGGAACATTTTCCCCCGAATCCGCTCCAGAGATCAATCAAGTCAGTTCCTGTAAGATTTATCTCTCAAGAGTCCACTCCAGAGCTTAACCCAGTGACCGCTCTTTTCCCAGACCTCACCCTAGTTCCCTCTCTCGTCTTGGAGAGCTCGACGGAACAGTGATCCATGTCTGATTTATACAATCATTTCAACCACTTAAACTTCACCCCCTTTTTTTCTTTTTTTACAGTTGTCTGCAAACTCGCTTGCAGATCATCCGTCAACCAATCAACAACTGGTGGACCACGCCCACAAACAACTTTTTTTCTTCTTCTGATGATCAGTTTCATTATAGATGTCACCAGAACGAAGATCTTTTGATACTTTTTCTATTTCTTGCCATTAAAGTGGCTTCACCACAACTTTAAACAGGTTACACGTATTTCTATTGGCTATGTCTCACAGCTTTGTAGAAATCTTTTCCAGACAAACAGTGCTTGACTAACTCTGATAATTCAGACATGCCTTCTGATGTTGTGTTTTAGGTTCAGTTTATTTGGTTAGCACTGACATTTTCTGGAAAACAGATCAATATGCTTAAGCCCTACCGCCCCATTCTCTGGTTATTCTCATCATTTATTCACGTTCATGCCATTCCAAACTGTATAACTGCCTTTCTTCAATTTTTTTTTTTTGTGAGACATTTATCTGAAATATCTCTGAAAATCATATGGACATGGTATATTTATGATGCCTTTGTCTTAATTCAAGCTAACAGCTTTAGTCCCCATCCACTGTATTTACACGGAAATGAATGACCAGCACACTATTCCAAATTTCTTCTTTTTTTTTCTACAGAAGAAAGAAAGAAAGATATACAGGCTTGGAACAACATAAGGGTGAATATATGGCAGATGTTTTATAAGGGCCAGGATGAGACAATTTTACCAAATGATTGTATGTCTACATCAAAAGAATCTTCTTGGCATATCAGAGCAGTTCAAAGGGATAAACATTTCCACATGAGCACATGGATGTTTCTCCTAAGAAATTGTTTTGGAACAGAGGGGAAAAAGAAAAAATGTCTGCAGTTTAGCTGTGGAGGTGTTTTCATTCTACAGGTAATATATTAATATGGTAATATGAAGCCTGCTCATTTCTGTACCGTGTAGTCTCATATTAATGTGTGTGTGTGTATGTGTGTGTATATATATATATATATATATATAAAGTATTTTATTTATTTTCTGTCCCCAAAAATGCATAATTCTTAGAACTAGGACCCCTTCTTCTACACAGTACAGCAAGCACATGCTCTGGTGATTGGAAGATTCCAGACACATCAAAAATGTTTTGAAATGATAAAGGATATCCTTCTCACTGTAGCAGCCTGTGCACACAAAAAAGTGCTAAAGGTTGGGAACTTAGAGGGTGTTGAGCAACTACATTTCTCTTAGGTTTGAGCCAGAACATTGTTCCTAAAGAATGAAAACAAAATAAAAAAGCAGTTCCCAGTGCAGTGTGCTTCATATTAATGGTGTAGATAATGTTTAGTCATGGAAAAAGAGGCAAGCTGGAATATTCCGGACAGCTGCGGAATGAACTGATTAAACATCTCTCACTGTTCCTGCTGTTCAGGAACAGTGAGAGATCACTGTCGACACTGAATAATAAACATCAGTCAATTGTGAAAACAACCGGACTGTTTGTATCAGTATTTGTAGAACATCTTCAAGCATGGGAGTGTGGGAATATGAAACCTAGACTACTAAGGGCTTTACAATTAGATTTAGACTAAGTCTGTTAGACTTTTAATTGTATTTTTTGTCGCATATTTTTCCACATACTGTGTGTCTAACTCATGGAGTGGACACAGCACAGCAGAAAGAAAGATGAGTGAGTGAGTGAGATTGAGGGCTGAAATCCCAAAATTGAATTAGAAACGTCAGGAATTCTTTGATCGGGGTGAAATCCCTCCAGACCCTGGGGTACTGCTTTGAACAGATGTGTTTGAATGAGGCTTTTGAACAGGAAGTCTCAATGGAATCTGCCTTTATTCTCTCCATTACCTCCATTTAATTCTTTAAGACAGAAGTTACAGGCTCCACCTCGTTAATTAGGATATCAGTCTGCCATGCTTAACAAGCTTATCTGTATATATGTGAATAAGAACTGCCGTAGGGAGGGCTTAAAAGATTTTGATTTTATTAAACACATAGTGCAACCTAAAATTAGAGTAAATATGAACCTTTGATAATATTTGAATATTAGTTATTATAAACCTATGGTCTTTTTGGTCAATCAAAACCATCATTTTAGTTTTTGTTGTTTTTTGGTTTTGTTGTAATCTCTTATTCGAGGAAATGTTTGTTCTTTCTTGGTACTTTTGGGTAACATTTTATTTTGTATTATGCATAAATGAAATAAATGAGCTAGGTCTAAAACCTAAAAATTCATGTTACCTTTATCCTTTCAATCCTTTCTCCTTTCTCTTTATTCTGTAACAGTTGTGTGGCTTTCCTAATACAAGCACTCAATTTTTAATCAGAACTCTAACACATTAGAGAAGTGAATCATCTCTAATTAAATGCCTTTGGAATTAAATCACTAGCAGCTGCCACGCCACTCCCTAGCAACCAAACAGAGCACCCTAGCAACCAAATGCAATCTTCAGTTTTGAATGTCGTAGAGGCATTGTGGTTGGTTTATATCATTATTAAACCGTGCTACCAACATGCTAAGTTAAAGTTTCAGGTCCGACGTTCTCAAGCCAACTTCTAAAGCTTGTCTCGACAAACTTTATCCTCTAGTTCTTACTTTTGTTTTGTTTGTGTTCTTTCTTTCTGCTTATTAAACGTCAAGCCTGTCTCTCTCCCAGACTGTTCCCTTGTGCCTTATAAATATGATTCACTGGAGCATCCGTGCAGCCTATGTCAGGGGTGGGCAACTCTGGCCCTTGAGATCCACTTTCCTGCAGAAAGTACCTCTAACCCTGATCAAACTCCCATGTCTGTAGTTTTCTAGAAATCCTGTAGACCTTGATTAGCTTGTTCAGGTGTATTTGATTAGGATCTTGAGTGCCAGAATTGCCCACCCCTAGCATGCATGCCTTAAGGTCACTGAATCACCAAGCAGTGAATACATACGCTTCAAAAAAACGTTCCTCTGGTTCTATGCTCTTTGAAAGCTAAGAGCTCTAAATGGGAACATGGTTTACATTTCTAAGATAGTTTGTGCCTCTAATAGGATGTTCATCATTTGTTGATATGTATTGCCGTTTGGCAGGAAGTGTCATTCCGTACTACTCCAAGTCATGCTTTTCTACAGTACTTGTGAGACAAGCAAGCAGGGGCTAGGACACCCTATAATGCTGATGTGCAATAAATATGTAAGATCTTGACCGAGCACCCCAGTGGAGCTGCTTATTCTGGCCCCATTCCCTGATTCCACTGTTTTCTCTCTCCGCTGGTCATCTCTACTGAAACATGCAGAGCAGGCAGATCAAAGCCACTCTTCCTGGAGGCCTGAAGATGTAGATAGATCGAGTTTGCTCTCGCGAAACACAAACCCTTTCAACTGCTGTTTTGCTCCAGTGGTGTTATGATCTTCGTAACTGGATGATCAAAGTAGCAAACCTTTTCAGGACTTTGTTTCCAGCGGTAGCTCAGCTTAGCGTCTGACTCCTCACGCGTCAGTGGTGTGTGGCTCTATGGCGCTCCATCACCGCGGTCTGTATTTTTAGAAGGAATGTTAGTTTGGGAACATTCCGTTGGCATAGGCGTTTATCCATCTGCACGATGGTCCAGTACCCTCCCTCTCATTTTTCCTCCCTTTGATTCACCACGTCCCACTCTAATGTGCACCAGCTGTGAAACCTGTGCTTGTTTTGTACTTAAAATGAACAGCGTACTTGGAGATTTCCATCTACTCTGGGCTTTATGTTCTGTGCTCCTGGACTGGAGAAATGGCACTGTGTGTAATTGAGATTTTCCTTTATAAGAAAACACACATGGTTTTACACATTATGTAACACTGTTGTTTAGGGAACCTGTCAGTCAAATCACATAAGTGTATGTTATTAGTGTAAATCAAGGCTTTCTATGCTCTGAAAGAAAACATTGACATCCTGGGTCTCAGCAATGATTTTTTTTTGTTGTTGTCCTTTGTTTCATTGTGTGTGCATTTCTCTGAGACTATATGTTCCACAGTTTTGAGTACTGATGAATGTTAAAGATGACATCCAGGGCTTTTTTGATGGGTTTCTTGGAGTTTGGCCATAACCTCAGCAAAATTACTGTGAATTTTCAAAGTAGAATATGAGTATTTATGTACAAGAAAGATTGTTCATTGGCGCTTCAGGTGCATTTGATTATATCTGCTGTAGTGACACAAAATAATTTAGCAATATTACTATGAAATATGAGATATATTTATGAAATGACCCATATCAGGGACCCGTGGAAGTGCATGGCTGTGTCACAACCTGTTTTCATTTTTTAACAGAGAGCACTCACTCCTGATGGGGGAAAAACTTTCCACAGGTAGAACAGTTCAATTTGCAGTGTGCCTGGAAAAAAATCTATTTGATATTTTAACATGCTTTGTTTAGTAACTTTTAAAAGACAGAATAGATTTATCATCTTTTTATTATTTTATTGTCATTTAAATCACTCATTTGGGGGGCTGTTATGACCCTTCACAAATGCCTTTTAATCAATGTTAATCCAAAATATGTTAGCAGAGTTCAAATAAAGCACACCAGAATGCACACCAGAATGCTTACACTGATTTGGATTTAAATGATATGATATTTTTTTCAGTTTTATTCCTAATCTTTGCTGCCTTCTGGACAGGAAGTGCCCTAACTATCCTGAAAGGTTGTGACCTGGCCATAGAGTGCTGAATGCACACGGACAGCCCTAAGCAATTTCTGCAGACCACAAACTGTTCTCAGGCTGTGCCAGGACTGGCAGGCTGGCATTAGCACAGTGCCTAAATGGACATAAATTGTAGGTTTCAATCGTGTTTATAGACTTTAAGCATAACTCATGCGGTTTAAGACACTATTTAACATCCTGAATCAATTCATTCTAAAATACTATCTTATTGTACTCCCTCATTTTGTGTGGGTGATTGTTACGAAACATTAGATGAGTCTTAGGAGAGGAAAATGACTAAATGTGTGCACAGGTGCATTAACATTCACATATTTTCGTAGGGAGAATATTTTTTATATATGCAATGGCATTATGAACATACTTATTTTCTTTCTATTTTTATGTATAACCTGTCTGTCTGACTGTCTGTCTGTCTGTCTTTCTTTCTTTCTTTATTAATCTAGTTCACCCCGGTTTGAGATTGTGATGAACACAGACACTCAATTGTTTTGCATTTGCAGGCTGTTATTCTCATGTTCAGCAGTAGGGGAGTGTTTTTCCTGGTGTGCAGCCACATTTCTCCCACTAATTTTCCCAGCTTAGATCTCGTTTGCACAGACAGTACATTCTTGCTCCACCCTACTATGGCCTGTATGGACATTCAGATCTGTCTAGGTCACTTCATGTCATTGCACATTCATTTTCACAGAGATCAATTGCAGTACATGAGTTATTTTTTTTCCTCAGCAGAAAGCAGAAGGGTGTGGAGCTCTGGTGAAACTCATTTATGTACAGTGACTCACAATTATTCAATCCTTGATCGTGTAATTTTCACAGAAAACATGTTTACAAGATGTAATCACAGTATTTTGCATGATAATTCTTCATTAAATAGCTATTTAAAAGTAGCGTTTCAGATAAATCAGACACTTTTTTTCAGTAAAGGGATAGTAGTTTTTTTTCTTTCCGAAAAGAGATTTTCTAGCAGCTACTTTTTTCAACAGTACGTGGCCTAGCACACCTCATCACTTTATCATTTTTATTTGCAGATTTACAGCCAAGCCAAACAAAGTGATATTCACTTCTAAACTATATTTTATATTTAAAACTTGCCTGATTTAAAAAGTTTTTTGGACTAAAGTTTTGATGCACTAAACTGATCAAAAATGACAAAAAGAAATTTCATAAATAAAGGCTGTTCAAATAAACAAAATCACAATCACAAAATCCTGAAAAGAAAAATCATAAAAATTATATTAAGCAGCTGTTTTCAACATTGATAATAATAAGAAAAATTTCTTGTGCAGCAAATGTTCATAATTATCACAGAAATAAATTTCATTATTTGAAAAATTATTTCTTTTTTGTTGTTTTGTTTTTCTCCTGTATTTTTGGTCAAATAAATGCAGCCTTTGTGAACATAGCCTTGCTGACCCCGAACCTTTTAGTGATATGATATTTATGTATTTAAAAATTATAATGGACTATTAAATAGTTTCAATGTAGTTCATTAGTATTTTGTACATGACTGTTTTTAGCAGCTTCACTGTTTTTATCTTTTGAAAATTTTCTCAATGCAATCACATTCAATTGAGAGCACCTTTCCACCATGCTGTTTCTCTTTCTCTCTCTCTCTCTCTCTCTCTCTCTCTCTCTCATATCTGCAGCAAATGATGTGCGGCTGGAGAAAAGAGGCGAAATGCCTCGTACATCAGAGAGCTTAAAGAATAAAAGAGCATTTGGGTAAATGGAGGTAGAGAGCTCATTTATCTTACTTCTGGCACATTCATTCAGACAATGAGTCCAACACTGTCAAAAATTGTTTGCATGCTCAGAAATGGGTACGTGATGGTTTCCATGAGTAGATGAGCACTATTCTTCTAAATGGGATAAGAAACCATTGCGTGTGGTTGTTTATACCTGTGGCCTTATTCTGATTGGATGGTGCCTTCAGTACAGTGTTTTTGGTCGATCCTGTTTGAAATATGATCTCTGCTAATCCATTTTTGAAGAATGGGCATGTTTACTCTGTCAAATGTGATGCTACTTTCATATGTGAGCCTACTTGCTTATTTCTAGACAATACAGACAGGTACTTTTAAAAGTGCAGATGTTAGATTTTAATTTATTTATATCACTTGGAGATTAAAAGGTGACTTTGACTCGAAGGGAGGTCGCTTGGAGATGAGCTTGGCGTAGCGTAGAGAGAGTCTGAGCAGAAATGAGACCAGACGTTGAGGGCTGGTAAAATAGTGAATGTTGGTTGGGAACAGGTGCAGGTGCTCAGTACTCAGAAGACAGGGAACAAGTGGGTGAAGAGTGGGAGTCTGGTGCGAGGGCCGTGGCCGAGTCTGTGACAGCCTGGGCGCAGTGTGAGAGAATTTTAGTGCAGTGAGTTTACTGTAAAAAAAGTCCTGTTAAATTTACAATAAAAAATACCAGTTTATTGTATATTTCGCATTTGCTAAAAACATAAATATGACATGAATTTTATATAAAAATTACATATAATGTGATGTTAAATCTAATACAAAATGTCACAGTATGGAACAGTAACTTTACTGTTGCAAATTTACTATATATTAATATTTACAAAAGAATATTTACAGTATTTTTCCCATATTATTAATAACATTTTAAGAGTATACTGTTATTTGCCATATTGGAATACAGTGATCCCTCGTTTATCACGGTTAATGTGGACCGGAACCCCTCGCGAAGTAGGATCCGCCAATCAACTCACGGGATACATCCACTCGTGCTCTCATTCGTCAATCTCGCACCGGGAACCAATCACGTGTCTTGTCTGGGTTCCCGTGGGTGTGTACAAAGCCTCTGAGAGAGTTTCTCTCTTTGTCTGGCATCCTGGGAAACTGTTTCTCTCGCATCACGATAAAGCAACGCTGCTTTCCACAATACGGCTTTTGTATTTTTCGATAAATATTTTATAAAAATCTGCGATGCACTGAGGCCGCGAAACTTGAACCGCGAAGTGGCGAGGGATTACTGTAACACAATGTATTACGTTTTATTATTTACATGAATTTTTATGCGTGCCAAAAAATGACTCATGGCTGTGTCATTTGGGTGTGAATTCTGCTTGTAAACTTAAACTTGTCAGCTATGTAAAATAATTTAGCTAACAGGTTAGGTTTTGTTGAAAACTGCTAGAATTAAATAATTATTTTATTTAATTTATGTGTGAAAATACAATAATAAAGTACTTTTTAAATATAGCATGTATATATTACAGGTCAGTGGTTGAAGAAGGCTTGAAGACAAAATTTATTATTAAAAAACTCAGGAACAGACTCGATTTAAAGTAAACGAGAACGGACAAAGAATGAAGGAAACAGGATAGATGTACACAGGAGATGATGAGACTATTGGACACAGCTGACAAGACTAATGATGTGTACGACAGGTGTTTAGAATGACAATGGGAGAGCACATGGGGAACCAGGAAGTAAACAGAGACACAACAGACACGTAACAATACAGTGTAATATTTTTAATACAGTAGAAATATGAATTTGCAATGTAATATAAAAATGAAATTATAAAAAAAATAATGTTAATTTATCAAAAATGAATTGAGGCCAGTGAAAATCTGAACAACTAGGTTAGAAGAAATAAAAAAGGAGCCATGTGTGTTTTTGCGTGGGTCAAGTTTTCCTACATTGTGGGCTGCAATTGTTTCCACGAATAGAAAAACCTGAAATGGCCTTCATATGTTCAACAAATTCTTAATATGCTCTCTCTCTCTCTCTCTCTCTCTCTCTCTCTCTCTGTGTGTGTGTGTGTTCTTGTTTAACCTACATTGAAAGGACTAAATGTCCTCACAAAGATAATAAAATGTGAAGATTTTGTCATTGTGTAGCCATTTGGTCGAGCCCCATGAGGAAAACAGCTTATAAATAATATATACATGTTTTTTGAAAATATAAAAATGCAGAATGTTTTCTGTGAGTAGGTTTAGTGTTAGGGTTATGGGATATAATATAAAATTTGTACAGTAAAATGGAATGTCCTCAGTAATAAAAATACCAGTGCCTGTGTTTCAGTGTGACAATACTGCATATTCATGAGTAAGTTTCAATCACAATATCTTACTCACAATAGTAGCTAAATAATATCACCTTTAAAGAAAAACATGTAGCACCCTGGTAAAATGGTTTACAACATTTACAACAATGGTTTTATTTAAAGAAACATTGTGTACCCTCTTTGTGCAGTTCACCGCAATCAAGGCTTTGCTCCTTTATTTCTTATAAAGGAATAAAACAATGGTGTAGACTCAACTTCAAGGCCTCAATAACAAGCAGATGTTTTTGGAGCCAAGTTTCTTCATCACACTAACACTCTCTGGCAGCCTGCTATGTTTTTATCCCTCTCTACAGCCTGCACAGCCTTGTTCCCATACAGTCCTTTGTGCTGGCCTCGCTCTGGATACTCCCTTCATCAGGAATATGACAAGGCCTGTATCATTGATTCAAACAATGAACAATTCATGATAAGGGCTAAAGAGGTCCACATGTCTTCAACAAAGCCTCCGACAGTGCAAGAAGTCAGGCGTTATGTAACATAGCTCACGCATGTTTGAAGATATGTTAACTGTGTTTGGATGATTCTTTGTATGGTTTCACAAATGGTCCATCGTTGCTCAATTAACTGTCCTCAGTGTGTCTATTGTTTAAAGTGAGGAGAACTAGGGTCATGGATGGCTCTAATATTGTGTTTGTATGGAGAGTGAAAGTGTTATTCACTAACTTCAACAGAGATGAATAAATATTGTATAAACAACATGTATTGCTCACTGATAGTAAAGTGAACTATAACTAACTAATGGTATCTTATTGTAAAGGGTTACCAAATATATATATATATATATATATATATATATATATATATATATATATATATATATATATATATAAAATGAATCTTGTCTGAGTAATTTATTTTGTGTAGTTTTGATCATGTTTTTCAATGATGCCATGACTTTGACGTCAACAACAAGATATAAGGAAATCACTTTCTCCTCCCTTTTAAAATCATAATTGTGCACAGTTATATAAGTAGCTGCAGTTTATTGTTGGCGTTTGATATTGTTGCTATCTGCAACCATTCCTGCATCCCAGTAGGTGCAGTGGTTTAACAATAGATTGCCAACTCCCAGTAAGGCCTAAGAGGGAACAAATTAGACAGCCAAAAGCAACACATTTTTTCCTCTTCTGACACCCTTTTCTCAGTCCCACTGTCTCTCGCGCTCTAGATCAGTTTCCTGTTCCTCTAATTCTGTCATCACTTAACCAGCCAATGGTGGTGGTGGAGTAAGTTTTTCACAACCTCTAAGATGTTCCATTCTCACAGTTCTGTTTGCATTATAATTCTTTTTCCTCATATTGCAATCAGAAAAAGTGATACTCAGTTCCCTTTCCTGTGATTATCAGCACTGTTCCACATTTTTAACTTCCCAATGGTGTGTTTATTTTCATTTAATTTCCTGACCATGGCAAGGAAATATCATATCTCCTTCTAGACAGCGTTGAGACATCAATCTTCATTTGTGAAACTTACCATCTGGCTTCAGGCTCCACTATGAGCAACTGGCGCATAAGATCTTTGGAAGGAGGTACCTGACAAAAGCTGTGTGCTAGCATTCCAATTCATCTCGAGTGCAGTTGCTTTTTGACCCAATCAGCTATGCTATAAATGCCATATCACTCTGTAGTCGCAGAGAAATTTGCTGGATTGTAGGAAAGCAGTGAAAAACAATGCTAAATACAAAAAAATGCAACCTACCATATGATTGTACAATGTTAGTATAATAAAATAAATAGACGTCTATGAATAAATAAAGAAGGAAAGCTTTCCAAATCTTTTGTGTTGGACTTCAAGCAAACGTTACCATATTTAAAAGGAAGTGGATGCATCATTTGATAAAATGATGGTATATGGTTTTGGCTAATGTTTTTTTGTCAAATGTTTAAGTAAAGTTACAGTTTGATAGGCTTGTATACCTGCATCGATATATTTGTGTGAAGCAGGCTAAATGTAAGTTACATACTTTAGTTTGGTTAAACAAAGGGGATGTTGGGGATTTGGTTCGACACACTGTGTTTGAGACTGGTGTTGTTACTTATTTTGTTAGACAGATCATCTGTTGATTGCTCATGTCTAAAAGGTGTCTGCTCGGAGTCAGTAAAGAAGCACATGGAGAGACAGTCTCAATGTGTTGTTATATATGTATGACACATCTGCTTTTATTATAAAATAGAACAACAACTCTAACAAAACTATCCCATGGGGGAAAACAGACTTAACTCGACTAGACACGACTTGACTTGACTTAATTATGACTGGAAAATTAGAACCAGCATAGAACAGCAAACACAGGGAGAATAAATGGGGAACACAAGGCAGGGTAGGGCAAATCAACCAGTAATGAGGAAACAAGATGGGCGGGGTTAAACAATAGACAGGAGAACACATGGCACAAGAAACGCATGACAAGCCATGTGCTCACTCTGAACATGACATGAATACGTAGCCAGTGAGAACTCATAAACCACGTCTTCAAACAAAACAAAACGACATGAAAGCACACAGCCAGCGAAAACACAAGCTGCGCGCTATACAGCACAAAACAAAACATATGAAAGCACGAAGCTGATGTAAATATGATCCGCATGCTACATGACGAGAGCGCGAAGCCCGAGCAAACTCGAAACCGCGTGCACTCACAGAACTAGACAGAGTGAACGAGGACGAGTGAACACTCATCTTGTGCACTCACAAAAGAAGACAAACCCTGACAAAAAACCCCGAAACGAACAAGACAGAAAAGGCCGGGATTCGAACATCACTATCCGCACGCAAGACACATCACAGACAGGAGATGGCGTGACTCGAGAACACTCAAAGCCATGTGCTCACAGGAAAACACGGCAATACAGTAGTGTCAGGGCTCTGTCACAAAACCATGAGTAAACTAGACCGAAGTGACAGAACCCTGACAACAACAGCTTCAAATAGTGTTGGAAAGCGCCTTAAATGTTTAAATGTTAAAAGGACCAGATATTGCTGTGAACATTCCATTTCTTTTATTATAAGAGATGACTTGAAGGAAAATCTCTCTCTCTTTAACTCACATACACACCACAATACTCTCTACATGATACAGTAAAGCTTCAATAAACATTATCACTGAGAACAAACTTATGTTTAAGTCGCTAAGAGTGGTTGCTAAGGGTGTAGATCTGTTGGGTGAAGTGATCATAGCGTGTGTTTTTTTTAACCAATTGACAGAATCAAGAATCAAGGTTATCTGAGATTGTATGTCTCTTGCAATTGTTTTTATTTAATCAGAATATGCCGTTTTTTAGGCCCAGATGTTCTGCAGCTACAAATGGTTCCCTTGAATCTGTGAAGAAAAAAACACACGTTGTTTTGCTATGAAAGATCACATATCATGTTGTTTCAGGCCTGAGGAGGATTCAGTAGTAACATGAGGACAGTAGCTGATGGGCACTGTGGAGTTTCTGATGGAGGTTCAGGAGATTTGACCCAACCTGAAGAAGAGGTGCACGTCCCTGGCCATAGAAAGCCAGCTGTGATAGCACAAACATATGATGCAGATTCAGATTGCAGGTGGTCACGACTCACAGGACGATGGGCTTGGACAATCTAAAGAAACTCAACCATTTAAAAAGCCTCTGTGGCTGTGGGGGATGCACAATAGGGATGAGCAGATGATACGATCTGAGCAAAGCTGATGGTGCAGAGGTCATCCTAAATATTCAATTAACCATTTTTGATGCAAGACAGATTATGCTTGAGCTAAAAGTGAAAGTGTTTCTAAATGTGACCAGTAATTCACAGCGCTAATATAAGATTTTGTTTCACACAGGCAGTAATCCACATTATAAATGAAATTCTGAACTTTGAAAATCACTGTATAAAAAGCTATAGTCGTCAGGGTTAACAGGCAGGATTTATCTTCCTCTTCAGGGCTGTTTATTTCTGCTCATAAAAGTCATTAAACATCCATTGCCTCCTTCATTTTAATTGTTTCCTCTGTTAGGCTGAAGAAAACGATCCATGTAAACTTCATAATAAGGGATGAATGATGGACATACAGGGTCATGTTAGCAAGAACCTATTAAATGGAAATCTCTCGTTCCCCTCTATCCTCTCCATTTTGTCTCTTGTAAACGGACTATTTATATAATCCAATAGAGGCAATGGTAACTGCTTTCAGACAGCTGCTCATACTCTCCTGCAGAACAACACGCTTCCTCAGACTCATTATTCATGACACCAACATGGCAAATATGCTCTGGTGAAAATAAAATGGACTTGCAGCTCAGACACTGCTATTTTGTTATGTCATTTTCTCTTTCTGTTTCTCTATCTTTCAATTTTTTTCACCCCATGCGCCAGTGACCTTTGATACCAGAAATAATTGGCAACATGTTTGGAGCTCATTCTTGGACAGCACTGAGATTATTCTCAAAGCACAGAACACTTTATATGACCTGTGCTTTGAATACTTTATGCCAAATGACTTTCAAACAATAGAGCCATTAAAAATAGACAGAATCTGGGACAGAATCTTTGCTTAATATGTAATAACTTTGGGAGTGTTGTTTAGTGTTCACTGACTAAAAGAGGAAAATTCACTTTTTGAATTAGTGTGTTGCAGTGTGAGAAGCATATGTTCAATATTGTCATATTGCTTGCATTTCTGGTTGGGAGAGGCTGATGTTAACATTACCTGAGTTTACTTAGCTAGTTTAATTTCCTGTTTGACCAGTGCAGTGTTTATAGAAGGCAGGTGCTGATGTTTTTGTTGTTGTTACTCTGTTCTCTCTGTTCCAATACCAGTCTAAAAATCGAATTCATCAACCCATACTTTAAGAACTTTTCTTTTATTTTTACTTTTCTTTGCAGAATATATTTGAAAAGGTTATTATTACCTTTCTAAAGGATTTGTGTCAGAAACTTTTTGGTATTAATTTATTTGGGTAAGATGGTTTAATTGAATCTCCTGAACTGTGGATGTTATATTCTAAGTGGAGCAGATGCTATAAACCATGCAAAGCTTGCCAACCCCTCTTTTAAAAACACACACCTTTTAACAATGTGAAAACAAACAGATGTTAAGTCTCCTTTAATTCTATATCCAAGAAAATATTCTATTTCTGTCATTAAACTCTTTAACTAATAAACTAATAATAATTATATGTCATTGTTGTAATTCATGTGAACAGTGTAACCTGTGCAATATATGTACTATTCAATAGAAAGAAAGAAATCAAAGAAAAAAAATTAATGTAAAGCATTGGGGGGGGGGGGGGGGGGGGGGCATTGATGCTGGACATTGCATACTGTATACAAATAACTCGTAAGTTAATAACACAATAACACATAGTTGAAGAATCTCTACTTTTTTGGGGGAGCAACAAAATCCTATTTTATATATAAAAGTGTAGCAGTTAGTTGTGGTTCAGATCGCAGAGCACATGATTTGTGCATAATTCACATTTTCCTCCCATAGATGATTGAGTAATACTGTGTATGGCATGAGTTATCTAGTAAGAGGTTTTCTATGTCGCCAATCCCTTGAAAAAACTGCCATCTTTAATTACACGATAAATCTTCACAACCATAATATTGTTAATATTAAATGCAAAAGTCTGACACATGAGGTCTGGCTAAATGAATTCTTAATAGGTATTGCATTATTTAAGAGTGGGAGAAACTTCCATGGTGATTTCGATTGGATGTATCAGGGATTTATGCATTAACATAATGGAGCGTTCAGTCCAGTTGACTTGGAAGCAACAAGATGGTTTTGCCATGAAGACAGCAGATGAATGTCTGGCGTGTTTTGGTCTGTAGGAGGGAATCAGACATAGCCAGAGCCCACAATTAAATCTGCTTGGACAGCTGTGTAGGTGTAAACAGAAATTTACTGAAGAAGATACTTTTTACACCTACAGACCACTTCTAGTAGAGTCTCAATTACAGGGAGCGTTCAGCACCAAACGTGTTTTTAAATGTTTTTGCATATTGGCTGCATTATGCACAATTCACTGGCCAGTGCTTTCACAACAGAGACCATTTTGCCTGTTAAAACTAATATATGGTAGTCTATCTACAGACTATGATTCTCTCTTATTAAATTTTCAGCTATAGTCAAATGTGCGTTTGTATTTGTCCTCAGTAAGTTCTAATAAAAGGGCTGAAGTTTCATGCATAAAATCACTATCTCTTTTTGAAGTGAGTCGACTTCTGTACCCACAGCAACTACAATGCCATTCATGCTCTACAGCCAGTGTTACTATGGAAACCTCACTGAGATCATCAGGATTTTCCAAAGAATTGAAAGCAATTAAAACAAAGAATAATACAGTCAAAATAGGAGGGAAAGTGTGATAAATAAAGATATAAAAGACAACTTTGCTTCATGTTATTCTCTGTCTACTGGCTTTGAAGTCTGATCCTGTTTTGGCAGGCTTCATGGGTAATATTCCCTATCTCATTCTATTTCATCTGAGTCAGCCAAACAAAAGTCCTGCAACATCTTTCATAATGACACCAAGGAATGCAAGACTAATAAAAAAGTAAAATAACCAAATAAAGTAAAATAACCAAAAAATTCAGAGTATTTACCTTTAGATGGTACTGAAATGTTTTACAAAAATGGTAATATCAATAATAAACTAGAGAGGATAAAGTTCGTCGAGACAAACTTTAGAAGTTGGCTGAGAACGTCGCACCGGAAACGTTAATTTTGCATGTTGGTAGCACAATTTAACATTAAATACAAAGTACGTTACGAAACCAGAAATTAACAGGTTGCTAAGGTCTTCTGAGTGGTTGCTAGGGTATTGCTAGGCAGTTTCTAGGGTATCCGGGGTGGTTGCTAAGGTGTTGCTAGGTGGTTGTTAGGGTAACCAGAGTGGTTGCTAGGGTGTTGCTAGGCGGTTGCTAGGGTAATCTGGGTGGTTGCTAGGCAGTTGCTAGGGTATTTGGGTGGTTGCTAGGCAGTTGCTAGGGTATCCAGGGTGGTTGCTAGGATGTTACTAGGTAGTTGTGAGGTCTTCTGGGTAGTTACTATGGCATTCCTAGCACAATTTAACACTTAGCTAACCACTTTTAGCATGTAGCTATTCACTGCTAGCATATGTAGCATGTTGGAAGTCCTGTTTGCTAGCATGAGTCAATAGACCCAACCCCCATGTCTCTACGACACTCAGAAGCAGAGATATAGGTCTAGCTAAATGGTTGCTAGGGTTCTCTGTTTGGTTGCTAAGGAGTGGCTTCACAGCTACAGTGAAGTTACTCCAAAGGCTCCTTGTGAGTATGAACGATATAATCCAACCAGAATGCCTCTACGACATTCAGAACTGAAGATATCTCACTTTGTATTTGGTTGCTAAGGTGCTCCATAATGGTTGCTAGGGCGTGGCTAGGAAGTGTTGAAGAAGTTGATGATTGACAGTTTACTAGCCCGAGTCATACGAGCCCACCCTCAAATTTCTATGACTTTTCTATCCAGAGATAGAAGTCGATCAATTTGAATGGAAGTCTATGGGATGGGTTGCTAAGGTGCTCTAAATGGTTGCTAGGGCGTGGCTTAATAGCTTCACTGTGATCCTGAGACACTCATTGGTCGCCTGAGTAAAATGAGCCCTCCCCCTTGTCTCTGTGACGCTGTGATGCAGACCTATGTTCAATTCAAAATCCCTATGCAATTTGCCATAGTAGATGCTGTTTCATGGGACGTCCTTCCCCATTCATCTCTATGGGGCAAATTTGGGCAGCTCTAGCACCCCAGGGGTACAACTTTCACCCCATTGTGTGGTATGATTTTACAGAGGCTGTCACCCTCTTCAAATGTGGTGATTCACATGTTTCTACAATATCCTCGCTCTGAGTTATTAATCGTCAAAGTTTGTCGCAATGCAAAGTCAATGCGTTTTTTCGGCCGCTTTTTCGCACCTTGGGCAAACATCGTACCCCCGATCCCTTAGAAAAGATATAGCACACTAGGTCAGAACAGTTCTGATTCTGATTTTGGGGTCTGTAGCACTAAAGCTGTAGGTCGAGTTAGAGTCAGAAAAAGGGTCTCAGAAGAATAATAACTATATAATTTATTACAACATCAGTAAGTTGGCTGCTTCTCAGCCAACTTAACTATAAAATATTTATATATGTGATTAATTGATTTGTATGGACATGTATATGAGCATCTTTATTTACATTCTATAATTTGCTAACTCAATGAAAACCAAAATCAACACACAGAGACCTGGATTGTCAGGGTTCTGTAACTTCATTTTGGGTTTCTAGTGTGTTGTTTGACAGAGCTCTGACACTGCCCCTTTGTTGTGTCTTGTGATTGTAAACCCCGCCAATCTTGTTCCCTCGTTTTCCTTAATTGGTCACATCTGTCTCTGCTCGTTACCTTTTCTCATGTGTTCCCTATTCAATCCCGCTGTGTTTGCTGTCCTGTGTTGTGTCGTTGTCATTTCTGGATGTCAGTCTTGTCTACATGTTCCCTGCCCTGATTTCTCGGTTTGTTTTATGTTTCGAGTTCTGATCTGTTTTATGTTCTTTTGTAATTCCAATTAAATCTCCTTCACCTGCGTATTGAGTCCTCCTGTTTACCAATCTGTGACATGGATTCATACCAAAAATCATCGTAAAAATTGAAATTGCAAGCTTATCCAACTTGCAAGTCAGTAGTGTGTTTGGCCTCACGTTCCTGTATGTACTCACAACAACATCTGGGCATACAGTATTCTTGTTACTGATTCACAATCACTAATCACATTCCTAATTGGACAGATTGAGATCACTGAAGTGTAACTGACTTGGTGTTATAGCGTGCTTTAAGTGCTCCCTTAACATTTATATATTCTTAATTTATATGTATATTACATCACAGAACCAGAAAGGAAGGTAAAAAGAACAGTTCTTTATTCAAGTGTTGTTGGTGTTGGCAGACGGGAGAGTGATGAACGTAAGCTGTTCAAATGATAGTCACACTTAGCTGATGGGGATTTTTGCTTGCAGGCTTGCAGACAAGCACGATGAGGATGATGGGTCCAATGTAGCGAGTCGCTGAAAGAGGAAGAGGACGGTGATAGTAGGCATAGGTTGGTGAGTAGTCAGGTAAGTATACGCATGAGTGTATGTGAAGTGTGTGCTTATAAGTGGTGCTTGATGAGTTATTGTAGCTAAAGGACCTGTGCTGAAGGTGTTTTGGATGAATCCGTGACAATATTCGTATTATTTTTTTATGTTTAAAAAAAAGTTTTACGCTAGTGTGGAAGAGATTGGGTGTTTATTCACATTTCTGATGATTTGAGAGAACAGTTTCCTCTGTGTAATTCCAATTGTTTACACATATTTCGTAACATACATTTCTCTTTGTGCAAGTTTACATTTTAGTAATGGTTTTGCCACATAAGTACACCTAGAGGCTTTCAGTATGTCAACAATAATCAGCCACCCACAATTAAACGCCTTCATCAAAACTTTCAAAAGCCACTTCCACCATAAAAGCTGCCTCTTTGAACCAATTTTCTGCTCATCCAGCTCAGAGCGTTTTTCTTACAATATGCACTTTAGGTATTAAAGAAAAAAGACCTGAAACATCAGATGCTTGTAAATGTATTTATTTTTAAAATACTCCATTCAGGACTTTTAAAGTTTTGTAATGACACTGTGTTGTATAAATCCTCTATTGTAGAATTATGTCTACTGTCTAAATTTCTATCTTCGTTTTTTTTTTTTTTTGCATATTAGTCATGCATGAAATGCTGATTTGTATAGATCAAAGGAAGGGAGGTATCATTGTCTTTCTGACTATCCTGCCAGTTATAGTGTTTCCGTTAATTAGCCCTCCTTATTAGCCCCCCATACCAATTCATTTTGGGTGACTTTAGTGCCAGATGGTGCCCAGCTTTACTGATAGGAGTTTGGCCCTCCCAATGGATGACTAAAATGGATGACTTCTCCATAGTGAGATCCTCAGTGATACAGGCTTCAAAAAGATAGATAAAAGTAGAAGGAAAACAGTTACAGCTTCTGCTGTATCCCTGAAGCTCCTCATGACAGAAGTTGTAATGTAATGTAGTTGTAATGTAGCCACTTAGAGTTGGTGTCTAGAAGTTGAGGTGGACATATTTGTGGTTTGGGAATTCATTGGAGGAGTAAATTCCTGGCTAATACTCAATAGTAACCAGAAAGAGCTACTTAAATCTCCTGTTATTTCCAGACTGCAGGATTATATACAAGTGGGAATGCGGCATTAAATCATCAGGGACATTTTATTGAATTGTAATGGATTTTGTACCAAACAAGTCCCATTTTATGTTACACAAAACGGTCTTACAAATACAACAGACAAGATAGACAAGATCTTATTTATTGTAAAAAACCCAGTTCTGGGGGAACTGCACACCACCCAGCTGCTCAATTATGAGACAATTATGAAAGAGTGCAATTATACTTTGTAGAATAAATCATAATTCCCAGTAACCTCATAATATTCCATTCTGTAGTATAAAGGACAGCCATTAATTGTTTCAGCAGTAATGTTCTGCAAACAGTGTATGTGCACACAGATGCAAAAGAGATCTTTTTAAATGTCCACTGTGTCTGTCCTGTGTGAAGGAAAATATACAAAGATGCACAATATATGGTGTGATATCAGTCATTTTATCTGAGATATGACTTATATAATTTAACGCTATTAACATTGTGTTTGTGTTTAAATATATATATATATATATATATATATATATATAACAAATATTCTTGATTGTACATGCATTGTCATTTTGCCTATTTTTACAGTTACACTATCTTTGCCTTTGTCTAAAAATAAATAAATGATCAATTATTCAATGAGTAAAATAATTTAATAACAGTTAATAACAGTTAAATATAATCTTTACCAAATATTTTAAATGAAGACCCAATTTTCACATTGTAACGTATCATTTTGTTTGTCAGAATTTGGTGCATCCTAAAAAATTTAAATAAATAAATAAATAAATCCAAACTTTTATTAAATATAATAAAATATAATTGTTTATATTAAACAAACCAAATACTGTAGAAATCAAGTCAATAGTAACTAAACGTCTTTAGACATGCATGTAAAGTTTTCATTGTGGGTTCTCTCAAAAACAAATGATATCATACTTTTGGCTAGGAAAGGACCTGCACTCTCCTTATGGCTTCATCACCCTTCTGAAAGGTCGGCCATTTCTCCTGATTGGCCTATCCCCCGCTTACATGCATAGTCAGGGTTCTTCTTGTTCTTCATCACAGGAGGCTTGGCATTAAAATCCATTGGTGCAGGTGTGCATGGCACCATCTGAGCAATCAGGACTACCCACTAATGATAATGAGCAGGTTACAGGGTCTCGCTCCTGATGTGAGTCTGCACCTCAAAGAGAAGCAGGACCACGGGTGACATCTGAACGCTGCCAATTAGCAACCAGACCATAATGCTAATTTCAGCTTCCTCCTAATGAAACTCTGAAACATCTGACAGAGCTTGGAAACTGTTATGAATTTATAACTCAATATGGTTTGGCAGCACAGAAAATGACAGTTAATTTGGATGTTATTGATTTTGTGAAATTGACACTTGAGTGTGAAGTGGCTATGATAGACCAAAAGAGAGATAGAAGAAAGGAAGATACTTTCTGTCAGTGCATCTGCTGATCTTATAGACATTTTCATAAACTTGTTGTACAACAATCTCTGTACACTTTGAATGCTTCACCCAAAACAATCCTTAGCCCTTATAATGTGACAATCAAGACAGAGAGATTTGGTCAGCGGCTGAGAGCAGAGAAGAGACACCAAGTCAAGGTCAGGGTCCTCAGGCTTTTTTGAGAGCATGGACCCCCACCCCTTCTTTGCAGAAAATGACTCATCACATACATATAGCCTGAGAGCAGTGGGGGATTTGATATTTTCACATGGGGAAAAAATTAGCAACAGCTAAAGAAAGATGCGAAGCTGTGACCTTGTGTTTGAAAAAGGGGAACTCATGTCTGTTACTGAGCAGTAAGCAATGTTCTGCATGACTCATGCATGCAAACTGAACTCATTGTTATTAATTGAGAATGAAACTAATTATGAATAGACATGAGTAATGTGGACAAGAGGTACATTAATATTTTACCATATTAAGCACTAAAGGCCTGTTCATACTAGCAATGATAACTAGAAAGCACACCAGTGGACGATATCGTTCTGTTTATTCTAAATTGCTTTAAATGCTCAATCTCATAAAAGCATGATGGATTCTGATTGGTTTTTCTTTTGGAACAATTGTGATATTAGGTAATTGGTGTATTTTTTGTAATTTTTATTTTATTTTTATTTAATATAACATTTTTTTTTTTGCCATTTGCAGATGGCATCATACAAATACATTTAGACGAAATTTAAAAAATATAAAAAATGTAAATATATAGTTTAAAATGTTTACATTTATTTTTTTAAATCTAAAAAAAAACTTTTAGTTTAGAAATAAGATTTCAAAACAGCTTTCACTTGTAGCAGACACATACATAGGCCTACCTAAAAAAAACAAAAAACAAAAAAAAACACTTAAGAGACGTTGAAACAAAATGTTACAACATTATGTTCTTTGGTAAATCTGCTCCACACAAACTATGATGCACGCATGTTCACCAGCTACGTCACTTTTCATCTCCCGGATTTTGAATCTTTTCAGTGGAGGCAGCGAGCGTGCTTCCTGTTTCCTTCCCATCATGCTTTTGATGGAGGAACGATGACGGGTCATTAGTTTGCCTGTCGCAAAAAGGGCTCGATGTTCTCACGCGATGATATCATAACGTCATTGACGTAAGACGACGATAATGAATAATGAATTTACTGGCTTATCACGTGGAGGCAGCGTCTGAATAATTTAACCCCTGCCTTACTACACGAGCGTACGTCCTTTTTCGCAGCATCAGTGAAGTATCCCTGTTTACGACGACCTTAATCCTTACAATGATGATTTTTTCGCCTTCAGTGCTGCTTTGAGTTATGATAAATCATTGTTAATGTATATAATGAGCACTGTATGATAGGCAAACGGAAATGCATCCTTCTCTTGATCCACCTGCCTTTGGACTACGCCACCGTGTCGCTGTGCTGTGAGCCGCAGGACCGCACATCAGCGTCGGCACAGCTGGACAGCGGCAGCAGCCTGGAAGGTGAGTGTTGACCAAAGCAGGACACTAGGTCAGGCTGTACACTAGACCCCATCCAGCCCAAATCAGAATCACTTATGAATAAATTACAGTTTACATGCGAAACAATTATAATTAAAGCAGAAACAATTATTCAGTATTTTATTTATTTTTCTGGTTTAAAAACGGTCAGGGATGACTAAAATTTATGTTGTTTTTTTAGCCACTCTCTGGGGATAACTGCAAAATGCGTAATTAACTTTTAAATGTTAAATCTTTAAACCGATATTGAGTCGCCAATGATTGAATTAAAAAGCACGTTTATGTAAAAAAGGATGAGAAAATAAACCTTTTTGTTTTAGTGTCAGCTGGTTGTGTTTCACGGGAGGGGCGGTGTGAGATCGCTATCAAGTGAATGTCTACATTTCAATAACATGCTTTTTATGCAACTGAAATGCTAAAGTCTTGTCTACATTATTAATGACTGGGTTTTTTTTATTATCAATGGCCTCTTTTGATTACACAGCCTGTGAATGTGACTGTAGCGGAGCTCTAGGCAGTGAAACGAGGTTAATCTCCAGTGACATGATGGCAGTTACTCGCGGATGCTGCTTTGTTTATAACCGGGTGTGTAAAATACAGCGGCGCTGACCGTGGTGCTGAAACACACACGTCCTGATTTATACATTATTAAGTTTATTTTCATATAATATCAGACTACTACTTAAAAATAGTTGGTAAGGATACTTTTAACCTGCTTGATCGAAAGACGTCTAATCTCTCTATTCTTTTATACAACTAATTGCTACAAAGATTCATGTTTGCCACCTCCAGAAGTGATCTGATCATTTTGCTTGTGAACGATTTTTACGCAGTTAAATAGAAACGGAACTGATTGCCATTCCTGTTGTTCCATTCTATTAGGTTTTAGGTCTCTGCATTTTTATTGAATGATCAATCTTTATGTATTTGATGGTGTTATTGATTCTGAGCTTATTTACACTGATTTATTGAGGCTATTGACGTAAGACGTAAATTTATTACGCTGTGCACTCATGTTTTTATTACACTGCACCCCACCTTATTCTTTTATGTACTGTATTATACTAAATCATATTAATGTTACGCTCAATTGTCATGTTACATGGCAGAAGATAAGTGTAAGTAGTAAAACACTTAAATGGAACATTAAACATTTTATTGTGGATGATGTATATCATAAATAATAATAATAATTTCTTTAATAAAATATCATAATATAGGGGCTTCTGGAAATGTTTCTTACTATTTTGTAAAAGTATACAAAATTTTATAATTTTTTTAACAAAAGTTTTTAATTTATGTTTTTAATAACAACAATTTTTGTTGTTTTGAATTTTACCACAAAATGACATGTATTGTCCTGATCAATTCAATAAAGATTTTCACTGTACAGTATATGGTAAGGTAACTTAACTTTTTAACAATAGCATGGTTACTTTTTACTGTTAAAACTAATATATAACTGAATATTTATTTATTTATTACAGCGTAGCTTTGATAAAATCCCACATTAGTGGACAAAAAGATTCTTTAAAAAAGGCTGTTTTAATTAACCAAGAGTTATGTATCATTGCACTGGTGAATGCTATTTATGTGCTTTGGCTCCTGAAAAGCCACATGTCTGTAATTTGCTTAATGAACTCTGACTCATGAGTTCATGGCTATGACTTGCTTTTTTCTCCTTAATTAGATGCACTTGTATGGCAAGCCAATCGACTTTTCTTCATTCTCAGATATGAATTTTTGATATCAATAATTCAGTTTTCACAAGTTAAAATGTAATTCTTGATATTAACAATGATATCATCACTTGCAGAAATATGAATTCCGGATATCAACAATTAAATTTCAACCAGTAAAAACTACAATTCTTGATATCTGTAATTGTATTTTCACTAGTTAAATGTCACCGTAGGCTGCCATTCAATTTCTATTGATGACATCAAGAATTGATTTCTTACTAGTTGAAAATTAACATTTTAGTTGAGAATTAACATTTTTACTAATGGAAATGTAATTCCTGATATCAAAATCTCCATTGGTACTAGTAAAAATCTAATTCCTGAAATCAAGAATTAATGTTTGATCTTGTGAAAAATGGAATGTTGAAATAATAAAACTCAAATTGGCTTGCCATGTGTACTTGTCTTGCTCCCATTAAACTCCTGCCACTATTGTGATGTCACTCATACTGTTTACGCACATGCTGTAATACAATTACAGGCTTCCCATCAATTAGAACCACCTGCAGCGCCGCATTTGAGCATGAGCATACATAATGCACTCTGGACAGCTAAATAAATATAATTTTTATTATAAAAACCCAAGTGCTGTATTTGTATAGTAAACCGCCTGGCAATTAGGAACCATTTTGTATTGTATAAAAAGTAAAGGGATAATGTTTAAGATCTTGTTATTGTACGCATTACCCAGTGGGGGTGTTCATTTACACTATAGCACCAATCATACAGAAAATGCAGTATTTTTAGAGTGCTGTATTTCAATTTTTGTTTTAAATTGGTTCTCACTGTTCCCTGATACTTTAGGGATGTGAGTTGTACTGAGGGAGAGATAGTAATAATCTGATGGCCTGAAATGGTGTTAGTGTTCGTGCCAGGCAGATTCACTCCACTCAGCAGCCAGTTTATGTAACAGTGCAGTGCCCCAGAGGGGGAGGGGGAGGAGAGGAGAGCAGGGAAAGCAAGAAGAAGGGAGGAGCTGCACTATACTGCCCCTAGGAAAAGCCTGAATGTGTGTGGGTGAAGACAAGTGTTATCAAAGTTTGAAGTTTCTACATTTAGTCTTCTGTTGGCACACATTTGTTTTTAGGGTGAAGTGTGAGGTGATGGTTAAAGGCTATTTATTTATAAGTGTTTCTTCCTGCCAAGAAAATAAAGTTCAGTGGTAATCAGAATTAAAACTTACACAAACCTACTTTAAATAAGTAGGTTAGTTTCTTTCTATGTTGTAAAGAACATGAGTATTCAGATTTTTGGTTCTCAGTTTAAGGTCAGTTAGATTGTTTTTATGTTAGATTTATATTTTTATTCAGCAAGGATGCTTTCGATTTGACATGATTTACTCCAAAGTTTACAAAATTGTTAAACGTTTCTTGAGCAGTATATTAGAATGATTTCTGAAGGATCATGTGACATTGAAGACTGGAGTAATGATGCTGAAAATTAAGCTTTACCTTCACAGGAATAGATTCAAATAGAAAACAGTTATTTTAAAGTGTAATAATATTTCACATTATAACTATTTTCACTGTTTTACATAAATACAGCCTTGCAAAAATATTTAATTGAATTATTTAAAAAATAGAAAAATATTTTTAATGGCAGTACATCATTAATTTTTTATTTGATGCGGATCTTCATTTTCAATTCTAAACAGTGCTGTAGTAAATTCTGTATATGACTGATCATGTGAATTGAAAACATTCTAGCAAATATTATGGATGCTTCCACCTGAATATATAATATACTGAATATTCATATTGTCAATAACAACTGTCTGTAATCCCACTAACAAGGACAGGTTTCCCAATTTTAAAACAGTAAATAAACTGTTTTGAGGACAATATCTCTGTCTTTCCTTCTGGCAAGGTTTATATTGGCAGGGCTTTGCAATTAAAAAAAATACATTTAGTCTGAACCCCTCTGTCTAATTTGAGCAATGCAGTTCTGCTCACCATGTCTACAAGCCTTCTGCCGCAGCCATATAGCTCTGCTGTGTTTTGTTGTTATCTTGTACTCTAAAGTTAAAGAAAAGTGGAATGGAAGATTTACATCTCTGATATGAATCCAGGCAACAGCAGTGTCACACAAAATGAAATGACGAAGGTGAGAAGACCTTAATTGACTGTTATTAGCAAGAGAATTATGTAGTGTGAAAGGCAGTTGAATTCTCATCTCTTGCTACATTAAAATGTCTATAACATGAAAGCTAAGATTTAAACAATGAAAGAGACCAGAATTTAGACGTAACCACTGAAAACAGCTCAAAATAAAAAGAATTTCACCACATGACACTACGCATGTCATATTTCTCTGACTAAACCATTTGACGGTGTGTTGGAGCTAAATAAAAATGTCCTGAATTTTTTATCAGGATGTGGATTGACCAAGGCCCAAAGTTTTATTTAGGGTTTAGTGATGGCGTATATGTTTTCAAATGAAATGTGATTGTAAATACTATCAGATAAATCAACATCAGTTGGAGACTGAGCAAGTAAGTAACCATTTTATTGTATATAAGGTTGTACAGTTAGAGTGAGAAGAAGCATTTATATTATGTTATTATATTATTATATTATATTTTTTATTCTTCAGATATGAATAATGACAAGTAGGCAGGTTTGTATCAGATAGCTCAGTTCAGATGCACATTGGAAAAGTTGCAATCAATCAGACCTCCTCGATAAAAGCTGCAGAATACGCCCACTCTCTTTTCCCACACAATGATCTCACAAAGGAAATCAATTCTTCTTGTATTGTGTGCAGATGGCCAAACACTTTCCATCACTTCCTCCCTAACCAATCACACTGCACAATTACCCAAGTATCCTGATTTCTAAATGACAGTCATGACTGATTTAAGTGAACAGGACATCCACCTGGGGCTCCACCTGTTCGGTTTGTTTCATAAAATGAAATAACTGCTTATACTGTGTAGCATGAATGTCACAGCCATCTTTGAATTTTCTTATCTTGTCATAAACACTACTGTTAAAAAGATTTTATTTTAAAGAAATTACTTTTATTTCGCAAAATCAACAATAAAAGACATTAGTAATTATACAAAACATTTTATTTCCAATAAAAAGTATTTTAACATTATATTCATCGAAGAATCCTAAAATAATTATGTCATAGTTTCATACTAAAATAATTAAATAAACTAAAAAGCATGTACATTTTTACAGTTTTTCCAAAAATAAAATTTAACATAATGATTTGTTCGAAACAGTAATTTTTTAGGTGGACATGAGCTAAATTTAAGCACATTTATTGTAAGCATAATCTAAAAAATGTTAGAATGTTATAGGGAATGTTAGAAACTCATATTAAGTTCTTATATATTTGGCAACAGTATTTTGTCGTGTGCTATGCTTTTCTGCTCACATCCATTTTTTATGTTTTCGCTAATCCATAAAATGTACACAGGCAGAACTGTGTGTGTACATTAGGTTCTTCAAGGCTTCATTTTTGAATAACACCAATGCTCTGTGTTGCACCTCAGGCCATTTTCTTTATACATGAGTGTGTCATAAGGTCATTGGCAAGGTTTGAATATGCTCTTCTAGCTCCCTAAAAGGACAGACAGCATCAATGTTGCTATTTTGCTTTAAACTGCACACTGTGGACTGGCATATGAACTTTAAATAACCATTACTTTTACATTTTTACAGGACATCACCTTAGTTTGTTAAGATTGAAACCAGATTTCATCATACATTTAAGTAATTTATAAGCCAAGATCTGTAGAGCAGACAGACCCAGTCTTTGTAGTCTGTTGTGCGACTGTAAACCTTTGACGAATCATTATCCTGGTCAGGAGCCATGTGCTTGAGTCACTGTGATGGACAGACTTCACTGTGATCTGTCACTGTTTTCCTGCAGACAGTTAGACATGGGATGAAGGAGAGAGAGAGTATCATTACAGCTAAGAGAAACCATCAAAATCCTTCAGACATGATTGATGAGTTAAACGGGGGAGGAACTGGGCTAGTGGTGAAAGAAAGGACTATAAAATGAGGTGTAAAAATGTGTTGGTAAAATGAAAGAGGTTTGAGAGAGAAAAGATCAGAGGAAAAAGAATGTCATAGAGGAAATGAAGCCGATGAGAGCAGGAATGAACAGGCTGGGTTTTTGTTCTTTGTCTGTTCCTATTTGGCTGCACACCAGGGCTCATCAGCACATTTTATTGGTGTTCAACATGGGTCTTGATGTTATCTACAGATTCTTCCTATCAAGAGGCCCTCAAGACATCAAATCAACACACTCTTACAAAAAGCCATTACATTTATTAGAACCACCTACGAAAACGTATTTTTCATATTTATTTAATCTTTTTGAACTGTTTTATCAGGGTGGACTGGAAATAAATGACTCATGTAACATCACTACAGCTACCAGACACTCATGAAAAAAGGTCTTTTAAAGAAGGTTTCTTGTTTGAATGATGGACACAGATGCTATGAACAGTTTGACCATGTGAAAATCTGATAATAATGTGCTAATTTACTGTTCTGTTTCAAATCTAAGAAGTGTCTTGAATTGAATGAGACATTGTTAGCATTTGAATGATTTGCTCAGTGATTTCTCTGAGAAAGTGTCATTTAGCCAGACAGATATACCCATGACTGAGTTCTTAATAGGCCCGCAATGTCAATTGTGTGACCTACAATGGTGTGATTTTGGAGTCAGACCTGAGTTTCAGTAGCCATATAAAAACAATAACTAAATCAGCATATTATCATCTCAAAAATATTGCAAGAATTAGATGCTTTGTCTCCAATCAAGACTTAGAGAAACTTGTTCATGCTTTCATCACCAGCTGGGTGGATTATTGTAATGGGCTCCTCACTGGCCTTCCCAAAAAGACCATAAGACAGCTGCAGCTCGTACAGAACGCTGCTGCCAGGATTCTGAGCAGAACCAGAAAATATGAACACATCACACCAGTCCTCAGGTCCTTGCACTGGCTTCCAGTTACATTTAGAATTGATTTTAAAGTACTGTTACTTGTTTATAAATCACTCAATGGCCTAGGACCTCAATACATTGCAGATATGCTCATAGAATATAAACCTAACAGATCACTAAGATCATCAGGATCAAGTCACTTAGTAATACCCAGGGTTCACTCAAAGCAAGGAGAGCCTGCTTTTAGCTGTTACGCCAGCCGCAGCTGGAACCAGCTTCCAGAAGAGATCAGGTGTGCTCCAACAGTAGCCACATTCAAATCAAGACTCAAAACACATCTTTTTACCTATGCATTTGCAGATTGAGCACTGTGCTATGTCCGAACTGTTTGCATTTTATTTTATACGTATTATCTTTTTATTCTTTTAATCATTTTTAATGTTTTACTTTTATCATTCTTCTTTATGTAAAGCACTTTGAATTACCATTGTGTATGAAATGTGCTATACAAATAAACTTGCCTTGCCTTGCCTTACAATGGCTGCAGAATATTGTGCTACATATTTTATGTTGAATAAAGCATTCATTCATCTGTTAAACTAAGCTAACAGATCTTTCTTTTACAAAGATCAGTAAATAGCTGATGGGAAGAAGGGGCTCTGGCCTGTTGCATTAGTATTTAATCAGGCGACATAAATGTAACTCTTGTGAATATGGCAGCATATTCCTCACGCACGATTGCTGCCCACACACACAAATCCAGGCCTGGTCCTCTCGTCCTTGACTTGCGTCACTCCTCCTTTTATGGTTTTGGTGTGGCTCATGTGACGCTCATTATCAATCATGCCCATCCTGCTCACCACAGTTATTATTTAATAATGCATGTATGGATATTATATTATGTTGATATGTTTTATTATCAAATATTAATGTTTTTATTTAATACAGTAATACGTTGAGATAAAAAACAATTTTTGCTTTGAAATAAGAGTAAATATTTGAGATAAGAGCAGCTGAGCGACGCGGACGCTAGGTCTTCGAACACTCGGAACAGCCCGTGCACGTTACTCCTTCACTTCACGTGTTCGTTGACTTCCCTAAGCATCTCCCGCGAGTCTTCCTGTGGTGTATTTTATATACATTCATGGGGTAATTGCATATGATCTCCACTAGAGGGACACCTTGTGTTTACAGCGGTGGTTACCGGGGGCAACGAGTGATACAGGAGTATTAAGCTGAGAGCAGCACAAGTTATGTGTGTTCAATAATAATAAATATGAGGTCCTGAGGCATACATTACACTCATTACACTCTATCCAAGACACTACACGGGAAAAAAAAAAACACTAGACTTCTGTATTGTGTTTGTGTTATCTACGTAATCTATGTAATCCCTCCCTCCTCCTCCTCTTCCACACAAGCCACTACTGTATCTTCTGTCTCGCAGAAAGGAACTCATAATTAAAGCCACATTTTATTTTATATCACAGAAAACCTTATATTGTATAATTTTGAATGTGGGTATGTCTCTATAGCATTTAAAAACATAATTTTTTCCAACGTTATTAGCACTAATAAGGGAGTTTTTTAGCGGGCCAAAACGCCCCTATGAGGAATATTTGATGAAAAGAAAGTTTTATAATAGTGTAAGAAGAGTATGTGTAAGCTTGACAGTCAAGAATAATGACTGATCACTGTTGTCATCTCATTTTGTTCCAGCATTGCTTCACCTTCGCCCTCACTGGTCATGTGGAAACAACTGGTAATGATGCTCCTCTGAAGGACAGTGAACATCTCAGCTGGTTTCTGTGTGACCTCCAGTACTACAAGACCATCTCCCAAATCTTCTTCAGACCCTCCATCCTCAAAAGAGTATCAGCAACATCTCTTGAAGCTCTTTGATCCATAACCTGGCTCCAGGATGAGTGGGCTCTTTGCCAAACTGGACCCACGGCGGATTCAGTGGGGGGCCACCTGGTTTGCCTTCCAGTCCCGTGTTTTGCGCACAAAGCCGGTCGAGTCAATGCTAGAGAGTACAGGTGGCACAGGCGCACACGGTACCAAACTTGCCCGTGTTCTCTCCACCGTGGACCTTGTGTCTTTGGGAGTGGGAAGCTGTGTAGGAACGGGCATGTATGTGGTTTCAGGACTGGTGGCTAAGGAAATGGCGGGTCCTGGGGTCATTGTGTCTTTCATTATTGCTGCAGTTGCCTCCATCCTGTCAGGTGAGTGCTTGTCCCAACTTCCTGTTCCAGTTAATCTGACACAAAAGAGAAAAACACTGAAAAAACGGTCATCATCCTGTAAACTTGCCCCCAATGAAATGCAGCATAGGTAGTGTTATTGTTCTGTGGATAACAGAAATTTGTATGCTGAATAAAAGTGTATAACTTTATGCCTCCTGATGTAGTGATGATGCATGGTGAACAGGCTTATTAGGTTTACAGGTTGAAGCTGGGCACAGCATGCAGCAACCAAAATAGAGTTGAGGGGAAAATCCATTTAGTTTTCCCTATGGATACCAACATAATCCAAAAATGAAAGGGAGGGGAAAATAAAAGGAATTTTTTTCCTGTGTGCAGTTGACCCTTCTACCCATGGAAAAAGAAACTTTTGTCATTTGTCATTATCATTTCACATTAGATATTACATGCCCTCCACTAATATTGACACCCTCAGTAAATGTTAGCAAAACAGGTCATGAAAATCTCTGCTTTTTATCATATATTCCTTTCATTAAAAAATCTAACCTTTATTTATTGAAAAAGAAAAAAATTCTTGACTTCAATAAATGTCACAGATGATATACACGTCTGTTTAAAGGTTTGAGGTCTATATGATTTTTTTAAAATGTTTTTGAAAGAAGTATTTTAAGTTCCCTCTCAATCAGTCACATCGATGGTATGTCAGAATTACCATGATGAATTATGATCTCGCCTGAGAGCCCTATCCCCTTCATGTGTAGACTAATCGAGTCAGTAAACATTGGCGTGCAAGATTTGTATCATGCATTCTGTGAAACAGGTATATAAGGAAGAGTGCGTCCAAGCGCACATTCAGCTTTTCACTCCGGAGCCAAGTGGTTTTCCTCTTCTGCCCGAATAATGTTCAATGAGAGTGCTGATGAATCACGGAAGGTCTTGGTCCTGACGTTGTGTCAGCGGTGGATGTAATATTCAGTAAAATAACATTTTCCTTAAAGAGAAAACACGGGTATGACGTTGCATCTTTTTGCATCCCACGTGTTTCTGGATGCAGTCGTTTCCTGGCCTTGATTGTTGGGCAGCCAAGGGGTAAATGGAGATCCCCCCCGGTGGAGCATGCATTAAGCAATACGACTGTGTCCACATAGCGTTGCTGTCTGGTGGGGTCATCCGCATTTCTCATCCAAGGCTTATGGTCAAGGCTTACAGAGCCACTGGACAGGCCGCTTCTACCCTGCCCGCTAAGGTGTATCGGGCTAAGGCCCTCAAAGAGCTGCATGAGGGCGGTTCTGACTCAGGGCTGATGCAGGAATGACGAAAGTCCCTGCGCTGTCCCTCAATCAGACAATGTCCACTTCGGCTACGTGGTCAAGAACTTTGCCCAGCGGTTGCATAGAAGCGAACAGAAGCATTTAAGCACATCCTACCCCCTCTGGCTTCTTTCTTGGCTCCTGCATGGTGGCATCCGCAGCAGCCTCCACCTAGGCCGTTGCGTGGAACTGGCCACAGGAAAGCGGTGCAGCCTTTCCCAGCCCATGGTGAGCCCACCAAGGACCATGCCAAGCTGTTCCCATGGGACTGTCCCATTGTGGGTGTCTGTGGTCACTCTGTCTCTGCTGGTAAAGTTTCTGCTGCATGGTTTGCGTTTCCCAGACTGCCCTGCTGTTGATTCGTACCATCAGACTCGGTTTTTCCGAGTGGAAACTGCAGTCCTACTAGGACAGGCTCTATTGCATCCTCTTCATCCGGCCAATATGATTTCAGGGTTCTATAGCCCCTACTTCATTGTACCCAAGAAAAGCGCTGAGTTACGGTCAACTGGAAAATGACGGTCAACTTCCCCATGCAGAGGATATCTTTTCTCAGTATAGAGCTGAACTCAGTCAACCTCACGGAACACCTCACGTGCTGAACTGAACCTCAAAGGGGAACCCTGAATGGGTTCAATCCCCAAGGAAAGCTAGAATTTATTAGAATATCAATGTGTTCCTTGATTTTAATGTAGGTCACCAAATTTGTAAAAGCGCCTGCCAAATGTGTAAATGTAAAACATAAACGTAACTTCACAACTCGCCAGCCATCTCTTCCTGTGTTGTCAGAAAGCATCTGAGGTTGCTTCACGCCAATCACATCACATCGGGATCTACTCTCACATAATCCTGAGACCTGGTTACATGCCCAAGGTTCCCCATCATGCCTTTTAGGGACTAAGTAGTGAACCTATAAGCTCTGACTATGGAGGAAGAAGACCAGAGATTGACCCCCTGCATAGTGGAAATCATCGTCTTGGCATTCCAAACCTTAGATCAGCTTTGTCCTCTAGGGGTGAGAGTGCACTCTACCCAGAAGTGTTCCTTCTTTCTGGGTGTGGGAACTCATGCTCAGTGTCCCGCTTGCTGCACCATTCCCCGCGACCCCAAGGTATGCTCGGTTGTTTTCCCTGCCCTAGGCTTGGTGCCTGTTTGTTGTGATCCCTACGGCGATCCCAAATGTATTCTTCCACTGGATGCTTCCCCTCTCGGCTAGCCCATATCTTTCACTCAGGCTAGATCACAATTCGTCAGTTTAGTTCTGACGTAATGTCTCCATTCCCTCCTTCAGGGAACGGGGTTATAATAGTAACCTATACATTCACCAGGGCTACATTTATTTGATCTGAAATACAGTAACAGCAGTACTATTGCAAAGTTTTACATTTCAATGCAACTTTTTTATATTTTAAAATGTAATTTACTCCAAATCTGAATTATCAGCATCAATTACTCCCGTCTTCAGTGTCATGTGATCGTTCAGAAATCATTCCAATATGCTGATTTACTGCTCAAGAAATATTTCTGATTATTTTCAGTGTTTAAACCAGTTGTACTAAAGATTTTTCTGGAAACTGGTAAATTTTTTCAGTATTCTTTGATGAATAGAAAGTTAAAAAAAAACAGCATTTATTTGAAATATATATATTTTGTAACATTATAGAAGTATTTCTGTCACTTTTGTTCAATTTAATGCATCTTTGCTGATTAAATGTATTCATTTATTTAAAAATATATATATTTAGAGATCCCAAACTTGTGAATGGCAGATTATTCTGTCACTGTATGTGTTGGGGAAAAACATGATGGCATATCCTATCAGAATCACAATAAAATCTTTAACCTTTTTCAAGAAATGTATATAACTGTGAGTAAATATGAAATTGAAATGAACCATGTTTACTTTTCTAATGTATGTTCTTGGTTTTATTGTGATTCATCTGCCATAAAGAAAAAAAACAACACTTTGTTTTCATGATCTTTCATCAAAATGTAATTACTTGCTCATCCTCTCAAATACATTTTCTTTTCTGATGATAGTAATTGGTTAACCAATAGCTATTTTGCATTATTTTAGTGAACCCCATTCTGGTAGGAAAAAGATACTTTTCACCATCCAGTGATTTCTAAGTGAATAAATTAAAGTGTCGTTCATGTTTCATTCAGAAATAAATCACATTATGTCATCATGCTATTTGGGTTATATACACTCACCTAAAGGATTATTAGGAACACCTGTTCAATTTCTCATTAATGCAATTATCTAATCAACCAATTAGATGGCAGTTGCTTCAAGGGTTGGTCCTGATCTAAACAATCTCCTGAACTCCAAACTGAATGTCAGAATGGAAAAGAACGGTTATTTAAGCAATTTTTACCGTGGCATGGTTGTTGAAGTATTTCACAATCTGCTCAGTTATTGGGATTTTCACGCTCAACCATCTCTAGGGTTTACAAAGAATGGTGTGAAAAGGGAAAAACATCCAGTATGCGGCAGTCCTGTGGGCGAAAATGCCTTGTTGATGCTAGAGGTCAGAGGAGAATGGGCCGACTGATTCAAGCTGATAGAAGAGCAACTTTAACTGAAATAACCACTCGTTACAACAGAGGTATGCAGCAAAGCATTTGTGAAGCCACAACACGCACAACCTTGAGGCGGATGGGCTACAACAGCAGAAGACCCCACCGGTTACCACTCATCTCCACTACAAATAGGAAAAAGAGGCTACAATTTGCACAAGCTCACCAAAACTGAACAGTTGAAGGCTGGAAAAATGTTGCCTGGTCTGGTGAGTCTCAATTTCTGTTGAGACATTCAGATGGTAGAGTCAGAATTTGGTATAAACAGAATGAGAACATGGATCCATCATGCCTTGTTACTACTGTGCAGGCTGGTGGTGGTGGTGTAATGGTGTGGGTGATGTTTTCTTGGCACACTTTAGGCCACTTAGTGCCAATTGGGCATCGTTTAAATGCCACTGCATACCTGAGCATTGTTTCTGACCATGTCCATCCCTTAATGACCACCATGTACCCATCCTCTGATGGCTACTTCCAGCAGGATAATGCACCATGTCACAAAGCTCGAATCATTTCAAATTGGTTTCTTGAACATGGCAATGAGTTCACTGTAGTAAAATGGCCCCCACAGTCACCAGATCTCAACCCAATAGAGCATCTTTGGGATGTGGTGGAATGGGAGCTTCGTGCCCTGGATGTGCATCCTACAAATCTCCATCAACTGCAAGATGCTATCCTATCAATATGGGCCAACATTTTTAAAGAATGCTTTCAGCACCTTGTTGAATCAATGCCACGTAGAATTAAGGCAGTTCTGAAGGCGAAAGGGAGTCAAACACAGTATTAGTATGGTGTTCCTAATAATCCTTTAGGTGAGTGTACTATAGCACTGTCAAAAAGTACTTATTGGTTCTGAATGTAAAATCAGGTGATCCTTATCGTTTTCCATTATAGTGGGGTTTACAGGCATCCAGGCTGTGAAGAGGGATTTTCCTCCTGTTATCTTGCCCTCTGGGATTGTATGAGTTTGACATTTGAGAATTGATCTGACACTACAGTCAAAAAAAAATCAATGAGTCCATCTCAGCAACCAGTTAGAGACGTTTAAGCTTTATTGATAACCTTCATGAGTACAGGTGTTACAGTAATCCTTGTATTCTCTCCACAGGGGTGTGCTATGCTGAATTTGGTGTGCGTGTGCCTAAAACCACAGGATCAGCCTATACTTACAGCTATGTGACGGTGGGCGAGTTTGTGGCTTTTTTCATTGGCTGGAATCTGATTTTGGAGTATCTGATTGGTACAGCAGCAGGAGCCAGTGCACTCAGCAGCATGTTTGACTCACTGGCCAATCACAGCATCAGTGGCTTCATGATCAACCACATAGGAACACTCAATGGCCTGGGTGAGTGACATGAACTTTAGACACTGCTATGTTCATGTTTAGAACATAACCATTAATGCATGAGACCTGAATTAATCTTAATACTACAACAAAGAAACCTTTATTTCACAAGAAAAGACATGACAGCCTGTTATTATTAAATCCAATTGTGTTCAGTTTTCAAAGAATGAATTTGGAACTGACACACTAATAGTTTTGACACACACCCACAGTAATTACAGCAGAAGTTACAGTAGGCTTAATTTATCAGATTGAAGTTAATGGTGCAGCACAAAAGAAAAGGCACCTCTAACTTTACCAGTCAATAGTCTGGTGACAGTCACAATATTAAGAAACCTTGTTAAAAAAAAGCAACAAAAAAAAACAGAGCAACCTCTCTCGCAGCTTCTGTGGTGCACTGTGAAATAGCTGCTCCAATTGCATTTCTGAAGAGGAAAAATAAGCCCTTTTATAGGTTGGGTATTTGCTATTAAAATTCAGATGATTTGAAGAAAACTCTAGATCTTCACATTTTCTTGTTACTAAATATTCATAAAAAAAGTTTTTGAATTATGTAATTAAGTGATTATGTACTTTAATGAATAATAAATGTAAGAATTAAATTGCATTTTTAGGGCTTGTATTTTTATGTGCTGAAATTCAACATGGCTATATATTTAAGCTTTAAGCCATATATATAATATATATAATCCATATTCACCTTCCAGACTTTACTTCCAAAATATTCAGTCTGTTTAAAAATATAACCGGAAAAACACGGAAGGAGACAGGAAGAGGGAGGAGACTGGACATGACAGTGACATCCTGGCTGTGCCATGTGAATTTTCTTTCGAATTTGAACCACTGATATGGAATTGAATCTGTAAAGTGAAATAAAATGGACCTAAAATTATCTGTTGAATATAATAGGTTGTATTTTTAAAAAGACTGAATATTTTTTAAGTGAAATCTGAAAGGTGAATATGGATTGTTTAATCTTTAATAATGAAAATGTGAGAATTTTTTATTTGGTCGTATATTCTTAAATATACGACCATGTTTAATTTCAGCCATTATAATGCAAGCCCTAAAAAAATCCATAAAAATGCATGCATAGTCCATTAGTGTAATTCAACACAAAGTTGTTTAAAAAACATTTGATATAAATTTTTTTCCATTGACTATTGTGTGTGTGACCCAGACAAAACATTGCTTTTTTTTTGCCAAAATACATAATCTTTTTCGGGCAACAGCAGTAAAATCAACCAATTTCTCTAAGAGTCTATCCCTCCATCTGTGTCTCTCTGTACACATTATGGTTCATAGCCATTTCCGCTTAAGGCCTAGTAAGTATGCTGAATATTTTTAGAAATACATAATTTATGACTGCATTGAGGGGTCAACAGAGGACTGTCTGTTGTCATATTATGAAAAACAGCTGTTTAAACTCACTACTGTTGTCTGATTCAGACAACAGTCAGTCAGTCTGTATAGATTATGAAATATTGAAACTACTTAACCATAAAACATCAATCCTTTTTAAGCACGTTTTGGACAACAGTTTGCAATGCCAGCATCAAAATGAGCTCAGCACATTCCATGTGATTTTAATTTCTCCTTTGTCACCTCTTAGGTAAAGGGGAGCAGTCATACCCGGACTTCTTGGCCCTCGTCATAGCCATCCTAGTCACAGTGATAGTTGCTCTAGGTGTGAAGAATTCTGTCGGGTTCAACAATGTGCTGAATGTCATCAATCTGGTGGTGTGGGTGTTCATAATGATTGCAGGCCTGTTCTTCGTCAGTGTAAGCAACTGGGACGAGGGACGATTCCTGCCTTATGGCTGGTCAGGGGTAAAGTACATTTCAAATCAATTTTTGAAGTTGAATGCAGTTAGTGACTCTTGGCATAAGCAATGAGGGTAAAATGGCATTGTCTTCTAGCTATAATCAACCACTCTTTCCAACAGGTCATGCAGGGTGCAGCCACTTGCTTCTATGCCTTTATTGGTTTTGATATCATAGCCACCACAGGAGAAGAAGCCAAGAGTCCCAACACATCCATCCCCTATGCCATCACTGCCTCTCTAGTCACCTGCCTCACTGCCTATGTCTCTGTGAGTATATCTGGGTTCTTCTCTCCATATACAAAGTCTGAGACCACATTGAAAATTTGGCTTTTTGATTATCCAGTAACACTCAACTTTGTTATATTACATCGTACTTGAGTGTGACACAGACTTGAGTCAGGTGATAAAGGTTTTAAGTTTGATATGTTATTTATACGTCATATTAATGATGATGCATGGCAAATGATACATGTTCAGAGACAGTAATCGATTATTCTCTTCATGCAGCATGTCTGAATTTATTAAAAGCCCTCCAGCTTTAGCACCGTGCTATGTTGTCTGTCTTGTAGGAGGTTGTCATAGTAACGCAATGGCTGTTAAAAACTCAATAGACCTCCTTTCTGTATCTCTGAACAATATATTCTATACCTTTTGTGTATTCGGTATTCTGCTATTTTCACGTGTGTTTTGGTTTTAGCTTGAACAAAGTTGACTTTACTAAAATGGCTCTTCATTTTCACACCTACTGTCTGATGAGGAGCAAACTTAATTAGCAGCGTTCACCCCTCCACATCTCATTCTGTTGTCGCAGAGGCTAATTTTAGCTCAGGCACTTTGGTTCTCTGTCTGTGTTTGTGTGCATGTGTGTGCTGGTGTTACAGATGAAGATGTTGCGTTTTCCGAAATGCATGAAATGGGTCATAATGTGTTCTGATTAATCAAATCATCCTTGATCTTTTGATATAAAAGAGTCCATTGTACTGTGAAACAGAACTCAGTACTTTCTATCCAGCAATAATAGACCATTTATTGAAAGTAAATTGCAAAACAGCTTGCTCTGTACATTTTGCTAGTTTGTAACACCAGGATATTTGAAAACATGAAAACATCAATGATGCCTATTTACTGTTCAGAAACTTCAGGATAAATTCTATTAGTCCTAAACAACAGAAAAAACAATTATGATAATAATACAATTTAGAAAAGTCTGCCAATCCTTGAAACGTTTCTGGCTGTCGCTCCTTTGCCTGTCCTTCCAAAGGTTCAGAATATGAGAAGATAATTGTTTTTTTGTTTTTTTACAATGTTCCTGATAATTTCAGTCTTATCCGAACAGTTTGAATGACACATTTTTTGACAGGTACAGCAGCAAACTGTTTAACTGTAAGGTCAATGAATCAAACTCTGTTTCTTTCTCTCTCACAGGTGAGTGTGATCCTCACCCTGATGGTCCCTTACACTGAAATTGACACAGATGCTCCTCTAATGGAAATGTTTTCTCTACATGGCTTCCAAACTGCCAAATACATAGTTGCCATTGGCTCCATTGCAGGACTGACAGTCAGTTTGTTGGGCTCTCTTTTCCCACTGCCGAGAGTCATCTACGCCATGGCAGGAGATGGTTTGCTCTTCAGGTACTCTAAAACAAAATCACAAAAAAAGTCATCACTGGGCACAGCATAATGATGCTTCCTAATGCATCTGTCTCCATTATGCATGGAAAATTATGAAATGTCATTTAAATATCATTCTCTGCTGGAGAAATAAGCTACTGCTATTATCCAGTCTCCAAAGAAATGCTACTTAGGGCCCTGACATTTAATATCAAAGCCAGTATAATGTTTATGCGGTAAGACTTCTTTGATAAAGATGTTTGGTTGACTCAACATGTTTACACATAGTAAACACCCATCACAGGTGTTCAGAAGTTGTCAGACAAGATGCTCTGCTATTCACACTTGGTAGTAAAATGTATGAAAAAGTATTTAAAAGCTCTTAAAGACTACAAACGCCTCCGGATTTTAATCTTACTGCAAATGTGAGGTTTTGAGCAGAAAATGTTTTTTAGTGGAGTACCTGTAATTAACGAATTTCTTCTGTGCTTCACACAATTGCCACTACATACTCTGCCGTTCAAAGAATTCGGGTTAAAAAGACTTTTTAATGATTTTGAAAAAAGTCATGCTCACCAAGGCTGCAGTCATTTAATCAGAAATACAGTGAAAACAGTAATATTGTGAAATGTTATTACAATTTAAAATAACTTGTTTTCAATCTTTGCATATTTAAAAATTGTATGCATTCCTGTGATGACAAAGCTACATTTTCAGCAGCCATTACTCAAGAAACATTTCAAATTATTTTCAATGTTGAAAACAGTTCTGGTGCATGATGAATAGAAAGTTCAAAAGAACAGCATTTATTTGAAATTAACTTTTTTTGTTACATAATAAATGTCTTTACTCTTGCTTTAAATCCATTTAATGCTTCCTTGCCTAATAAAAGTATTTGTTTCTTTTAAAAAAACATACATACCCAAACTTTAGAAAGACCGAACTTTTCCACACACAAAAAAGGTTTTCGAACAGTAATTTTCTAGCCACACATATCTGACAAAGTTTACAATTTTTGTTTGAGTGCATCTCATTGATTGGCAGTAGTTAGTCCTTTCAGGTGTCAGGGAGGGATTAGTTTCACACTTTAAATGCAGTGTGGTCATATGCGTATCTGACCACATCCAAGTTCAGTTTGGACCACATTTTACGTTTGTATTCATTTCTGCCCTCTTGTGATTAGAGGATTGAAGGTGTCATGTGCACAATCTGTATGTTGCAGGTTCCTGGCCAATGTGAGCACGTACACAGAGACGCCTGCAGTAGCCTGTGTGGTGTCAGGGTTCCTCTCTGCTCTCTTGGCTCTGCTCGTCAGTCTGAGGGACCTGATCGAGATGATGTCCATTGGCACTCTGCTAGCCTACACTCTAGTGTCGGTGTGTGTGCTACTGCTGCGTTACCAGCCCGAAGGCGACATCCATGGATTCGTCAATTTCCTCTCTGAGCAGAACACGAAGCGTAAGGAGGGAGTGCTGGCTGAGTGCGAGAAGGAAGCCTGTTCGCCAGTCAGTGAAGGTGATGATTTTGGAGGAGCTCCCACAAACACCTGCGGAGCAAAGAATCTGCCATCTCTGGGAGACAATGAGATGCTGATTGGTAAGCCTGACAAGTCCACCTACACTGCCAGTCACCCCAACTATGGCACCGTGGACATGTCCTCAGGTATTGAGTCAGATGAGACCGACAGCGCGTACCTGCTGAAGCTGAAGAAGCTGCTGGGGCCTCGCTATTATACCATGCGCATTCGGCTCGGCCTGCCAGGCAAGATGGACCGGCCCACTGTGGCCACCGGCCGTGTCGTCACTCGATGCGTCATTCTGCTCTTCATCCTCATTTTCTGCTTCTGCTCCCTTATCATCTTCGGGTCAGGCCAGATTGCTGATGGCCAGTGGTGGGCCGTGTTGCTGCTCGTGCTGCTGATGCTGGTCATCACACTCTTGATCTTCATCATCATTCAGCAGCCGGAGAACCCCAAGCGCCTGCCCTACATGGCACCCTGTGTTCCATTCGTCCCGGCCTCTGCCATGCTTGTAAATGTTTACCTCATGCTCAAGCTTTCCACCATCACGTGGATCCGTTTTGGCGTATGGTGCTTTGTGGGTGAGTTTCAATATTAAATTGTCATGTTGATACAGGCAGGATCTTATTTACATGGGTCATTCCTGATATGAAGGGTGGTTTCATATACCGTTCAGAGGTTTGGGGTCAGTAAGATTTGGAAAAAAAGAAGAATATGTCTCTTCAGCTTCATCAAGAGTGACTGCAAAGACATTTACAATGTTACAGAGGATTTCTTGACAAAATGTATCTCTGCTTATCAATGTTTTCAACATATAATAAATTATTTTTGAGCACTAAATAAGCATATTAAAATAATTTCTGAAGGATCACAGGAATAAATTACATTGAAAATATATTGAAATACAAAGCATTTATTTTATATTTGTACAATATTTCACAATATAACAGTTTTTTACTGTTTTCAAATAAATGCAGAAGTTTGGTGAGCATAAGAGACTTTCAAAAACATTTAAAATTTTTAATTAAACAATATTAATCCCATACTTTTGAATAGTAATGCAGTTTCATATTTGTCTTAAAATATCGGCAATAAAAGTATTAAACTCAAAAATGTTTAATGACCGTGGACTTAATTTTATACAATTAGAAAATATAATATAATATAATAAATGGGCAAATTAATGAAAAATATTGCAAGTGGTTCTTAATTTTTTCCTGTTTCCTAATTGATTTTTTAAAAACTAAATATTAAATAGGGTTTTAAATGCTAGTCAGTGTATTGTTTTTGTGATCTCAATATATTTTACTATTTTTCATTGTACCATTCCTAATAAAAAAGGAAGGCACATAATATTTTGGTGGGAAAAAGTAGCAAAAACATCAAAAAATTATCACTAAATAATTTTAATTCATTCTGTTATATATTTATTTATTTTAGTCTCCCTTTTACTTTCTGTCCTTTATTGATGGAATGTTTCTTAAATCGATATGATAATATCACAATTTCAAAAAATCTAAATGCTAATATGGTCTTGATTTTCACCCTGTTAGGTTCAGTCCTGTTAAAAAAATTTTTTTGTGTAAATAATAAAGCATGACGAGAGCATATTTCTGAAAGTATAATAATCCCTTTTTAAAAGAAATTATTCCTTAAATGACAGCAGTCACATTCATTTTACAATAAAATGTACAAGTTCATTACTATTGCATGACAGGAATGACCCACGTTCCTCTCTCTTATATGAGATTAATGTCACCACTGTCAATTATTTGCTGTGTTTTTTGATGTTCCTTTCTAAATAATGAATTGAGTTACATTTTGTGTTGAGTGAGGGAAAACACTGATCACTTACATTTGTGCATTAGCTTATGCACGTGTGCACTGTTTGTGTTGTCTCTGTGTGTTCGTCTCTGCAGGTGTTTTGATCTACTTTGGCTATGGCATGTGGAACAGTACCCTGGAGATCACGGCACGCGAGGAGGAAGCCCATGCTAGTACATACCAGCGCTACGATGTGGGCGTAGATGACAACTTTGCAGTGGATGACGATCTGTACCCTTCTGGAGATGGCGGACCATACCAAAGCTGGGGCTCCCATGAGGCCAAAGGTGGGAACCAGAAACAACAACACCAGGAGCAGAGCGAGCCTCAGCCTGATGGCCTGGACAGGGTGGACAACCACAGGACCTCCTCTTCCTCCTCACACAGCAGGGCCAAAAGCAAAACTGCCAAACCCAGTCCGGGCTTTGATGCGCTGGTAGTCGACGATGATTTGGACGATCCTTTGGACTAAGAATGTAATCTGAATGTACTCATCTGCCAACAACTGCAGAACCCTTGGGCTAGGTTGTTATATCTCTGCAACGAGTATTTATTTTACTCCAATTCCTTCATTTGCAGCCTTTTTTCACTACTGATAGAATAATGCAAACGTTTAGAATGGGATTTAACTTTTAGAAGTTTTTTTTTCCATCTTCTTTTTTGAGCACTTAAAATGTCAAAATCTATACAGATTTTTTCAAATTAATTTAACAATTTTAAATTTTCATTTTACTGAAATCAGCATAAATATTTATAATCTAATGTTTCACCTGAAAGCAACAGTCCCTCTGACCAAATGACATTAACTAGCATGACATGTATTATCCGGAGCGTAGTTTATTACTGCCCTGTTAGTTATCACAGTCCCACAGCTTTTCCCAATATGAGCATCTTTCAGCTATCAGAATGATGTCTATTTACAGGTCACTTCCACTTCATTAGCCACGACACTGTCTGTATGTGAGGTCGATATAAAACCAGCTGAAAAAATTCCCAAGTGAAGCCCTTAAAACACTTTGCGATTTGCACACTTTGGTTATTTCAGTAAGCAGCTGTTTTTCTTATTCAATTTTATCATTGCATATAAAAAGATTAGTTTGAGAAGCAAAGACTGTTGACAGCCATAACATTTGAGGGGGAATGATATGAAAAATAGTTATGCCCCACAGAATCAAAGGCCTCATTCTCTTCCACTCAAACATCTAGCCCAAGTGAGGTTTGAAATGTAGTTTGTCACGAATAGTAATTGGACTTTGCTTGCAATAGTGCCTTCATCTGTCAGTGTGTGCTTTAAATATGGCCATCAAGATGTCCGTCCGCGCTTGTTTGTTTGTCATTTCTGTTGATGTCGACATATCCATGGATTTGTTTTTCCACTGAAGGTGCCTGTCAGCCATCGCGTGTCACAACCGACCATCCATTCATCCTATGTGGCAGTTACTCCGCTTCATCCTTGCAAGCAGGCCGCTCTGTGTAAATACCGACAGTGTGACCACAGTACGATTTGTGTCTCTCGGCTGGTCAGTGTATCCATTGAAAAAAAAAAAGGAGAAGTGATTTAGGAAAACATAGGGTAAGGGAGGGAAATTTGCATGTGGTGGAGAACGTTTTGTGAATTTCTTTATCTGGATGTGCTCTTCTGCTGTTCCCTCCACCCATAATTCACGTGGCGTTTAACCAATCTGTCCAGTCCAACTCTATCTGTGCTACAGCTCTGCCAGCTGAAAACAAAAAACAACCAAGCCAGGCCTCAAATCCATACATTTGGAAGACCAGATCATGCCATATTACGGTACTTTAAAATGTGTCTCCCCCTTTGTTTGTGACAAATATTTTGAAAAGCAAAAACCGCTAAAAATTGAGTTGCCATAAATGATTTGCTGTCAGAGCATATAGAGCTTCATTTTGGGGCCTGGGTTGGTTTTGTTCCTCTGGTCTATGATGTGATTCTTTGTCGCTGTGGCATCTTGCTGAATGTGTAGCATGTTCAGACGTGCAGGGCCCAGAGTAAAACTATGTTTGTGAGTATTTGCATGTGTGGTGAACGTTGAAAGACTTGATGTAACTCTCAATGTAGCATTCTGAGAGACAAGGTTAGCAGCCTGCCCACAGTACACCCCTCAAACCCTTCTCGTCCTGAGTGGCCTCTGTTTACAAAGCAAGCCAAAGTCTGCATCCAAGACACAATTTTACTTCTGTAAAGTAGAACACCATATAACAGTGTGGAGACGTGAGATATCGAAGAGAAGTATTTTTTTACAGGCATTTCTTACCTTCAGGTTCTCTGTTGGAGGAGTGTAGCCACCGCCAGTGGTGTTTTGTGGGTTCTCTTACAGTTCAGCAGAACTTCTGAAGAAAAGTGGCGAAAGCATATATTTTTAATGACCTGTTTCTAGAGTAAAAAAAACAACTGGAGATGTTTGGATCTTGATTTAGTAGTTTTGATTTTATTTAATTTAATGTTAGAACATAAGAATAGGTTTAAGAAGGGCAAGGTTTTAAAGGAATAGTTCACTCAAAAATGTTGTCATCCTTTATTCACCCTCGTGTCGTTCCCAAACCTGTGAGATATTTTGAAAATTGTCCTAAAATGGAATACAATGGGGTCCAATGATGTTTAGACAAAAAAAAATCTTCAAAATATGTTCTTTTGTGTTAAGCAGAGCTCATATATGTTTGGAGCAACATGAGGATGAGTAAAGGATGACATAATTTTGATTTGTGGGTGATCTAACCCTTTAAATAAGATTAAAATCTACATACAGAAATATTTTATTAAAAATGTATCTGAAAAAAAAAACAATCTAAAATGTTTCCACTGTTGCTTTTAAACTCAGCTACTATTTGCTATTTGTCTCTGAGAAAAGGTACAGTGTTTGTACTTTGTGAATTATCTTTCCTGCTATCATAGTTTGTTCAGTATTTGTTCAGGAAATGTGGAGATTGGCTTCCCTTGCAAATCTGATCTTTGTTTCTTCTGTATATTTTGGTATGAAGTGGATGTGTTCTAGTTTCAATATTTTTTTTAAAGAATCTATTTATTGTTCCTTCTACTTGTGGTTTTGCTCTCCCGTTGCACTGTGTAATGAGATGTTAATATTGCTTCCATGCAACAATGAAAGTCATTTATTGCAGATCAGATAAGCGTGACTCTTGGTTTTCCTTTCGCTTTAAGGCTGTCTCACACAACCAGAAACCAGAAGTAATAAAAATCCTCACATGGGTGGCTTGTGTAAGCGTTGCAGGCCCGTTCTGTTTCCTGTGGGGTTGAGCGGTGAGCCTAGAATAACAGCGATCCGAGGGTCGTACCTGAGCACATAACAAACTTGGTCATACTAGGAGGGGGCGCTGCTGGCTATGCAGAGGAATGAGATGAACAGATCGAGATGTACTGTTCCATTATCATTGCTGCAATGGTGGTCGATGTGGTACAATATGGTTTGGAGATCTCAAAGCATGTTGTTATGTTCAATTCATACAGTTCAGACCCGTCTGTCTGTATGGGGCAGACATCGACACAACCAGAAGCACACTCCTTTTGAGGGAGGGTCTTCATACGTGTTATTCCTATGAAGCACTCATAGGACATCATTTGTGTCATCTGTCATCAGCCTGAATCAAATTTAAATGTGATGTCCTTATATTGTATGTCATCTGTTTGGGGGGAACCTTTTTTCTGATGCAAAATATTCTGGTGCTAATCCCGGATGAGAGGAAGACGGTAAATGCATTGATGCTGAATGGTAAATGGTCATATTTTCCTGACATGTTTAAAAATACATGTAAATATTATGCACTTTGATGCTTATGCAATACCCAATAGTTGCTTTAATACTCTTACTGTTTGCGTTAAAGATTATCCTTATGCAAAAGCTGATATAAACTCACGCACAAATAATCAGACATTTCCTTTAAGAACATTCTGGAAACTGCAGATTTTTGTAGTCAGTTCAAGGTCAGTTTCATACCGTGAGATTTTAATCAGTAAAAAATTGTACTGTAGGATCGGGTAACAAATATACTATTGTCATTTTTATACTCAGTAGTATCAGTTTTCCAAGCTAAATCTAGTCCAACAGTGTTGCTGTATTTCTACATTAGAATATGATTACTTTTATTTATTTTGTCCAGTAAATGTTGTCATGTTTGTTCATATGGAGATACCCCAAAATATTCAAAGAACATTAGAGGGTCATGAAACGCACTATTTCAGCACTAATCAGTTCTCTTAAGTTTCAAAAATTGTCCAAAATTATCCATGGAAAGAGAGATCTGACATATATGAGCACTGTAGTTCACAGAAAGGCACCATCCCGCTGATCCTGACTTCAAATTACAAATCCGGTGTCCAAAATCACAACCACAATTTTTAAAGTCCCCTTTAAAAATTAATTTTTTTTATTAATTGCATCTTATGCGATCGGTTCCCTGATGTTAGCACTATTGTTGCCTACTGTATTGCACAATAGGTGATATTATTAAATATATTTTAAATTAAATAATTACAAAAAGTGTAGTTTCACATTTTATTATATGAATGTTCGTAACAACTGATCAAAGTTGATATATTTATAAAGCTAACAGGCTAGTGGTATGCTAAGCTTGTATGCTAATAATGAGATTTAAAGAATGAGCGATATTTGTGAAATTAAAATCAAAATACCTTTAAAGGTAATTGTATCATAAGCCAATTGTGTAGGTTTTTCTAACCTTCCTAAAGTTAAAAGACCTTTCAGCCAATGGAACCATTAGGCCGACCCATTTATCCAGGGGACTCATTTGTTCATGACACCAGATTATTAAAATAGTTCAAAAATTCCTAAATTATCTACTCCCCTCTTAAAATTATTCCTATCAGATGACACATTATTTTAATGTTTTAAAAATGTGTTTCATGTCCCTTTGAAAAGATAAACCCTTTTTCTTCAAGTTATGAGCATAGGAACGAAGGCTGGATTAACATCCTGACAGTTCAGGTCAGTTTCTGCTTTCTCTGCTTTTATGTAATAATTTGCAGCCGTATTTGAAAGAGAAAAATACTGTCGAGACCAATGCAATTTTTTCATTGAATTTCCTCCACCCCAAACTACCTCTAACCAAAGACTGAACGATTAAGACTTACAAATAAGAAGCAATATTTGACATTTAAAAAGCACCCTTCGTACGATAAATCATATAGATTCAATTTGCTGTTTATTTTTCACATAGCATACAAACTCATTCATGTATTGCTTGTATCTTCAGTATTCAGCCCTTTTTGACTGAATGCCCACTGTAACTAGGAAGCATTCAGTGCAAGGACCCAACCCGAGAACAAAAACGGAGACTCGTCGCAAACAGAGTATAAATCTTCTTTTATAGCTGATTACGACAGTTAACCTTTAACCAATGGTGTCTGCCAGTCATCGTTGCCCATCGGTCGTAATGGGACGAGCTTCTCGTTAGAGAAAGAGAAATCGATACACGTACATGTCATGGGTGCCTGAGTTATATGTGCGTCGCGAGTGCTTTCAGTGAGAATGAATGAGAGGTTTAAGGATGATGAACTGCACCAGCCTGGGCATCCGGCAACAGACGACATCAGCAATTCAGTTCATTTTACCAGCATAGAGAGTTTTATTTATAAAAATGACATTACCTATAGTCAAAAAACACTTTCACAGGCATTTTCACATGGACAACTTTGTTTATTACAAAAAAAAAAATCATAAAAACTGCATACAAGTATGACAATAAATAATATTGCTAAATGCTTACTGCTTTGGTCCAATTTTGGTGCGATTTGATTTGGGAAGCTATTCTGAAATGAATCAAAATGAACAGATAGCTGTACAAACAGACGGAAATAAACAGAGATTTAGAATAAAAACAACATTGGCAATAATGTTAGTATTCATATAACAACGCAAAAACTAATTTCCCACTACAAATAAGACTTAAAATGGCACATTATACTGAAGACCCTTTGAACAATAAATCCTTCAGTGCAGTACTTCTGGTCGACTAACCCTGCTGCTGAGGCAAAGGGTTAGAGTTCAGCTGTCCCATAACTATCCAAAGAGTCACTGTAGATAGAGACATGGTTGAAAAAAGAAACAGTAGAGAAGAGGAGGAAAGAGAGTAGAATCCTGAAGCTCACACGTGAGCACTTTTGGCGTGGTTAGTGGAGGCGGGGCCGGGATGGGCGGGCCCCTGCTTGGAGTAGTAGAATCGGTTGTTGTCAGTGTATGAAGCAGGGGTGTCCACTGAACAGCAGGTGATCATACAGCCTCCCAGCAAACAAAGTGCAGTTCCCACCCAGCCCGAATACAGGGAGAAGCCAAAGGACATCAAACCTCTCTCGTGATGGGCCCCGATGGGAAACCACACAGTGGAGACAATGCCACAAAAAGCTGGGAAAGTAAAGACACACTATTAGCATTAACTTTTATTACTCTGGTTATAGATTGCATTAAGACCATGATGTAAGTGGGAGACACACTCAATGAGGTAAATAACTGACTCTTACTGTTGATTACAAATTGAACTCATCCAAAGGAAATCTGGCTATTAAATGGACAGGCTAATTAGAGTTTAATGGGGGTAAAGTGGGTCCTCTGGGAGGAAGAATGAGCAATTTATTTCCAATTACTAGAAATAGTGCCTTTTTCTATGGGAACAGTAGGCCTATATCTCCATGACTGGCACACATCTAAATTACAGATCAATGCGTGGACAGACGTGTTAAGATCTTTTTCTAAGCTTTATTTAAGAAATACAAATTTCAGACTTACCAGTCAGCAGTATTAGGATTCCACCGAACACTGATCGTTTGTTCTTGGCACTTTCTGGTTCACTTCCGAGGTTAATGCAGGACATGGACATGAGCACGAGCACTATGGCAGGCAATCCCAGAATAGATGCGGTGACCATTAGAGCTCGAGACGTCTGGATGTACGCTTAAAAAAAAGAACAATGTCAGTTTATTCTCGATTTGATGGAAATAAAGTAATAATAAAATTCAATTAATTATATTGTAATCTAATTAGGCTGTTTTTATATACTTTGGTGAAAAGTATTTATAAAATATATTTTTTTATTTAAATAATATAAAAATACTATTTTTTCTATTATTCATACTATATTAAAATGTGATTTTATATAAAATAAATAAATAATGAGATTTAAAATGAAATACATTTTATTGTATTTAAATGATCAAAATGCCTACTACATATTTATTTAATATATTTCATCTAGAATAATAACGTAAATGGTATGGTACTTATGTATTAAATAATGGAAACTGAATTTTAATGGTTTTCATCTTTACTAAAAAAAACACAATGTTGGAACTTGAACTCTTATTAGTGTAGAAGGCTATTATTCCACACATACCTGGCAACTCGAGAATCTGTGTGAGTGTGATGCAGTGATACAGCGCCGTTGAGATCACACAGTCTGCCCACAAACCTTTGGCCTCCAGTTCATCCATCTTCTTACAGGTGTTCATGTTATATTTACAAGTGACTACCCATTCATTAGTGGCCGTTGCGATGATAAGCCCAATCCAACCAAGAAAACCCATCACAAAACCCGTGAACTGTAAGCAAGTATTTGCCATGTTTGTGCAGAAAAAAGTCCTCTTGAAATAGATGATGATCAGATAATCTAAAGCCAGACAGGATACTTTCTCTGAACTTATAAGTGGTAAAATCCAGGTATGTTAATCCATTGCGTAAAAGTCATGATTAAATTGTAGGTCCCTATGTATCCCGCAGTATTCCAAGTTTATACAGTATGAGAGGTCCGTTAGCAGAGCTTTTATAGTGGAACTAAGAGCTGTCAGCCAATCACATGAGTAGAGACACCTCCCAAGGTTACTCCTTATCTCTTGTTTTTCACTCCTCTTCTCTCCCTTCATTTCCATAGTTTGTAATGTAAATGTAATGTGAATGATACATAGATTTATAATGTAAAATTAGGTTTTTATTTTATTCTATTATCATTATTATTGTGTTTACAAGTTATTCAGGCCACAAAGTAGGTAACTACTACAGCTCAGAGTAATATTTGCTGAAGTGGTGAAAGTACAGCACCTTGGCCTGTTAAATCACTGCTGGAGTTTTGTCACATGCTGCCCTCTGGCGGTTTCATTCTCAATTCGGTCCTATCATTTATTAATTTGAGAAATAAATAAATAATAAATCAAGAATACTCAACCCCATATAGCTAAACATTTTTAAACATATATAAAAAATAGGCCTATGAAATAAATATATCAAGGAAATACAGTATATTGATAATAAATATATTAAAATGTATATTTAAAAAAATGTAGTGTATACATTTAATCTATCCCCACAGTAGTATTAAATTCATTTTCACAATAATAAAAGTTTTTTTGTTTATCTAAAATGTAAATGCATCAAAATAAAACGTGTCCACACGTTTATGTGTATGTAAAATGTATATTGATTAAGATAAAAATAGCCTATACATCTAAAAAATAATCAACTCCAATTAAGATAGCCTTTTTACGTTAGCAATTTAAGATATTGATGTACAATATACTACAGTAAATGCTGGGTTAATATAAAACAAAAGTTTAGCTTGTCTATATTTGACCTAAACATGGAATGAAATAACCCAGCATTTTTTGCTGTGTATTCTGGTTATTGTATCCATGAAATGTTTACAGTTGCCCTCATGTTTTCCTTATGTTATGGAGCATAAAGTGGTAAGACCTAATGTGGTCAATGAAAGTGAGCTTTGAAATAGCCGCATTGAGTGTGTGACCTCTGATGGAAATATAAAGGGCAACCTGACTATAAAGGAATCAGAGCTCAGTCTTGAGTTAATCATCCAAGCTGATATATCAGAGAAGCACACAGAGATCCTGTTTGAGATTCCAGATGAAGAAACAGAGGGGGGATATAGAAATATCAGAATAATATTGGAAAATGAATGATGTGTTCTGGTGCAGATGGTCAAAAATGGGGGACCAAAAACAAAACCTTAAAGCACAACATCCCTGTGAGTTGGAGGGCAAGATATCCCATTGACTTTGGGAGGATCTGTTTTCCAGGTAGAGTACAAATCAAAGAGCTGACTCCAATATCACTGCCAGCTTGGGTGTTAACAGATGAAAACTGCAGAGAAATCCAAAAGAATGAAGTTATGATGCTATGTTATATATGACTGTAGTGCCTTGGTTGCAGCAAAGAGAGTAGTTCCCCCTTCACTCCCCCTAATTTAACTGTTTTTTTTTCTGAAGCCCAGGGGCTTTCTTTTGTTAAAGAAAAGATGCAGGTTTCTAAAATGTCTCTAGTTCTTGATCTGGATCTGGATCTAAATATAATTTCACATTGGTGTTCTTGACTATAAAATTCTTGACTCCTTTATATGTGACATTTGATGATGTGCAATATAATATCTTGGGCCTTCATGTTTGTAAAGATTGTGACATGACATTAAAAAGTCCACTATATAATCATCCACCATCAAATAACAGATTATACCATCACAACAGGGCTCTCTGCATGAAATGAGAAATGATTGTGTCTCTTACTCATCCACTAGGGGGACTCGTCTGACTTCAAACACTAAGGAGGCCCATAACACCTGGAGACATTTATTATTAATACCTGCAATTAAAGTGGGCAAAACTATGAAGTAGTTCCAGGCCAGATAATTTCAGTTATTTCAACAGTTCAGATCCAGCCTACAACAGCAAATGAACCAAAACCCACTAACCAAGCAAACAAATAAGACAAACAATATGATAAAATGACAAACTATTTTTTTTCTCCCACTAAATTAACCACTATCTATGGAAAACACACACACTTGCTCTCTCTGCACCCGTACCCATAATATATAGACCAATACTGGTACACATTTGGTGCTCATATTTACATATTACATGTTACATATTTATATGCTGGTGCAGAGAGAGCAAGTGTGTGTGTGTGTGTTTTCTGTAGATAGTGGATAATTTAGTGGGAAAAACATGGAAATTGTTTGTCATTTTATCATTTTTTTGTCTGAGTATATCTAAGTAATAAAGTGTTTTTTAACTGTCAGATAAATGCTTGAATGACAATCAAACCTTGACCTCTGCTTGTTTATGTTGGCCTCTTCCAAATATTCTGAGCATGTTTTAATCTAATCTTTAGTTTACACTTCATTCCTGCCAAATCAGCCTCATTGTTGTGGAGACGTTCCATAACCTGAATAAGAAAAGCAGTTTTACAGAGTCCTCCCGCCTTTGTCTAATCAGTAATGAATTAAGTGGATAATATCTGGTATTTCCTGCTTTCATGGATGTTCGCTAAATATGCAGGTCTTCTTTTGTTTACCTTATTAGATCCCTGCTTGTGAATGTAATAAGCTGTCAGAAACACCCTTGTTCCTCCATATCTGTCATTCAGTTGATCCTCAGGGGGCTGTAGAAATCACCTCGCAAAGATCTCAGGCAATTCATCATTTGCTCCAGGAACATGGCAGCATTGGGATATGAAAATTAAGCTAATGAAATATGCCTTGACATTGGTCTGACAGTGCAAGATGACCAAGATGTAATGCATAACTGAGTTGTGCTGTGTAACCACCTTGGGTAGAGCTTCAGTCTGCAGTGATTGATTTTAGGGACCGTCGAAACTGATGTTATTGACTTGACATTGATGTGGTTTTTACCTCTGATGATAGATCAATGATAAATAAATGATAGTTCAATAATAGAGTTCGCAATCTTCATCAAGAGTATCTAAGCGTGATTTTAGTGCACTGGAAAATGTCAACCTTAAAGTTTCAATATCAAAAGCAGCATAACCAGTCACTGAGGAGATTTATTAAACAATTAGCATCACTCATAACGTTGATCTACTGTGTGCCACTGGTAATTCATCTTATATTACAGTGTAGAGCACATTAGTTTAGCCTCTATTCAAATGAAATGGCATTTAGACACAAGGAGTCCTTCTATAAATAAATGTGTAATTTCATGCACTGCCTCTCATTATATTCTAATGTATTCTCTCTTGTGAGTGATGGTGCACTAGCATTTGCTTATTGTGTCTGACCTCTTCCCTCCTGAAGGTTATCTGACTCTTTAACAAAACTTTTATCTGATTCTTTTGGCACGCATATTCTTTAGGGTATAAGTAACAATGGCCATTAATGTTTGTGTTTATTTATTTATTTGACCGTAGCTAGTATTTTCATTTTAGGGAACTTTCATTATATTCCAAAGCATAGTACTTAAATTAAGAAAAGAATGTTTGTTTCGAAAATAAATGAGAGCTGTTTTATTTGTAATCAAACAAAATTAGTAAAGAACCAGGAATACGATCTTTAGAGCTTGGAGAGGTTTTTACAGATTAGTTATCTACTGGATGGTTTTACAATTTTTATGTAACTAAAAATCATATTACATGACTATAATATATGAAGAGCATCTGCTGTGAAAATGCAAAATGTTTAAGCTCAATGCATAAAAATGGACACAGTAGGTAAGTGTAACGATTCTGGTTGTGCGATGCGGAGAGTCATGACGAGGAAAACAGAATCCACCTCAAAATCACTTTAATAATAAATGAAAACAAAATACTTTAAATATAAACAAAAGAAGCACACATGTGCATAGAACAGAACTTAAACAAAACATTAGCGACTCAGAAGACTGGAACCACGGAGACTAAACGGCATCCGCAAACAAGCTTCAACAACCAACAAACACAAGGGAAATGCAAGAGTGTTTTATACAGAAGGGAATGACAAACACCTGGGTAGATTAACGATAACGTGATCACATGACAGGTGCAGGGAGTGAAACAATGACCTTACAGACAGGAAGTGCACAGATGACATGACTGACAGGAAGTGTTCCCAAGAGCGCACCAACAGGAAGTGACAAAAGAAGACCCGGGAGACAGGAACAAGTGTTACAGAAAGTCAAATGCACGAGGTAGGGTAGAACGGGGCTAAAGGGGCACCGGGGTAAAAGGTGCATTTCACTTTATTCTCCTTTAAACTATTACAGAAAAACAAAAATTCAGCTCAGCACTTTTCTTAACAACCACTTTTGATCTAATTTAACGTTTACAATAAAAAAAAAAGAATTGCCAAAATTATTAAATATACAGTGGAATGAGGTTATCTTGACAGCCTCGGGGGTTGCAAAAAAGCGTTGAGATAACAGATGATCAAGATAACCAACAGCTAATATGACAATTTGTTTGATGAAGCGATCGGCATGCTATAAAAATGTACATACAATGTATATGTTTGCTAACAACAAAATGCATATGTGCACCAACTAACAGCAGAGATTTACCAGTATACAATAAAAAAACGATACAAACCTTTAATTATATTCTCCAACATTGCAAACACAATTTCGTTAACAGTGTAAACAGTCACAACATATTCATGAGGTCATCACGCTGTACTAGATTGCATACTTTCTTGTGTTCTGCCTGTCTAATGTGCTTTCTCAACAAATTTGGCTGCGTCCCGTCTTTTAACAACCGGGTTCTTCAATCCGCAGCGGCGCTGAGCAGAGCACACTTCAGAATAAAAGCAGGATGTGTTTGTGTGTGTGTGTTCATCCAAGCCTCATACTCGTTGGTCGTTACCGACCAATGTGAAAATATTTAAGAAAATCAATCAAATCAGAGAAGGCAGGTTTTATGTGCTCACAGCTGTGAGTGCTTTGGGATGTGGGTGGACCCACGGCAGCACTTGCTGCTCGTTGAGAAGCGTAAGAACGATATGAGCTTTCACTTAAGAGAGTCCTGCGCGGCGCTGTGAGAGAAGCGTCACTGACAGAGCGACCATATGGACCGTGATCCACATGCAAAGCAAACTCAGTGCATGCGCAGTGAACTCGGTACTATATTCAGTCACGAGATAGCCATGTGAAGTGGCGAAATTGTCCCTCTTTTGTACTGGAGATATTAGTGCACTGTGAAATTATATGTAAAAGTGCAGTATTTGGGAGTAAAAAAAAACATTAACCCCTTTGTCCCCTACTAGCTTGTAGCTATTTTGCCTAACTTGTAAACTTCCTCAGCCCTATTTCTGTGACAACAGAATCAGTTAAGCACAAACTCCACCCCGCTGTTTCTAAAAATTCACAATCATAGTGATGATACCTACAATAAATACTAAATCCTAACCCTATACCCCACACCTTAATGAAACTGGCTGCAGGGCAACAGGTAAACAAGTAAGACCTTGATGTTAGTTGGTGTAACAACACCGTCTGTTTGAATCTTTCTCTATTGACAACCTTTTTTTTGCAAAGATTTCTGCTTCACTTCAGTCTAGTCTAAAACACAATGTTTTGTTTAGATTCAACCTTTTTTACGTCACCTTTTTGTTTCCCTTTACTTGGCACCTAGCTCAATATTAGTAAATAAATAATTTAGTCAACTGATTTTCCTAGAATCACATTTGCAACTCACAATGGGCAGAGGGCAGTAGTGGAGGAAGCAGCTCCCAAATACATCATGATCAATGTACAAGACTACTGGCTCCCACCAACCCGCAGAGAGGCATCTGAGCCCTAATGAACACTAACTACGATTCATTGCTAATGGATGGCACAGTGGGCGTTTAGAGGCAGACCTCCAGGATGCAGTTTGCAGCTTCCTCCGTGGAGTCTGTGAGCACTCATATATGTGTTCATCATTCTCTCAAAGCCTCAGATTTACCGCTGCCATCCTCCACTGCCTATTATGCAGCGATTTGTTTCGCTCAGCACACGAGACAACAAACCGCTATGGATCTGCCATGGATAACTAAACAGTCATTCCAGGGTCTATATCCTCTCCTGCTTAACATTCACATGTCTGATTATACATATCTGCCAGCAGGGAGTGGATAAGCAAATTGTCATCATTTTTTATTTGTAGGAAAACGTTTTATTTGCAATTCATTGTTCTTACGTCTTCTGCTGTGGCATTGTAATCTGAGAAGATCCTACAAGGCATTTACAGGGAAGGTTTGGTTCTCTGTTCACTTTGACAGGTCCAAAACAATTGCATCAGGTTATCTGTGAGCTCTCTAGTATCAGATTGTATCCGTAGTTGACAATAAAATAAGTCGAGTTGACATATTTTACTGTCAACCGCTGAGACAGTAATCCTTGCTATGGTAACTCATACCGAGCTGAGGGGAAAACCAAAGCCTATGGCACAATATGAAAGCAAGACGTGAGTGCATTTTGTCATAGTCAAACCTAAAACCATTAACCGCTTGTCAAAACTAAAGTTATTCTCGGATCAAAGAAGAAAAAAAAAGTTACATCTTTCCTCAAGCATATCAAACCGCCTGGAAAATCTTTCATGCTACTCTGACGTCTGTGTTGCGCTTAAGGAGTTCCTCTTCCTGCTTCCTGTAACCAAAGGGTTGTTAAGAGATTTTATTATTTTAGCATTATTCTTGTTTTAATATGCCCCATCAATATTTGATAATAATAATGCAAGGCTCTAAGTCATTTAGAAAAGAAATACTTAATATCAGTAAGTCCTGAGCTTCCTGTTGAAGGCGGATGGAAACACGGAGGTAAGAATAACTCTGAATGTCATTTCCTCACATTAGAGATTAAACTTAAATTACACTGCCTGCCTCCTTCCGTTGCTGCTCTGTATTATTAATTAACTCGTGTTGCCTGAAAACGGTACTAACATGTGTATATTTTTCTCTGCTGATAACAATTGTTTCAGTTGTTAGCAATGCAAGTGTATATTGTAATAAGTACACAAAAGGACACAATATATGTTTATTTTTCTTGAAACTAAAAACAATTGAGAATGCACATTGTAATGGTGCTTTCTGTCTTCTGCTGCATTCATGCTGTGCCACTCTGCTAGAGCGTTCCATGAAAGTTCATTAAGAATGTATTGAGATAACAATACATAGTTAAAAACACAATATTCCTTGGGTAAATTCACATTTTCTGAAAATATAAAATAATTAAGAATATTTGTTTTCTGTGACAGTTTGAGCCCTTCCAAAATGCTACAGGAACCCATTGAATATAAAAAAATACTGGATATATACATTAAGTAAAAGTATTAAAAAGCACAATTGTATTGTAACATTGACAATTATAATAACAATAATAATAAGAAATGTTTCTTGAGTAATCAAATCATATTCTGAGCGATCATGTGACAATATAGATTAAGATTTTTCATCACAGGAAGTTTATGTGTGTGTGTGTGTGTGTGTGTATTATATAATTGTTATGTGTCTGTCCTGTCTTCTGTTTACTTCCTGGTTCCTCACGTTTCCAGCCACCTGTCTCGTCATCATCACATCGTTCGTCTTGTTAGCCTTGTCCCATCATCTAATCCTTTCCTGTGTTTTCTCCAATCTTGGTCCATTCTCGTTTATCGTGTGACGAGTGTGATTTATCCTGTTACTGAGATTTGTTAAATAAAGCATCTTGTATCTTGTACCATCGTCTTCGAACATCCTCACTACACCAACCCGTAACACCAACTGGAGTAATGGCTGATGAAAATTGAACTTTGCACAGAAATAACTTATATTTTAAAGTATATTAAAATAGCTTTTGCACACACATTCTATAGGGTATAAGTAACAATTATTTTTTAAGTAAATTAAAATTTAAAATTTAAAAATTTAAATTATTTTTAAGTAAATTAATTTTTTATAATAAATTGTAATTTGTAAATTGTATTTTTGATCAAATAAATTGATACAGTAATGTTTCCAAACTTTGACCAGCACTGTCTGTCTGTCTATCTATCGCTTATGTGCAGAATTGTGGCAAAATGGTTCAAGATTTTTACATTTGTAGAAGTGGTTTGTCTTGCTAAAAAGTTTAATTGAATTTATGCTCTGGGAGCATAAAGTACAGATCTCTATCTCCTGAGATTCATTTTCTACAAAGTTAGCATCATCAGTCAGAGACATAAATGAGCCAAACCCATTACAAAGGTTACCAAACGATTGGATTTACATTGTAAGTTTGACATTATACATCAACGCCTTGGTATTGTTAGTGAGCATTTGACCGTCCTTGGCAGTGCAATCCCCTGACGCAGCACTCTGCTGAGGAATTGCTCCTCTCGATCTCTTCATCCATCCCTCACCACTGTCAGGATCTTAAATCTACACCTCTCAGGTCTCACAGAAAAGCAGGAAGTCATTAAGCAGCCCATATCAACAGCCTAATCACCAAAGGATTTGGAGACTGGTGTGTGCTGTGTGCAATGCCAAGCATAGCAAACACTCTGCTTGGGAGAAAAAGGCTGCTGGATATTAAGAATTCCAACTGAAAAAACCCTGCTGAGGAATGCAAACAATGTTTATCCCAAAGAGGCAGTGACATCAAAGGGAAATGTATTCATATACTTTAAGGTTCTTATTTTCGGACACCTGTGCAGGCTTGTAACCTATGCACTTGTTTGGTAGGCATACTGCACATTGGAAATCCTGTTCAATGAAATGTCAACTGTCTTTCTTGACATACTGTACCTCTTAAAAATGAAAATTCTGGCATAATTTCTGTACCTGAAATATAAATCGCAAATTTAAATTAGAAATGATATGTATTTCTAACAATAAACAATATATTGTGATATATACCGGTGTATATATACATGTATATCTTGCTTAAAAATGCTGCAAAAGATTATTATTTCAAAATTAACTTTTTATTCATTAAAGAATTGTAATAGAAAGTTTAGTAATAATAATAATAACAAACATTTCTTGAGCAGCAAATCAGAAGGTTAATTAGAATGATTCCTGAAGGGTCATGTGACAAATTCAGCTTTGCCGTCACATGAATGAATTACATTTTAATATACATCAAAATATTAAAAAGGTTGTTTTAAATAATAATAATTCACAATATTAGTCTTTTACTGTATTTTTGATCAAATGAATGCAGCCTTGGTGATTTTTTTTAAAAAATCGTACCAATCTAAAATTTTGAACAGTAGTATATTTTTGCCAATATAAATATACACGGCTTTCAACATTGTATCATAAAAACAAGATGAAAGTAGGCCCTATTTTGAATAATATTTCCCTATTTCTTTTTTGAAGCTTAAAAGACCCAGTACCCATTTACTGTAATGGTTTATTCCTTGGAGATAAAGTCAACCTTTGGAAGAAAATGATCTATCTGTGAGCTTTTCCTTTAATACAAAGCAAAGTAGAGTCCATCTTTCTATAAGATTTCTGTTCTGTTGATTTTGCTTCGAAAGGTCAGGAGGACTTTACATTGCAGAAGCTTACTTGGCAATGAGACCAGGGTGTGGAAGAGATTCACCAGCCTGATTCAATTCATTTGAATTTCCCTTGAGTAGGTATTTCAGATGATTTAGTGATAGTGCAGGAACTGATATTAAAGGATGTAATGGACAAATGGAACACCGCGGGGCAGTAAAAAACACGGAAACATTTGACTCGTGAAAATTTGAAGGACTTGTTTAATGTACTACTTGAACTTGGACACTGGGGAGCAATTGGGGCAGTAAAAAACACAGAAATATTTGATTCATGAAAATTTGAAGGACTTGCTTAATGACTACTTGAACTTGGGTATTGGGGAGCAGAGCGATGATAGAGAAACAGCCAAGTGCTTTCTGCAGAGTTTCTTGCTCTGGCCTCTGGATATTGAAAAAGTGAGGCGATAGGCTCTCAAGACGTTTATGTGTTGAAAAATGACTCAGTGAGATCAAACGCAATCTTAATGAGCCCTGCTTACAGTCCAGTGCCATCACAAAAAGTGGATGCTGCAAAATACATGATTGATTCTTTTTTTGGAACAGAATCCATTATTGATATTACTTGGTAAATTGGTGAATCTGTTCATTTGTAACATGTTGGCAGACGTTCGGGTTGAAATAAAGTATTTATTCATTCAATTTGGCCCTCTGACCACATGTTACTCATTTACTTCTTCAGGCTCCTAAAATATTTTACCAAAACTATTTTTATATTTCTGTACTTTCATTAATGAAGCATCTTAGGTTTTTGGGACATTTCCAGGTTTTTTCAAGTGCATGAAATTATGAAACAGAAATAATGGGTGAGATTAATCAGGTTGCTCCTAATTTGATTTCAGAAAGCATTAGTGGGAGACAAAAAAAATCACGATGGAGCCTTGTGATGTATCTGGCGCTTGATCTTCATTAATAAGAAATGTAATCAGCTGTAGCAGTCCAACTTTATTAAATTTGCTGACCTAAAAGCATGAGATAGCAATGCTTGAGTCAAATTTTGTGGAGTAGTCCATTCAGTTTACATTTTATAATCACTTTGTAATTTACATGTATTAGTATTGTTGTTTTTGGTATTTAAAACACATAGGTATCCATTTGAATATGATAGGAATATAAATTATTAGTAATTTTAAGAATAAAAATAACAAAGCACCATTTCAAATGGAATAAAAACAAGTAATATAAAGTAAATTTATTTATACACATATTGATAGAGTTTAAACAAGTGAACAGCTAATTAATAAGCTTTTCTCTTTGCTTTTTTTTTTACAGCTTACTAATGTGTATGAAACAGTCATGCATGGAAAGAAACAATCAACAGGTCCCTCTGGGATGAACATTTGAAAATAATTTCAAAGAATTTAAGCTTATATTAGTTCCACTATTATTCAAGACTGGGAGACGGGTGCTTGCCATAAAATCTATAGCTCTCCTGCTTTTTTTATATTGCCAGCTAGACTCTCCAGCCTCCCTATGAAAGCCAGACGCTGAACACACCTGAAAAGCATTGAGGCAGACAGCATCCATTATTATATTCTCTTTTCAGTCCTCTTATACCACTCATTAGCTTCTCAGTACTCTATGAAAAAGGCTTATGTCAAGCTCTGTCAAAGCATATTATTGTTCTGCTTTTGGTTTATACTTGCATAAGGCTGCATAATGTGGCACAGAGCAGATTCCTTTTTTACTCAGTGCGATTTATTAGAATGAAGCACCTCACCTCTCTGTGATCTCACAAGAGCCAAGGACGTGAGATGGGGGTATGAAAGGTCAGGGAAGCAGAGCAGCAGGTATGACTAGACCTCGTCTCTCGTCTCGTGCCAGTGTTCTGCATGAACACTCTGGCCATTCTCAACACCTGCAGATCTGCAAAGGTCAGTGACTACAAATCCTCACATGAAGGGGAGGAAATCAGAGTTCTTGTATGAAGAGTTTTTTCATGTAGTAATACATGAACCACAAAGGAGATCAATAAATACATGAACCACAAAGGAGATCAATAGATCTGCCCCCTTTAATCACTTAGGTCGGGTTAATGAAATGCTTGGCAGGCTAATCATCTCAAAAGCTACATATGCTTTGCTTCTCAATTTGTTGAGATCACAGAGGAATGCCCTATTAGAGGGAATGAGGATGATAAGACTAAGAAGGTTCAGCAAAATTCCAAGATTCATGTGTTGCAGAGATTCTGTTTTCAAGCGCACTAGCGCTGACCTCAATTTCCTCTGAATCTAAAGGGCAGGCTCTCAGATTTGTCAACGAGGAGCATGATTTTAAAGGGATAGTTCACCACAAAAAATGAAAATGTGGTTATCATTTATTCACCCTCATGTAGCCCATCCAAAACCCATATGACTTTCTTGCTTGACGCAATATTCAATGCATTTTGAATAATGTATTGGCTGTTCTTTTCCATTCAATTACAAAGAACGAGCAAAAGCACCATAAAAATGTAATGAAGAGTAGGAAAAAGCATTATTAAGTACTCTATGTGACTTGAATGTTACAGGCCTATGTAAAGCTCTTCTGAAATGATACAACTATATGTGCCAAACCAATATTTTGTAACATTATAAATGTTTTTCCAGTCACTTTGATCAAAAGTATTCATTCCTCTCCAAAAATCTCACTTGCCTCAAGTTATTTGGGCCACTTAATGGTGATTTTGTATCAAAACTATTAATTCAGTGTAATTAAAATATACATAAATTTCCTACAATTTGTGTGTACTGCATATCTTTATGCTGATCTTATGACTGCCTTCTTAAGGCAAACTATTTAAATCAGTTTTGAGTTGTGTTTCTGGAGCGGGTTGATAGTTGCGTGGCATATGAAGCATATGGAGGTTCTTTAAAGGTTTCTGCTTTAGAAGGAATAACTCATTGGCTTTTGGAACAGTGCTAACGACTCCATTAGCTGGGTTACTTACTCATAATTAAAAACAACTGTATAATTGTAACTTCAGAACACAAACAGCAATGACCTGCCAAACCTAGGACTGAGAACACAATTAGCAAAAGGAAGACAGCCCTTAGCCACCATACCTATACACATGACTAAATAGTTTCCCTGTAATAATTCAATTATCATTGATGGGGTAAACCAGGTTTTTTTGCCCTACATTGCCCATGTGTTGCACTACCTGTAACTAAATCAATATAGCCTTTCCTCCAGCTGCAAGGAAAAGGAAGGGAAGTGAGTAGGTTATTTCAAAGGATGGTGGCGATAAACTATGGCCTACACACACGCAGTGAGGGCTTGTCTCTGTGGATAATAAGTATGTTTGAACCATGATAAAAATAAATCCAGCTCAGCAATACTAACCTACCCATCGGCAGGGTGAGATGGATGCATTTACATAGTGCATGTAGGGAAATATGCCTTGCAATACAGAACCTTGGCCCTCATTAAACTTTAATGCAATGACACAACTTGTGTTTCAGAGAGAAAAAAAGTAAAGCCAGGAACGATACATTTTCACTATTAAAGCTAGGTTAGATCTGCAGTGCTTTCTGATCATATTATAATTTATGTTCTCAAAAAAGTGCACTACCAAATGGTGTGCTGAGGTTTCACAAACTATTTCAACTTCTTTAATAATGTTTCATGAGACTAGCAAATGTGCAATCACAGTACTTTACACCTTAATAATATGTTGTTAAGTTAATTAACTGCATGAAACTCATTAGTTTTTATCAGAACCATGTTTGCTCAGTCTGATAAAACAGAAAGGGGTTATGGAGTGTTTGACCAAATTAAATGAGGTTTCGTACAGATACCCTCCTGCTGTGAACCAGCTTATGCTCACTATTTATGCATCCCTATCCTAATTTGAAGTCTAAATTACTCTTCATCTCCAACACAAGTCAGGGGAGGGATAAGGTTTACAATGTTCCCATTTTCACAGTCATTCGTTTGAACGGAAAGATGTGCCAATGCTTCCAAAAGCAGGAAAGATCTTCGTTTTAGCACAATAAAGAAAGTCAGCTGCTTTGCCTCCAGCAAATTCTCTTGTAATATATGAGTATATAGCACTTCAGATTTTAATAGAATTATCAATTTTAGCTCCTTCCCTCTCGCACAGCATGCCCTGATGGTTCACCGCATTCCGGCATGCTGCTGAACTGTCTAGTGGACACAAAAGATTGTGCTGAAATTAGTCAAGTAGGATGTGCTGAGAATGTAGATGCCACAAAATGATATTTAAAAGCACTGCTCTCCTGTACGAGTTGTTCTGTAGAGCATTATGGCAGATTATGGAGTGATGCGACATGCGGTTCGACAGAAACAGCACTGATGCTACATTTATCCATGCTGTAATTGCAGAGCTTCTGCTCAGAGGCTTTTTCTGAGGTACCTCTCAAAATTCAATTGCAGAACTCATCGACTCAACTGTTGCATCTCAAACAGTGTAAATGCAAGAATGCCTAATGTATGCATATGTCACAATAACAGAGTGAAGTCGCAGGGAGAGACTGAGGAGGATTATCAATATGGGTGCTCACATAAGGTGGGTATAATCCCTCTGAGATAAACATGCATTTTAATTGGTTTTCTGATTAAAGTGTAATCCATTAATTTATATATTAAACCAAGTTGAATACAATTGACTACAGGAAGGCTCTGGAGATACAGTCTTAAAAAAAGGTTCAGTAGGGTTCTATTTATATATATTTATGCCAAAAGGTTCTATAAAAGAGAGAACTGTTGCAAATAAATGTGAAATAATTGCAAAAAAAAGTTTTATATTTAATGGGCTTTTTCCTTTTTTCTGCTTTTTCCTTCAAAATTCAATTTAAATTAATTAAAACTAAATCTATTAAATCATCTTATGGAAACCGCTAAAAAGTACTATACAAAGCACCTACTATACTCCTTAGGTTCTGTATAAAACATTTTCTTCTTAGAGTGTACAAGCTGTCAAGAAGAAAATCAAAAGGACATATATGAATATTTATTTGCGCCGTGTGAGTCTGCTTGAAGGTGAGTAAAAGACAATCGCATTCCTCTGCTGAAAATCAAGTGTCAGGACAGGACAGGACAGTTGCGTAGGTGTCTTGTGAAATTTTGATTTACCCTCAAAATCACCTGCATCTCTGAAATATCCTGAAATGTTGGTCTGTATGCGCTGGAGCTGAAAAAACAATCAAGCAAGCATCACTGGTTACATGTTAGTGTCAGACATCAGACGGACATCATAGTACACACATCCATTAAGTGGAAAGGCAAATAGTTTTTGGTGACATTTTTCAGGCAAAACTATTGATATGTAGTTTAGAACAGGAAAATATGATTTGTTTTTGAAAGGAAAGAGATCACATATACTGTAATCTGGGTCATTTAGAGGAAACCATCATTTTTATGTGATGTCTGTAGCACATTGAAACTGTCAGAAGTTCTACTTCACAAAGGACATGCTGCCGAATTTTGACATGGTTCATATGCTTTTTACTCAGTCAGTGGTCTCTAATCCTCAATTAGTCTTTAACATCTAAGCTATTATTGCCAGCAAATGGATTTGAGGGTGCAAAGCTTTCCAAAATGCACAAGTAATTGCTTAAAAACTGTTTCATATATTGTGTTACTAATATGTATCTTATAGAAAAGGAACTAGATGCAAGAAAGAAAAATGCACTGAAAATGTCAGATCAGTAGTGATAAAATGGTCGATGTTATTGAAGATAGCTATTTTGTTCTAACATAAACTTCCATTGTTCTTATTTCTTGTGTTTATTCACAGAGGTGTAAAGGGCACATGTTCATTCCTTCCTCAGTTGACTGCATATTTGCTTAGACTCCATTCCTGTTAAGGAAGAATTGTGTAATGAGCAGTTTATGGCAGATATACATTTTCTGTTTAATTACTAAAGGAGAAAAGTATATTTTAATGAGCTTATTGCAACATATTAACCAACTAGTTGTGGAAATATGCCTATGGTACCTATCGTACTAAATTGAAATGCCCTGTTAAGAGGGCCTTGGGGTATTAAAACGTAAAATTACTTGAAGTAAACGAATGGTCTGGCTAAATCAAACGATTGTATTGTAGCTCATTTGTGATTAACAAAAAAAAAACTATTACGTTGTCAAGTGACAAGTTAATATATTTGGATTATTGTTCTATAGAAAACAAAGACCACTGTAAATTAATTATACCGAACAGAGCATCCGTGTTGTCATCCAATTATTATTTAATTAAATAATGTGTGAATGGGGTATTGTCCTTGAACTATGCCAAACCGTCTGAATCCACGATGCAATTACTGCCTCAGCTACCTCTTCATCTCTTTTTAAGACCATTGAAATCATTAACTGTGAAAAAAAAATATTTGGCTTGGCAGCCTCTGGAGTGTAGAGGATTTTGCACCTGCACTCTCAATTTAAAGGTGCACTTTGTTTTAGTTTTGCATTTAGCGGTCTCGTAATCATCCCAATAGAACCAGTGGTTTTGGACTTTAAACTGACATCTGTCAGCATGAAGGTTCTTTACCAAATATGATCTGTTCTCTTATCAACATAATGGACATTATTGGATTTAATCTCAACCATTTTGAACAGTGTTGATCGTTTTTGCTGATATGCAGAAGGCATTTTGCAGTAGTGTCTGTCACCAAATGTTGATAAATGATAAATGTATTATTCCTGTCATTTTAATATCGTTAACTTGCATGCATTGCATGACACAACTGGTCATGTGATGTCAACATGGCGGCGGCCAAAAGGGGGCGACCCTCTCCACGTACAATAAAACCTAAAATTCTGGAAAAGTGCTCTTAAATGTAATTTTAATGATTTTTCTTTAAAACTGTTCATTTTCATCACGTGTAGCTATAACTTTTTATAATAAGTAAAATTACTGAGTGACCCTATTCCACGAAGTCAGAATTTTAAAAATATTTTATTAGTGACATTTGAGAGCTTAATTCGTCTTTATTTGATCTTTTACCAAACCTGGCGTGGCCACAGCTGATCTCCCTCCGAGCTCGGTGATGCTGAGAAGATCTCCAGTGGCACAGCACATCCTCCCTCAACGGCGCGCACAGCACCTCCTCGCTTTCAACACTTGGAGTTGACGGAATGGTTGCTCTACTCGTATTTTAGCCGAGGCTGCATCCGCGTGCGCGTAAAACCATTAAGGACAAGAACAACTGGACAAGAATAGAGCGATGCCATCTTATGACGAAACCTCAATCCAGTTGCGAAAGGAGCAGGATGAATTTAGTTCTCTCCAGATTTTTGGCATACCTTCATGTCGGGCTCCAGGTCGCTCTCCAGCTGTTCATTTACCCCTGTCATCTGCATCCCCAGCCCTGTCACATCCTGGCACGCATTGGGCACACAGTGCGCTTGGGTGCGCTCCTGCCGACCCGCCAGCAGTCCAGGATACAGGGCGCCCTAAACCGCGCCCTGGTCCACCTTCGGCAAAGTGGGAACAACTTCTTGCCGTACAATTTGAGCTTGGAAGTATTGTCCCGAGAACCGCTCAATGGAGACCCGGAGTCCATGTTCAGGTGCGTGTGTCAGGATATCGTTGTTCAGGGAGTCTCGGCTGTGCTCGCGTTCCCTCAGAGCCACGAGGAGCTCGTACAAGTGGAGTTCATGTCCTCATTTTTGGAAATACCTTTCATCAGCATCATTGAACAGGGTGAACCTCTTAAGACACAGGTGAGCAGAAAACTTATTTTCTTTACTTCCCTTTAAAGCGCTCTGTAGGTTTTGAGGAAGATGTAGTCAAACTGTTCAAATCTTTTTGGCGTCTGTCTTGTGTTGAGTTTCGGTCTCCATGTGCGTTTTCCTAATTTCGGTTGTTTTCCAGCATTTGTTCTCCCTGTTACAACTGTCACTCGTTATTGAGACATAACCAACATAATCCAAAAGCGCGTGAAAATCACGAAGTGTTTTGTTTCCACATCTATAATTCAATGTTTTTTGTTTGTTTGTTTGTTTGTTGTTTTTTGCGCTGTCAAACTTCGACATAATATACCCAATTTAGGCTGAAACATACAACGTAGTTAGAAATGTAGAATTTATCCCTAAACTGTGAATTAATGCCACGTACAAGGATTGCTGAAGTCACCGGGGTGTTTTGTAACATCATATACACAACATATAAACGGCAAACAGAACTGGAAACAAAGAGAAATATAGCTGCTAGCAGCCATCACGGGGCCAAGCGCAAGGAGGGCATTAAATGTCATGCCGACATGGCTGGCATCATCAGACCAACGGCAGTAAGAATCTAAAGACACTTCAATATGACTTAAGTCTAAATGGCTGAAAAATCAACAACACGGTCTTTAGTAATTCGATTTAATGGTTTATCACGTTCAACCAACAGGCAGCGCTGTAATCAAATTGTAGTGTCAATTCATGTGGTACATTGAGAGTGTGGTGACATTGACACATGCAAAGTTTGCTTTCAATTGGGTAAACCATTGCTGACAGAGCACTAAAGTCATGTGTTTGTTAAACATAGCATCTTATAAGAAAAATCGAAATGGCAGACGCTCAAAATGGCCGATATGGGAAAATTTGGTATCACAGGGCTCGGCATGACCCACTGGATCTAAAGACAGCAGTTTCATGATTTTTAGACAAAGCGTTCAGGAGTTATAATCAAAAATGTCAGTTTTTTAATATCTCCTGACCACTAGGGGGCAGAGCGCCAAAACTCTGCAGGTAGCCTCAGACCATGATTGACATAACACACACCTAGTTTGGTCAGAAAACACTAATGCGTTGCGGAGATAAAGCCTCAATTTCATTTTTGCGACCATTACGTCGGATTCTTTCGCGAGTTATTCGTAAACGGTTTGACATATCAACTTTCTTTGGATAACTTTTTGTCATGATGGTCTGGAGATGATGTGGTTTAATTTTGGTGAAAATTGGACAAACGGTCTGGGAGGAGTTCGAAAAAGTAGGTTTTTAAAGAAAAACAACATGGTGGACAAGAAGTTTGGCCGACTATGACAAATTTGGTATCTGTGTTCTTGGTTTGACCCAAGGAACGTATAAAGATAATTTGTTTTACCATAGGTTAACGCACTCAAAAGTTATTAGCATATTTGTAAATTTGTTTATAACTTTTGACCACAAGGTGGTGCTGCCTCGAAACTTTTTGTGTTGTATCAGGCCCTGGTGCCGAAGACACATCTCGAGTTTCGTAACGATACGCCAATGTGTTTGTTAAATATAGCAATTTATGACAATATTCAAAATGGCCGACGCTCAAAATGGCCGATATGGAAAAATTTGGTATCGCACGACTCGGCATGATGCACTGAATCTAAAGAGACCAGTTTTATTATTTTTGGCCAAAGCGTTCAGAAGTTATAAGCAAATATTTAACTTTTTCATATCTCCTGACCACTAGGGGGCACAGCGCCAAAACTCTGCAGGTAGCCTCAGACCATGATTGACATAACACCCACCTAGTTTGGTCAGAAAACGCTAATGCGTTGCGGAGATAAAGCCTCAGTTTCATTTTTGCGACCATTACGTCGGATTCTTTCGCGAGTTATTCGAAAACGGTTTGACATATCAACTTTCTTTGGATAACTTTTTGTCAACATCGTCTGGAGATGATGTGGTTCAATTTTCGTGAAAATCGGACAAACGGCCTAGGAGGAGTTCGAAAAAGTAGGTTTTTCATAAAATTCAAAATGGCGGGAAAATTTTCATGACGGAAAATGACGTCATAGGGTGCAATCGAATTGTCTTGAGCCAAGGAATCAGTGGACATAAGAATTTTGTTTCTAGGTCATACGGTTCAAAAGTTATTAGCATAAACGTTAGTTCAACTTTGGACAGTTGGTGGCGCTAGAGATTTTGAGTTAGAGACTTCAAATTTGTTATGGTCAATGATTGGACTGTCCTTAATGAGTGTGCCAACTTTCATCATTTTCCCGCATACGGTTCTATGGCCTGCCATAGACTCCCATGGCGGAAGAAGAAGAAGATGAAGAATAATAATAAGAACCGGAACAGAAACAATAGGTGCCTTCGCACCTTCGGTGCTTGGCCCCTAAATATATAAAAGCATGTGTTTGTGTGTTAGTCACACTCACAGTTGGGACAGTACAAACCTACATTTGCCACATTTTGATTTGCCTGCTGATAGATACCGGATGATACCAGTTCTGTCTTGTAACATTCCTTAACATGACTGCAAATGATTATTTTATTAGCCTTTTTTGTTGTTGTCCTAACCCCTGTATGTCGTACAACTTCTACTGTCACCTAAGGAGAATGGAGGGCAGAAAACTATATTCTCAAACAAATTTGACTTGTTTAAAGAAGCAGAGAGAGAATAAACATATTGTGGTACATATTTCAAGTGATATTGTCCAGGGGCCGGACATCGAGATCCTGATGTATTCCATTGGAACAATCCTAACACTGTTTAGGGCTCAGGGCTGATGCGTGCTGACTCTCGTTAGTATTCTAAGCAGCAAACAGAGCGGATGCCAGTCGCACCAGTTGTTTCTGTCTCCAGCAGTGCAGCCAGTTGCAGCAGTTTCTCCTGGCAGGGAAACCTCAAAAGATTTTCCTCCCGTCAAACTCTGCCAGCATATGGACACAAAGAAACAAAGGCACCCCTGATTTTGCATAAAGAGGTGTGAACAGCGGGTCAGAAGAGAGATTCATCTTTTAAGATGCCCATTCATAGCACCATGATTTATCCTACATCTTATAAAGTGGCAGTCAAAAGGCTTTTGTGTCTTGTACATTTACAGCCTGGCTGCTTGTAAAAGATGCTTCAGATGTTGTGTTATTCTTAGCCAGAGTGAAATCATAAACGAGGCCATTTCTGTGATTAATGGAAATTATTAGCTAAATGTTTGTTATTGCTCCATTTTGACACAGCCCTCGGGAAGTGTGAAATCATTAGTGCCCATCTTTTTCCTGACGGAGCAAGGCTTGGCTCATGGCATCACTGTGGAGTCGTTAACTTTCTAAATTACTTTAACAAATTAAAACACAGATTTAATCCTATAAATGTCCCTGGCCAGTATGGGGACAAGGATGTTCATATTTTAGGACACTATCCAAGGATATTATGCTGTCTGAACACTTTTCAAAAGTAATATTCTCTATCCTTGCTGAATAACTTCTCCTTTCGGCTTTCTACAGACAAAATAGCCATCCACTGGTGTCTTTTACCGAGCACTAGCCTGAATTTGCAATTTGAGTGATTCAAATGAAATAGTTTCTTTCATTTGACTATATTCGCCCCGCAGCCAATCAAACGGAGGGTAGATTACCATATTCTTAGTGTGTCTTAAATTATTTTGTTTGCTGACCGAATGTGCCAGGCCTGTTTCATTCAGGAAAATTCTTCTGCTCATCTACGCTTGAGTGCTCATTAACTTGTCTCCCTTTGGTAGCAAATATTCCCGAGCACAAAAGGAAGATTAGCACAAGCAAAACTCATTTTGTTCCTTTGAATGAAATCACATTCTAATCCAAAGGCCTTTCTCAATTATGCCTCTTTGTTAGCTTACCAGTGGACAGTCACTGGAAGGTTATTAGGCTTAATGAATCCTTAATTCAAGAGAGCCGTCGAGACTGTCCAAATGTTGATTTTGAGTTAAACTCCAGGTCGTAACATTCAGAGTGGACTCAGAGTGACCTTATTCATGTACACCTAAATTAAGACATTAATTTGTGGAAAAGCTACAGTTATCTTGTAGGTGCCCCTCTCGTTATTTTATAGCATGACCTTTTGCCATTGCAGTCTTGCAGTAATCACTGAAAATAGTAACCTTTAGAAAATTGAAACTACAGCAGTGGTCCTCAACTGTGCACATTTTGAATGTGTTCCTATCTAACCAGGGTTGAGAACCACTAAGATAGAGGACCATGATATAACAGATTACAGAATATTCAGTTCAATAAAAAAAAGCCAATGTTAAGTCATTTACATATGTGTTTTAGAGACAGAATTTTCAGTTACTTTGTGATATTTTGAAATTGTGTAAAAAGAAGCCAGCATAATATGTCGTTGTGTGTCTCCAAGCATCAGACAGTAGTGGCAGACAGAATGAATCAGTGTTGTGAGCAAATATTTTGAGTAATATTTTCAATGACTCACTCATAAAGACTTTGGCTGTATCCAAAATTGCATACTTCTCTACTATATAGTAGGCGACAATCAGTATATGACAAGTACAGTAATACCTCGGTTTATGAGTTTAATTCGTTCCAAGAGCTAGCTTTAAATTCTCGTACACCAAAACAATTTTCCCCACAATAATGCACTAAAAATCACTTGATTCGTTCCACATGACCATAAATGCCCAAATGTACCCTATTATTTACGGTTAAAATTATAACCATTAAGATCTCATATAAATACTAATTAATAATTGACAATTTACTGTAACGTGCACTTTAGCTTTGAGTAGCGTCGCTGCTGGTGTGATGGAGACGAGAGGAGGGTGTTACTGCTTAGAAGGAGAATTTTATACCATCTTTCTTACTCATCTTGAGGTCATTGTCTATATGCTTTACTGTACATATACATTTCACTACGTAAACAATAGCGATCACAATTAATAACAAGGTAAACACGAGGTAAAACCGCTGTAAATCACTTATAAAAGTATCACTGTGGTGAATGATGCAACCAAACCGAGCAACACTGAGAGAATGAGTGAGTTAAGGGGTGATAAGCTTTATGAGAGGCCGTCGTTAGGATATTTCCAGTAAAAATGCGAGCGAAGATGCTGAGCGTTAGAACTTTTCCACAAAAAAGAGAAAAATTTGGTCGCACTCTGATACAATGCTCGTTCACCGATTTGCTCGTATACAAAGTCACTCATAAACCAAGGTATTACTGTATGTCCGAATTCACAGTACTCATTAAAAAGCATGCATTACCTATCTGGATGACCTGCTACTTCAGCGAGATATTGAAGTGCACATATGTTGGACACTTTACTATCACATGAGGTCACAGGAGAGGATTTGTGAATGGGAGTGAAGTGACACAACTCACGCTGTAGGTCACATAAATGTCTAGATTACATTAACACAAAACACAATTCATACTACATAGGACATACCTTTTTAGCGGTCGTGAAGTAATTACTTATTCAAAATAAGTAGGCTACCCACTCGAGAGTATGCGATTTCAGACACAGCATGTCACTTGTTTCATTCCAGACTGAATCAGTTGAGCAAATAATTCAGTTACTTATCCATAAAATGAGCCACTTGTTTTTTGTTTTTTTAAATATATGAATCAATGTTTTTATCAGTGTTTTTGGGGGGAATGGTAATGGTAAATGGTAATTTAGGTCTAGAGACACATTTTTTAACTTGAGCACCAAGTTTTTAGAACGCAGTGTCATGTGCAAGATACTCCAAGAAACAGGAGCGTAATGGTTAAACATGCCAGCAGATCACGTTTACACAGACAAACAATGGGAAAACTTAAAATATAAAAACACATTCTGCTTGAATGAGCCCTAAAAGAAATAGATACAACAGTAGATACATTATCAGAACTCGCTTTATCGACACATTAACACATTATCAGAGTTCCATCGTATTGAGTTAAAATTTAATTTAAAGAAAATGAGCACAAAACTGTCTTGTCTGTTATTTGCATGTGCAGTGTAGTGTAAAATCCATAGCTGTAGTAAACCTTACAACGTTACCCATTTTTGTGCACTGCACAAAATACATGCTTCTAAAAGCACCTGGAGAGCAATCACTTATTAGTCATAGAGGTGGTCTACACTCCTTCTATTGATACAATGCCATGCACACATGCACGCAAGTCACCACCTATTCCCAGCCGGAACAATACTGCTCATCGGTGCATTGCTGCTGAGATTGTCTGGAGTCTGGATCGCTCCATTATGGAGGCCGAGGGTGTAAATAAAGTGTGAAATACCTGGAGGAGATGGTCTGTAATCTCCAACATGTGCAGGGTTGAGATAAGCACAGATGGGCCGCTGAGGTCTGTGACAGTAAGGATGCAGGAAGAGCGTGGTGCATCAGCCAGGTGAGGAAGAATTCTGCAAGCTGCGCTCACGGGGCAAAGATGGCTCAGTGTGGCCAGGCACTTAATGTTACAGCACCCAAGCACATTCATACGACTTAATACACAGCCGTGTATGTGGTTTAATGCCGCCTGGATTTGGTTTAATGCCCATATACTGTAAGCCGAGAATGCTCTGACCCATCAAAACTAATTGAGCAAGTAAGCTGAGGGAAGTCTTTTGGATGCTCTGGGTTGATGTATTTATTTTTTTCTCCATTTTGATGCACCTGCAAGAATATGAGAGTGTAATTGAATCTGAAAGTCTCTTTCCAATAAGTGGCACGACTGCACCCTCAGGTCCTAATGACACTTCCCCGACCTTGTACCTTATTTCCACTCTAAAATGTGTCTTTGAAAATTCAACCCTCTTTCTGCCCGAGGTGAGCTTTGAAGTGGTGCCTGATCTCTCAATATATAACGTTATGGAGTTTTCACTCCGCTTGTAAATACAATGTCTTACTGAATAAACCTCACTGGTTTTCAGATATCAGGACAGAAGTGAGTCATTGTCTTTATTTTGACTGTTGGCAGCATTACGGTGTGAACAGCGCTGACCATGCTGCATCGTATGCCAAAGATTCCTCTCCAGAGTGGCTAATACTCGTATTGTCATGGAATGAATATTGTTGCTGTTTTCATTGTCCTAATCAGAGCGTACAATACTGTTCATAGCAAAACAATGAACACTCTGTTGATCCTTTTATCAGTTAGATCTAACAGACATTTTGAATACATTTTCCTTTGAAGGATCCACACTGTGGCTTGGCTCTGGTTATGGTCTAAATCTCAATCTGCAATCTCATAGCCTTTCTGATGATTACTTTGATGACAGAGCCGGTTGAGGAAACACAGAAAGAGAAACGGCTGCGTCTGTTCATTTTGGCATGGGAACCTGCAAACGCCGTCTATTCTGAATGGGGGAGAGATTTGCATAAGCGGGTATTACAGTTTAGCACTATGGGTACTTTTGATGCAAAGTTCTCTTCTGTGTGTCAAAGTCTCTCTGTAAGTCATTTTCCATCTCCTCTCCTCCTTTTTATTTCCATTAGTTTTGTTATCTCTTTCACCCAACTCTCCAGTGAATATGTTTCAATTATCGCCTCCTTTTTTGGCAGAATAGAAAAAAGACTTGGGCTGGATAACAAGGAAGAAGATGTGACAACCATTTCCATCATGCATGAGGCACGCAAACATAGCTCTGTTATCATGCTTATTAATAACTGCGCATGCACTTCTGATCATAGCAAAGTCTCCTACCCATCTGCACAAAAAATGTCTTCGCTTCAGTTAAGCTGCAAGTGAGGGATTTCACTTTCTGTCTGAAAGACTCGGCCTTATTTAACTCACATCGGTTTATAAAACACACTACTGCACTTAAAGGAATATTCAGGGTGTAGAACAAGTTCAGCTCAATCAACAGCATTTGTGGCAAGGTGTTTACCACAAAAAAATTTTTTTATGTCTAGTTGTTCTAATGCACAGAGATCTGTAATGCAGAAGAGAGAAGAGCACAGCTGGTTGTGGCCGGGGTGAGAGTAGTCTGTGATGATGTTTCCTGTCAAGGATATTGGCGTTAAATTTTCATAACACAGAAATAAAATTGGATATACAGTAATCTCTCACTTCGTGGTTCAAGTTTCGCGGCCTCAGTGCATCGCGGATTCTTCAAAAATATTCATAAAAAAAAAAAAAAATCCCGCCATTTCGGCAGCCGTATTGCAGAAAGCAGTGTTGCTTCATAATGATGCGAGATAAACGGTTTTCCAGGATGCCAGACAAAGAGAGAAACTCTCTCAGAGGCTTTGTACACGCCCACGGGCACTCAGACAAGACACGTGATTGGTTCCCGGCGCAAGATTGACGAATGAGAGCACAAGTGGAGTAGGAGCCTCTTCGCCTCTCTCAGAAGCAAATGTTGACGATCCAGCGCCGATATCTGACGATGATGCGCTTCCCGAACTGATTTAAAGGCCTCATTATACCAGTGCAGTAACACCATCATCATCATTCATCGAACCGCACAGGTCTGTCATCGTCGTCATTACTGGAGTCAAGTCTCAACATACTACTGTCATTGATGAGTGTAGAACACCATAATACGTATCGTATGAGAGAGAGAGTAAATGTATAATATTAATGTTTTATAATTAAATAGATGTAATTAAAATATATTTAAAGTATAAATATACATATTTTAAACATTCTGGTACCTACACACATATACGGAAATTCCTACTTCACGGATTTTCACCTATCGCGGGGGGTTCCGGTCCACATTAACCGCGATAAATGAGAGTTTGTAATGTTAATCTCTGCTGTTTAGACTTAATTAAAAGCATTAAACAAATCTGTAAGATTTTGTCCCATTGTCACGTTATCGCACATATTGTGACTATACCGAAACATTATGGATTGGCCCCATTCAAGTTCCTCACTGTAACCCAGTTTTTAAAAATTTTAAACGGAGGAACAAGTTATTTTAATGACGTTTAATTGTTAATCCACATTATCGTCAAGTCACCTTTATTTATATTGCGCTTTTTACAATATTTCAAAGCAGCTTTACAATGGTCATAGGAAAACAATACAGTTTGTTTTAGCTGTACAGCAGCTCTAGAAGAGCAAGCCAATCAATAATATAATATGTACATGTGCAGCTGATTGAGTGTAACTTGTGTTGAACTTGGAATATTCTTTCAGACAACAACAGCACTTTTATTTATATTTATTTTATGAGCAATTTTAAGATTCATAACGCTTTTATTGCTATTAATGCCAGTTGAAAACCAGGGAAAGGAAAAAATGTCAGCCACAGATTTGCTTTAACATTTGAACCTATAGATTCATTTATTTCCACCCTCGATCGGATAACTTGTTCCCTATTCTTGTAATGTGCCTGAAGCTGGGTAGACCTCTAGCTTTGAATGTTTTTGCAGTTGCAGTGCAATATGGAGCTTGTCTCTAAAGATACTCTCAGTGTTAACTGGGGATACATGGAGACAGCCGTGTGGAAGTGTTTATTCAGCTCTGTCAGACTCACTTACTGTTGGCTGTGTGTTGCTGATGATTGCAGACATTGTGCTGAATTACCTTTTGTGCCTCCCTGCACCTTCGTGCAAGGTTGTTCAGCCCCCTAAATGCACATTGCTTGGCTATCAGAATTCTTGTTAACTTTCATCTTTTTCATTTTTTTTTCATTTGCCATTTCAATGGAATCTGAAAACATGACCTGCATTACCTTGACATCTCCTTTGACCAGTGTTGAGGAAAGTTACTTTGAAAAGTAATGGATTACAATATTGCGTCACTCCCTAAAAAAGTAACTAATTGAGTTAGTTAGTTTTTAAGAAAGGTAATGCGTCACGTTAATTTTTCTCACCTGGGTGGGGATTGTTTGTTTTTGTTTCTTTTAATAACAAAAAAGTTCTAATTTGGGGCAAATGTTAGAGTACTTTCACACCAAAATTGAAATAATAAGCCTGAAAGGAATGCACATTCATGCATGTACAGTACTTCAAACAAACCTTTCAGCTGTGCTGCCATTCTGGATCACAGAAGAATAGAATGCAGGAGAGGAAAGTTTAACACATACTTAAGCAATAAAAAAATAAAATCTAAAGCCATTTTTCTTATGGTTTAATTAAATCATTGAAGGTCAGCAGTAAGTTCATTGGTCAATATAGTGAGCTTAAATGTATACAAATATTTGTTTTATTTAAGATTTAATTATTGAAAGTTTGCATAGTATTCTGATTCTGCATTTGATTTTATTCATTTTGAGGAATATTAAATCTTTTTTTGTGCAAATGAGATTAGTAAATGCTCACGTTTATTCTAGAACTACATTAATAATCATATTCACACACAGCAACTTCCGATTTTAGCACAAGAGAGCTGTCAGTTAATAAAAGACATAACAAAGTAACTTATAATCACTCTCTCACTCATCAGGATTTAATGAGGTTTTAGATGCCCTGCATGAGGATAATGCAAAGCATTGACAGGTAAAAATATTGCTGAAGAAATGCCCTTTTACAGTTAGAAATAGATTTAGTTTAATGCCAAGCATATATCACACCCTTTAACACTTTATTAGTGAGACATCACATTTTATTCCACTTGAAATCCATCAAGATTTTGCTCATTGCTTTTCGCTTTTGAATCGCTCATAGAATTTTTTCTTAAACTAGAAAAGGTATTTCAGGAAAAGTAACTTACCCCATTTTGATGGGAGCACCTTCACAACGTTTTGTTTTGGGTCCCCAGAAGTGTAGGACCTGCACTGGTTACAGATTACAGTATTATGCACACTAGGGATGCAACGTTTTTTGCTCCTCTCAATGAATTAAAAATAACTGTTGCAATTTTGGCTCACTATTTACACTTAAAAAGAGCTTAAATCTTAAACAGCTTAAATCACCCAAACATAGCTTTTCTCTTAAAAGGAAACCTGGTGTTTTTGGATTTCTGCCTGGCATTTTACTTGATCTTTGCAACCTGGCAACAATGCACAAGCACTCTCTCTAGTTTCCACACTGTTGAAAAAGAGCTGTGGATCTGAAAACACAGACAAACATGTACGTCTTAGTTTAGCGATCGCATTTACAATATTTCGCTCAAATGAAGATGCCATAAAGACAGTCTGTGTTTCTTCATGACTAAATCTGCCATCATCTTCTTGATTTGATCTGCCATCATTTATTGATGAATTGTAATGAATCCAAACATGGATTTTTACCATAATGTTTGTGATTACAGAATAAATGCATTTGTAAATCTGTTGAAAACGAAATAGTCACTTTATGCTTTCAGTGCATCAACAAGTATCATTCCTTGCAGCTGTCTGTACAAATTAGCATTTGCAGAGTGATCTGTATCTGTGGTTTGTCTCATTTGTAACCAAATTGTGCCACTTTACAGACAATTTACATAGCTCTCACCAAAACTGTTCATATTGATTTCCTGTCTGATGAAGCTATCATAGTTGGTTCAATGAAATATATGTGCCAACTACAGGCCTATTAGATGAAGTGCAAGCTGTAAGGAAATGTGCACAAAAAATTATACATGTACCTGTAAATATGCTGAACTATAGCTATATTGCCATAACTCTATAAAATTATGCTATATATATGAACTTTTCTGTGTATCCTCTTTTTCTGTAATTTCTCAACTGAGAATAATTGTGATTAACGCAATTATAATTTTTCATTAACGTTATCACTTCAACCATTATTATGCAATGTATATACACGGGTATATAAGAGTATAATCCATTCTGATCTCATTAGCATTAGTGTGCATTTTATTTACATAACCGCACATACAATTATTTGCATTTCCATAGACAATGAAATGTACCATATTGATTTATTGATGTAATCTAAAACCAGTTATCATCATAACAGCAACTTTACAGATGTACAAATGTTTACAAACTAATACTGAATGGATGTAATTAATCAGCTGGTTCTGTTGCATTAATGATAAATGATACCATGTTTTCAGTCTCATTTATTTATTGCAGTTGACTCATTTACTTAATTTAAATTATGACATTTAATTCTTTTCAGTGAGACTTCTGGTGCAAACAAATTTCAAAGGATTGGATAATGATAAACAAGAACACACTTTACAATTAAATTTTTTTTTGCAATTGTTTAGTTATTACATCATGTAATATTTATTTTCTTTGCTGTTGGACACAAAAGGCATTTGTGACAAAAAATAACCATAAAATACAATTAATAATTACTTTTTTATTTATGCAATGTAATCCAAATCTATGGAAGCTTTATGAAAATGTTTTATGGCAGTCATCTCAAATGCTCATTGGCTCTCGCCTGCTTCATCACGATTGCAATATATTGTGTTTCAGGTGATTTATATGTTTGAATTAGATGTGTATGTGCCTTCACGGAGTGTAACCGGAATATGATTTTCCCTGTCTGTCAATCACTTCTCATGGTGTTGATGACTGACACTAGGGGTCGCACTTGGGAGCCCCAAACACCTCTGATACTTTGAGAAAAGGCCAATGAAAATTGATGAGTGGAATTTGCATACACCTGTTTCCCAGGCATGCGGACATAAAAGGAGCTGGTGTGCACCACTCATTCAGATTTTTTATTCGGAGACGAGCAAAGTGTCATCTAGACACAAGCTCATTCCGTTTGACAGGGAAGTACATCGGTCTCTCTCCATCCATCGCTCAGAGTGCAGAGAGCACTTCACCTGGAGATTTCAGCGATTTGAAAGAGCAAGCTTCCTCTAAAAGTGCAAAAACAGACGGAGAGCGTCTTTTTAAAGATACCTTTGTGTTTCTGGGAGCGGTCGATATCTCTTGCTCTCGGACGGTCACAATCTTTGCTTCACGTTTTTAGCTCACACCCATACTGAGACATTGTTCATGGATGGTTCATGCTCTCACTGCAAGAACATTACCACGGCAAGACTGCAATTGTGACTCTCTTTTCCAGTAAAAGGAATCACCTCAGCTGCTCCTTGTTCTGGTACTTCTGCAATGGATAAAGCTATGGTGCTTAGCACTCGGAAATCTCCCAATCCTCGTCTTACATGAAGCAGCTAGAGTTGGGTATTGTTTGGAATCAGAATCATTGAAATTTAAACAATACCCAACCCTAGCTGCTTCAAGTGAGGCAACGTCAAAGTCACCTCCACCAAGCCCAATGTGTAAGACGAGGATTGGGGATTTTTTGCCATAGCAAAAACTAATCTCAAGACTTATTAAAAACAAGTAAACACTCAGTAATGAAATAAATTAATGAAATAAAATGGAATCCCGTCTTCCCATCATCCCAATGTTACATGCTAATATCAGAATGGATATTTGTGAGTCCTTGACATGAAAAACGTTGAAAAGCCCCCTGAACTTTAAGAGGGTCCCTTGGAAGGAAAGTACAGTACTTCCATACAGAAGACTTACAGAGATAACTCTAGTTCTACCGCTACCTGTATTCAGTTCCAGATGATAAACCTCTGGAAATTCATTGCCTTCAGCCTCAGAGCAATATATCTTTCAAATCACCTATATCCCAGAAAACCACTATCTTTTTTACAGAATTTTAGACCATCTTCACATTCAGACATCCTGTTCCATAGGCCTTCATCTCACCTCAGCCCTGATACATTTTGACGCACCAATAGTCTCTGTTTTTTGGCATCCCGATCTCCTGGGAGAATTCAGGCCTACCGTGTTCAGACATAGATTGAACATTTTTATTCTTTTTGAGCAGAGACCATGTAAATGTCAACCAAAACTTGAAAAGGGATGACTGATCCAAGCATGAAATCATCATTATCTGCAAAGCACAGACCGATAGTCTTTGGATTAGGGAAATTCAGTGATGACAACAGAGAGGTGCTGCTGCTCTTTCCAAATCTGAAGAATTAGATCATTAGCTTAAAATTGGACATTGTAAAGCTATGGTTTAATATTGAAAGGTACACGTAGAAGAAACAATATTTTGTTAATCATCATTAGAATTGGCTTTTTATTTATTAGCATAAAGTCAGTTTATATATTTTAAATTATAGTTTCTGAGTGACCCCATCAAGTTACATGTAGCAACATTTCATAGGTTGGTCTTAAAAAGGGTTACTTAAAGCATGAATGTACCCTTGAGTTAATTAAAATTTTATCAAACATTATTGGATAATTAATCATGAATGGATTAATGTAATTAATTCTGGGACACATTACACGTCATTCATTATATATTAGCATCTTTTCTGAAGACCACAGTGGAGAAAGCCTACTGCCAGCCTGGTTTTGAATCAGATAGTGAGTTTGAGTTTGCATATAGCTTGAAAAGATTATTCTTTACTTGTGATGTCCTTTGCACGTTTCAAATGCTATCAGTCAACATTCTGAGAGCAGCTTTGCATACGAATCGTCTAGATGAGGATAGGCCGAGCAGGCTGCATATGCCAGGCTGTACAGTGAGAGGATTTCAGGGTGACGCTGGATGGCAGCTTTCGCTGCCTACTGCTTCCCTTCCTAATTGAGAAAATCACAGCGTACATCTCTTAAGGAACTTCTTAGCGATCAGAACGTTTAGCACTGCTCTGTACATTTATTTACATCACAGTTAAAAGGGTTTTTGAAAACTGTTCCAGAGAGTGCAAGAATTCAGGATTCAAAGCAGAATGTTGGTTTGAACAAATCGCAACCATGCACACATTATGTGGAGATGTGCTCTTTTGTTATTGCTTTATAGCACTTTATAGCAATTGGTAGAGGTGTTAAAGGCCGCTGGGAAGACATCTAATCTATGTCCGTTTCTATCTAGGGATGAGGTCTCCTCTGGGCATCAGAACACTAATAGCATTCAAAGTCTTGTTACAATTAAACAGAAAAGTTAACGTTAACCTTTTCTTATCAGACTGACTTAACAAAAGTCAATTAAGTAGACACTCTTCGGATGAGCAGTCGGGACATATAATTAGATTTTCATTATACTTTTTATTTTGACTTTAGATAATTATTTAGATAATCTGCCCAAAGGTGTCTAATTATGATATTAATATAATAAATTGTTTTTTTTATCAGTGCTCTCTCTTATATAACATTTTAACTTTAAGTGTCATTACATAATTAAGATAAGAACTAAAACAAAGTTAAATATATTTTGCAAGTAATTTTCCCCCATCATAGTGTCTTAAAATTGTAAAATGTTTATTTTTTTAAGATTTATATTTAGAGCAAAATGTGCAAACACAACTAAATAGGCCTAAAAAGTATAAAAATATATAATTTGTGCAGTCTAACATGTCAGTTTCTGATTCAACTAATGACAAGACTTTAGGGTGGCGCTACCTGTTTGTCCAAAAATTGCTGTCGAATAAGTAATTCCAGACTAACCCATACGCTTTTGTGAATGGTTGAAGATCCTCCTTTAAGCCCCTCTTTGTCAGAGTCCTTTATCGCTGAAGCATATTTTGATGGCATGCGATGTCTTGAGCTCCTTTAGGACTATTTACTCTTCAGCTGACTCTTATGAAAAGATCTGTAATAAAGTTAGACTAGATTTAGAATTTTTTTTTTTTTTTAAATATATACATTTTAAAAAGCTCTTTTTTATTTTGTTATTTTATATATTTGTATTTATTTACCTTTATCTTTTTTTCTCACCATGAATATAGCCATGGTAGCTGTCATAGTGTTGTAAAAATTGTAAGCAAACTGTTTGTCCTAACAATGGTAGATGAGAGCAGGGCAGATGAGGTGGTTATTATCATTATTATTATTTGACTCTTTGGTTCAGTGATGCAGCTTAACTTACTTTCTTAAATGCAACTTTAGTGCCTGTAACCAAACCTTGTGAGGATGACCCAGACTTTTGAGAGTTAATGGGAGTACAATCCTGCTTTGTCAACATTATGGCTGTAAGCACAGCTCTAAATCACAGCTCCTCATGAGCTGTCTTCACAATTAACTGTAACTTTCTTTACACAAAAAGGAGCTTCTAAAGTTTCTCCCTAATACATTTTAAAGTTCATTGTTGGAATATCTAAAATGGTATTTCTAATTTGCAAGCAGGAACCACACATACTTTGCCAGATTTGTAACCAGTGTCCATGTAATGGAAAAGTAATAAATGGAGCTTTATGATAGTAATCTAATACGTCAAACTAATGTCCAAAGATTTGGTTAAACTCCATGTTTCCTGTCTGACAGCTTTCGCACCTTTAGTACCTTTTCGACTCATTGCTTTGCCGTGCACTGCTGGATGTTTAAGACTCTGTTCTGGTGAATTTGGACAGGATCATTTGGTAAATCACCTCATTCATAAACTCACATTTCCCCAAATGGCTTTCATTTTCAAATATTACTTCATCGCCCAGTGGGAGTTCGCCTTGCACTATTCACCAGGCCTAATGTGAGTGATTGCTCCTATTATAAAGTGTAAAAAAAACAAAATTTTGATTTCAAAGCCTCATTACAATGTTGTTTTCTATCCTATGGAGTTATAAATTTATGGGCTTTCCTTTCACTCATGGAATGGGACATTTTTGCAGTGTCATATTAGGGTCACTGTGGAGCAAACAAGATTTGGAAATGTTATCAAGACTAATAACAGGTCAGAGTCTAGGCAGCTAACATTTAATAACACAGAAATGCCATTATACTTCAGATGCAAACTGGGCACAGCGGTGTACACAGACAGTGATGTAGTGATACACGCAAAAATATAACAAGCAGCAGCAACAACAAAAAAACAAAAACCTTTCCTCCTTTGGAGAGAAAAAACAATCAGTTTGCGGCAAAATGCTCACACTGGCAGCTGCTAAAAGAGCTGAGCTTTGGGTTTCTTGGCTTATGTTTCTCTTTAGTCAGAACACCATATAAAGTTTCGATTCTTGTGCCACATATGCACAGTTATGATAAGAAAATTAAAGTGCTGTTTTAGTAACAGCTTTTGCCACATAATATTTCTACTATTCAATTGATTAACCTTATGATGCATAAATTACTAAAGTACCAAGCAAAAAAAAAAACTTGACCATAAAAACATACACAATAATTCCCTAGCTTTTTGTTTTAGAATTTGAGAATATTGCTGTTTCTACAAAACATAAGAACTTTTATAGATTTCATACTTTATTATAATAAAAACAAAAAATAAGATCGGTTTCATTTTATTAGATGTTTATTAGATCTATTTTATCTAATTTAATTAAACATTGTCACAGTAGAGATGAAAGGATATTCACAAATAAATTAATTGTAATTTGTGCTTCACCATCATCCGCCATGTTGATAAATAAAAAACACACAGGCTGTTTCCAAAATTGCATACTCGCTAAGTAGGTACCTCTTTTGGATAAGCACTTTTTTCCAACCATATATATATATCAACGTTTTTGTGGAAGTGGAACCGCCAAACTCCCTATTTGTCTTGGCATTTTCTTTTCGGTAATGTCGATTCCTTAATGTCGCCGAACACTAATATCTTGAGCACAAAAGAGGAACAAATTCTCCACTTCGCATGGTTATCTCGTGTTTCATGAGCGTACCGAGTTCACTGCGCATGTGCTGAGTTTGCGTTGCACGTCGCTTTGTCAGTGACGCTTCTCTCTCAGCACTCTCTGAAATGAATGCACATATCGTTCTTACGCACTAAGCAGAGCGCGCTTCAAAACAAAAGCAGGTGTGTGTGTGTTTATCTAAGCCTCATGCTTTGTTCTGACTTGCGCTCTGCTCAGCGCTGCTGCGGATTGAAGAACCCAGTTGTTAAAAGACGGGACGAAGCCGAATTTGTTGAAAAAGCACATTAGACAGGCAGAAGGCAAGAAAGTATGCAATCTAGTACAGCGTGATGACCTCACGAATATGTTATGACTGTTTACGCTGTGAGCGAAATTGTGTTTGCAATGTTGGAGAATATAATTAAAGGTTTGTATCGAGAATCGAAGGTGTTTTTTTATTGTATACTGTTAAATCTGTGCTGTTAGTTGGTGCACATATGCCTTTTGTTGTTACCAAACATATACAGTGTATGTACATTTTTATAGCATGCCGATCGCTACATCAAATAAATCGCCATATTATCTCGATGCTTTTTTGCAACCCCTGAAGGCCGTCAAGATAACAGTATTCAACTGTAGTATAAATATTATCTGGAAATACCACATTTGTCATTATCATTGTCATGTGACCTACTAACGCTTCACTACCTTCTACAAATCTTCTCCCATGACCTCATGGGATAGTAAAGTGTCCATTGGATGCACACATCAGAATTTCTCTCTAGGTCATACAAGAGCTTTTTCTCTGAATCCGGACATACTCTTCACGGACTGTTTCTTTCACCAACTGTATATTCAAATGAAGCTGAAAACCAATGACATGAGCAGTCATATAGAATTATGGGTAAGGGTTAAAAGTCATCATCCACGGTGGCTTGGATAATAGGCATGAATTAGATATTTAAACCAGATTAGTTTTAGTATTGGACACTGCATCAAAAGTATTTCTTTTCCTTCATGTTTTTAATTATCAGAGCAGATCAAAAATGTAAAACAAGACATGAAGCACTTTGATGATAATGCAGAGATTATGAAGAGCTGCCATCGTTCTGCTTATCTGATGCTGAAGTGAGCCTCGGGTACAGTTTGAGACTTGGGATGTCACACATTTGCTAAGACACGCTTATGCCTAATGATGTGGCTAACTAAACAGAGGGGACGCCACTCATTATGGGAAACTCAGCAAAGTATTTAAGCATCACTTTTCAAGCCACATTTATGAGAATACTTTGTGAAACACTCTCTAGATCGCATACAAGCTGCTCGCCCTATTTTAATTATGCTAAATCCTTTTTTTGACTGATTTGCATAAACAGTCTATATACATGAACATGAATCACTCCTCGGGTCGTAATACCCTAAACAATTTGTATGTATAATGATACACTGCATAAATCACGTTTTTATCCCCACACGATCAACTTCAGATGTCAGTCAGTCCCCTAAAGAGAGTCGTCTTCATTCTGTAATTAAGAATTTGTTTTTCTTTGCAAGACTGTGAAAGTGTTTTGAAATTATTCACGTGTTAGTACATTTTTACCGTTTCCCACAGTGGTCTTTCTTAATTAAGTTACTGTCACTCTTAATAAAAGTGAAGCATTATTGATGTACACATTTCTCTCTGCCATCATATTTCTCTCCTCAAAACATTGTGAGGCAGAATTTTACATCCAGATAAGCAGTTTTCTTTACGACTTTAAAGCACTTTGGCACAGTGCTGTGGAAATAAAGTTGATTACAGAGTAGGGATGAGTCAGGATGGTTGACTAGTCGCCCACAAAACAATTTTTGAATTAGTGAGGTCTAGATATTCTTTTCTGATTTCTAAGTAGCTTCTTTTTCTTTCTTTTTTGTGGTGGTGGTGTTGTGCAAACGCTACTTCTCTGAGAGGATTTTAGCATGATGTTAGCGTTGCAAACATCATGACTCAGAAAATGTGTCCTTAAATTCATTCCTTTTAAAGCACTGTATCAAAATATTGCTTCTTGTAACAAGTCCACCTTTAAATGTCAAGACAATTACTGTATGGCTTCAGATCGCCTGATGTGACCAATGTTCTACTGTTTTGCAGAATTTCAAAAGCACCATTTTTGTGTTTGTTCTGAATTTTATTTTTATTTTTATTTTTTTTAATTAAAGGTTATAGATATTTAACTCAATTATTTCTTGAATATCTGCCGTTTACCATACCCCTGGGCTGTGCATTTAAAACAATTTATTCTGTGTACACATAAAACACAGAAATCTTAGGTTGTTGCATCACATTTTGCACCATGAATGTTGTGTTTTTGATGTGTCATGTCAAGTTAAAAATAGTTTTGTTTTAGAAATGCATCTTGACACCTGATTTCTGTTTCATTCTACTGCACACCCTTCGGCTGTTTCGGAAAACAAGACCCAAGGGGTAGAGACTGGGATGGTTGGCATGGACCCGTTAGCCCCTGCTGTTACTTGTCATAGATCATCTGGTTCTTTAAATCTTCTTGCACTATTAATAGCCATTCAGTCCTTTTATTCTGCATCATAGATATTTTGATAGGGGCTTTTTCCTATGTTTTTTTCTTCTTTTTCTTATCTTCTGTCTCTCCATGTCACAGCTAGGGATAGTTACACACTGCCTCACTGTGTTTGCACTGTGAACCCATGTGTTGGACATGTCCAAAATCAGATAACACAGGACTTTCTTAAAGAGATGGATCACCCACATTTTTTTTTACTGTGGAACATAAAATAATATATTTTGATCAATGTCTCAAGGGGTTTTGTTTGTTTTTAAAAAATCCCCAAATCTGTTTGGTGACCAACATTCTTCAAAATATCTTCTTTAATGCTTAGCAGAAGAAAGGCATACAGGTTTAGATTTGATATGAGTAAAATTGAGTAAACTATTAATTTAATACCAAGTAGTCAACTAGTGACAACCCACTGACTACTCATTTCTGAAAATAGTTTTGCCACATTATGCAGTGGTATTGTGGAATCATCTCTCTTTTTTTCATAATATGGTAAATTAAATGTAGAAGCTATAAAACAGAAAATAATTTCAAGATGAGGTTCCTCACATACTCAGCAGCTATCGGAGTAGAAATCATTGGGTTTTACAAGAGTTTAGCTGCCTGTTTCAGGAAGATAGATAGTAATTTGCAATTTCTCTGCTCAATTATGGATCAGGTGCCATTGCTGTATTAGAGTGACAGATAGATTAAGCACATCCGTCTCTATACCTCCACGATAATTTGATAGCTAAACTACTGTTTGTATTAGTCTGAAAATCTGTATGTTGGCATACTAGATATTAATGAAATGTTACTCTACAGCATTTGGCCCATTTATGAGCTGTCAGTTAAAAAAATAGCACCCATTTATTTTTCCCTGGTGTTAAGACAGATTGTGAAAATTGCTCGCAAGGTGTGGGGAAAGTGGAAATGGAAATAGACATTTTCCACTAAATGTCCAAGACAGAGAGAACAAATCAAACTGCTCATGGTGTTCAGATGCTGTCAGCTTTTGGATCCATTTAGACGTGAGAGGGCTAACGTCCAACCGAGCACAGGTATTGTTTGGAAGAGCAGCTGTTTTCAGATCGATCGAGCAATGAGAGGCTTCGAGGAAGAATGTTTGCCTCACATAGAAGGTATTTGTTTGTTTGTTTGCTATTCACCTGGCAACACCTGGATATACTGGTAAATAAAAGATAAGCCTGCCCCCATTCTCTCTTCTTATCTATGCTCCCATATGTACGCAGCACAACCCTGGGACCCCCTTGGTCCGTTTCTATTTTTTTAATCCCTATTCTTTTGTTTCAGCAGGGGAGAACTTCGACATCATGTGAATGGAGTGTTTTTTTTTTATATTTTGTCATCAAATTCATCCGGTTTGGCATCACTGCATGAAGTCGTCAATGTGCGTGCTAATTTATGTGCACCCTAAGTAGTGGTGAAAGTCACAGGGAGACATGTTAGAGCTGCTGGCGGTAATGTTATTCCAGTCACGCAGGTTTTAACTTTGCGTGGGGACTCCTCTTCAGCACCACGGCCCTGTGTTGCTCGCTTGCAGCCCCCCACCAAGTTCAAACAGTCCCTCTCCCTCTCAGAACACCCAAGCATCCCATCTTTCACTCTCATGGCACATTCACGAACGCCTTCCTGTCAGTCCACATCAAAAACAGCAGAGAGTCTGTGTAGAGATGGCCAGGAGCTCTATCGGATGAGAGCTGTCGGCTCTTCCTCACTGTTTTTAGTGTCTATTTTTCATTCAAGTCATTCAGATGTTTGCATCCAAGATTGTGTCTAAACGAGTGTTGTTTTCAGGGTTCTTGAGAATGAGGTCATCATGAGTTCAGAGTAAGTAATATATTCCTCCATTTGCCTATAAGGCAGCTTTAGGAGATGGAAGTCACAGGAGATCTAACACTCTCTCCAGACTTCCCTCTTATTCAAACGTATATTCATTAGGGAATAAAGTATACATTGCAGCCTGAAGATATCTGTATTTTAGGTTGGGGTTTGTTTTGATGAGTCGGTGTGAAGACCTAACTAGGGGTTCTAATAAAAAAAAAAAAAATCTAATTATTATCTAATAAATACTGCAATGGACTGCAATTTAAATTATATATATATATATATATATATATATATTATTTTTAATTGTTTCATTAATTTATGCTTCAAATCTGCTGTGCTTGTTTTTGTACAATTTGTCCTAATATTTATTTTCTAATTGAATATCATATGACTTTCATATGTTTTCGTTTTTATTATGATGAATAAAAAATGAGACATTACTGATTTCACTTTGAAATAAAAGAATCAAGTATTAAATAAATTATCGTAATAATGAGATGTTATGTTGTTAAAACAGTATTTTTTGTAATCGCAAGATATTATATCATAAAAATTATGTGCTTTTCCTATTACAAGACATTATATCGTGATGTGACCTTTATCATAGTGCATGTTTGAAAAGTGGAAGCTTCAAAAAGCGTAGAAACTTCCGCTGTAGCCTAAATGAATGGCAGTGTCCATAGCATGGGATTATTGTGATATATTGATGTACATTTCATCACTGATACTTCATCAATCACAGTTTATATTCATTAGTCGGATATGAAAAATCAAAGAAAAATATCACTCACGCAAATTGTCTTTGTTTTTACATATGCATACCGGTATTTTGTTAATTAAAGGGGTGCGCACAAACCTACTGTATGTGAGAGCGCAATACTTCAGTAGAACTAGACAAGATTTTGAATTCCATGAAACATTTTTTATGAGTAAAGACTGTGCAAATTAAACAATAAAAATGTTTGTATTTCTTTCATGCACTTACTTTACTTTCCGATACAATCATCAAGTGTTAAATGAAATTGAACCCGTTCAAATAAATAAATATTTACAGTCCAGAGTCGATTATTCAAAATTAACTGGTTTGATCACCTTAAACGAGTTAAATCCTCCGCGTTTGAGTGCAAAGATTGGATAGCATTATATTGTAGACCGATTGGAGTTCATAATATAATATATAATTCTAATAATCATTCAAAACACTGTAAAAACATTTTTTGTCACTGTAAAAACATATCGTTATTTAATTATATCATATCATTAAATGTCGCTGTTTTATTTTCCATTAATCAGGCAGCCCTATAATAACTGTGTATGTTCTCTGGTTTCAGAACCGCTTCCATTTGCAGATGATGACACGTACACCGCCTTCAGCATTGTCAGAGCTGCTGTTAGCGGTGTTGCTGAAGGGAGGCTGGCAGGGTGGAGCAGCCATTCTTTGTCCAGGAGGTGGGAACACTGGTATGTTGGAAGAGCTTGAACACCGGGGCCACATAGGCTTGAATGGAGCCCACTGGCACCTCTGGGAGACACTCAACCTGTCCAGACTTGAGGAAAATGCAAGCGAAGACAAGGTGATGGAACTCCTCTCACAGCTCCTCAGCAGGACTCCTTCTGCTCTGGCATCTTCTGTGGTGCTTTTCGGCTCTGACCCCGAATGTACGGCAACAGTGCTTCGCAGTGCTTACCAGTTGAGCTTTGCATTGCCCCCCATGCACTGGATCATGGGATATCCGCTTAGTCTTGATTCTCTACACTCCATTGGCTCCCCCCTGGGTCTTCTAGCTTATGGGGAGGTGAATCGCAAGCCCCTGAACTTCTACATTAGGGATACCCTGCAGCTCATTGGCAGGGCTGTGTATGCGGCGACCATGGTGAGACCAGACCTGGCACTAATCCAAAACATGGTCAACTGCTTTGACAAGCCCAATAAACATGAGCTACCCTCTTCTGGACAGTACCTTGCCAGGTAAATGTGTATTTCTTTCCAGCTAAGTAGCTTACTAAGTAGCAAACCTTTTTTATGATTGCTTACAAACTGAAATTAAAAATAACACACAGTTAGTGAAAACTGACACTCAAGGAGCAAAATCTCAACCCAGATCTGCACAATTATATGCACATGCTAATCCTCACACTTTTTGCGAAACACTAAACATTAGAGTTGAGCCGGATACTCGGCTGAAATGAGTTTCTGGTACAGATAAAGCACTTTTGCAGAGTATGAGTATAATACGAGTCAATATCTGTGCTCGAATTGAATAAAAATCCTCATTGGGTAGCTGACTGTGTCTGTGTTCTGTGATGGGCTAGTGACAGCGCCCCTCCCCTACACATACAGATTTGCTGTGTCCCGCCCTGCTCACTCATACACCGAATACTGAGAAGAAAACAGCTCTCTTTCTCTCTCCCTCAGTCACTCAGGTTCGCTGCTCTTTTTTGTTAACATCTAGGGTTTCTTCAGGTTTTTTTTTTTTCTTGGTTTGTTTGTAGTACTTATTAACCAGTAGAGTTCTGGTAAACGTGGGGTTTGTTCAGATGTGGTGCTTGGTAGAATGCGACTAGCAGTGCATCTCTGCCTGTTGGAGATTTTTTTATTTGATTTTTTTAACCGTCTGCTGGCTCTAACCAGTTTTTTGACTTCATGCAAAAAATGTTGATTAAAAATTATGATTCTTCATAATTGCAACCACATGTGTTGTTTTCATTGTTGCAAAACTTGTTCTGTATATAGTTCATTTGTTATCGTGATCAAAACATATTAGCAATAAATATATAATAAATCAGCAATAAATATAAAAATTTCAGATCAATATATCAATTGCATGATTAAAAATAACATACCGGTTAAAGCCCCGCCATTTTCAAGACAATCCGCCCACTTCTGGGTTAAATGCCACCCACTTCCGGGTTAGGCCCCACCTAGTCCGAGTACAGATACAGATAATTCAAATGGTTAACAGATACAGATACAGATCATTCATATGGTTAACAGATACAGATAATGCTGTACTCGCTCATCCCTACTAAACATACTTTTCTACATTAGACACAGAAATATAACATGTCATTTATTTGCCATTTTAAGGTACTGCTTTCCAAATACGGCCGTCAGGTGTGCAGACACTTAGGTGTTCAATTGTAAACTCAACCATATAGAATATTTTGTTCAACAAAAATGGAAGGCAACATTACAGTAAGAAGAAGAGGGAGAGAGAGGATGAGAGGGGAGAAGAAGGGTAAATATAGTAAAATTGTAGTACTGGCAATTTTGTGCAAATATTTTGCGTAAGTACACCTTACTTTACATATTTCACATTTCTGATTAGTGTACAGTTTGCTTCTTATAAGAAGCCCATTGCCCTCAAGCCCAGTTATTCATCATAAAACTGGAGATTGTTAGAGGACATAAATAAAGCAAACAATCATCCATGGTCTTATTTAATGAAATTTATATGCCCTAAAACGAAAGCGGCATAGGTTACATAGGTTACAAGTAAACTTTTTTTTTGCCACAAGCAAATGTGTACTTAATGTGTACTCTGCATGTGACACATTAGCAGCTTTTGGACCCCTAGCCATCAAGCTCAATTATCACTAGCGTATCTGGAAATTGTTTTCAAATTAGACATTGTTAGTGAAGGAAACAATTAAGCCCTGCCTAATTTATTGAAGTTATGTGTCTCAAAGTGTCAAAAATCATAGGTCACACTATTGAATGCAGTTTATAACTGAATAATAAAGCTCTGTGTCATGAAGCATCAATTTAAGGATCCAGTGTGCAGATGTATAAAGTGAAAGGTGTTTTGTTGTTCTGGGCGTACAGGGATCTTTCAAGAAAAAGAAAAACATAATGTCATGTGTTACGCAGTATAAGGCTTTTTAATTTCATATAATCTTTAAAGGTTATTTTTCATATTATGGATATTTTTGATACAGCTAGACTTTTAAACTAACTTCCCCAACACAAATGTCTATACTGGCGGTATTTTAAAGTCTGATTTTAATTCTGATACATAACCAGGAATTAATTTGTCATCTGATTATGCAGTGCAGTAATTTCAAGCTTTAAATTCACCTTTAGTGATTAGTGTGCATAGACATATTAAGCATGTTTTACATTAGGGGAACTATAAGGTAGTAAATATTCTTCAAGCAAGAAAGAGTGTATTAGTATTCCAGCCACTAGTATCAGGTTACAGGAATTTTCTGTCTGAAAATGCAGTATGGTATCATATTGTTAAGTTATTTTCCAGATGGAGCCGGCAGAGACTTTAAAATGCAATTAACTGACTCAGGGGATTTTCAATACATTTATACCTCCTTAATCAAAACCATATCCCTGTGCTCATTTACATAAACCGTCAACTTAGCAGTTACAGAATGATACATTCTCAGCAATGTGGAAGCCATTTATGTCCTCTTCATTCACTGACCTCCATAAACAGGACACAAATCTTTCTGGATTCAGATCGCTAGGCTCTTTCTTCATCTTCAATGCCAGTGTCCAGTTCAATGTCAAGAGCTCACTGAGCCTTCTGTCCACTGCCTCTCAGCTTGATGCATTGTTATCATTGTGTTAGTGGAGGAGGCTGTGGGAGGATTGTCTATTAAACCACAGCACACCGATTGCAGATCTAGAGGGCCAAAATATTTACAGGATCTCACAAAAATCTGAGAGGAATTACAGTTTGTTTTTTTATTATATATTGCTTCGGTGCTATTTCTCACAAATAAATGGTACAATTACTTAATGTAAAAAGTAAAAAAAAAAACTGAACAGAATTATTCATACTGCTTTTACAATTATTGCAAATATTTTTTATTTTATTTTTTTTATTTTTTTTAAGTTGTCAATGTGCATTTATGCACGTTAGATATTTATACTTGTATCAGCATAGTAGTTATATTTTGAATGGAAATAAAAGGTAAAAAAAAATCTATGATAAGATCACTTATAAGATCAGTTGAATTAAACATTAGTTAAATGTATTTAAATGAAAACACAAAATCAAAGCATTATGCTAATTATAAAAAAAAAGTGTATTAGTATATTAAAAGTGTATTTTACAAAAAATATTTTTTTACAGATTTTTATTACAAAATCAAAGCATTATGCTAATTAATGTTTTGTATTATTGTTGGGGGGAAATTTTCAAAGCATTATGGTAATTAATGTTAGAAAACACATTTTGATGTTTGGAAGTCAGTAACACTACGTAAAAAAAGGTAAAACAAACTGTAAAGTTTTGTTTGGATTGTGATCTAGTCTCTATTCACACAATTGGAGAACTCTTATCACTGGAAGAAGCCTTGCCTATCTGCTCACTTCCACAAATTAGATTTGTTTTTGTGTGTGTGGTAAGAAAAGAGCAAAAGCACCTTCAGATGTAAGATTAAAGTGCCACTGTTATATGAGTCTTGCTCAGTTAAATAAAAAAAAATTCTAAAAATAAAAAATGTGTGAGAGGACCCCTGAGATTTTCCACTGGATTGAAAGCAGTGATGTAATCTTTAATATTCACCTCACAGAGTGAGATTCCCTCACACCCATGTAATGAAATGTATTTTCTCTGAGAAATGAGTGTGTAGCACAGAAGCACAGAATCTGAAAACAACACAACGTACAGGGATTATTGGTTCTCTGAGGTGCTAATGCATTCGGAAAGTTTAATAATAGTCACACAGATAGAAATCTCAGTTAGGAAATCAGCTTTCGCAGTGACTAACACATTATCCCTTGTCTTTTAACTTCTGCTTTCACACCAGATCAAGTGTTCTCCACGGGTCAAACTCAGGGCTATCAGGAGAAATTAATGATCCAGGCAATCAATTTTTTCCCCTTTTATTTTCTCTGTTCTGTTCTGTTTTAATGGAAGTGTGCCGTTATGGTCACGCAGAGTGCATATCATTTATGACCTCATTTAACCACACATCATAAGCCTCTTTCACCCTGGATTTTTCATCTTCCCTCGGTGACCCAGACATTGCTCAGCAACCCTTAGACTGCTCTACATCCACAGCTGATTTATTGATAAAAATCGATCACTGAACTAATTCATGGCATATATTCTGCCATAAAATCTGTGTGGCTTGGGTGTGTGAGAAATCACAATTATGTGATCTATGCAGAACATCACAAGAGTATAATATCCAGAGTTACATGGAGGGTTATTCACCTATAAACCATGCTCTGTTTATATATTTGTTTGTTTATTTCTCTCTGATGGATGTTGGCTAACAGTACTAATATGGTGGCAGCTCAGCGGTTAAATGCATTGTCTGTTAAAGGTCATTTACAGGTTCAAAAGATTTAGTGTGATAATCCTGCCCTTAATGCCTTTTGAAGAAAGCCTTGAACTTCAGTTTGCTTCAAGAGTGATCTATATTTCCTTTTGTTCTTATTCTTTTTTCCTGCTTGCTGTGAAACGTATTGTTTGAGAATTAAATATTAAACCTTTTGGAATGTTATTTTTAAAGAATAATTATTGTGCCACTCAAATGCTCCTGAATAAGGAATATTTATTTAAATCCCGACAGACGCATCATGCTCCTAATTTTTTCAGTGCACTGTGACAGTTGTGGCACTTCTTTCTATGACAGTTAGACATGATCATTTAGAGGCGCAATTTTCGTTTAGTATTCAAAGGGACCTGGGTTCAAATCCTTATTTAACACACAGACACACACACACACACACACACATGTTGGTACACCTGTCATTATGAGCACAGTCCGTAGGCATAATGGTTTTTATACCAAGCTGATGACATTTCCTAACCCTAAACCTACTCATCACAGAAAACTTTCAACATTTTTACATTTTCAAATAACATCACTGAGTATGATTTATAAGCTGTTTTTCTCATGGGGACCAAAAAAATAAATAAAAATGTCTCCACAAAGACAAGTATTTTGTATATTGCCACCTTTGGGTTTACCCCCCCCCCCACACACACACACACACACGCACACAATGACAGAAAGTGATCATCAAGTATTTTTTCATATGGACATGTTGAACTCCTTTTGTGTTCCATAGAGAATAAAATCATCTTACCTTACCTTACCTATCTTAAAATACTTTTGTAAGCAGATTCTTTAAATCTGAGGCTGTTCTGTGTGGTCATTCAGCAAAGCATGCCTCGACAGTGATTATTCCCTGAGTGGTGAGTGTGTTCTGAGTTCCTGTGCAGGTCACACTGCTGTAGTCAAGCACGCGATCGACTGAGCAAATGACATTTTCACACAAGGCTGACATTTAGACACTTAGGTGGTCTTGTGTATTCAAAATTGAGAATTTTGTCCAAAGCGATGACTTTGGAGCACTGTTCATATAATAAAATTATAATGGATAAATCACCCGGTAAATCTGGACATATGAAATATGGTCAGAAAAATATATTTAAAAATCATCTTAGACATATTATTTAGTTTTATGATCAAAGCTCTGTAGTTTTTATTTTGGGTGGTAAAACATTCAATGCAATGTAATGATGAGATATGTACTATAGATATGTAAAATATATGTTCTTCAAAAGCCTGATGTTTCACATTTGATAGTTTTGATCATGTTTATAATTTATAGGCCATGATTTATGTCATAATAGGCTTTATAGCATTAATTATCAAAGGTAAAAATATCTCTTTTGACCAATTTGATATGAAACTGTAATGCGGTCAATAAAGCTACTTAAACTATTTCTTATGTAGTATCACGTCTGTACAGTATATTTATTAACTTCACTCATTTTCACAAGTTAGCTCCACTGGTTCTTGTGTAGGATTCAGTTCGCTAGAGGGTTCAGCAGCATATTTTTTCTCTGTCATCTCATCACTGTCTTTGCTTCTGCTGGGTGCATATATATATTCTCCTCACAATGCTCATGTCCCTGCTGTGCTCAGGTTCTTGTCGAACACTTCGTTCATGGGGCTGACAGGCCCAGTGCGAGTGCAGCGCTCCCTCTCCAGGGTCCTTACTTCCCAGCGCTTTCACATATGGAGCCTACAGCGAGACCCTCTGGGCCAGCCAAGTTGGGTGACCGTGGCAAGCTGGCAGTCGGGCCGTCTGGAATTAGAGGAACAGAGCCTGTGGCCAGGAATGACCCAGCACCACCTGGAGGGCGGCCCAGGGATTAGGCTCGGCGGCCGTTGGCAGGCAGGACTTCCAGTGGCGGGGAGCAGATTGAGGGTCGTGACCTTGGTCGAGCACCCGTTTGTGTTCACACGGGAGGTGGACGAGGAGGGCCGATGTCCAGCAGGTCAGCTGTGCCTTGACCCTCAAACCAACAGCTCTGAAGTCCTCAACCAGCTGTTCAGAGAGTTGGAGCAAACCAATAGCAGCTCGCTGCCAACTGACATGCGGAAATGTTGCTATGGATACTGTATTGACCTACTGGAGAAGTTAGCCGAGGACATGCACTTTGAATTTGACCTCTATATTGTAGGCGATGGGAAATACGGGGCATGGAAAGGGGGTAGATGGACAGGTCTGGTGGGCGACCTGCTCAGTGGCGTGGCGGATATGGCTGTGACCAGCTTTAGCATCAACTCAGCTCGAAGCAGAGTTATAGACTTCACCAGCCCCTTCTTCTCCACCAGTCTAGGGATCCTGGTTCGCAGCAAGGACACAGCTGCACCCATCGGTGCTTTCATGTGGCCTCTTCACTGGTCCATGTGGGTGGGCATCTTTGTGGCACTGCATATCACAGCTCTTTTCATCACCCTGTATGAGTGGAACAGTCCATTTGGCATGACCCCGCATGGACGCAACCGCATCAGGGTCTTCTCTTACTCATCTGCCCTGAACCTCTGCTATGCCATTCTGTTTGGCCGGACCGTTGCCAGTAAAACTCCAAAGTGCTGGACGGGTCGCTTCCTCATGAACCTTTGGGCCATATTTTGCCTGCTGGTTCTGTCCAGTTACACGGCTAACCTGGCAGCTGTCATGGTGGGGGAGAAGACCTTTGAGGAGGTGTCAGGGATTCATGATGTCAAGGTAAAACATGCGTTTCATCTTGAATTACTGAAGATGTCAAATATACAAATACAGTAATACCTCTAGATACGAGCATAATCTGTTCCAGGGCAGAGCTCGTAACTCAAATTGTTCATATCTCTAATCGTGTTTTCCCATAAGAAATAATAGAAAACAAATTAATCCATTCCAAACCCATAAAAATGGGAAAAATATATGTTTTTATTGGTATAGACACACACACACACAATTATATACGTACATAACTACATAACTTACGTAAACTTAAATTAACATAACTTGGCTTACTGTTATATTTTATATTATTGTTTAGATTTTTTTCGATTTGTATTCTTTACATTTGATCACTTTTCTTTTTGATCACTTTTTGCCTGACTACCCTTACTTTCACTTTCACTTGGCGCAGACCTTTTAACGAAATATCTAAGTGCGTGCTAGATCACACACGTGGGCACCGCACTCTTATTTATCGACAATTTCATGCTTCATTTCCATGGTCATCATGCGTTTCTTCTTCTCGCTACTATCCTTACCACTCACTTTCTTAGAACTCATCGCTATTACGAAGAATAATGCACAAAATAGAGAGAAAATCAGCTAGTCGCAGGCGATGCGTACAGAAGTCAGCAAACACGTGAAGTGAAAGTGTGTCGGCATCAGCATCCGTACGTGTGCTCGTATCTCGAATATTTACTCGTATCCAGAAGCAAAAATTTGCCGAAGGCTTGCTCTTATCTTGAAATGCTCATATGTAGAAACACTCATATCTCAAGGTATTACTGTATATTTGTTTGTAATAATGTGAAATAATACTACAATTTTAAATAAATGTTTTCTATTTCAAGATGTTTTAAAAAGCTTTATTTTCAGCGTCATTACTCCAGTCTTCAGTGTCACATGATCCTTCAAAAACCATTCTAATATGCAGATTTAGTGCACAAGAAACATTTGTTATTATCAATGTTGAAATAGTTGAAAACATTTTTGTTGAAACCATTTTGTTCTGTTTTGATAAAGAGAACATTTTTACCTGTTACCTTTAACTGTTTTTTGATTGATTGACTTAAACTGTCCTGTACTATGTCTAAATCTATATCTCTTAAAAATAAAACATGTAGGATGAATGTCCTCAGAAAACATTATCCAATTGTCATGCACATGTTGTAAAAACTATAGCAGTACCATGGGACATTGTAGTACTTTTTTTTCTAAATGATGGGATTATGTTTTCAAGCCTTTTTCACACAATCAGTGCACTTTTCATTGCTTTTGTTCAAGCTCCATCATCCGTCTCTGGGGTTTCGCTTTGGCACAGTTCGAGAAAGCAGTGCTGAGGACTATGTGAAAAAGAGCTTCCCTGAGATGTATGAGTACATGAGGCGCTTCAACAAGCCCACCACTCCGGATGGAGTCTCTACACTCAAGTAAGTGTTTGAATCAGGAGAGAGGAGACATAACATATCATAACTTGGGCATACCAGTGGTGGAATATCCAATGTAAAGGTAACAGTAAGAGAAAGAGAAAAGAGAGTGATGAATGAAATAATCATCAATAATAAGTGGAATGTCTGTGGAGCCTTGAATGAATAATCATCATAAAAACTCACATTCACATAGACACATTTATATTGTTTTAACACAGTAAAAGAAGTGGTGTTGAGCAAGAGTGCAACATGCAGAAAACAAATAAAGCTTTCAAAGGAGATGGGCATCTTGAAAAAAAGCCTGAAGGGTGTAGAGCTCTGTAATTGCACAATGCTGGAGACACACAGGCAACAAGCATCCCATAGGCTGTAGGCTACTACTACAACAATGAACAGGGTCACAATAAGAGGGCAACATGTCAGTTCTTACTACGGTACTTCAAAAGCTGCTTTGTATGATGCAGAGTTCAAATAATTTCTATTTCATGAGGTATTATGTGCGCCATTCAGCTCACTCGATTTAACCTAACAGTGTCGGCAACAACAAGTGTCAGCTCTCCAGGCTTTCTGTCTGTTGTCTTGGTTTCCATTCATCTCTGAAAGAACAGACTCCAAGCAGAGAAGAGAGCAGTCACTCTAAACTTTCTGAATGAGGCCAAAGGTTCTCTTCAGAGACGAGTGTACACTTATAGGCGTGCACAAACACACATACTCACAGTGCAGTACTTTTCTTAGTACTTCCTGTCTTTTATGATTGACGGCAGCTTTCATCCCTGTCAGAATTCCTTCTGTTCAATTCACACGAGACGCCGCACATGGTCAGCATTTCTAGAGATAAGATTGCTGCCATAGTTGGGAGCCATCCTTGGGGTGGGCTTTTTTAAGTCAAGCATCCGGATATTTTTTTCTTTTCTTTAAAAGACGTTGTGTCCTAGAGAGTCTTAGATGCTTTGATGCTGCAGAATTTTCCTGCACTTTATTTTGTCACACTTGAGGTAAAATGGAGGTCAGCTGATGCGCAAGCATTGCGTCACACTATTCATTGATAATTCAGCATTTCTTCAGTCATAAACAACAAACACTAAGTGGTATCACACTCTAGGGCTTTTTTTAATAAATAAACAACAAATACGCCATTTAAAAAATGGAAATATCCACAACTTGAATTCCCATTCACACCAGAATGCGAGATGTCAGATTGGGGAATATCTTTTTCATTTTTGGGCGATGTAATCCATGCTGGGTTTTTGTAATTGGCTTTGTTAAACAATGTTATTAGTGAAAGCAGCTTGTTGTATTTATTTTACTGCCCACATTCATAAGTTACACTATAAACCTCTTTGTAGAGAAAGTCTTTTGCAATGTACCAGCCAAAGACTGATTAAAAAAAGGTGGTTATACTGAGAGTACACAAAATAGCAGTTTCTATTCAGTAAATCTGACTAAATCTTGAAGATTTAAGCGGTTTGTAGCTACAGGGTTTGGTTCAGGCTTGTTGTAATCAACTTTTAAACTAATTTAAAGTCAGCAATAATTAGCATAAGTTTGGCTGGCGGTGTCTGTTTGTTTGGCTCTGACTATCTTCCTCTGTCTGTTGAAGGACAGATCCCCCTCAGCTAGATGCCTTCATCATGGATAAGGCTTTGCTGGACTACGAGGTGTCCATTGATGCAGACTGCAAACTCCTGACTGTAGGAAAACCATTTGCTATTGAAGGTAAGGTCTCTGAGAAGGCTAGCACCTCTGGCCATGTCACATTGAGTTATATTAGCTTACAAAAGCCTGTGAAGTTGTTCTTTAAAAAAGGCGCAAGGTGTTTCTAACACTTTCTACAGATACATTAGAATTCCACCCCACATTAAGACCCGTCCATGAATTCACCTCAAGGCTGTTGTAATTACCCTCCAAATCGAAGCAAGTCAAGTTTGACACATGTCATTTCATAAGTGAAAGCTATTACAGGGTGTAGATGGGTTTCATGGCAGTCACCCAGGCGTGTCCACACCTCTCATCCGGATGTTATCTCTTTTTGCATGCATAGGAATTTTCCATGCCATCTGCCAAAAGCTTTACAGACACCTTTAAGTCCACTTTTTATTAGATGAATGATCAAGACTAAACCATCACTATCACGTCTACTGGCCCGAAATGGACAGCTCCGTCAGGGTCTGTAAACCCTGTAAACAGTGTGGTGCATAATCAAACCATGCAGGCGAAAAACTGGAGTCAGGGATCTAAAGTTGTCACAATGAAGAATCGTGTTCAATAGCAAATTAGTTTTTGCTGCAGTTATTGTGGATTGTGAAATAAATATGTCTGTCTATCTATCTATCTATAGATACAGTTAGTTTAAAAATGTATATATTTCAAAAAAAATTTACCTTTCTTTCGGTTTATAATTATATTTCTAGAACTTGTTTCATTTTTAATACATTTTTTACTTCATTTATTTCCCCATTTTTGTCATGATTGGTACTGAATTATTGTAGTTTTGAGATTCCCTACAGGCATCAATTCAATTCACAGGCTTTGCTCAAATTGAATGAACACCCTTCAGTAGAACGTCTCTTCAGAGTGGACTGTGTCCTTTTAACACTGCTGGAAAATCCCTTATTGTATTAGTTTGCACAGCACACTTTATGACTGCCTGGATCCACTCCATTAAGAATATTCCAGCAGCCCGCCAGCACACCCTCTTCAAAGAGTTCAACCGCGCACATTTATTGGTTTTAGAGGGCTGAGTAAAAAATACAGCAGTGGAGAGGACAGAAGTTTATCAGAATTCAAGGGATGTTGTGCCACGTGCTGAAAGGAGGGGAGGGATTGCTTGCCAGGAGTGATGTGTGGGTTTGCCGGTGAGGCGAGGGCTTTGATGAAATTTGTGGATGTCAGACTTGCACACGTATCTCTCTGGCTGCCTAGCTGCCTAGTCTGCAATGACAGACATTCTGTCTATGGTACATTGGCAAGAGGTGCCAAAGGCTCGTGATTGTTCCTTCTCAAGGCTGTATGACATCAATAATGGAGGTATCAATGCACACTAGAACGTGGATGGTGTCTTTAACAAAACCCCACAACGTTCATTGGACTGTATGTGTAAAGACAAATATTATATATATGTGTGTCTAGAAAATCAATACATGTTTAACTGTAAGGTTTGCTTTGTTAATATTATTGAATGCATTACATATCCCCTTGTAAACAATTAGTGCACTTAAAGGTACACTATATAACGTTTGACCATCTAGCGCAGGGGTCGGGAACCTTTTTGTCTGAGAGAGCCATATACCCACTTTTTTTTTAACATGAAGTTGTGTAGAGTCATAGTCCTGTCGATCGATCTGTCGACGGGGGGGGCTTCAAAAAGTGCCATATGCAGCCATCAAAATAGACTCGCGAGCCATTGGTTCCCGACCCCTGATCTAGCGGTTCAAAAAAACTGTATGCTGTGGCAAGAACATTATCTGCACAAGCATTGTCAGAAGAACAGATGCATAAAAGGATCAGCGACAACAGTGAAGGACAAGAGGGGACAAGACCTGGACATTTTAGCTATGTTTTGTGGTTGTGTGTTGACAGCAGTCGTCTGTGAGGGGCTGCTGCCCATTACTTTTATTTTGTTGTTGTTGTTGTTGTTGTTTATTTTATTTCTTATTAAAAAATGTAATATTTGCCGGTTCCTGCCTCCTCCTTCCCTGAACATCAAACATTGCTACACGTGCATTTGCAGAAGAACATTGTTTTGGTTGTGCCAAAGGCTCTACATGACTATGCGGATGAATATGGTTATCCTACTGCTCATAAAACATTCATTACTAGGCTTAAGAGATATAACCAGTATCGATGGAAAGGATCTTAAGCTGAAGACAGTAGCTGAAGACATTACTGCAAAAAATAAACTTTTAAATTACTAGATCATTTTGTTTATGTTGTTTCCTTGCCATCTACAAATACCTTTTACCAATTATAACAATTATATGTTTATTTTGAAATGTTATTAACATGCTGATTAATAATGCTAAATGTTGAAGAAGAAAAAAAGGTCTTGTTACAACCCTGGTTTGAATGCTCACAGTGGTATGAAAAACAGTTTGCTCCCTTCCTGATTTCTTATTTTTTTGCATTTGTCACACTTAAATGTTTCAGATCACTGCGCTTTTGCCTCTAGATAAAAATATTAGAGGATTATCAAAGGATCATTACCATAAACAAACATGAGTGCTTGTGGTGTGCACCGTGTGGTGTGTGCCGCTCAAAGTTCTGCTCACTTTAACTAGAAATGGTAATATGGTGCCACAGTTGACATGATGTCTTGCAATCTCCACTTTGCTTTTAATTTTTTTAATCTCTCAGTTCTCGCCATTGTAACAGCGATGCGTGGAGTGCAAACAGAAGATGATGAGAACAGCAGGTTTCAAAACTGAAACTCTATAATAAAACGGAAAACAAAAGACTTAAATATAAACGAAAATGGCACTGTTAGTGCAAAAACCATGGAAGAAGATAACACGGAGGAACAGCGAACAACTGCACAACATCATCATCAACAACGTTAACGAACGACAAAGACAAGCGAATACAAAAGGGTATAAATACATGAGGAAATGGGAAGCAGCTGACGAGACAAACAGGGTAATTGAGTAACAAGACAGGTGTGGGAAGGGCATCAGAGATACACAGAAGGGACCCGGATGTGAAAGACATGACAAGACTGACAGCCATCTCTGAGAAGCCAAGTCAATGTTGATTCTTGTTTTATTACGAGCTCTGTCGCATTCTCTTTTTGCATCTGTTCGGCTTTTTTTTTAAATAGGTGATTTCCCAGAGATTCAAGATTTAGCTGCTTCCTGCCAACCCTTCTCTATCGTTGTGACAATTAACCTATGCCAATCTCATATATGACAAAACACGCTGGGACAAGTAACGCAAGTGTGCAATTTCGCACGAAAGCCTCCTACTCTGCCTAAAATCTAAACGCTTATAACTTTCTTACAATAACTTTATTACAATTTGAATAAAAATTCAAGTTACATAGTGCATCTTCAATGTGCAATTGTAGTGTACTTCAAATCTTAATGGTATATTTAAAAAAAAAGACTTGCAGATATGTTAATGAATTAAAAGGCAACTTGCAGTAAGTGTACTTAAAGCAAGTTTCTTAACCCAATTAAGTACACTTTATAATAAAATCAAATTAATGTCTGTTTCAATATTTATTTAATTATATAGTCATGCTTTATAGATGTAAACAATTTTTTGTGTGTTAATAACATGATTGTTCCTCCTCAAGACTCTCTGACAAATCAGTAATAAAAGTATCAGTTCACACTAGAATGTGAATGTTGTCTCTTTAACAAAACCCCACAACATTCATTGGACTGGCTGAGATATTGTGCATGTGTAAATCTTTGTTTTGATATTCTTTGTGTTCTCAGGTTACGGGATCGGGCTGCCCCAAAACTCCCCTCTCACCCGAAATGTGTCTGAATATGTCAGCCGCTACAAGTCTGACGGTTACATGGACATGCTGCACGACAAGTGGTATAAAGTAGTTCCCTGTGGAAAGAGGGTTTTTGCTGTGACAGAGGTAAGCCATCAAAAAAATAAAGTCTTAGAGTGTGAGGTACAGTATAGGTGTGCATATTTGTTCACAGACGAGTGAGCAGCTTCTGCCCTTGACCAAGTTCAACCGACTCTTTTCCCTCTGAAAAATCCTTTTGTTTGGAATTATTGTCTCCTGCAGTTTTATGGCCACTCTTTCACAGTGACGACGGGCCACCACAATCCATTTTCATTCCTGAGGCGGCATGTCAGCCATACCGCCCCACACACCTGAGGCTCTGAGTAGTAGCCACCAGTGCACTCCATCAATGGAGCCTCAGTCAATAACCTCCCAGGAGTTGTAGCACTCCTGTAAGTCATTGTCTTGTACAGTCTGGCTTCATTACCTTGCTGTGGTTATGAATGGGGGACTTCATGAGCACAAGAAACAGCATTTGTTTTCGGCCCCTGTGCCAGCTGGAACTCATCTCACGCTCCCCCCTCTCTCTTGTTTCAGAGCCAAGCTGTCCTGTCACCACAGACACCATGTTGTAAAACCACTATGTTGCTGTGCAATAAATTTAGCAAACAAGCAGACGGGATTGACTGTAAGGTCCTTGCAGTCAGTTGTCCCCTTTGAATTTTTATTCTAGAGCTGTTTATAGAAGCTACTTCAAATGCAAAAAGCAGCATTTTATTTCCTCAGTGTAAGTCAGTATTAATTAAATTAGTCAGAATTCTTCAAACAGCATCTTGGTTCATAGCCAGATACAAAGATGCAGGGATGAAAGCAATGAGGAATTTAAAGCAACAATCCAACATTAAGTGCTGCGTCTGGCGTGCTCTCAAAATAAATAAATGAATAATTAAATTATGATTAAACAAATGCCAGTGTTTGTACCTATATAATACTGTACTTTGTTGATCAAATTTGAAGAACTGCTTCTGTATTTGAGCCAACAGTGTACAATCCAAAGACAAATAAATATTTTTGTCTAAAAGAGTACCATCAAAGCTTTGTTTCTTTTTAATATATTACCAGGACTGTAGGTCTTCCCTCTCCAGAATATTTTGTTGTATGAATATCTGAACATGCAATATATCAAAAGAAATGATGAGCCACTGTGGAGTTGAGGGAGCAGTGAGACAAGGTAGAGCCTATGGGTCAGAAGACTGAGTTGGTATCCATGGATCTGTGGATGGAGGTAGAGATGGGGAATCCTTACACCAAGGCGATGCTGGGGACTGGAAAACTCGATGAGAAATCCACCATACTGCTGGGGCCCAACTGTGGATAAGCTGAGGGACTAACAGGAATCAGAGGAGGGAGAGCTGATAAACAGATTTGATTTTGTTTAAGAGATGGGAGAGGGAGTCTGGGAGGGATCACAGGAGATTCAGGGCTGGGTGGTCTGGAGAAACACTGGTATTACCTCCTCAAGGAAGTCCATTAAATTCCCTCAGTTACGGGTGTTGTAGCAGTCTCACACACCTGCTCAGGCATGTCGAAGGGCAAAGGCTCCAAGGCGGTTTGGCTTACTGGGTCACTCACTGCTGTAAGAACCGGCTCCGTGTCTGTGGTGGAGATCTGCTGTCGTTTATTCGGACGGGGCTTTGGGTCTGGAGTGGGACTGGTGTTCTTCACTGGGCTGAAGGTGAATACAGAGTTGTTATTCACTAGTACCCACTCCACATATGCTGCGATACCATCTCAAGGATTGCTCCTTGGGGCTGGAGACGTAGAACACACAGAGCAACCAGTCGTGATAATGCGTAAGGCATACCAACTCCAAAAAATACCTGGTGTATGGCTCCAGGCACCATAACTGGACAGCAGGAAGGTCCATGGGGACAGACTGGGGAGAAAAAAAGAAAGACAAATGCAAAAAATCATTGTTTAGGTCCGATCTTGTGTCCCGGGGACTGCTATACGAGGAAGTGCACGAAGATTTAAAAAACGTCTTTAATTTAAATATATCACAGGAGAACTCTTATTATTAATAAGAGTATTAACGATAATAGTATTAAATCCTGCATCATTTTGAAGGAATCAGAGCATCCAACATGAAGTGCAGTGAGCCAGTGGCATGTATGCATATGCGTGTTTGTGCATTTAGCCACTATCCCATTCTAAACCACTCTTGGGAACTGAAATCAGGATAAAGGGCTGCAAACAATCCTGTTATGTGCAGAGAATGAACACACTCACTACAGAGGTGGCAGGACTGTGATGAACTGAGCATAGGCCTACAGTCTCTGATGACTACAGATTGGTCATCAGTCTTGGATGACCAATGAGTGTCACATTTTGCACGCATGCTCCACACACGAGGGACAGAAAGTGGAATATTTCCCCTTTTCAGCTACTCCAAATCGGCATGGCTTTAATTTCAATTATAACAGCAATATTTTATAAAATTGTGATTAGTTCTAGTCAGCAGGACTCCTTCTCCCTCCAGATCAAAGCCATTCCAGGGGAATGATGGATTCCTTTGTGTGTGTTGGGGCTTCCAACACCTGAGGGGAAAATAATGATGGGACAGGCACAAGGACGTCTATAATACCTGGAGAGAACTAGGTTACCAGTTAGTCCTAGCTACATATACAAATATAATAAAGCTATATATAAAATTGCCAATTTTACAGAAACATTTGATTGCAGATGGACTTTCTGATGATGTTACTTGTGGATTTTATTATCAAAAAATGACCAGGGCTGCAATATACTGTGATCCTTTCTTCTGTACTTGTGTGTTTTTCTTTATTGTTGTTCATGTGTGCGCAGACTCTACAGATGGGCATCCAGCATTTCTCAGGGCTGTTTGTGCTGTTGTGCGTGGGGGTGGCAGGTGCTTTACTCACTCTGCTGGGGGAGCACACTTTCTTCAGATTCATCCTGCCTCACCTCCGCCAGCAGCAGAGATTCAAATACTGGCTCCATACCAGTCAGGTAAATGTGTGGCACCATCTGCTACAATTTAAAAGCCATGGTTAAATGGCTTAAAACATGGATAAAAACCTCCAAAAATAGATACTACTGAAATACTGATAACACTAAAGTATTGCCTTTACTTTCCGTTTTTTTAAGTCTTTGCTCTTCTCTAAGCATGTTCCTTTTATAAAAACAGGGCATCCGCTCCCTCTAGTGTTAGGAAGCTGAAAACACATAGCCTATACGTTTATCTTGTCTTTGATTGTGTTTTTAAGTCAGTGAGTGTTGTTCAGTGGCCTAATTTTGTTATTTCTACAGAAAATCCACCGTGCATTAAATATGGTTTATGATGATGAGAGGAAAACAGAGGTTGAGAGCAGTGACAGATGGTAAGTTATGATTATTGTGTAACAAATTACCACACTTCCTTAAAAGTGGCATTAAATATAGTAATTCTCCTTGTTGAAATTTATACCAATATTAGTCAGTAAATTAAAGCAATTTATTATATGAAATTGAATGGGCCAATTCTGATTGGTTACTTAGCGGCATACTGTGGTCAAATATTTTTGTATAATGACCACTAAACTGTATAATTGTTCATTTCCCCAGGCAACCAATTTCCAAGCATATGTAGCTGTACTAGTTTTACATCTCTCATATCACTCAATGGACTTTTTCTTATTACATTATAAAACTATTGCATTCTAATCAATGTGTCATGACCATTTATATAAATGTATTTATTTGGTATATAGACATTTAATAAGTTGAATTAGGAAGTCATAATAGGTTGGCGCGAGATCACCTAATCATCCTTTATTTTGCAGTAATGACCAGTTAACTACACTATTATTTGCATACTGTGTATAAGAAAATATCATTGCCTTTTTGCTTTAAACTAATGTGTGCAATTAGTTGATGTTAAATAATGCCCATAAAAAAGAAATTAGAAAACAAAGAACAAGAATCAATATCGATCTCTCCAGTAAAAGCATGTGGATACTGTTTCATTAATAGCACATTGAAGAGGCTCTGTGTTTCCATCGATTATGGGATCTGTTTGTAGTGTGTCCCTTCATCTTGTAAAACTGTTTGCCACTGTTTTTTCCTCTCAGTCCCACCTTGTGCCTGTCAGAGAACTGTAATCTCCACCGCCTGCCACCCTCCTCTTCTTCTCCTCAGCCCTCCACCTCCACGACTTCCCCTTCCTCTGCTACAACCAAGTGGAACAATCAGAGTGTCAAGGCTGGTCAAGAGGCCAAAGAGCATAACAAGCGAGTCCACTTTAACCTGGAAACTCTCAACAGCTTCCAGCTCCAAGCTCCAGCCTCTGGGTCAGAAAGGGGCCGGAGGGGGTTGGTGGGAAGCCCGCCCACCCAGTTGTGTTCCAACGGTGGACCTAATCTCAGTCTCAGCCTGGTGCTCTCACCCGCGGCCTGCTCGGGACACTCAATGCCATGGGAAGAGGAGATGCGGGAGCTCCAAGGGAGGATCGAAGAGTTTCGCAGCCAGCTCAGGGCCGCCCTGGCCAGGCGAGCCGAGCTCCAGCGGTCCCTGGTCAGACAACGGCTTGGTCAATCCCAAATAAACTCAGCATCTAATCCCACCACCAACACCCTGACCAAAGATGTCAACAGGTGATGTACGCTATGTGTCCGGACACTCACAAAGGCAGGGGATATGAGGGCATAAGCAACATCCTCTCATCTGAGAAGTCATGCTGCTCTATGTCCTGCCTTCTACTTTCTCAGTGACTGCTTGAGTGCTGTAGTGATGGATGAAACACTCTGTGATGGAGATTCAGCTTGTAATCCTGCAGTTTGGCTGACTTCCAGATCCAGAGAGAAAGCATTTATCCTTCTGTGTTTGTGTGCGTGTATGTGTGTCTGTGTGTGTGTGTTTAAAACCAGACAGTGAACAGACATTTAATGCACCATTCACTGCTGGCCAAGGTGAATATCTGCACCCACAGCCATCCAGCATGAAAATTGCTTTTTTTTTTGTAAATAATTCAATGGGATTACTAAATGGGATATGCAGCAATGGATCTAGTCTCAGCCTCGGACAGCAGGCCCATGGACCGCCCACAGTCCGCTCAATGACTGTCTGATGCATATTGCACACACAAAAAACATCTCTAGTTCTGATCTTGTTGGCAGATGTTTAGCAACTTTGGGGAATGAAGGCACAGTGCAGTCTGGTCTTGTTAAGAGTTGATACAATGGCAAAGAACTAATCGCTGGATTTGCCAAAACTTGGAAGGTTTTGGCATGAGCCAATTAGTAGCAAGTTAACTATATATCCATGGGCAGAACTATATTAAGCTTTGTTTTTCTGAATTATGGCCATGAACGAACTTCAGAATCACATTTATTTTCTGCTACTTACTAGGTGTTTTTGTGAGGCATTGATGGAAATAATCGTAATAGTGCACCTATTCGATTTCATTTTACGAAGCACCACACGACATGCAGAAGAAATCATTGAAATCATGTCCATGAATTAACAATTAATTCCCACAAATGATGTTTTATTTAGTTTTCGTTCCTTTGATGCTACATTTTACTAATTAGTTATCTTGTTTTAGTTAAATTGTTATCTTATAGTAATTCCTCATTTCCTCCAATTTTCTCATTTGAATAAAAACAGGCAAATGAATTAGTTCAACAATTTTTTAAAGCCCTGTACATTTTTCAGTCTTTTATCAGTATCATTATGATATCATCCATTTCAAATAATCCAGGCCCTAAAGGGCACATAATAACAAATTGTGGTTGGTCACTTTACACGTCAATCAGGTGGCCTCTTCCCATCTGAGTGGGCAGTTCTTGCCAAAATGGGATGCCATGGACCAAACTTTTAATCAAATTTTGATTAAGCCACTACTTGTCTTGCTGTGGTGTACTTTTTCCACACTTATAATGTTTGAATAAATATATTGTTTGCTTGTGTATTTTAATGGTGATAAAGTATGATTCTAATGTCACAGGCCTCCTAAATATAATCTAAATGTTATAAAGTCTGAAAGAGTTATTGCATTTACTATTATTAATAAACACATTTCCAAATAATAAGTGAGTAGTAGTTTCACTTTTGGAAATTGTTTTATTGTGAAGACATCTGTGAGAGTTTGAGAAGACATTGTGTTAAAGTCTGCACTAGTTATTTTGGTTAGTTATTATTTAGTGATTGATACGTGACTGTCGCTTTGGTCGATTCAATGGCAAATGGTTACTAAGTTACTTAATTATTAAGCATTGTTAAACTAGGTTAACAGCTTGAAATGTTGGTTGTAGCAGTCAAACTGTTCCACTATTGCGAGATGATAGTGTCCTCGTGTTCATTTTCAAAGCGAACTTCAAAGTACTTTTTTTTTAGAGCAAACTGTCTAAGGGAGACTGTCAGGAGACAGAGGAGGAGACTGTCTGACTGATAGACAATCAGCCTGTTTCCATTGGGAGACTGACGAACAATGGCCCTTATTACATTGAAGTGTTTTTATTTATTTATTTTTTTCAGCGGGAGAGCATACTTGGATGAGCATTAAGTGTGTTTTAAGCATTAAAATAGTGTTGCATTTGTTACACAACATTTAGTCTTGGAGCTCAGCTTTTTTTCTTCAGGTTAAATTCTTTGTTCAAAAATGCAATGTAGAAGAACTCTGGTTGAAAGGTAAATTATTGTTTGGAATCTGTACTTTACTAAAATAACTTTTGATACTTTTTAAGTACTCCATGGGAAAAAAAAATATTATAATAAAATATTAATTTCATTTAGACATTCAAAGTATAATAAAAACAAATTGTTTGCAGTTGTAAATACCACAAATATTATTGAAAACAATTTTACAAGAAAATACTATTTCAGTCTTTCTACTTTAAAATCAATTTCTTAGTGAAAATGGTTTTAACGTAAATCCAACACCATATTTTTTTGTGCATTTTTCCCCCATAAAAAAACAATTAAATAAATATTAGAATAAAATGTAAAAATTGGTCAACACCATGGACATTCATTGATGCTATTATTGTGTCTCAGTTTTTGTCTTTGTCTTTTTTGTCAACAAAAATAACACATCTACAATTTTTCTGAAGTTTTTTCCTTTAGAGATAAAATGTGCTGTTTATTATTAGTTTTGATGTGTTGAATTCAAATATGTCAGTTAAAACAACTGACTGGCTACAGTTTCCAAGATATTTCTGTTTTTACATTTTACGTTTGTATAACCTATTTTGTAGACGGCACCTGTCACCTGTCCTGTTGTAAACTTTAAAAATCAGCTAAAGTAGTAAGTCAGATTTATTATGAAACAAAAGGCAAAAACTATTATGTACACAGTTTAGTCCTATTGCTTTTGTCCTCTGTGCTCCTTTTCCAAATCAAACACTGACACATAAGAGAACATGACGCTGTATGACAGGGGTGCAAAACTCATTTTCTGGAGGGCTACAGTCCTGCAGATATAATTAAATACACTGTCAGGCTTATTTTAAAACTACATATATGGGTTGAAATTAGGGCTATGACCCTCCAGGAATTGAGTTTTGCACCCGGCTGATTTGTTCAACAGAGTGATGTTAGCTTTGTTATGATTGCATCATCCATGACTTCTAGGAATAACATGATGCAATTCGTATCATGTATTCCACAAAACCAGATTCAGATTGCATCATACATTTTTCCTAAAAAATCTTATATCTGGTTTACCTACAGGAAGAAACTTAAATCTGCCATGTAAGGACTATAAAGAGATGGACTGATTGGAGTGTTTTTGAAGCTGCTGCCACTGATCTGGATGAGCTCCCTGATTCTGTCACATCATATATCAGATTCTGTGTGGATATGCATTCCTACAAAGACTTATTTAACATACAATAACAACAAACCGTGGTTCAGTGCAAAACTTCAGTGCAGCTTTGTCAGGCCAAAGAAGATGCCTACAGGAATGGGGACAAAATCTGTTACGATCAGGCTAAAAACAAACTGACAAAGGTGAACAGAGTGGTTAAAAGAAGCTACCCTGACTACTGGCACTGTCCAACTGGCGTTTAATAAATCACTGGAGCTGTGTGAAATCGCTTCCTGCTTTAAACGTTCCACCATCACTCCAAAGCCAATTCTACAGACCTGTTGCTGTAACATCTCTATGGTCATGAAGTCATTTGAGAGCCTGGTATTGGCTTACCTGAGGGTCATCACAGAACCCCTACACTTTGCTTTTCGCCCGAACAGGTCAGTGGTTGATGCAGTCAACATGGGACTGCAATATATCCTGCAACATCTGGACAAACCAGAGACTTAGGTGAGGATCCTGTTTATGGACTTCACTTTATAATATCATCCGAAACTAATTTAACCCAGCTTTCTGTTCCCAGCTCTATCTGTCAATGGATCATAAGCGTTAGTTGCCCTAGGGATGTGTGCTCTCCCGACTGTTCTTCTCCTTATACTCAAACAACTGCGCCACCAAAGACCTTTTTGCAGACTGCAGAGGGGTCGGTTCGAACAGCTGAGAGGATTCGGACTGCCCTCACATCCAAGCCATGTTCTCTTTGAACTTTTGCCATCTGGTTGCCGCTACTAAACACTGAGCTCCAGAACAGCCAGGCACAAGGAAAGTTTCTTCCCTCAGGTAATCTACCTCATGAACGGTTAAATGTTCTCCCAATTGTGCAATGATCACTATATCACACAATATCTCGCAATATCACACATTTCTTTGACAATTCCCTACTACTTCTTAATCCATTACCTGTTAATTATATTCTAATCTATTTGTATACAGCACACCTGTACATGCCAATTGGTCTATTTTGTTTATTTAGATAAATACAGTGGGTACGGAAAGTATTCAGACCCCTTTAAAATTTTCACTCTTTTTTTATATTGCAGCCATTTGCTAAAATCATTAATGTATACACAGCACCCCATATTGACAGAAAAACACAGAATTGTTGACATTTTTGTAGATTTATTAAAAAAGAAAAACGGCAATATCTCATGGTATTCAATATTCAGACCCTTTGCTCAGTATTTAGTAAAGCACACTTTTGCTCTAATACAGCCATCAGTCTTTTTGGGAAAGATGCAACAAGTTTTTCACACCTGGATTTGGGGATAAAACAGCCATTTTTAGGTCTCTCCAGAGATGCTCAATTGGGTTTAAGTCAGAGCTCTGGCTGGGCCATTCAAGAACAGTCATGGAGTCTTTGTGAAACCACTCCTTCGTTATTTTAGCTGTGTGCTTAGGGTCATTGTCTTATTAGAAGGTAAACCTTCGGCCCAGTCTGATGTTTCTGAGCACTCTGGAGAAGGTTTTCGTCCAGGATATCCCTGTACTTGGCCGCATTCATCTTTCCCTCAATTGCAACCAGTCATCCTGTCCCTACAGCTGAAAAACACCCTACAGCATGATGCTGCCACCACCATGCTTCACTGTTGGGACTGTATTGGACAGGTGCCTGGTTTTCTCAACACATATCGCTTAGAATTAAGGCCAAAAAGTTCTATCTTGGTCTCATCAGACCAGAGAATCTTATTTCTCACCATCTTTGAGTCCTTCAGGTGTTTTTTTTAGCAAACTCCATGCAGGCTTTCATGTGTCTTGCACTGAGGAGAGCGGCCCAATCTGCCATAAAGTCCCGACTGGTGGAGGGTTGCAGTGATGATTGACTTTCAACAACTTTCTCCCATCTCCCGACTGCATCTCTGGAGCTCAGCCACAGTTATCTTTGGGTTCTTCTTTAACTTTCTCACCAAGGCTTTTCCCAACCGATAGCTCAGTTTAAACTCTAGGAAGGGTTCTGGTTCGAAACAAACATCTTCTATTTAAGGATTATGGAGGCCACTGTGCTCTTAGGAACCTTAAGTGCTGCAGAATTTTTTGTAACCTTGGCCAGATCTGTGCCTTGCCCCAATTCTGTCTCTGGGCTCTTCAGGCAGTTCCTTTGACCTCATGATTCTCATTTGCTCTTACACTGTGAGCTGTAAGGTCTTTTATATAGACAGGTGTGTGGCTTTCCTAATCAAGTCCAATCAGTATAATCAAACACAGCTGGACTCAAATGAAGGTGTAGAACCATCTCAAGGATGATCAGAAGAAATGGACTGCACCTGAGTTAAATATATGAGTGTTACAGCAAAGGGCCTGAATACTTACGACCATGTGATATTTCAGATTTTCTTTAATAAATCTGCAAAAATGTCAACAATTCTATGTTTTTCTGTCAATATGGGCTGCTGTGTGTACATTAATGAGGGGAAAATGAACTTAAATGATTTTAGCAAATGACTGCAATATAACAAAGAGTGAAAACATTAAGGGGGTCTGAATAGTTTCCGTACCCACTGTACATATGTTTGTCTTATTCAGATCTTTATTTTTTATTTTACTTTCAGTGAACTGTTGGTGCTTCTATGTATGAAAGCTTCTTCTGTCACCAAAACAAATTCTTTGTGTTGTGTGTGCAAAAACACTTAATATCTAAAAACACTTAAGGCAATTCTGTCTAAATCCAGTCATATATTTATTCATAGATCTAGTCAAAGATGTATTTTAGTCATTTATGGTTTAAATTAGGATCCCTTCTCTTTATTATTTACTTATCCGTCGCCATTCACAAGTCAAGGGTTGTATACTGACCAAAAACCATATCTTGAAAACCAGAACCAATAAACCATTTTAAGAACCAATAAACCAGGGGTGTCAAACGTACGGCCCGCGGGCCGGATCCGGCCCGCCAGGGGGTTCAGTCCGGCCCGGGAGATAAATCTGCAATATGGAAAAAAATATTTTTATTTTCGGCGGAACTAACAGCAGATGGCAGCACTGAGCTTCAGGGTCTGAGTGGCGTTTAGTTCTGTCTGTTTACGCGCTTTCCTGTTGGCCCTGGCAACCTCATAGTCGAAATTTCTTTGTCAAAAAAAGAGAAAAGTGGACACAAAATGTCGGATTTTTAAAGGAAAATTGACCTCTTCCTATCGACGGAGGTGACTGGGACACTGAAAATACAGAAGGTAAATGAAATGTTGGTAGGTCTGAGGAAAAAGCGATCTGTTTTCACCCGAAGCTGAGAGTTCAGTGAGGCTGCAGTGAAAGCCAGTTACGTGCAGCAAGCGTTCATCCTGACGTGAGGCAGTACAAACACATGATTTCAGAGTTGCTGAGGGAGTTTGAGAAACGATTTCAGGTCTTTAGCAAATTGCAGTTTTCAAATTGCACATTTTACAAAAAAAATATTTTTTAAAACAGCTGCCACTTCATATTCAGAATTGCTTCCCAGAGTTGGAAAATGAATTTTAAATAATTGATATTTGATTTATGTTAACATGCAGGACAGTGTTTTTAAGTTAAAGACTAAATGCTTTGCATCATTGTAAAATAACTGACAATTTTTGATGATGCATAATGCACTTAAATAAATGTTAAATTGAGTAATGGTGTTTTTGAAATTGCACATACTAAGTAGGTTGTTCATAATATATTTTGTACAAGGACAATTCATTTAATTTAAAGATTTTTATATTTTAATATAATTTATAATATAATGCACTAATACAAAAAAAAGCGGACTTATTGTTAGTTCTATGTAATTTTGCTTTGAGTTCACTTGTCTGGTCCCCTTTACATCAGATTAAGCAGTATGCGGCCCCCCGACCAAAATGAGTTTGACACCCCTGCAATAAACCATCATTTTTGACCCAGAATTAGTGAAGTTTGACTACATTTCTTTCAGAATTTTTTTGGCTGTGCAGTCATTGTTTGTCATTCTCATGAGCATCATGCTTTGGCCCTTAGCTGTAGTGTCACCCTGCTGCTACAGTTTACACAACATGACCTGAGCGAGAGCTGCCATATGTCAATGATTCAAACAGCCTGACACCAAATGCTTTCAGGGGAAAAATCTGTGTTTGTTAACTGTTGCTAGTTCAGATCTTAATATACTGTACTGCCCTTAAAAATACTAATAACAACATTGCCTGGTCACTTCAAAACAGGTGTGATTATAAAATCATTTAACTTGTGTTAAATATAAATATAGAATCTATCATTTTAAATATATGTGGTTTTCGCATGTTTTAACTCCGCTTTTTAGGTACTGTATAAGCATTTACAAACCTGAGAAGTGATGAGCATTGGGTTTTAATGATATTTACTGTGGTATTTTTAGTGCTTTCATCCCTTGCCAATCTCTGCAGTGGGTCAGAGAGAAGAGCACATCCAGTCACAAACCTATAGGACTGAGCTTATACAACAGTTTAAATTATAGTGCATGTCTAAAAACCTATATAGAAAAAAAATATTGAAATACAGTTTGTAGCTGTATTTACATTCCACAGGCCAATTTCATCCTGAACTTCCAGTTAAAAACAATAAAACTGCCCTTCATCTATATAATCTTCATTTTTTTCTCAGAAAAATATATCCATACTTGTTATATGTGCAGCTTGTACTTCTAGTCCTCAGAAACATTATCCAAAGAACAGAGGCAGCTGGAGAGCTTAGGCCGCTTTTGCATAGTTTGTGCTTGCTGTTCAATAGTGACTATTATTAAACAGCAAGCACAAACTATTTGAAACTTAGCAAACATTGTCATGGAAACTATGTAAACCTTAACTAAATAATTTAATAACCAATTAAAAAGGAATTTATACCTTTATTATATTACAATAGCCATTGGACTAGCTGTTTAGAAAATAGACTGATGTATGATTCAGCTGCGGGTGGCTTCTTCTATCAAGACGTGGCAATTCATTCGGCACGACCCACACAGTGCATTATAGGTATTCTCTAGCCATTAAGCATACTCAGTTGTACACTCCTTATTGTGGTGCATTGTGGGATTGAATGAGTGCACTTGATAACATCCACTATACTTCCAAACACCACTACAAATGGTTGTACCCTCAGTAATTGCCCTATTTAAGGGTATAGACAGGGTAATTTTGGAGAAAGCCTTAGTCTCTCATATGCTAGAGTCTGTATATCACAAAAGCAATGGTAAGCAATGAAAGTATCGCTGGAGTTCTAAAGAAATAGCATATGCAGCGAAAGAACAGAAGATGGCTATGTTTTTCATTTGTACTGCAACTATATTATAAGTGTAGCTATAGGTATATCCTACTCATAGTTTCTTAGTTCACTACCTAACTACGTTTAGTTTATGAAAGTACACTTTGAAGCATACTCTCAAGATGCACAGTGAAATTTGGCTGATACTTGACATGATGTTTTTAAAATTGTGAATTTAAGTAGCCAATGAGAATTGCTAAAATTATTTAATATATTTTGAGACAAAGGTTTTTGGAAAAATATTTTCAGATTTGATCGAGCTAATTAAAGCAATAGTTTTTTATAACGGATGAATATGTAAAAGTATGATATTTGGGTCTAAAGGCACAATAATTAACATAGATATTTGACTTTTCCATTTCTTGGATGTTAGATTCAGATGGTAAATATCATATTTAATTGGGTGTCCACCTTGGAGATAATCACCATATTTACAATGAGACCATCCTATTTATAATATTAATATACTATTACTATAAAATATATAATATTAATCATACCATATAATAAATCATATAATATAATAAAATGTATGTCTGTGTTAAATTATTAAGGATAATAATTTTAGAATCTTTACTTTTTAAAATAAAATTGTCTGTATTTTTAAAGTATCATATTTTAATGATAGTATATTTATTGAATGAAAATATATATTTTTTATTCAAACTAAACAGAAAATAGTACAAACTTTGCTAAAGTGGTTGTTTTTAACAAATATTAAATTATTATTATATTACATTATTAAAAAATATTTTAGCTAAAGTATTTATACTGATACTGTGTGCCTTTTGCCTCGTGCAGGTGAGCATTTTACCCCGTGTGTGGGGAAAAGGGCTCCCCTCGCCACCTCATATATTTAATAGCCCTCTCCCCCTCAAGCTCCCCTCGCCACCTCATATATTTAATAGCCCCCCTCAAGCTCTTCATGTAGTTTGAGCTGGACAACCCCCCAGTGCACGGATCTCTGCTAAATATTAGCCTCTGTAAAAGAACACCACCTTCAACTCAACCTAGCTTGTCATCTTCTCAGCTTTAGCCCAGTGAGTCAATGTCAAACAGAGACATAAAGGTCACAAACAAAAAAATGCTGTGAATGCTTTTGCATGTGACTAACAGCTGCATTTAGTCTTAAAATAAATACAAAAAAAAACAATTTCACTGTGTCTTTACTGTGCTGCTTCACTAACCATGAAAGAAGAGAGAAGAGCTTTTAGTGTGTGTGTGTGTGTGTGTGTGTGTGTGTGTGTGTGTGTGTGTGTGTGTGTGTGTGTGTGTGTGTGTGTGTGTGTGTGTGTGTGTGTGTGTGTGTGTGTGTGTGTGTGTGTGTGTGTAAATATAGACTCACCTAAAGGATTATTAGGAACACCATACTAATACTGTGCTTGACCCACTTTCGCCTTCAGAATTGCCTTAATTCTACGTACCATTGATTCAACGAGGTGCTGAAAGCATTCTTTAGAAATGTTGGCCATCTTGCAGTTGATGGAGATTTGTGGGATGCACATCCAGGGCACGAAGCTCCCATTCCACCACATCCCAAAGATGCTCTATTGGGTTGAGATCTGGTGACTGTGGGGGCCATTTTAGTACAGTGAACTCATTGTCATGTTCAAGAAACCAATTTGAAATGATTCGAGCTTTGTGACATGCATTATCCTGCTGGAAGTAGCCATCAGAGGATGGGTACATGGTGGTCATAAAGGGATGGACATGGTCAGAAACAATGTTCAGGTAGGCCGTGGCATTTAAACGATGCCCAGTTGGCATTAAGGGGCCTAAAGTGTGCCAAGAAAACATCCCCCACACCATTACACCACCACCACCAGCCTGCACAGTGGTAACAAGGCATGATGGATCCATGTTCTCATTCTGTTTACACCAAATTCTGACTCTACCATCTGAATGTCTCAACAGAAATCGAAACTCATCAGACCAGGCAACATTTTTCCCGTCTTCAACTGTCCAATTTGGTGAGCTCGTGCAAATTGTAGCCTCTTTTTCCTATTTTTAGTGGAGATGAGTGGTACCTGGTGGAGTCTTCTGCTGTTGTAGCCCATCCGCCTCAAGGTTGTGCGTATTGGGGTTTCACAAATGCTTTGCTGCATACCTCTGTTGTAACGAGTGGTTATTTCAGTCAAAGTTGCTCTTCTATCAGCTCGAATCAGTCGGCCCATTCTCCTCTGACCTCTAGCATCAACAAGGCATTTTCGCCCACAGGACTGCCGCATACTGGATGTTTTTACCTTTTCACACCATTTGTTGTAAACCCTAGAAATGGTTGTGCGTGAAAATCCTAGTAACTGAGCAGATTGTGAAATACTCACAACGGCCCGCCTGGCACCAACAACCATGCCACACTCAAAATTGCTTAAATCACTTTTCTTTCCCATTCTGACACTCAGTTTGGAGTTCAGGAGATTGTCTTGACCAGGACCATGTGATTGGTTGATTTAGATAATTGCATTAATGAGAAATCAAACAGGTGTTCCTAATAATCCTTTAGGTGAGTGTATATATGTATACATACACACACACACACACACACCTTGAGATACAATTATAACCAGGACAAAGCATAACTCGAATTGCTCGTATCTCAAATCATTTTTCCTATAAGAAATAACAGGAAAAAATATAATCCGTTCCTCTAAAAAACTCCCTTATTCGTGCTAATAACAATGGAAAGAAACATGTTTTTAATTGCTATAGAGACGTACACACACGCAAAATTATAATATATAAGGATTCCTGTGATATAAAATGAAATGTGGTCTTAATTATGATTTCTTTCCTTCGAGACAGACGATACAGTAGTGGCATGTGCAGAGGAGAAGGAGAAGGGAGGGATAATGTAGATTAAGCAAACGCAATATGGAAGTGCAGTGTTTCTTCCTCTGTAGTGTATTGGATAGCCTCAGACTCTCATATTTATTATTACTGAACACATAACTCAAACTGCTCAAAGCGGAATACTCGTGAACCACTCGTCGCCCGGTATCCCCCGCTGTAAAACCAAGGTGGCCCTCTAGTGGAGATCATATGCAATTACCCCATAAATGAGGTGGCTTGAGCTGCTCGAATACCTAGTATTGGCGTGCTCGTATCTCAAAGCAAACATTTGATCGAATGCATGCTCGTATACCGAGACGCTGGTATCTCAAGGTATTAGATAGATAGATAGATAGATAGATAGATAGATAGATAGATAGATAGATAGATAGATAGATAGATAGATAGATAGATAGATCTATTAGATAGAAGACATTAAAAATTGATTCAAAAATTACTAATTAAAAAATAATGAATGTTGCACACTCCCATTATTTATTTAAAAACATTCGTCTGAATTTCATTAAAAAAAAACAGAAAATCTCTGGAAATATAATAGAAATTATGATAATGAATGCAACATTGCGTTTGGTCGTCAATTTTACAACTCATCTCCTCTGCTGTTGAAGCAATGTATGCAAACATAATGGAATGTTTGTTTTGGTCTCTTAATCACATTGACTGAATTGTTGCCTCCAGAAAACAATTTAAATGTATTTGCATTTATCAAAAGGAAGAAATAAGTTGCCAAAAGAATTCTGCGTAAGACTAGCAGCTGTGATGGCAAACTTGTGCCACAAGGGGTCTTCAGTGCTGTTTTGCAGTTCTGTGACAAAACCTATGTGAATGAAAAGAAATGAAAAGTCAAAGGCACACTATTATATTACCTAGTAGCTGATCAAATATATAACATTCCACAGACTCGGTCTCTTTTTCTTCCTCAACTCAAATCTCTCCACAATCTTATCAGCAAGGGTACCACAATGATGTCCTCCAAAAAAGGACACACTGGTGTAGACACCATTTCCACTTAGAAATTGGAAGTAAATTTCACATGCCATTACAAAAACAAAAAACGAATTACACCTTGAATTTAACACAAAATTTTGAAGTAAACACTGAATTTTCTTGTAAAACAAACTTCAATCATTTTAATTTCAACTTTGACTTTTTTTTTAGAGTACAGCCAGAGAGCCGTATACTCATGGAAAGAAATGGGAATGTCAATGGACATGTACCTTGATGTATGAGCTGGTCCCTCACCGCACATTTAGACAGCAATTCTTTATTTCTTTTAGGTATGTGACCATGTGAAACATGGCTTGAAGTGAGAGCTGGGCAAAAATCAATCATGATACAGTCGTGCAATGCGAGTCCATAAAATGGTTAGGACCAGAACAGCATATTTGGACACAATAATTAGGTCAGATGTTGTAATACAAACAAACATTCGATTGAAATTAACACAAAAAGATCTATTAATACTCAGAGAAGCTCTTATATTTGAATACTGTGACAAGGTTTAGTAGTACCTCATTTTTCTTTTTGAGTCTGTAATGAGTGTGTATGAAATTGATGAGAGCGTGAAACATGTTGTGAAGGCAGTCGAGCCACATACGGTGTGCGACTAATTGGCCAGAGAGGATGTGAAGAGTGAGGCTGAATGGCTGACTGATGATTTTATTAACTCCCTGCAGCTGGGCCCAATCCTGAGGTATAAGAGGACTGCCCAAGAGGCCTCATACAGTCTCCTGGGAAACTAACGGTAAGCGCATTGCTGAGAAGACCCCCTATTCTTCTAGTGTGGGAGAGAGGGGGAAAGAGGGAGGAGCTGTTTTTATTTTTTTGCCCCTCGCTTCAGTTGTCTGGTATGGCACATTTGGAGCAATGTGCGCTGAGATTTTGCAGGAGAGCTTTGCATATTTATTGTCTTGTTCCTTGTCAGATAACATTGGATTTAAGGTACTCACAATACATTACAAATGAAAATCTTACAAAAATTATGCGTGTGTACAGGTTTGTATAACATTGTGAAAAAATCATTATCTTTATCTATTATAGAGTCCTCGTAAACCACAAGCCAGTTTGTGTGTACTTGTACAACTATCGTTGTGAGGACCGATTTGAGTTTTAAACCATCAGAGTGAAGACAAAGAGAGGGAGTACATTTTGGCCGGTCCTCACTTGCTGATATCCCTCTAAATGCCTCTTTGAGGGTCAAGGCTTGTTTTTAAGGATAAGGTTATGATTAGGCTAAGAGGATGTTTGGGTAAGGTAGGGTTGTTCGTGAATGTCCTCACAGAGACAAATGTCCCTGTGTGTGTGCTTGCATGCTAGTAACTTACAGTCCAAAATGTCTAAGAGTTTTAACTGACATTTAGTCCAGAGATTGTGGAAAAAGCAGCATTGTTTTTGAATGTTTTGTTTGCTCAATTAAAGTCAGTGGTGATATCATGGGTCAAGAAAACAGTAAAAGAGAGATCCATTTAAACCATCATTACTGTCATTACATATTTTTACGAAAAGGCATGTTTTGCTCAGGTCATGTAAGCAAATTCCTTGATATTCATTAATCAAAATGATATTTGTAACAATATTGTTAACGTTGAACATGTGAAAACGTTTTTGAAAATGACGATTGACATTATAGTCCATAAGTACATTTTCTTCAGAAATGTAAGAATCTAAAAAATGTTATTCATGCCATTTGAATTAGATTGTTTTTAACGGTTTCCCGGTTCATCTCAAATATCCTTATTATAAACATCAATGACAGATTCATGCTTTATTCACAACCCAACAACAAACCTAATTGTATGGCATTTATTATTAAAACCAAACAGCAACTGAAAGCTCTATCCGAAACAAAACGCAAAATACTTGCTATGTTCATTGATTGCATATTCAGCTCTTACGTTCTGCTTTTTTTATAAGACGGGGATATATGTTCTGCCATATTTAAATGATATATGTTCTATCTTCCTAACAAAAATGGGTCTGAAATTGTGAACGAAAACAAATAACAACCAAAAGAGCAGAGACACTATGATTCAAGGAAAATGCGAGATTCACTCAAGCGCGAGGCAGCGATGACGCGCTGACATGTTCTCACTAGAGGCGCGCTGCGCCATGTGCTGCTGTCCGCTCGAGACGGGAAACATACCTAGACACAAAGAAGCGCATGGTCCAAATGCAGCCCCACCCCATAAAAAACAAACAAAGACCCTAAGCGTCACACTCGTCTAACGTGACTCCACATAAAGCATTTTCTCCGAGAAGAAAGCAAAAAGAAAAGTACAGACAGCGTCCACAGCATGACGGAGCAGTCGCTGCTCGCGCACAAAGAGAGGAGCGCGCGACTTAACGCTCGCGGTCGTGAACGGAACTCTCGTATAATCTGTCGCTTCTTTATCGCTTTTCTTTCACATTATGGGTTTGTGACTGGAAATTAGAAAGGGGGTTAGGATGCTCCCCGCGTGTTTGTGTTAAAAGTGGACCGCCTCCTCCCTCGTTTCTGTCCCCTCCCTCAAGAAACCCCCTTCCCAGTAGCCTTTTGTGTTTGCGCTGCCTACTCAGTCGCTGCATTCCTGTTTCGATTACAATCCGCTCATCCGAGAGGTCTGTATTTGAGACCTTCATGAGAAAGTGGCCCGATTCAGAGGAAATTACTCACATCTACTTCTGGGACTTTGGAAATATAAGCGGAGCGTCCATCCCCATTCATACTTTTATCCGATCACTTACCTTCAGTGGACGAGGGGGAAGTGAACACAAAGATATATTACAAGCGTGAAATGGATTAAGTCTCACTGAGGAAAGCTGGAGCACCACAGACGAACGAAGCGGCGGCGAAGGGGTCGGAGGGAGTCGATGAATTTCCAACATCAACGAGAAAGAGGTGAGATATCAGTCTATGTCGGATGGTGACCTAGCCTGTTACTGGGAGCCCTTAAAAGCAGACAGGCTGACACAGAATCAAGATTTCGGGGCTGGTTTGTAGGTTTCTTTTTTCTGAAATGCACATTAAATATATAAAAAGTTCATTTGCATTACGCTGGGTGTTTCTGTACGACATCCAGAATAATTCATGACACCATTTCAGGAAAGGATGGAGGTCCTTGTACCTTGTGTGTGTGTGTGTGTGTGACGATAATTGACCACGAGGACATTTTGAAATGCCAAATCAACGAAAATTCACACACACACAAAGAGAGAGAGAGAAAATCACCGAAAATGTGTAATTTACGTTAAGTGGGGCTCTCTCATAAGAAATGCTTTAAGCTATAACGTGTTGAAAGACAAATAGAAGATCGTCCCGTGAAATCGCGTATGTTCTGTTGAGCACAGATGGTCTTCTTCATCTTCCTGTAATGAGACATCCAGCCATGTGTCAGAGCACTGCTCAGTCAGAGCGGTTTCAGTACCATGTAGTGGACAGCGCAGCTGGTACAGTAGATCAGTGATTCGAGGGTGGGAATTGTGGGCGTGCGGGTGTGTTTGGCCAGAAGCTTGAAACACACCCACACCCACACAGGAGTCCAATGTATTCTTTCTATGAATAAGTGTAGCCTACATTTATTCAGCATTTGTAGACTTTTCAGCAACCAAAAGTCAAATAAAAGCTGACACATAAAAGAGTTCACTAAACAGAAGTTTGCCTAAGCCAGAGAAAGTAGCCATAGGAACAGCAGGCCAACGTGACCTCGTCTCATACTGTTCTAGGACATCTATAAAGCATAAAGCCCCGTTCTCACTAAGGATGCTAACTATAATAATACGATAACTAAATGTTTTAATAATTGTCAATAATTCATAGCATAACGATGTAGAAACAAATATTTATATCTGATTGATTTAAAGCAGAGAGTAATGAAAAAAAGTTTCATAGTTATATCTGATTGATTTAAAGCAGAGAGTAATGAAAAAAAGTTTAGATTTTGCGACACATTCTTAATCTGTATAAAATGCAAACAATAAACAAAACAATAAAAAGATCCCCATTGCATAATATTATGCCAACAAAAAAGTATAGCTATTTTATCCATACTAATGATAAAAATGTTGTATTCCCAAAGTGAAACTAGCTAAATTTGTTGCATTCCTTGTGAAATGATCAAATTAGTTTTTTCAAGTATGATATTGCTAACATTAGGCTACACAGCCTACTACTGCTTCTCTCATTGTAGACATTTTAGGTTATCTTGGATCTTGGGCATGGGCTTTGCGAAAACCCCCTTTCAGGTTCTTTTCCAGTGTTATGTACGAAATCACTAAAATTAGTTGAATAATCGCTCACTTTCTCTACGTTTGGTACGTATTTATTCAGTACCAACTTCCCACCAGCTCAGACATTTAGCTGAAGAGGCTCACAGACTGACTTGACTGCTGCTTTATTGCAAAGCTCTTTTTATTTGCCAGCCAATAGACTCCTTGACAGCACAGACTTGAGTCTGTTCATTCTCTGTCTTTTCCGTATCCCCCTCTCTCTTCAGAGACAAAAAAAGTTGTGCAGGATAAATAGTACCCTCTCTCCTGAAAAGAGCCTTCTTTGTTTGTGCAGTGTGAGGCGTGGAAGCCGATATGTCCACCATGTGTCACCCAGCTTTCATTAGCTTTCTGCCTGGAGAGAGATGTGGCTATTCAGGCTATTGCATGCCATGTCAATAGTGAATTTCACAAAACTCCAAAAAGGGAAGGCTAACCAAGTCTCTAATCAGTAGTGTGAGTATGCAGAACTGACCATTTACAAAGCTAATATTCACATCACTGATACTAATAACCTGATACTAGGCAGTAGTGTTAAATCCCGATATTGACTGGCTATGCAGTCTACCTCATCAAATGCCACCACAATGCTGTAATATAATCCAAAACCGTTAATGTTGCATTGCATTCCAGTAATGTGTCCTGAAGCTCTGTTTTTGAACCCCTTGAAGCTGTGCCTTTAAATTTCATAAGATCTTGAACAATTAAATGATATTTTGCAGTACAATGAACACGAAGTTCTATTCAAGTCAGCTTTAGAGTTTGTTTTTTAAAGTTTTAGCCACAAAGACCAGTTTACTTGACGGATTTGAACATTTAGCTATTATAAGACCATTTTAGGTTGAGCCAAATAAAAGCTGCAGGCTATTTAATACCACAATCATGGGCACAGACTTGTGTATCTTACAACAATATGTCTCTAAATATCATGCGTTTGATCTTATTCTGTCTTGAATGTATTCACTTTTAGATTTCCCTCGGCCAAACCCCAAAATGATGTCTCCAAAAGACAAGCCCAAGAAGAAGCCTCCCAAAGACAGCATGACGTTACTGCCATGTTTCTATTTTGTGGAGGTATGCTCTCAGTGCATTTCAGTTGTTGTGGTGAAGCTTTAACAATCTCCACAAGCCTTCTTCATCCTGCCCTTAAACTGCTGGAAAAAAAAAGGATGCACCACTGCCTAATCTTGTGAGGAGGGTCATCTGCATAGAACGCCATTTATGTGTCACTTTGAGTTACAATATAATGATGTGATGAAACTTGTAAAATGAAATGTGCATCTTAGCTGTGTAATAAATGACATGGAATGACTTACAAATGTCAACAGCATAGATGTCATTTATTTTACATAGTGAGTCATAAGCTGGATACAGGAAAGCGTAGCTTCTTATCATGTTGAAGGCGATTTTAAGTACATCTTTAACCTGGGTAATACAGGATTTCAGCAAGGATTATTTGGGCTTAATCTATTTTATTACTGTTCAAGTAGATCGTATTGATGGAAACATCCAAGAAATATGATTGTGAAACATGAATGTAAAATGTAATTATTTACATCTAGACTTATTATTTGTCTTCACTGACTTGTTTGAATGTCATTACAGTGGATAACCCCCCCCCCCCCAAAAAAAAACAAATGTCATCTGCAAACAAATGATATCAGCGTTTTTTTTCCCAGTACTAGCATCACTCTTTTGCTATTTTGCTAATTAAAAATACTTGTCTCAAGTTAAGTATTAGTTTTTGTATAAAGTCAGTTGCTCTCAGGTTCACACAGGTTAAAAACCGCAGATATAGTTCATCACATTACTATGAACAGGCTGAAGCAGATGTAAAATGCAGCGTGAATTTTAAACAAAAACAACAACAACAACAACAACAACACAATGATAATCCAAAAAAAGCAAAGGCAATGTAACAGTGTGCCTGAAACAGAAACAATACCAGAAGATGAACTGAGGGCATAAAGGGCCAGTCACACGCACGAATCACTCACAAATCACGCACAGATTGGGTTTGTGCGTGCTTGTGCGTCCAAAAATTGACCAAAGTATTCCACGAACATTCGGAGTCAGTGGAATGATCGTGATACGTGCGCGGTTCATGCATGATATGAAGGTGGGGCGTCAGTGGACGGACGTGGACGTGCGCAGTTTCGAACCAGTTCCAACGCATAAGCACTGACGGCCGACGCATGTCCCGCGCATAGTCACGCATACTTGACGCATAAACTACGCACGACGACTCAGGAATAACGCACACATTTTTGAACCGTTCAAAACTCTACATTACGCACAAGCCGCCTTCGACGCACATCCACTTACAATCACTGTCCACGTTCGTTCCACCGACGAATTACGCAGAAACAAAAATCTGTGCATAATTCGTGCGTGATTCATGCGTTTTCGCTGTGTGACTTGCCCTTTATATACACAGAGAACTAATAAGGAACAGGTGTGTGTAATCAATGAAACAATGAATAACCAAAGCAACAAGCGTAAACAGAAAGGAGAAACATGAAATGAAAATAAACAAACTAAGAGTCTTTGAAAACACCACAGACTGTGACCGGTCCAAAAGTATTCAAATACAAAGTTGTTGTTTTGTCATAAGAAGCACATCAGCAATGTTTTTTTAAGGCATATTTATAAAAACTCTCTAAATGTCCTAATTGAACTAAGGTTTAATCCTGGTTTACCTTAAGCCTGGTCTGTGAAACCTGGCCTATATACATACACATACACACATACTTAAAAAAAAAAGTTTTTACAATATGCAAAACATTCAAACACTTTTTTTCACATAAATGCCTTGAATTGATAGTTTGTTAATTAAAGACAAGAAATTCATACATCTTTAAGATTGGCTTAAGTGTTGAAATGTTTTGGGGGCCACTGTATGCTTAAAACTGTTCACATTAGTAATTCATGAACTCAACATGCAATAAATGTTGACGGATTCCTCCCTCCATAATCCTCTCCTGTGCCACCTTTCCCATAACCCACCTATTATTTCTCTCTCGTTCTCTCACTCACCCTTTCTTAGCTGCCAATAGTGGCATCCTCCATGATCTCTCTTTACTTCTTGGAGCTGACAGACGTGTTACAGCCAGCCAAAGTTGGGTTCCGTTGCCATGACCGCACACTGAGCATGCCCTACGTGGAAACGGGAGACGAGCTCATCCCTCTGCTCATGCTGCTCAGCCTGGCCTTTGCCGGCCCTGCAGCGTCTGTGAGTTTTCATACCCTATTCATAAACAGCCTAACCTATTTATCTCAGTGTAGCCACTGTGAAAATGATACAAAATCCTGTTACTCTATTCAATGATCCAATGTGGATAGTAACAGCATGGCCAGTGAATTGCATGGTCAAGGACTGAGTTTTAGCATCTTCTGTAAAGCATAATTAAATACTTGACAGATTGGATTTCTTATGTTGCTTCAGGCAGCTCTTATTCTTCTGTGCATTTTTGGCTTAGATTATGCTGGGTGAAGCCTTGATGTACTGCATGCAGTCCAAACTGAAGATTCACTCTGGTTCAGAAGGGAGTATCAATGCAGGAGGCTGCAACTTCAACTCATTCTTACGCAGAACAGTGCGTTTTGTTGGTATGTTAAGTGGGACATTGAAATTAAACAATGTTTAGTTGTGAAAAGTGTTAATTGCTGCAAATTAAATATGTAACAAATGTGATGATTATGTTTTTCTGTGGGTGAGGACTATTCATAATTCAATCGTCAATATAATGAAAATGTGTAGACTTAAGTACAGTGGTACCTCGAGATACGAAATGAATCCGTTCCGAGGCGGCCTTCGTATAATGAGTTTTTCGTATCTTGGAACACATTTTACATGTAAAATAGCTAATCCGTTCCAAGCCCTCCAAAAACACCCCATTAAATTTCATAATAAAGCTAAATTGACCTATAAACAATGAAATAACGTAAAATGTCGAAGCTTACCTTTCGAGTGATCTCCGAAAGTGGCGGCAGAGGAGGAAGAGGACAAACGGCAGATAATGTACGTACGTACACTTAACTTTATGAAAACACATTAAAAACTTCGGGTGCGGAGTGGCTGAGCTAAAGCACGCCAGCACGTACGTATAGAAGATGCATGATGGGAGGGATGCTGTCCAATTAGAGAGAAGGATCTCATGGCTTGGCTAGCATCAGGAACCAATGGGAGTGCAGGAAGATGGTGGCCAGTCTACTATAACTAAGATGGTGGCGTGCGGCGCGAGTTTCAAAATTGTTATGGGGTGAATCTTGGACTTTCAGAAACCTGTCGTATCTTGAAAACTTTACGTATGTAGAGCAGTAAAAATTTTCGTCTTTGCTTCGTAACTTGGATTTTTCGTAAGTTGAGCCTTTCGTATCTTGAGGTACTACTGTACATCAAATCTCAATAAAAAATATGGAAAAATATATATAAATAATTTCTAGACGTTTCAGTAACTAAACAGTCATATAAATGTATACAAACGTTGAAAACAATTAAAGAGTTCATTAAATAGATGCTCATATACAGAAGTTTGCCTTTACCAGAGAAAGTAGTCATAGGAACAGCAGGCCAATGTGACCTTGTCTCATACTGTTCTAGGACATTTGTAAAGCATAAAGGCTCGTTCTCACCAGGGTTAACTATAATAATAACAATAGCACAATTTTTTAAGAATTGACAATAGTTCACACCATAACAATAAGGACATAGAGGAATGATGTAGCTGGAATCACTTACAAAGTGATTCTTATTTCCAGCTGATGAAGAATAAAAATATTGACAGCCTATCGGAATCCATCAAGCAATTAAAACAGAAGGTAATGAAACATTTTTATATTTTGTGACACATTTCTTAGTCTATATAAAATGCAAACAAGAAATCAAAAAAATTTAATAAAAAATAATTTAAATACCCCAAAATTATTTTGGGTTGTTAAAGTTTTAATGTTATTAAAGAAGGTTAATATTTTAACCATATTACGTAATATATTTTTCAGGATTTTCTGATGACTAGACATAGTTTAAATTAACAGAATCTATTTTACAAGTTCACATGTACATTAAATCAGATATAGTAAATTATGCTTATTTGGCTTGTTGGGGAGGACTACGAGCTCAGAATTTGGCCCAAACCCAGTTTCTCACCCTCTTGACTGGGATAGGAACCAGCCAAGAGTGAGACGATGGGGTGGTGGATTGATGCTGTGAAACTGTCGTAGGACAGAGGTGAGGGACGGCTATATTTATCCTTTTGCGCTGATTGGTTGGATTACCTGAATGTGCTCCTCCCAAACTTTAAAATTTAAATTTAAATCTTATGCAACAAGGGCATAACCATGTCTTCAAAAAAATTAAATAATAAAATAATTAAATAATTAATTAGCCTACATAAATCATGACAATAATAGCATATTTTCAATTTGAAATGGCAAAAAAACATTTCAATCTCTGGAAATTACAGTTGATCGCTCAACATTTCTATCGTAAAACAGCTGTCACATTAAATATTAAATATATTATAACTACTTGCATCACTCCATGCACTCTTTCACTGCTAAAACCAACATGTTAGAATTCACATTCATCTTCTCTGAGCAGTAAGGCCCATCTTTGTTGATCTCACAGTAACGAGCGCTTTTAGACTGCTTGCAATGCAACTTTTAAAACTTTTTGTCATCCTAACATAAAACAGAGCAGTGAACAGTGCAGAGCAGCATCAATATTATCTAATCATTTCTAATTATTCAATGTCTACTATGGCGCTTATGTCCCTGTTTTGTATTGTGTTCACTTCTGATATCCATTATTCATACACTCGACAGCATTCAGACATTTTCACAGGTTCGTCTATTTTAGAAGAAGCATATGGTCGAGTGTTGGCCACGTAAGACTCACACAGACAAACAAAAACAAGCCTGGCTGTGTTCACACGGTTCCACCCTGACAGTGTCTCATCCCCTCACAGGTGTTCATGTGTTTGGGCTGTGCGCCACTGCATTGGTGACTGACGTTATCCAGCTGGCTACTGGCTATCATGCTCCATTCTTCCTAACTGTATGCAAACCCAACTACACACTGCCAGGCGTGGCCTGCGATAAAAACCCCTACATAACCCAGGACATCTGCTCAGGCCGGGACCAGTATGCCATCCTGTCAGCAAGGTGAATACACATAACGCATAGCTTTCTCACATATGCGATTTCACATTTTTTGCTGCATTTATGATAATACCTGATTTTAATATTTGCATATGACTACTAAAACACACATTGCATGTAAATAAACATATAAGCACTATCCACATGCGCAAAAGGATTAAACAGGATTAAAAACAGATATTCTTTGTTTTGTTTTAATGTTATCAGTTTCTATCCCATTGCAATGTTTTCCAACAAGGATTACCAATGGATTTGTCACCAAATCCTTGTCAGCTAGAACAAGGAAGAAATGGAAAAGAAGTTCAATTATGTTTTGCTCACTAAAGTGTGGTACATTCCTCCTGCATCTTTTCCTTGGCTCATTTACATTTCCTTCTCACATGCTGAAACTCTTGGCTGCACTCTCTCTTTTTTTTATTTTTTTTTTTTTTATTCATGTGATGATTTACTGAAGTCACTGTAATATTTTTCTCTTTTTTCATCTCTGTTTTATCAGGAAAACGTTCCCCTCCCAACATGCCACTCTGTCTGGGTTTGCAGCCGTCTACATCTCTGTAAGTTTTTCTCTTTAATTCTCTCAGGGAACTTTTGATTTAAAAAATGATCTGATGCAAAATGCTTGTAATATGAAAAACCAGGCAACTGTGATTATTTAGCTAGCACTGTTATTAGAAGTATCCCACATAGAACCATGTCAACTGCTTAGTGACCTCTACTGATAGAGTGAAGAGTATATAGGCCATAGTCAGCTTGGTATCTGCAGCTGTAGAGCTAGAAATGCTCATTAATCTTCTTTTGTTAGCTATGCCTCGTTGAACTCAATGTGGGACTCCAACTGTTAATGAAGTCATTCTCTCTGGACAGTGAAGAGAGACATTCAAGCTGCTGTTGAGAATTTTAGTTCATTCTAATTGGAAATTAGTGTTATCATGTAGAATCTAATTGGCTGACGCTACTTTAAAAGCATGAAAATAAAACATGACTCAAGTAAAGTGGAAAGTTAAATCGCTATTCTCAAAAGCGATTTAACTTTTAAGATCTATACAGATCTATTGTGACGTATTACTATTTTTACTTAATTACTTATATTGAATTTACTTTACAGTTTACGATGTAACGTTAACTTAAGAATAGCTAAAAACCAATCTTGAAAAAATAATAATTTCAAAAAGCTGCTAGGGGTCATTTAATGTTTTTGGGTTTTACTATAGCAGTTGTCATCATGTTGTCATGACATTCATGTTTCTCTACTTAGATGTACTTCAATGCCACCATCTCAGAAAGCACCAAGCTATTGAAACCTATGTTGGTGTTTGCATTTGCCATAGCAGCAGCTCTGGCAAGTCTGACCCAAATCACCCAATATCGAAGCCACCCGATTGACGTCTACATGGGCTTTGTAATTGGAGCTGGCATCGCTGTTTATCTAGTGAGTCCTTGTGTTGTAGTTTGCTTCTCTGAACAATTTTTGCTTTGACAGCTTCAATTTTGGGTTAGCAGAGGATATCAAGACTTATTTATCTTCCTTCTTTCACTCTTTTCTAATCTGTAGACTGAAAGCTCTATATTTAGGAATTCTATTCTATTAGAGGAAGAGAAATCCTTCAGGATTCATCAGGGACAATTTCACAGCTCCTTTTCACTCTCATGTCATCTCTTTGCTTAGGCTCTTTCCTCTGATATGTTTTTGTGATATAATCTCAGTAACCAGTCAAGTGGTTTGAAACAATTTCTGAAAGTACCATTTACAGTAAAATAGTTAAAAGACAAAAATATCAATAGACAAAAATTGAAGAATAACAAACACACACACACTTCTGGGCAAAAACAAAAGGTTCAAAATGGCTACAAACTATTTTGGCTGCTGGTGCTTTGTTGTGAATAGTCATTTAATGCTTTGAAGTACAGAAGAATAATTCAGAATAATGATCAGATGTTATGTTACAAGACAATGCTACTGGCCAAATTGCAAAGACAACCAAGAAGTGGCTTGAGAACTAGTCCATCAGGATCATGTTTTGCTCTTGGTCAGAGTCCAGCTTTGAACCATAGTGAATATTTGGTCTCGCATTAAACTGGTAGACATTTTTCTACTACTCAAACTGTTTGAAGCGTTAATATTTAGTGGAACAACACTGACTATTCTTTCTGTAAAAAAGCTATCTGTAAGTTGACGAAGGCCACTCCATGCTAAGTTACTTTATAGTACAGTGATACCTGGGTTTATGAGTGACTTTGTATACGAGCAAATCGGTGTACGAACATTGTATCGGAGTGCGAGACAAATTTTCCCTCGCCTACATGCATTTTTTTGTGGAAAAGTTCTAACGCTCAGCATCTTCGCGCGCATTTTTATTGGAAATATCCTGACGACAGCCTCTCACAAAGCCTATCACCCCTTAACTCGTCCACAGTGATACTTTTATAAGTGATTTACAGTGGTTTTACCTCGTGTTGTTAAAATTAATTGTGATCGCTATTGTAAACGTAGTGAAATATATACATACAGTATAGCATATAGACAATGGCCCTCAAGTTGAGTAAGAAAGAAAGTACGAAATTCTCCCTCTAAGCAGTAAAACCCTCATCTCGTCTCCATCACACCAGCAGCGACGCTACTCAAAGCTGAAGTGTGCGTTACAGTAAATTCTCAAGTATTTTTAGAGTTTAATGGTCAATTATTAATTAGTATTTATATGAGATCTTAATGGTTAATTTGAACAGTAATTACTAGGGTAAAACCAAATCCACATTATGGTCATGTGGAACGAATCGAGTGATTTTTATTGCACTCTTATGGGGAAAATTGTTTTGGTGTACGAGAATTTTGAGTTACGAGCTCACTCTTGGAATGAATTAAATTCGTAAACTCGAGGTATTATTGTATTTGTGTAATTCTTGCTAATTTCCTGATCTGTGATTTTCGATTATAATTGGTAAAACCAATTAAAAACCACTAAATATTTTGCCATTTTTGGCTTGGGCCTTTTGTGTGTGTTTGTGTGCATACATTTGTGTGTTTTATATTATAAACATTTTACACTAAAAGTTTTAATAAGCTGTAAAGAAAACAAAAAAAACTAAAACTAGATTAGTTTGTCTTCATGTTGAGAAAAATGTCTAATTAGTGGACTCTCACATTACAGGCACTATATGCAGTGGGTAACTTTAGATCAAATGAAGAGGCCTCCCCTAGGCCACTGAAGCAACCCCATCCTCCACAAAAAGATCCTCTAAGAGAACTGACACAGCGTGGCCATGACTCGGTGTACCAAAAGGCCCATGCTTCTGAGAGCAACGATGAACTATCAGCCCCACCTCATGTTGCTGGTCTGAACCGTAAGGTGCGTCGAGAGAAAGCCTCAATGGGTAGCCTGAAGAGAGCTAGTGCAGATGTCGAGCTCTTAGCCCCTCGCAGCCCGATGGGGAAGGAAACCATGGTGACCTTCAGTAACACACTGCCCCGTGCTAACACCAACGCTATGGAGGAGCCTGCTCAGCGTCACATGACCTTCCACGTGCCGATGGACTCTCAGCGTTCTAAACAGCTGGTGTCCGAATGGAAGCAGTCAATGGAGATGCGCAGTCTCAGCCTTAGGGACGAGGAAGAGGAGGAGGGAGCAACTGCGGAAAGAGTTGATGGAGTCGAGGACGCTTCAGAGGAGCTGGGCATGCCATCCTCCCTTTATCCTACTGTGCAAGCCAACAGGGGAGCAACGACAGCAGCAGGTGGTGCCAGGGTGATGATGCCTCAGAGGCCAGGTGCCCCGCAGTTGGTTCATATCCCAGAGGAAGCCACCAGACCACCACCAGTTTCACCTAAAAGTGCCATCACAAGAGCTAAATGGTTGTCCATGACAGAGAAAGGTCCGATACCAGCTGCCACACCAGAACCCCCACGACTTCCCAACCAGTCAAGGGTTATGCAGGTCATTGCCATGTCTAAGCAACACGGTTCAGCTACCATCTCCACTCCAAAGTCCTCCGAGACCGCCTCATCCTGTGCTACCTCCAGCACTGGCTCAGAGTCTCCATACTACCGCATCTCATCGGAGCAAGACAGAAGCAGCATTGTCACAGTAGACGCTCATGCTCCTCATCACCCAGTGGTCCGTCTGTCTTCAGGCAACGGGAACACCTGGGACTGGAGAAGTACCTCCAATGGCAGCACCGAGGTCCATGAGACTAGTCGGACACTGCCTAGGCAGGAATGTGTACGTGATTATCGTCCTATGAAAACAGACTCCCTCTGTTCCTCTACCAGTGATATTGACCCAGGGATCCTGCCTCCACCACCTCATCCTGACCTACTCTTGGACAGCAGTCTCAGCCGAGATTCCTCACTTCATCGTAACTCCTCGATCTCAGCTAAAGACTGGGAGCCAGGACAGCCTCACCCAGAACCAGACCACTTCTTTAAAAATTTGCAAACAAACAGACAATTTAAAGACTGAGGTGGACTCCAATGTGAATAATTGTGTTTTCAGTGGATGGCGAGAGAAAACAGCCTTCTTGGTTATCTCACATTGAGCATCTGGGGTGGATTAGTGCAGTGGAGCACCAAGAGGATCACACAGACTTGAAAAGGCTGTTGAGTGTATATGCACAAACCGTGAAGACCCACAAACCTCAGAAAATTTAAATACAAAATCAAGTTTTAAGTAATAATACACGTATTAAGGGTTTCTGCTCTTTTCCATCTTCACAATTTTGCAGTGCAGAAAATGTTTCCTCTTTCAAGATCAAGCTAAGTTCACGTCGTAAGCCAAGACAAAACAACCAACTATATTTAAATTTTTATTTGAGGCTTCATTCATATACGGTACATTGTATTGTACAAGAGGAAATCATGTTTCACTTCTCTAATGGCTCACTGGATACAGATTTATTGTGGGGAATAACAGGTAAGAAGTCTCATTGCTTTTCTGTGTATGGAATCAGTTTTAAGTAGGCCTAGTCACTTTCTCCTTTTTATACTAAAATATAAAGTACTCTTGCTTGTTTGTGCGTGTTTGCATGTGTGTTTATTTATGTGTCTTCTAGACCTTGAATGGACTGTTACATATCAGCAGGGATGGCCTCTTTCATTTTGCTGCCCAATGTTAATGTTTTTGTAACAAACTTTGAAAAATAAAATTGTAATAATATTAAGTGCTTTTAGTGAGTGAATCTAGTGAATTCTGATAATTGTTTTGTTTTTTTGTCAAAATCTTTGATTCTTTCAGATATCAACTGTATGAAAAACAAGTGTTTACTGCTTTTCTTCTATCTTTATACATTTATACTCAGACAGTTTTGATAAATGTGTTATGTAATAAATAATTTAGTTTTATAATTGTTTCAGAATATATCCGTCTGCATACAATAATACATACAATGTGTGTGAGTACATGAAAACTTTAAAATGTCAGCCAATATTTCTTTAAAAAAATAGGTCTGAGAATTAAAACACGTTTTATAGGGAGTTTTCATAGACATAATGATTTTATACTGTACAAACTGTATATTCAACCTTAACCCTACCTGTAAACACTGCCCTCACAGAAAGGTTCATTTATTTTCAATTAATTTTTATGTTTTCCACACACACAAAAACTGCACACATTCACTCATTCTAATATCTAATATGTTTAATGTCTAATATGTCAAAATGCAATCATTTCTTGTCTCGTCACATTCAGTTATGAGATACATGACTCTCAATAATATGTTCAAAACATAAAAATTAAATGGACAAAAAAAGGACAGGTGGTTTGCATCATATATACTTTCATATTACTTTCAATCACTGAACATTTCTATTGCAAAAAAAAATGTCTAAGACTAATTACATCTTTCTTCTTTCCACAAACTCTCTTTGCATTGAGACAGTAAGAATTCCTTTATTTGATTTGACTTTACTAACTTTTAAAACTTTTTGTTATCCTGACGACAAACAGTATAACCCATTCTACACTAAAATGATAATATAAGACAAAAAAATGAGTGTGAATTTCTGTTGTAAAGATTCATCTTCAATGAACTCACCAAAGAGATGCCTAGGCATAAACATGACAGAATTTTTAACAAATACTAAATTGAAGCCTTTGAAGATGGAGAGCTCTCCATCTAGAGACATGACTGTCTTTTTAAAAACATTTGGAGAGAATGTGGCGTGAATTGCGTGACATGCCTGTTTTAAAAACAGTGATCAAATCATATAGGCCTACTCATTTCAGAATAGTGCATTAAACATTCAGTGCCCTGGGCCAAGTTAGACTGTGACTCAATATTGCAGCTCTACAAGAACAGTGAATGTTCCCTTAGTGGGTCATAAAAAGAGCGGCAGCCCAGGCTGGCATGACTGTTCCAGCACAGCACAGACTGGACCTCCTTGTGGTGATTCAACATTACAAGAAGAAAAATACAGGGATTGAGCTTCTGACAGCAATGGGGAAAGATGCTTTTCTTTTGGAGATGCATGCTAGGATTGAAGATTAGTAGTAAGATGACATCAAGGCTGCTGCTGTGCCAATATCAAGTGATTGAGGAGACTAAGCATGACAAGACCACAACTGTCCTGCAGGATACAATGTTTGTGGGTTCTAAACTAGATGAGGAATGTAGAATCAATCTAAATCAATTTCTTCATCAAAGACACAGCATTCCTGGAAAAAGCATCACTGTAATTCTTGCAGGATGCGGATTAACCATTAATCAGAGAAAATGAAGCACAAGAGAAGGTGAAGAACTTGGACAGATTCATCCCCAAATGGAGAAGCTGGCACAAATTACATGAGAACAGACGGAAAGGCAAGAACAAGTTCTACTGTCCCTCAATTTGATTCGGTAACAAAAGGCCTCATTCAGTGTTCACTAGTGAATGTGAGAAAACATTAGAGTAGCTTTGCTTTAACTTCTGAAATGCTTTCGAACATTCACTTGTATATCTTTTACCCATATCAATTTCCTATTTATCAAGAGTGCATTGTGTGAACAAGGTTATGAGAAAGCTCTCATTGTCCTCGCTTGCAATTGCTCCTCAGAACAAATTAATAAAATTGTATTTAGGAGTGACAAGTATACAACATAAAAATGAAATTACGGTGATTTGGAAAATGTAATTTGACTTGGCCTACTCTCATTTACACGCGTGAGCCTACTTGCATTTCGCATTCATAATTTGCAGTGTAGGCGATCTGAATGGCGATGTGAGCATGAGTGAAATGATTTGAATTTGCTAGCAGAAGCATGAAGATTCTACATGGTTACCTTGCTGTAAGCATGTCCTGCAGGCTGACGCTCTGACATAGTTACACTGTTCTTATAACAGATAATTGGGAAGACTGTATGCTTGCTTGTTTATATGTGGAGGGAGATACACACAGAGGTTGATTCAGCATGATTTGTTCATTAATGGCCTAAACATCACTTGCATTACTGCTACTGCTCAAAGATTGCCTTGATTGTCTCATCTGCAGTGATTATTTCATTTTACTCAATCAGTTTGCAGAGAGTGAGGTATGTGGCCTCTACAGACTCAACTAATTGAACAGGCAAGCCAGGGGAGAAGATTTGCCAGTGGCTTTCATTTAAGAAATGAAATGGCTTTTTTTGTCACTGAGTCAAATCTAGCTTTTCTATGATTAAGAAGAAACTAAATTTTATGCTGAAAAATTTCACTTTTCAACATCAATTTACTCACTTAAAACCCAACATTCAAAATGGAACAAGTAGATTTCCCATATATCTATGGTTGTGTTTTTGATGTTTTCTTCAGTTTATAAGAATTAAAAAAATCTCAAAATACCACTCATCAGTTTGCATGGACACTAATCTTCATCACTGCTCTTCGTCATTTAGTTCATCACTCAATGTTTGTCTGGTCACATTTATGTTTACGTGTTGCTATGACCAGTTTGAATTATTATCATGGGGATTGTTGTTAAACTTTTTATTGGAACTTTATTCATAATCGTTGTGCCTTCTTCTGCAACACTCCACAATATCAGGTATATTGATTTTTCAAAAAAAAATGGTTCATATTGCCACAATCACTAATCTTTGTATATGCATTGAATTGTTAAATATAAGATTATTCACACATAATCCTAAAATAGGCAATCAGCATTAATGCCTTATACCTCTTCTTGTAGCATGAAAAGTATTAACCTAAAAATGTGCTTCATGAAGTAAAAATAATTGATTCATTAACTAAAATTATTTTTATTCAAGTCAAAATACAGTGGAATCCGGATATGTCGACGGCCTCGGGGGTTGCAAAAAAGCGTCGAGATAACCAAGGATCGAGATAACCAACAGCCAATATGGCGATTTGTTTGATGTAGCGATCGGCATGCTATAAAAATGTACATACAATGTATATGTTTGCTAACAACAAAAGGCATATGTGCACCAACTAACAGCAGAGATTTACCAGTATACAATAAAAACACCTTTGATTCTCGATACAAACCTTTAATTATATTCTCCAACATTGCAAACACAATGATCACTCACAGCGTAAACACAGTCGCTCATAACATATTCGCGAGGTCATCACGCTGTACTAGATTGTACTTGCGTTTAATTGCGTTCTGTCTGTTTAGCCTTCTCAACAAATTCGGCTTCATCCTGTCTTTTAATAACCGGGTTCTTAAATCCGCAGCGATGCTGAGCAGAGTGCGCATCAGAACAGAAGTTCTTCAACCAAAATGCATTAAGTTATATTAGAATAAGGATTATATTGGGAAGAAATACCTTCTTAAAGTAACAACTGCAAGTCTCCACTTTTTTTCTTATACTGTTGCATCCTCTTTGATTTGTACAAACACAGTCCTAAAATATGCTGTTGGTTCACTGAATTTTCCTATACCCTCTCCTAGCTCAAAATCCAGGTGATTTGTGTGGCACAGATGCTCTGAACGAAAATAGCAGGAAGCTGGTGGGGGAAAAAAGTCCTGCACAGGCCAACAGTTTGTGCTTTGCATGACACACCACTCGTTTTCACAACGAATACAATAGTAAAGGAAGTTAAAGTGTATGAATTCTCTATAGTCCAGTCTGAGTTACAGAACTGAGAGAAAAGGAAGCTTCCAGAGTACATGACATCAAAACTTCTCATTACATTCATCTCCATGCCTTTCTGTTTTTATGCATTGCAAAACAGCAGCTTAACAGTAATAGATCAATTATCACCCAAAACCACCATTCAATGCCCCTGAACAAAAAACAAATCTGTCACATAAAAAAAAACTTGAGCATTAGATTTAACTCAATTTATTCTACAATAATTACTGAGTAGTGCAGAACAGTGCTTGTTTGATCTTTACATGTGATAGCCCTATGGCAAATCCCTGCTTGACATTCTTCAGTTCCTTTTTCTTCTACCTCTACCCCTCCCCTCTTAGAACCGAGACTAAACGATTTGGCCTTGTATAGTGGAACTTGAGCAATGACCTTCAAATGTCAGAAACAGACTGGAATTATGAAAGGGAAAACTAAAGCTAACATCTTTATTTCCTTGCATTTATGCTGGCTCATAAAGACAAATATGCATGTAGAACCAGTCAAATGTCCGTTACAACAGCAATGCTTAGCCTTTATGAGTCAGAGTCTCCCAGAAGAACACGTTTAAAGTGCTGTTCACGTTTAGTTATATCTTCCGCTGCTAATTAATGCCATTTCATGAATACTCAGTGGCCAATGAAATGGTGTGCATTAAAAAAATGGTTTGGTCTACATATGCAGACTAAAGAAAATACAACTCCATCCTCAAAGGTAATTTGTTTTATCTTTAGAGGATGCAACACACAGGAATCCCCCTGACATTATTTTAATCATTGATTACATTTATGCTACTGGTATTGCCTCTGATTTCACCACTGTGAACTCCCAATTGAGGACGTTTATAACACCTTGCATTTTGTTCTCACTGCAGATTACAAAACGTATTTAGTCAAGAATCTTCTTGTGATTTCAAAATATAGGCTATATGTAAATTGCACAGTTCCAGTTTAGAAAATATGGTTTTCATGAATGGAGCCTTTACGCCCCCTACAGGAGACTAAGTCATTGGTAAGGCATAGAAATATCTATGCTTTAAGATTGTGTTGAGGGATATAAAGAGCAAGATATCACTTTTTTTTTTTCATTTATTACTGACAAGAAGAGTGTTTCACAAAATTAAAACTAAAATGCTATCACTTTTTGCTTTATTAACGTGAGACTGTTTAGGACATGATCTTAGAACTTAGACTTCAACTAAGCATTAATCATTAATGATAGCCTGAGATTTAAAAAAATATTTATGCTTCACCAGAAACATAGCAGAGACTGGACTCATTTTTCCTGTGAATGTGTGAGGGTCTATGTAGCAGTTTACCCAATCTCTAATTCATGATATAAACATTCAAGATTTGAGTTAACATTTTGCCAGTCAGATTCCCCGAATCTAGTCAGAAAAGGGGAGTAGTTTTAATCGCCCCAATAAATACTGCTGAAGTCAGAAATAAGGGTGCAACCTGTGTTTACTTGTAAAGTTTTGATGGATGCATGTTGTAATCAAGGTAAAGACAAAAGCACAAGTCTTTTTTGGATGCTTGTGGAGGAAGCATGTTTTGGAGGAGTTTGAGAAGGTCAGAAAAGTAAATACAGAAAAGCACAAACACAAACTCTCACTCTGACAGAGGAACACCTTCAGATCACCATATCTGGCTGTGCTTGTAATTCTGAATGGATCTGTGTATCTATATTCATTTTGGTCAAGGTGGCTGGTATGTTCATTTGGCATCTCCATGTGGTCCCATTTGGTACAGCACATTGACTTTCCTATTGTCTTTGTAGTTGTCATGTTTACATGCTAGTTCCCCATTGTTCGCTCCCCATGTCATGAGTATCATCTGTCTTTTGTCATTAATTGTGTTATTCGTCTCGTCAGCTGTTCCCTTTCCTCAATCATCCTCTGTGTATTTAAGCCATGTCTTTGTCTCAGTCAGTGTCTGTTCTCGTCTATACTGTGTCGTGTGAACCTTCGTGTGCTTGCCTATGTTTAATAAAAGTAATTTAATGTACGAATGTTTAATAATGTTTAAAAGTTTAATGTATCTTTCATTATTGAGCCTTCATCGTAACCAAACCCATGATACCGATATACATGTAAAAAGCTCTAAACAAATGTAAATGTTGCTATTGCAGTGTAAACATTGTGAATTATTTTTTATGTATTTTTATATATACATTTTTTAAATATATTTTTTACCTTGAAAAAAGCTTACAGAAGTTTTGTGAGTATCATCCTCAAACTTAATCCAAAACTTGTCAGGGTTCTGTCACTTCGGTCTAATTTACAGTGATCCCTCGTTTATTGTGGTTAATGTGAACCCCCCGCAATAGGTGAAAATCCGCGAAGTAGAATCAGCCAATCAGCTCATGGGATACATCCACTCGTGCTCTCATTCGTCGATCTTGCGTCGGGAACCAATCACATGCTTGTCTGAGTGCCCGTGGGTGTGTACAAAGCCTCTGAGAGAGTTTCTCTCTTTGTCTGGCATCCTGGGAAACCGTTTCTCTCGCGCATCACGATAAAACAACGCTGGCTGCCAATATGGCGGTATTTTTGAATTTTTATTTTTCGATAAATATTTTTGAATAATCCGCGATGCACCGAGGCCGCGAAACTTGAATCGCGAAGTGGCGAGGGATTACTGTACTCTGATTTTGTGACAGAGCCCTGACACTACTGTATTGTGTCTTCCCGTGAGCGCGCGCCTTCGAGTGTGCTAGACTCCTGCGTTCTCCTGTCTTGTGTCTGGGGTGTGATGTTCAGATCGTGTCGGGATTCGGACATTCATGATCCATGTGTTTGTTTTCTGTTGTGAACGCACAAGATGAGTGTTTCCTCGTTCTTGTGTGCTCTGTTTTTTTTTGTACGCTTCTGCTACGTGCTCTCTTGTCCACATGTGTTGTTGTTCTGTGTAGCAGCAGTTCATGTTCACCTAGGCCACGTGCTTTCATGTCATCCTGTTTTGTGTAAGCACATGGCTCACACAAAACGGGGGTTTCCTTGTGCCATGTGCTCTCCTATCTATTGTGTAACCCCGCCCGTTTTGTTACCTCTTTATTGGTTTGATTTGGCTTCCCTCATGGGGTATTTTTGTTTGCTTTTTATAAAATAAAGCTTTCCTCCTGTATTCTTGAGTTCTCTCTCTTCCCTTCACCAACAATCCTGACAACACATGGTAAAACTTTTATCTTTATTTCAAATGTTTCAAGCCTCTCAAATTTTAGTCTATTGTATTTTAGTATTAAATCATGGGATGTTTGCTGAAATTGACCAATAATAACCGAATGCAGCCCTATGAAAATGTTGCTAATGGTAAATGACAAGAAGAATAAGAAAGTGAAACATTAAAATTACAATTATTATGATAGCTAATAAATTAAAATAATGTAATAAATACCAAATTGCAACATAACTGTATTTTCTGCACGCTTTTTTCAAGGTTAAAATATTTTCAATTAAAATGAAAAGTCTTCATTAAAAATAATTGAAAGTTCTCAGTTAAGACAAAAAAAAATGCCCCCAACAGTGTATGTAGTACCATTTAGTAACTTGATGCATTAAAGCTTTAAAAAAATCATGAGTGGGGTATTACTAGTGTGGTTTATGCCGTAGAATAAAATATGAAAATAAATCGAGTTTGTGATCACCAGAGACCTTATTTCAGGTATTTAACCCCAAAAAATTTGGGACGATGGAACCTCAATGTTAAAATGCTATTCGTTTCCAGTTTATGTACTACAAATTACATCATCCCTGCTGCACTCTATATAGTGACTCATGCCCTGCAGCTAAATGAAACAATCAATTGTTTGTTTACTGTGGAAAGCAAATGCACAACTAGTTGGCCTGAAAAAAAAAATGTATTGTTGAACATAAAAAAGCTCAGGCTATTTCAATGTCATCTTCTTGACCAGCAGTCAAGCTTTTGGTCTTTAACCATTCAAGTAGATTGGAAATCCACAGAATGTGTAGTCACATGGTTTGGGTCTGCTTAAGGAGGTCTATAATACCTGGATAATTCTATTTACCCTTAGCATTTCAGTTCATTTCAGTGGCAGATATTTGGTATTGGTATTATATTCAGATATTTGACATGAAAAATGTATTCTCAATAATCACTTTAAATTGTTAATGTAACACTTTACAATAAGATCCCATTCGTTGACATAAGTTAACGCATTAACAGTGCTGCGTGCAATTAATTACAAAGTAATGTAATTAATATAATTTAATTACTTAAGGGATTACTTATTTATATGTAATAATATTACTGTTATTTATGATGTAATTACATTAAATAGTGTAAAGACAACAATTTTATATAAAATGATAATTGATTTCACATCACATTTTAATGTTAAAATGTCTGGTTTTAATGTAACCTTTACACACTTTGATCAGTTCAAGAATAGCTAATGCAATTGTATATTGTAGATTAAAGAGTGAAACGTACAGTTTTGTGTCTATCCTTGTACTGTTAAACTGATTGAGGTTGATTGTGGGATGTAGTGTAATTAGGCCTTAGTAATCCAACACTTTTTAGAGAGTAATTAGTACAGTAATCTAATTACACTGATGAAGATGTAAGGTAGTAATTAGTATTTACAACATTAGTTAATTAGTAACTTACCACAACAGTGTGTATCTTTTTTAAAGGGGTCCTATTATGCTTTTTCACTTTTTCAACTTTCGTTAGTGTGAAATGTTTGACTGTTTTTGATAAAAACACTTTAGTAAGAGTGTTCACCGCCTCTTCTGAAAATTAGCCATGATTTAGTGATCAATTACTGTTTGTATTACCATAGTTTTCCAACAAGTATCATGCTTCATCGAAAACCGGGACTAATCGGCACATTCAGACCAGACTGGGGTGAGAGTTGCTGTGTAAAATATGTGAAAAACAATGTTTGTTTTTTAACAGTCAAGCATGAAAGCATATTCTAGTACTAACACTTAAGACTTCGTAGAAAGACATAATAGGACCCATAATTAACATAATTAATAAAAATACAACAATTATTTGATTAGTAAATGTTCAAATTAACATTAACCAAGAATAGGAAATTTCTAACCTCAATGACCAACAATGCTAACAAAGATAAAAGGTGTAAAATAATACTTTAGGTATAATGACATATTTATGAACAATAAAATAGTAGTAATCGATGTGGTAACGTAGACTAAACACGAAGAATAACAGGGGGGAAATCCCCAATGTAAAATAACTTAATGCTAGACTATTGTTGTAAAACCACCATCAATCTAAGTTTCCAGTCCGTTTACATCGTTCACACAGCCCCTCAAGTGTCCGGAGGGAGGCGTATGCAAGCATCTGATCTACTCTCACTCTCACTAGGAGGAGATGCCAGACATTGCCTTTAACACGCTCTCGGAATAACTGTCGCGCGGGAAACAAAGGCTTGGCTGCTGTGGAGTCAACAGTCTCGCGCTCCATCCTGAAGCCATGTGAGAAATCTGCCGCTGCCGCAAAGGGACGCACCGTGGGGCTGAGCGCCGCTCCCCGGAAAACAGAGCACACGTCTCCATCAACAGCCGTATTTGCAACACGAGAGAATTACCGTATTAATGCCAATCATTAGATAGTAGTAGCTCAGTTATATTGACCGCCTGTATCGTTTACGCCTCCGAGCGGGGGTTTGTTTTTTTCTAAGCGGGCGCGAGAGAAACATTCGCTATCGAAAGGGGAACGGTTCTGGCCACTGAGTAAGTATTCATTTCAGGACAATTGTTTTTTTTCTGTCTTTCGTTTCCTGACATTCCTGTTTCGTTGTAAGACTGTAGCCATTGCAATGGCGCTTTAAATCGTCTGAATGTCTTGTATAGGCTACACTGCAATAAGTGCGAAAATAACAGGGTTGAAATGCAAGTGACATTACCTATTCGAAGAGTGCCGATGGGTTAATACAATGTAGAAAGGTTACGTCTTTCGTCATGTGTTTACATAAATTGTAACACAAGCATTTTGTAATGGCCCAATAATATGCTAGTGCGTTTTGCAGCGCATCCCGGTTTTAATAGCAGTACGTGCTCGGGTGGGAGAACCACATCTACTGATGAAACTGGGTGGGATGATCCAATATGGCCGTGCAGACCTGAATTTGGAAGCATATGATGTTAAGTATTTTGGTATTCAATTGGATGTTGGTCATTTAATAGTTCGGAAATCTGAAAATAATTTCCCCGCGCGCGAAATCAAATAGGCTTCACGCTGAGCTTCAGTTCTGACGGGCTTCAGATCCTCTTCACACCCACCGCGTCCATCGCGCGCTCGTTCTCCAGCTGGAAACACTTTATTTGCGCCAAGGGCAAGATGAGAACCACGAAACGTTTTGTGTTATACACATTACGTAATAGTTTGTTGTTTATCTTTAATAACTGTGACGTTTATCTTTCTGTGTGGAGAACAACAAGACGCGCACGAAGGGTGAATGGGAAAGTGATGTCAACCCTGTTAACATGTCCAATGCCAAAGCCTTGTCTGTCAAGTTTACGCTTTCCTGAACATTTAAGGCTCTGGGTCATTGGAGCCATCAAAGCAGGGTTCCTGAAAAAAAAAGTTGCTTCTGTAGTTCTGTAGCGCATTATGAATTATGCAAATAACGGATATCAGATGTCAAAAACACTGCTTTTCAGGGCAAGGAACCCTTGGGCGATATAGACATGGAGCAGGGACCCCGGTACAAAATGTGTCATGATTAACAGTATGTTGCAATAAAATCATAAAATTATACATTTTTTTGGTTCATTAATTGGACAATTAAACATTTGTCTGTACTTTAACTGCAGGTTTATTGAAAATGCACATTTTAATTTTACTAGTCAGGTGGATCATTAAATATTTTCTTGAACTTTATCTTTAGCATTTTTATTTAACTTTGAATCAAATCCCTGTTTCACACAGTGTCTGAAAGTAGTGAGGGTTCTCCAGTAAAGTACAGATGTAATGTGTGAGCAACAAAAGAGACAAGTTTTTACAAGCCATTACTTTTATAAATAATTATAAAACAATTCAATGGATTATAGCTATAGCCTTGAAAGAGTGCTCACTTTACTAACCCTAAAAAGCTGTCACTTATTTCAGTTCACAGTCTCACAAAGTTCCATTAAAATCATTAAAGTTGTCTACTCTCTCTCTCTCTCTCACACACACACACACACACACTGAATAATGGTCTTTCTTTGTAAATGAGTTGGTTCGCGAGTGATAACTCATCGCTGAACAACAACTCAGGCGTTTTGTGCGCCTCTGATTGGCCACTGCGTTCAAGAGATAAACAGACATGTCTGTGATTGGCTAAATTTCTCACCACTGTAAATAGAAACATTTCACGTTCTCTAGAGCGTAAAACAAAAGTGTTTGCCAAATCTGTTTTGCCAATAATATTATATTATTACGGCATTAACTGAGGTTGCTATTGCTTTCGTTTCAGAGTGCCTATATTTAAATTTGAGTTTGTGATGTTTCTTTTACCCATGTTCTTTTTTTTTGTGATCAAATATTAATCGTAGGACCCCCTGCCCCCTGTTGAAGACCCTTGATATATATGGTAAAGCAGTAGTTCATGAATAACAGAAACTCTGTGGAGGGCATTCATAATTTTATTTAGCTTTAAAATTAAAAAAAAAAAAATTCTCAAAGCACATGGGACTTTCTTATGAATAGTGTGAGAATAGTTTAATTTATAATTTAAACAAGTTCTGTGTTTAATAACACTTACAGAGGCATTCACATATTTGTTTGAGCAATTATGTGAATATTGTTGCTGCTAAAGGACTTACTACATCTAAAAAATATTAATGAAATGAAAATTAAGCCAATCAAAATTCTAAATAAACATTTCAAATCTTATTGTGAACAAATCATCCATGCAAATGTTTTAAAAAAAAAGAATATATTATTTTTTTTACCTTGTAATTTTTAAGCAAAATGTCATACTGGTTATACTGATTTTAAATCTTTCAGTCAACAAGCTTCCAATAAGGAACTCACAAAAATGTTCTATATGCCAGTTTTCCAATCCTTATCTGCCTGGGTCCCCAGGCCACATTCCTTGCTGAGAAGCATTTATAATTTATGATTAAAGACTAATGGAAATAATCTCTAATTAATTTAGATTTTCTTAAATATTCATTTAATATTTCTCCATTAGTAAATAAATCACAGACAAAATGGTACAAACAAAGACTGTCGCTGGGATGGTACCCTTTAAAAGGGTTCTAATATGTACCATTTAGGCTCTAATATGTACACTTTTGGTATCAGTATGTTACTTTGAGCTACTAACATGCACTCTTTAGGTTCAGATGTGTACCTTTTGAAAGGATACTGCCCCTGTGACAGCTTTTGTTCCTTTTTTTCTGAGAGTGTCGTCCTCAAGTGGCATGAGTGCATTCAAATATTTTACATTGTAACTTAAATTTGACATCTAGTATTATGCAAGTAGTTAAATGGTCACATGGGATCTGTCACTTCATGGGTGTGGCCAATGGGCCATCCAGCAGCAAGAAGTCCTGAAAGTTAAAATTGAACAGCTCTGGCCTGTCACTGATATTTTAACCTCTCACCTATATCTCTTCCTTTCTGTATCAGAACTCTGTAGCAGATAATTGCCCATAACAGACTCTCCTCGTTTACTCAAGCTCTTCCTGCTCACTCCAGCCGTTATGGAAATATCTTAATGACTGCTACAAAACATATTTGGCACACTTAATGACTTACTTTTGCACAAATGGCCAATTTAGAGGAGACTTTTTAAAAAGCTAATGTCCATTTAAACATTTTCAAAAGTGATTTTAGACTGTTTTCTTTGGGAGGAAAATCCACTTAAATTTAATGAAGGCATTCATCTCTAAAATCTATAACTGTTAACCAGAAGGTTCCAGTGAGAGAAACCATTGAAGTGTTACCAAGTATTAAGCGTGACCTACATTCTATATGCTTGAAATATATATTTATGCACTAACAGCATTAGGAGGTAGCCTCCCTTCCTTTTCTTCTCCCCATGGTTTGTTGGGCCCTATCTCATGGCATGGTTCAAAAAAAGGAGTGCATGAAACTATTGGCACCATTCTTTACCAGCCAAGCTGCACCTTCTCAAAATCCTCATTTTGAAGTTTCTCAAGTCTCCCACCCACATTCCTTGCAATCAAATAGCACTTAGTATGTAACAGTGTGTTTATGTCAGTCCATGAGTTAGTTTGGGTGGCCTTTTTAGCTCTTAGAAGATACGTTTTGATTCTTGAATATTCATATTTCGTTATATTTATGAACCCCGTTCAGGTGCAGTGGTGGACAAAGTACACATCATGTACTTGAGTAAAAGTGCATAAAATAATAATTCAGTAAAAGTATACACATTCTCAGTTTTACTTGGGTACAAAAGTACTCGATTTTTAAGAAACTTGAATATTTGAAGTTAAAAGTATTGACAAACCATATATTTGACCAAAGATAAAATGATACATGATACATAGTGTTATTTAAAAAAAAGTATTTGTGCAAATATGTGGCGACATATTAAAATAGTAAACCAAATATAATGTACAGACGTCACATGGGCAAAATGCATCAACATTTTAAGAGGAACATAATACAACATACATTATTTGAAACAGGTACATCAGCAGCGAAGATGCATAGGTGTTAATTTGAGTCATATTACTCACTTACCCTGTACAGATGGTGATGCACACATGAAGAGCCAAGTGTTTTCATGGCCTTACAAAGCTTGCCCTCTTATATCAGATTTAGGGTCAGATTTACTAACAACTTGCGTCAGTGCAACCCCTCTTTTGGCTTTCAAAACTACTCCTAGGATTTACTAAAGGCACACAGTGAAAAATTTGCGTTGAAAAGTCATGGACAGGGATTTTTTTGCGAATGATGGCCTTATTGCAAATGCATTTGTAGGAGTTCCCCTTTTGCAAAATTTATGGGAGGAGATTATTGATTATTTAAACGAATCATGTAAGGTGATTTACTAAGGTTTGGGCTAGTCAATGTGTTTGCACCATTATTTACCACCCAAAAAAGCATGTCTTAAACCAGATGGTAATTTGCGCTGCTCTAGTTAGATTGTGTTCGTCATTACGGAAATGACTGTGTTCTTTAATTTGTGCATTATCAGTACTGCTGAACTTTCCACTTCCATCGCCATTTTTATGGAATTATGCTCACACGCTTTTTTATCCTGTTTAGTCAATCTTTTTCCAAATAACTGACAGTCATGAATTAAATATGATTTCGTTGGCAATAGTCAATACTAAAATTCAGAAGCAAATTACTTTTCACGCCATCAGTTGCTTGCATATTCAAGCTCCGACAATATCCTTGTTCTTGGCTCATTTCAGATCACTGAATCATTGGCCCTGTTTACAGCTGGTATTAAGATGTGTGTTGGTTGATTGGATTAGACAAGGGTTTTTCTAAATTGAAAATGAGCTTTATTTTATTTTTTAAAAAATTTATTGAAAATTTAAATATGATTGCGCCCGGAGACGACGGAAAAATATGCGGAGAACATCAGCTTTCGTTTCGGTTCTGATAGCCACAAGATGAAATCAGGAATCATGAGAGAACATTGTGCTTGTTACGTTTTGGAGACCAGACTTGGGTCTCCAGCCGACAAAGTTTAAATTCTAAGTTTAAAGTTTAAAATCTAGTACGCTTCCCATAATGTTTATGCATTAGGCGAGTAGGCGGTCTTTTGTGGCACATTCAACCATATCAGCATTTTCGACTACCTCTGGAAGTGGTCGAAAGTAGACAAGCTCAAAACGTTTTAGACCCTGTTTATACCTGTATTTAGCATCGTCCACTTGTGAGCCGATCTGTTTAAACACATCTTAATACCAGGTATTTACAGTGATAGTGAGCTGTTGACTCAAGAACAGTTACAATTTGATCAATCCAATTCACAAATTAATTATTCTGTGTTATTTGTGAGACAATTCAGCAGGTTCAGTCTCTTGCATTTCAGAGAGGAAATTTCTTCAGTTCAAATTAATTTTTATGAGAACCTATATGTGTCAGGTTTGGAGAGAAACAAGGTGGGAGGGTTTACACATTAACGGGACATGAACACGCAGCCAATGCGAACACGCATTGCCACGTGTTCACGCTAAACAAAGACGCAACACGAAAACACAACATGAAAGCACGCGGCTGAAGAAAACACAAACCACATGCTCACAACAGTGCACACGGACCCGAGAGCAGAGCTTGAACCGTGCCCACTCACAAAACAGAGCGCACGAGAACGAGGAACCACTCGGCTCGCGCACTCATGACAAGGACGAACACACGGGTCATGAATGTCCGAATCCCGACACAAACCGAAACCAGACAAGACCAGCCTCAGGATCAGACATCATAACCCGCACATAAGACGTTACACAGACAAACACACGGGTCATGAATGTCCGAATCCCGACACAAACCGAAACCAGACAAGACCAGCCTCAGGATCAGACATCATAACCCGCACATAAGACGTTACACAGACAGCGTGCGCACGGCTCGAATCCTCGAAGCCGTGCGCACACACATCAAATACGAGATATTACGGTAGTGTCAGAGCTCTGCCACAAAACCAAGAAATTACTAGACCGAATGTGGCAGAACCCTGACAATATGCTTTTATGGAATGTAGTGGAGTAAAAAGTACAATATTATGCTTTGGAATGAAGTAAATAAAAAATAAATACTTTTTGAGTTTCCACCACTATTCGGGTGTTACGATTTGCTATGTGTTTCGGGTCTTACAATTTAGTTGGATACCCTACAAGCCATTTAAATCTACTAAGAAAGGACTCTCAGGAGAGATTTACATCACTATTCTGGCATCTCAGGAATAAAGATGGGCCTGCTTTGTCATTTTCATTGTATTTTTTTTTAATTGGAACCCATTGCATAAATAGGACCTGACTTCCACATCAAAGTTTATCACATATACACAAAAAGAAAGCCTTTGATTGATGTTGTGGCATGTCTATAATGCATTCGATTTTCTCTGTAGAAATCTAGCCACGATTATCTATTGGCTGCTCTTTGTCACTTTTGGCATTTTAAACACTTTTGTTGGCCAGTGAGTTAACCAGTGAAAAGGTCACAGCGTGACTTCAGTGTGTTGCCCAGCAGTGGACTAGAGAGGGGAAACAAGCTGTAAGATAAGTGCACCCACACTGGAGACTTCACAGATTGGATAAAGCTGGCCAGCGTTGTGTTTTTCCTGGACTCCCAAGTGCTTTTCCAATGCTGTCAATGAGATGTGGCGAAAGGAAATGGCTGCATGGTGTTGAAACTTTTCAAAGAGTTTCTCTTCGTTCTTCCACTCCTAAACCACCGATGCAGTGTTGTTCTAATTTGAATAGAGTTTCAAGACTAGTTAATTACCTAGTTTATTAACTACCTAGTTTAACTAGGTTATTACCGATGATTTGAATAAACCAAATTAAAGAACTGGTAAGATTATGTGCATATAATCGAGTGGAAGATGATTATGAAACAATACTATGGCACAATTAAAATATTATTTCTTTTAAATCCAGTAATCAATCCCTGTAAAGGCATGGAATTTCATTGGCCTTGAGCAAACGGTTATTCATGCTTTGTCAACTGTTATCTCTGAATCATTTGCTTATTGCTTTTGTTATAGTCCATGTTCCTCCACTTTTCATGAGTGGGCTTGCTCCGTGAATCATCCTCTGCGTGATCTCAAGTGCTGTATTTGTGACTATCTGCACTAGTGGCTTAAAATGCAGGTGTTAATGCAACATTGAGTGTTTTAAACTGATTACTGGGTCCGGGGTGAGCTTGAATTCAACAATTATTCCATCAGTCAACAGTTAATACTTTGGTCTGAATGTACAGAAGTAAATCACTTAAGCTATTGCTTAGATTTCATCTTGCATGATCAGTTCCATTGTGAGTGATTCTTTTGGTCTGAATTTAGAGAGAGATAACATATCGACAAACATTCCCTGTGAGGGAGTGAACATGTGACTGGCTCTGCTCGGGTGGGCCATTGAGATCACTAATCAGCTGGATGACTCTCCCCTAGAGCCATTTTCAGGAGAGAAGCACTTTCTCTGTGGACCAGCACAAATCCCTGCAGTAAAACAGGCTTTGACAAAAGACAACATTGTGTCAGGTTCAGCATGGCCTTCCATTGCCCATCTTCCCATTCCATGGTTGACCCCTTTTTGTATTTGTGTGTCCCATTTCCTTTGATATTTTGTTCTGAGTTTCCTCAATCCATGCATTGTATGTTTTGCCTCCCTCTCACAGGATGCCCATCAATGTAGAAAACAAGCATATAACCATAAATGGTTTGTCTTGTTTCGACTGCTTGATTGCAGATTTTTTAGCTCGACTTTCCCGCCATATTGTAAATGCTAAAAAAAGAGTTTTGGTTTCCCTTTGACAGTATTCATACCCAAATGAAAGTCATAGAAAGTCATAAAGCATTTTATAATCTCTTCAGTAACATTGGTCTTCCCCCAGCTTTATGTTGGAGTTCTGGAATCAATTTAGGGAGGAATGCATTGGCCTGTTAACAGTTTTGAAATTTGAATGCCATTCATAACTTCATGCCCTTCACTGCTGTTGAACTGGTGCTCTGGGCGCTGCTGTGAAAAAGATTTGCAATATATATCAGTCCATATCTGGAGTTTGATTTCTGAGAAGAGAAAAAGAGCTTCCCACTTCTTTTATCGATTCCTATCGACCTGCTTTCCCTCAAAGGAGAGAAGTGCAAAACACTATTGACAGGCTGCACTCATATTTTACAGGAGCTCAGCATGCGTAGACATAAAACAGGTTCCATCTGCAATGCATTGTAAGAGTAAATGTTAGTTTATTTTTGCAGGTAAAGGAACACAAAGTATTCAATTGGAAATTATGTGTGTATAAAGATCTGACATTTATGCATTTGGCAGGCGCTTTTATCAAAAGCGACTTACATTGCATTCAGGAATCACATTAACATTCTATTCAGTTCTTGCTTTCCCTTTGCCGTTGTAAGTGCCACGCTCTACTTTTGAGCAATGGGAAATATATATGCATTATTGACTATGCGTTATTGAACTAAAAATGTTATATTGAATGCTTTGAAGAAAGGCTATGGTTTCAGGTAAATGGAAAGTGATCCTAATTACTCCGTTACTGCTGCTGTGTCTGCTGTTTTATCAAAAGTGTAATTTCACTGCATTTTCTGCAGGATGTCGGAAGCTTTGTCACAGCAAGAGAGACTTCGGGCTATTGCTGTAAGTAAATAATTACACTAATTCTACTTTATTTATATTGGGACAGCTAATTAAAAGTAATTCATATTAAACAATAATACATTTCATTATCGATTATCATTATCGGTCTGTGCACCAGGCATGGAGAATAAGTGACGGCATTGCTATCTGAAACATGTTAATTAAAAATGGAAAAAGTGCATGACCAAGGTTGTAATAAGCATTGGAAAAGATGTGGAATAATGAATAATTAAAATGAATTAAAATAAATGAAAATGAATATACATTGTCTGATAAGTTTAGTACCAAAAGTTTTATTTTTTATTTTATTCAGCAAGGATGCGTTAATTGCTTAGAAGTGACATTAAAGACTTTTACAATGTTACATAAGATTTCTATTTTAAAGAAATGCTGTTCTTTTAAACTTTCTGTTCATCAAAGGATCCTGAAATTCAGTTTTGACATTACAGAAATCCATTACATTATACATTATATTTTAAATTGTAATCATATTTCACAAATTACATTTTTTAATGTATTTTTGATCAAGTAAATGAATCCTTGGTTAGAATTAGAGACTTTTTATGCTAACATTGATCTCTTGGTTAGCATAAGAAAATATTGCCAACGCCAAACAATTTGAGCAGTAGTGTACACCGAAAATATCATAAAATCATCAAAATCGATTAGTACTTTCAGAAATGAACTTTTTGGGGAAAAACAAACCTCATTACGCAGCGTAGTTGTAATCGTTATTTTATATATTAATCTCACAGGATCAGCATGAGGATATGTCAGGATACAGATCAGATGAACAGAAGGCCTAAGTGATGCTAGTCTCAAGAGGCATTATGCTCCTACAGTATGTCAACGACCATCTATAATGGCTAATGCATGTCCAGCCATCAGCACTAAAGCACTTCTGTGTGTTTAATTATTGATGGGCTTAGCATTGTTTCGCGAACAACCAGACTAATGTTGCCTTCAGCTGTTCCCCTTCATCCGTCTTCTGAAGAGTGAAGACTTCCTGGATGAATGTGCATGGTCAAGAGTTTTATTGGGAGTTGTTCTTGGCACTGGCTACAGTATGTTCACATAGAAGTAGAATACAGCAATCAGTCCCGTTTAAAGCACTAAATACAGGTTATATGTATTTATTGTCACTGTCACTAGGGTAACTACAGATGTTATATGCAGCTACTGTGAAAATAGAAAAGGTGCTTGACTGGCCTCTCCTCTAAGCTAAGTTAGTAAATGTATTTAATGAATATTATATATTAATATTTTAATAGTATATATGTAGTCAGATTTATAATTAAAAGTTAAACTATTAAATAAACATTGTCTGTTGCTTGAAATAGAATAAACATTAACTAAAATAAAATATTAGAAGCTTATTTTATTTCAGGTAGTTACTGACCTATTTTTATTTACTAAACTAAAACTAAAAATAGAAATTTATTATCTAATTTATATCTATAAAATTAATATATAATATATTACAAAATAACACTGAAACAACATGATTGTAACTATAATGTTATAATAATGGATTCTTACAATTTCTTAAACTAAATCAGTTTTGTTAACTGAGATTTGCACATAAGTTATTTGAATTTGTCAAGTGAGAAGTTTGATATCTTTCAGCGGTTTAATATTTTGTCTGTTTTTTAGGAGAAGAGAAAGAGGGAGGCTGAGATTGAGAACAAAAGAAGACAACTGGAGGATGATCGTAGACAACTCCAACATCTCAAGGTATCAAGATATAACAACTGATATGTTTTGAAAAGCAGGTGTGTGTTTGCCATTGTCACTGTCATTAAGACTGCTGTCAGGGTGGCATGGCGTGTCCTACATATTTAATTTATTGTCTGTCTGGTCCCATTTAAAACCCTAGCATTGAAACTCAGAATGTGAGAATGATTTTGTGAGATTTTGAAGTTGCCGAAAGGAGTTTCCTGTTTGAGGGGACAAAGGGGAAAAAATCTGTATCCTCCTTTTAAATAAAGTTCTGCCTTGGTAAGTCAGGCCCTCTCACACATTTTAAAAGGCTTATGCATATTCTCTGGAATCATGAGAACCTTTTACTTTTATTACCGTTTTTAATTAATGTATCTAAATTAATCCTCATTCTATGTACAAGGTAGTTGTCATAGCAACTATCGTCCTTGGTAATAAAACATTTTTAAAGCTGCAGTCTGTATTGTGTCCACAACTATAGAGGCACCAAATGGAAGAGCATTGTTCGATGTGTCCAAAGCAAAAATACGGCTTCACTCTAGACCTAAATTTTAGTTGTCTGTGCACGTTCAGCCTGGTTACACTGTAAACCCTAAAAGTCCAAGAGAGTCGGTTTGATTTTGACATGGGAGGGGATTTAAAAGTTCCTCATTTTTGCATTTATGATTTTTCACTGAAATTTCATGTCATCTAAACCAGTGTTTTTCAACCACTGTGCCGCGGTACAGTGGTGTGCCGTGAGAGATCGTCAGATGTGGTGTGGAAAATTATTCAATTTCACCTAATTGGTCTACAAGACCACCTAATTGGTCTACATTTTTTGAAAACTAAATAATCATAAAATACTTTTTACTTTGAGTTTATTGGATTCCCCATTCAAGACACTTTGATAAGAATGACTGTATATTGTTAATATAGGCTACAAAGTTGAATTCTTTAACATTTCGGTTGGTTGTGTGCCTTGTGATTTTTTTTTTTCAATTAAAAAATGTAGCTTGGCTCAAAAAAGGTTGAAAAACACTGATCTAAACAATTTTTGGGGTTGCAAACTCGTTTAGCGAGATAACCTATATTATTTATTAGATGAAGCGATCGGCATGCTATAAAAATGTACATACACTGTATATGTTTGCTAACAACAAAAGGCATATGTGCACCAACTAACAGCAGAGATTTAACAGTATACAATAAAAACACTTTAGATTTTTTATACAAACCTTTAATTATATTCTCCAACATTGCAAACACAATTTCGCTCACAGCGTAAACAGTCATAATATATTCGTGAGGTCATCACGCTGTACTAGATTGCATACTTTCTTGCATTTTCTAATGTACTTTCTCAACAAATTCGGCTTTGTCCCATCTTTAAATAGCCGTGTTCCCGCAGCGGCGCTCAGCAGAGCGCTTCAGAACAGAAGCAGGATGTGTTTGTGTGTGTTTGTGTGTGTGTGTGTGTGTGTGTGTGTGTGTGTGTGTGTGTGTGTGGGGGTTTTCGTTCATCTAAGCCTTATACTCATTGGTCATTACTCATTACCAATGTCAAAATATTTGAGAAAACTAATCAAATCAGAGAAGGCGGGCTTTATGTGCACACAGAAGCGGATGAGGCTTTGGGATGGGGGTGAGACCCACGGCAGCTCTCATAAGAAGTGAATGTGCTTTCACTTCAGAGTCCTGCGCAGCGCTGTGAGTAAAGCGTCACTGACTGAGCGACCACATGGACCGCGATCCACGTGCAACGCAAACTCAGCGCATGCGCAGTGAACTAGGTACGATATTTGCTTGAGATATTAGTGTTCGGAGATATTAAGGAATCGACATTAAAGAATCGAAAATACTAAGACAAATAGGGAGTTTCGCGGTTCCACTTCAAAAAACGTCGACATAATAGTATTGGCGAGTTAACCATGTCTTGAGATAAGTGAACTCTTATATATATCGTAGCCAATCCATTTATGACATAATTGTGATTATGTAAACCAACAACATTGCAATTTAGCTTTTGTGTACTTGTACTTGCGTACTTTTTGTGTACCATGATAAAGTATGTAGTAGTAATAATAATTTGTTACATTTATAAAGCGCTTTTCTCAGCACTTGAAAAGCTTTTAGAGGGAATCTCTTGAACCATCACCAATGTGCCGCACATTGCTGTGACAGCAGCCATATTGCACCAGAACACACACCACACATCAGCTTATTGGTGGAGAGGGGACAGAGTGATGAAGCCAATCTGTATATATGGGGATATTAGGAGGCCAAAAGGGAAATTTGGCTAGGATTCCAGGGGTTAAACCCCTACTGTTTTTTTGATGGACGTCATTGGATTGTTAATGAGTTAATAAGTCAGGACCTTGGTTTAAGGTCTGAAGGACGCTGTTTTTATGACGATATAGTGTCCCCATCACTATACTGGCCGTTAGGACTCTTATGTCACGGTTCTGTCATCCCTGTCTTCGTGATTGTCATGTTTACCTGTTAACTCCCCTTTTGTTCGCTCCTCGTGTCATCTGTCTCACCTGTGTCTGCACTAATTACCTCATCAGTCTCGTCAGCTGCTCCCGTTTCTCTGTGTATTTAAGCCTTGTGTTGGTCTTAGTCTGTGTCCGTTCTCGTCGATACTGTGTCGTGTAAATCCCTGTAGTCTTCTTGTTGTTAAATAAATATTTTATGCATCGTATGTTTTCGTCTTCGAGCCTTCATCTTCCTGCACGCACACCTGACACCATAGACCACAAGGTGAGAACCCCCTGCTGGTCTCACTAACACCTATTCCAGCGGTAACCTTTTCCCAGGAAGTCTCCCATCCAGGTACTGACCAGGCCTAAAGCATACATTCATAACTGAAAAAATGTATCAACATTATTCAGGGATTAACATTAACCTTTTTTAGTCCATTTTGACTTAAATTAATCAGTTCTGTAATGTTTTAAGTTAAAGGTAAGTAATGACGACAAGGAGGCAGTTTGATTTTAACTTTATTGTTTTAACTTTAAGTTTGACTATAACTGCACATAAAATGTAAATCAATATTGGCATATATGGGCTGTGCCTTTAATTGATTTTTGATTTTGACATAGGCTTCCAACAATTATGAAAACAAGGTAATCGAGGTAAAAACAATTAGTGCCCCTGCTGGGCATCTTCACTTCCTTAAGAGCAGTGCACTTTCATTCCTCCCTAAAAGCCCAAACTTTACATCCATATCAGCCAAATAAGTGAGTATTGTAAAATGGAGTCTGCTGTTGCAAAACTGCAGGACGTCTTTTATATTAAACAGTGTTATTAAAAGTGCATTAAGCCGCAAAAGAGACACTGTTCCCTAGGCAGCTTTCTGTGTGTATGCTCCGAGTCAGAGGATAAACAAATGGGCTTCAGATACAAGCCTAAACTCATACACACAAAAATGTCAGAATGCTTTTTGCAGAGTATTTATGAAAAAACAGTGGGTTATGTCTTAAGTAAATGTACACAGTTAAGGAAAGAAAACGTGTGGCGCAGTATTTTGGATCTGTGCATTAGCTTTTAAAGTGATAGCAGCCTAATAGACCTCCTGCAGGTTTATGTCATTAATGATTATCAAGAAACAAATAAAAAAAGAAAACCACTCACTGATCTTGACCGAATAACTTAAGTAGCTTTAATAAGGTTAATCTCTAATATCTAAAATAAGAGTATGCAGTTTTATTTTGATTATAATTTTGTTGTTGAAGGCTATTACTATCATATGAATACCAATGTTAGCACGTCTTCCTTGTCATCATTCTTGTTGTATTTTTTGTTTCTTTGTTGTTATTGTATTGTTGACTGTTTTCATGTCTTATTTAATTATTTTGAGGACCCTTTTTATATTAGTTAACCTTGCATTGATTTTTGCTGAAGTGTCGATCATTTTGACACTGGATTACATTCCTGGACACAACAATTGTACGTGCAATGAGCTCACATTACCCACCATGAATCATAGAATTGTGATTTTTGCACAATCGTGGAATTCAGGCGTGAATAATGTTTTTTTCACTGGGAAAAAATTATGATAAAATTACTTTAACAGACAACAAGGTTTTGTAAACAAGTGTTTAAAAATGTAAACAACGGTTTACATTGTAGGAGAAATTATTTTATTTTAACAGCTAATAAAAATAAAAAATAATAATGGATGAATGAAACTTGACAGACCAGAATATCACTTTTGCACACATCCATGACTAGAGACACTCATGCATATTTAATTATGATTCATATTTATTATTTGTCAGCAGCTAAACAATTGGGATGCTATAAAAACAGTTCAGTAATGAGTGTTTATATGGCATACATCATTCTTTTTGTAATTGCACAATTATCTCTGGATGTCTGCATACATTATTACCACAGTTATTTTATCATTTAGACCAGAATATGAAAACTGCAAAATTAATGCAAATCCTAAAGTTCCTAAGTCCTAAGCAGAGGATCCATGGTCAAAAATAGTTCGCCTGCGTGCCTATCCTCATCTCCCGAATATCCGGCAAGGCGATTGTTTCCCTTTTGTTGTCTGTCACAACGTGATCTTTTTTGTTTGTTAGTTTTATACCTGCCATTGTTTTTGTGTGTAAGAGATTTTGCTGAATAGGGAACAATGGAACAGGCCTTAGTTTCCTACTGAGCGAGACTCAGATCCTTTGTCCTCCCCTCTGTGCTGGGATTGTATTGCGTGTGCATGTGGATGGGTGTGAACATGTGATGATGTCAGCATATCTGTCACCATGCCAGAATTTGCGGTCACAAAGCCAGAGTGGGGGGCGGGGGGGCTGAGGGACGAAAATGAGAGCAGGAGAGGGTCAGTTTGGACTGTTTTGAATGTGGACAGTTAAATCACAAGATATGAAACTGAGTAACTTCTTGCTAATTCTATGTGAAGGATTACATTAGATACTGACCCATTTTCATAAGAAAAGGGAGGAGGTAAGAGTTTTAAGGAAGCAAAACAAATAGTAAGGTCTAATGTTAAACGGTGTTTTTCCATTTGGTCATTTTAAGACTGCACACAAAAATGTAAGTAATTGCCTCAGTCTTTTTTAGTTCATGTGACTGCTTTTTCAAGGAATAGCACTGTTTTTCTTGAGCATCCATTCAGTAATATTTTAACACTACAATACTAAGTTTCCAAGTGGGCTGGTTGAAGGGGAAAAGTTCCAACATCCTCAGACCAGCTGTCTTTCTTTTTTATCATCTAGCTTGTTTGTCCATTGACCTTCTTCCTCATGCTTTTGTTATTTGTCTTGGTCTTGATCTCACCTTCCCCCTCTTCCTTTCATCCCACTCTTAATTTTTTCTTTCTTTTCATTTTCTCCTCCAGAGGCCTGTCTGAATTAATCTTTCAGATGTTTCAGCCTTGCAGAGTTCCAACACTACTGTCTACACAGTAGACAGTGTAAGAATGAAAGAAAGAAGGAGAGAGAACAACAACCTCATATAATTATAAAAGTTTGTTATAAAAATGTATTTATTTATTCTCATATAATGTCATCTCCACCTTCATCTCATCCTCCTTTTGTGCCCTTTATGAAACAACAGGTGTTATCAAGGGCTCTGTGATGTTTCTTTTCGGTTTTGCCTTATCATGGGTCTTTGGTTCACTGTTTGATGTTCAGCAGATGTGTGTTTTTATCTGTTGCAGGTTTAACAGTTTCTTCTGTCTCTGCTGCGCTAGAATAGAAACGGCACTGTAGCAGCAGTCTGTAATACCAAACTAGTTTGTCTTGAATAAGCTTACTCTTATTTTTACATCTCTTAATGAAACATTGGCCACTCTTTGTTTTTATCCTTATGATAGGTGACTGCATGGAACGGGTTGAGATTTCTAAAAACACAATAGACATCCAGTGCGCCAGGATGCCTTGCATTGCTAATTGTGGTCCATTGTGCATTGCCATCTCTAGTGCCACCTATGCTTGTGCCCGAAATATCTTCTATCCCTATGCCAGAAAAGATTATTTTCAAAGAGCAGTGGTTTATCCTGTTCCTGCATCTAACCCTGCTGCTGTTTCTTACCAACATGTATTAGAAGCTCTGTCAGGAAGCACTGTTTTAACAGGCGCCCATCAAAATCTTTCACTTTCCAGAAATGTGCATAGTGTGCATTAGCTTCCATGGAGAATGCCCTAAAGTGAAAAACTAATGGACAGCTAATAGTCATGTGCTACTCTAACCTTAATGGTCCAGATATGTTTACGTAGTCAGCACAGTAAATCAGACTGGCAGAATCTAATTTTCAAGAGCTAATTTTGATAATATTTTGCATTTAGGGACCATTATATGTACTTTTATAGATAAACTACTGTTCAAAAGTTTAGGGTCGGTAAGATTTTTTAATGAATTTGAAAGAACTAATGTCCAGTCTTCAGTGTCACATGATCCTTCATAAATTCCTTCTAATTTGATGATTTATAATGTGTATAAATTAATTATTTATTCAACATTATTTCCAATGTTGAAAACAGTTGTGCTTCATAATATTTTTGTGGAAACCATGATATATTTTTTAGGATTGCTGATTAATAGAAAGTTCATAAGAACATCATCTATTTTTAAACTAATCTTGGGCATGTTAGCATTTTCGCCCCTCCAAATGTTTTAAGCTAGTTATTTATCTATTTTGATGTAGTGTGTCAGTAGGAAATATCAGTTAACCTTTAGCCTTTCCACACTTTGCTATTAATTGTAATAATACAGTGAGTTTTTTATGCACAAGGAGTCTGGAAAAGTTTAGAAATATGAACTGATATTTCCTACTGACACACTACAAAAAAATATATAAATATGAAAATAGTAGCTTGTCTAAGACATTTTTTTAAGTGATGTTAACTGCTCTAAAAATAAATCTCTAAACTAAATAGCCTGTTTTGACAGTCAAAGGCATTGAGAGAGAGATGGCTGCTGGACGGAGCGCCATCCAGTGGAGAGGATGAGGCACAGAAACAACTACAAGAGGATGAAGCCAAGACCAAACTACTGGAACAGACCATCCTCAGGTTAAGACCATTCATTTTTATTCTGACAAATGCCTAGTATACATTACTGTATATAATGTTTTATTAATTTTTTTATTAACAGACTAGAACAGGAGATTGATGAGCTTGAGAGTGGCGTGCCTTTGAATAAAGGAGATAAACTGGGAAATGACAACGTAAGACATTAAGTTTGCTCAGTATATTTTTAAGTTAAGGTTTTAATGCCAGTGATAATACTATCTTTCTGTCAACTCTCTGTTTTCTCTGCTAGGCACCTGATGGTCCACTGAAGGGTGAGTGTCAAAATACTTCACAAAATGGAATATGACAAAAATAATTGCCTTGCTTCAAACGGTTATCAGTTTGTTTACAGTTGTGGTCACTGTGTAATTTCACTGTTGTCTTGTGAAAGAGCCACGGTGTCGAGTAGAGTTCAGTGAATTTTCATATTATAGGCTTATTAATAAATACTGAATAGCAGCTCCTCCAAAATAAAAACTCCTTAACTCAATAACTGGTTATTCACATTTGGTATAAACAGTAGTGAAAGCTAAATGAGTCTCTTTTCTCTGTCCCCAGCAGTTGAGAATGGCATACAGCAGCCCAGTCCCAATGCAGATCAAAATAGCAAGAAACAAATCACAGGCATTGAGGCAAAGCTACAGTGTACCAACCCTGATGTAGCCATTGAGAATGCCAGTGCAGAGCATCCTGTCACTATGGTGTTCATGGGCTACAAGAATGTAGAAGATGAGGCCGAGACCAAGAAGGCACTGGGCATAGAGGAGACAGTCAAAGCTGAATTTGTGGTCATTGATGACGGCGAGAACAAAGGTGGAAATGAAGGGACCAAAGAGGACCAGGCCCCACCAAATGGCAGTGCCTCCAGTCCTGACAAAGCTCAGGGCGAGGCCAAGAAGGAGGAATCAAAAGAAGAGGGCAATTCAAAAGAAAAGCAGCCATGCAAGTGCTGCACAGTCATGTGAATGCCACTGCTCACCCTGAAGTTTAGACTGTGGCGGAAAACAGCCCCCCTGATCATAACACAACAATGAATAAGTATACCCTGTATACTTATATGTAACTTTTGTTGTCTAGTATGTATTTCTTTTTTTATTTCTATTAATATTTTTCTATATTTCTGTCTTGACATTTATATATCTATATATACATATATTTTCATTATGTAATGAAGTCCAGTATTTTACTTGTTGAAGATTTTAAAAATGAGGACCACAACAGACTCCACTTTAAACAACGACATAGTTAAAAGAACATCTTTGTGGCCCTCACCCTTATTTTGTTTTAAGAAAATTAAGATGAACGTCTCAAAATATGAACTTGCTATTTATCTCCCGTATACATTTGTGTTTCTAAGATATTGCTTTATTACTGAGAAGAAATGACTATATTGATATTACAATGTTATGTTTTTAATATATATTTTTAGTGCTTTACTTTGTTTTTAATATAATTAATTTCTTCTTTTTTTTGTTGCCAAATCATCTCAGACCACTGTGAACACTGGTACATAGAGTGTAGTCTACGTCCACAGTCATGCATTCTGCATTACACATCATAATCTCTGTAAATATGATCCAATTATTTATGACTGTTCATGCTATAATAGAATACATTTACTCTTCTTTTTTTCTTAAATAGGCTGCTGTTATTACACCAAGAGCCCAGTTATACCCACAGCAGTTATCTGCTTTAACAGTAAATCACGTTTTATAGTCCAAATACTATTTACAAGATAACCCATTTTAAACTCATTCTCTTTTCTACATGAAGGATAACATTGGTAGATATAAAGGTAATCAATATCCATTTTTGAAAATGTAATAACATTGCAATGCCTTATATTACATGTATGTAGTCCATATTGTTAATATGCATTCTTACTGTATGTAAAATATATCTTAATATCATTTGGAGGAAAAAAAAGCATTGTTTAAAGTTGAGGGCTTTTTGGTGTTAAATAAGTTGCTGTAAGTTGCCCTCAATTAAACAAGAGTCCAACATCCACGTTTCAATGTTCAGGCAGATTATTCAAAATAAGGAATCATTTATTAGTGTTAATTCAAGGTCTAAAACATGTTTCTCATTCCAAGACCAACAGCTTTGTAAATGTAGTTTTGTCGTCTTTATGATATTTCAATTTAATGAATTATTTCATTTCCTGTAAAACAGTATGTGTTGTGGATATCAGATAATGTCATGAGTTATAGGTGCTTTATTGATATGGCCAATGCCTGTTATGGTCCAATTGTTTAAAACTGGAACAATGACAATAAAACAAAACAAAAATATGCTTGTTTAGAATTGGTAATTCTTTAGTAATTATGTTTTTCCTCACCAGCAGTCAATGAAGTGTGGTGATGATACTGTCATAAAATACGTTTCTGTGGGGAAAAAATATCAATCCTCCAATTTCACAGACAAGGCTTAAGTGTAGTCCCAGACTAAAATGTATGTTTGAAATATCTTAATTTAAAGCAATTTGCACTGACAGATCTTAAAATATGTTAGTACCATTGTTTTGTTTCTAGATGCACATCATAATGTCTTTTTTCACGGCAAGTTTATAAAATCTACTTAAATGCCCTAAATTAACTAAGTTTGTACTTAAAAATGTATACTTAAATGCCCTACATTAAGGCCCAATCCTGGATGTGAAACCAGGTAAATAAGTTCTAATAATTACTTGTTTTAAATGTAAATACTTAAAATCTGTATCAAATTCAATTCATGATTGCATAGTATTCAACAGATATCCTTTTTTTTAAAAACACATTTCAAAGAAAATGGGCCTCAAAAAACTTTCAAATATGTAAAGGTTGCCATCTGCAGGCAGAAATCTAGTTTGGTGTGAAGCAGCATTTTGTTGGCTAAAATGATGCTACTCACTACTACTATCATGTTATATTTAGAGCTGGCATGTTGGGGGTGAGGGGGCGGAACATTGTCCCGGGCACTGTGATGAATGGGCCCTATTGTGGTCTTGTACGGTGTAGCCTACTTACTGGACCTGAAGATGGGGAGGCCCACCCATTAAACTTTTTCTCAGGCGCATAAATATTAGTGACAGTGCTGAATATATTTCCTACACAAAGATGTTAAGTGAATGACTCAATGATTAAAGGACAGTTCATACAACAACAAAAAATCACCCTTGTGTCCTTCTAAAGCAGTCATACACTTTCTGAACTTTCTTCAGCATAACAGAAAATATATTGTTGGTAACCACATGGACATTTGAGACATTTCTCAAAGCATCATCTTTTGTTCCACAGGAGAAGACAATTGTAATTTTTAGATGAACTATCTAAATCACAGTAAGCTGTGCATAGAACGACGCTAGAAATGGCCGAAGCTAATAGCCTACATGTATTTGCTTAGTGTATTTAAGTTTTTTTTGTCCTGAGTCATGTTTAGATTTTAGATTTCATAATGGCTGATATGTTTAACCACATGTAAACATCCTTAATACTTCCAAGACTACGCCTGTTCCACCCACATCTTCAGTTTCTTCAGACATCATTATAATCCTACAGTTATTAGCCTATTAAATATCTTAGGAATGCGACATGTAAAACTGTTTTTCTTTTGGACTGAACACTGAACAGTTTCGTCCTTGTCGTTGCTGATAATGGGTTCAAGCACAGTTCACTCTCCAGCTTCATTTCTCATGGTGGCAGCAAGGAAAAGTTTTCGCAAACTTTTTTTGACCGCCTTTCCAGATTGACAGCTCTTCCGTCCAATCACGCTATCCAAGAACACTCGAGGTCCCGCCTACACTCGGTGCTCCTGGGTCGATTGACTAATCAGAAAGCGACAATCCCCTCTCCGCCATTTTGTCAGGATATAAGAAATACTAGCAGGTCTACCTCCCGTCTACGACAACCTGTAGTTCTGTGTAGTGCCATGGACGGGTAAGTTGAAAACACCATTCCAAGTATGGTGCCTCTTAAAAACGTTTTTTCGTTGGATATTTGATTCGTGGTGATGGTTGAACACACCACGCGCGTTTAAAGTGTGTTAAATGACGCAAACTGAGGTGGAAACGGTGCTTTTTTTCAATTTTTTTTACTCGTCTCTGCTGCTCGCCGGAAGAAGCAAAAAGTTGAACCAAACTAACCAGCAACCTGTTGCAAGTAATCTAGTTCAGACAGCTTTGAGAAACGCAAGCAAACTTGAGCTGTGGTTTTGTTTTTAACTCAATTGGCAAGACAAAACCGTCAAATGGACCTTGTAACGTACGAACGCGGCTGCACCGCCACTATTTGGCAACCAACGTGTCTCAGTTTCCGCATTGTTGTTGGGTGGCTAGCTAATCACCTGCTAGCCTGCTAAACCGATACAAATCCAACTTTATTATAGCTTCACTCGTTTCTGTGTTCGATGCACGTAAAATATTTTTCTGTGAATACAGTACTAGAAAATTGATACACGTATAATGGCTCGATTACAGTAACTGTTTTTGATGATGACGCGTTGAATATATCAGCTGCGTTTAGTGGCACAAAAACACGATTTTTTAGTCACATCTGTTACGGATCCAAACATTTTTTTTATTAAGTGTGAACACATAAATCCGAATTGAATCCAAATTTCTCATCCGTTCTGAGCCTCTTCAGATTTATTATTTGTAGTCGGATACAAATCCTGTATCTGGACATTCGACTAACGTCTAAACGCGTGTGTCTGCTTCCCCGTTGACTTCTGAGGCGAGGGCGACACGTTTGCCCACAAACATATTTTAACGTCGTATTACAAAGCAGATTTGATTTTATTGGGTGGAAGAGTTCCACAGAAACATCAAGCAGTATAAACGTGTTTTCAACCCCTTAAAGAATCACAAAATAGCAGTATATTTCTCCGCAGTAACGTGATAACTTGGGTGTTTTTGTATTTAAACTCACAGATTCTCTCTTGTTTATTCGAATAAACAAGATTAATAGATAATTCGAAGTTTGCAATATGTAACTCTTTATTTACTTGTATGAAAGTATAATATAGTTTTGAACTGCAAATGCTTATTGTAAAATTGTGCATTATATCCACAAGAAATATTTCTCCTAAAAATTAACTGTCATTTATACTCGCTATGTTCCTTAAGACTTTATTTCATTCATTTCTAGTAGAATAGAAACTGGTGTTTTTAGGCAGAATGATGATCCTGTGAAAGTGAATGGTCACCCAGAGCTGTCATTCAGCCTAATCTCCTGGAGAAATTTAAACTTCTCCTGGAGAAGTTTAAAACTTGATAGTAAATAAATTATCGCATTTTGACTCCTGTGCTTTTGTCTTCTCCAGCCGGTTAGAGACTGATCTGTATCCTCTGGGATCCAGTTACGTCACTGAAATAGAGTAAGTTTTGCATCTCTTTGCATTATGTAAACGTGAACTGGTTTACAGCGCTATCACCTCCATCTACCCAAGCAACTAAAGATAAGTTCTCAGGAGACGTGTGAAACACATTGATACCTTTGATTAGAATGAGAGTGGCAGGACAGGCCTGCTTAGTTTTTTTTTTTTTTGCTTTTATGTCAGATTGCATCATAGAGTTGTGTATGTGCACACAAATTGCAACTCTTGTTTTGTACAACAGCCATCTGTTGTTCTTGCTGTTCCCGTCCGTATTCTGTCTTTACCTAATGTCAATTTAATGTATTCGCTTTGTTTTTTTTTGTACCAATCAGAAATTATACTTTCTGTACACCTACTGTTCTCTAGCCCTGTTCACACAGAATTACTAAATCATTAGAGGATGCCAAGTCACTGCATCCAACTGTATTTGGCAACGGGCCGCTTGTCTGCACTCACATTGGTAGTTGCTGCGTTGTTACTGCTTATTTGCGTGAACTTGATCTCTTGATAGACATCAATGATTTTCAGTTAGATTTTGTTGGCAGCGCACAGTGACTTGGTGAAATGCACATGAAATGAAGAATTTTGATAATTCTCCCTATGATTTCTAATTGCTTGTTATACATGTTTTGTTTTACTTAAATAAGTCATAACTTAATCTTCCTGTGAAATGAGACTTCTTTCTGATGATAATATCTGGATTCCTCTGCTCATGTAGTTTATTTTATTGACTGAGCTCTTTTAGTTCTGGCTCTATCCAATCAACAATTGATGGGTAGAACCAACTCTACATCCTACGTTGTTTCTTTTATTTTTTTCCCTCACAAGAACAGATCCGTCCCTACTTTCGTTACATAGCAAACATGCTTGCAAGTATTTCATAGCCCTATCTGTTGCTGAATTCCCATCAAATGTGATTTCTGTTTTTTGTTTGTTTGCAGCAGTGTCCATGATATAACAGTTGGCACAAAGGTATGTCTTTTTTCTCTCTTTTTTCCCCCCCCTACTATAACTCTTTACAAAAGTGAATGTTTGATTTGCAAATGTGTGAAGTTGGTTTCCCTGTTTGAGGAATGTGGGTGTTGAATGACGATACTAGTTTTGGTTGTATATCTGGTTTTAGCGTTCCTCCTTCCTTTCTTCTAAATTGCTGAGGTGGAGAGAACGGCTCTAAATTGCTAAGTCTTAAATTCTTGTTGCATCTGATCCTGCAACTGTAATTATTCTGGTCAAAGGGCAACTGTTTAAACAACCACTGTGATAAGTGACCCAAGGGTGACCGAAGTAACTTGCTTTAAGATCTCTGTAGGCAGTTCAGAAATGGTGACCAGGAGCATTTGGTTTCTATGATTTTTTTTTTTTTTTATGCCATTTACTATTTTGAAAGTCACTCCATATAGTTATTTATTTACAATATTGATCTCTTCACACTTTCAATGTTTGTACATCAAGACTACCTGGTGTTGTTTCCTATAATGTCTCTTACACATGTGACGAGTAGAGATGTAGTTTGAGTGTGAGCATTAATTACTGAGCTGGAATGTTGTGTTTGCATTCCTGATCCCCCTTATTCAACACCGACTGTGCTCTCACTCAGGAGGCTTGCACTTTATCACTGGATGTAAACATGTTGGCACCTGCAAGTCTTGAAGCTCCTAGAGACCAATGTAGGAGTTGTGGTTCTCTTTTTCTTCTCTCTCTCTTCTCCCTTAAGCAAGCAGTCAAGCTGCAACTCCGCACAGTTAAAAATAGAGGAAGGAAATGCTGGAGTTGGGTGGATGTCTCGCCTGAAAACAATGCATGGTTCAACTAGAGAAGGCTTCCTGTCATAACTGTTTTGTTAAAGTTGTTGAAACCTGACTCCTGCAGGATTTAGCTCAGAGGAATGTGGTGTGGCTCTTTTTGAGGAAATGCGATGCCATGCAAACACAAGCTATTTTTCCCTTTGTGTGTAATGCTACTGAGTGTTTATTGCTGTAGGCTGCTTGAGTCTTTGAGCTGTATTTAAGGTAAACTTTATCCAGGGTGTGGTCAAGTGCCCTTGAGGCTGTTTGTACTAGACCGTGGGGGGCGGGAATCAGCCGAAGGGCCAGGCGTTCAGCTTTGTTAGCAATACTTTCTTTTGAGCTGGAACAGAACACGCTTTGTGGTAATTGAGTGTAAAGGCTTTGGCTTATCCAGCGCATGTGACCACTTCAGCAGAGACTTGCCATTTGAAGTGGTTTATTAAGAGAGTGATGCTGAATGATTTGCTCATTGCTCCATTGGCCAGCCAAGTGGCTCCAGCTTGGCCTTGAGTGAGAGACTTTGTGTTAGTGTTATGGTAGGACACAGCTGCCTCTGTTTGCATTTCTTTTTCTTTTGTTCTGCTACTACCAGCTGTAAACCGTCATGATCTCTTGGTCCAGGCATCAGTGCACAAGAAGAATTGTAGTTAATTTTTATCATTTTAGAAATGTCAATTGCATCAGTTAAAAAAATGGAACCAGGCTATGGTTTGGCTCATTTTAATCGGTCACATAACTTTCTATAATAGTATGTCAGATGACTGTTTTATGTGACCTTTTTGTCGTTAATGTACTGAAATTTTTGATTCCCGTCTTGTCACAGTGTTTAGGGTCTTCTGTTTTGAGCATCCTATTTTATAGACTTTGTAAATGTATCCTGCATAATGAACAACTTCTCCTTACAGAGGGGATCTGACGAACTCTTTTCCTCCTGCATATCTAACGGACCTTATATAATGAGCTCTGGGGCAGGTAGGCATTTATTGTTTTTATGCACTATTGTTCAAGAGTTTGGAGCAGTACTGTGTGTGTGTAAAAGTGTTAATGTTTTGAGCTCTCTAGTCTAAGAGTCCTGGAAAAGACAGTTTGGCACTGTTTGACAACTGTTTTTTAGCAAAAATCAACATATTAAAACAATTTATTTTATAAAGGATATTATAGTCTGTTTTTTATTATGTTTGCCATGGTGCATCCAAGTTTACTTAAATCTCTGCTTTTTATAAAGTTGAAAGATGTAAACCATATTATAGCCCAACTCTAATCTGCTCTTATGCAGCTATAAGGCATGAAAATACTGTTATTAAAAATAAAATAAAAGCAATAAGAAATTTATCAAGAGGCTTTTCAAAGACATTAAACCACAACTTACTGACTTCAAACCTTTGAAGGCTAATGTGTATGTTTTTGGGTTGCGTATGAAACAAAATTTGAGATGCATTCTATTTGTCAGCAAATGGCAACGACAGCAAGAAGTTCAAAGGGGAGATCAGGAGCCCTGGCATTCCTTCAAGAGTCATACACGTACGCAAGCTACCAAATGACATAAATGAAGCAGAAGTCATATCTTTGGGGCTTCCCTTTGGGAAAGTGACCAATCTTCTGATGCTAAAAGGAAAGAACCAGGTAAAGACCACTGCTGCCTTTCATGTCCCTCAAAATATAATTACCCTGCTTTGAATGTACATCATTGTGAAATGTCTTATTGTGGTGTTTCCTTACAGGCCTTCCTGGAGATGAACAATGAGGAATCTGCACAGACCATGGTCAACTACTACTCCTCCGTCACCCCTGTCATCCGCAATCACCCAATCTTCATGCAATATTCCAATCACAAGGAGCTGAAGACTGATAACTCACCCAACCAAGTTGTTAGTACTAATTGCATCCCATTAGGCATTTAATCAAGGGTATCTACTCTATATAAATAACACTTTCAAGAATGATAATGCATACTTGTGCCTCTGCCCCCTCCATTCCCATAGAGAGCACAGGCAGCACTGCAGGCGGTGAATGCGGTCCAGACAGGAAACATGTCCTTGAGCGCTATTGATGGAGCAGGCATGGGGAGCCAGAGCCCTGTGCTGAGGGTTATCGTTGAAAACCTCTTCTACCCAGTTACTCTAGATGTCCTTCACCAGGTATTGACTGTCCTTCAAACCAAATTGAAAGATGCATTTATTATCCTTTTAGTACTGCTATCATTATTCTTATTGCATTACTTATTTTCCCACCATCACAGATCTTTTCAAAGTTTGGCACCGTTTTGAAGATCATAACCTTTACCAAAAACAACCAGTTCCAAGCACTGGTCCAGTACTCGGATGGAATGACTGCACAGCATTCAAAGCTGGTGGGTGGCATAGTGGATCAATACATTTGTGGATGAATGGATGGCTAAATCCCTTCTTAACCCTGTAATCATTTGGCTTAACATTCAACAGTCTTTGGATGGACAGAACATCTACAATGCCTGCTGTACTCTTCGCATCAGTTTCTCTAAGCTCACCAGCCTGAATGTTAAGTACAACAACGATAAGAGCAGAGACTACACTCGTCCTGACCTACCTACAGGAGACAGTCATTCCTCCCTCGATGCACAGACAATGGCTGCAGCTGCCTTGTGTAAAAACTTGATCTTTTTTTTATGTTTTATTGCTGTGTAATAAATGGTGTTTTTTAGCATGCATAAAAAAACAAACTGATTTCCCCCCCCCCCCCACAGCTGCTCCTGGTATAATTTCTGCATCGCCATATGCTGGGGCTCATGGTTTCCCTCCAACATTTACCATTCAGCAGGCAGCAGGTCAGTCATAATCCTCATATCTCTCTGTGGGTCGTGTGAGCAGTTTCCCAGTGTGCCATACTGTGTACTAATGTCTGTGTCTATCTCAGGTTTGTCTCTGCAGGGCATGCCTGCTGGGGCTCTTGCATCGCTCGGTATCCCTGGTGCTGCTGCAGCCGCTGCTGCTGCTGCTGGACGCCTGAGTTTTTCCAGTCTCACTGGGGGAGGAAACAGTGTCCTCTTAGTCAGCAACCTTAACCCTGAGGTTAGTGCCTTTTTTATGGTTTAGATTCACTTAGCCTTTAGTTCATTAGCCTATGGTTCTTGTTTCAACAAGGCAGACTTTATTTCGGTTGAGTCTCATTTTACTAATGTACAAACATGCATGTCAACCGTTTCTTAATATTTGTTGATTCTTGTCTAAAGTCATCTTAAACATTTCATTTCTAGTATTCCTTTTAGAGCTATAAATATATATATTGTCTCTCTTTCCTGTATTTCATTGTTAATCTCTCCTTTCTTTTTTTTATTGCCTCTAGTGTTCCTATAGTGAAAAGCATTTTAATTTAGAAAGTTCTGCTGACTGGAACACCTCAATTTTTTCTTTGTGTATACTGACCTTGTTTTTTACTTCCTTTTTCTTGTTTCTCTCCCTCCCCCATTCCCCTTCCCCCTTTTATTATTTTAATACTTTGACCTGGAATCTTTTGCCGACGCACTGCACCACCTTTTCTTTTGTTTTTTTGTAATATTTTAAACTCTCTACATACCCAAACAATACAATTCCTGATTCAAACCAATACTGGATGCATACATTGTTTTTCTACTGTCCAACCAACATCCCCAACCCACCACCACTACATTGTCGGATATCCTCCTTTACTTCTACCCTTCCCCCACCTTTCCATCATGAACAATATCACCCACCTTCATGATCCTACCACCGTTTTTCGCCATTCCTGTGGAACTGCCTCGCTGTGGACATGTTCAACCTCCACTGTCCTGCCTCCGATCTTTTCCTGTCCCTTCCTCCCTACGCTGCCTTCCTCTGCTGTCTTAAGAGCGTTACGCCCCAATGCCTCTTTATTCTTTTCGGTATGTTATCATTGGCATCTCCTTTGTTATTACCTTTTTGTTTGTTTCATATTTTAACTTCATCTAAGATGTGTATTTTGGTTTTGTATATGTGATGCATGGGTTTTAAAGTAAATAGCTGTCAGCTGCAGCTTTTTTGGATCATTCATTTGGCAGATGCTGAATATCTATTGCAAATGGCTAAATCGTTAAATATTATGGTCCTATCAGTTTTGTTTAGTCTGATCTTAGCCACTTATGATTTGCCAGTCAATTTGATTCTTGGACGTTAAAGTGCAAATTTCCCTCAGTCCTAGAAGTAATATTAAATCAATCTAGATTGAGTAAATCTTTCCAAAACATTGTGGTTGTTATGAAATAATTATAAATGTAGAAAGCCAGATCCAGTAGTGAGTCACAATAGAAATGGCTATAAAATTACCTCCAGTGTAAAGATATTTAATTGAAACAACATTCTGAGTGTTTGGTTCAGAGAATAGTAATCAATTGTCCTTTCATACAGTAGTCGTATCCTCATGTTGTTACCGTTATCTTTTGGTAGGTGTGTATGGGGATGTCATGAGAGTAAAGATCCTATTCAACAAGAAGGAGAATGCATTGGTGCAGATGTCTGATGGAACCCAAGCTCAGCTAGGTATTTATAACGGTCTTAAACTTTTTAGTAACCTTTCTTAGAAGCAACACCAACCTCTCTTGTCCTTTTTAGCCATGAGCCACATGAACGGACAGAAACTGTATGGCAAGGCTTTGCGGGTCACTCTTTCCAAACACACCACAGTACAGCTGCCACGTGAAGGCCATGAGGATCAGGGGCTCACCAAGGACTACAGCAACTCTCCTCTTCACCGTTTCAAAAAGCCAGGCTCCAAGAACTACTCCAACATCTTCCCTCCTTCCTCTACTCTCCATCTCTCCAACATCCCGTGAGTCCTCCAATCTAACACCCGTCTGTTTGGCTTATTTGTCTCTGCTTTATTGATATTGAACAATGGTATTCTCTTCTCAGCCCTTCTGTCACTGAGGATGATCTCAGAGGCTTGTTTCTAAGTTCAGGAGCTGTGGTTAAGGCCTTCAAGTTTTTCCAGTAAGACATTTTACAGATTTCATTTATACAGATTGTCACAGTATTTCCTGGAAGTCTTAAAACATTGTTAATCCTTTCAGGAAAGACCGTAAAATGGCTCTCATCCAATTGGGCTCTGTGGAGGAAGCAATCGAGTCTCTGATCAAATTTCACAATCACGACCTGGGAGAGAACCATCACCTCAGAGTGTCCTTCTCCAAGTCTACCATCTGATAGAAGTGGTTTTGTTTTAAAGAGGTTGAAAGGACTCACTTTAGACCAAACTTTAAGCCTTCCTCAATTTATCACTGTGGACAAATGTTCCACAACACACACTTCGTCATTCCTTTTTAATTATATCTATATTCACAAATGTATGTCTATTTGTAATTCCACTTTAAACCAGAGGAAGTCTTCAACCCAATGTGACTTGGGTTTCAATAGTACGTTTTCTCAGACGGTTTCTTTCATGATTTGGTTAATCGTTGGCACACATCGGTTTTGGATCATAGATGCTGCATAGTTTACACTTGTGCCTCTGCGGAAAGCCGCACACCTTTCAGGTTGCACACGCAAAGCCTTGTTCTGCTTGTGCCTGTAAGCTTTTTGAACCTACTTCCTATTTACTTTTTGGGGGAGAAAAAACAATTGTGCCTTACATGGTGCTTCAAGTATACCTTCTTAATGGCCTTAGTGATATTTTGATGTTTTTGGCTTCTTTGCAGGAACCATTAACCTCAAACTTGTTCCCTGGTGGTCTCCATTTAAATTTGACCAGTGAAAAGACCATGTTTTTCTGTAAAAGGCAGCAGTTACTTTATTAACAGGCTTTGGTTTAAATTTGACTGTCACAGCTTATTTTGCATATAGCAGTTCTGAATGTGGATCTGTTCCTTATCTACCGTATGTAAGGTATTCTATTATCTATAGTTTCAGTCCTTCTATTTTAGTCATGCACACTTCTATACTGTAAACTGTTTGGGCATTGACCCATTTCGTTCTGTGCCTAGACTGTTATATTCTCAGTTTAGTTGTGGGGGGGACACTTCATGTCCCTGTTTTTACCCCCATTGCCTTGCTTATGAGTTTCTATTATGAAACTGCTTGGAACCAAACGAGAGTTCGTCAGTTTGATTATGCTGCTTGTGGCAAAATAAGTCCGATTTGTTTTTCTGTTTTCTAGTTCACAAGTGTTTTAATTAACATGTAAATTGGGACTGGGGTGGTTGGGGGGCATTTCTTACTTCACTTGCCTTTTATGTTCTAGAAAATTTAGCATTACAGAGTCTTAAGTTCCTTTTGTAATACTTGTGAACCAAGACACCTGTGACAAGACATCAGACTGTTTTTGGAACATCTGTGGTGTTGGTGGGTGGGGGGGGGGGGTGATATGTTAAGGCCACGGTCTTTCCAACACATCCATATTGTGTTTGTGGCATAAGTGTTGATGCTCAGACATTCCCTTTTACCTTAGAGCATTTACTTGTACTATGGGAGCAGTCTTTCATTTTCCCTTACTTTTTTTTCTTTATAAATATCCTTTGCAATTTAGCAGAATATTCGTATGGGTGCGTATTTTTCTTCTTGAAAGAGTAGCATGATGGACCAAAGCATCTTCCTTGTACTGCCAGACAGTTTTTGATATGTCTTATTGACGTGTATCTTACTGTGCAGCAATATTCTGTTTTTCCTTTTTGACTGCTTTATCAGTGGGCCGAGGTGAAAAGGTTTAGAGCCCTTATCTATATATTGCCTTTTGTTTACAAGAAGCAACACAAATTAGACAAGACTGTGGGCTTTTTTTGGCCTAAAGCATTGATCAAATCGTTATTTCTGTTTTCAGAGAACAGAACCAAACAAAAGTCTTAAAGTAGTGACAGAGCACCTTTCTATTGCGTATATAATTATACTTCTTTTTCCCATTATAGATGTACTGTTGAGAAATGGAGTGGGTGAGGGCTACTGTGTGTGTATATATTTTTTTGTTTTGTACAAGTAATTGAAAATCAGCATCATTTCTGTGTCAAACATGTATATTTTGATATGATAATAGCAGACATTCAGCTCATTGTAGAGCCTTCCTTTTTTTAAATCACACATTAAAGAGATTCCAACACGTGTCTGAACATGTAATTGCCCTCTTGATAGCATAATCTTCTTTTGATATAGATGCTCATACTTTTCTGTCTTCAATAAATCTTTCTGTTTCTTGCTTTCATCTCTTCTTTTTGTCTTTTTAATAATTTCTGATATTAAATGTATTAGTCTTTTCACATTCTACATCTGTTTGCTTAGCAAGTCATGTGGTTAACTATCTCTCTTTCTGAGCCTTCCTACATTTGGCAGATCTCTAATGATTCACTGGTTTCACTAACTTGTTTCTTACCATCTGTTTACTGTCAGGGGATATAGCATGAGAAATCAATTAATCTACTTTAATTTTGGTGTGAAACTACTTATTCTTGGAGCTGCTCCATGAGGCTAAATTAAAACTTTTTCATTTTTGGAATTGTGATATTCAAAACTAGGTTGTGTATGAAATTATCTGGGGATGCCATCTGGAATGAAATATAATAGACATTCCTCCTAGACCCCATAAGATACTGCTTTCCTAAAGTAAGCAACTTTACTCAGCCATTAAAAGTAGAAATTGTCTCTATATATCTTATTAAAATATACCGATTTTCCATAAAGCGCTAGTCATATGCAAATGTACTTTTAAAGTAAAAAGTTTACCGACAGCTCACGAGCTAGGTTTGCATTTTTCTTATGCAGTACGTGTCTGAAAAGTCTCACGGCTGAATAATTTATTCTGCTTGTACAGCAGGTGGCGCTCTAGCGTAAGATCCAAAAGTGGGTCATTGCTACATTTTGGAACCGTTTGGACATTGATGTTTGTGGAAAATAAATTTGTCTTTGTTTTTTATGAAGGAATAAGGAATTTAAGTCATATATCAAGCTCAATGATTTATAAATTGCAACCCAGTTATTTAAAAATAATAATTTTGGAGGGTTATGGCATTAAAAAGTTTAGCCAACATGTAATGTTGAAGTCACATAATTATATCCACAAGACTTGCATTCTGTCTCTCTTTAGCATTGTTTTTGTACAGCATTCTAATTTTCTTTGCAGATCTTTTGCTTTTTTTGCTTCAGTCTCTCCCCCATTCTCTCACTTTTCAAAAGTATTTCCTCTTCTCTGAGTCAGAATCATTGGTATGCCTCTCCTGCACATCCTTGCAATCAAAAAGATAAACATAAAATATGGAAATGTATTTCATATCCAAATAAATAAATTCAGAACCAAAATCCAGATGCATCCCGTTAGCATCACTGAGGCGTCAGGCCTAGGAACAGACTGGGGGCGTTGAGCGGGGGTAAAATTACTCAACTTCATAGCTTATAAACAATATAGCTGATATTTGATGACCATTTACATTTTTTAAAACCATAACATTTACTGGGGACTTAAAAGGTACACAATCATATACGTTCTGGTGTGTTCACAGAATTGAGAGGCGATAGGCAAACCTTTTTTCATGTCTCAGAGGATTGCTTTATTGGATCAGGTGAAGCGGCTCCTATAAAGATGAGGCAAGGCTGAGAAAGTTAGCAGACTGCTTTTCAAATATTAAAAAAAGTGCCTCAACTGCTATTTACCGCTTGACATTTCAGAAAATTAGTAGGGGAAATATAAGCAAGAGAAATGGAATCTTTTCAACATTTAAAATTGAAACCAGCTGGAACTTAATTCTCTCTGCAGACTTTCAAGGGCACCAAAAACAGATGAAAATGTCCAACATAAATGGGCATTTCTTAAGTTGCTTTTATTAAATAATCTATAGTTAACGAAGTCAATTGTTTAATTTAATCTATTAACATTCCTGTTTTTTGTTTAGAAGTTTTAAATCAAAATGTTCTAGTCTAAATGACCATTGTTTTGGGCAATGTTTGATAACAACGAATGTAAAGAGAGTGGGGAATTATTTGATGAAAGAAAAACGATCCTAAAATTCGTAAGAAAACGCATAAGACAAAGTAAATGTCAGAGGTGAGTTTGAAGAGAGCTCGTGCAGGCCCCGCCCCCTCCTGAAGGTACACCGCTGATCATAACTGTCGCGCGCATCAGATTCAAGATGAACCGATGAATTATGAAGAAGTGCGCGAGTCCGCTACATTAGAAAGCTTGCGCGATTTACTTGATCGAAGCTAAACGCAGGTCAGATCCGAAAAGCTGATCCAAAGTGCGAGCAAATGCGGAGATGCTTAAGCCCACAATGGGGCAAAATTGCCTTTGTTCCTCCAGGACCGAGAGGACTCGTGCGGTCGGCTTGAGATGTGCGTAGGATCGCTGCTTTTCATCCGGAGCGAGCTAGAAACAACACCGTCAACGACCAGCACGTAACTTGCGCGAAAAAGATGGAGCGCTGAAGAAACGCGAAGCAGCAAGCCGTGAGTTACAGACTGGGATGTGTTTCGTGTGTGCTTCTCGTGCAGACCGCATGGGGTAGAGGTATCTGGAAGTTGCTGCGCTGCAAACTGGGAGCATCACTGTAAGAAGCTCGAGACTCGCATTACACTGTCCCGCGTTCAGATGATGGACGGATTTCTGACAGAGCGATAGAAAAGGACCGAGGACCACATCGGAGCCCTCTCGCAGCATTAGAAACGATTGTAATGGATTTCCCCCAAAAAGCATCAACTGTGTGTCGTTTATGAAGTAACGCACAGAAAGTGGGGCTGCTCTTTCTGTCTGAAGGAATGAAAATCGCTCTGGAGGATAAGCCTAGTTATGATGTTCAAAACCGCGTATATACATTCACTCAAGCAAGCGGGTATTTGAAAATTTGTGTGTGAAGTAAGCCGCCGAGAATCTTCATTTGGAGGTAAAGACTAGCATAACAACTCAAATGGAGTTGCCACTGGTGGTTTTTACGGTAGTGTGTTGGGTCTCCGTATGGTCGGACGACAGGATCATCTCAGACAGACATGCGGTCTACTGGAACAGTTCAAACTCCAGGTGAGTGCACGATATGGCAAGCTGTTTTCATATCTAGTGCTGTACTATATCAGCGCACCATTCGTTTACATTACCTGTATTTATTCATTTGCTAAAAAACAAAAACAAACATTGAATTCAAATGTGTATGTGTCACACCTAATCATTTCCGATTATTCCAGTTGATACCTCTTTTACTTATACTAGTAAATAGAAAAATATGTAAATATTTCTCACCTGCTCTAATGTGCATTTTTTATTTGTTATATGTAATGACTAGTCAGAGTGGTTGCTACTTTAAAATCTTACTCGCAAAAAATAAATAAATTATCAGTAAGGGAATACATACTAGCAGGGAAACTGCTACAATAGATAAGTATTTAAATAGTTAGTGTCTAACCAGTAGAATAAGAAAATAACTATTCTAGTTGTAGTGTTGGTCTATAACTAGAATAAAAAAAAAAATTAGTAATTGACCCTTTTTACTTTTCCGGGTTTCTCAGATGCGGAAGTTGTCATTGTTGGTTACATTTCTATAGCGGTGAATGAGTGGCTTTATTAAATATTTATTTTTTTGTATTTCCATTTGTTCATATAGCAACATAAATATAGCAAACGTGGCACAGCAGCGTTTTCCCAACTTTCAAAAAGAGTAAAAAACAACAACAAAGATTTGATAAAGACAGGCAGAAGAGAGCCATTTACGAACCGTTAAAATGCATCATCACAGTCTGTGAAAAGGGTTCATTAGTAAACTCAAAGGTTGACTTTGAATAGTAAATTTTTTTCTATCCATTGGCATACTTTGCAATTTATTACAAGTACTATTGGAATACTGACTAGTTTCAAATCTATTAAATAAGATCTATAGTATCTATTAAATAAGCACTAGCAACTGACTGATTAGGTTCTAGTTACCAGTGAACCTAGGTTCTAGTTACCAGCTGGTCATTAAAATAAGTACAACTTTGTTTTAAGAAATAAATGTTAAAATGGCCTGCCATACTCTGTTCAACCCCTGGCCCAGGAATCATTACTACTATAAGGCACAGATGATGGAGATGGGCTTTTCTTGTCTTTGCAAAGTATTAATTTTGAATGTGTAAGTAAAAGAAATTGTGTGGATTGTAGAATTTGCTTCATCCATGTAATATTTGTGACTAAGTATGAGTTTAACACTGCTTATACTCTTGAAAATTACTCTGGGTTGAAGGAAAAATGCAAGTAGGGATCATATAATATTTGGCAGGATTTACCCATTACTGCTGATGCTGTCAGAGGCACTGTATCATTTTCGAAATGAATAATGACAGAATACCACAACTTGTTAAATCTATATGATGTGGAGATGCACATTATTATCATGATGAATTTTTGTCCATCAAGAGAGCAGCTACCGCAGACGCTTTCACAGGTTGACAGGTTTTGAAATCATAAGTTCCGTGTGAAGTTCCTTGACATTGCTCATTCCTCCTCATTTCAAGGGTATCTGTGAGCAGGGTTCTCTTGCCGACTTGGAGGGTTTGCTCAGGGGATGTCAGCCTAATGGCTTTTGACATGCAGCTCCTCAGGTAGAGCTTGGCTAGATAAATAAACACGGCGAAGGTGCTCTCACGGCTGAATTAACAAAGTTAAGAGTGGCTGTGTTGCAGTACATCAGTAGTCTGCCGAGGTTTAAAATATTAAAGAGGCTCAGAGGAAGATTTCTTCTTGAGCTGGGTACATGCTCTTCCACCTCAATGAAATGTAGGGCTGGATTTGAATTTTTTGCATTGAATAAGCCACTCTTATGCATTCAATCTTCATTAATCCTTATTTAGCAGGATACTTTACCTTTTTCCACTCTTACGGGAATAAATGTGCGGTCTAAAATCCATTTCCTGTGTATAATTTTCCTTTTACGCTCTTAAAAAGAAAGGTTCCAAAAAGGCTTTTTTTGCTGCATGCCATAGAAGAACCATTTTTGGTTCCCTAAAACCTTTTAGGTAACAGTTCTTAAAAACTATTTTCCCCCTTGTTGTGAAAGAATCCAAATTTTTTTTTTTCGCTATAAAGAGCCTTTTGTGGAATGGAAAGGTTTCGTGGATGTGGAAGGTTATTCATGGATGCCATTAAAGGAAGAACTGAAAGAAAAATGCTTTTCTTAGCTGTAGCCTGTAACCCTGTTGGTGATCACAAAGAACATGTTTTTCTGTTATTTTCCAGCTACTCTATCAAAAAGAACCGCATTCGCGCCCCACCAAGGGATTGTACGAGAAACAATCCCCCCAAAAAATCTCAGGGGTCAGCTTTACTTTTCAGCCCTTCCTGACCTCCCTTCTAGTCCTCTTGCAGTATTGTAGTCACAATCGAGGTGAGACTATTGTAGGGCAATTCACCTTGAACATTAAAAGCTTGCCATGAGTCATATTTTCTCTCTCTTTAAGCTCCCTGTCAGAGGTTTTCTATTGAAGCCCACACTGAAAAGAAGATGGACATCCCCTCAATGCCAATATGGTTGGCCTCTTGGGGGTCCAGATGAAAAAAAAGGAAGATGCCCAGCTCTGTAACCCAAGAGGATGGACTAATCTAATCCTGTGGTTTATCCTTCAAAAGGCCCTCTCTTCTTGAAAGCTTTGAGGTTCTTAACAGAAGTCCCGGCTCATAGCCCCTCGCTCAAGTTGTGCTGCGGTTGGCTGGGGACAGCAGCTCAGTGCTGGATGTTGTCTCTGCCTTTGCAAAGGAAAGAAGAAAAAAGAAAACAAGTGGAGCCGAGGAATCCAGTGCTCACAGTGATTCATAGATGGCTGCTGTCATTATTCCCTTGACAGCTCACACTGGTTTTTTTCTGAGACACTCTGCGGCTGCCTTTTGGGGCCTGCAGTAGTGCTCTCGGTTGAAGTCCTGGCACAGCAAAGCGACTGACGGTTATTTGCATGCAGGTTCATCTCTAAATTGTTACCATTATGGAAACAATGAATATGTGAAAAGGTCTTGATGGAAGCCGCGAATGGCCCCGGCTCGGAGAAAGACTATGAATATCTTAAAGTAATTGCCTGTGCAACATACAATGCGTAGATTAGTCCAGTTTACAAGTCATTATATCGGCTTATTATTATTCGTGATTGAATTTAATTAAATATAACCTCTCGTCTGATTGTTTGCTGTTAGATGGAGTTGCACAACCATGTCTAATGATTTTGACGATCCACAGCTGTGTTGATGATGTAACCGCTTTGAAATACCCGTCTTTGGGGCTCAGATTTAGATACGATACTCTTCAGTTGGTCTAGTTGTTTAGATTTGCTTTTAAATTCCCTCATTTTTAGGTGGTTTTTAATTTTTTTAAAATGCAACTCATGCTCATTTGAGATGGCACTCGGATGCTCAGATGCGTATCAAATTTCCTCTTGTCAGACAAAGCAGGTAGATCACAAGTAGCTGTTCGCACGGTAAAGAGTTTGATGCTCATGTTCTGATTTGTCATTCCTGTCTATTTCAAGTTCGCAACCTTTGCGGCTAAAAATGTATTTTCAAGATGTTTTTACCCAGCTGTTTCTACAGAGACGGTCTCGATATGAGGCCACCGTGCTGAAATCTTTCACCAGATGAATTACGTTTTCAAAACAGCACGATCCTTTCAGGAAACGGGAGGCTTTTTGAAAACTGGAATGGTCATTAGTTGCGTTTTATTCTTTCTCTGTTTGAATGTCTCGTTCTGATTTTACTGCGCTCTCCAGGTGCTTCACCAGTGACTCATTGTCATATGGGAATATGTCTTGAAATATGTAGGTTCACTGGTTAAAGATTCATCCCCTTTGGTTTTATCATTTGGTTGCAGTGCGACAGAGTGATCCGTTCCACCTTTTAGTTTGAGCCCTGATTATTCTGTCATTTTCATCCAGAATAAAAGTGTTTTAGTGTCAATTCCTTTTAGACCCTAATTATATATCTCAGTATCTGTTGTGTATTAATGTAGTTTGATGGTTTACCCAAGGCTTAAGCATTTCAGCATGTGGAGCAACTGTGAATGTTTATCTGAGGAAAACAGAATAAATCATGTACTTTGAGATAGACATGGTCTAAATCATACTATTACATAAAAGCGATGCTCTTAAACGTTTAAAAATAGCACAAGGTGCCGTTTTAACCCTGGGGCTACAGTAAGACCTGTGGCAAGCCACTACATTAATCTGTGTTTTTCCACTTTCCACGAGCAATCTAAGAGGGGGAAAAGACTGTTCTTTTTCCAGTAAACTTTCATAAATCTTTCTATTTAAATACATAGCTAGGGTTGTGGATGTTGCTTTTGCTGTATATCTTGCTTTCAATGCTTGCACAGTATGCTGTGTCTGTCTTGGGGATTCAACTCAAGGAATTTTTCAAGCTGTCGGAGCACTTGCAGCGCTGTGTAACAGAAGCTCGGCATTGTTTTAGGGTGTGCAGTTTCAGACCTGACACATGCTTGTTCAGCAGTCATTGAATAGACCAACTGAATGGGAAAATCAGATTGTAGGATTCCTGTGCTGATGGAATGAGATTTCTTCTTTAGTTAATTATCACTTCTTTTATAAAGCTTTTGAACCTCACACAACAAAAAGGTCCATGCACAATTACACATGAATTTGCAACAGTGTGTATATTAATAATATTTTGTAATGTTTTGTCAAGTATTGAATTCTTACGTAAACGTAAAAATTATTGGAAAATATTAAATAAAAAAGGATATCATAATTTATGCATCACCAGTATGTAGGGTTGGGTATCTGTTACTTGAATGGTAGCGATTCTTATTCCAAATTAGCTTATTAATTGCTAGTTTGGATTCTAATAAGATAAAAATCAAACACTGTAATAGCTGAATACCGAATATTTACACAAGGAACTTTGCTTATGGTTTAAAAATGCCATTGCAAAAACAACTGACTAATATACATTTAATGCATTATTAAAAAGTAAACAGTGCACATTAGATGAAAACATACTTTTGCAGTAGCACAAATAAATACAACTGAACAAAGATACAAATGAAATAAACAGGGTTTTGAGATTTTCAGGTAGGTCTAGTATTCAGGTACAGAAACTAATCAAATGTAAAATAACTGCACTTTATAAAAAGGTTATACATTACAAATGTTTTTAGAAAAGTTATTCAGCCAAGATCAGTGAGTAAACTCTCTTTGTTTTTTGGTTAAAGTTAATTAAACAGAGGGCAGCAGGATTATTAGGCTGCTGTCACTTTAAGAATGAACGCATGGATCCAATATACTTTTATACTTGTTTTCTTCCTCATCTGTTTATGCTCACTTAAGACAATTTATTATTGCTATTCATCTTCCAAATTCAACCTTGCCAGCCGTTTCTATATGCAATAATATTAAACCATTTGACGCAGTTTTTCTATTCGTAGTCCAGTAGATGGAGATGGAAAATACACATTTTTATTTTTATTTTTACTACTAAGGATTAGAAAAAGAAAATATTTGAGGTAAAAATATTAAAAACTAACTCCGTAACTTCCTACTTTTCACAGAGGTGTGCTGTCATTTCTCCCTAAAACCCAAACTTAACATCAGAATCAGCACAATCAGTGACTGTTGTGTACAGTCTCTACTGTTGTTAAACTGCAAGACAATAAAAAGAGCTGTTAAAAGGACAATAATCCGTGCAAGAGATGCTGTTTCCAACTTCATGGCTTTCTGTGTGTGCCCTCTGAAACGGACCAAAACTAGATAAGCTAATTATTTAGGCTTTGTGTGTGCATCTAAATGACTTTATTGTATCTTATCTTATGTATATAAAATACAAAGAAATGCCTGCAAACTGGTGCATTTACAAATAGATTAGTTTTCAATTAGTTTTCCAAATTAGTTTTCTTCAAACATTGCTGTTTTTTTTGCTATATTTATATTTATTTCACATTTCAAAATAGAAAGCAAATTATGGTAATTATGTTTGTGTTTCTTTTCTTAAAAAAAAAAACAATAACAAAAATAACTGATAAGAGTACCATTAAAGTACCGGATCAACCTTAACGAGACCCATTTAGAAGCAGAAAACAGCGTGTGAGTCTTCTTGTTTTTGAATTATTTAAAATCACTTTAAATTGCACACAAAGGAATTGATAAGAGGAATATTTTATAACAAGTGTCCGATTCCTGAACTTAAGTATTCGATTCCAGAATTGGAGTTAATTTTTGATTTCCAACCCTACCAATATGTTGTTCCAAATTTGTATTACTTTCTCTATTCCGTAGTCCACAATGTTAAATTTTTTAAGTCACTTTTGTCAAAATTCATAGTTTCTCGAGGGAAAGCAAAACGTTTGTGAGAGTTTCTTCCCCCTATCATTGTGTCATTTTATTGTAACTTCCTTTATGACAGTTATGTTGCTTTTTTGTGTAATTTTAGAGTTTCATTATATACAAAAAGCAGAAATGACTTTCCTAAAAAATGTACGTTTTTTTCTACTGTAAAGAGAAAGTCATGCAGATTGGGAAGAACGACATAATGAGCATTTTACTTGAACAGTATCTGCCTCTTTGCATTCTCAGCTAATTAAGAGCACTCAATAAATTGTGATAATGTCCTTCACCTTGTTTTAGGTGAAGAGCGGAATTCATGATAAGGGATCCAATCACTAAATCGAGGACTGAGTGTTTGCAGCTCATCAGACCTCGCTGATTAATGACATCTTAACGGCACTTTACGCTATCTGCATCATTTAATGAAGAGTCTATATATTTCCCTAGATGTCCTCAGGCAATTCTGCGTAGCACACATCCAGCCAGCGCGTTACTTTGCATGTATTAAGGCCAAAAAAAAAAACAAGGTTACAATACCGTTTTCATCCAAGAACATTTGTGATTTAGAGTTTACTGACAAAGATGATCCGCTGTGAGTTAGGTAGCGTGAAGTTCTCATTTCTGTCGCCCTAAACCAAGCTATAACTCTCCATTGTGCTCAGCGCCGGAAAGCGGTTGTCCTATATCAAGCCCATCTCTGTCTGTGTTTCTCAGCACCTCACAGACATGCCCACGGTGGCTCTTAATTAAGAATGTTGTCACAGAATAAAACTTCAACAGATTGGTTATTGATTGAACCTCCTTTCTTGGCAACAGTCTCCAAATCCCCCATGACTTTTTGCCAGTGGCAGCTATTACACCGAGCAGTAGGTACTGCGTGTTTAACTCTACCATTATTCTCTAAAGCCATTTTGCTGGCTATATTTCAGTTTTGTGTGGTTATTTATCAGTGCCTTTTAACTGGGGATTAAAATGGGTTGTAGCATAATTCCTAAATACATTACACACAGCTCTGCTTCGGTGCGTTTAAAGGCAGTTTAAGATATTAACTGAGATAAAAGCCAGATCCTAAACCTGTTTGCAGTCCTTAGGCCTAGATTTCAGGATGTGGGATAAAATCCCTCCCTGAAGCTTGGACTCAGATATGATTAGGATATTACACTAGTGTGAGATAAGATATCATTTAACATTTGTGTTTTAGACCTCGACTAACCCCAGATCACGTTAATGATTAGCAGTTCGATACACTTTTGAGAAAAATTGCACAAAAGCACCATAAAAGTGTCATAGAAAGAGTCCATGTGCCCTGTGTATTATATTTATTTACTTATGTGCGTTTATATTTATTTATTTATGTGTATGTCTTCTGAAGCCTCGTTATTTTCATTACTGATTATTTTCGGTATCGGTGCCGCTTTTATGACACTTTATAGTAAAGCTGCACAATTCTGGATAAGTTGAGAATTTTTTTCTTATAAAATAGAATTTTATAAGAAAAATTTTACTGGGTGATTTTTAACCGTCAAGATTTTTAATAAACAACATAAAGGGATGCACCGATTGATCGGCAAAGGACTAGTTTTCTTTTTGACTCAAAATAACCACACTTGTTTTATTACTAGATGAATCAGTGTTTTGTAACAAAATTCAATGACAAATACATTTTTACGGCACTTGTTGCCACCTACTGATGGTTGTTGCCACCTACTATGTATCTAATACAATCTTTATTTGTTAAGTTACTTTCAAACGTTTTGATTGCTACCTGATACATCAGTGTTTATATATGAAATATAAACTTTTATCCCTGTGCTTCTGTGGTGACTTGAATATTGTTACAGAAATAATGATGCTGAGTGGATGAATAGACTGTGTGAAGCTGTTTCAAATCTCTACTTCATGACAACTGCTCTCTCTGGTCAGCAGCAGCGCGAACACAGAGTTGAATGTTCTGCTGTGATCGTACTTGTCAAAAATTGAACAGAGAGATGAGTCATTGTCGTTTAGGAATAAGATTGTGTGGGTGTTTGAATTGAGATCACTAGCTTTTTAATTAATTAATTGTGCAGCTCTAATTTGTAGTGTTTTATGTCTTTTTTTCCATCAAATTATTTTTCTCACACAAACATGAAAAAGATTCCCAATATATTTAAAATTTGAGGGTTACATGTATTTAGAATTACTCCCTTTTTTATTCTGTTTTAATTTTTTTTGCATATCAAAGTATTTAGTTCTTAGTTTTAATTTATTCATTAAATTAATATTTTTTTTATTGATCAAAGTACTTGGCAAGTGGGTGACTGTTTTATTTTAGAATAAAAGTTGTCCTAAAAAATTATGTTAGAGACATATTAAAAAGACAACAACTAAGTAAACTTTATAAAGTTTGCATGTGCGTGGGAGGAGAAACTAAATCCCTGAGGTTTCATACATTAGTGAAGGACAGTTTTTGGCCCCTTTTGCATCTCTACTATGTCATGCTCTTTTTGGTTTTAATGCCAAATGTACTGCTAAGAATATCAATGAAGTGGATGCCGTAGAAAGCGAGGGATGGCATCGCTAATTTCTAATGCCCTGAGGAATATTGTATGCATCATATCAGAAAGAGCTGCATAGTACGATTGATTTGATGCACTTTAAACACAACAGCGTGGAGGTTTCACACATGTGTCTGTAGAAGTTTGAGTGGGAATCAGTGTTTTTTAATAGCTAAGCTTCTAAGCTGCTTTTTCATATTTATTTTGTTACGTTACATATTTATTTTTCTAGTGGTTAAGGAACTCTTAAGATTTCCAATTGTAGCCTGCGGTCGGAAGTGCAGCATTTTGCGACTGCACTTGAAGGTTCTCTCAGCCTCAATGCCACACAAAGTGCCAGACACATTTTCTCCCATGGGACATCTTTGCCTGGTCAGATTAATGGCAGTGATGCTCTCTAATGGACCATAAGAGCTGGTTCCTGTAATGCACTCAGTGACCAACTATTAATTTATTCACCTTTTGCAAGACGGTTTTAAATTTTTTTTTAGCAATACATGGCAACAACTTTTTTTTTTTCTTTTCAAGTTTCTCTCCACTAAGTATGCATCTCTATACCCCCCAGAGAACTAATTAATTTTCTAAAATCGTACTTATTTCAGTCTGTTTTCTATGATTTAGGCATAAGTTTGTTGTAGGAAACATTATGTGCATTTGGAGATCCATTGAATTGAATCGCCTTTGAAACCTTCTCGTGAGAGTCATTTTGAACTTTGCATCAATATTAGTGGAATTATTAGTGGATTATTATTTATTTGTATCCATTTAGTTGTACAAAGGCGATATGAACCTTCAGCACGGTTTGTACACTTAAAAGGAAGGATGTAGATTGTGTTGTTTTTGTCGAGTGTATTGCATTACCAGTAGTTAAGTGCAGATGAAACAGATTAACTAGCCTTACTGGTCTCAGAGGGAAGGTCGACAGCAATTAGTCAACAGTATTGTAAATAAACAGTTCCTATCATTTCTTTTTAGGTCTTCAATGGCTTCAATCGTGTTTGCCATCAAACCGGTATCCCCGGTGCGTTTTGCATCAATTTTGTGTGTTTTACGTGTGTGTACCTGTGTTTGTCTCTAGCAGTTTGTTGGCTCTGAGCTCCCTTGTCCCTTTCTGCTCACGTTGGGGGAGTCTCATGGTGCTCACTTTAATTCTGAAAAGCAGGCCCGTATAAATAATTCATTTCCCCTTTGCTTCCCTTATTTCTGCATGTGGTACAAGTGTTACTGCCAGTCTGCAGGGGAGGGTTTTGGGGAAAAGCAAGAAGGCTACAAAGAAAGTAAAAAAAAAAAAAAAAGAGGGGTTGGCAGTCACTTTTTCTCTCCTCCTGCTTCACTCTTTCTCTCTACTCATTTCATTTCTCTCGCTCCGTATGCATTTTCTTTTGTTTACACATTGTCTTTGTTCCACATATCATCAGTGTGCAGATTGTTTTTTCCGGAGCCAAGAGCGATCAAACACTCAAATACTTTGACGAGAGAAATCATCAGAGCCTTACAACCATTGAACATTTTAGAAACCCCATTTTTAAAGAATGTGAAATGCCAAGTTGACATTTCAGGAGCCATCAGGTTATTGTTGTCAAAAATAGAGACTGCCCTCAACTGGTCACCCGAAAAGTCATGCATTAAAAAGGTGAGGAGAATATTCAGTTTAACCTTGCAGGGATAGCACCTATAAATGAAAATTATTTTAATCATTCTCATATCTTTCTAACCCTGTATGACTCTGGAACACAAGAGGAGGTACTTTGGGGAGGAAATGTCTGTGCTTTTTTTTGTTGTTGATGAAATGAGTGTTTGAACTGTCTGTGCAATGTAAGTCAATGGGGTGTAAAACAGCACTGAAATCCATTGACTTTCATTGTACAGACAGTTTTCTGAACATTCATCAAAATATCCACAGAATAAGTTCCACAGAAGAAAGTCATACAGGTTTAGAATAACATGATGATGAGTAATTGATGACAGAATTAAATGAATTTAATTTTTAGTCAAACTATCCCTGCAAGGAAACAGTTGTAATCTCTACTCGTTTAACAGAGAAGTTCAATAGTTTAAATGGTGTAATTTAATTGAGTTTATTTGACAGAAATGTCAGATTGCTTTGGGCAGACTCTAGGCACAGCTGCAGTCACTGTTCCATTACAGTTTTAATATTTTGAGTAGTTTTGTATGTGTTTCTGTTGCTCAGGAACTAGAAACACCAAGGTCAAGGGTTTAACTCGCAGGAGACATATGTGCTGGTAAAATGTATGCCTTGAATGCTCGATAAGTCACTTTGGATAAAAGCATCTGGCAGGTGAGGGAATGCTGTACTCTTTTCTTCTTTTGAAAGAAGTACACTAGTGTCGCCCCAGTCTATATATGTCATCCCACAACTGCTTGTAAGGTTTAGTCCACCTCTGTTCCCCCTCAACCTGAAATCTCTCTGACACAGTGCTCAGTACCTGCAGATGTGTTGCTCAATACTTATATTGTAAAAGGCCTCTTTTTTATATAATGTATCCCCCTTGCTTGCAGCAATTTGTAATAGTTTCTGTATTCTCTGTATTCTAAGTCCATGCTGACTGTGAAATCCCAAATGGTGGGTCCCAGTGCTTCCCAAATGGTGGGTAACAGTGAAGAAATAGATCAGATCTATTCTGTTTTAATAAGGGGAAAAAAATGCTAAATGGAAGTAATAAAATTCAGCTAACCATATAATAGCTAGTAAAGCAAAATAAATAGACTTATTTTTAAGGGGAGGAGAAACTACAAACTACATTTATTCTCAAGCAAATGCATTAGATAGCCTGCAAGTTGAACACATACCAACATGGAGAAACTGTGTGACATGCACTTATCCTAAAAATTCATCAACAAAATGATCCAAGGTAAAAGAAAATACAACACAAACTACATTATATGTGGTTTCACAGGATAATAGCACCTCTGCTGTTTATGCATTTATAAAGTTGTCAATTTTCCTGTTCAGCATATGCTTGTAAGGAATAACAAATATATTTAGTGCATGTATTTGGACATTTGCAGTTGATGATTTTAGCATTTGATTATAATGACATTTCCTTTACTTTTATATGATAAAATACAGATTGAATGTTTGAATGTTTTAGCAAGAATCCATAAAAAGTGACATAAATTTGATTAATTTACAAAAGATTTCTTTCAAATAAGTGCCGTTTTTTGTTGTTGTTTTTTTTTTTTACGAAAAATGTAGTATGCTTTTCACAAAAATATTGAGCAATATTTTCAACCGGTAATCAAATCATCATATTAAACTGTAGATAGAGTAATGATGCTGAAAATTCAGCCTTGCCTTCACATGAATATATTAAAATATAAGACAATATTTCAATATTATTTTATTTTGTACTGTATTTTTGATTACCTAAATTAATATTTGGATCCTGAAGCATCACATAATTGAGAATTACTACTGTAAAGATAATCAATGTTGACACAGACTACATTTTGCATACGCTATGAATAACTATTTAGAAATGTTGAAGAACATAAAAAATCGAGTTACCAAACCGTAAGTGGGGCAGTTCTTTGAAAGCGCACAGATGCCTCCTGCAAGGACTTGACCCTAGGGATGTCAGTCTGTATAAATTCCCCACAATCGATTGCTGTTTAATTGAAAGATCAATTAAGCGATTAACCATTATCCAACCTCTTAAATCTAAAGCGGAGGTTGCCACTAAGTTACAAAGTTACTTAACACCTGTTTGTTTGATCAACACAAAATATGTGTTGCTGTGAAGAGAAGTGAATATAGGGAATATGGCCATCACTTAACAAGTGCTTATCGAATATCATATCGTTTTGGGGGAAAAATTAATAAATTAATGCACAGCCATTTGGCAGACGCTTTTATCCAAAGCATTCAAGGAACACATTGAATCAGTTCTTGCTTTCCCTGGGATTGAACCCATGACCTTGGTGTTGTAAGCACCAACGCTCTACTGATTGAGCTACTGCAACTTCTTTTCACTTGAACATTTTCGCCTATATTTAAGAACAGCATTCCTCCATGCAGACCAAGATAAGTCCCGTTTATAACTTAAAGCCGTGTGCTTTCTGAAATGCAGAGGGAATCGCAGAATCCAGAGATGAAAATGGAATTACAGTATACCACTGATGTCATGTAAAACATGCAAATTGATGGATGGATAAATTGAAAATAGAGCTTTATGAATATTAAAGCACAAAAAGACTGTTCTGGTCATCCCCTGTAGTGTTGAGTCTGTTTTCACACTCACTTTATTTTATCGAGCCTTAGAGCATGTGCATTCATCTTACGTCATCAAAAAAGTGCTAGAAATCAGGATGCGAGTCAATAAATTGTTGTTCTTTTATTAATCTTGTGCTATTATACGCAGCAGGGTGAACAGCACTTGTGACGTCTCTATGATGTAATTTTCAGTAGTGAATATTTTCCTGCCAAAGTCCTCCTAAACAGTTAGTCAAAAGCTTTTTGATAAACCCAACCGTTTTCGAATAACGTGCAAATGAATCTAATAAAGAGCATGCCAAATTGGACGCAAGGGTATTTCTCTGCAGTGCTTTAGTGTATTCAGACTTAGTACGTCATCCCAAGCAAGACCTGAAAGTACATGCAGCATTTTGGCACAGCGTCACCTACTGGTCGGCAGAAATGTCGGCGAATACTGTACAGTAATACCTCGGTTTACGAGTTTAATTCGTTCCAAGAGCGAGCTCGTAAACCAAAATGCTCGTACACCAAAACAATTTTCCGCATAAGAATGCACTAAAAATCAATTAATTCGTTCCACACGACCATAAATGGCCATTTTAAATATTTTTTTGGTTTTACTCTATTAATTACAGTTAAAATTATAACCATTACGATCTCATATAAATACTAATTAATAATTGACGATTAAACTATAAAAATACTTGACAATTTACTGTAATGCACTTCAGGTTTGAGCAGCCTGCATGGAGGAGAGGGAGGAGGGGGGAGCGGGCAAAGCAGGGATTCAAGTGCAAATGAGTGAATTTATTATAATAGTGTAGAAAACAAACGAAGTGATAATCCAGAGGTGTATCACACATGGTAGCCGCGGCCGCGAAAAAACGCGCACTTTAGCCGCGGCCGCTAATGAAAACGTGCCGGAGCCGCGAACGAAGGACTGGACAAGAGAAGAGGGGAGAGAAGTGAATTAAATAGGCAGATGATATGAGAACGAGGTGTGTGTCTCTCTCTCTCTCACACACATACAGGCAGAACTAGACAATGAATTCATGAACTGTGACAGTTACTGCTTAGAGGTACTGTACGTGTATATTTCACTACGTGAACAATAGCGATCACAATTAATTAATGTTACAACAGGAGGTAAAACCGCTGTAAATCACTTATAAAAGTATGCACTGTGGTGAATGATGCAGCCAAACCAAGCGACGCTGAGAGAATGAATTAGTTAAGGGGTGATAAAGGGGTTGGAACCCCGGGACTGTGTTATGAGAGGCTGTCATTTGGATATTTCCTGTAAAAATGCGCAGACCATGCTGAGCTTCCACACAAAACTTGCGCGTGGGTGTGGGTAAAATTTTTCTCTTACACCGATACAATGCTCATACACCGTTTCGACCCCCCCATGCTCGTACACCGATTTGCGAGGTATCACTGTACTGCCTTTTTTGCTTATAACGTTTGCATGGTTTGCTCAGAAATCAGAAAATTGGTCTTGTTAGATTCATTACTACATGCAGAGTCCCAATATTTATGGACGTCGGCCATTTTAAATTTGGTTGTAAAGTTTGGTTGTAATTTGGTTGTGTAAAGTGCTGTATTTTATGAACATATTAGCATAGCGTTACCAAACTTGGTATGGGTCATCAACCCATATCCTCCGAAGTAGCCTGAGAAGTTTCAGATGTTTAGAAAAGTTAAAAAAGTATTTTAAAAAGTATTTTCACACCATTAATCCAATTGAGATAAAACTACCATAGAAAAGTTCAGCAAATTGACTGAATATGGAATGCCAAATGTCAACATTTTTATTGTAAGGTGCAAAAAAATGCAATACATTTTTTTATGTGCTCATAAATACAAATGTCTATAACTCCTAAACGAAATGAGGTATTTTCACAGAATTTGACAAACTTATGAATGAGTGCACTCTGAGGACACAAAAAAAACGGTTGGATTGTATAATTGAACTACAATAGAGTACAGTATTTTGTAGTAAAATGTTATATTTTACCAATACCATAGCATATCATTACAAAACTCTGTATACATTATCAGGACCATCCCATGAAGGTACATACCCTTTTTTTGGCCCCTAATAATTGCTGCTTGCAGCTCTAATTGTATTTGTGTTTTTACAATAGGGTAATTTTGTTACTGTAAAGTTGTGTGAGCTTACACAACACATGGAAGCTTGATTTCAATCTTTGCGTTTAAAAAAATGAACACAAATAAATACAATAGAATATATTTTGCACTAAACTTCACTACAATAGAATACTTCTTTTTTTTGTTGAGTAGGGCTAACACTACAGTTTTCAGGTACAGAAATACTACAGAAACTGAATAAAGGATAATAATGGATAATCTTCTAGCCCTGTAAAAATTGAATACAGAGGCTATTAATCCTGATTCCTTACCTTTAAAGCTATCTTTTGTTGTTTTATCAACATTAATGAGAGACACTTATTAGGCTGCTCTAACTTTAAGAGGTAGTGCATGAATCTATTATACTGTTACACATGTTTATTTAAGACATAACCAGTTGTTTTAAGGATACTCCCCAAGACTGGAATTTTGACATCATATTTTGACCGTTAAAGCTATATAAAAATCTCAAGCTGTTTGTGCAAAGAAAACCATCTCTCCGAGAGCTCACTAGTACTAAATAGTTTAAAACCGCTTTAATTTTTACATTTGTTAGACTTAAAAATACTTATTCATGATAAACTTTAGTGGTGATGCAACACTGGCCCGATTGTGCAAGTAACAATTCCGTCAACTGTCCCAACTCTCGAAACACCACTGAGAGAGAGAGAGACTGACCGACCCTAGTAGTCTCAACTAGCAGGATACAACAAGTATATTTGTTTCAGTGAGAGACCGAAGTCCTGCCGACACACATGTAAACAGTATACACATGATGCCATTTATACACAATTTGGGCTACATTTTTGTTTATAAGTGTGCAAAACATTAGTGAACCATATTAGATAAATCACATACCACATCTTTATTTAGAGAAACGCAAGATAAGACAATGCATACATCAGGGAGACGGAATCTAACAAAGTGTTCCAACGTCATTTGAAAGTTCAGCCATTGGGAACTGAATCTCGGGGGTGGTGGGTGGGTATAGTGAGAAGGAATGATGCGCAGAGACCAATTAGTGTAATTGCTTAGATCGACAGGTCTTGATTTAACATGCTTTTGTGGCATTTATACAGGTAGTTTGTTCAGTAAAATCACAAAAGTTTTTTTTATGTTTTATCAACCTTGGCTAATTATGTTTCAAAATAAACGGCTAGCCTACCTTATCCATTATCCACGGCTTCAAGACATTAGGTGTGCTCTACAGCCGGTACTGCAAGAGTGATTACAGAGCAGGCTAAGAGAATTAACCATTAAGATCTCATATAAATGCGAAGTAATAATTGACAATTAATCTCTAAAAATACTTGACAATTTACTGTAACGCACACTTTAGCTTTGAGTAGTGTCACTGATGGTGTGATGGAGACGAGAGGAGGGTTTTACTGCATAGAGGGAGAATTTCGTACCGTATTTCTTACTCATCTTGAGGGTCGTGTATGTATATATTTCACCATGTGAACAATAGAGATCACAATTAATGTTAACAACACAAGGTAAAACCGTTGTAAATAACTTAAAATAAAAGTATGCACTGTGGTGAATGATGCAACCAAGCCGAGCGACGCTGAGAGAATGAACGAGTTAAGCGGTGATAGGCTTTGCGAGAGGCTGTCGTCAGGATATTTCCATTAAAAATCTGCGCGAAGATGCTGAGCGTTAGGACTTTTCCACACAAAAAATGCACGTGGGTGAGGGATACAATGCTCGTACACCGATTTGCTCGTATACAAAGTCACTCGTAAACCGAGGTATTACTGTACTGGGGGGCGGAATATATGCCTTGCACTCAAGCACATGAATAAAGCTTTCTGCAAAGCACTGGAAAAAGTAATGATTATTAATGTGTTGGAAAAAATAGTAAGGAGACATTTTAATTATTACAATATAATAATTAATAAACTAGTATTTTCTGATCAGTGTCGTCTGCAAAGATAAAGTTGACGATGCTGACTCGTCTGTATTTTGTGTATGGGCCACCATCATTGATAAAATTTATTGATTTTATTTATTCATCCTCAATTAATAGTTAACATCCCTACTCGACTTGCATGGTTATTACTTTTAAATAAGTGTCATCAAAAAGCCATTTTCCCCGAGATTGTTCTCTCCACTCAATGCAATGCATTTTTTTCAGTGTTCTGTTTACAGCTTTTGACTTTATAACCAAACCTCTTCCCTAGACACCCCTCTAAACAGACCTTGCAGTTCTTTAGGCTTGTAGAAAAGTGGTTTTTCCCCTTGAACCCACAAAATTACTGTCTCGTTATGGTCTATTTGTATTGGATAGATTTCCTCAGCGCTAATCTCTGCCACAGAGGACATTGATGCAGCACAGTGATAGCGATGCATTATATCCAGACCCAATCCTGCACTACCTCATCTCCTTAGAGGGCTATTTCAGTTCTACTCTACCCGAGTTTAATGTAGCTCCATACAATTATACAAGCCTCTCTCATGCACACAATGCTCTGCCCTGCAATTTCAGGCCATTTTCTGATATGGGTTATTATGCAGGCTTAGAGGTGACTTGCAAAAACTTCTCCCCGTAAACAGGGCTTGAGAGGCAATACAATGAGCAGGTTCTTCACTCAGCGTTGACATTCAAGAGTCTGGCAAGGAGTGTGGGTGGACCGTTGGGCCACAGGATATAGTTTCCATGACTGCTAAAGCTCACATTTCACAATTCAGATTTGGGAGCTGCTACATGACATGGCACTGTTTTCTCAAGCGCTGCTGCTGGTGGTCTTGGTATGAGTGGGGGCGTCTCATAAACAGAGGTTATTGTTAGAACATGGTCATTCCGTTAGTCATCTTGAAGTTTTACAGAGTTCAAACATTCATCTTGATTACTGACTGGCACTGACTGATTTTATTGTGTTATGCTACCTGTTAGTCTTGATGTTGCAGTCTGCAGTGTGGTAAAGACTAGGAATGCCACTTAAATAGATTCCTTTTTTATTTCATACTTTCAATTTTGTTTTCTTTTTCAAATACTCAAATACAATACAGTTCAGACGTTGGAGTTTTTTATTGTTTCGAAAGAAATTAATAGTTTTATTCAGCAAGGTTGCACTCAATTGATCAAAAGTGAAAAAAGACATTTACATTGTTACAAAACATAATTAATTGATTCTAGTGCCTGATCTGTGACAGTGATTTCTGATATGTAATGTTTAATGTAGCCACAGTCAGATGTTCTTTGTCTATGTGTCAGTAAATCAAACCAGTGACTAAACGGTCTCTAAGTAGGATGAAAATAATCTGTTATTTAAACTGTGATTAAGTTACACATAAAAAGCAATCAAAGAACGCTCCCATCAATCTCTGGAGCTGTCAATCAAATAGAGCACACTGGAGCTGTCAATCAAACAGCACAACTGAATTTTTTTATTATTATCAGTGACTGAATTCTGGACTCTTGCTAAAACTCCTGTTGAAATCAACAGATCTTTTATTTACATTGTGTTTGGTTATTTGTGACAGGGTTCATACAAGCTAGAGTACCGTAGTTGCATTTGACGTTTTGAAATTTAAGTCCTGGAAACTCCTTGAAAACAGTTATATAAAAAATGTACTTGACAAGTGCTTGAATTATTAAAAGAAAATGTATGTGAAATTAGTATTTAATTTTCGGATGGCTATGAGTGTGAAATTGCTCATATTAATAACAATGTATATGATACAGCTTTCATTCTTCAGTTTCTTTAAAAAACATCTGTTTGAATATCTTTGTCATAGTGTCCTTCCATTGGTTAAAGTTACCACAGTCATTGGATGTGCTGCACACTATTTGTACCATTTTTTTTTTGTTTTTATTTATTTATGTACTTACTGTTTTTAGAATTTGAAAGATAATAAAGATATTGTTTGATAAGTGAGATCTCTGATTGTAGAAATTGTACCAAAAACGTAGTGCTTGGAAAGAGAGTTCTGTCACGGTCTTGTCTCGTGTGGTTCCCTTCCAGGTCCCTTTATGTATCTTCCAGGTCCTTCCAGGTCCTGCATGCTCCCGTCTGTGTCTAATCACTGTCCAAGTCTCGTCAGCTGTTCCTAATCCCGTTTTTGTCAATGTATACCCTCTTGTATTCCCATGTCTTGGTGTCTTGTTGACGTTGTAATGTGGATGTTTTCCGAGTGTGTGGATGGTGTTCTCTGGGTTTCCGTGTCCTTCCAAGTTTTCCGAGTTTTGCACTATAATGTGCCGTTCCTGTTTGATTTTCAGTCTTTTGTTTGTCGTGTTTTCGTCGACTTCTCCGCATCGCACACGCACCACAGACGTGATAAGTTCCACGTTTAATACTTGTGTTGTCAACCAGTCACAGCAGTGGGCGTTTACGTTGAAGTCTCACAACAGACACACCCCTTCAAGCGTTCAAATCATAGGGATAAAATCAGGGTAGGAAAAATGCAAAATGTAAAAATCATATTAACATTATAAGTGCACCCCATGAAACATTATAAAACAATGCAGTTCATGAATCCTTTAAAATGTATTGAAATAAAAATATTTATATATTTATTTATAGTTATTTAGAATTTTAATACTTGTGTTACTGTTTTTACTGTATTTTTTGTTCAAATAAATGCAGCCTTGTTGAGCATAAAACATCTTGCCGGCCCCAAACATTTTGGTGGTAGACATATTTTTATAATATGAAAAGGAAACATTTTAAACTGTTTTGAATGTAGCAAATTAATAAGTGAGTTTTAAAATTGACAAATAAATAGACATTTTTTGCTGTCGGCAAAAATATTAACTTAATTTAAATAAGCAGTTATAAATACATCTACTGTTAATTAGTTTCTTAATATTTTGTATGTGCCACTAGTCCTCTACTGTAAGAGGAGTAGACACATTTTCTACATTTCCTGTGGATAGAGAGTGAGTGATAGGACCTCTGGATATTCAAGCTAACAAGGTGCTTCTGGACTAGCCATCTTGTCTACAAGGATTTCCTACCACCCTTAACAAGACCAATCCATTGTCATTTCTTCTGAAAATAAGTATTGACTCTTCGGAATTGAAGAAAGTGCTCTAGTCAGCATATTACAGTACTCAAGTATGGTCAAGAAGGCTTGGAGAGGTTCTTTAAGGAGTGTGTATTTCAATAGAGAATGAACTTGATAAGTTCTCTTCCTGCTCCTCTCTTCCTGCTCCTCCGCTAATCTTTTTTTTTTTTTTTTTTTTTTGATGAAGTAAAAAGCAATCACTTTCTATTTGCAATGCATTCAGCCTTACTGATTAAACATGAGAGGGCTCACAACATCTGTCATTTCAACCAATCAGGATTTATGTTTATATAGCATTTTTGATATCTTTTGACTGAAAGACTGTTTGTCATGAACATTATTAAATCCTCTCAGCACCCTTTGCAAACGGAGCACGTTTGCCAAGTTTGTCAAAATGATCTGAGAAGATTTCAGACCACAGTGTTTGTGCTGATTCATGGCATTCATCAGTCAGCCACTGTAATGAGCTTCTTGAATCAATATCAATAAGCGGAGGATGAGAAATGTGATGAGGACGAGAAAGGCCGATTTAGCACTGCCTTCTCATCGCTCTCAGTCCTCCATTTATTGGATTGGATCGGAATCATCTGTCCATCATGACTTAGTGTATCACTGACACCAGCCTTAACAGACTCTTGTATCTTTTCCTCCGATAAAGTAAACATGATTGAATGCTCTTCAGCCTCATTAAATATTGCCGAGTTTTCATACATATAAAGCAGGAGTGTTCTCTTAACAAAGATATCTCTCTGCTCTGGAATATAGATTAAATACCCAGAATATAGAGGAGCTGATTTGTGGGGGGGAGAAAACTGACAAATAGCTCTTCTTTCCTCTGGCCTGTCTTGCAAAATGCTGACCAATGGCACTTCTGTATTTTTAATAGAACAGTAAATGCATTGATTAAAGGGTTGTGCCTGAACAATTGGCAAACGCCTTGGAATATGGTTTTTCTGACATGGCCTTGATGATGATTTTTCAGTTATTTCAAGCACAATTCAAGCATTTCAGCTCAGTGCATGCTGAGTGTCTGGGTTGTTTTAGTAAATGTCTGAGTTGTTTTAGTAAAAGCAACATGCTGTGTGGAGCAAGACAGCGCTACTCAACACTTGGCCCTCGAGCCTTTGCTTTGGAGTCTGCTTGACATCAACAGCAACAATCAAAAACATGCCATCTTACCGTGTTAGTAAGCAGCAGGGAGGTATGACAATATAAAAAATGGTAGAAATGTGTCAAGTGCCAGAGATTGTACTGAACCATGTAATGTATTGTATTCTGCAAACTGTTGCAGACCAAACACAAGCGATTTGGTTTTCACTTTCAGCCCATGTCCAGTGTAAACACAAAGAAAATGTAGGTTGTTTGCTGCAGGGGTTTTTAAGATGGGGTCTGTGGCCTCCTAGGGGGTACATACAAAATATAAGGGAAAAGAAAAACATGTATTTTTTTGTAGGACTGTCAAATCTACTCTGGTTTATATTTTGTGAAGTGTTATCATCAAAAAATCCTGAAAAAAAATGATTGCACGTTGTTCAACAAAAGTATTAAGCAGCACAACTGTTTTCAACATTGCTAACTAGAAATGTTTTTGAATGTTAGAATGATTTCTGAACATGTATGATCACATGACACTGAAGACTGGAGTGATGATGCTGAAAATTCATTTGAATAAATTAAATGTAAACGCTTAATACAATAGAAAAGTTATTTTAAAAGGTGATAATATTTCACAGTACAGTATTACAGTTTTTAAATATTTCTGTTGAAATAAATGCAGCCTTAGTGAGCATTAGAGACTGTAAACAAAAATTCGTACTGAACCCAAACTTTTCAACAGTAGTTTAAAAGTAGGTAGCACTAAATGCACTTATTGAAAAATCTATATTTCCCAGATCATATTTTAATCATTTGTTTAGGCTTTAGTACAGTAACAATATACAAGCTAAATTACTGTTCTGTTTTCATAAACGTTTTAATTTTTGAAAATTCTTGTTACAGTTGCCAATCATATTATTTAATGATTTGCAGGTGTTTAAATGTGCTCTTTTAAACATGACTCACTTAATTTTATAATGTATCCTGGTTTTGAGCATGTTAAGCGTTACATAATGTGCTGTTTTTGCCATGATGACAGACTAGGTTTGCATCCATCAATCCAACATTTGAACTCTGATATGTGTCCCATTATGCTGTTTGCATCGGAACAGTACTATTGTTTTGTGCCAATACCAAATGTCTGTTTCATTGGTTCCAACAGTGCTAATCTTGGACAATGTGAAACATATATTATTCCCTGATGAGCTCACCTCATCAGGTCTTTTCCACGTTTATTTCCCCAAAGAGGCTTAAACAACTGTTCTGTAGTTGTGACAGAATGGTTCGATGAACATGAAATTGAAGTTGAACATCTCCCTCTTTTGAGCCACTTCGGGCATTTTGGAGCACATATCCAGGTCACATAGTGTTTTTGAAGAGGGATGGGCACTGTGCAAGATGTGTATCTTTCATTCCCAAGATGAGGCCTAACAGTAATATACAAATTTGGTAGCACACGTAGTCTACATACCTTGTTAAGAAAATGAATTACTTTCAAAATCAAAAACAGGATAAAGATCTGCTTTTTGGCCCCAGAGGTTTCCAAAGTGAATTGAACTGGAGTAAGCTGGGGATATACAAATATTTAATATTATTTTTGGAAGGAAAGATCCAGATCTCTTTCTTCTCCAGAGCAGGGGGAGGCAATAGTAAACACCACCTCTAAGCAGGCACGTGGAGGAGATCAGAGAGCATACTGCACTGATTACCCATTGGTGCATTGTCTGGTGAGTATATTCACGGCTCCAGAACTGGAACGAGTGGCCCCTCCTGGCGAATGGTGGGTCAGGTCCCAACAGAGACCGCTTTCCTCTCTGAGTGGGCCTTGTTTCCCCTGGCAACATCACAATCCAGAAGGTCACAAAGGGTTGGGGGAAAGAGGCTTTAAGGTTCAGCTCTGATGGTTATTTCTCCCTTGTCTGTCAGATGCTGAATGAGACGGGGAGCTGGGATTACACTGGACAATTCCTCCTTCTCTCACTCCTTCCTCTTGTAATGTGCGTTAGAGCAGCACCAAGAGAAAACGTACACGATCTGCGCTTTTTGTTTCCGCCTTCTCGCTCCCTGCTGAGCATGGACCTCCACCAATTCTCAGAGCTGTAGTGTGGAAAGCGGGCGAGAGACTCTTCTGTTCTCACTCATTTCAGTCCTCTCATTCACTAACACAGAAACAAATAGACACCAAACAAGATTTTATTGGCTATTAGAGGAGTTTGCATGACTTGAGACAGGAGTGATGGGATAAAACCACGGCAGACTGCAGAACTCCAATGTAAAGTTGGCCTGAAACTTTGAAGTTAAGTGAGCGTGAGCTAATGCGGTCTGAGAACAAAACAACAGATATAACAAATGATCCACCCTTTGAGCCTTTTCCGTTTGAATTCGGCAGCATGCAGGGATGTTCATTAAGTGCAAATAAATGAAATCCTCTGAAATCTCCCTCTCCGCTTTTGTCGAGGCGATGAAACACAGAAGCTAATGCTAAAAACGGAAGAAAAAAAATTGCAATAGGAAATGACAATGAATAATTCATTAGACATAAAGTCACCATTTTGTGTTCCTGTTTATACTCATTCCTCTGGAGAATGGGAAACAAACATGAATGCAAAATGCATGTCAGTTTGCTTATTGGAATCACTTACATTTATTGTTAGAGTGTTTGTTTTGACATTTTGTTTGACCTCCCTTGGGAGAGATGAGCTTGTAAAGCTCTGATAACATACCACTGAACTTCACTCACATGGTGTGTTCTCAATTTACACGGTGAGATTTTAGTGACCTTTGCTTGGCAAATGAGTCAAATAAAAAAAATAATCATTTGATGATGTTTTTTATTTGCTGACATACTTTTAAGATGACAATGGCGTCATCCCCTTCAGGACTTCTATTAAACCATTCTCAGCAAATGAAAATACTAATTATGATGATGATTGTCATAGCTGAAATGGTTGGTGGTCTTACACAAGGTCTGTGTTGAACCAATGAAAATGATTTAGGAGATTTAATCTCATTGTTCTGCCATTGTCTCCAGGAGGTTTAGAAATGAAGCATGATGCCTGCAGGGAGAAACGACTAGAAGTTTTGGCCTTAATTGTCCTTGCTTTAGATTAAAAGAGCTGCTTTTTTGTAGATTTCCCAGCAGCGTCTCTCTGTAGACGGGGTCTCTGTAGACATTTTTGCTTATTGAACCATATATCAGAGAGCTCAACCTGGATAGACTGATGGATTGCAGCTTTAAAACACACAACAAAACCTGAGACCATTTACACAGGGACAGATTAGTGCAAAGTAATGCAATTTGTACAGGCTAACTAAAATAAAACAATTTCCATAATCTTACAATGTAACCAAAAATAATAATACTTATGCATTACTTGATGCATTTGGCAGATGTGTTTTTATTTAAAGCCTACTGCACACTGTACTATTTATAACAGTTCTTTACAACCGTTACTTATCAAACTCTACAAACATGATCCCCGCTGTAAGCAATGTCACATTGTGGGATCTCAGTTGTCATTTATGTAAGAATGTACAGCAGTCAAGGCGCGTCCAGAGTTTTATAACATCAATCCGTGACTCTTTTAGTGATGTGAGCTGCATTTACATGCAGAATAGAATGGGTGGCTAGCAAACAAATCAATCTCTAGTGTTCATTTTGATCATCTTGAAAAGAAAACCAAAAAAAACGAAGACAATGTTTATTGTCTCACTTATTGCGTCATCAGGTTTGACGCTCTTATTTGTTTTTGATTTAATGGTTGTTGAAGGTAGAAGTCACATTACATGACTGTGCGTCAAATCTTCTTACCCTGTCAGAATTTAAATAAAAAATTTGATTGCAATGGTCATTAATCAGCTGTCGGCAAACATGTCAAAATAATGATAAAAGACTTCGGATTTTGGCCCAGAATCCTGGGAATCTTTTAGAATTCACAAAAAAAATTTAAATGGCCAAACCATGGCTAAAATTGTACAGTGTGAACCCGGCTTAAAGAAACTTAAACTAATAAATATTAAAAGATTATATTTATGCCACATTTTCTAGTATGAATTGAAATTATAGACAAATGTAGCAACCAAGACATGACCATTATATTGATAGATATGTTTCACATACAACTTTAAAAGAATTGTGATAATGTTAGCAAAATGTATGACATTTTTTTTCTGGTCAGTTATGGCATTCTGTGGTCATATGTTATTAAAACTATATATGACCATTACCTTTGGCAACTATGAAATCTTGTATGAAATCGTGTCTCTTGTATCACTCCACTGCTTCTCATATGATGAAGTAATTGAAACTCAGATCAATATGTCATGACCATTTATTTATTTATTTGGTAAGTAGCCATGTAATAAGTGGGATCATGTACATTCAGCGTATCATGATCTCAAAATAAACCACTTCAGGATGATACAAGAACTCTCAGCTTTGTGTCAGGGTCACGGTCACCCTGTCAGGTTTGGTTTTGTGATAATGACAGTCTTGCAGTACATTATCCCTTACATAACCGCTACTTGTTATGCGATCAAATTGCACATCTTGCGGCATTAAATGGAAACTACGAAAAGACTCCACATCAAAATCTAACCATTAAAAGAAAAGTCTTAGGGAACAAGAATTATTATGCAGATTAGATATGTTGAATATGCTTTTTTAGATGCTAAGTGTAAACAGAAATAATACACTTTACTGAGGGTAAATAGTCTGAGCAATGTCAAGCAAGTTGGTCAAAATCGCCTTTGGCAACAAGGTCAGCTACTTGAACATAGTGTAAATAGACTGCCTTTTTTTGTAACCTTTTTGACATATTTTGCTAGGCTTATACGATGTAGCAGAAATATTCAATCCACATGGCAGTGAGCCTGCAGGCAGAGACATGTCTCTTGCACAGTGTTCCCATCAGTTGAGCTACAGCTACAGTGTGTTTATCGACCAAAGATGCTGTTTTTTTTTGTTTGTTTTTTTAGCACAATCATCTTCTGGACTTTTACAATTTAAAAAATGGTGTCAAGGTCACCTAAAATACAAGTTTGACCAGATAACCGAAATGACATATTGATTTGTTTTGCATGCATGCAACACGTCAGTTCTTGCGAGATTTCATCTACATTTGTTTGAGGGACTGTCAGAACCTTACCACAAAGTATTTCATGTTTCTGTCGAGGGTATCAGCGCACTGCTCTTCTGGACATGAAGTCTGAATACTTCACATGAGTTACCGTGTCTCTCACTGATTTTATCTCACCATTACACTCTCATCCATTTTGTTGTGAAGGTTAGGGAGTTGGCAGAAGCCCCATAAAGCTGTACGGGAGCAAACAGCAATCTTTCCTGAGGCATTTCAGACATAAAGAACAAAATGCCAGAAGGATTTGAACAGTTCTGTCAATAGTGCAAGCTCCCTCTCTATTCTGTTTTGTCATTCTGCATCCACACTTGTTCCAATACCATTAGTGCATTAAATGAGTGGGGTGTCACTTTATTGCTATTCCATTATTTTATTCATCCAAGTGTAAAGACAAACAACACAGGAACTGATACAGTGATCTGCTAATGGAAAAGAGGTCAATGCTCAGTATGTTATTCCAGCATGCCATAGCGCAGAAATCAGAGCCCCCTTTCAGCTTCTGCTGTTGACAGCATCCTACTTATAAGATGCAGTTGGTACAGTGACACCTGTTTGGAGTTTTTTCTCTCTCTCTCTCTCTCGCTCTCTACGTGGTTGTGTTCCCTTGAGTGTTCTAAGCCCCAGCTGGTGAGAGTCTCTCATCTGAGAGATGATTAATGAACAGGCATACAGAAGTCTGCCCAAAGAGCTCTTCAGGACCCCTCCAGACCGCACCACAGCTCTGCTTTTGTAAATCATCGGTTACCAGTAGCATCCCGCTGTCAGTGCTTTAGTTTTAATGTGTTTAATGTCTCATACGTGCATGGGGGAAATCATTGTTCATGGAGGTGATGGATTTGTTCTGCCCTTTCAAATGATTGTTAAGAGTTAGTTGAAACCTGATAAATGGCGTGTTATTCTAAAAATGGAAATTGTGTCATTATTTAATCACCTTAGATAAAATAACAAAATAAAAATTTGAGATTTAGTTTTTTTTTTATGTTAAAGCTCCTCTTCAAAAATTAAAGGGATTGGGAAAGGCTGGCAAACTTCAAAAATGAGTTTTTACTGCCTGACAAACCCTGTTCATTATATGGAAAACAGTAGGGCTGGATTTCAACAAACATTTGATTCTGATTCGCAAAGTCTTGATCCAATTTAATTCCAATTTTCATTTGTTTCCATAGCTGGAAATTTTAATGACTTCAGTAACTGCTATTCCAGACATAGTGAGTTCATTTAGTTGAAGATTTGTCAAACTGATTCAAATGGTAACTTTTTAGCTTCTTAGATGGTTTTAATGAACCAGCTCAAAAGAGAAGCTGAATACACTGGTTGTGCTTATGTGCTATGGTGATTACTAAAAAGAACCAGTCGGTGAGAGCCGTTTGTGAATGTGAAAAGGGTGAGTAAATGATGACCCAAATTTCAGTTTTGAACCTTTACTTTAAAAACAACAGCTCTTGGTGAGATATGGATGAAAACTTGCATGGCCTCTTTGTTTGCAGATGATCATAGAGCTGGTGGAGGTGTACACCAGCAGAGAGACAGGACAGCAGTGTGGATGTGCAAACAAAGTACTTGTCAGGCGTTGACTGTGCTAAACACAAATTTAGGATTTATGAAATGACATAGTACAACATTTATTACTTGAAGCATCCACAATCTCCTGTCACAGATAGACTCACTCATTTAATATGGTGGATTACTTTTTGAGAGATGAATCAAGTATTATAATTGTAGAGTGCTTAGAAAGAGCATAAAGCCATTCTACAAAGAAAGAACAGAGAGAGCCATTCGGCAAATTCCCTCTATATAAATGCAGCTTGTTAGACATCATTAAGAGTATAAAGTTCTAAAAACATAAAAGGGCTGAGATAATTCTGTATGAAGGAGAGACGAGAGCTCATGAGAAAGCTGGCTATGTTAACGTCATTATACTATCCCAGTTTCATCAAATGACTGCTTTGATGAATCTGGTTCTTGCACATAATCAATTTTAGAGAGCTAAAGTGCAAATACAAATCTGATGTCTACAGTATTACTAGTGTTTCTTTATTTTATTTTGATATTAATCAGCAGGTAGGCAATCTCGGTGTGTTCCCATTTTCTTGGGGGGATGGTTACAATATTTAAATTTCCTCTGAATTGGTCACTCTTCCTGTTTCTGTTTTTCTCGTATGTTTCCTGTGTTCTGGAGTATAATTGTCCATCTGTTTGATTTGATCATGTGGGGGATTCAGTAAGACTCCTCTCATGCAGTTTCTCACAAGTGACATTTAAAAGCTAGAATTTAATTTGCAAGAATCCTGTAAATGTTAACATAAAGTCAAGCAGAGTCACTAAAGGTGCCCTACAGCAGTTATGTAAGATATTCAAGTCCCTAATGACTCAGTAAAAGTCACTGAATCACTGAGTCATTTCGCATTACAATGTGTGGGTAAATGTTTAAAACCACAATGTGCTCTAACTTGCAGATAGCGATTTTATACTAGCATATATTAGAGACAAGTTAACTTTAACTTGTATTTAAGTTATTTAATAAATTTTTTACCTGCTCTAGGCATTTGTTCAGTGTGAAAGTGAAGTTTAAGTGAGGTTTCTGCACCACTAGTGGCACCGAATGGAATAGCAATCTATTTGTTTTCATGGAGTTACTTGTCTAGACATAATAACTTACTTTGATCTGTCTGTTCGAACTGTAAAAGACTGGGAAATAATTTGAAACCCAAAAATGACGCTCTCCATCTTTAAGTTTAGATGTTATGCTACGATTTGCTTGGTTGCTTTAAACTGCATAGCTCCAGGCTTTTTATTCTGATCGGATGAACAGTTTTTCAGAACTGTATTACAAATTTTACATTGCCATAAAATCAACCCAGGTTCATTGGAAAAGCATCTCTGTAGCGACATTTCTGCAAAATGATATTATGCTGCTTCGTTCATGTTTCGTGGCACTTTAAAAGGGAAATATTCAGTGTTAAAAGTGTTCAGTTTTATTCAAAACAGAGGAATGTAAATCTGACAATATTTTATGTATTGTGGCAGTTTCAAAATAAAACGTCCAGTGAGTGGTGCTTAAAGTTTAATACGGGATTAATCGCATTTGAAAATAACATACCACTTACACTAAACCTAATCGATACTGTTAACAAAAGCAAACGTGGGATAAAAATGCATCTGGTGAAGCAATGCTATTTTAGAATGCTTTGAGCTCTTTTACCATGATTCATATTTTACAGGATTCGCACCCATCATAACACAAGCCCTTAAAGTATACTTAATGTAGTAAATATACCAATATCAATGTACTAGAAGTATACTTGTAAGTATACCATTTCAAAACTGCTTTGGCCAATTTTAGTGTATAAATGTATACTTTTTTATGCTTTAAGTATTACAGTAGTAATCTACAGTAATGAGTACACAACTACCATTTTGTTTGTACTGCAACTATAATACAGTTGAGCTTATTGGTATACTGATAGTTTATAAGTCAAATATTGTTTTAGTTTCTGAAAGTACAATTTAATTATACTCTTAGTAAACTACTAGTGTAGTTGTTATTGTTTGCATGCAGGATGATTAAGGAGCGGGAGAGCATGTTCAACAGAAATCTTTATTTATTTAAACAAAACAAAAACACTTTAAATGTGTAGGCAAAAAAAGGGACACTTCTGCATGAATCTGTAGTAAACCGTGGAGAAGACCCACAGCACCATCCACACAGGGGTTAACATCGACAACAACAAAGGAAAACATGAGGGTTTTTATGCAAGAGGAGATTGGGAACAGGTGACTAGACTAACGAGATGAGTGATTGACAAGACAGGTGAAGGAAATGACACAGAAAGCACACGGAAGGAAATAGGAAGTGTGAAGCACTTTAAACTACTGATCCTATGTAGTTATTAATTCATTATACTTGAAATATACATTAAACTGCACTTTAACTCTTAACATTTTATAAGCATTTAATTCAGTTTCATGCATAATTGTTTTCATCAACACTTGAATGTGGGTTTAATAAATTAACAGTGAAAACATAGAAAGACAGAAAATTCAGTCAGTGGTGAGGTTGTTTTTATAAATCAATATTTTCAAACGTGCAAATAAAACTTAAATTTAAAAGACCATATGTAAAACTACAGTAATACCTCGAGATACGAGCGTCTCTACATACGAGTATTCCGAGCAAGCCTTCGGGCAGATTTTTGCTTCTAGATACGAGTAAATATTCGAGATACGAGCACGAGTACTGATCCCAATGCCGACGCTCGTTCACTTCACGTGTTCACTGACTTCTGTACGTGTCGCCCACAAGTAGCTGATTTTCTCTCCATTTTGTTCATTATTCTTCATATTAGCGATGAGCTCTAAGAAAGTGAGTGGTAAGGATAGTAGTGAGAAAGCGTGTGAAAGAAGCACGTGATGACCATGGAAATGAAGCATGAAATTGTGGATAAATATGGGCGCGGTGAGTGATCGAGCATCAGGAGGAACTGTCGACTGAGGAGTTGATCGAGCTACAGACGATACGCAGGTGTTGCAAGAGCTCAGCATTGAAAAGAAACACCCTGATAAATTGTGTACTGGTCGTGCTTCGGCGCTTTTTGACGACGCGTACCTTACTTATTTTTAAAGGGAGACAGAAACAAATCTCCCTCGATAGGTATTTAGTTAAAAGGTCTGTGCCAAGTGAAATTGAAAGTGAGGGTTGTCAAGCAAAACAATAATATAAAATAGAAAAGTTACAAAAAGTACGTAAGCTAAGTTTAGTTATGTTAATTTAAGTTTACCTAAGTTATGTAGTGTTCGTGTAAGGTACGATACAGAATCAAGTGTCGACGTACCAACCCCCTTCCTCCCCCTTCCTCCCTCGTCCACACCTGCCGCTACTGTCTGTCTACTTAATATTAACGTATAATTAAAACCACATTTTATTTGCTATCACACGAATCCTTATACTGTATACATGTACTATAATTATGTGTGTGTCTATACCAATGTTAGCAGTAACCAATGCGTATCCATGTTTTTTCCATTGTTACGGATCTGGAACGAATTAATTTGTTTTCTATTATTTCTTGTGGGAAAACATGATTCTAGATACGAACAATTCGAGTTACGAGCTCCGCCCTGGAACGGATTATGCTCGTATCTCGAGTTATTACTGTATGTGAGGCTACTAGGCTACTTGTAACGTTTTGCAGAAGGGAGGAAGAAAGGACTCACTTTGCTGGGTGGAAGGCTTTATTAAACAATAAAAAAATAAATAAAAAAAACTGCCCCGAAGGGACACAAAGACACGAACACGCGGCCAATGCGGACGCGCATCGCTGCCTGTTCATAAGAGACAGGACGAGACAGCGCGCAACTAGTGAAAACACCAACTGCGCACCACACAAAACACATGAAAGCATGCATACAAGACAGAGCGCGCCTCGAGCAAAGCCCAAAACCACGCCCTCTCACAGGACGTACAGCACACGAGGACGAGCAAACACTCCTCCCATGTGCTCATGACAAGGACAAACACACGGGTCATGTCCGAATCTCGACACAAAACTGAAAATTTCTCAGAACCGGACATCATAATCCACACACAAGACGTTACACAGACAAGAGACATTACATGAGACGATAGTGTCAGAGCTCTGTCACAACACCAAGAAATGACTAGCCAAGTATGCTTAGAATACTTAATTACTTTTAAGTGTATCTCGGTCAAAGGATTGAGTACAAGCATGGGCCAAATATACTTAGACTTTCTGTAAGTCGAGTATACGTAAGTGCAGTTTTAAGTATATTTTTGAGATGTACATAAAAAGTAGACTTAAAGTATACTTTCTTATTTTTAGGTTAAAATAAGTATAGGCCTACCAATAACACAAACTTATTTTTTGTAAAGGAGTGCAGAGCTGTACTATATTAGAAAAGGCATACATATAGAAATGGTAATGTTTAATCATCCTTTGTGTGAAATGTAGTAAACATTATTACTGTTTTACTGCCACCAGAGTTAATTTTAGCTAGAAACTACAGTGAATTGTATTAATAAGTTGGAGGCATTTTCCCATTGAGCCTAGGTTGCATAAAATAGATGATATAGACAACTGTGACTATACATTTTCTGTAGATTCTGCCACTTTGGTTTTCACACCTTACCTGCTGTAAAATCTGTATAATGCAAAGCCTTTTATGGATTAGCACTTTCATTAGCATTATTAAAAGGAAAAGTTTGTGGGCACCAAGTCATGCATAGTTTAACATTTTGTCTATAATTGAAATTCTAGTAGGCCAACGTACCTTTTGCCCAAAAGAACCATTAGACCATTTCAGGGTGAGGCACAAAATGGTGTTTTAGATCAAGATGACAGATTTTGTGTTATGTGCTAATGTGGAGCTCTTTGCCCCTAGCACTTAGCTCCATGAATGTGAACTCTTGACAGCTGTTGCCAGTAATAACATTACACTCACACAACAGTAACGGGACAGTTCCCCCAAGCTTAATGGTCTGCAGGGGTAGAGATATATTACAGTAAGTCTCATCAATGCTAATAAGCTCCAGAGGGATTCTCAATAACAATTAGTTTCATCATCTGATCCCCAAGCTCTGTGATACACTCATGAGAAACTTTGACACTGCAGTATGCCAACAACTATAGATATGATGTACTGGGTGAAAATACCATGATCATTAGTTGACATTAATGTTATTCTTCACAGTGTCAGTAGGGTAATAAACAAGATTAATCTTTCCTACAGATTTTGTCTAAGCATGATCATTTACAGTTGTAGGTAAACAGTACATTAAAGCAATGGGGCCCAGTAGTGAGAAACCACCAGTTATTAACCACCATTTTTTATTGCAGACATTATCAACCTAACATTTTAAATTGAACAATTTTACGGTATAACAATATTTATTATTGTTCCTTTTTGTTTTATGACAACTGTTCAAAACCTGTTTATCCTTTGTATCCAAGCAAGTTTTGTGAATGTTTCAGAACATCTGACCATCTGTACATGATGTCACATGATCATTGTCCCAAAGTTACTTATTTGATTAGTCACCAAGAAATAATGCAGACTTTCTGCAAATACTATATTTAAATGCTCCAAAATGTTGGCAATATTTTGAAGACTAAATGGTCCATTCTCAATTGTAAATGGCAAATCAAGCAGCTTTGAACCCATTACAAAGTTTGTTTAGAAAAATTGTTCAGCCTCACACGAAATTCCTGATTGTGTGGATTCCTATTAAAGTGATCTATTTCATACATATGTATAAAAAAGAAAAAGAACATTCCCATTTTAATTTAAATTAATTAATTCACAATAGGTTCATGATGCATATTGATTTCATATGGGTTCATTCATGTTCAAGCACGGTTTGATGCGCCACTGCCCCAAGGGCTAATTACTACAATGAATCCGTTCATTCTCTATTAAGACAAGAACAAGCTTTTGTTTTTTCCTAACAATGGGAGAGAAAAAAGCATCTAGAAAGGGGGGGGTCCAACGGGTGTTGAGATTTCAAAATGTCCTCAGAACAAACTGACTACATTCACTGAGCCACAGGCTTTCTCAGATATCTTTACCTTTTTAAGCAGCAGGAGGGTGAATTTTAGGCTGAAAAATGCTGCAGTTCTGTTGTGTTCCTCTGTGTTGTTGACAGGCTGGTCAGGTGCGGGAGGGTGGAAGCTCTTGAGGGACAGTGCAGACACCCTGGATAACTCTAATTGGCCCCAGGTGAATAGTTGTGTCAGCGGTGGAGGAGCGTGGGAGATGAAGAGGGCCTTATGGAAGAGCTGTGCACTGATCAATGTGAATGATCGATCACAATTACAGATTCACCAAGTGCTTGTTAATGACTGTATGTAATTATGATGACATAGACGTGGATAATAGGTGGAATAGTTTTTTATCTACGGCTAGTGATTGGTTTGACATGTCTTTGGCCATCATGATGCCACTTCATAGGATGAGTGTGAGTTATGAATAGTGTGCACTGTCACAAATGAGTCCTGTTTCACTCTGCATATATATGAAGTGCGTAAGCAAAGCTGCACCCTAGCCAACAGCATCTTTGCTGCACAACAGAGCTGTGGCTTTATCAGTAACATATTTGTTAATGGTCGATATTGCTCATTTAAAGAGAGTAAAGACATTTAATGTTACAAAATATTTCTATACTAAATTAATGTTATTCTTTTGAACCTGCTATTCATACAAAAATCGTGAAAAAAGTTATCACCTTTTCCATAAAAAGTTTGAGCAACTGTTTTCAACATTGATAATAATAAGAAATTTTTTCTTGAGCATGAAATCATATTAGAGTGATTTCTGAAGGATCATCTGACACTGAAGACTGGAGTATGGATGCTAAAAATGTAGCTCTGCCATAACATGAATAAATAAATATTTTAATATAAGGTTAACCAAAAGTTAAATTGTGATATTTCGTAATGTATTTTTTTAAATAAGTAAAGGTAGCTTTGGTGAGCATCGGATACTTTTCAAAAGCAGACACCAAACACCTGAACATTAGAGTACATTATAATAGTCAGAATTTTAATTTATCTTAATTGTTTTTTGAATCATTGTAGTATTGTAATGTCTCCCATTTACTGTCTTACCAAATGGTATGTCTATTTTATGTCTAAAGCCTATTGCAGAAGGTTGTTCATAAAGTTTTGTGGTGCATTTTCGATGTGTTTTCTCCAGGGTTTCTCCAGTCGCACTGCTTATGTGAACAGTGCGAAGACTGTGACATGTTAATGTGGGTGCCAAAATGCATACACGCTGCTTATGTGTTGGTGTGAAACAGGCTTTAACAGAAGACGAGGATGAGTTTCTCGCTCGAGCATCGATTTTGAGGAGATAGTCAGCAAAATCAATTTGCCTTTTTTCTTTTTTTCAAAGATCATTTATGTGCCAGAGGTGGAGTGTAAAGTTGTTAAAAGCTGTGAGAGGAGGAGGAAATGAACAATATTGTCAAGCTGAAGGAACTTCCTGAAGGTTGGCTAAGATCAACTGACAAGCCTCGCAGGGGGATAAAATCAAAGCTCGGTTCGACATCAGCTTCAGTTAGCCTAACATTCTTTAAACTGCGGAAAGCAGTCAGGCATCTCATTTTGAGGAGACTAACCCTTCTATCTCTTTTATCAGCAAGTTTAACCTACACAACAATTAACATGCCACTTTCCTTATGATGACTAGCATCTCTGGCTGCTTTGATGTGGAAATGAGCGGAGGTCTTTTTTTTTCTCTCTCTCTCCTTCCCCATCGCAGAGTATGTTTACATAACGCAGAGCACTGGGAGCCAATGAGAGGCAGCGTGCCAGTGCTGCCAAAAGAGGACCGATAGATCTCAGTGTCTGATCTCCGCTTAGCCATGGGCACTGAGAGGCGGTGGGAGAACCCGGGAATACATTATCCACTCAGGGAATTTTAAAGAGGGGGAGAAAGGTGGAGGATGGAAGAGAGAGAGAGAGAGATGGGGGGGAGGGTGGCTGTTGGGATGGGAAGGAAGAGGGAAGATTCCCACAGACCACTTGCCTGGATTCACCCACCCAACCCCCTCACTCTCTCTTTCTCTCTTCGCCTTTCACTCACTCAATGTATGAATTGCTCCATCCAAGTGCTCACTAATGTACTGTACTTTTGTTCTCAATCCTCAGTTTACTTTTGCTTTATTTATTTACCCTAACAGGAACGCTGCTATCCGCTCAAGGTCAAACTCACTTAAGTACCTCCATCTGTATTGCGTAACCCCAGTAAATATTCTCTTTGTTTCTCTTGCCTGACTCGAATACTAAAGCGTGTACTAAGTTGTGCATGCTGATTTGAAAAGTTAGGGAGGAATCTCATCTTGCACAGCTGATTGAAGTTTAGCATTGCATCTAATTAATTTGATTTAAATATTTCATACACATAGTCTGATTACTGGTGCGGGCGGATACTTGCCATGGCTTCATTAATTACTCTGCTGAGAAGACCAGCGTTGAACAACGTTCGTTTTCAGCATTTCATTTGGGTTGTTTTCAAGTTGCATGGAACTGGTTTGTTGGTGGTTGATAAAAGTAACCTTGCTGATTAAGCTAGTGACAATGGATTACTTCCGTGTTCTACTTTTTGCATATCAAAAGTTTCCAGTGACAGCATTCAGCGCACCTACATACATTAGAACGCAAATTGCTAAATTTTATGGCTAAATTTTATTAAGCATGTAAATTACATACAGTGAAATGACTGGCAATAAAAAATGACTGAATAGATGAAAATATTTAATACAATAAATAAAACTTTATATTCATCTGGTCTCACACACTTTAGTATTGCGGTCACTAGTATATATGAGCACTGATACCCTGTGGTGAAATAATCATGTTTATCAGCCGCTGCTTTCTCAAATTGCCTTGGCTGGATTAAAACTTCATGTTCTGTTGAGTTTGGAAAATCGCTCTTCTCCGGTCTCTGAACATGTCCAGATTTTTAAATCTTCCTCCAGAGACTCATTTTAGTTGCCGTTTATTAGACTAGGTGACAACAGCACATTGAAAATATACATAAACGGAAATAAGTGAGATGAACTATATTTAAAATCAGAAATGTCACAAATTAGACGTATTAGACCCTGGTTATAGATCTCTAAACTACAATTAAAAAAACATATTTCTATGTTGATTCATGTATTCTGACAAAATATTTTATTTGCAACCAACACATAAATTGTAACATTTCAAATATTTTCTTAACATATTTTTTCTTTTTAGTATGGTCCAGTATCAGAAATGTACATTTTCATTCTCATACTTCCAGGGGCTCTGTAATTGTCTACAAACTGCCATTAAGAAGAATGGGAGTGCTATCAGATAGCTTTCTTCATTGGATAAACTAGCATTGCATGCTGGAGAACATTGTCCAACATAACATAAGCTGTTTTATTTTTTTATATACTAGTTGCCGGCTATATTAAAAGATGTTTTCATAAATGTTTTATGAAATCCTTGAGGAAGTCTAGTACAGACTATTTTTATCCAGAAGTGTTACTTCTAAATATTCTTAGTTCAATAAATAATATTTAGAGATTTGTGAGGACATTTTTTTTATAAAAAATGATTAGACTGTGTGAATGTTTTTTTAAATTTATATACATATTAAATGTTTATCATCTCTAGTTTATGACCTGTCCTTTATCTGGACATAGATGTGACTCTCGTTGTTTTTTAAATCACTTGAAACAAAGAGAAATTCTGGAGTGAGGACAGTGTGGCTGGAAAGTGAAGTAGTGGGATGAAATAAGTGGCTCAAAGTGCAATACTTATTCCAGACCTCGATCATTTGCTGGACACAGACCAAACCTCAGACATAGCACAGTGCCAGGGACACAGGAAATCAATCGATGTGACAAACTGCTCGCCATCTGTTTAGGAGAGTCTTCCTCCTTTGAAACCACCTGCCGAGGGGGCATTGATCTCACAGACTTGGGCAAGATATCATTAACATTATTTGTGGAGCATATAATCAAGCATAAGCTTTGTTCAAAACAAACATTTTTGGTTCCATGTGGTGCCTTGGTATTTTGGACATGGTATTGTTGTATTATCATGTTGTTTTTTATACGTTTTTCCAAAACAAGTTTTACCATATATTTATCGCCATTTTTGTACTACAATTTTTTTTTTTTTTTTTTTTATCTGCATTGACACATTAATACAAAATTTCATGTCATTTTAATGAAATTGATAGATTTTCAAAACCATGCTAATACGATGTTACCATGTTTAAAAAATGACACCCTTTTTGGAAATGTTTGTGGAAAGATTTGTATAGTGATGTAACAGAAGCTAATACTAAGGTATTTTGAAACATACCAAGAATACCATGGTACCATATCCAAAAAATAACATGTATACACATATGGTATTGTCTGTCACGATTTTGTCATCCTTGTAGTCTTTACTTCCTAGTTCCCCATGTGTCCTGTCATCAATCACCTCATTAATCTCGTCAGCTGTCTCCATTCCCCTAATTATACTCTGTGTATTTAATCCCTATGTTTCTCTCAGTCTACATCCGTTCTCATCTTCAATGCATTGTGTGAATCTCTGTAACCTTGGTCTTGCTAAATTAATGATATATGTATACAGTGATCCCTCGTTTATCGCGGTTAATGTGGACCAGAAACCCCCGCAATAGGTGAATATCTGCAAAGTAGGATTGGCCCCCCCTAGGAATGTCCATATATGTATGTGTAGGTACCAGAATGTTTAAAATATGTATATTTATACTTTATATATATATGTATATACAGTGGTACCTCGAGATACGAAATTAATCCGTTCCGAGGTGGCCTTCGTATAATGAGTTTTTCGTATCTTGGAATACATTTTACATGTAAAATGGCTAATCCGTTCCAAGTCCTCCAAAAACACCACAATAAATTTTACAATCGTTCTTGGGAGGATTCGAATCTGGCAGGGAAAAGCCAATGGATCTGTAGTTCATAGCCTTAACCTCTCAGCCACGACTGGCTGTGCTATATCAAGCAGCGGGCTTTAAGTTTCGTTTTCACAGTCGCAATTTTAAACAATTGAAAATCTGAGGGGGCCGGACATGTAAATCATCCGCGCCACTGGTACATACGTACACTTAACTTTACAAAAACACATAAAAAATGTAAAGTTTCGGGTGCGGAGTGGCTGAGCTAAAGCATGCCAGCACGTACGTATAGAAGATGCATGATGGGAGGGATGCTGTCCAATTAGAGAGAAGGATCTCATGGCTTGGCTAGCATCAGGAACCAATGGGAGAGCATGAGGATGGTGGCGAGTCTACTATAACTAAGATGGCGGCGTGCGGCGCGAGTTTCAAAATTGTTATGGGGCGAATCTCGGACTTTCAGAAACCTGTCGTATCTTGAAAACTTTTCGTATGTAGAGCAGTAAAATTCATCGTCTTTGCTTTCATAACTTGGATTTTTCGTAAGTTGAGCCTTTCGTATCTCGAGGTACCACTGTATGTATATATATATATATATATATATATATATATATATATATTTTATTTTTTTATATATATATATTTTTTTAAATTAAATCCATTTAATTATAAAACCTTAATATTATACATTTACTCTTTCTCATACGATACGTATTATGGCGCTCTACACTCATCAATGACAGTAGTATCTTGAGACTTGACTCCAGTAATGACGACGGTTCGATGAATGTGATGAAATTATTTTAAAAAGTGGGGGAAGTTACTCATCGTCAAATATCAGCGCTGGATCATTAACATTTGCTTCTGAGAGAGGCGAAGAGGCACCCACTCTACTCGTGCTCTCATTCGTCGATCTCACGCCATGAACCAATCACGTGCCCGTGGGTGTGTACAAAGCCTCTGAGAGAGTTTCTCTCTTTGTCTGGCATCCTGGGAAACCGTTTCTCTCGCATCACAATGAAACAACCCTGCTTTCCGCAATACGGCTGCCGATATGGCAGTATTTATTTTATTTTTTCGATGAATATTTTTGAAAAATCCGCGATGCACTGAGGCCGCAAATCTTTAACTGCGAAGTGGCGAGGGATTACTGTACTTCATTTTTGTTTTCATGCCTTCATCTCACATACATGCATGACAATGTCATAGTACCATTATATATATAAATATATAACTAAATACACAGTGATTAAACATGACAACAAAGACATTTGTAATGTTAAAACAGGAAACAAGGAAATAATTTTACATTTTTATTCTACTGTTTACTATATTTATTTGCTTGGTCAGTGTTGTTGTGGGTTATAGCTCTTTTGCTATTGTAGTCCTTTAAGGACCTTTTAAAATAGCTGAAATCATTTGGCAAAGTGATATGCCACTGTTGTGCGGTCAAAACTTGCCTGGAACTGCTGCTAGCCATTAGTTTCCCTGAAAACAACTGCGCACCATAGAACATTCGTCAACTAATCGGTTTGAAGCATATATATATATATATATATATATATATATACATGCCATGCCATTATCATATTTTGGACTGATTACAGACCACCATGACATGTTATGTATTTTTGTATCAGCTCACCGTTCATCAGCTCTAATGTAGCGGGACGTACCATCAAGTTATGTCATTCTTTCAAACCAAAGCCTCAGTGCATTTCTCAGTCATCTATCCATTGAGTGACAGAATAAATGAAGAGTGAAGTAAAGGGAAACTAGCTCAGCAGGCATTATCAGAGTGTATCGTAATTAAATCAGCGTTACTTAATGCTGTTCAACTATCCTTCTGAGGCCCCAGAGAAGTCCAGAGAATATATCAGCTTTACAGTATTAACCATCCTCCTTTGCTGAGCTCTTATGCCTATTTGTCACTGTCCTGTTTTCAAGTAGCACACAGCAGCATGTCTTCCTCACAGGTGTGAGTTAGGAGATAGCAGGACACCACTTAATTCAGATGTTTCCCCTCACAGTTATCTTGCTGTGATCAATGCAACATGACAGTGCTGCTTTTATCTGGGGTATTTATAGGCCAGACCCTGGTGGTCCATACCTTCCCCTGACACTACAAACTCATTAAGGGCCAATCAAAGAGCTTCCACACCTAAGATCAAGACTCATGGTAAGTGAAAAACCATGTCTGTAGTTTTGCAAGCCTGTCTGTCACCTGACTGTCCCCGTGGTGTGATCAGTGGTGAGTTCATACTGCAGAGTGTTAGTCAGGCATGAATTGTTTCGAAATGATTGAATGCTTCATTGAAGAAGATAATTCCTGACATGTCACCCTCACGGCTCATTCCTACTGAGTCAAATGTTTGTTGCTTGAAAATAGCTCCTGCTTTATTTACTTAAGGCCTATTACATATGCAGTTTTTAGATACAGTAGCTCATTCACAAACCAAGTCAACCAGTTAATTAAAAATCAACAAACACTCTGACAGTTTACATTTCGTGTCGTATGTAAAGTTATAAACATTACATATGTTAGCTTCAGCTAATCCACACTGTACACTGAATTGGCTAAGGGCTATTGCCACAAATGTGGTTACCACAAATCGGTTGCGACGCTACTGTCACCGCATGCCAAACATCCGCTTTTTTTATGCTTCTCTTTATAGGATGTTAAACGGGAGGAGAAGGATCGCCCCCTTTTTGAGCCTAATTAGCTAATGGCATTGAACAAGGGAGCGAGGGGCTAAAGGAAGGAAAATAGGATGAGGAAAACAGCAGAGCTAGCAGAGCTAATTAATGAACTTCAAAAGAAAATATTAAAAAGTGAGTAAAACTAGGAGTAACAGTTTGATTAAGTGAATAATTTAGCAGGAGTGCTTACCCTTGTGCCTACGTTCTTATTTTTGGGGTTGAAAAATAGGGAAGGATATATACCACTATGCTTTCTGTCTGTTGTTAGCGTTAGTTTTAGCCCGAGAGGCTAAACTGTTAGCCTTGTATCTCACAACACTCTTCTGACCGATGGCTTAAACTGTTGGGAGAGAAATTTAAATTCATACCAGCTAATGCTCAAAAGTCTGTGTGCTAACTAATATAAAATTGTGTTTGTCAAGCTTTTATTTGAATGGCTGTCTTTCGTTGACCTTGATAGAACTAGATATGAAAGTCAGCGGGTTCTTTTGTTGTTGAGTCACCTCTTTGACAGCTATTCCCCTGCGCTTGCGTGGGAAACATCAAAAATTGATGTTTGTAAGAGGACTCTTTTATTTTGAGCTGATGCCCCAAGACATAGCCCTTCATTCTGTACATTTGAATTTCAGTAAGCAGTCCTCTCATTCAAATAAAGGAAATAAAGCATTGACCTTTTTAATGTAAGTCAAGAGGAGAAGCTAGCAGAGCTGCTGTTAAGGTGATTGAGGTGAAGCTACTAAATAAAACTAAGATGTGACTAATAAATTATTTTGCAGAGGAAACTCAAAAAGAGAAGACTATGCCAGTTGAATATTCATTACCAAATAATTTATCTACACAAACATAACATTAATGCATGACAGAACCCTAAATTCAGTACTGTTCAGTAGATATTGTTCATTTACTTACCTAGTTAACTCCATGTATTTAAGCCCTTAGTTTTCTTGTTCAGTCTCGTTTATTTTGAAAGTGGTAGTTTAATGTGCTTGATTCCTGTATTCTCCTGCATATTTTCCAAGTAAAAACTGTATTATTATATTTCTGTCATGGTTCATGGGTGTGTAAACAGCACGAAGACGAAGGAATATGAAAGATAATAGTCTTTTAATGGAAAAACTACAAATCACTTTACATGACGCTATATAGATTAGAACAGACCAAGAATGAGGGAGAACACATGGTATACCCGGGGACTAATCAAAGAAACGAGACACACCTGACAAGACTAACCAGGTGATTTATTACACAACAGGTGACTAAGAGGACAGGAAAGGACCACATGGGGAAACTGAATGAACATAAACAGTTCAGAAAAATCTTATTGCCTATATTACCTTATGCATAAATAAATTAAGTTATTTTTATGTTTTATGTGATGATATGTTGTGTAAAAATAACATAACATGACAAAACCCTAAATTCAGCACTTCAGCTCAGAAGCACTTTTCTGATTTTATTATCCTGTATGCTGATATATTATGTTATGTTATATTTCTTTATGTTGAAATTCTCAGTAATGTAGATTTTGTATTCTGCTTGTATAAGGAGTACAAAATAAAATAAAGCCATCTGGAGTCTCAAGGCAGCGATTTGTTCATTTGCTTTAAAATTAGGCTGTTGCAGGAGCCTGTTTTTCCCTGGAGTATGTACCTATTTCAAGAGCTCTACAAGGGTCAAGGTTTGGTCAGTAGAGGAGGAAAAATAGCGTCCTCGTTTAAACAAGAGCAACTGCCACTTTAGAGCACTGTACTGGTAATTTAGAGATTAGCCAAACCTCCCACAAACTGCTGTAGTTATCATTCCAACACTCTAGAGACCGAGTCCCCATCTACAATAAACAGAGATAACTAGCAAAATTATTCACGCTTTAATAGGGCGGTTGACTTCACACATTGCTGCAGAGTTCTGCAGTGTGACATGTTATACTTCATCTGAATCTATTTTAAACAGTGATTTTATATTATTTATATAGCCTCATATTTGTTGAGACTTTGTTTATACCAGGGGTCGGCAACCCGCGGCTCCGGAGCCGCATGCGGCTCTTTCACCCCTGTGCTGCGGCTCTTTCATCCCCTATACGTAAATTGTAGCAGCGGTCCCGCTGTGAAAAAGGCCATATGAGAGGAATAAGAGCGCTGTTTCAGGGGACTTTTATTCTGAAACTACGACGCGCATTAGTTCAGAAAGTTAAGCGGTTCAGTTCAGAGTGAATCATGTCACCCACCGCGGCAGATATCAGTTAACTATTATACATGAGTGCTGGAGAAAAGCCAATAACTTGGTTAACAGCCTCGGAACGAGTGCCTGTTGTGTGTTTTGTGCGTCTTATAAGAGTGAGTTCACAATTACCACTATGTTTGCTTATGCACATTCTCACCTTTGTTATGACGCAGTTATTGAAGTGTTATAGCTCGATGCTAATTTTAGCTGTGCTTCATTTTCTGTGTTTACATTTTTATCTGCTATGTTCAGATAAAGTAATAATAATTAATGACGGTAATTGTGTTCATGTATGAGGCGAGAAGCCAATAGTTTGTATATATATGTAATTCTGTTACTAGAATCTTGTTTTATCTGTTACAGGAAAACCACACACACACACCACACTCCTTTCCACTCTCTTCAATCTAAGCTCATCCATTTGAGCAAGGACATTACTGAGATCTTTGATCACATGTGCTTCTTGTGCTCCCACATCTCAATCTCCTTCAGCTTTACCGGACATTATTGAAGCTCATATTAATGGTTGGCTCCCCTCTTTGACCTGTTTAATCGAATAAATCACTTTGAGACAATTTCTTCCTTCTCTGTCGTGTTCTGACCGACACACCTGGCCCCAAATCAGCTTTCGCTACACCCGCTATCCGCGATCGGTCCGCTATCGCTCCGCCCACGGAAGAAAGGAGTGGGCGGAGCACCCTCCTCCCTCAACAGAATGATCGCTCCGTATCGCTTCATATATAAACCTTAGATAACGGCTCCGGACATATTTGAAAACATTATTTTTTGTTAAATATGGCTCTTTCAACATTAAAGGTTGCCGACCCCTGGTTTATACCATGGAGTTATACTATATATATATATATATATATATATATATATATATATATATATATATATATATATATATGTATGTAGTACTGTGCAAAACTCTCAGGCGTGTTAGTATTTTCAACCGAACAATGGTTTTAAAACAGTTATTTTATTTCTATCTTTTGCTGTAGTGTGTCACTAGGAAATATCAGTTTACATTTCCAAACATTAATTTAGCCATAAATTGACATTGTGACATTTTTATATGCACAAAATGTCTAACAACAGACGGTTATGATCCACACGGAGATCTGATATCACCATCATCGAGTCCATCTGGGATTGTATAAAGAAACAGAAAAAACTGAGACAGAGTAAATCTAGAAGACCTGTGTCAACATCACCAAGAAGCGCCTTGAAGCAGCTCCTATTTTTTGGCCGGAGGTCCTGGACATTTTTTTCAGATACATGATATGGATTCTAGCAAATACCAACCAATTAAGAAAATCAAAACCTGACGGCTTCTGTAGTTGGAACATCAATTCACTTAGCACAGAATGAAACTTTTGCCATGACCATCCCAATCTCTGACCTGAACCCTATAGAAAATGAGTGGGCTGAACTGAATAGGAGAACCTCTAACAAAGACCTGGGAATCTGAAGTATTTGGAGAGATTCTGTATAGAGGAAAGGTCTCTGATCTCTTGTCAGGTGTTCTCCAACCTCATCAGACATAAAAGTATTTCATAAATTTGGCAATAATTATAGCCAAAGTTTTTTTTTTGTAGAAAACATTTATTTCATAATATTATTTACCCCCCAATTCTTTTCCTTCAGTGAAAGGTAGAGTTTTGTGAATATTTTTTAATAAAAGATCAAAAGGATAAACAATTGAGATTTATTTTTACAGCCATCTTTGATCATAATTATCAAGCATGCCAATAATTATGCCCACAACTGTGTGGGTGTGTTCACTAAATAAGTTTAAAAAAAATAAATACAAGTATTTAAAAATGTTAAACTAAAAGCTATCAATTGTATTATATTATATTATATTATAGGTCTGTTATATTTGTGTTATATATTTTTGTGTCTTTGTTGCTATTGTTGCTGCAGCCGTTGAAGGTCTCTATAGATTTAATTTAGCTGTTTAGGTCCTTAAAGCACTCAGTATTCCGATCACTTTCTATACCACCTCTCAAATTTGTAGCCTTGTGCCTCTGTGTTAAATTGACCGTACTGTCTCAGACCAGTCATGCATTTCAGTAGTGAGGACAGCTTTCCACAGGAGCCCTGCTGATTAGAGCCAGTCAAAGGAGAGTCGATGGAGGGTGAAAGCAGAGCAAAGTACTGTTTAGAGTGTATACACATTCATCTGGAATTTTTTGAGGCTGTTCGGACCGTGCCGTGTGGCCGCTCTTTTATGTGTGCAGCCGGCCCGTGTTCACCACGCTCTCATTTGCAGCAGAAGGGGACCTAGCCTGGTCAGTTGTTCCGCAAGAGATGGATCTCCCAAAGCTCTGGTCTGAAATTGATTTTTCATCTGTGTTTATGGTACAGAAAAGAGGAATTGGGAAAGCGCTAACTGGCAGGAATGCTGAACACATGCTGTATTTGTTGATTAATTCTCTGAAAAAGGCAACAGATGGTAATGTTTTTGCATCTGTCAGAGCAATTACAGAATCAATCAACCTACCCCGACCTTCATTTCAAATAGTCTTAATTTATTTATCATCAGTGTCATAGGGGTTGCATATAAAAAATTAAAAATAAATTACATTTATTGAAGTATGTTTACCTCATGAGAATGATAAAAGTCTGTCATAGCAGATATAGTCATATTTATTTCATATTTCATTATATTATATTACCCATAAAAGGGGTTTCTGTCCATATACATTTTCAATGTTTTTCAGATAAGGTGCAAGGCAGTTGCTAAATAATCTAGTAGATAGATAGGTAGTAGATTTCTGCTTTATACAAACACAATTTCATTTGGCTCATGAACATGCTCTTTTGGTCTTCTCCAGAACTCACAGCACACGTCAGTTTCTGGAAGGTTTTCATGTACAATTTCAGGTTTGTGTTAGATTTTGGTTTGTAATCATTTTTGTTGTAGCTGTTAATGTTAATAAGAAGAAATCGATTAATCGCATCTAACATAAAAGTTTTTGTTTACATAATATGTGTGTATACAATGGTGTGGAAAAGAATTTGCCCCCTTTCTGAATTTTTTTTTTACATGGTTGTCACACTTAATGTTTCAGATCATCAAACAAATTTAAATATTAGTCAAAGATAATTTGTAATGTAAATATTTTAAAGTTAACACACAATGCCCCACAGATTTAGAAAGGGCTTCATAACCTTTTCCAAACTGATAGATCTCAATTACTTTCTTTCTCATTTGCTCCTGAATTTCTTTGGATCTCGGCATGATGTCTAGTGTCAGGGTTTGGGGAAAGAGCGAGGACTCAAGTGCAAGAGGACAAGGCTTTATTGGACAAAACAAACAAAACTCAAACATAAACCTCCCCGAGTGGGGGAAAACATGACATGACTCGACTTGGCATAGGATGACAAAATAACGACAACAACGCGACCCAGAACAGCAAACATGAGGACAATGTTAAGGGAGCACATGGGGAAGGTAACGAGGGAAAGCAGCTGGGGCAAATGAAACTAATGACAATGAAACAACACGGGCGGGGTAACAGACAAGACATGAACACGCAGCCAATGCCACTGCGCATTGCTACATGTTCACCTTAAACAAAGACGACGCGCAGCTGGTGACAACCAAACTGCGCGTGACAAGAAAACAGCATGCGGTTCGGGTTTTCATCGGCTGCATGCTTTCGGCTGCATGCTTTTTACAACACTGCACACAGACACAAGGGAACGGGGAATCAAGCAAGCCCAAAACCGTGCCCACTCACATAACAGAGTGCGCGAGAACAAGCAAACACCTGTTCTCGTGCGCTCACAACAAGGACGAACACACAAGTCATGAAAGCCCGAATCCCGACACAAACCCGAAACTGAACCAGACCAAAGTATCGGGACCGGACATCATAATTCGCACAAAAGACGTCACACAGACAAGCGTGCACGCGATTCGAACACTCGAGGCCGTGCGCATGCACACACAACTCGAGACATTACGGTAGTGTCAGAGCTCTGCCACAAAACCAAGAAATGACTAGACCGAATGTGGCAGAACCCTGACAGTCTAGCTTTTTTTTGGGATTTTGTTTTACTTAACAATAACAACCTTCATTTAAAAACTGCATTTTGTGTTATCTTTGACTAATATTTAAATTAGTTTGATGATATAAAACAATTTAAGTTTGACAAATAAGAAAGAAGGGGGCAAACTCTTTTTCACACCACTGTATATTATTAGGTTATGTGTGCCTGTGGGTGTCTCCCTTCCTCTCAGAATCTGGGTTTATCTTTAGAAATTGAGCAATTTCTGATGAATTCTTAAAATTTGCCCGCAACAATTTGGTTTGGTCAAGTCACAGGGTCTCGTTATGGACCATGTTCAGGCTTCAACTTGTCTGTGTGGATCTGTGTGGTCTACTCCGCAGTCACCTTGACCGAGCTAGTGTTCTGCATGTAAAGACAATCAGGATAGTCATTCTCTCTCCAGTTGCACAATCATGTTGTAAAATGGGTGATGACGCCTGTCGGGTGAGCTATGTGGGGGGCACGGCCTCATTGGAGTCCTGTCAGTGAAGAGAAGAGGCCCTTTCAATCAGTTTTCATCTACTGTGGGAATTCAAGAGCCTTGTCTAGTTTCAGGCAGGAGTGTAAAATCCACTCCACGACAGCTCTGAGCCCAGCTTCATCTGTAGGACTCTCACGCAGAGGATGAGTGTCTCCTCTGTGGACAGCTGTCCAGCATCATTAGGCTTCCTCCATCAGGGAGACATATGCCCACTGTGGCTCACCTCTGCAGGTGAAGTGAGACAAGACTCAAAACCTCTCAGTTCCTTTCAGCAGAAAGTCTTTGTTCACACTGCACGCAAATCCGATTTGGTTTTCAAATCCAATCTGATCTGTCCGCACCGTCGTTTAGCAAGTGATAAAATCTGATCCATTTGTTCAGACCGCGTAGCCAATATCCACTGTATCACTGTATCCATTTGCTACAGTATGTAAGCGTCAAAACAAATCTAAGATTAAAGTGACTGAGAATAACTTTCAGTGTAAAAGAAGAGGACAAAACTGAAAATGGTGCCTCTACTCATGCCCATCATGACATCTTGCTGTGATGCTGAACTCATAAGGCAGCATCAGAGAACAGAAGCCATACAAATGTTTTATACATATTGTGTGCCTGCTGACTCTATTGCTCATTCACCATTCAGTACTGTCACAGTTCTTTCATGTCTCTGTCTGCTTCCTGTTTCTTCCCGTGATTCTCCCAGTGTTTTTACATCCACCGGTCTTGTAATCAATCACCTCGTTAGTCTTGTCAGCTGTCTCATCATCCTTGTGTATGTCTACCCGTTGTTCCCTTCAGTCTTCGTCTATGGTTGTCAATGTTTGCATGTGTTATGCGTTGAACTGTTTAAATCCCGTTGGCCTGTTTCTCCTGTTGTGCACAAGATGTGTGCTTTTGTATTTCTAAAGTGTTTGTTTGAGATTTCAGTTAATTCCTCTCCAAGCCTTTCTCATCCTCCTGCACAACACGCCTAACAACTGCATAATGTATGTCAAACAGTTCGATATATGATGAGACAGTGATAATTAGAGTATATGAGGTCCAATACTGCATTCTTTGTATTCTGTTTTTTGTATTCTTTTTTTAATAAAGACTAAAATATTATGATGAAATATTATTATGATTATTATTTAATATTCTTTAAAATGTAATTTATTCCTGTGTCAAAGCTGAACTTTCAGCATCAATACTCCAGTCTTCAGTGTCACATGATCCTTCAGAAATCATTCTAATATTCAGATTTGCTGCTAAAGAAACGCCTATTATTATTATTACTATCAATGTTGAAAACAGTTGTGAAATTTAATATTTTGTGGAAATACAAACTCTTTGGTGAGTAGAGAATTCAAAAGAACTTTTTTTATTTTAAATAGAAATCTTTTTTAACTATCTACAAAAGTCTTTTCTGATAGATCTGATCAATTTAATGGATCCTTATTGAATAAAATTACGGTATATATATTTTTTATTTTATTTATTTTTTAAATCGTACTGACCCCAAACGTTTGAACAATAGTGTATACTGTACAATATAGGGTTACACTTTATTTTAAGCTGACGTAGTTACATTGTACTTACTCAAATAAGTAATGAGTAATGTTAATACAATAATAATAATTAATACAATAATATTAACTACATGTACTTACTATTATAATTATGGTTTTATTTAGGGTTAGTTACTTGTAATTGTACATAATTTACTTTTATTGCTATAGTAGGTGCATGTAGTGACGCGTAACTATGTCACCTTAAAATAAAGTGTTACTCAAGTAATTTGTTTTGTTCTCTTTTTCCATTGATGGATTTTCTTATCTATTATTACTGCATCCTCTTGACAGTCACTCTTCATGTCATAATCCATTTTGCAGTCCAACAGTAAGACACTTTAGGACTGCTTCTGTTTGACTTGATGCTCTGAAATTCATTCCATGAGAAAATATTCATTTTTCATGTCCTGCCCTCTGTAATAAGTCACAGTGGAGCCAAAGCTTCAGGCCCTGCCTCCAGTATCATGCAAAACAGTGGACAAATCTCCTCGTTGTGACTTCCATACGTGAAAGCTCATAATTTCACGTTTAAAATGATTATGGCCCCTGCGAGGCTGCACAGGCTCCCCACTGGCATGTCGCTTCCTATTCGGTGCCGTAGCTAGTCGTGCAAGCCGAGCTGCCTAACAATGAGTCGAATATTAGGACCGACACTGCCTGTGGTAAGATGCCACACTCCCGATCCGGTAATTGTATCCAGAAGTATTATTTCTTCCCATGGAGATGCTGCAGTATCCCTGCTGTGTTTCTGTCTGAGCAGAGGGGAGTAATGAGGCCGGCTGTATGCTGCAAGGAGGCTGTGGACGGCCTTCATCATCAGGATGGGTCGCTCCCTCCAGAGCCCGGGAGCCTGGCTGCAGATCTCTGCCATTGTGACCAGAGGCAGAGTTACGATCCAGACGCCATCTATCATACAGCAGCTTGCTAAAGCAGTCAATGGCTCTGATTAATCACCTCGGCCGAGCATTGCTATAGGAGGACTGATTGAGTCTGGATATTAGGGCTTTATTTTTTTTATTTTTTTTCACACCCTCCATCAATGCCACATAATAGATTAGATTGCATAGTCCCTGAGTTCAGTCACTCACTGTGATGTGTGTTGCAAAGTCATTGAGAATCTTGCTAGAAAAGTATTTGCTCAATTAGATTTTAAGAGTGTATTATACAGATCTCTCTTTGGTGGATTTTACTCCCTTTATGGTTTTGAAAAGCTTTATATCATTTTCTAGCGTTTCAATTAACGACTTTAAAAATGTCATGTGGTGTGATCAAGTAAAGAGTAATAACAAATTTTCCTTAACTATGTGTTACGCATACATTTCGGAGGCAGACTCGCAGACGCAGGTACTAGAGACATAGTGATGTTTATTAAAGCAGGATACATGAACCGGGAAATAAACTCACAGTGTAAACACGAACCGACAACTGAAGAGTGCACAATGGGAACTAAATATACTGACAGTGATTAACTAAAAGACAAACACCTGTGATGAATGGTGACTATGGAAACTGATGGGTGACGGAGAGTTCTAGAACAGAAAACATGTGACAACAACAAAAGGCAAAATAGGAGTCCTGGGTGACAGTGATCGTGACATTACTCCCCCCCTCCGGAAGGCGCGACCTCGCGCCGAAGAGACTTCAGAGAAGGGTGGGGGGGTGGGCACCCTGGAGACCGAGGTGTCCAGAGTCAGGGAGGTCTCCAGGGTGGTGCAGGCTGGGCCAGTGGCCAGGTACTGGGATCATAAATGCCCATTTTACCCTATTAATTACAGTTAAAATTATAACCATTAACATCTCATATAAATACAAATTAATAGTTGACAGTTAAACTGTAAAAATACTTGACAATTTACTGTAACACGTACTTTAGCTTTGAGTAGCGTCGCTGTTGGCATGAGGGAGACAAGAGGAGGGTTTTACTGCTTACAGGGAGAATTTCGTACCTTCTTTCTTACTCATCTTGAGGGTCATCATTGTCTATATGCTGTACTGTACATATATATTTTAATATGTGAACAATAGCGATCATAATTAATGTTAACAACATGAGGTAAAACCGCTGTAAATCGCTTATAAAAGTATGCACTGTGGTGAATGATGCAACCAAACCGAGAGTTAAGCGGTCATGGTGAGAGGCCGTCGTTAGGATATTTCCAGTAAAAATGCGCACGAAGATGCTGAGCGTTAGGACTTTTCCACAAAAAAATGCACGTGGGCAAGGGAAAAATTTTCTCGCACTACGATACAATGCTCGTACACCGATTTTACTTTCCATGCTCGTACACCGATTTGCTCGTATACAAAGTCACTTGTAAACCGAGGTATTACTGTAGTAGTAATAATAATAATCAATGAATCAATTTTGTTAAAATATTGTTATTATGCCAAACCACTTATTTTACTTTTCAAGAATTGAAGTGAAAAGAAAAAAGTCTAAATTGATGGAGGTGTATAAAAGTCAGTGTTTGATTTGATGTTAAGGTGTTGAGTGTTTTGATTGCGCAGATTTAAAATGATGTATCAGCTTTATGAAGTACCCTTGAAACAGCAGCCGTGTTGACATCATGGAGGCTAGATTTGGCTCTCTCATCCAGCATGGCTGTCATTTGGGGAAACTTGTTTAGAATGGCAGCACTCTCTCTCTCGCTGTCCCTTTCTCTTTCTCTTTTGGCAGCGTCAGTGCATCCTCGCTCCTCTTGACATAACAAGGTCCGGTTCCCAAGCCCCTGCATCAGATGCGGGCAGCAGATAGCCCCAGCGATAAGTGGCTTTTCTCCTCTCTTTTATCTCGCATGGAAGAGCTTTGCCTTGGAGCTTTGCATTCACAACATTGTGGCAGCCCTTTGCTTTTCCATATCATTAAAAGCCCCCAGTGTCTAGCAGGGCTGGCATGATGGCAAAAGGGCTGGCATGATGGCAAAAGGCCTGCTTGTGGCAAGAACACAATAAGTGGGGCTGGAAAGCTTCCAGAATCACATCGTACTGAGCCGCGACAGTGCCTCACAATGTTTAACGCAAGTGCGTGTAATGCCAGAGTTTCGGATCCACAACCTTTGGATTTACAACAGTGTATGCGTGCATGTGCCTCAAGTGATCCTGTGGTACAAAGACTCGGGGAAAAAAGTATCCAAGACTTCCTGTGAGGCTTAAAGAAAAGCTCACATGCTGGCATCTTGACTATTAATAGCAAGATCTGCAAATGCACTGAACTCTGCTATACAAGATATGTACTTTTTTGTGTGTGTGTGCATATGAAGTGTTTATAGAAATACATTCTTTGTTTTGTTTTGTTTTTACCAAACAAAGTCGCTTTGAATTGTCAAACATTATTTACATAGAAATATATTATTTTATCCCACTGATGCTTGGAAATCCATTCTTAGCGATTCACGTGCAAACCACCATAGATTATGTAACTGTAACTTACTTATTACCTATAACGGTCTGTCTTTGTATCACTGTGTATTTGTTGCAACTTAAGTTCAACATGATTGATGAAAGTGGTGAAGTACCTCTGGAATATTTTCTGTAATCTTCTATTATACTGAAATCTCTCAAAAGACATTCTTTTGATAAAAGAAGAAAATTGAGAATAATTATGTTCTTGTTTTTGAAATAAAAAGAAACACAAAGATGTTTTTCTCCTTTGGGATAGAATTATTTATCTATTAGAGGGTTAAAAATAACTTTAAGTTTTGTATGTGTGCAACGTTTCAAATATTTTCAAATGATGTTCAGCTCCGGCATTGTTGCATAGTTTCTCCAGTTATGACAGTTTAGATCCATCAAATCTCTACATTCAAAGATACTTGAATGTGAAGATCTTCTGAATATCAAAGTTGTAAGAGACAAAGGAAAGACGACAGCAGGTGAATGAGGAACGGCGTGCTGTGAGGAACTGAAGAGTGTTTGTTTAGATTTCTCCATGATGCTCCGCCTGTTGGAGAAAGCAGGGAGGTTTGTGCGTGTGCGTGTATGTATTTACATGAGAGAGAGAGATCTTTTGATATTTCTGAGCACGAGCGTCAGTCTGTTTATGATTCAGCTGTCTCCTCATCATGTCTGTTAACACTCACACCTCCACCCGCCCAAACCACTGTTGGAAAAAAAAAAATCCATTTATTGTGCAATCTCGTGTTTGGCGTTGGAACCAATCAGCGGTTATTTTTAATGAGGTTATGGAAGCCACTGTAAATTCACAGATCAATATTTCACCATGAACCATAAACACGTTCCTGATGTGCTTCGGGAGAGTTTGAGAAGGTCAGACTCAACAGGAGAAATGTGTTCCTGGAAAGATAGTGAAGGATGGATTTCACTCACACACACACAAGGTTGTGATCCCTCAACATATGCTGGGATGTTCTGCTCAAACTGATATATGTCCCTTCGGTAATCTGTTCATGCTTGATTAGAAAGAAATATCTCCACAGAGTTTACATTGAAGGTCAGGAGCTCCAAACTTTCAAGAGATTTATTCCTTTTGATAGTATAAACAAGTGATTAGACAAACAACTCACTTGGACTTGTTTGAAAGGACCTAAAATACATTTGTCTGCTTAATGTAAACGTGGCTCAAGAGAGATGGAATTGAGGTAACAGTTTGGGAGTGTGTCTAATCTACAACAGGTGGACCCGATTTAGACTGTGAGAGCTGAATTACAGTAATATCCAGAGATGTTCTGCTGCATGGAAGTAATTTACGGCATGTTTTATGGGGCACAGATATTTGTGTGCGTGTGTGAATGTGACTGGAACAATCTGAAAGAGCCATTAACTGAGGGCAAAACAGGCAGCCTTTAAGAAAGCACTTGATGTGGGCTACACTGTGAGGAAATCACCGTGCCAATAGTTTGTCTAGTTAAAGGACAGACAGGCAGGTGCTGGAGAGGGCAGCTCGTCTAGATGAGAGGACAGGACCTCATACTGAACACTGAAGGCAAATGGAACAGTGCCTGATGGTGCTTTCTCGCTTACAGAGGTGTGAGTGCTTTCTGCTGTTTTCACTTAGATACGTGTTGTGATATAAAAAAAAGGAAAGTTTATAGAATAGTTCGCTTGTGGCACAAAGAGACTTTTAGAAAATATTGTGGCCTGGTTACATTTCGGTTATTTAATATTGTATACATTTTGAATACATATGTGTGTGTATATATATATATTCAAAAGGTCAGGACAATTTTTTTTTTTACGTTTTCTCCTATGGTCACCAAGACTGGATTTATTTGATAAAAAAAAAAAACTGTGTAAATAGTAATATTGTAGAATGTTATTACAATTTGAAATAACTTTTCTTTTTTTTTTGTAATATATTTTTCAGCATCAGTCTTTTGCATCATATGATCCTTCGGAAATTATTGTAAGTACTGTATTAAAGTGCTCAATAATTATTTCTCAATATTATCAATGTTAAAAACAGTTAGGCTGCTTAAACCTGCTGGAAACCAATTTTTTCAGGGCTCATAGAAAGTAGAATTTTCAAACTTATTTACGTTCATTATGTTTTAACATTACAAATATTTTTGCTGTCACATTTAATCACTGTAATGCAAGCATATATATATATATGCATTACAGTGATTAAATAATATTATACTGATTAAACAGTATTTGCAACCCAATCAGGTTACACAGGCAGTCCTGCTCCTCCAGAGTGACACATTCATTCGTGTCGTCTCAAGGAGGTTTGGTTTGTCTTCCAGCACATTTTCAAGAGCACGGTGGAGATACCGAAGACATGCCGTTATATGTGTTGACATATCCAGAGCCCTACAAAATGACCTCAGTACCAGACATCTAGTGTGCATGTTTCTGACCAAACTGTCAGAAACTGACTTCATGAGGGTGGCATGAGGGCCCAATGTCCTCTAGTGGGACCTGTGCTCACAGCTCAGCACCGTGCAGCTTGAGTACCAGAAAACAGCTGAATTCAACTCCATCATTGGCTCCCTGTTCTCTTGATAGATGAGAGCAGGTTCACATTGAGCACACGTGACCTGCATGTGCTAGCAAATGGTTCCCTTACTGCCATTAGATGCTGGGATGAAATCCGCAGAGCCATTGTCAAGAACTTATGCTGGTGCAGTGGGCCCTGCATTTCTCCTGGTACATGATAATGCATATATATATATAGTACACTAATATATACAGTGACATATTTCTGTCATGACAACTCCAGGAGAGAATGGTATGCTAATAGGGATTGCCATGGTAATGGATATGGCAATGTTAATATATTCAGTCCTGGTAGAATAGATCTGCTATGCTGCAAGTATAAAGACTCTTTCCTGTCAATACATTCACAGACATTGCTGTGAGCATGTAAGACATGCTGCTGCTGCTGCTGCTGCTGCTGCTGCTGCTGCTGCTGCTGCAATGTAACATGCATGAATTAACTCCTCAACAAAGCAGGAGGCAAAATAAAAGGGCAGAGCCTTCTTCAACACAAATATGCGACTAATTTACAGGTTGTACGGCCAATGCCAGTAAAGCTCTATAGAAGACTATTGCAATACATTTGTAAATAAACTTTTCTCTCAACACAGCTGCACAATGTAATAAGAGTAATAGACAATACAAGTAATATACATGTGATGTGAGTGAGAAAACAAGCTGCTGCATCGGCAGATATACATATATCTGCACAATGATGACAGGAGACAGGAAGGGATGGAGGAAAAAACATCCCCGAAAACAAGCAGATCTATCGCCAAGACATATGTATTGCTTGTTTTTCATGGGACTGCATGTTTTACTATCTATGTGTGCCAAGGCTACCTTACTGGCCAGCTTAGCACTAGAAACTCATGCAATGTGTTTTCGTGAACATATATAACATTGCAAGCTGATAGAGAAAGGAACACAACAACCACCCAAGCAGTTATGATCAATTAAGTCATTTGATAATGATTACATAGCCATTATACTCTTATTTGATAAAGAACAGTTATTAGGAGCGATAATGATTGACAGGAGTTTGCTCTGACACTGCGTAACATGTTAAACATTGCTAATTAATTAGTTTTGAAATAAAATAAAAACATAAATAGTTTTGAAATAAAATAATATAATTTTATGCAGCTAAACGTAACTCCACTGAATGTAAAAGCTTATTTTCAACCTTCTCATTCACTGCTGTATAGCTCCATAACTGTATAGCGCTCCAGCTTATGCTTGGTAAACCACGCCGCAAGACTATAAACATGACGCTTAGTTTAATTGTATTGATTGTTCATTAATGATTCAAGCACAACGAGCATCTGAATCAACCACACACATTTAGGATAGCTAATGAAAACATTGCTCTTGGAAATAAATGAATGCGTTATGAAAGTTATACCGCTAAATATGTTGAACGCTGTTTAAAGCACAAACAATTATATCAATTGAACTGTTTTAATATCAGTGTGTAAAACCGCATTCAGATGCAATAGATCGCTGCTGCTGCTGCATAAATACATGCAGTAACCACTGCTGCTAATATTCTTCAGTGATTCACTTGTGATTCACACATTTCTAACATAAAGCTAGTTTAAAACTTTTAAAGATTACTCCGTTTAGGAATTACTGCCAGGACCAAACAATTCGTGCATAGATGCGGAATAAAACATCAATCACTTATTTTAGATGTTGAATCCAGATGTGTTCTGAAAGCACGCCGCAGATTGATAACCGCAATGCTACTGGTATTCGTTTGAATGTTGAACCGCAACCAATCAGCTGTGCCGCAAGACCTATCAACCTATCATTCCAGAACTGGCTTTATATATATATTTATAGTTTGCAAGCTTTGTTATTCTTTTAAAATTCACTACTGTAATACAAACAAAAAATCATCATGCTTTGATTTGTATTAATTAAAATCAGTCCAATAAATACTGTCATGTTTTATAAACACTTTACAATATAAATGTATATTTTTTATTGCATTAATGACATTTTGCATTGCAATAATAATCCAATGGTTCTTGATGGTACTGTAATTTGAATTATTTTTATCATGCAAACAATATTGATTGTTTTATCAGTACTATAAATATTATTTTATTTTATGTCTTGTCTTGTCAAATAAAAGATTTCTAAGATTTACCTTTACATTTGCCAAACAAAGTTGCTTTAAGGCAGTGAGAATTAGTATTTTCCGCAAGTAGATTTTCACTCCTAAAAAAAATCTATAAAAACGATCTTGTCTTGTTCCTGCCGGCACATTTGTTGCTTGTTTTAAGCATAAAAAACCCCTCAAATAATTTATTATTATATTTTTCATTTTGTCGTCAGCCATTTACTCACAGGATTCTGACAACACAGTACTGTCACACACATTCGCAGCCTCTGTAGGTCACACCGACTTTCAAACTGATTCACTCATACTATCTTTTGCCTCTCTCTCTCTCCCTCTCCCTTCCATTTTCTTATGCTCTGAAAGCTGCATTCTCATGAAACGCACACTATAAAGAGAGAAAATCAAATGCGAAGCATGAAAAATTCTTTTATGGTGCCAGTGTGGTTCAAAGCTTGGATTAAGGGTGGAATTTAATATGAAGTTGATGCTTTATATGACAAGCTCACTGGAATCAACTCACTTACTAAATTTGTGTTTTTTGTGAACATAATCAACATTTTCATTGATAAATGTTGTTACCGCGCTAATCCAAAGAAATGAACAAAGGCAAAACTAAGTTGTTTTTAAAGAGGTCTATTTTAGGCCCCAGTCAAAGATTTTTTTTTTTTTTTCAAACATCCCCCTTCTCATTACAGTATTACAGCGAGAGTTGGTTTTCTGTGTGTTCTGGTTTGCCATTCTTTCTCTGCATAATGGTGACCTAGATAGAAAATATGCATTGTGGTTATTCATTCCAGCTTATTCTGTTGTGTTCCCTGTGATTTTCTGCCCGACAGATTTAGCCTTTGTGTGTTAAACAACGTTCTTTGCTGATGTATAGTTTGAATGGAGGCCAAATAAAATACTGAACTAAAGAATATTTCAATTGTCCCTGTTACAGGAGTTAAGTCAGTCATCCTAATCTAATGCTCTGATTCTCCATTGCAGGTTCTGGCAGGGCGAATACACTGTGGCCGTGAGCATCAACGACTACCTGGACGTGTACTGTCCGTACTACGAGACCCCCCAGCCTCACAGTCGCATGGAGCGCTACATACTTTTCATGGTGAACCATGATGGTTACCTCACCTGTGAGCACCGCATGAGAGGCTTCAAACGGTGGGAGTGTAACCGGCCCCAGAGTCCCGATGGACCTCTGCGATTCTCTGAGAAGTTTCAGCTTTTCACCCCCTTCTCGCTTGGTTTTGAGTTCCGACCTGGACACGAGTACTATTACATATGTAAGTGTGTTCATTTTCTCATTGGATGCACTAAAATGAAAAGTCAAAGTCGACTTTGTCGAGCGTTGCAGTGGTTATCAACCATTTTGAACAGGATATAAAGGCATAACACTTCTAGTTTCTGTCAATTTCATTTAAAAATTTTATTCAGAAGATTTAAACACTGAATGTACTTCAGGGATTCCACTTTTTTTAAACTAATTAAACCTTCATGAAGAGATTAAGCATAAGAATTGTTTTATTCCCAATTTCCACCCAAATTAAAATTGTATTAATTTATGACTAAATGCATGTGTAGAAATCACACTTATTTATACAATTATTAAATCATAAAATTATTTATTATAGTTTCATTCTTTTTTGATTGGGTTTTTATTTGTACATTTTCAGTTTTAACTTTTCATTTTTAATTATTTTAATGTGCTTTTTTCCAAGAAAAAATAGTAGTTGAGCTGAAATATCTTGATTTCAGGTTTTTATGCTCTTGATTTTTCTTATTTTCTCTTATTTGAATAATTTAGTCATCTTGAGACTCATTTGAGGTTTTCTGGGGCACCCTGGTTGAGAACCACTGCTCTGTGACTTATTTGTTTTTTTGAAGTACAACAAAACTCCATTTAGGTTCAATCTTTACACAGTTTTGAGGTTAAAGGTATATGGAACGTTTAACATTTCATATAATGCTATTATAATTTTTGTTTCTATCATAATACTTCAAATATTACTTGTTAAATACAATTCTCATAAAGTTGATTAATTAAAAATTAATTACTACAACAAAACTTTCATATTTTATGTAGTAATTATTGGCTACAACTAGCTGTTATTTATTATTTAAATACGTTTTTTGGATCAATTTTAGCTTCAGGTACATCTTTAATTTTTTAACTATATGTCATTTCTAATTTATTTTGCTTCGAACACGAGTTGTCTTTGTAATTAGTTTGTTTCCACCAGTTTGACCCATTCATGTCTATTTGTGGACCAGCTGTGAACATGACAGACAGGCATTATCGCATCGACAGAGTCAATCAGTCAATCACAGAGACTTTCTGTGACTTTTCAGACTCCCTTCACATTCAGCACTCTTTAGAAACTCTCTGTGAACATGATGAGCTACAGTTTCAGCTTTCTCTGAAACCTTATCCGCTTTTGGACCTGAAGAAAAAAATGTGTTTTACACACATTTTGAGCTTGTATTTCGCACTATTTGATTTGTTATTTTTTTCTGTCCCCTGGCAAAATGCCAAGAGTTACAGAAAGATGCAGATAGTTTGTGAGAGAAATAGAGATGCTTTAATCTCAAATGAGATCCTAAATGAGAAGCATCCAATACCTCATTCCCATTATCCTCACAAAGCTTTAAACTGGTGTGGTCAAATAGAAAACTTGTCCTTCAAGCATTTGTTTTATTGCCCTCCAGTGAAAACAATTTAATTTGGCTAAACCAAATTAAAAGTGAAATATTTTCTTTACTTCAACCGCCTAGCTGTTTTAATAAGATAATATGAAAGAACTGTATCAGGGAGATACCGGGAGAAAACAGGGAGCAGCAAGAAAATCAATAATTTATATGGTAATTACAATTCCTGACATGGGAGGCTGTGGCGTGGGCAGATGTGACTGGCCCGGTAGCCACCTGTGTACAGTACAGAGAGCCTGGTGACTTTGAGCTCTCGCGGCTTTGTGTCGCACAGCCGCACTGTCCATCAGTTGCTATCCGCACAGCGACCGGGCGGGCCTTCCTTTCTCCCATGGAGATTGCCACAGATCCTACATGCTTTTCATTTGACTGCTGATTATTCCCTGATTGACAGCTCAGACTGAAAGGGAGCAAAGCAGGCGCGGAGGGGGCGTCGTTCTGAGTCAACATCCCCTCCACCCAAGCCCCCTAAATCAGCAGGGCGTAGCGCTGCTTATCATACATGCCGCAGTGCACGAGAGAAAGAGAGAGAGAGATGCCACAATAAGCAGGGAAAAAAGTTCAAAGATACCCTTCAACTCTGTGTTTCTGCCCCCAAACTGATTTTTAATGCATCTGCCTCGCAGCTCCCAGCCAGGTCCTGCATTGTGAAGGCTTTTGTTTCAGGCTGAGGGGGCAGGGCTGGAAAAGGCCTTCGGACACCCCCGCTCCTCCACCAAGACGTCCCCATTCAGCACAGCACCCGAGCCTCTCCCTGAGAGGATTGTTTGGATACCGGCCGCTCTATGGGCGTCACGGTCCCTTGGGGGATTGATGCTTTGAGGCAGGGTCGGTGGGGTCAGCGATGAGAGATGGATCTGAGAGGTTATCACGGGGAAGTGGGGGCCGATCTCGATTGTCTGCTGGTAAAAGAATACGTCCATCAGACCTGGTCAGACTTAACCCCCGGACTTCCATCTCTCCGCCCGTATTGATCGGCTGTGATGACATCTTGACAGGCGTCTTCTACACAGCTGCCGGCGGTTGAGGTTGGGTGCTCTCCAATGAGCCTAGGATCCGGTGTGGTGGACATGCCACAAGAATACACAATGACCTGGGATGGGCAATGGGGCGGAGGGGGAGGGTTGATCAGGTTGAAGATGACAAACTCTAGACCAGGGTTGAATTTTTTTCAGGGATCTACAGAAAATGTTGGTGGAAATTTAAAAGACATCTAACAATGCTAGAGTAGTGGTTAGAAAAAAAACACGATGCATCAGCGACTTTATGTAAATATTAGAAATAATAATAATAAATGTAATGTAATTAAAAATGATAAAAAATGTAAATGTAATATAATAATAAATTAAATAAAGGATTTTCCAGATAATATTGTGGGGACGAATTGGAAATCCACTACCACTTGTATATATATTCTTTTCTTTTTCTTATTTGAAAGCCTTTCTTTGCTTTTCTGTAGTTTTCCATAGAATAGTGATGAATATTGTTTGCACGTCTCAACAGATAGAACATGTTATCAGAATGTTTTGAGAAGTCTTTCTGTTGATAGTTGGAGCCTGAGCCGAGTTCAGCCTTGGAGAAGCGGCGTATCTGTGTGTGTGTTAATATGGTCTGTATTGGTGAGGTGATTAACTGGTACCATAAGGAGATGGAATGACTTGTTGTTCTCGACAATCTGACGCCGAGAAACGCATTTCTGCCACGTGGAAGGTCACTCAACCCATAAACCATGTGATCAATGAAGAAATGCTTCAGACTGCCTGCTCTTGTGTGGAAAATTACTAGTTTTGTTTTTCTTTCTTTCTTTCTTTCTTAGCCAATCAGAATCATTTAAACATCATCATTGACGTAGTTAGCACCCTCTGTTAGAGTATAATTGCTGCAACAATGTTATTGTATTTGGGGCGGCCTACGAACTCCTTGTGAGACCTGAAGCTGGCTTCTGCTGATGAAACTGCAAACTAAACTTCACAAAAATTTCTTCTATTGACTGCACTTCTGACTCCTGGTCTTCATTCAACATATCTGGTCCTCGGGTCTTAACTGTAAATCCCCTACAATATTTTAAGAAATTTGTAACAAAGTTTCGGCTTTAGTATGGTAATAAAACTATATACTAAATAAACAAATATATTATTGGAAATAGTATATAGTCTATCACATTTACTTAGCTAACATATGTATTAAATATTATAGAGAAAAAGAAACATGAGAAATTGGAGTCAGTAAAAAAAATGTTTTGGAAGGGATGCTATTTTTTTTGTGGACATTTCTATTTGAAATCCTGTGAAACACTGACATTCTACATGTCTGTACTATCACACATAAAAGTCCAAATAAAAGTATTAACTTTAAAAAGTCTTACTGACATTATGGCGTTTCTTCTCTGTTGGGAAACTAGAGAACTCCGACTGTGACCTACTACAGTTTGAGTGGGACGTTAAAATATGCTGTTTTCGTCATGTGCTGGGTTTTCTTTGTGGACATTAGTCTGCGGCCAAGTTCAAATAAATGATTTCACTCCTCCCTTCTTTCACACAAGACCCTTATAAGGAAATAAGCAAGAGATTTGTTGTGTCTGGAGTACAGAGATGAATGAAGTCATCTGTCAGAAAGCTTGTGTCTGGGGAGCAGAGATGAACGGCGTTGCTGATGTTCTGGTGGAGCCAATCTGATGGTAGACGGCTGGCTGACTCTTTGCTCTCAAGTCACTGAGTGCTATGTGGGGTAATTTGCTATGGGGACACTGTGAGTCGCAGGCCATTGTATGTGACGACACCAAGCTAGTGAAGGTCATAGCAATTTCCCTGAAGTGAAGCAAATCTCAGACTTTGTTCTTGATTTGGTTGACTAGGGGTCAACGTTACTCTCAGGCTTGAGAGACATTCACAAGTGTCATCTAACAACAGCAGGAAGATCTTAAAACAGATTGATTCAAGGTACTGTTTGTCACAAGCCCATTTAGTTCATTATTTCTCTTCTGTTTCCTTTTCAACAGCCTCTCCTCATCCTAACCATGCTGGCAAGCCGTGTTTAAAGTTGAAGGTGTACGTGAAGCCTACAAGTAAGTTTGGCCTTGTCGATGTAGAAAATAATATCCCCTCATGTCTACAGGCCAGCCTTCATCCTTCTGTTTGGCATAACAGGAATGCAAATAAGCAGTTTGACACATTTTCCAGGAACAGTTTTAATGAGATGTCATATTTATTTTCAAGCTGTGAGAATGTGTTCAAATGCAGTCTGCATCCATCCAAACAGCAGCTGAGGTCTAATGAGAACGATTAAGACTATTGTGGATTATTTGTCCTAAGGATTTTACTTTAATTACCCATGAAATTTCAATGTTAAAGGGATAGCTCTCCCAAAAATGAAAATTCAAGTCATCGTTTGTGTATGATTTTCTTTTCCCTGTGAAACATACAGTAAACAAAGATATTTTGAGACTTTTACATTGTTTAAAAAAATTAATTTCATAGAAAGTTTCTTTGAACTTTCTTTTGAAGTTTCCACAAAAATGTTCAACATTGGTAATAATGAGAAATGTTTCTTGCACACAAAATCATCATATTAGAATGCTTTCTGAAGGATCTTATGACACTGAAAACTGGAGTAATGATGCTGAAAATTCAGCTGTCATCACAGGAATAATTTCCTTTATTATATATGAATCAATAAATGTAACCTTGGTGAGCATAAGAGGTTTCTATTAGAAACATTTGAAAAAATCATATTGACCTCAAACGTTCTGAACATTATTCCGGTTAGATCAGGTGTCCAAACTCTGTCCTGAAGGGCCACTGTTCTGCAGTTTAGCTCCAACTTTCCTCAGCACACCTGCTTGGAAGTTTCTAGTATGCCTAGTAAGACCTTGACTAGCTGGTTCAGGTGTTTAATTGAGGTTCTGCCAGACAGCGACCTTGGACACCCCGGTTTAGAACAACAGCGTTCAATCTCCAGTTGGAAAAGCAGTTTTGATTTTAAATTCATTGGCACAGATATGTCAGGTTCGTGTAATCTACGAAAACCGTGTGTGAAATGTGAACCAGATCCTCTGCCTCAGTAATTAAACTCTAATTAGGTCAGTGCTGTGGGCCCCTGCTGCTTTGAGTAAAGGTATGCATTTCCTAGTGCTTCCTCTCCGTGTGCTGTCTCTCTGTGTTTGTGTGTTTCAGATGGTTCGGGTTATGAGTCTCCAGAGCCCTTCCTGACTGATCAGAGCCAGCGCTGCAGGGCAGACGGCCCGTGCCTAGCTGTGCTGCTGCTGCTGCTGCTGCTGGCCTTTCTGCTGGCCCGCGTTTAAGAATCTCCGCCGCGGCCCAGACTGCCTACCGCTCTCCCTCCATCCATACTCCCTCAGGGAAGCCCTTTCATCCAGCCCCCCTCCCCGGCCCGCAGTCATCGTCTTTTTTTACTGAACGATCTCCTCGCAGCTTAAACCGAGGACAGAGACGTTCACCCTGCTTAGCGGCTGATGTAAAGCAGTTGTGAGACTTAAAAACCTGGAGTCTGTCGTGGAATGTGACCTTTTATATATGCTGTCATGTAATCAAGGCTTGTATTCATGTGCCATTTTGTCACATTTCAGGGCGTCGCGGTTTACAATAGATTGCAGGCACTTATTTGGTTAGCTACAATGCCCCCCACATTGTCTTTACTCCATACTCAGCCCCTGTTTACCCAGAAATAAAGGGATTTTCCCACCTAATAACAAATGACACCAAAGGACTCTCTTCAGAGTTTTAGTTTTATTTTGCTTTTGAAGGGAGAGAAGAAATGTGTTTCGTGGTAGCCAGCAGCTAGGGACTTAGTGTTAGACATTCACATGCATGTGAAACACTGTGAAACAGAAACTGAACTTCTTACAATAGTAACGATATATTTTTATTAGCAAAAACAAAACAAAAGTAGACCTTCTAGCCACTCTTCTAGTATACAACTCAGCTGGTGGAGTTTGGATGAGACTCAGCCAAATGTCAGTGATCGTTGCTGGCCCTCGCCTCAAAACTATGTGTCTACTGGCAGGACAAGGACTCTGTATCTCCGAGAAGAGAATAATCGCTTTGGTGCAAACCCAAATGCCGCTTAATAAAACTCTGCATTGGTTTTTCTTTCCAGCTCTGTGGGACAAACAAGCAATGAAACAGCGTGTGGTTCAAAAAATGATCTGTGAGGATCAGGGACTAGCCACTTTTAATTCACCGAAGCACGCACTGCGGGCATGGACGAAAAGGAAATGGATTTTTTGTATTCTATTTCATGTTATTTTTGTAGCATTTAAAAGCAACATTAATTATTCATGTGATACGAGGAATGGTTTTAGTGGCGATACAATGTGTGAGTCAGCAGTCGGACGTATTCAGATGGGCCCACTCTCTCACTCTTACTGTTGTTATTGTGATCTTGTCAAACTGTGTTCAGTATTTAAAGAGACAGAAAGCATTTCTTTCCATCTGATTTGATTGTGTCCTCTTTTTCATGTGACGTTTTGTACAGCCAACATGTTCTGTCGAACTGAAGAAACTTGCAGAAATGAAAAAAATAAAGCATTTTTGTCTACGAGATGTGAGAAAAGATGCATTGTCTGAAGTTGACATGACATTTTTCCTCAGCTTTGTATAGCATAGATCAAATGACATATTTTAGAATAGGATGACCTCAGCAGACATTGATGCTAAAGGTGCTAAAATGCCTTTGTTAATTTTTTTATTTTATCTCCTCCCAAAACTAAATGGCAAAACACTTACCTAAAAATCTATTTGTTTCTCTATGTACTGCTAAATTTTCCTGATCTGTAAACTTCATTGCATTTAATTTTTTTTAGTAACTTTATGTAACTAAATTGTGTAAAATTATCTGCAACCAAGAGTACATGATATTATAACATAATTTGAGATGTAAAAAAAAAAACTTTATTGACATTCTATTCAGTTCTTGCTTTCCTTGGGAATCGAAACCTTGACGCTGGCATTGCAATGTCATGCTCTATTATTTGAGCTACAGGAAAGGCGCAAATTTATATCCATAGCAAATTATAAGAAACATACTTTTATTCAACAAGGATGGATTTAATTGATCAAAAGTGAGACATTTGTAATTTTACAAAAAAAATGGTTTCAAATAAATGCTGTTCTTTTTATTATTATAAACAAATCAGTTTCCACAAAAATAGTACTGTAAGTAACTGTTTTTAACATTGTTAATAATAAGAAATGTTTCTTGAGCACCATAATATCATATTAGAATGATTTCTGAAGAATCATGTTACACTGAAGACTGGAATAATGATGCTGAAATTCACATTTCAAAATATTACTGTTTAAAATGTCTATTTCACTATAATATTTCACAATATTCCTGTTTTACAGGAGTTTTTTTGTTTGTTTTACTGTATTGTTTCACTGTACTTGTCACATACACTCACCTAAAGGATTATTAGGAACACCTGTTCACTTTCTCATTAATGCAATTATCTAATCAACCAATCACATGGCAGTTGTTTCAAGCATTTAGGGTTGTGGTCCTGGACAAGACAATCTCCTGAACTCCAAACTGAATGTCAGAATGGGAAAGAAAGGTGATTTAAGCAATTTTGAGCGTGGTTGTTGGTGCCAGACGGGGCGGTCTGCGTATTTCACAATCTGCTCAGTTACTGGGATTTCACGCACAACCATTTCTAGGGTTTACAAAGAATGGTGTGAAAAGGGAAAAACATCCAGTATGCGGCATTCCTGTGGAGGAAAAATGCCTTGTTGATGCTAGAGGTCAGAGGAGAATGGGCCGACTGATTCAGGCTGATAGAAGAGCAACTTTGACTGAAATAACCACTCGTTACAACCAAAGTATGCAGCAAAGCATTTGTTACCACAACGCACAACCTTGAGGCGGATGGGCTACAACAGCAGAAGACCCCACCGGGTACCACTCATCTCCACTAAAAATAGGAAAAAGAGGCTACAATTTGCACAAGCTCACCAAAATTGGACAGTTGAAGACTGGAAAAATGTTGCCTGGTCTGATGAGTCTCGATTTCTGTTGAGACATTCAGATGGTAGAGTCAGAATTTGGCGTAAACAGAATGAGAACATGGATCCATCATGCCTTATTACCACTGTGCAGGCTGGTGGTGGTGGTGGTGTAATGGTGTGGGTGATGTTTTCTTGGCACACTTTAGGCCCCTTATTGCCAATTGTGCATCATTTAAATGCCACAGCTTACCTGAGCATTGTTTCTGACCATGTTCATCCCTTTATGACCACCATGTACCCATCCTCTGATGGCTACTTCCAGCAGGATAATGCACCATGTCACAAAGCTCGAATCATGTCAAATTGGTTTCTTGAACATGACAATGAGTTCACTGTAGTAAAATGCCCCCCACAGTCACTAGATCTCAACCCAATAGAGCATCTTTGGGATGTGGTGAAACGGGAGCTTCGTGCCCTGGATGTGCATCCCACAAATCTCCATCAACTGCAAGATGCTATCCTATCAATATGGGCCAACATTTCTAAAGAATGCTTTCAGCACCTTGTTGAATCAATGGCCAACTCCAGACTTCTGACCATTCTCAAAACAAAATAATATATCATATTGTTTTTAAATACTTGAGGTTATGAAAATAAATAAAACAGAAACTTTGAATACTATTTTATTAATATTATTATCATTATTATTATCATCATACACTTTGGCACTAAGTTTTCCTTTAGCCCTTCTGTACCATGCACATTTTTGACTATTTTGTTCAATGTCCTGAAAGACCAGCCTCAAGAAATCTCTTAACTAAACCATGCAAAATGTGATGAAACATGTTTAATACTTTAGCAGCAGTTATTCCGCTTATTTTTACACAGACATTAAAGATATGATTGCTTTGATGTTGTGATTTTGGATGCGGGACGGCTGGAATGAGTCACGGTCATACATGACTTGACACTCAGGCAAGTGTCTGCTGATACTGGCTCTAGGCTTTGGCCTGGATGCTCATCCAACTATTAGGTGAGGGATCAGTAGCCTGGCTGTGCTCAGAAAAGTGAATGTCCTATCTGAATATTTTATGCAATGTAGACTATGATAAAAAATACATGCGGTAGAAAAGCATCAGTGCGGGATCTGCAGATTTGGAGATGGAATTGCAGATGCAAACCAAACAGTCAGTTAAGTGTGGATATTGCAAGCATTGAGAATGATTATTTCTAATGATTAAAATGGCTAGTATGGCAAGTAAAAGATTTATGTCTTACATCTTCAGTCTGCATAACAGCATTACACGCCTTAAGCTGTCACTATAATTTTACATAATTTTAATGAAATGTTAGACTCAATATAAGTAACAGCATGTGTCTAATGCTGCCTTCCCCATGAAAAATAGATGTTTAGTGCCCCCTTGTGAATGAGACCTTTTAGTACCCTTGGTCTGTTCAGTTTTCTCCGTATTTGCATTGTTAAAGGTCGTTTATTCCACATATAATATCTCTCAGAACTTTACTTTTGTATTTCAAATACTGAATGGTATAAATGTAATTTCTCTCATCATTTACTCACCCTTACCATGTCTTTCCAAACCTGCATGCATTTCTTTCTTCTGGTGAACACAAACAAAGATATTTTGAAGAAATAGTTTCAGTTCTCAAGAATGTTGAAAACTAGACATTTTGATTCCCATTGACTTCCATTATATGGACCAAAATGGCATTGAAGTCAATGGGAACCAAAATGTCTAGTTATCAACATTCTTCAAAATATCTGAAAAATAACTGTCACCATGTAGTGATGTAAGGATGGCCTTTGTCCTTTTAACCAATGCTGTATGCCTGTATCTCTGCGGCACACACCGCCTCCAACAGTTCCCTGAGGTACAAAACAAACACACACGTCTCAAGGCTCCTGAACAGTCATTACATGTTGAATTTGTCTGAGACATGAGCTCTTTGAAAATGAGGAAAGCAAGCACATTGAGAGTTGAGCATCTACAGAGAGCACACTTCAAAAACAATTATGAAATGAAAAGGTTTGTGGATGAGCGGGAAATTCTGTGCAGAGATCACAGGAGATCCATGTTTTTGATCAACAAAGAAATACAAGAGCTTCAAAAGACCATGATGGGTATAAACCTGAAAAGTGGATATTGTCATGAAGCCTACGCTACTCATCTGAGATCAGTGAGTATTGCCTTTTCAACCTGTAAAGAATCGAAGAAAGCAAATACATGTGGTAATATTGACTTCAGTGTTGAAAGCGGTGACTCAGTGAAGCCCAAACGCATGTTTAGCCAGAAGCATGAAGGTTTGGGTGATGAAACCTCTGATGATTGTGAGAGGGATCTGTCAGAAGTCAAACAGCATGCATTGACTCTACAAACATATAAAAAAAGCAGCAACAATACTTACATTTCACCACATAAAGATTTAAAAAATGAAAAGGATTATTTAAAAGCATCATTGTCCAATTTTGAGTTATCCTCAAGAAAATGCAAAGAAAAAGATGAGGATAAAAGTGATGGATGTCCTCAGAAGACTTTGCCCACAAGCACTATTGCAAAGACAGATCTAAAGAACAGTTCCTTGACTCCTAGACATTTCATTCTTCACAGAAGAGCAAAACAAGCGCATCAAAGACGACAAAATGTCACTCTTCATAAGAGTCCTGCTCCAGGAATGAGGAACGCTTTGCATGAACAGAATTGTTATTATATGGGAATACAGCAGCAAGACCAAGACAGCAAGACATTGTCAAGATACTTACAAAATAAAGATGGCATGGACAAGGGCAGAAGTCACATATCTAAAGCAGCCATTAAGCACAGCCTTGATCTCCTCATCAAAGAATGCAATCGTTCTCAAAATCCTGACATAATGAATAACAATAAGAAGAGGGGTTTGCAGGAAAAGGTGTCTAAATTTGTGTCAGAGCTTTCAGAGTTCAAATGTGACATGTAACGTACATGGACTAAATAAACCAACATTATAATTTATTATTCTAATATTACACAGAGGATCCTCAGAACTAACGTATGTCAGATAACAATGAAAACATCACCCTAAAACAGTAATCCATTCCTTGTTTCACAGGCTATGTGTGCTAGAATTTTAGAAGCAATTGATTGGTAAAGCTTTTTACACTATTGTATGAAACTCACGATCTTCTGGGGGATTCACAGTTCATGCACGGCTAGACATAATGCCCTACATTCAGTTCATCAATACAGGCGTCAATATCATACTGCAGTGTTTCCAGGCTTGAAAAAGAAGCACAGACATGGAAAAGATGTACTTGTTTTATCAACCGGAACAAGGCATCTGTCAGAGAGAGGCTGTTGCTAATGGGATGTCTTTCCACGTGTCTTGTTTTTCGTATTTTGTTAAGAATGTGTGAACCTTTTTCTGAAGTGCAGAACTGGATTTTTTTTTCTTCTTCTAGTGGATGAACAAAATGGTTCAAACAAAAGGCTGTTTGAAGATAATGTAGACAAAGCTAATGTACTGATTTCACCATGTCTTAATTTATCTTAATCAAGTACATCTCATATTCACATAAAGCAAGCCAAACATTTAGAGGTGAGTAAACATTAGCAATAAATTACCTCCAGTGCAAACTCATTTCAAATAGAGAAACCAAACAGATGAAATCTTGGCTAATGCATTTTAAACATCTTTGTATCCCTGTTATATAAACTAGTGGTTCTAACCCTTTCTGGCTCTTTCCAAGAACATTTTTGAAGGGACTCCTATCTAAGCAGATTTAATGTCATATTTATTTTTTTGTGTTTTGTAGGACATAAATTAAGATTTTTTATTTCTATTTTTGTCGTTTTAGTACTTTTCTCTAATCATCATTAACAAATGCATTTGATGAAGAACTATCGTGTTACAAAACACTAAACACAGACATACAAAGGTTAAAACAAGGTTATTGTTCACACACAACGACTCAAAATTGTTCACAGGATGAGGATGATAAAGAGCAAGGTGTGGACAGTGTTGTCAAGGCTGGACCTGCACACTAGAGGGTTTTTCCCTTTGTCTGGCAAGAGACGACACTGCCTGTGATGTGGATAAAGTCTTCAGGTCAGACCCAGCACAAAGACATGATGCTGAGACAGAATGCATTTCTCATTGACTTTGATTCTGCAGTTGCATAGCTCTTTTGAGTGAACTATAACATGCTTTTTTTGTTAAACCTTTTTGGCTTTCAGGCAGCTGAACTACTGTATTTCTATACTACGTAAGTGCTTAATATACAAACAATATTCAGTACAATACTATACTTGCAGTGCCTATAGTCCACAATAAATTCACTTTATCACTAAGTTGTGATTACTACTTTTACGCATAACTGCAAAATCTGTTTATTGTGCTACAATATAGTAATCCCTCGCCACTTTGCGGTTCAAGTTTCGCGGCCTCAGAGCATCACAGATTTTTCAAAAATATTAATCGAAAAATACAAATTCTAAAATATCGACCTTGGACCTTGGGCTCTAGGATGGCCACCGTCCCTTGTGGTACAGCCTGAGGGCCTTGCGGAACGGAGAAAGCCCTCTTCCTCCACCTCTGTCTTTGAGGGTGTTGTGACAGCACTGAGTCTGCGGACTCTGGGACGGCGTCCTGGCCGGCAGCGGGGGCTGGGAGGGCTTCCAGGCCAGCAGCAGGCTTTGGGATGGCCCCCTGGCCATGTGAGGGGGAGGATGCCTTCTTTCTCATCCTCCATTTGCGAAGAGAGGGCACAGCAGCAGGTGCAACAGTCACCTCTGGGGGAGCAGCAGCAGCTGCTGAGACTTCCTCTGTAGTCAGTTCCACGGAGGGCATGGTAAGAGCTTCCACGAACCCCCAAAAGTCCAGGTGGTCCAGCTCTCTCATCCTCCACCAGCTGAGGGGCTCATCAAGGGCATAGTTGGGAAAGTCCTTGAGAGCCGCATCGTTGAACCCCAGCCCTGCTGCAGTACGGCTAAACTGCCAGGCAAAACTTTGAACTCCAGCATCCGATCGTAGAGGGGGCTGGAGATTGTGGCAGCTGGTGGAGGATTTGAGCCCTTCCTCCGCTGAGTCCTCATTTGGCTGCTTCGTTCTGTCAGGTGTTGGAGAAGGGAAATGCGAGGACTCACATATGCTGGAGGAAAGGGCTTTTATTAATAATAAAATAAAACAAAATTTAAACAAAAACTATCCCGAGGGGGAAAACATAACTTATACTTGACTTGACTGACTGACTTGACAGGACTAGACAGGAGTAACGACGACAGCAACAAACGACAAGAAACGAAGACAACGAAGCAGCACAGAACAGCAAACACGGAGAGAATAAATATGGAAAAAACAGGGTGGGTAATGAGTAGAGATGAGTGAGTACAGCATTATCTATATCTATATCTGTAAACCATATGAATTATCTGTATCTGTACTCGAACTGGGCGGTGCCTAACCCAGAAGAAGGCGGGATTTAATCCAGAAGCGGCCGGGTTGTCTTGAAATTGGGCGGGGCTTTAACCATTATGTTATTTTTAATCATGCAATTGATATGGGTTGATCAGAAATTTTTATATTTATTGCCGATTAGAAAAAAATTTACATGACAGCATCAGCATTGAGCTTCAGATCAATAGTTTTGATCACAATCTATATACGAACTATATACAGAACAAGTTTTGCAACAATGAATACAACACATGCGGTTGCAATTATGAAGAAAAATGTATTAAATAAGAGTTTATCTAAACATAACTTTCTTTTTTTAACTTTTATTTTTTTTTATGATCAGTGTGATTTTTTTTTAACACCAGGTATGTGTGTGTGTGTGTGTGTAGCTAATTAATTAAGAGCTGTTCTCTTCTCAGCGTTCTGTATGTGAGTGAGCAGAGCAGGACCGCAAATCAACATAGCCCTGTAGGGGAGGGACACTGTGACTAGCCTATCACAGAACGCAGACACAGTCAGCTACCCAATGAGGATTTTTATTCAATCCGAGCACAGATATTGGCTCGTATTACTCGTGTAATACTCAGCAAAAGTGCATTATCCGTAACGGATACTCGAGTATCCGGCTCAACTCTAGTAATGAGGGAGGACAAGTGGAACAAATCAAACCAATAATGAGGAAACAAGACAGACGGGGTTACACAATGACGGGGCAAAACATGACATGAACACACAGCCAAACACTCAAAAGCCACATTTCCACACAAAACAAGATGACATGAAAGCATGTAGCCAGCGAAAACACAAGACATGAAAGCACACGGGCGGTGTTAACATGAACCAACGACACAGAGCTAATGAAGAGAGCGCACAGCCCTAGCTAACTTGAAACCGCACACACTCACAGAACACAGAGCGCATGAGCACGAGCGAACAACAGTCTTGTGATACACACAGAACATGAACGTCTGCATCCCAACACAAAACCGACCAAGACCAAAGTGGTGGGATACAAACACCATGCCCCGCACACAAGACAAGTCACAGACAGGAGAGTGTGCAACTCGAGCACATTCGAGGCCGCGCGCCCACAGGAAGACACGACAATAGGGCAGTGTCAGTACTCAGTCACAAAACACAAGAAAACTTAGCCCAGACATTGATTTGGATGACACTGGCTAAAGAAATATTCAACACCTTTTTCTCCTGGATACTGCTGCGGTGGAGAATAAAATTATCACTCTCCAAAATTATATTCAAATCAAAGCCAGATCATCTGTAGACATCAAGGGGGCATTCTGGTCTTTGCTCACAAAGATTTTTCAATAGCACAGTTAAAGCTCTGCAGCTGGTAAAAGAACAACTGCATTAGACCAGTGCTACAGCCCACCAGAAAAGAATAGCACTAGATTACTTAATGGCCAAAGACGGAGGAGAATGTAAGATGGGGACAAATACTGCACTTACATACCTGACCATACGGGAAAAGAGGGTGAATTGACTAAAGTGCTTGATGAAATGACAGCATTAGCTGAAGAAGTGGCTGCAAATGCAGGGCATGAGATAAGTTGGGGTGATTTCTGGCACCTACTGGCCTCCATGGTTAACTTGGATAGTGCGGATAGTAGCAGCACATATAACACATTTCCTGTTATGGTTCCACTCTCCTGCGTCCTGCTTACCACAATTGTGACCCATTAGCAACATTTGTTTGGTAGACATTCTAGAAAACAGGTTTTGAAAGATCTGCATCAAACAAGGTGTCAAGAAAAGTGTTTTTGCAATTCAGAACAACAATATTCAACAAATGCGTTTAGGCATTTTATGCGTTTCCCATTCAGTCAGTCACCTTAGAATATACAACGGACTGGTATCATGGAGTTGCGCCTGGGAGACCAATCACCTCCAAGTGGTAACTAAATGAGGCAATAAACATTGGCCAGTGAGATTTACAAGCCGAGCTGCACCTATCTGGACATACAGGTATAAATAGGACTGGCATTACTCACTTTATTCATACTTTGCTTTGGAGCCAAATTTCATTTTTCAATTGCTTTTTCTTCCTGCAGCTTGTCAAGGAACCTCTCTGCCAGTATGAAGGTGCACACAGTGGTGTTTCATATCCAGTTCCCGTGCACACAGTGTGCAGCGTTTCACCACTCTAAGCTTTAGCATTCAGAGCAGCTTCCCTAAAATAGTAGCACAGGTGGTCAGCGCCATTTAATCCGTGTGTTTCTGGATGCGGCCGTTTCCTGGTCACTGTCTCACATGTCTGGACAAACAGTATGCTGAGAGAGCATTCGTGAATGGTGCATGCTCTTCACTGTGAGCATGCTCACCATGTTGGCGTTGCGGTCATGACTTTAATACAGAAGAATGAGTCTCCTCTGAGCGAGCCTCCACAAACCTCCCATTCCTCTAGCATACCGTCAGGATGCCAGAGGAAGAAAACAGCAGTCCTGGCAGCTAAGACTCACAGGATCCAGGCAGACCAGGATAAATTGGATAAAATTTCACTGCTTAAGTCGAGGCATGTTGTTGTCACAGCAGATGCCTCCACCACTGGCTGGTGTGCTGTATGCAACAGGCATGCTACCTCAAGACTCCTGGACAGGACCTCGACTGCAGTGGCATATCAATTGCTCTGCACCGGTTCTGACTGCTACTGCGCGGCAAAAAAATATTCTTGTATGGACAGGCAAGACATCGACCATCAACCCAACCATACAACTACCGCCAAGGTTTTCTACGCGATGGTCACATCACAGGAGACATCACATCCCGCTGCCACAGCCCTGAACCTACGATGAATGGTCGGGATCCTGTTTCAGCTCCTCAGCAAAATATGAAGTGACTAATGCAGGTCCGTATGTCTGTGTGGGTGTGACATGGCATGCAAATGTTTAGTTTTCACTTGGAGGTGATTGGGGTCCCAGGCAAGACCCCATGACATCAGTCCGATGTAACATCTCTCTTCTCTCCTTCAGGGAAGGGTGGTTACATTAATAACCTAGACATTAGTATCTTTAAGAATTGTGGAAAAACTGAATAGTTTTTGTTTTTTGCTAAATACTTTTTTAAACATTGGCCAGTGACTAACAGAGGCAGTAGATAGTTGTGTGCGTGCGCATGTGTGAGGGGGATCTAACAACAACATAAGTGTCAGGAGACATGTGGCACGTCTCACGCACTCTGAACGTTATAATGAGAGCCTGTGGGGTTTCAACGAAGCCTAACAACCTTTGTGTTTGTTTCTGCAAATCAGTCAGGGGTCTGTAGATTGCTGCTCTCCTGATGATTTCACACAATCTGAATTGATTGCCTCTTCAGTTTTACAACTACGTCCTCATATACTTGAATGTTTTACAGATTTTTTTTCTACTAATAGAATACAAATTTAAAACAACTATTAAATTTAAAGCCTATTTTTTTACAGAATTTTTGTAAACATAACATCATAAGAATTGACATTCAAAGCTTAATTGACTAAGACTGGAAATCAGTTTTAGATTTTATATTATATATATATATATATATATGATACAATTTTTTTTACCTACAGTGTGCAATTTGCACAGTGCAACAAGCACTACTGAAGAACATCACGTATAACAGCAGGCCACTTAAACCTCATCACAATCAGTCTCAAAAGCACCAGAGATGATGAACCAACAGATTAACACCTGACAATTAATTATCCAAATTACTCTAATGAAGCAAAATCACTTGGATTTTAACATCACTTTTATTCAATCCCACATCACAGGCATGGTCACACACTGGTATCAATGCCAGAATGAGAGACTACTTCAACTTAACTGTCTCCCAAATCCTAATGATAAAAACAGTTGCAAACCAAACATGACTTTTTAAATGGCTGCACAATAGTTATCATGAATGCTTTAGGGATGTGTTGACTAACAAAACCTAAAAAACTGCATTAAGAGAATTTGGACATAAAATTAGCCTCAAGCATGAAAAGTGTGATGTAACATGTACGTGTCAGTCTTACTCACTTTAGAGAAGCCATCAGAGATGAACGAGTGATCTCTCCCTTCATTGACTAAATGCTCTTCATACCAAAGAGTGACCTGCTAAATTAGTCATATTAATGTCACACAATGTCTTTCTAAAGTCCTTGGTACCTCTAAGGGGTGTACCGATCGTTAGTTGAAGATAACAACTTTCCACGGTTTGCTAGTTTCAAAAGAGGGCTGGCTGTGCAGGTGAAGGAGAAGTGTAAAACAGCCACGCTGAAAATTTCAACTCAGCTCAGCAAGTCTGGTTGAAGGCCAATTCTCTGAAGCACATCCTCAGGCATGCAAAACACAGGGTTCACTGGTTTGATCTGCTCATCTCCTAACAAAGACAGACCAGCCACACCAAACAGAGTGTGGAAAGGATCCACCTGGACAGAAAAACAAAAGAAGAAATAAAATCTGTTTAAAGAATGGAAAGTCCTATAGAAATAACATGCAACGTATTTATATGCAAATGCCGCAGAGCTTACCATGTCTCCAGGCCTGTCAGCGAAACCTCCAGTCTCTTCATCCTGGCAAGCAAGTATAAAATTGCGCAGTTTTGCTTTGTCAATCCAGTGAATTCTGCCAATGATCTTCAAAGATGCAAGAACCCACCAGGAATAGCAGACGTCAGGCAGCTGAAATAAAAAAAAATTAAATCATCCACAGTTGCATTTGCTCTTTCAGATTATATTACTATAAGGTTCCGTTTTAATATTTTAAATATATAACACCACAAATTGTACTCAATTTATATTTAAATTTATTTGCAGACTCAAGGTTCATTAGAAAACAAAACAAAAACAGACAATACAAAACACTTAAAAAAAAGACAATTATACCATAATACACTATTTATGATCCCGCAACAATGACTGGATCAGATGTTCTCTTTGTTTGAGGAGAACGCACTGATAGTCAAAAGTCAGACTTGGGATAATATTACAAAATTATTTTAAAAAAAATTATTCTTACCTTCTCTGGTCTCCCATTCAAGCCACCTGATGGCAACTGTCTCTCACAGAGCCACCAGCCCAATAGATCTGCATTTACTTGATGAAGCTGCCCAGTGATGGATAAGAAACCTGTGCAGCAATAAATCTGGAGACAGAATGAGAAAAACATGACTGAGAGACAGAGCATCGCTAAACAACACACTAAAAGGGCATTAAAAAAAACTAAAGTATCTCACCTGACCAGCATGAGACTCTGACCCTGGCCTACAACCAAACCCACCATCAAAGTTCATACAGGACAGCACAAACTCAACGGCCGTGTTCATGTTGATCGCATCCAACTTGCCCTACACAGAAATTTTTATATGCATTTAAAACCTTTAAAGGTTACAAGAAACATCCACAATTAAAAATAATATTGAATGCAAAAGAATTCAGACCAGAAGTGCCAACGTCGCAACAGCACAAAAGGAAAATCGTGTATCTATTTCACCTGTTAAGAAAAATAAATAAAAATAGGCCTTCATATAGTATTTACTTGTTTTTTATTTCCCTAATGACAAAAATATATATAAATGTACCCCATTTGTCCCCGGCGAATGAGCCGTCCTCCTGCTGTAGTCCTTTAACATAGTCCACCACTTTGTCCACATCAATGACATTAATGCTATCATACAAGGACAGGATCTAAAGGGGGGGTAACAGCCATTTATTTTCATGAATTTCCACTTATAAGTAGTAATCTTTTTGTACAGTCATTTATTAATCATTTTGGTAACCTTGTAAGGAATATTGCAGCATTTATCAGAAATTATCTTGGCACTTCATTTTTTTTTAAGTATGAGCCCCCATATCCTTTATTCAAAACAACTCCACCCCCCCCCCCCCCCCCCTCCCCCTCGTACAGCAAAATCTCTCATCTTTTCATCTTTACTGGTTTGAGGGTGGGACAACCTGTCACTCACATGTGATCAATCAATAGCAAACCACAACCCTCCAACCAGCTCCTGACGGACAAAATCAATTACTGCCCTATTCTTTTTATTTATTATCATTGTCAACAAGGGGAAAAAAGAAGACCATGGCTACTTCAGTTTCATGCCAGTACCTACTGACCTGTACAGCACTGAGGGTGTAGAGGAGATGAGGGTCATGGCCGATGCTGGCGCTGATGCCACCACAGTCATGCTGGCAGGACTTGATGAAGTCTATGATCTCCTTACGGTTCATTCGAGAGAGCTGACCCATCAGGTCCATTACTGTCAGACCCCAGTAGATGCCACTCATTCTCAAGTACTCTGACAGCGTGTACTCCTGCAGGAACCGGTGTACATGGGAATACATGGGAATTAACCTCCTACTTCATTTATTTATTTATTTATTGAAGGCCAGGCTCTTTTATAAGCCATCAACTTACATAATCATCCTTCTTGGTGCCATAGGCTGCAATATAATCTGCATGCTTGTCTAGGAGGAGAGTGTTTGGAGCATCAGGTTTAATGATCACGTCTTTAACCTGGGTTCCCTGCAAAATAAAGTGCGTTTCATCACTTTCTGACAATAAGCGCAAAAGCTGCAGTCTGATACATTCATTTTCGCTGAAACTGTACTGAACTGACTGGGCGGATTACATGCTGTAATCGTTCTGCTCTTTTAATGCGTGCTGTTTTCAACACAATCGATGCCCTTTCTATATGAGGAAACATTATCTGATACACAAATAAATAACTATAAAAACAAAATATGGTTTTACATTACCATTCTGGCGAAGAAGCAAGAGACTGGACTACAGGCTCACTTCAGCAGTCACACACATTTTACATCACCACATTACTCGTCATTTCTATGGGTGCTCGTGAAGGACAAAACTCATTTAACGGAGACGTTATGCGATTCACTTGCACATTCTAACAAACGGTTCTTATGGGTTCAATTTTCCGCCTAAAGCATTGCGGTAACGAATTGAAAAATAATAAGCGTGAATAAATAAATAAAAACATTACAAAAGCCTCTGGTCTTAGGGTATTACGCAACGTCTATATTGTCTCAGTAGGCTATTATTTTGCCCATGAACACGTGTCTTGTTAGGTTAGTCAGTCTTTGATATTGTAGGCATTATTTAAGGTTACTGGCTGTAAATCTAAAATAAAGACTGGCTTGTTGTGAATGCATAATGCAGGATTTTGCTAACTGTAACAGTGTAGCCTTGAGTTCAGAGTTCATTGACCGGCTGTTCCGTGAGGATGATTATACTATTATGGATTGATTCTAACCCATTGGGGTATCTATATAATGCAGTGCCTGTTTCCACAATAGTACAATGAAATTAGTATGAAGTAGTCAATTGTCATCACATCAATAAAGCAGTTCCAATGGCTTTTGTGTGTGTAATTAGCTTTTAAATTCTGACTGGTAACCGTTTATAAGAAAAAGAAGAGAAACAGAATAAGCATGTTTACTAAAATACCTTAAATGGAATTACAGTGTATTCAAAAAGAAGTCATTCAAAAGACCCATTTTGTCCGCATTACTTTTCAGTCATGTGCTGAAATTGTTTACACACATTTTATTCTCAAGTGTATGGAATGTTAAACCCTGCGATATCACCTTACAATAAGTATTCAGACCTTTCAGTGACCTATGTCTGTATTTTCAGGAGAAGTCTTTTAAAGAATTTAACACAGTAAAGTGCGTTTCATCACTTTCTGACAATAAGCGCAAAAGCTGCAGTCTGATACATTTATTTTCGCTGAAACTATACTGAACTGACTGGGCGGATGACATTACATGCTGTAATCATTCTGCTCTTTTAATGTGCGCTATTTTCAACACAATCGATGCCCTTTATGGGGAAACATTATCCGATACACAAATTAATAACTATAAAAACAAAACACTGTGTTTTATACAGTATTACCATTCTGGTGAAGAACACACTCATTCTGGCCAGAACACCTGATGAATAAACAGGATACAATGTCATAACAAAGGGCCTGAATACTTAAATCATTGCAGTTGAAGTAGGCCTATACTCTGTGGAGGAAAGAAAAGCAATTACCTTACAACAAAAAAGCATCATAAACAGTGAAGCGTTCTGAATTCTTTCTGAATGCACAATATAAAAGTTCTATTTTTTTCTCATAATATTTCTCATAATAGACAGAGTACCCAGATGTGGTTAATTAGAGTCCTGTAACACCATGTTCACAAGCTCAAGTGCAGGTTCAGGGGAAGCATGCAGTGATACAAGAACAAAGACAGACAAATAGAGCCATTGATCAGTGCATGGCCAGGTGCCCATACCAATATTTTTAAAGCTTTTATTTGCAGACACTATCATGTACATAATAAAACCCCTACTCTAATCACCACAGAGCAAGGACCGTCACATGAGAGAGTTCAAATCCAACAGCTTCAGAGAGACATATGAAATAAAATTCAGTTTTTATAAAAAACGTTTTCATTTCAGAAGACATTCATTGATCAACTGAAGTGTCCAAATGTTTTTCAACAGAATTGCAAGTTTGTTTAAATGTTTTACTCACACTTATTTTTCATTCAGTGACCACGTTGTGTTTTAAATTGATTGTTACACTTAACCATTCTTTCCCCAATACAATTAAATGTCATTCTGAACAAGTTTCATATGAGCCATTTTTACAGTTTATTCATTCTAAGGGGGTTTAAAGACATTTAAATACTTCGTGATTCATGGGATTTTTCTTTGTCCAAATAAACTCTTCAGTTTTAAAATTTCTGTATCTGTTAAAAATATACACACACACTCCTAAATTGGAATTTAAAAACCGTACAAACGGCTCAAAATTATTTTTCATCTTGAGTTATCACAACTTATTTCATTTTTTTAGTAATGGGGCAAAAAAAAGGTCACATGCAAAAAAGCAGGACACAGCTTTTTTTCCTTTTTCTTAAACCAAAGGTTCAGTACAGTTGCTTCTACTGGCTACAATAATTTGGGCAAGAAAATTCTCAAAGCAGATTATTTATTTTTATTTTGAGAACATAATCAGTTACAAAAGAAAGAAAAAGAGCTTTGTAACCATGTTACTTTGTTCAGCTTACCATTTGATCAACTTAGTTGTTCAACACTACAGACATAAAGATGACAAGGCATGCTGATATGACATAAGGCAACTTGAGTTATGTGTAGGCAATTTACAATCTGTTAGATACAGTCCTGAGATCTATTGATCAAATACATCATATACAAAAGACGCTAAACCAAATGATTAGATCTTGGCATGGAAGTTCAGGGTTTACAGGTTCACTGCTTGAATCTCCCAAGATGTTCTCTTGATATGATGAGTCTTTGGATTTGAGCAGTTCCTTCATAAATCTGTGGATTCAGAAGAAAAACCATTGATTAAATTTTAGCACCTTTAAAAGTTAAATTAATAAGAGGTCTACAATCCTGACCTGGTAAATTTTAGCATCTCTCATCAGCTTCTCCACAGGATATTCACTATTGAAACCGTTCCCACCAAAGATCTGGACGGCATCAGAGGCACACTGGTTTGCAATGTCTCCAGCAAAGGCCTTGGCAATTGAAGCATAGTAGGTGTTCCTGCGGCCCTCATCCACTTCCCAAGCTGCTCTCTGATAGGCCATCCTGGCAAGCTCCACTTTCATGGCCATTTCAGCCAGAAGGAATGACACTGCCTGGTGCTGAGGGTCAGAAAACAGAAGGAGCTTATTACTTAAACTGTATAATTAAGTGGGTTCATTTTAGAATTTACTGCATTAACTTCATGGTATCAGTTTAGGGCTTCAAACATACCTCTGCAATAAACTTGCCAAATGTCTTTCTTTCCAAAGCGTACTTTGTGGCCTCTTCCAGCGCTCTCTGTGCAAGTCCCACTGCACCGGCAGCCACCTTAAAAGAACCAAAATATAGTTGACATGACATTAGGAATTAGCCAAATGCAATTTTTGTTAGCCGTTATAACTGCAAAAGGACACTTACTGGTGGTCTAGTCTTGTCAAATGCACCCATGGCAATCTTGAAACCGGCACCTTCTCCAATCAAAACATTCTCCTTTGGGATTCGAACATCCTCAAACGTGATGCCCCTGGTGTCTGAGCATCTCTGGCCCATGTTCAATTCCTATCAAATGGGAGAACGTAGGCATGAGCAAATGATGCCGAATCTCATAGTGGTATTAATATAGTGTTTAGGTGTTGTCGGAGTGCATCAGACTGCAGATGACAGCATCTCTTACCTTTCTGCCAGGCTGGAGTCCTGGGGTGTCAGCTTCAACAATAAAGCCTGTGAAAGCCTTGCTAGCAGGACATTTGGGATCGGAATCTGTGCGGGCCAGCAGGAAGTACCTTTAAATGCAAATAAAGGTTTACAATTGCCCCAAAAACAGTTATAAATCCAAAGCAGTTCACCTACCAGTTCGCTTTTCCTCCATTGGTGATCCACATTTTCTGACCGTTGACCACATACTCGTCTCCTTTCTTTACTGCCCGGGTCATTATCCCAGCCACATCAGAGCCTGCTCCTGGCTCGGTTACACAGTACGCCTGTCAACATGGTCACATGCAAAAACGTGTCTGTACATTAACAATTGCTATGGGAAGCGTCACAAATAGTGATGGCTAGAATTTATACTTACACACATTAGTGGTTCTTCAGTCATTCTGCCCAAATATTTCTTCTTCTGAGCATCATTACCAGCGATAATGACTGGCATTTGCTGCATGGGAAAAACAAAAGTAACTTACAAGTTATGGCACTTTACAATAGCGGTTCATTTCCCATGAACAAAAAAGAAAATAACGAAGAGTTGAGCAAGAACCACCTGTTCAAAATAACAAATGTAATGTGCTTTGAGTCCTATGCACAACTGAAAATTTAAGATTACTATTGGATTAATCACATTCACAAATAGTCATAAAACTCCACTTACTCCCAGAGAGTTTGCCTCAATTGCTGTCTGTACACCAGTGCAGCCAAATGCCAGCTCCTCTGTGATAAGACAGGCATCAAATATGCCCAGACCCATTCCACCTGGAACATATTGCAAAATCCAACATGGTCAGAATTAAAGAAATAGTTGTCCGCATGTTGAGCCAAACTCCTATGACTTAATTTCCTTCACGAAACACACAAAAAAGACCCCAGAGCCCACTGTGAAAACCCCTGGCATAAAGGTATTCAAAATCATTCTCAACGTAATTCCATATGACTTTTGCACTGAATTTCATATTTTAATCTTAAATATCAGAATGTTCATGACTATTTTTATGGTATGGGAACGAGCAATCAGGAGATTAATAAAATATCTCCCTTTATGTTTAAATGGGGAAACTTTTTTTTGTGAATGACATGAAAGCAAGAAAACAGGTCACTCAAACACTAGAACCTTAAAGTACCTACCACAGTCCTCTGGAATATGTCCATTCATTAGACCCAGCTCCCATGCTCTCTTAATGAGAGGAAATGGATACTGCCAGGAGGAAACCACCAATTACAACTTTTGCAGGTCAAAAATATGCAATATGGTGGACTGGTAGATTAAAAAACCTACTTCACCACTTCTATCATATGATGGGGCAGCTGGGACGATCTCCTCTCGGGCAAACTTTCTTGCCAACTCTTGGAACTCTTTCTGCTGGTCAGTTAATTCTGTTAAGTTGTAGGAATAATGAGTTGGGATGGTGTAATGGTATCTTGGCATTTCTGAAAACACAGTGATCAGAAATAACACTATAATCAGAGGATGATCATACATACCAAAGCTGAAGCCTCCATGAGCTGCCTTCAAGGAGGCAGTCGCAGCTCTGGCACTCGCTTGAGGACCAGAACTCTGAAACCGGAGTCCAGCCTGGACACCTGCCCTCAAAACCTGTTGGACAATGATTACAGATCGTTACACTCATCATCATTCACATTACAATTTTAAAGAATTACCACAGTAAAATGACAAGTCGTGCAAGACAAAAATTCAAATAATCCACAAACTAACTAGTATACAATCTTGCATTTAATCACTAGTATCTTAAAGTGAAGCTTAAGTGAATATAATTCTAATATAGTATGAGTGTTACTGTACTGAATGTTACTGTAACTGCAGTAAAGTATGACGAGATAAGGAAATATCCTGCCAGGCACTGTTACAACACGGTTACAAGATTCTACGAATAAAAGAATATCAGAAACTTCATCACATAAACCAATAACTCATCAAATATGTGAAACTTGATCCCAGACGTAATGAAATTGTCCTTAAATGCGTAGACCAGGATTCAGCTTATCTGACTGCCTAGCGCTCGGCTAGCTATCTCAAATTCATCAATTTTTTATTTGACATACAAAAACGGTTACTGTTCGCAAATACGTCAAAAGAAATGCATACAAACCTTATTAAAAAGCATCGCTCTTTCCTCAGCGCAGTGTTCAAACCCTTCAATGTCCTTACAATGTTATGTACAGAAATCTTGAAGTGCCAACCAATCAACGACCTCTGTTTTATCACGTGATTAAACACCGTCGCTCCAGTGACTTTTGCCCTACTTTAATTATGTAACCCCGAAGGAGACAAAAATATTGTATCTGTTTATCAGGAAGGCATTTTTTTTTATCCTCGAGATCATTAGTAAAGTTGAGAAAAATGATGTCCCCAACAATCGTATTAATATTTTGTTAAAGAAGTAACTCTTGCCTGGAAGGTATGAAACCCCGTCCAGTCTGAATTAAATGATTAAAAAATCCTAATGCTTATTTTAAAAAGTAGTATTAAAAAACGTTACAATTTAAAGGGCTGGTTTCTCAAACAGGGCTTAAGTTCAGCCAGGATTAGGCCTTAGTTTAAATTAGGACATTTAAGTAGCTTTTTTAAATGTGTCTTAGAAAAAAATACTGATGTGAATCTTGAGACAAAACAATGGCACTGATATATTTTAAGATATGTCAGCGCAAGTTGCTTTCAGTTAAAACTCAACTCAATTCATTTTTAGTCCTGGACTAGGCTGTGAAATACTAAGAAATTCACTTTGCTTTTTCAGTTCTTTTTTTTCAGTAGGTTATTTCCTACAAACTTCATTAGTAAAATACGCTGTATAATACGTTAATAAGAAATTAAATAAATGATATATATAATATGAATGAGGGAGTGTCGCCGGCAGTGTCTGTCCAGTAGGGGGATTGTAAACACACATGGGCGGGTCGCCCTTTAGACCCGTAAAGACACACATAGCTGTCTTGACAGATGCCAGTGCCCGTGAGAAAGCTTAGGCGGTGGTAAAAAAAATGCTCAACTCTATCTAGTCGTTTGTCACACTGTTCGTTTATTACATCGGATCTCAATAAAGACGCACGAGCGGGTAAATAAACGAGGCGCATGTGTGAGTGTGATGCTCTGACAGACGAACTGCTCCGCGCGGACACATCCTCAGCTAGCGCCCGGCTAGCGCTCACACTCGAGCAGGAGACATGTCTCCAGACGTCAACCCCAACACCCTCCTGGGGAGAATACGCTTTTTAAATAAGTGTATTGAAAGCTTCCGGAAAAGCGAGCCTCTGCCGGAGTCCCTGTGTTACGTGCCGAAAGAGGTTTGCTACAAAATCTGCAAGGACTCGTCGTCGGGCTCCGTTTCCGCGTCCTCCTCTACAGCTGGTAACTCGGGTGGCAAAAATGTGGTGTCGGTGTGGGAGAGCCCGCATCAGCCGCCGCACAAGAAGTCATGCAAGTGTAACATCGAGCCCAAGAAAGGGACGTGCATACGGACAACAGGGGAGGAGTACTGCAACAGCCACGGCCTGTGGGTCAAAATAAGCAAGGTACAGCATGTATGTGTATGAGGTGTTGTCAGACGCTACTTGATTGATTTGCTGTATCATTATTGATATCAGAATACACACTTCCTGGTTCGTGACGTCACTGCATGTAATGCGCTGGCGTGGCTCCCGAGTCTTCCACTCTTCCGCTCAATGGACATTCAAATGAGAGTCAGCCTGTTTTGTTTGCCACTCTGATCGTTTGGGTGCTCTGTCCATCACAGGAGCAGCTGGAGGAGTACCGTGCTGGTCTGGACATCGAGGAGGGCTGGATCCTGGTGTGTAAACACACAGAAGGTGGAGACAGACTTGTGCCGGTTGAGTCTCCCGACACTATCAGCCGCCAGCAGCAGCTGTTTGGTTATGACCACAAGCCTTGTAGCAGGTACTTGTTTTTTTTAATTATCCACCATTCTCGGTTTCTCTCATCCATATAAACGTACATTGGAATTTGGGAAGTCAAAAGTTTGCGATTATTACGTTTATTTATTTAAAGATAAATTCTTGTGTTCAGAAATGATGCATAAATTGATCAAAAGTGACAGTAAAGAATTTTAGATTTCTATTCTTTTGACATTGTAATTCCTAAAACAATCCTGTAAAAGATTAAACTCTTTACAAAATAGATAAGGAATATTTCTTAAACAGCAAATTATTGTATTATAATGTTTTCTGAATTATCACGTGACATTGAAGACTGGAGTAATGATGCTGAAAATTTTGCTTTACAATCACAGGAATAAATTATAGTTTAAATAGAAAAGTTATTTTAATTTGTAATAATTTGTCACAATATTACTGTTAAACCTTTTTTTTTCAAGTAAATGCAGCCTTGCATAGGAGACTTCTTTAAAAAAAAAAGTCTTATTTTTAAAATTGATTGTTTATGTGAAACGCAAATGTTAACATAAAACCTACTATTCAAAGTATATAAATTACCAACATTTTTCCTTAATGGCTTCGTAGGTGGGAGCAGGTGGTGGATGTGGAAAACTCCTTACACATGGGTGCCAAACCCAATGTAGCGAAGCCGGACGAGGCTGCTGTTCGAAAGCTAAGGTGAATGGATGCTCAAGCACAAAAATTACAAAAATATTACCTATTGTATAATTAAACAAAACTCTCTGAGATATTATAGTTTTTTTTCTGCATGTTTGCAGCATGTGACTGTAACTTTAGTCTCTTTTTGGGAAAAAAAAGCCTTTATTCATTATGATATCAGGAGATTAAAACGTGCTTTTGTAAAAGAGAAGTATTGAAATACAATAAAATAAAAAATAACTATGTACAGTATGAATTACATTTTTAAAAATAAATTAATAGGTCCAGAAAAATAAATTAGCGTCATGCTATTTACCTAGATCTGCCTAATTCTGTGAGGGACTGTATGCAATCTGTCTTCCAGGTATGTCCCTCCTACGTGGACGTTTGAATGCGATGAGGACCTCGTACACTACTTTTACGACCACATTGGGAAGGAAGATGAAAATCTTGGTAGTGTGAAGCAATGTGTGACCAGCATTGATGTGTCTTCTAGTTCGGTATGTGAGGGCTTAGTATCATTTTGTGTAATAGTGAAAGGATAGAAAAGTAAGTACGTTTTTTATGTTTGAAGGAGGACCCAAGTGGTGGTGCAAGCTGCCTGACAGATGGAGACACTGAAACATTCTGGGAGAGCGATGGCATGCAGGGACAACACTGGATCCGTCTGCACATGAAGAGAGGCACTGTGGTCAAGTAAGAACCACAAACTGATTATCATGGACTATGCAGCTGACACAATGCATTTAAATCTGCTTATCAGCGAGCTCGTAAACCAAAATGCTCATACACCAAAACAAATTTCCCCATAAGAATGCACTAAAAATCAATCTATTCGTTCCACACGACCACAAAGGCCCATTTTAAATATTAACTGCAGTTAAAATTATAACCATTCAGATCTCATATAAATACTAATTAATAACTGACAATTAAACTCTAAAAATATTTGACAATTTACTGTAATGCACTTCAGCTTTGAGCAGCGTGCATGGAGGAGAGGAGAGGAGGGGGGAAAGCAAGGATTCAAGTGCAAATGAGTGAATTTATTATAATAGTGCAAAAAAACCAACAAAGTGATAATTCAGAGTGAAAGTCGTGGAACACGGGAGACGTGGAGCCGCGAACGAACGAACGCACTGGAGCCGCGAACGAACGAACGCACGGAGGCTGCGAACGACAGCGGGGAGATAGGCAGATGATATGAGAATCAATTCACGAACCGTGACAGTTACTGCTTAGAGGTACTGTACATGTATATTTCACTACGTGAACAATAGCGATCACAATTAATTAACAACAGGTGGTAAAACCGCTGTAAATCACTTATAAAAGTATTACTGTGTTGAGCGATGCTGAGAGAATGAATGAGTTAAGGGGTTATAAAGGGGTTGGAACCGCGTGACTGTGGTATGACGATGCTGAAGGTTAGGACTTTTTCCACACAAAAATGCGCGTGGGTGAAGGAAATTTTTCTCGTACACCGATACAATGCTCGTACACTGATTTGCTTGTATACCAAGTCGCTCATAAACCGAAGTATTACTGTATTAGATTAAAAACTGAACACAAAAACATGCATTATTTTCTCTTCCTTTAGCAAACTGATATTAACAGTGGACTCAACAGATGATAACTACATGCCCAAAAGAGTGACTGTATATGGTGGAGAGGGAGATAATCTCAAGAAATACAGTGATGTAACAATAGACGAGTAAGTAGCTTGGGTGATATTATTTTTACATATGTTACATGTACTTACCATAGTAATAACAATAAATTATGCATACTTGTGTACAACTCTCCTTCGACCAAACCATAATTCTACCCTAACCCTATGGTAAGTACATGTTGTTAATTATTATTACTCAGTACTTAAATATGTAATTACAATGTAACAATGACACCTTAAAATAAATTGTTACTGTAATTTGTTTTATTATTTTTTTGGTGCAGTGTTTTGTTTGGAAAGTGTGCTTGGGAAAATTGAAAAAAAAAAAACATTAAAAAAATGGCACTTTGACATTTTGTATCTAATGCAATAAATTTCATGCTTTTTAATTTTGTTCTCTAAGCAATACCTTTCATACATTTTAAGTGTGTTTTAAAAGTATAAGTAAAAGTAGTAAAAATGTAATATGTAAATAAAAGCTTTATTTATCTCATAGCAACTTGATAGGAGAGGTTTGTGTTCTGGAGGATATGACATCACATTTGCCTGTTATAGAGGTCAGGATTGAGGAATGCAGAGGTAAGATTCACTCGATATGACATGAGCCTTCATCTGAAAGAGAAAGCCAGACTACTTGATGTTTATTTCATGTTAATATATTTTGTTGTAGATGAGGGAATTGATGTACGGATCAGGGGTCTAAAGATCAAGTCGTCTTGCGAGCGTGACTTGGGCCTCAATGCAGAGGTGTTCCAGTCTCCCAACCTAGTGCGCTACCCGAGATTGGAGGGCACACCTCCTGATGTCCTCTATCGCCGTGCTCTGGTCATTCAGAGGTAACGGCCTGCAATATGCGACTTGGTAAGGCTTATATTTGAGCTTTGATCAACTCTCTCTCTCTGTTGTTTTGCATTGTGTCTGTAGGTTCATCACACTCCTGGACAGTCTATTGCCACATATGGTGCCTGCATGGGACTACAGCCTAGGAACATTCAACCAGATCAAAGTTAGTACTCTTGCCTAGCACAAATGTGTCTTGTTTGTATATTAGAAGTTTTAACTAGCAAGGCTTTAAATTGCATGCGAATAATAAACTTTTGTGATGATGAAAAACCACAATGTCATGTGAGAGTAACCACAATAGTAATAATAAAACATAAACTGTAACTGATTAATCATTCAGTCTAATTTTGTCACGTCGCACACCCCATGCAAAAATCTTTTTGCTTTTTCCTCAAACTTTGCCCTGTAGTACATAAAGCAGTTCCTTCTCTTGTCCAAGCGTCGCTCTGCCCTCATCACCCAGTGCCTGAAGGACTCTGAGACCAGTAAGCCAAACTTCATGCCCCGCCTTTACATCAACCGTCGCCTTGCCATGGAGCACCGTGACAACCCCACTCTGGACACCACCTGTAAAAATGCTGTCTTCACTCAGGTAGTTCACAAAAATGAAATATTTGTTCTGTATTTGTGTAAACCATACACTACCGTCCACTTTTTTTTTAAATGAATGCTGCATTCAGCAAAACACATCTTATCAGAAATGACAGTAAAGGCAAAATTACAAAATATTTATTTCCAAATACACTACAGTCTACTAGTGTTAAGTGACTATTCTTTATTGTTCTGTAGGTGTATGAGGGTCTGAAACCATCTGACAAGTATGAAAAAATTCTGGACTACAGGTAGTCTCTCTCTCTCTCTAGTGTAATTACAGAAGATATCTGTAACGCGGAGTCAGCTGATTGAGGATCTATCTGCAGTTTATTACAGGAAACAGTCAGCATACAAGAAGGGACAGGCAGAATCATAAACAGGGATATGCTTAGGTCGAGGCAGGCAGCAAACAAACACAATTCAGATAGACAGGCAATGGTCAGGGCAACAGGCAAGGTTCAATTAACAGGGTACAGTCCAAGGTCAGAATCAGGCTAACAGACAAAGGGATAAACGCTCAAATGATCACAACTGTAAATCAAGACCTCGCAAGGTGGTGTGAGTGAGCTTCCTCTGGTGGCCATGGAGGGGAGTGCAGAGCTCATATTCATAACAGAGCCCCCCCCCACCCCACGAGCGCCTCCTGGCGTGAGGAAGCGAAAGGCACCGCACACCACCATGGTGGTGCCCAAAGTTCAAAGTTCCAGGGTGGTGCCGGGGGAACAGACCAGGCTGGTTCAGGCAAGGCTGGCAGTTCTGGGAGGTCTGGAAGGTCCCAGGATGTAGCCGATGGACCCGATCGACACCGCTGGTTCCAGAGACTGAAAGCCAGCCGCAGCGACGAACGACCGAGGCGGAGTCCAATGGACCGAGAGCAGAATCGGAGACGGAGTGACTGAGGGCAAAAGGTGTAATTCGGAGGGAGGAAGGAGCCAGCTGGAGCCGTAGGTGTAGGCAAGGCGACGCACGACCAAGGTGTAGCCTGGAGGACGAGAGAACCCGATGGAGATGATGGTCGAGGGACTTTGGTGAAGCCGAGGGAGTGAGAAGCCAGGCTGTGCCGAAGTGTTGACGGGCCGAGGTGGAGAGAAGGGGTCTGAGGCTGGAGATGAAGGCAGGGATTCCCCGACTGCTGACGAGGCTGGAGGCGGCAGGACCTGCGGCGGTACCATCCAGCAGAGCACATGCAATGGCGGTGCAGGACTGACGATCTCTGGCGGAGACAGGGCAGGAGGGCTGGCAGACACAGATAGGGACAGAGATGATAGTGGGTGGGATAGGGTGGGAAACGGTACCTCTGGCTCTGGCTGACGGGTCGTTGCAGGCTCTGGCTCTGACTGACGGGTCGAGGTCCGCGAAGGCCGGCGGCGGCTCTGGTGGCTCGGGCCACGGCATCTCCGGCTCTGGCTGGCAAATCTCTGGATCAGGCTCTGGCTGGCAAATCTCTGGATCAGGCTCTGGCTGGCAAATCTCTGGATCAGGCTCTGGCTGGCAAATCTCTGGATCAGGCTCCGGCTGTTCAGGCAAAAGTTCATGCGGCTCAGGCAAAAGTTCACAGGGCTTGGCCGCTCGGGGCTGGCATACGGTTTGAGCGGGTGGGTGGTTAACCTTGCTCTTGATCTCATCAACTGTAAGTTGCGATCCGCAGATGAACAAGACAATATTTAGAAAATCCCTGAGAGGTCTATAACAAAATCCCAGGTCAATGAATGATCGGGGCTTCTCATCCATACCCTGCAGGAAACAGTAGTTGAGAGCCATGTCATCCCAGCTTTCTTGGTGTGACCCAGAAACTCAGAGACGTAATCCTCCAGTGGACGTCCTCCCTGGTAAAGGGATGAGAGTTTCAGTGAGAGTGCGTCCATTTTGTCGCTGGTAGACTCTCGGTCTGTGAACGAATATCCGGGAAAGACAGCTGGATCTTGAAGTTGGCATACAAGAAGGGACAGGCAGAATCATAAACAGGGATATGCTTAGGTCGAGGCAGGCAGCAAACAAACACAATCCAGATAGACAGGCAATGGTCAGGGCAACAGGCAAGGTTCAATTAACAGGGTACAGTCCAAGGTCAGAATCAGGCTAACAGACAAAGGGATAAACGCTCAAATGATCACAACTGTAAATCAAGACCTCGCAAGGTGGTGTGAGTGTGCTGTGTTTATATAGGGTGTGTAACGAGCTACAGTGTGCTCGCAATCAGTCTCAGGCACAAGTGTCAGTGGGAAATGTAGTCCAAGGCGATTAGTATTCTGGTGAGAGCTCCCTCTGGTGGCCATGGAGTGGAGCGCAGAGCTCATATTCATAACAATATCAAACTTTATTGTACTTTATAAACAAATCTATATTTGTGTCTTTCTTACAGGTGGCCAGCACGATATGATCAGTGGTGGGAGTGTAAATTCATTGCAGAAGGCATCATCGATCAAGGTTGAATTACTCACAGTAATTCACATGTCTGAAATAAAAAAACAGTATCCTCATCTGAGATTTCCTTTTTCCAGGCGGTGGATTTCGAGACAGCCTGGCAGACATGTCTGAAGAGCTTTGTCCCAGCTCATCGGAGTGCCCTATGCCACTTCCATTCTTCACTCGAACCTCTAACCAGGTAACAACCAACTTATTGCTTGCACTTTCCTTTTCTTTCTGTAATTATTTCATGTTTTTTTTTTACCCTGTTGTAGTCCATTGAATTAGAGTTAACTCTAATGTAACTGACAAGGTAATTATGAACTTATAGAAAGATGCAACTGTTTTTAAATTAGGGAGCTGGAGAGGCCAGAGATTTCTATGTGCCAAATCCTTCATGTCGAGAATTCCACAAGTTTGAGTGGATTGGGCAACTAATGGGTGCAGCTCTTCGTGGAAAAGACTTTCTGGTCAGTTTTGTTCTGTGATTGCAATGGGATCTCTGTATTCATTTGAAGTTGACTATCTTTGATCATTTGACATAAAATGGAATATCATAATATTTATCCCTTAGGTTCTGGCTTTGCCAGGGCTGGTGTGGAAGCAGCTGATTGGAGAAACGGTCAGCTGGACGAAAGATTTTCCTGCAGTAGATTCAGTGCTGGTAAGAAGCCCATATATCTCTCCTTCAGTCTTTTCTTTGCATCTTGGTGCTGACTACTTCCTTAACCAATATGGAATCAGTGAAACTGGTGGAACATGTTTGGTGTGAATCCTTAGGTGAAGTTGTTGGAGGCAATGGAGCATATGGATAAGGACACGTTTGACTTTAAGTTCGGCCAGGAGCTTGTGTACACCACACCCCTGAGTGACGGGCGGCTAGTGGAGCTGATTCCTGGAGGGAGTGGAGTGGTGGTCCGATATGAAGATCGCATGGAGTTCATACGCCTGGTACAGAAATCAAGACTAGAAGAAAGCCGAGAACAGGTACGTTTATTGGACTATTACTTTTGGAACTAGTGAAAACAATAGTCGACTATGCAAGAAATAAAAACACAAGATTTTACTGTTTTAATTTTACATTTAAAAACAGTTTTTTTTTAGTGGAAACAAAATCTTTACCTCAGATCTCACAGGCCTTTTCAGTCGCGACGGGTTCAAATGAACACTCAAAAGACATGCAAGGTGTGGGAGTATTTTGATTTAGAAGGAGATGGAGAAGTTTTATGGAGAAAATATATATGTATAATAATTCCACTGGAGTCATGCGTAACCATATTAATTACAGGCATGGAGATGTTAGCTGAAACAAGCAAACCATCCGTCATTTACTACAACGGTCTGCCAGTGTGATCCCGTTTGCGCTGAAAGACATATATACATTGTATTTACTCGTTTAGAAAACTCATTGACTCTGATAACACCATGGAAACAAACACGTACGCCTCGCTATATAAAGCGAGCACTTTTGAGACTCCTGAAGGCAAATGCGGGCATAATACTGACCTTATTTTTTTAGGTGCATTCATTATGGGATTTGAACTTGATTCATTGATTAACAATTTTAAATGCGTCATTAATGTATTTAAATGTATTTTTTATTGTTTTCTGAGGGTCTTTTAGACTAGTCTTTACAAAACTTCCATTTAACTACTGTAGTGAAGGTGGACTGGTTATTAAGTAGACTTGGTCATCGCCATGGTGTGTCGGTAAGGACACGGAGACAGAGAACCCATTTGAATAACTTTAATGTCCATCAAGTTCACTGGTTACATTGCCATAGATGGTAACTTATGGGCTTGTGTATGTGTGTGTGGTCTAAACAAAGGAAAGAAGAAATAAATGCCATAAATTTCTAAGTCTAAGTCTAAGATTTCATGAGTCTAAGATAACATAAAATTACCACATGCAAATTACTAGATAACATAACAGATGTAAAACTGTACATGGCACTATAACACATTATACATAAATAATGTGAATCCTCAAACTTATTAGATTCGTGAACCAAATCTACATGCATACAGATCAATATACATTAAAGTGTACATTTGACTGATTCATCATACATCTAATCTAACTAACAGTATTAGGCGGAAATATACTACAACAGCATAAACATAAGTATAAGTATACATAACGTAATACCGTTTCCACAACAACCGTTGTGCGGAGCCGCGGGTCTTTCGTGCATTTCTCTATCTTACATATAAACAACTCAGCGACTAATCTTGATCAGCAGCAACAGCGATATATTTATATGATGAATAAACACTTACTTTGAGTCATTAACGCACACAACTCTGACAGGAAATAGGGAGAACAACACCACACGAACCGTCTCTCAACTATAAAGTGAAACAAAGCTAGAAAGTTCTGCACACTGTCATTGGACCAATGCTATGGTGTGATTGGCTGTCCGTCAGCGTGATCGGGCCGTGATAGCGTGATCAGGGCATGATCACTACGTCGGCTTGTTAGTACATTGGTTGGATGGCAGTACAGTTATCCAGCAGATGGCGATACTGACCTCCTCTTTAACAACTACTAACAAATTATTTTTTGCGTAAATCCCTAGTACTAACCATGTTTCTTGATCAGTCAATTAAAATCCTTTGCTTGATCCAAGCTGTGTTCCTGCGTTACAGATAGCTGCTATGCAGGCAGGACTGGTGAAAGTGGTGCCACAAGCTGTGCTTGATCTCCTGACATGGCAGGAAGTGGAGAAGAAAGTGTGTGGGGACCCAGAGATCACAGTAGAGGCCCTTAAACGCCTCAGTGAGTCATACAGCAGCTGACATGAGCATTAAATTATTGATATTCTCTGCCTCAGCATGAATTCTTGAAGGCTCTGAACCGAAATGTGGATGAAAATATTACAGCTCTGGACAAGCAGTCATTCTCAACTAGTTTTACTTTATGAACCAAGTTTTTTCTTTTGAATTTGATTTGAGTGGCACATAACGAAATGGTATGTTTTGCTAGAATTGTATCTAAAGGTTTGTTAATGTAATAGAAATTTTCATGTTATATTACTTTAATTACATATTTTTTTTATTGACTTTCTATCAGCACGCTATGAAGACTTGGAACAAACAGACGTCAGAGTACAGTACTTATGGGAAGCCCTGATGAACTTCACTAATGGTTAGTAATGGTTAGTTAAGTTTCTAGTAATTTGCAAAAGGAAGTACCTATATTTCTCATGTTGATTTATTTACACTTTTACCAGAGGATCGTAGCAGGTTTTTGAGGTTTGTGACTGGAAGAAGTCGTCTTCCTGCTCCAATTTACGTGTTCCCAGACAAACAAGGGTAAGTTGTGAAATAAGAGATTATTTTCATTTAGGTTGTCATCTGAATAAACATTGAACAAATGCCTTTTTGTGTAGGTCAGAAACCACAGATGCACTTCCTCAATCTTCCACATGTTCCAGCACCCTTTATCTACCCAAATACCCAAGGTTTGTTTGATGATTGATTGATTTATTTGCATAATAACTGAATAAAATGTTGTTACCTTTTTTGATTGCATTTTAAATGTTTAATCCGCAGTGCTAAAGTTTGTGAAGAGAAGCTTCGCTATGCTGCATATAACTGTGTGGCCATCGACACCGACATGAGCCCTTGGGAGGAGTGACCTGATTTTGCCATGTTTACGAATTTTACACAGCAGGGTTTTGACATAAATTAACTGTAGCCTTCAGCACCGTGCACATGACCATGTCTACACTATTGCCAATTACATCTGTACAGTATAAATAAATATGTTATAAACCATACCTGGTTTGCAGTTCTTATTAATAATAGAAGCCTATTAATTAAACTGTTTGAAATTGTGGGGAAATCGATAGACCTCATGACAATTTCTATATTAATACAAATATTTTCGTTACAAAATGTCCCTGTTTTGCTTCACTGACAGCAGATACATGACCTTCAAGAACTCCATAATCCAACAGAACAGCTTGTGCTTCAATTGAGCATCTAACAGATGCTCATGCGAGTAATGTCACATTTTATTGGTGAAACAGTGCAGAATTGAAATTCCTAGTATATTTTTCAAAAGTCTAAAACTATGTAACTTTATTAAAAAATTTAATTTTGTTCATTAGCTCAGTGTCCCCATATACAGTATTGCAGTGTTTTTCAACCACTGTCGCGGTACATTAGTGAGAGATCGTCAGGTGAAATTGAACAATTTTCCACAGCACACCTAATAGATAAAAAAAAAAAAAGATTAATTCGTTTTTAAACTAATCATAAAAAACTTTTTTTCTTTGTGTTTATTTGATTTCAATTCAAGACATTTTGATAAGAATGACTGTACATTGTTAATATAGGCTAAAGAGTTTCATTTTTTATCATTTTCGGTTGGTGGTGTACCTTGTGATATTTATATATATTTTTTTCCCAATGAAACAATATACCTTGGCTCAAAAAAGGTTGAAAAACACTGCAGTATTGTACTAAAGTCCCCACTGCTTAAAGTTAAAGTCATTATTAAGTTTTTAGTAAAGTGAATGTTGTTTCTTCAAGGCAAGATTAAGGTTAACTGACATACTTTCATGTAGGTTGCTTTTCTCAAAACAACATTGTTAATGGACTTATGAGCAAATGCAAAGATAACTTTCTGCTTCATAACATGAACCATATGAGGATCGGGGATTTTCTTTTAAATAATACACAAATATAAATACTTGAGAGTGACTACCTTTTGTGTATTTCGCAATGAGTTTCTTATACAAAATAAGGAAAAAAAAACATTTTGTCATAATAGAAGAATAGGATTTACAAGAAAGTTCTAATGTCCATTCATTAGACCCAGCTACCATGCTCTCTTAATGAGAGGAAATGGATACTGCCTTGAGGAAACCACCAATTACAACTTTTGCAGGTCAAAAATATGCAATATGGTGGACAGGTAGATTTAAAAAACATACTTCACCACTTCTATCATATGATGGGGCAGCTGGGACGATCTCCTCTCGGGCAAACTTTCTTGCCAACTCTTGGAACTCTTTCTGCTGGTCAGTTAATTCTGTTAAGTTGTAGGAATAATGAGTTGGGATGGTGTAATGGTGTCTTGGCATTTCTGAAAACACAGTGATCAGAAATAACACTATAATCAGAGGATGATCATACATACCAAAGCTGAAGCCTCCATGAGCTGCCTTCAAGGAGGCAGTCGCAGCTCTGGCACTCGCTTGAGGACCAGAACTCTGAAACCGGAGTCCAGCCTGGACACCTGCCCTCAAAACCTGTTGGACAATGATTACAGATCGTTACACTTATCATCACTCACATTACAATTTTAAAGAATTACCACAGTAAAATGACAAGTCGTGCAAGACAAAAATTCAAATAATCCACAAACTATCTAGTATACAATCTTGCATTTAATCACTAGTATCTTAAAGTGAAGCTTAAGTGAATATAATTCTAATATAGTATGAGTATGTTACTGTAACTGCAATAAAGTATGACGAGATAAGGAAATATCCTGCCAGGCACTGTTTACAAGATTCAGCGTGAAACTACAAATAAAAGAATATCAGAATCGTCATCACAAATGAATAAACTCATCACATTTGTGAAACTTGATCCCAGACGTAATGAAATTGTCCTTAAATGCGTAGACCAGGATTCAGCTTATCTGACTGCCTAGCGCTCGGCTAGCTATCTCAAATTCATCAAATTTTTTATTTGAAATAAAAAAGCAGTTACGGTTTGCAAATACGTCAAAAGAAATGCGTACAAATCTTATTAAAAAGCATCGCTATTTCTCAGCGGCAGCGTTCAAATCGTTAGTTACGAACGTAACTGTGGTTCTACGACTAAGTGGAAGACCGCCAGAGGCAGTGCTTTAGCACTAGTGGAAAATCCCTCATGCTCGCGCTCGAATAAAAAAAAACATTTGTCACCTCGTGACTCGTGACGTGTCTTCAGCTATAAAACACCCTAACATGTCATAATCTACCTCTAGGTCATTCTCGCGATACCGAGTGACCAGAGACTCTGGCAGTCTTCCACTTAGTCATAGAACCACAGTTACGTTCGTAACTAACGTTCTATTTCCTATAGTTCCAGACCAGAGGCAGTGCTGTAGCACTAGTGGAAGATGAATACCAATGCAGTCACGAGGAATCCTCTTGCGAAACGTCCAGGCAGGCAGAAAGTACCCACTGGCAAGGGAGTCACGTTCAAGCTGTAAAAACGTGAAAATGTACTGGCTGAACTCCAAGTTGCAGCAGCACAAATTTCAGAGAGCGACACTCCTCTAAGTGCTGCCCAATATGTCGCCAATGCACGTGTTGAATGACAGTGAACAGAAGAAGGTGGACCAGTGCACCAGTCTCTGTTTAGAAAGTGCATCACCTTTGCGTGAATCACTAAAACAGACAAACAATTGATCAGTCTTACGCCAGGCCGCAGTCTTATCAATGTAAGCTTTCAAAGACCTAACTGGACATAGCTCCAACCTTATATAAGCTTGATCAGCCGGCAGTGCAGCCAACACATTAGGCCGGTTCATGAACTGTGGAGACAAAATCTTGGGTAGAAATGCCGGATTAGGCCACAATGAAACACTACGGAGTTCACCACTCCGGCGTAAACAGGGGGCCCTCACTGATGGACTCATGGAGCATGGAGCTCACCTACCCGCTTTGCCGTTGTAATGGCCAAGAGAAATGCAATCTTAAATGACAACCATTTAATGTCAGACTGTAGCAATGGTTCAACTGGGAGGTGACACAAAAATTGAGTACCAAACCCAAGTCCCACATCGGCCTCCGCACGACCCTTGGAGGACACAAGCGATTAGTTCCTTTCAGAAAAGTGTCAATCAGACGGTCAGACCCAAGTGAAGAGTCACTAAACTCTGATCGGTGAGCTGCTAAAGCCGCCACATATGCCTTTAGTGTGGAAGTAGACCGCCCAAGTTCCAAAAGATGTTGCAGTAAATCCAAAATGCATCCCACTGAGCAGTGTAGTGGATCAACAGCACAGCTAGTACACCAGTCAGAGAACACCTTCCATTTACTAGCATACAACTTTCGAGTGGATGCTGCGAGTGCATTCAAAACAGTGTCCCTGGCCCTCTCCGAACACTCCAAGAGAGGGCCACACCCACAGTTTCAGTCTTTCTGGATGTAGGTGCCAAAGTCTTCCTTCTAGCTGACTCAGGAGGTCTGGTCTGTTGGGCAGACGACAAGGTGGTCCAATCATCAGTGGAAACAGAGTCTAGCAGCAAACAGTGGCCACAGTCGCGCACTCGGCCCAGAGTCGTCCAAATCAATGGTAACGGGGGGAATGCATATAGTGTCACATCTGGCCAGACGTGCGCTAACGCATCCCGACCCAGAGATCCTGGTTCGTCTATCAGAGAAAACCACAGAGGGCAGTGAGATGTCTGACTGTCCGCGAACACATCTACTGCCGCGGTCCCATACATTCTCCATATCATCTGTACCACTTCTGGGAGCAGCATCCAATCTCTCTGCAATACCCTGCCCCGTGACAGAGCGTCCGCTGTCTGATTGAGCCGGCCGGGTAGATACAACTGCTCGGATGGACAGCAAGTTGGCCTGGGCCCAAAGCAGCAATTTGTGAGCCACCTGAAGTGAACTCTGTGACCTTGTCCCTCCCTGATGGTTGATATAAAAAACAGTCACCTTGTTGTCTGTGCGCAACAAAACATGTTTTCCTCTGAGAACAGTTTGAAAGTGAAGAAGAGTAAGAAATACTGCTGTCAACTCCAGGACATTGATGTGACCCACTCCAAGCGCCATTCACTCCCCTCTTGCGCCAGACTCCTCCCCATCCAAGAAGGCTGGCATCTGTCCTTATGACCTCCCACTGCGCAGGTGGAGGTCCCAATGGTACTCCCCTGACGAGAAACTCCTGGGACCAAGGAGCTAGGGTTTCTATGCAACGACGTGTGACTCTGACCTTCTTGTATTTGTCTCGTATTGGACACAGACGTTTCTGAATAATCCAACGTTGGAAAGGCCTGAGCCACAACAGTCCCAGTGGAACTACTGTTGATGCTGCTGTAAGCTTTCCCAAGAGTCTCAGGAGAGCAATGTATTTCTGAGTACGGCCAACCTGAAGCTGTCTTACAGTCCTCAGAATTGACCTTACTCTCTCTGGTGTTGGAACAGCCAACATCGTGACCGCTGTCCCATTGCAGTTGATCGCTGATCAACTGCAATGGGACATGCTTGCATTTGTCCCAGTTCACTGCAATTCCCTACAGCCGCAACATGGTCCAACAGATGACGTGCTTGGTCCACTGCTTGATGGGGTGATGCTGCACAAACAAGCCAGTCATCCAGGTATGGCAAAACTCTCATGCCCGACCTTTGGAGTGGCTCCAACGCTGCCTGGACAAACTTGGAAAAAAAAACCTCTTGGTGCCAGAGCCAGACCAAATGGAAGAACCCTGAACTGAAATATTTGGTCCATGAATGCAAACCGAAGGAATCGTTTGTGTTCTGGAATTAGATTTAGATTTCTTAGGTCTAATTAGATTTAGATTTCTTAGGTCTAATATCGGTCGAAACCCGCTGTCTTTCTTTGCGACCTGAAAATAATTGGAAAAAAATCCCCCGGAATGAGCTTGAGGGTCGACTAGTTCTATGGCACCCTTGTGTAACAACTTCTGAACTTCCTGCACAAGTGCCACTGACTGGCGTGGATCGTGAACTATTGTAGTCTCACGCCAGTATGAACAGGAGGGTGCAAAACTGTATACGGTACCCTGCATTACGTTGTTGGAAATGCTGAGGACGCCTATACATCTGTCTCACCCCAACATTGTCCCATTGTGATAACGGCCACCAGATGCTGCTGGAGGGGACCTGGATCCTGAGGCTGTCCCCACATGACTCGAACGAGATTCAGAGACAGACACTCGTTGGTCCAAAGCTTCCTGTGCAGCTGGGCCAAAAACACGTCCAGGTACCAATGGCAGCCGTCTCAAGTTATTCCTACAAACCTCTGGCAAGGAGGATTGGGCCAACCACACTTGCCGTCGAGCTTGCACAAGAGTCCCTAAAGCTGTGCCACAGTGGTTAGCGATAACACCCATGGCCTGTAGTGCAAGTTCAGTTAGGTCCACCACCAATGGGTCAGATGAAGCTTCACTTAGAGAGGAGTAAAAGGCCACAAGCATATGCGCCAAGGAGTTAGAAACACGGCCAAGATTTGCTGTGGAATTGTATGCCCGAGACAGTAGTTTGTCAGTGCGTCTGCACTTAACATTAGGACAGCGCACATTTTCACGAAGTGCCTCTTCAGGAGACACAATGAGTGCAGCCACACTAGCTTCTATAGGTAGCATGCTACCAAGTCCCACTGCTTCTGGGTCCTGCATCACACCCAATGTGCGGGCTAACTGATCCGGACGAGTAGCCTTTGATGAATTTGGCAGTGCTGACACTAACACTGATGTAAAATCATTTCACTGAGGCATTGTAAAGGATGCTCTGTGCCCAATGTAGAAAGACATTATCAGAACCCACTGCTGCTTGGGGTGGGGGGGTCCAGATTAATGCGGGCCAGCATTGCTTTTAGTGTTCCAACTGAACAACTGAAGTTGACCCACCCGATCTCACAGACACCGTCTCACTGCCTGAGTGACGCGATTGATCGGCATGCAAATTTTCCTCAGCTCCTGAGGCTGCTGGACCAGCTTCAAAAAGTGAGTCAGAGGCAGCCACTGACATCACATCTTGCTTCGGTCCCGTATGCATGATTGGCGATGAAGTGAAAGCTGATTCAGGCCGTGCTTTCTCTTGAACTTCGATATTAGGTTGAGCTTTAGCCAGGAGCGGCAATAACAACTCTACTGCAGAAGACAGCTGATCGACTTTTTGCGCTAAATCCGACGATTTGGTCTTCTTCTCTTATCAGTTTGAAATGTTTGTTTCCGCTTACGATCAACAGCAGTGAAACTGGAAGAAAGCAATAAACCTTCCGATCCAGATTCCAGGCCCACGAGACGCTCAACGCACCGCGAGCGGCAATATAGAGCATTCCGGACATGGGTCAGACAATGCCTCGTTAAGATGATCCATACCAAGACACGCAGGACACTAGTGATGGCCATCCATAATATCTATTGTGTTAGTGCATGTAGAGCACCTAAGCGCATCCATAACCAGTTATAACCATCCATAACCATACTCACCTTTAATCCGAAGGGAAAAACTTTGCAGAGCGATGAACAGACACATGCTCTCTCTCTCTCTATCTCTCTCTCTCTCTCAAGCCAAGGCAACCAAGGCTTTTCGAGTGCGTCTTACTGAAGCGTTGAACTTACAGGCAGCCAGAAGTTTGAAGCCTCTCCAATATATCAAATATCAGTTGTAAAGTAAAAATCCTAAATGATGACAAAGACAGCTCGTGATATCCTGAAGAACTCTTCAGCAACAAGCTGCACAAATTATTGTACTCCGATTCAATCAGGCGAGAATAAGAAAGAGGTAGATTATGACGTGTTTAGGGTGTTTTATATAGCTGAAGACACGTCATGAGTCACGAGGTGACAATTTTTTTATTCGATTCTCGGTCAAGTGCGAGCACGAGGGATTTTCCACTAGTGCTACAGCACTGCCTCTGGCGGTCTGGAACGATTGGAATAGAACCTTCAATGCCCTTACAATGTTATTGAAGGAAAATATAGTTTAAAATGTTAGAAATTGTGTTGACATGCTTATTTCTAATGATAGTTTAAAATGTTCCAAATTGTATTGACATGTTCTTTTCTGTTCTAACATAAGTTACTGTTTTAATTCTGTAACAAATCTTTCCTGTCTAAAAAAAGGACAATGCACTCGGTGAAAAGTCCAAGGCTGTAACTGTTGACGCTATCTGTTTACCAGAAAAGTTACAGATAGAAAGGGATGGGGCAAGGGGGTTCTTGCATTCTTGTGTGCAGATTGCTGATTGCTATGATGTAACCAATGAAGAAATCTACCTGACAACAGTCATATGGAGAGGTGGACTCGAGGGAGGAACTGAAAGTCAAGAATATATAAACTGTTTCCATATGCTTGTAAGACATTCTGCCCAATTTGGCATTGTGGTCCAGTAATCCTGAGCTCAGAGCTCTTTTGATTCTCTATTAAATTGATTTAATTTATCTACGAGTAGCGTCTTTCTTTGACATGGCAAATCAACGGACTGGGGGGAAAGATTATTTCCAACATTATGTAAAGAAATCTTGAAGTGCCAACCAATCAACGACTTCTGTTTTATCACGTGATTAAACACTGTGAAAAAATATTATATGAAAAATATTATTATATTATTATATACAAAAATATTATATGTTTATCAGAAATTTTTTTAAATCCTCAAGAACATTAGTAAAGTTGAGGAAAATGATGTCCCTAATAATCTTATTAATATTTTGTTAAAGATGTAACTCTTGCTGCTTCATATACTTGATAAATACAATTATATTTCATGTACAAAGGAACTAAAAGGTATGAAACCCCGTCCAGTCTGAATTAAATGATTTAAAGAATCCTAATGCTAAAGTAAGATTTTAAAAAGTAAGATTCAAAAACGTTACTACTTAAAAGGCTGGTTTCACAAACAGGGCTTAAGTTCAGCCAAGATTAGGCCTTAGTTTAAATTAGGACATTTAAGTAACTTTTTAAAATGTGTCTTAGAAAAAAAATACTGATGTGAATCTTAAGACAAAACAATGGCACTGATATATTTTAAGATATGTCAGCGCAAGTTGCTTTCAGTTAAAACTCAACTCAATTCATTTTTAGTCCTGGACTAGGAAATACTAAGAAATTCACTTTGCTTTTTCAGTAGGTTATTTCCTACAAACTTCATTACGCTGTACAATACGTAAATAAGAAAAACAGAAATTAAATAAATGATAATTATATATATATATATATATATGAATGAGTGAGTGTCGCCGGCAGTGTCTGTCCAGTAGGGGGATTGTAAACACACATGGGCGGGTCGCCCTTTAGACCAGTGTTGCCAGATTGGGCGGATTCCCGCCCAACTGGGCTACTTTTGTCAAGTCCGACCGGAAAAAAAATGCATTGGACTCAGCTAGCGCCCGGCTAGCGCTCACACTCGAGCAGGAGACATGCCTCCAGACGTCAACCCCAACACCCGCATGGGGAGAATACGCTTTTTAAACAAGTCTATTGAATGCTTCCGGAAAAGCGAGCCTCTGCCGGAGTCCCTGTGTTACGTGCCGAAAGAGGTTTGCTACAAAATCTGCAAGGACTCGTCGTCGGGCTCCGTTTCCGCGTCCTCCTCTACAGCTGGTAACTCGGGTGACAAAAATGTGGTGTCGGTGTGGGAGAGCCCGCATCAGCCGCCGCACAAGAAGTCATGCAAGTGTAACATCGAGCCCAAAAAAGGGACGTGCATACGGACAACAGGGGAGGAGTACTGCAACGGCCACGGCCTGTGGGTCAAAATAAGCAAGGTACAGCATGTATGTGTATGAGGTGTTGTCAGACGCTACTTGATTGATTTGCTGTATCATTATTGATATCAGAATACAGACACTTCCTGGTTCGTGACGTCACTGCATGTAATGCGCTGGCGTGGCTCCCGAGTCTTCCACTCTTCCGCTCAATGGACATTCAAATGAGAGTCAGCCTGTTTTGTTTGCCACTCTGATCGTTTGGGTGCTCTGTCCATCACAGGAGCAGCTGGAGGAGTACCGTGCTGGTCTGGACATCGAGGAGGGCTGGATTCTGGTGTGTAAACACACAGAAGGTGGAGACAGACTTGTGCCGGTTGAGTCTCCCGACACTATCAGCCGCCAGCAGCAGCTGTTTGGTTATGACCACAAGCCTTGTAGCGGGTACGTGTTTTTTTTATTATCCACCATTCTCTGTTTCCCTCATCCATATAAACGTACTCTGTGGAATTTGGTGAAGAAAAATTTTGACATTCAAAAGTTTGCGATCTGTACGTTTATTTATTTAAAGATAAATTCTTGTTCAGCAATGATGCATAAATTGGTCAAAAGTGACAGTGAAGAATTTTAGAACATTACAAAAGATTTCTATTCTATTCTTTTGAAATTGTAATTCATAAAACAATCGTGTCAAAGATTAAACTCTTTACAAAATAGATAAGGAATATTTCTTAAGCAGCAAATTATCATATTAGAATGTTTTCTGAATTATCACGTGACATTGAAGACTGGAGTAATGATGCTGAAAATTTTGCTTTACAATCACAGGAATAAATTATAGTTTAAATAGAAAAGTTATTTTAATTTGTAATAATTTGTCACAATATTACTGTTAAACCTTTTTGTCAAGTAAATGCAGCCTTGCATAGGAGACTTCTTTCAAAAAAAATGTCTTATTTTTAAAATTGACTGTTTATGTGAAATGCAAATATTAACATAAAACCTACTATTCAAAGTATATAAATTACCAACATTTTTCCTTAATGGCTTCGTAGGTGGGAGCAGGTGGTGGATGTGGAAAACTCCTTACACATGGGTGCCAAACCCAATGTAGTGAAGCCGGACGAGGCTGCTGTTCGAAAGCTAAGGTGAATGGATGCTCAAGCACAAAAATGAAAAAAGGCAAAAATATTACCCATTGTCTAAATAAACAAAACTCTCTGTGATTATTTTAGTTATTTTTCTGCATGTTTGCACCATGTGACTGTAACTTTAGTCTCTTTTTGAAAGAAAAAAAAAAGCCTTTATTCATTATGATATCAGGAGATTAAACAGTGCTTTTGTAGAAGAGAAGTATTGAAGTACTATAAAATTTAAAATAACTATGTACAGTATGGATGACTTTTTTTTAAATAAATTAATAGGTCCAGAAAAATAAATTAGCGTCATGCTATTTACCTACATCTGCCTAATTCTGTGAGGGACTGTATGCAATCTGTCTTCCAGGTATGTCCCTCCTACATGGACGTTTGAATGCGATGAGGACCTCGTACGCTACTTTTACGACCACATTGGGAAGGATGATGAAAATCTAGGTAGTGTGAAGCAATGTGTGACCAGCATTGATGTGTCTTCTATGTGTTCGGTATGTGAGGGCTTAATATAATTTTGTGTAATAGTGAAAGGCTAGAAAGTAAGTAAGTTTTTATGTTTGGAGGACCCAAGTACTGGTGCAAGCTGCCTGACAGATGGAGACACTGAAACATTCTGGGAGAGCGATGGCATGCAGGGACAACACTGGATCCGTCTGCACATGAAGAGAGGCACTGTGGTCAAGTAAGAACCACAAACTGATTATCATGGACTATGTTCACAATGCATTTAAATCTGATTTGGTTATCAAATCTGAACCCATGAGACTGACTGTATGAAGTCAGTTTATTCAGACAGTGTCACCAATAATCAAAGTGTCTACATTGTATGAAATCTGATCTGTTCATTCAGACTGCGGCACATTCCAAAAATCTGATCTCCAGATTTCAGAAAGCTAAATGATCTAGCTAGATTAAAAACTCTGAACACAAAAACATGCATTATTTTCTCTTCTTTTAGCAAACTGATATTAACAGTGGACTCAACAGATAATAACTACATGCCCAAAAGAGTGACTGTATATGGTGGAGAGGGAGATAATCTCAAGAAATACAGTGATGTAACAATAAAGGAGTAAGTAATTTGGGTAACACTATTTTTACGCATGTTACATGTACTTACCATAGTAATAACAATAAATTATGCATACTTGCATATAACTCTCCTTCGACCAAACCATAATTCTACCCTAACCCTATGGTAAGTACATGTTGTTAATTATTATTACTCAGTACTTAAATATGTAATTATAATGTAACAATGACACCTTAAAATAAAGTGTTACTGTAATTTATTTTAATATTTAAAGCTTACAAATTTTTTTGATGCAGTGTTTTGTTTGGAAAGTGTGCTCAGGAAAATTGAAAAACAATTTTTTTTATTTTTATAAATGGCACTTTGATGTTTTGTTATCTAATTCAATAAAATCCATGCATTTTAATTTGGTTCTATAAGCAATACTTTTCATAGATTTTAAGTGTGGTTTAAAAATATAATTTTATATGTATAAACAGTAGTAAAAATGTAATATGTAAATAAAAGCTTTATTTATCTCATAGCAACTTGATAGGAGAGGTTTGTGTTCTGGAGGATATGACATCACATTTGCCTGTTATAGAGGTCAGGATTGAGGAATGCAGAGGTAAGATTCACTCGATATGACATGAGCCTTCATCTGAAAGAGAAAGCCAGACTACTTGATGTTTATTTCATGTTAATATATTTTGTTGTAGATGAGGGAATTGATGTACGGATCAGGGGTCTAAAGATCAAGTCGTCTTGCGAGCGTGACTTGGGCCTCAATGCAGAGGTGTTCCAGTCTCCCAACCTAGTGCGCTACCCGAGATTGGAGGGCACACCTCCTGATGTCCTCTATCGCCGTGCTCTGGTCATTCAGAGGTAACGGCCTGCAATATGCGACTTGGTAAGGCTTATATTTGAGCTTTGATCAACTCTCTCTCTCTGTTGTTTTGCATTGTGTCTGTAGGTTCATCACACTCCTGGACAGTCTATTGCCACATATGGTGCCTGCATGGGACTACAGCCTAGGAACATTCAACCAGATCAAAGTTAGTACTCTTGCCTAGCACAAATGTGTCTTGTTTGTATATCAGAAGTTTTAACTAGCAAGGCTTTAAATTGCATGCGAATAATAAACTTTTGTGATGATGAAAAACCACAATGTCATGTGAGAGTAACCACAATAGTAATAATAAAACATAAACTGTAACTGATTAATCATTCAGTCTAATTTTGTCACGTCGCACACCCCATGCAAAAATCTTTTTGCTTTTTCCTCAAACTTTGCCCTGTAGTACATAAAGCAGTTCCTTCTCTTGTCCAAGCGTCGCTCTGCCCTCATCACCCAGTGCCTGAAGGACTCTGAGACCAGTAAGCCAAACTTCATGCCCCGCCTTTACATCAACCGTCGCCTTGCCATGGAGCACCGTGACAACCCCACTCTGGACACCACCTGTAAAAATGCTGTCTTCACTCAGGTAGTTCACAAAAATGAAATATTTGTTCTGTGTTTGTGTAAAACATACACTACCGTCCAAATTTTTTTTTTTTTAAATGAATACCTTCATTTGATCAGAAATGCAGTAAAGGCATTTAAAAAATGTTACAAAATATTTCTTTCCAAGGACATTCCAGTCTACTAGTGTTAAGTGAATATTCTTCATTGTTCTGTAGGTGTATGAGGGTCTGAAACCGTCTGACAAGAATGAAAAATTTCTGGACTACAGGTACTCTCTCTCTCTCTCTCTCTCTATTGAAATTACAGAAGATACCAAACTTTATTGTACGTTATATACAAATCTATATTTGTGTCTTTCTTACAGGTGGCCAGCACAATATGACCAGTGGTGGGAGTGTAAATTTGTTGGAGAAGGCATCGTCGATCAAGGTCATATAGTGATAAGATAATTCACATGTCTGAAAAAAACAGTATCCTCATCTGAGATTTCCTTTTTGAAGGCGGTGGATTTCGAGACAGCCTGGCAGACATGTCTGAAGAGCTTTGTCCCAGCTCATCGGAGTGCCCTATGCCACTTCCATTCTTCACTCGAACCTCTAACCAGGTAACAACCAACTTATTGCTTGCACTTTCCTTTTCTTTCTGTAATTATTTCATGTTTTTTTTTTTTTACCCTGTTGTAGTCCATTGAATTAGAGTTAACTCTAATGTAACTGACAAGGTAATTATGAACTTATAGAAAGATGCAACTGTTTTTAAATTAGGGAGCTGGAGAGGCCAGAGATTTCTATGTGCCAAATCCTTCATGTCGAGAATTCCACAAGTTTGAGTGGATTGGGCAACTAATGGGTGCAGCTCTTCGTGGAAAAGACTTTCTGGTCAGTTTTGTTCTGTGATTGCAATGAGATCTCTGTATTCATTTGAAGTTGAAATATCATAATATTTATCCCTTAGGTTCTGGCTTTGCCAGGGCTGGTGTGGAAGCAGCTGATTGGAGAAACGGTCAGCTGGACGAAAGATTTTCCTGCAGTAGATTCAGTGCTGGTAAGAAGCCCATATATCTCTCCTTCAGTCTTTTCTTTGCATCTTGGTGCTGACTACTTCCTTAACCAATATGGAATCAGTGAAACTGGTGGAACATGTTTGGTGTGAATCCTTAGGTGAAGTTGTTGGAGGCAATGGAGCATATGGATAAGGACACGTTTGACTTTAAGTTCGGCCAGGAGCTTGTGTACACCACACCCCTGAGTGACGGGCGACTGGTGGAGCTGATTCCTGGAGGGAGTGGAGTGGTGGTCCGATATGAAGATCGCATGGAGTTCATACGCCTGGTACAGAAATCAAGACTAGAAGAAAGCCGGAAACAGGTACAATTGGACTATTACTTTTGGAATTAATAGAAAAAACAACATCCTTTCTGAGGACGTAGGGATGTGCGACACTGAAAACAATAGTCGACTATACAAGAAAAAAAATTCACAAGTTTTTACTGTTTTAATTTTACATTTAAAAACGGTTTTTATTTTAAATAAAACGTTTGAAAAAAAATCTTTACCTCAGATCTCACAGTCTTTTTCAAGTGTGACAGGCTCAAATGACAAGCAAGGTGTGGGAGTATTTTGATTTAGAAGGAGATGGAGAAGTTTTATGGAAAATATGACATGTCAAACTGGTGTATAATAATTCCACTGGAGTCACGTGTAACCATATGAATTACAGGCATGGAGATGTTAGCTGAAACAAGCAAACCATCGCGTCATTTACTACAACGGTCTGCCAGTGTGATCCCGTTCGCGCTGAAAGACATATATACATTGTATTTACTCGTTTAGAAAACTCATTGACTCGGATAACACCATGGAAACACGTACGCCTCGCTATATAAAGCGAGCACTTTTGAGACTCCTGAAGGCAAATGCGGGCATAATACTGACCTTATTTTTTTAGCTGCATTCATTATGGGATTTGAACTTGATTCATTGATTAACAATTTTAAATGCATCATTAATGTATTTAAATGTATTTTTTATTGTTTTCTGAGGGTCTTTTAGACTAGTCTTTACAAAACTTCCTTTTAAACTACTAACAAATTAGTTTTTGCGTAAATCCCTAGTACTAACCATGTTTCTTGATCAGTCAATTAAAATCCTTTGCTTGATCCAAGCTGTGTTCCTGCGTTACAGATAGCTGCTATGCAGGCAGGACTGGTGAAAGTGGTGCCACAAGCTGTGCTTGATCTCCTGACATGGCAGGAAGTGGAGAAGAAAGTGTGTGGGGACCCAGAGATCACAGTAGAGGCCCTTAAACGCCTCAGTGAGTCATACAGCAGCTGACATGAGCATTAAATTATTGATTTTCTCTGCCTCAGCATGAATTCTTGAAGGCTCTGAACCGAAATGTGGATGAAAATATTACAGCTCTGGACAAGCAGTCATTCTCAACTAGTTTTACTTTATGAACCAAGTTTTTTCTTTTGAATTTGATTTGAGTGGCACATAACGAAATTGTATGTTTTGCTAGAATTGTATCTAAAGGTTTGTTAATGTAATAGAAATTTTCATGTTATATTACTTTAATTACATTATATATTTTTTTACTTTCTATCAGCACGCTATGATAACTTGGAACAAACGGACATCAGAGTACAGTACTTATGGGAAGCCCTGATGAACTTCACTAATGGTTAGTAAGGTTCATTATTGTACGTGAAACAACTGTTTCTAGTAATTTGCAAAAGGAAGTACCTATATTTCTCATGTTGATTTATTTACACTTTTACCAGAGGATCGTAGCAGGTTTTTGAGGTTTGTGACTGGAAGAAGTCGTCTTCCTGCTCCAATTTACGTGATGCCAGACAAACAAGGGTAAGTTGTGAAATAAGAGATTATTTTTATTTAGGTTGTCATCTGAATAAACATTGAACAAATGCCTTTTTGTGTAGGTCAGAAACCACAGATGCACTTCCTCAATCCTCCACATGTTCCAGCATCCTTTATCTACCCAAATACCCAAGGTTTGTTTGATGATTTATTTATTTATTTGTATAATAACTGAATAAAATGTTGTTACCTTTTTTGACTGCATTTTAAATGTTTAATCCGCAGTGCTAAAGTTTGTGAAGAGAAGCTTCGCTATGCTGCATATAACTGTGTGGCCATCGACACAGACGCGGGCCATTATGAGGAGTGACCTGATTTTGCCATGTTTACGAATTTTACACAGCAGGGTTTTGACATAAATTAACTGTAGCCTTCAGCACCGTGCACATGACCATGTCTACACTATTGCCAATTACATCTGTACAGTATAAATAAATATGTTATAAACCATACCTGGTTTGCAGTTCTTATTAATAATCGAAGCCTATTAATTAAACTGTTTGAAATTGTGGGGAAATTGATAGACCTCATGACAATTTCTATATTAATACAAATATTTTCGTTACAAAATGTCCCTGTTTTGCTTCACTGACAGCAGCACTGAAGATACATGACCTTCAAGAACTCCATAATCCAACAGAACAGCTTGTGCTTCAATTGAGCATCTAACAGATGCTCATGCGAGTAATGTCACATTTTATTGGTGAAACAGTGCAGAATTGAAATTCCTAGTATATTTTTCAAGTCTAAAACTATGTAACTTTATTAAAAAAATTCATTTTGTTCATTAGCTCAGTGTCCCCATATACAGTATTGCAGTGTTTTTCAACCACTGTCGCGGTACATTAGTGTGCCGTGAGAGATCGTCAGGTGAAATTGAACAATTTTCCACAGCACACCTAATAGATAAAAAAAAAGATTAATTCGTTTTTAAACTAATCATAAAATACTTTCTTCTTTGTATTTATTTGATTTCAATTCAAGACATTTTGATAAGAATGACTGTACATTGTTAACATAGGCTAAAGAGTTTCATTTTTTATCATTTTCGGTTGGTGGTGTACCTTGTGATTTTTATCATTTTTTCCCCCCCCAATGAAACAATATACCTTGGCTCAAAAAAGGTTGAAAAACACTGCAGTATTGTACTAAAGTTCCCAATGTTTAAAGTTAAAGTCATTATTAAGTTTTTAGTAAAGTGAATGTTGTTTCTTCAAGGCAAGATTAAGGTTAACTGACATACTTTCATGTAGGTTGCTTTTCTCAAAACAACATTGTTAATGGACTTATGAGCAAATGCAAAGATAACTTTCTGCTTCATAACATGAACCATATGAGGATCGGGGATTTTCTTTTAAATAATACACAAACATAAATACTTGAGAGTGACTACCTTTTGTGTATTTCGCAATGAGTTTCTTTCGCAAAAAAAACGTCATAATAGAAGAATAGGATTTACAAGAAAGTTCTAATGCAAAAAGATATGGTGTTGCTGCCAAGTTGTTTGTACAATGTCCTAAAGTTGTTTTGAACAGTTCAGTTTCAGTTTATTCAGTAGCGTTGGGTGCAGAAATTAGTGAGAAAAACAAATATATATCGTATGGTTATAAATTACGACCTACTAACGCGTGGAGGCAGTCAAGTGATTTCCCTACTTACCCCAAAGTGCTACTCTCGCGATTTCTCCAGGTATTCTCGCGACGGTTGGTTGCTTGAAACCCGCCCATGAGCATTTGCTAACTCTCTTTCTAGCCGGCGCCTGAGAATGGGTACGTGTTTTCAGACTCTCATCGCTGGGACAATCCGTCATCATCTGCTCTATCCGATAATGCTTTTTTGTAAACTCGCTCTTTGCCATATGACAAAGGTAGATTTAAATCAATATAGGCGCAAATTATACGTTTCAATGCCAGTTCAGATATTTTAACAAGAAAAGATGCGAAAGTGGCTGGAGCAATTTACCAAAATGGCTGCGCTCATTCGTTAAATGCTTTCAAACGGCGTTTAGAGTGCAGTTAAGGTTGCAGTTGTATTCCGAAATGTGTAAAATGTGGGTTTATTTGTAGAGAAAGGATCTCTGTTTTTGAGAAATATAATTTAGATGAGACAAGTTGGCTGAACAGGCTAAACGGAAGAATATGCATGTGTCGGCCGCTGGAGGGAGGCTGCATGGCCACATAACGTGAGTTGAGTTAGATTTGGGTCGTCTTTTAATGTTAACCAGCTATCGTTTGCGTAATAATTCTCTTAAACCGGGTGAGACTTAAACCAGTGCATTGAGGAGGCTGGTGAAGTTGGAGCTAAAGTAGCTCAAACTGTTAGCTTGTTGCTAACGTGAATTTTGTGATTGACAGACTTTTCTCTTTATGGGAACAGTTAAACGAAAAATAAAACGTCGTGTATTATCCTGTATGACTTTCATACAGTTGTGATGTGTGTAGAAAGTTATACGGGTGTGTAACGACATGTGGGTGCGTAAACTTTTTTTTATCGGCTTTTAAGCTTGAGTACATGATGAATCTCATTGCGGAATCCGATTTTTCATGCGGATAACACCTTGGAGAACTGAACACTCAAGCGTGCAATAGAAGTAAATGCTCTGATTTTATTAACTTGAATTCATTAATTCATCTCGATCTCTTCCCACTCAAGGTATCTCAAGGGACAACTGGCACAAACGCCGCAAGACCGGTGGCAAACGCAAGCCCGTCCACAAGAAAAGAAAATATGAGCTCGGGCGTCCTCCAGCAAACACCAAGGTAAACCAAACCTGCATGTGTTATCCAAGTATCTCATTCTGTCCATGTGAGTGATGTAAACACGTCCTTAGGATGGTCAATTTTGGCCGTTTTGGTCAAATCCTTTGACCTTCCAATGTCAGGATTAGTCATAGTTACTCTGACACATGGCTTAACTCCCAGGTTTGTTTTGTGTATTTATTACTTTGTGTAATAAGTTTTTGTGGCTCTCTGTAGATTGGACCTCGCCGCATCCACACAATAAGAGTCCGTGGTGGAAACAAGAAGTACCGTGCTTTGAGGCTTGATGTGGGCAACTTCTCATGGGGCTCTGAATGTAAGTTATCAATTGTTTGGTGCCGCTTATACAGATGTAGCTCTTTCAATGATGATAATTTGTCCAGTTCTGCTACTGAATGTTCCTGATGGATAGCTTTTTTAACTCTGAGAAAGACAACTTCAACCTGAGTTTTTCTGAGCCTTTGTTGGGTGTTTCTTTTCAGGCTGTTTTAATGTGTTAATGACATTTCAGGCTGTACCCGCAAGACCAGGATCATTGATGTGGTCTACAACGCCTCCAACAATGAGCTGGTGAGAACCAAGACCCTGGTGAAGAACTGTGTGGTCCTTGTGGACAGCACTCCTTACAGACAGTGGTACGAGTCTCACTACGCTCTCCCACTTGGCAGGAAGAAGGGTGCCAAGCTGGTGAGTCCACTAAAGATTTTCTTAACTCAGAGGGTTTGAAGTTTAAGTGACGGTCTTTCTTTGATGATAACATTGTCCAGTTCTGCTACTGAATGAGTGATGCAGCTTATGACTCTGAGGAAGCCTTGTCTTAAATTAAATTTGCACTGTATCCGTATAATGCTAATTGTTTTTTGTTTGTCTATCCAGACTCCTGAGGAAGAGGAGATCCTGAACAAAAAGAGGTCGAAAAAGGTCCAAAAGAAGTTTGATGTGCGCAGAAAGACCAGCAAAATCAGTCCTCTGTTGGAGGAGCAGTTCCTGCAGGGAAAGCTTCTTGGTAAGTTGTGTTTAGAGGCCTTTGCGTGATGCTGATGTGAGCGTGATGAAACTTTTAACCAGTTCTGCTACTGACACAACAGTGCTGAGATTTAAACCAATTCTGATACCCATTGACTTTGTGCCTGCAGCAATACCACCCTTGAGTTTAAGTGTTTAATCTATGGTTGTTTCTCTCCAGCCTGCATTGCCTCCAAACCAGGACAGTGTGGCAGGGCCGATGGCTACATTATTGAGGGTAAAGAACTGGAGTTCTACCTAAGGAAGATTAAAGCCAAGAAAGGCAAATAGATGTACAGCTCTGTTTGATACGTGATTAAAGTGAATTCCCCAACTCTTCATGTTGCTCCTGTTTTTATGTCATGCTATGCAATGTTTAGTTACCTTTTGTCTGTAGGATGCTCAGTCCTTTATCTTGCAATTGTTTCTGGTGTTCTTCAACATGGAAGACACAAGTCATTTTACTTGCCGTCATGGTACACATTTTATTAAAGGGAGGATTGAGAAAGTTAAGCAGCTGATCTTGTACTGCATTAACTGGTTGTAAACTCCTAGAAAAACCACAAGTGTTCAAATGCTCTTTTTATTTCTTGTATTAAAGTAGCTATTGCAATACTTGCATACATTTGTTGAATCTTGAGTAGTCTACTTGTACATGCAATATGTACAAAAAGATTCATGGAAAAGTCAATTGTTAAATAGTTAATAATAAATTATTTCTGCTGAAAATATTCTAAAACAAACTATGCAGTCTAAACTTTTACCATGGATTAATGCACTAGCTAAAATCAATAAACTAATAGTAAAGATGGCATTGATTTAGGTTATCAATTCTACATTTAATTTAAGCAATCTAGAAATTAACGTTGATGGAAAAAAGTTAATCATTGGAAATATAAGGAAAGTTATTCTTGAACAGTAAGTAACTTCGGCTCACTGTAGGCTGATCATTATAATTTAAAATAACTTCTATTGAAATATATTTTTAATATGTAATTTCTTAAATTTAAGCATCATTGCTGGTGTTCATTAAATAGTCTTACTGATTCTGTTTATGGAACTATTTTTCAAGGTTCCTTCATTAATAAGATAATATTGATGTGAAAAATCCTTTAAATACTATAAATTCTTTACTGATACTTTTAAACAATTTAATGCATCCCTGGTTAATATAATTTCTTGAACTTACTGACCCCAAACTTTTGAACCGTAAGGTTCAAAAAACATTTTTAAAAAGTGCAAGAAGGGATGAGAGTTCAAATATTGCTGCAAGTACATGATACATAATAAATATGAGTTGAATGTGACAAATCTATGGGTCTTGGTTTGCTGGTTCTGTAGTTTCAGACGACCCCAAGAGTTTGTCCTGGCAGACGTGTTGGGTGGTTTGTTGCTGCGGTGGTGATGTGATGCTGCCCTTGGAAGGCTGTTCGAGTCTATAGCGCTTGCCCTTACAATTAGCTCTACAGCAATGACATAACTGCTGCAAGCTCTTGCTCTTTTGCTTTTTAACGTTGTGTGTAGTTGGCCACACATTGACGGCAAGCATTTGTGTTTTGGGGGTTGGCACAGATTCCTCATTATCTTCCTCAAGTATCCTAAAAAAAAGAATTATAACAGTCAATAATGCAAGAAGACTTTAAGAGAGTAAATCGCTCTTTCAAGGATTTGATGCATAAATACGGACAACATACAGGTTTCATCAGTTTCCTGTTGCTGAAACTGCTATTCAATACATGAATTCTTAAATTACAAATAACTTACTAATTTATTGTTTTTGAAATATAAGATTTGCAGTTAAAGAAGAAAAATAATACATTTTATTTGTAGTGCGCCTTTCTTAAACCCAAAGCGCATAATACATTTTATGTGTAGTGCGCCTTTCTCAAACTCAGCGCAAATTACAATACAAGATTGCAAAAACAACAGCAGAAAATACACAATAAGTTATGCATTAAAAACCAAAAATATGTGTTTTGAGACACTGCTTAAAACAATCCAAAGAATTTGTATTCCTAACAGATGCAGGTAATGAATTCCACAACGTCGGTGCATTGTAGGAAAAGGCCCTCCCGCCCATAGATTTGAGTTTACAGCGAGGCTTATACAAAGAGAGAGCCAACTCTCGGAGGGAACGAGAAGGAATAGATGGAATAACCAAACCACAAATGTAAGCAGGAGCCAATCCATGGGCTGCCTTGTAAGTTGAAATCAAAATGTGATTGAACTGATGGAGTTGCTGGATGGCGTGATGAAGTGCACGTTAAAACACATGCGGCAGAGTTTTCTATGTATTGCAATCTCTTAATACAGCTAACTGATAAACAAAGTGAGAATCGCAATAATTAAGCCTCGACGTGATAAAGGCATGGATAAGCCTCTCAGCATCAGGCCTAGAAAGAAGTGGTCTAATGTTTCTAAAGACTGTCCCTTTTCTGCTTTTGTAAGTCTTTTTTAAACTTTTCTCACAGATAAAAAGATGTTCTTGAATGTGTCAAAAGGCTTACAATGAAGAATTAAACCTAAAGGCCTTCAAGTCTGCTGCTCACATTTATTAATTAATAGGATAAACGTTATAAGTTACATGACTTTTCAGCAAAAGAATATGTGCCATCTGTTTCATGCAGATGTAAACCTCAGTTTAAAAAGAATTAAAAATGATTTATTTTAAACTATTTCCACAGAGAGTGTGTCTATATTTTGATATTTAACACCTTTAGCTTTCCAATATCTCATCCATTAGAGTGTTGGTGTTTACAACGCCAAGGTCATGGGTTCAATCCCAGGGAAAGCAAGAACTGAGAATATTAGAATATCAATGTGTATCTTGAATGCAATCTAAGTTGCTTTGGAAACAAGTGTCTGCCAAATGCATAAAGGTCTAATTCGAGCAATGTTTCGAAGATGGAAAAAAGCAACCTTTGTTATATTTTAAAAATGAGACTTAATAGTCAGCTTAGCATCAAATATCACGTCCATGCATTCAAGGCCAATCCATTTGATTATTCCATAGCAAGTTAAGTGATTCCCCAACTTCACATGATTGGAATGGAGTGTTGCCGCATAAGTTCAGGCTTATGGAAAAACATAGATTTTTTTCCCTACACATTATTCTTCTCCTTTGATATTTATAAATTATAAAGAGTTTCAGTTCTTCACCTCATGTCATGTGTAGAACCCATGAAGACAGGTTTCATAGAAGCTGATGGATATGAAAGACCCTTATCCACCCAGTATTTGTCTTTCTCAAGGGGAGGAAGATTTTGATGCATGTCATCTACAGCTAGCATAGAAACCTAGATAAGATTAAAAACATTCACATGAGTGCTTATGATCAAATCCATATTGTGAAATGCAGTGAGGTATTTGTCAATTTACTGACCTGAATGTTTCGATCGATGAGTTGGTTGGTTTCAAAATCATCATCGTCTTCTCCAAATGGGTTGATAATAAGTTCACCAACCTTTAAGAATGAATGCACCCTTGTTTTAAAAGAAATCGGATCAATTTTACAGGACAAATATGCTATTCGTCATACCTTTAACCAGCCAGCATAAAAGAAGAACTCCAGTAGAGTGAAAATCGGGACATAGAGGTCCAGAAACCTCTCCTCCTCAGTTTTCTCAGGTTTTACAAACTGCCGCCCAATTAAGCAAAATGTAAAGAAGGAGTACACAGCCACGGTCACTACCTGCATCCAAATATAAGTGAGATGGTCTGAAATGCATACTGTGAGCTACACCCATAAAAGATCTGTTAGATGAGATTAGCTTCACCTGTGTGTAGACCAAGGGAAGGCTTATCCAATCATAGTGGAAGAGCATGCTGCATTTTGACCTGTAGTTATTCAGCTCCTGACAAAGAGGAAGAAAGGAAGGAATTACTGTGATTTTATTGCACATATGCATTATCTTGACATGTTTAAACATAGCACTTACATCCATAAGCAGTCGCAACGCTATATCATCTTTCACACGGCCTTCTTTTCTCGCATGTGATGCCAGGTTTGCAAACCATGCAAGTGGCATCCAGTATTTGTTAAAGTCGGAGTACAGATGGTTTAGTTTCTTGAGCTCCTCTGTGGTCATGAATCCTGCAAAATAATAGATATTTCAATCTTTTAGAGGCCATGGACCACCAAATATGATCATCCTCGCAAGGGACACCCATCCTAAAATTCAAAAGGGTACTGGTAAAATAACCAATTTAAAGTATTATTTGGAAAATATTTAATATCTGTTGTTACACTCTAGCACATACTTAAATTTATTATTTATTTAAATCATCATTTAATTGTTTTCTTATTTCAATGTAAATGTTTTATATTTATTTATCTATTCAATATTTAAATTTTCAATAAATTATATTATTTTATCCATTGGTTCATTTTTTATACAGTTTTTCTCAAAACCTTTCCACAGACCCCTAGGATTTCTTTGCGGGTCCCCACACCCCAGTTCGAAAACCTCTGCTCTATAGGAAACAATGCATTAGATGTTTCCTTCATTAGATATAATGAAGATATGGAACATACCTTAACAGTTCTCTAAAAGATTATCAGATGTAAATGTAGATCTTACCTGCCTCCACAACGTCCTCCAGATTTGGGAATCTCTTGCGTACTCGTGTACTGATGGAGCGCAGGATGAGGACAGATGACAGGTTTGCGTATCTCATCAGAGTTCTCCTCAGCAGACGGCCTCTTTCATCCATGCCATGAACATTCCCAGATACAACCATCATCAGGTTATCCGGCAGGGGAAAGCTTGTATATTGACCCCACCAGCGTTGAAAAGCCTGAGTGACATAGAACCCTAACAAGTTCCACAGACCAGTTTAATTTATTACATGGAATCCAAGAAATACGTAATGTCATGCTGCTGTGGTCGGAACATTTATGCTCACCAAGAACAAATGACATAGGGATGAGCTTAGCAAACTTGTTGCAATGACGTGCAAGTCTCTCAAACATCTGCTGTTGTTCGATATTGAGGACACATCTGTAAGATGTAACATGGATTGATGAGTTTTTCTATGTGTACTTGAGCTGTACTATTGCTCATATGTTATTTGCTTTGGAAAACACCTTCTAAATGATCAATAGTGGTAAACTATTGGAAAACTATTGGAATATTTGGAATTGTCACAATACCTGTATATAACACTGATGAAGCTGTACAGTAAGCAGAAGACCAGGAATTCTCTGTATAGAAGCTTGTAAATGCTTCCTTTCCATCGGAAGAGCAACTTTGTGAAGCCTCCAAACTTGGCATTGGCAACCTTGAGCGTGTAGGACACCGTCATGGTGGAATACTAGGAAAAACCCAAGGAATTTTGAAGTTATCACAATTCCATCTCTGGAACAGTCTTTCTTCTTCTTCTTCTTGTTCTTACCTCAAGCTCGATTCAAGCCCGTCTTCTTTTTAGAGAGAAAGCACTCATATTGCTTTCACCTTTATATATGCCTTTAATGTGGATCTATCAATCCATCTTGTGATTTATATTGTGTGGGAACCCAGTTTAAAAGAACAGTTTCACACAGGTCTCATGATTATGAATGATTACTCTGGAAAACACACAGCATAAATGTCTAATTTATGACTAGGTGTTTATCACTTGATTGTGCATTTGCTAAATTATCTTTTAATCAAGGTTTGCTCTTTGTTTATAATACTTTTTAGTAAGAAAAAAAAACTTATGTAAGAAGAACATTTAGAAGAATTCCTCAAACTCCATGTGTGGGGAGAATGGTTGGAAATTCCACTGCATCCTGTGCTCTGATGCATGTATAAAATAATTTAGGAATTCTTAGTTACACCATATGCAATAAAAACCTAATTCCCTGAAAGGCCTTAGTGATATTTACATAAGTTATAAATCTTCTGTCATGTCACTGCTGTAAAACCATTCTCGTGTGAACTGAGAACTGTGAACTTGTTAACATTGATTGCTGTTGTGTTGATTTGGGTTATATATGTCCATTTTCTGCTTTTGTAAGTCTTTTTTTAAACTTTTCCCCCAGATAATAAAGATGTTCAAGATGTTCTTAAAGAATTAAACCTAAAGGCCTTCAAGTCTGCTGCTCACATTTATTAATTAATATGACTTTTCAGCAAAAGAATATGTGCCGTCGGTTTCATGCAGATGTAAATCTCAGTTTAAATGTTTTTTAAAGAATTAAAAATTCTTTCTTTTAAACTATTTCCACAGAGAGGGCGCGTATATTTTGATTTTGTGCACTGGCTGTGAGGGGTAAAAACACTAGGGGGCGAAATACACCATTTTGGGAGATCAATTGTGAAAATTCAGGAAGGTGAGAAGAAACATGATAAATTTATTTTATCTATAACAACGGCAAACATAATCCCCCCCCCCCCCCCCCCTCCATAAAGCAATATTACATGCATTTTCATCAGTCATAAACCAGCTTTTTTAAAGAAGCATCTTATTTAACTTTTTTATTATTATTATTATGTTTGTGTGTGTGTGTGTGTGTGTGTGTGTGTCAGAGAGAGAGAGAGAAAGAGAGAAATATGACCCTTTAGGTAGTCACTAAATGAAATGTCTCTGTTAACAAACACTAGTTACAAGTAGCTTGCCAAGCAACACTGATAATTATGTGATTATAAATTGTAATATGGTATGTTCATAATTGCAGTATAACATGATGCTTTTAAATAATAGAACAATCATTTGTTCTTGAGGTATAATCTTGAGTCTGTTTAAAAATAGAGATTCACATACAATAATAACACTTTCTCCTGCAGCAGAGAAGAGAAGGTATAGATGCCATGCTCTACAGGTTTTACTGAGACTAAGTAACCCAATGCTGTAATTACAAACTCCCACACAGGAGGAAATCAGAGCTAGCTTTTTATTACTGCTGAGTGATTTCAGCCACCAATGAATGGGCTGGGTTATGGGGACACAGAAGCAGATAAATGGCATCATGTGAAGGCCAGTGTGAGACTCGGGAAGGCCTATATTCACTCCCTTAGGACTCAGTATGTTTAACAAATTTCAAGTAAATAATAAAAACAAAAATAATGTTTTAACAATTTCAGTTAATCAGTCAATGATTAGGGTCTACACTCCAATTAATTAACACTGAAAAGTCTCAAAAACATCAGAACAACAATTACATGGAAAAAGTTTTTATTTGAAGCCAAACTAAATTATTTTTATTTTTAGGATTCTTTGTTAATCATAAGCTCTCGTATTAAAATCATACAGAATGGCATAAGTAACTCATCCAAGATGAGTATATCTTGGATGAGTTACACAAACTGTGTTTTGTTCAGTTTGCATGTCAATATCGCTGTGTTGTTTCACAATCATCTTGTTAGAGATTTGTTCTTCAATTTTGTCAATATAATGAGATTGGCAGTACTATTTTAATGTTTTAATTTGAATGGGCTATTCCTTTGATTCATTAAGATTTAAATTTTTTTTTTACTAAGCTCTAATTTAAATAAAAAAACATTTTTTACTCCCAACTCATAATATGTAAGCATTGCACACAAGTAAAATTCTTAAACCTTTTTTTTTAAAGCACAACATTTATGGAGTATAGTTTAAAATACCTATTTTTATTTTTTCATTTAAATTTTAGTTTGTTTTATATGTTTTTATCATTTTAACTTTTATCAGTTTTGTACTTCTATTTTGTTTTAATTATTTTCAGGTTTATTTCAATTAATAACAATAATTACAATTGAATTAGCTTTAGTTAACAATAACAACACTGAACATGAGACAGAAAGTAATTTTATAGGTAAAAATTTAGTGATATTTGTTCTGTAAGGTGTATGTGCTCGACCTCTTTTGCTTTATTTAGCCTTTCCATTGAAATCTGATTATGTTAAGTTTTAACCGCTGATTCAGCCCGGTTTTATCTGAAAGCCAATTCATTTGACTAGCTGTTTCTGTTGATTTGATTATGCACATTGTTAACTCACTAGGAGTAAATTAATTATTAACAAGGCCAAAAAAAATGATTACATGTGCTGTGGCCAAATGTGGATGCAGACTAGATACTGAATAATTTGCTCACTATTTTCAACATATGTAGTTACAAAAAAACAATAACCCTCCATATACTTCTATGTAGGAGAGAAATGTTGGTTGATCATACCATACATCAAATTTTAGCAAAGCACAGTATTCAACTATAGTAACTATGGCAGATTAGGTTATTTATGATAAGGACCAGAAGCTGGACTGTGGTTCTGTCTAATCTTGCTCTCTACTATTACTATTCCTCTTCATATGATGACATATAAATTATATGTGACACCAAATACATTGTACATTGACACTAAACACTGTAACTGAACTTTAAAAAAGTAATATTACAATAATAATAAACTTTCCATCTAAATTACAGTAGAAGGCAAAGATCTTGATATAATGAAAATATCCAGCCGACAGCTATATGATAGCTTATCTTGACAACAGACCTATTGAGTCTGCAAACAGCTTCGTTTGACACTTTATCAGTACAGTAATTCATTCACGTTGTGTGCAAAAGTAATTGTTTCGCACTGGCGCAGTGACTTCCTTTATCACCAACATCATGGATAACATATAGACCAGTAATCCAGTTAAATTCATACACACAAAACTCCAGTGTACTTGATACGATCTCTGAGTATTTTAGCCAAATGCAGCATTTCCTGTAATGTCACGAGAGGTCCACACTTTCATACTCTCCATGATCTGAGTCTTCGATTTCAATCCCAGGAACCAGGCTGTAGTATTCAGTGGACTGGGTCAAGTACGCCTTCTCCCGATCAGCCGAGTCCTTCATCACCTCACTCACACTCACCGTTTCCAGGTCCTGCTTTCCAGCAGTCACTTCTGTGGAGCAAGTGGACGGCGGAGGAGCCAGAGAGTCCACAGAGCCCAGTTTGATCTCCACCTCCTCATAAATATCCCGAGTGCTGCCTAACAGGGAGGATGAGGGCTGAAGGATCAGCTGGTTCCTCACTATGACCTCCTTTCTGCTGTCGACAGGCACTGTTGAATCCTCAGTGGGCAGTTTGGCATGTGGCCACCGTCCGTTGCAATGGGAGTTACTGGACCTTTTGCGCGTTGGGCTGAATGAGGGGGTCTCTTTCCTCTTCTTCTTTCTGCCACAGCACCAGCACAGCACCAAGCTGAGGAGGACGAGTAGGGGAAGCAGGATGAAGAGAGCGGTCAGGTTGGCCAAACGACACACATCACCGGTCTGCAAAGACCAAAATGTCCGCCCTGCAAGATTTTGAGGAGAGGCACAGGTCAGATTACCCATGAGGTCCTGAAGACTGCTGGAGTTGTCATGAAGACCACCTTGAAGCCCCTCCCACAGCGAGCATGTACAGTCCCAGGGGTTTCCAATGAGATCCAGATGCTGTAGCGAAGGCTTAAGCGCTGAATGAGGCAGAGCGCTCAGATGGTTCCATCCCAGGATCAGCACTCGCAGTTTGTGCGAGTTCTGCAGAAATCGCTCGGGCAGATCCATCAGATGATTCGCTCCCAAATCCAGCACTTCTAAACTATAAGCTTTAGCGAGGAAGTCAGCTGGGAGAGATATCAGTCTGTTCTGGCTGAGATACAGCACTCTCAGTGAACTGACAGCATTACCGACTTCACTGTGATCAATGTGACTGATATTACAGTTAGTCAGGTCCAAAACCTGCAGGTGTGTTTGTGACAAAAAAGCCAGCCAAGACACCTGGTTAAATGTGGATCCTGAGTAGTTCAAGCAACATGTGTCATTGGGTACCTGGGATGGAAATTCCAACAAAATGCTGGCCGCTGGACACCCACATTCTCCAGTGCTTCCTTCAGTCACACGCAGCATTTGGAGAATCCCCAACCCGCATAAAAAGACAAGCCCTACAACAACAACAACAACAACAAAAATCCAAAGATTAGACAAAACTTTAAATGTATAATATTTAATAGATATAAACATTTGCAGCAAATGGAATGACGAATATAATGATTGTTACCAAAGAGGTTTCCCAATCACTCGTAAACACAGCATCTCAAACATACTTTTAGAGATGTACGAATGCTCCTGAAATACTGAACAGGATCATTTTATCCTATTATTATGATATAAATTGCTATTTAATGAATTCGACAGTTTTATCCTTTTTTAATTAAAAATCCTGCTTAAAGTTTTTAAGAATTCTCACTTACCCACTTCACCTAACCTTTAAAATGTTGAAATGAATCAAATATTAGTCATTATCACTATATATTGCAGTGCACATATATAATCATAATACAGTATAATATTGTTTTATGTATTTCAAAATGTTACTAAAATGACTGATGGCTACTATAAATAAGAATATTAATGAGACCACATCAGACCACTAAAACAATCACTTTTGAAAGGACTACAGAACAACTTTGCACGGTAAACCAAAGAAAATGACAGTTTTCATGCTCTCTGATTCTGCATCTTCAGAGTGAAGGATCACATGCACACCTATTTTGTCTCTTTCTGTTATGTTCTAGCTTGACCTCCAGGGATCTGATTGCTTAGGGTGAGCGCAGAGGTAAAGATCTCATGTGCATAGCAACACTGCCAGGGCTTCGGCACTGTTGTCTTTAGTGTGGGAGTTGGCATGGTGATGAGGTGAGTCTGGGATCAGGAGTCCACGCTTCACAGAGAAACATCTCATCTGGCAACCATGTAGCTCACGGTTGGTTGGGAACTGAACAAATATATCACACACACATCCTTTGTGGCTGAGGTGCAGGACAATAAATGCTTTCCTGTTCATGTTCATTAAACAGATGAAAGATGAAAACAAAAATGTACTAATTATTGATAGTGATCAATGTATGCAAAACAATATATCCTGATTAATTAATGCAAATGTTTTTGATTTATTAGTGAAAACAATGCTTTTAGTTATTTTACTACTTCTTTTTTTATTAGTAAATGTTTGTTTATGAGTAGTTTCAGAAAAAAAAGTTAATTCTTCTCTTATCTTTAAGAAAACTTTAGTCCAGTATCTTTTCCCTGCTGTGCAGAAGGACTGTGCATGTTTTCGTTCCCCCACAACTATAGGCCTGGCATCAGACTTTCCTGATGTAAACAATGGGAGTGGAATGTGCAAAACCCCCTGACAACACAGTCTATCCACATCAGGAACGAGGGGGTGAAGAACCAGGCCAATCCAGTCCTGCTTTCACTGCATGCTAAAAAACTAAACTTAGTTTAGATATCATCAACAGCTATTTGTTTGCCCAACACCAGCCCAGCCCAGATTTTCTGTGTGGCTGAAATTATAAGGCTATGTCATCTGTACAAACGTCATGACAAACATCATTAATCTATATGTAATTAATACAGAAAATCAACTGATATAAGTTAATCTTATAATGAAGTAATGATGGGTAATAAAGTTACACAATTTAAAGATTTGCAGATTTAATCTAAGATTTCCAAAAACACATTAAGTCCTTCATAATGTGCTCTAAATTCTTCATTTTAAGCACTTAATTCCATTAGAGAAACAATCTTGGCTTTAGTTCAACAAGCAAGCCCTAACAAAACAATCACTTAAATTTTGATCTAAGCACCAGATAAGTGCTGATCTCTCTCTTTCATGCACACAGGATTGTTTTTCTTCATGGACGATAATTTCCATTGACTGTTTTATGAAGAAATATTTTCTATCCTGTAAAACGTAATCCTGACCATAAAAAAAATCCTGTCTGTCTTATGGTAGATCCCAATATATGAAAAAAACTATCCCAAACAACTATATCCGTTCAGCTATAACTGTTACTTTTTAAATTTACATTTTAATAAAGCAAATGTGTTTGCCTGGTATGTCATTTATGAGTGGGTGTAACAGTCCTCAAAATATGAGCTCACTTGGATACAGAAATTAATATTTAGGCCTGCAAAAAAGAGATACAACCTAAAATAAAGAAACATTGACTGCTTTTTCTGTAAAATTACAAAGGTATTGTGACTGATTGAGTTATCGATATGTTGTGCAAGGGAGATCAATTCTGTGAGGTTAAAGGTACAAGTATTTGGAGCGCAGTGTTTGTGACAACTAAACATTAAGTAATGAGGGGCATGCACATGACAAGCATAAAAAAATGTCTTCTTTCTATTGTGTCCGAATGGATCAGAGCGATGAGTTTATTCCTACCTATCCTACATGATCTCATGGCAGAACAATGCGCGCTGTTACACCCAGTCCAGCACTTTCCTCTCAGATAGCGGATCTTTTATTTAAATCAAGCGCAACTTCACAATGCGCCTGGCTAACATTGATAAAACAGTCAAAACACAAAGCAGAAACGGTCAACATAAGACGTTTGTAATTAATAATTGTACTTATTTTATTGACCAAAATCACTCTCTCTATAGGCCTATCCATCGTACACCCTATTCTAACTTTACTAAAATAAACTTGGATGGGCGCAATCGTGACAGAGCAAAGGTGAAGTGTTAAAAGTGACGCTTACCTTCGCGTGCCATTATTGTGAGTTGTTGGTATAACTGTCATTCATTGAGATGACCGCAACACAAAGCGCTAGAGCAGCCGTCCCATCGCGTCTCTACTGTACAGTGTGTGTGTGCGTGTGCGCGAGCGCTGGGTGTGTCCTGATCAACACAACACCGGCTGGAATGTGGAAATTCTGCTTCCTGTGTGTGTGTGTGTGTGTGTGTGTGTGTGTGTGTGTGTGTGTGTGTGTGTGTGTGAGTGAGTTTGAGTGAACACAAACTTACCTGGCGTTCCCTCATTTGCTTCATAGCGGGGTCTGAGTTTGTTTGTGTGTGTCTTAAAAGTCCTATTCCTTTTAAATAAAACTACATTCGCTTCGAAAACATTTTCAAGCAATGTTTCAGTAAAACAAGAGTTGGAAAAGAGTGCACTGAGAGGCTCGCGAGAGCGTTCGCCTGATGTGGTAACCATAGCAACAACACGCTGGTCGCGCTCTTTCAGTTACGGTCAGAATGGATGATTGGCGAAACATAAGTTCTCAAATTGATCAGTTTATATTGGATTTTCATATCGTAAATATACTGTATAGACTATTTGTATTTCCATTTGCTGTTTAATGTTGACGTTTAGCCACGTGCCCACAGCACCAAAACAGGTTGTTTATTTATACTTGTATAGTGCTTTTCATAATCTTTGTTGTTTCATAGCAATTTTAGGTTGCTAGGCTCAGCTAACACGACATTAAAAAAGTTAAAACCATAGAAAAAAGTAAAAACATTAAAACTACTATAGTAAAACATGTAATATTGAGTAAATACATTAAAAACACAAACCAACACACTCTCACCTGCGAAAGGTTATCCAATTTCTATAGTTATTTTTCTTTTTTTTCACTTAATCACGAGCTTTTAATGAATAATTTGATCGACAACAGTGATTCGTGAAGCAAAGTTGTTCAGTGTTCAACAACATATGACGAAACTTGATTGGAAGTGTGAAACCACGTGATTACAGAGGCATAAAACTCGTTAGCGCTTTCTAGTTGTCGATTTCTTTCAAAATTCTTATAGTAAAAAAAGCACTACACCAGTATAAACTTTACGGTTTGGTCTGCCAGACCGGTTTCATGGCGGAATAATAATGCATCTAATCCCGTACCCCCCTCACCCAAAATGTATTGTACACGTTTTTTAGTTCACAATTTACCAATGAAATAGGAAACGTCCTCATTTCAGAAATCTGGTCATAATATTAGCCGAAAGTTAAATACAGTTCTATATTGAAGTTACCACAAGATGGAAGCATTCTACCAGTAATACTGTTAGCCTGTAGAGGAGCATTTCAGTTACACATCTGAAACAATTTGGACGGACGGATGGACAGATAGATAGACAGATTGATGGATTTCTTTCACTCTGTAATTTATTGAAGAAAGAAGGCAAAATTATATGCCATATGATGTTATACTGGCATATCATCACACATGAAACTAATGTTTGAAAATACAAGAAAACATTATTTCAAGAATTGTGCCATGTGAACTCATATGTGTCATGTAAACAGCATATCAGCTAACATTCTCTGTGTACCCTCAAACAGAAAATGACTGTCTATTCAGCATCAAAACATTATCATCATCATCATCATCATCATCCTCAAGCCAAGGAGTTTTGCCTTCTTTTCCCTGACTCAGTGGTCAAGGAATCTCTCAGTGGATGTTGCTCCACTTCCTCAAAACCCATGCTTTCCTTGTTCTTATACTGCTGCTTTCAGGTGCAGTTGGTCAAAGGTGTGTCTCAAGTCAACAGAGAGCCGATCTGACTGAGGCAGTGCTCATATAGATCCCGACCAGAGCAGGACAGGGAGGAGGGGCGATTCCCACTCACCTACTGTATGTCCTGAATTAGGCTGTAGCCTGTCAACAAAGAGGGAGGTTGCAGAACTGAATCAGAGATGAAGGTTAGGAGCTGACTGACATAAACTGACACTTACCAGAGGAGTTTATACATGTAAAAGGAAATACATTTTGGTCAAAATTATGCAGATCATCTCTTTCATTACTGGAAATCTGCTCAACTCCATTAAAAGTGGCTTGAAAAACTAGACAAAGACACAGAAAGTACAGAATTAACCAAACATTTTATTAGCAGTATTTGTCATATTAGTTGATATTCACAAATAAATAAGGACAAACGTCTTTTTAAAATTGAATCACCTTAGGATGTCATTAAAGAATTTATGGAGCATCCTAAAAATGCACATTTTGTTTACAAAGCGGTCTAATCATCTTTCCAGCCTAGACCTGGTTAACATGCACATGGATCTAATTAAATGATCTAATTTAGTGGTTTCGAGCTGTCGCTGAACACTGATTTAACAGAGCCAGATTTTAATCATTGCCACTTGTTATTATAAACTAACCATGTAGACAATGGGGAAAAAGCAAATGCAACTATAAATCTTTAAAAGTAACAATGACCCTCTTCATGAAAAGCACTGTGTTCCCATAAATGAAGGGTTTCCTGAAACAGACTAGAACATCAGTTGAAGGGGGGTTTTGTCCCAGACTGACTATGCTGACTAACGCTGCTGCGTTTGCGAAGTTAATGCATATTCCAGCATTGGCGCCAACAAGCTGTCAGTTAGCGACATTATCAAGAGCATAAAAACAAGCAGAATGAAGAATGCCTTTCAGCATTTTCTAAAATGAATGAAGACAATAGCTTTCTTACCGTGCTGATTTGTTGGTACTTCGTTAAACACGTGTTTACACAGTGTTTGATGTGGGCTTTGGAAGGAGCTGTGTTTCTCAGAGAGAGACTGGAGCTCATTGGTACCGTTGACCAGGTTGATTCCACAAACCAGTGGAGAAAGTCTAAAAGAACACAGCAGTCACTATTAAACTCATGCATGCTTGACTTCTCTTCATTTCCTTAATGACCTATAATTTATTTACTTAGAAAAAGTCCCATTATTCATTGCTCCATGAATGTAGTTATTATTCTTTCTATAGATGAAATCTAGAGTATTTCAAGAATAAAAATGAATGCAATAATAACAATAAAATATATAACATTATTTGCTTGACTTCTCTTCACATACATTAATTAATTAATTAATTCATTCATTCTAATGCATGTCAAATTCCGCCCATATTAAAAATCCAAAAAAGATATTCATGGCAAAAACAAAACAAATAGTTCACATACAATACTTAACTAAACATCATTGACATGTCTAACACATTAATCCAACTATCAGATCTGTAACCGATGAAAGAATGTTTCTATGTCTAAGTCATTCCTCTTGAGAGCCCAGCATAGGCTGTAACTGGGACTCACAGCTAGCCTGCAAAGAACCATTGTGATGTACTTTATCTAGAGCACAGTGTTATTCAAATGACATGAGCCTGAGGGTGTTTGTCCCAAACATCTTTTGGGAGATATTCAGTTATTCATCAACAAGATTCTTCTGTCAGTATGCATGGAGCTACACCCCAGTGTCAGTCAGCTAACCAGTCATAAAAAACTATTCTAAAAAAAAAGAAAGATATATATTGGAATTTGGGATAATTGTTCCACTAAATTGTATCATATTATGCTAAGGCGTAAACAAAATCATGAAAATAAAAGACTTTTATTAATAAAACAAAAACATTTGAATAATATAAATTATATGATATTAGATATGAGATTATGTATACCCATTACGTATCTGCATTTAACATTTCTATAATTAAAATACTGAATGCACAAAAATGGTTCATTTTTATTTTGTAATTTTGTAATCTTTTTTGTTATATAAGTTTTTTATTTTTTTATTATTATTTACTGCTCCATTTTATAATGTATAATCAATATTTAATTTTATTGTGTAATATTTTTTGTTACAATCGTATTTCTGTTTATATTTGATTCATTATTATTTACTGCTCTTATTCATTTAATGTTTTTGACATTGACCACAAGTCTAAGAAAAAAAAGGCAAAATGTATTTTCTGTATCCACAAATATTTGGGATGGATGTTTCTGAATATACATCTTACTGGTTTGAATGCAGCTCCTATACACCCACAACTATATTAGCCAGGACATTTTGTCATTAAATTTGAATTTTTGAAACTGGTTTAGGGATTTTTAGCTCAAATGTTTTGGTCAAATTAACACAGATTATGAGATATTCATCCAATTATCCAGCATGTTACTGGTCTATGGTGCTGTGTCCTGTCACTGGGCTCCAGAGTATAAGAGTGGAAGATAAGTGGGTTGTGTGTGTGTGTGTGGAGGGAGGGGGGGAGAGCCCTGCAGCGCTGAGGGCTGAGTCCCAACAGAGCGGCTGTCAGCACAAAACTCAGAAAACAGCTCCACTCTCTATTTTTTTACCGCGAGCCTCTCTTTACGCATTAATCACAGCCAGCTGCCCGTATGCACCCTTAGGCTGGAATGAGAGGAATCTTTCATGCAGAGTTTAAAAATCAAAATTTACCGATCACATTGATCATCTTCTTAGTTTGACAGTGTTATTTTCGGTCAGCACACTGTAGTGAAAGACTTGCTTAAAGACACTTAGCCTGTCATGTTCGAGGAGGTAATTAAATAAATGTAGTGAAAGACTTGCTTAGACACTTAGCCTGTCATGGAGGAGGTAATTAAATAAATGAATGAAATGACAACTTTACAGGGCAGGAACTTTCATCTTGGAAAAGATTTTATGGATCCAACAGTCCTCCTTTTAAATATACAGGTGGACGAAAAATTATTACTGCTACCAAACATTGCTCTGACTACTACAGGAGCTATAAAGCATCAAGGCTGCCTTTATTCAATTAAAATTGTGAAATATTATGTTTAAATAGTCATTTATTCCTGGTATAGCAAAACAAAAATTTTCAGCAATAATTACGCCAATGTCACATGATGCTTATATAATGTGCCATATTATAAATGACATATTATCAATATTTTTCTGGAATCTGAGATACTGCTTTTTTGGGGGAATTTAAAGTTCAAAAGAGCAGAATTTATTTGTAATAGAAATCTTTTTATCAATGTAATGCATTGGTGCTGAAAAAAAGTATTCATTACTTTCAAAAACACTTTTACCAAATTTTTCAATGGTACATGTTTAAGGAAAAGTGTATTTTTAGAAGCTGTGAAGGTTTTTCATCTGCTTTAATAACTTTTAATAGCTAATTTTATATGGCGATGTGAAGTGAAGTGAATTTCTAAAGGTACAAAACGTCCTTGTAGTCATTTAATATAAGGTCATAAAACAGAATGCATATTTACCAAATTTTTCAATGGTACATGTTTAAGGAAAAGTGTATATTTTAGAAGCTGTGAAGGTTTTTCACCATTTTAATAACTTTTTTGTCCTTAATAGCTAATTTTATATGGCGATGTGAAGTGAAGTGAATTTCTAAAGGTACAAAACGTCCTTGTAGTCATTTAATATAAGGTCATAAAACAGAATGCATATAAATTATAGATTATTTATTATTTATTTGGGAAATGCTCAAATCGTTTTAGATGAAGTGAAGCTTGTCAAAATGCAGGACACATCATCTTTAGAGTATTTCAACCACCCATTTACTTTAAAGCAAACATATATCAAACTGAATGACTCTTTTGGCAGGAAGATCTAATGGCAAATAACTGATGAAAGACCGAACATCCAGAGGAACTTTAAATGATAGAATCTTTTCTGATGCTTGCAACATGACACCCACAATCATGATACAAAAATGAACCACAAGTCACTCAAAATCTCACATTTCATAACACAGGTTTTGAAATAACAACAATACTCAGTAAGCAAAGTCTCCCAAATGCTTATTTTTTTTTGCCAAATGAAACATTTTGCAATGGGGTCAGATTCTGATGATGGGAGTTAGAAAAGATAATTTAGTTATAAAATGTTTAATATCATTTAAAACCCATTTGGGGAAAATGTAGCTTTCTGCTTTGGGACCACAATCCCAAGCCTTAAATATTTCTGTTGCATAGTCTATAGTAGGATAGCTGGCAACAAAAAGTGTGCGTGAAGTGTTAAGTAGGTTCTGCTGATATGTTTTGTTATTTGATAAAACATGTTTCCTGTTTACAGCCGCAGAGTTTGTTGCACAGTGTTTTTGTCACATCACCTCAAGAGTGATTGTTGTTTACATAAACAAGTCATGACATGTGTTCCCTTTCCGGACATGTCTGGATAAGCAAACGCTCAGAAACAAACACTGCCTGTTGTGGTGAGTGACAGCAAAACAAAATGCTTCTTCAACAACAACAATAAAGAAAAATGAAATAATGAGAAGAATTATTAAAGCCTTTTCTAAGAACCAAAATTTACGCAAGATTTAGTAGCGACCACAACAGTGACCAAAACTGCAAAAGAAATCCCTATGATCTCTAAATTTTTAATGCAAGACATCCACATTTGATCAAATCCCTTCACAATCGGCACATATTTGTGTGACAGCCTAAGAGTAATATTGAGAGAACAGGTCATGGGTTAACTGTGTTGTAAAAAAGACCCATGCGAATGCATAATGATAATATTTTTCTACTGAAGAAACATGTGTTGCCACACTTCATAACGTCTTCGTTCTCAGGGCAGATGGACGATTTGGCATTACTAGGATTCCATCTTGAGGTGGGAGACTAAAGTTTGCTCCCATCGCATCGGCAGTGCTGTTTTAATGTTTCACATCTGATAAGCACATGTTGCTAACTGCTGTGGTTGACGCACATATATGCACTGCAGATGGTGTCCTCCAGTCAAATAGCCAATTAGACTCAAGTAAAGTTGTTCCCACATGTATTAGAAAAGGAAACTGGATGTATCCATGCTTGTATGTATGCTAAAATGTATATTATGCTATGTTCTGAGGCAGTGGCATTACTAGGATTCCATCTTGAGGTGGGAGACTAAAGTTTGCCATCGAAATGTTCACTATCATCACAATGCAAAATAGTGCACTGAAATACACAGGCATCATTTTGTTCATAAAAGAATCATCAAAGATTGCTGATCCTCACCTCTGATTGAGCATATTATTGTGCAGATGGTTGTGAAGGCTGATGCTGTTGTGCTCCATGCTGTGCTGCTCCAGAGTTACACTGGAGGCTCCGGAGACTCTGCTAAGACTCTGCTACACGATTCATCCTCCTCTGTGTATGCTGTAAAACAACAGGAATAGAAAAAAGAAAAGAAAAATCCCAAATGAATTCTCATTACAATTACATCACAGTTGATTAAGACAGTAATGCAATTAAATGGAGAGCAAGTGGAGACTTTAAGTATTTTGGAATCACAAAGATTTCAATATGAACTTAAATAACACTGATAATAATAACAAATATAGCTGTGAATAGCGATTATCCGGATTCGAGCATTTTAAGGAATTTAAGCACATGCATAAAAAGGTATTATGCTTTATTTAGCATGTAATCACTTTGATCATAGATGGAAAAGACCATACAAATAACAATATAAATAATGTTTTCTAAAGATTTTTATTCACATTTGAAACAAAAATGGCCCAGCTATGGCCAAATATCCATAAAAGTTTGCATGCTTCTTTAGAATCATGTGCCACATGTGCTCACCTTATGATTTCAAGTTCTGAGCTTTTGATTAAATGAACGACAGGCTTTGGGATGGACTTGATTCATTTTCACCTCAAGGAAAAACAGCTGGAATGGAAAAGATTCTGGATTCTGAGAGACATGCGTGGGGTGAACAAAATCAGAAATTAATACTGTAGTCAGTTAGGCTTGTTGATGTTAAACATCTTTCATAGTCATTCTTCACTTTCTTATGAGGGAGAATTGGATGACTGAGATATCTGCAGATTCTGTTTGCCCATCACAGTTTTTATAAAACTCGTTTAAGGCAATTAGAGTGGACTGCCCTTATGGATTTTCACTTCAGGTGTTGACTAAAGGAGCCCTGCGCTGTCTGACAGCTTCTTGACTCAGTCTCAAGCATCTCAAGGAAAAACAGCTGGAATGGAAAAGATTCTGGAGTGTGAGAGACATGCGTGGGGTGGCCGTTTGCCCATGGTGGGAGCCCAATGACTGCGCAAACACTGGTCTTTTGAGCTTGTCGGAACAGCTGATGTCAGAAATATTAGTATTGCAGTTTTCAGGTAAATGATGGGTATAGGGAACATTTAGGCAGGGAGTGGATAGTAGGGCACATTGCTCTCAGCACATTCATCAGATGTAATCCTGTCTCACATGCTAGACAGTGGTATGCACATTATATTATTTTTTCTCTGCACTGGTTAAAAATGGATTGCAGTTGGAATTATACAGACTGCTTATGTGCAGGGTTACACAATGTCATCTTTTATTCACATTTTTGGGTTCTTTTACACTAACTTTCAAAAGTGTAGGGTCAGTATAATAAAAAAAGAAATGAAAACTTATTAGTATTGCAGTTTTCAGGTTTAAAAACATTTAAAATAGTAAATAGTAGGCGTTGCTCTCACATACCATCAGATGTAATCCTGTCTCACAGTAGACAGTTAATAATAACTTATATTATGTTTAGTCTTTATACTGAACTAGAAAAAGGACAAAAATCCACATTTCTATGTATCACAGCAATGCTCAAATTGAGCATTTTGCCAAATAATTGTCAGAGAATTGTAGTACAAAAAAAATACAATAAAACACACAACTATAAAATAAAATCACAAATAAAATAAATATCACATGAATCATAACATACATCTTAGAATTCAGATTTACAAATTTGATTTCCAAGTACTTTTTACTTTTTTTCTAGAAATATAAAAAAACATGAGGCCTTTTACAAAATATTTTCATGCAGAAAAGACCAACCTAACACAAATGCAAAAATGTCTCTGTTGCCAAAAGCACACCTACCAGTAAAGCCTTCCTGATGAATCTTAGTTAGGGAGGTGGAACACTTGTAGTTTGGACTGTGTACTGAAGGAGTACAGCCATGGAGATGCTGCAAGTCAAGGCACACATCCACTATTTCTTGATCAATGTTATTGCATAGCTGGACCTGTCAAGATAAAGAAAATATATCTATAAAATATACAGCACTGATGTCCCAATTTGAAACACAATCACTAGAAGTCAAAATCAGGTCATGACAGTATGGAGCCTTTAGACTAGGATCCATCCTGTGACATGGATTTGACTCACCTAAAGTCAAAAAGAAAATCAGAGTGTGAAAATTGACTTAAAAATCAAAGAAATTTAATATAAAAAATGCAGTTTTTCAATTCCATGCATGCACATTTACCACATTTTGCCTTTGTAGAGCAATACTGCTCAAAACATGTTTTTCAAGGAGTTATGACTATGAGAGTGGCAAAGTGTTTCTGAAGCTGAAAAAATGTCTGTTGTTGATTCATTTGAGCATTCAGTGGAGCTGGTGAGCATGTTTGCTATTTGCATGTCACATCTGGCCTCTTGAGGAATAGCACTGCACTGCTTATTAACTGTATTACGGGAACACATGTGTTCTTGTTTAGAATGCCAAAGCCATGGGAATACACAAAGATCTCCTTCATTCTCTTTTGTTTGGAAAGCAGGAACAGGCCATAAAACAATAGGAATTTTCATCAAAGATCTCTGGGATGACAATTACCGATGAAGTTAATACAATAAACAATGTGACATAACTTATCAGGTAATTAAGTTCATCTAATTAGTTTGATGTTGTGGTGTGCACATTTTTTAAGGTTATTAAGTTATGGAGTGAAGCTGGGCTTGTTACAAGAGTCTCCTGATACAAAAATAAACAAATACTTGAAAAATGTTACCTTGTTCTGTGCCTGCAGGGGTTTAGTGGAGTGGACCTTGATGTGTTTGCGCAATGAGCTGGGGTCGGTGTAACGTTTGGTGCATCCTGGGAGCTGACATGCATACGGTTTCTATGAAGAGTTTAATAAATAAAAATAATAAAGCAAGACGCACAGCACAAGAGAAGAATAAATTAGTCATTCAAATGCATAATTCAATGATTTATGAACAATATTACAATACATATTTGTATATTAATCATTTATAGATATCATTATTTTTATAAATCCCATGACATTTTACAACCTGAACTAACCTTGGTATGCAGGGGTCCTCTGGATATAATCTCCTGTTTTATGTTTTTGTGAGTGTTTGTTTGTTTTTTGTTTGCATATTGTACAATATGACTAATTTGATTTGGGGGGGGGGGGGGATTACAAATAATAATAATAATTTATTATTATTTGTAATAATAATAATCATACTTATAACAACTACAACAACAACAATAATAAACACAGTATTGTTTGAAAGAGTTGTTAGTCAGAAAGATTTTTTTCTAATGACAGACCATACCAATAAATACAGCTTTCTAAATGAAATTAATATATTTATTCAGCAAGGATGTATTAAATTTATCAAAAGTGTCAGTAAAAATATTTATAATGTTACAAATGATTGAATTTCAAATAATGATATTCTTTTGAACTATCTATTCATCAAAGAATCCTAAAAATGACAGACCATACCAATAAATACAGCTTTCCATGAAAACAAAAGCAGCACAACAGTTTTCAGCATTGTGTCACGATCATGTTTCATTGTCTTGTTTAGTTTTTAGTCATGATTTTTTTTGTCACTGTTTTGCCTCATCATTAGTTGTCATGGTTTCTGATTAGTTCACATCTATCCCCTGCTCCATTAATCTAGCCTTTGTTTCCCCAGTTCATTATTCTGTGTCGTAAATGTTAAGATGTGTAACATTTATGGTTCTAGCGTTGGGTTATTGCTCTTTGTATTAATTACAGCCTATTTTTATTGTTGATTCTGCGTCACATATCATCCTTGGGATTTTAACTACACATGACATTCATAATAATAAGAAATGTTTCTTGAGCTTCAAAACAGCATATTAGAATGTTGAGAAAACAGCATATTAGGATCAAGTGACACTGAAGACTGGAGTGAAAATTTACAGGAGTTGATTACATTTTTAAACATATTCAAATAGAAAACTGTTTGTAATAAGTGTAATCATATTCCTCAATTGTACTGTTTGTACTGTATTTTTCATCAAATACCGGTAAATGCGAACATTAAAACATCTCCAAACTTTTGAATCACAGTGTATATGCCAAACTAGTTAAGGTTTTCTCTTCATTTCTCTTCACATCTCTTCACTGCACTTGAGTTTATGCAGAAAAATTCATTTTCATTCCAAAAATTAAAAATATACTTCATGAGAGTTATATATAAGTATAGGACAGTTCATGACTTTAAAAAAAAAAAGGCTTACAGATTCTTCACATGACAACATCAGGCAAACCCTCCACAGGCTGTTACACAGGTGCAGAGCGATACACACAAAAAGATTCAGTAAATATTATGAAATCTCTACATCTGTCCACTTCAAATATTAACCACACACGTCACCTTGAGCTACACAAATTCTAAAAACAGCACTGACACACACGTCACCTTGAGCAATAATGTTGTCTCTCAAGTAAAGCAATTCTTACATCATATGTTTCAGCTACACTCACAGAATGAGACGGCGAGTGAAAAGGAAAAATAAATGGTTTATTGGATAACTTTCCCAAGGTCTGTATTAATAATACAGAGTGACATAATGATAACAGCCCAAAAAAAATCATCCACACAGATGTGCTCCGCTCATCTACGTGACAATTTACGATATTTGCGCAATTAACACATCAGTTAACACATCTACAGTTAGAAGTGCTACGGCTGCCATCAAAACCTTGCTGACAACAGCAAATGAAACCACCCTGTTTTGAATAAATTAGCTCTGTTGACTTAAGTGTACTGAGGAAACAGATATCTCAAGCTAAATGGTTGTTACACAGCTTTACATGTTGGCATGAGCGCCACTGTGAGGGAGCTGTGGAGAGAGATGTGCAGCCAGAGTTTATAGTCACTGAAGGGGCTCAAGTTTTTTCTTAAGTCATTAAAGTAAAAGGAGCTCTCTCCACTGTTCCAGACTATAATTCCTTACTCTGAATTGAATGTAAATAAAACCCTGTTATTTTAGGGGACTACTATGTCTGGAAAAAGTGACAAGTAAGCTTTCCTCGCTTATTTGTTTTCATTATTGGTGCTGGCCTACACCTTTTCAGACTGGCTAAGAATGTATATTCATGACGAAACATAACTTCATGTATAGACAGAGGGGTTTATTAATGGACCTTTCAGAATGTCTTACTATGCGTTTATTCAATTAGTGACCTAATAATATTGTGAAATGCAATATATAATATTAGTATGTGTGAGTGTGTGTGTGTGTGTGTGTGTGTGTGTGTGTGTGTGTGTGTCTGTGTGTGTGTGTACACATACACGCACGCACAAACGCGCAAACGCTGCTAAACAAAAATTTAAGAGAACACTTAAACCTCAGGGATATCAATCTGTCCAATTAGGAATAATAAGCGATTGTGAATCAGGTTCTTATTATTTGGTGCAAAGGAAAGTGACAACAGATACACTGGAGAAGCAAAAGCAGACAACCCCCAAAAAAGACTTCATGAGGGTGAAGCTCCTTCATCTAGAATTCTAGATGTTGTGAATGCATACAGGAACATGGGGGTCATTTATTCATTTACTTATTTATTTTCCCCCGGTTTCACAGACAAGATGCACACCAACAATGTTTTTTTTTCAAAGGCACATTTATAAAAACAACTTAAAAGTCCTAATTTAACTAAGGCCTAATCCTGGCTTAACTTAAGCCCTGTTTGTGAAATCAGGCCTTTAAGTTACATATAGAAATCTTGAAGTGCCAACCAATCAACGACCCCTGTTTTATCACGTGATTAAACCGTTGCTCCAGTCACTTTTCTCCTACTTTTATTATGTAAACTCGAAGGTGACAAAAAATATTATATCTGTTTAGAAAAATGTATATTTAAAGAAATCCTCAAGAACATTAGTTAAACTAAGGAAAATTATGTCCCCAATAATCTTAATAATATTTTGTTGAAGAACTTGCTGCTTCACTTGTTAAATACAATATTTTATTTTTATACCATGCATAGGATTTAAAAAGTAAAACGTCGGATTTAATTAACTAACTTACATTATAAATTGTTGTGATGAACTTCATGCAAGTTAGATCAGCCTGAAACCAGACAGATAGTTTGGTATGATTTTGAATTCAGCCTTCAGTGAGTTGATGATTTTGGTTTCCATTGACTGTTGTCTCATAATTTTGGTCTTAACAAATTATAGAATGTACATAAATAAAGATTTTCAAATTAAATATTCATTCATTAAGATCCAATGTGAGATTTAAGTGTTTGAGCAGTGCATTTGTTAATGGTTTTTTGTGTTCTAACCTGACAGAGCAGTAAGAATGGTCATGCATACCGTGTCCAGGTGTGTGCGTTGGTGTTTGGCTCGATCACTGGAGTTACTGAAGGCCTTGAGACAGCCAGGATGCTGGCATATGTAGGGCTTTTCTCCGGTGTGGCTGCGTAGGTGAATCTTCAGGTTCTCCAGACGGGAAAATGCCTTACTACAGCCTTCAAACTATAAGACGGCACCCAAAAACATGGAAATATGAAGAAAACAAGTCTTTACAAAAAGTCCTTCACTGTATGAGAACGTACATATGCATGCAAATTATAATTTAAACTCTAGTGGCGGAGATCAAAGCATGCTTTGCAATGTAAGCAGGGATTAATATTAATTAGATGATGATATAAAATAGAAGGAAGATGGTTTTGGTGAAACTATTTGTTACATACTGTCATTCCACCAAAAGGGAAAAAAGACTATAAGACATTTCTTGTCTGATACCAAGAAGAAAAACAAAATGGTTGCATGAAACATTTCCCATGTTTGTTTTTTAAATATTTAAAATTATACCAGTTTTGGAACTGGAAATGTTTTTGCCACAGTGACAGTTATGTAACGTTTGCAAAGATATACATGTTTGGGTGGAACAGGAGTCCACCCAAATATTTAAAATTATACCAGTTTTGGAAATGAAAATCCTGGCATAATTTACTCACAAACCCGTATGACTGACTTTCTTCTATGTATCACAAAAGGAGGACTTCTGAATAATTCTCAAGCTGCTCTCTTTCATTCAATGAAAGTGGATGGGGTGTGAAGATAAAAAAACAAATCATAAAAGACCTATATATGACCTAAATTTGTGTGCTAATTTTAAGCAATTATCTGGTCACCGTTCACTTTCATTGCATTAGCATTGGAGAGTTATCAATAATTCATTTAGTGTGCCATAGAACACACTACAAAGCACGAAGAAAGGAAGTCAAATAGGGTTAGAAAGATGTGGCTTACTGCTGAAAAATGATGTTGGGAAATTAGATAATCAAGCCACATAAAACTGTTATTTTCCTT